>OY856332.1:8750000-10000000 GCA_963693445.1 Agonopterix heracliana
GCACAGTCTGTAGTGAACCTGCCTGCTGTGCCAGGGGTCGCGGGTTCGAATCCCGTAAGGGACAAATATTTGTATGACGAATATGAATATTTGTACCCGAGTCATGGATGTTTGTATCTATATAATTTGTATTCTATATCGTTGTCTAGTTATCATAATACAAGTCCAGGCTGGATTCTGGAACTTTAAATGTGACTAGATAATTTGTGTGACACTGTCGAAGATATTTTTTTATATTTTTTTTATTACGGTTTTCTAGATTTGTTGCTTTGTCGTGTACCTATGGCATGCTAGATAGGGTACCATCTAATCTAATCTACTTTACAATTTTTTTAAATTATAGTACTAACAGTGGTACCTTAACTGAAATTTGCTGAAGTGTGCCGATAAAGAATATTATATAATATAAAAATAAGTAGGTAAGTAAGTAAGTATAACAAATTTGTTTATTTTCGGTGTGTAAAGAAAGAAAGAGATAATATTTATACCATGTTATATTATATAACATAAGCATAGAATAGGCAATAGTACTCGTATAAACTGAATCAAATAATTATTTGTATTTAGTCATAGAGGTGAGTAAATTGTAAAAGGACTATAAAATATGAAGTGCACAGTCCGTATAAAGACAGTAGCAGTCGCACATCCCTCGGAATAAAACGCAGAACGAGCTGGTCTATACGACGCACTTCTAAACACTGCAGAAAATGGGTCAATTCTGTGATTTTATTATCATCTGGAACGATAGAATTCGAAATTACATTGTGCACGTAATATAATATCGATATACCTCTTAGGCTGTTTTTCCACCAGAGATGTGCGAGGTAGCGAGGCGGTGAGCGAGGAAAAAATCGTCCAATGAGAGTGCTTCAATTTCCCAACCTACCTCGCACATCTCTGGTGGATAAGCAGCCTTACACTCAGTTGCAGAAACGCTCATTAAACTGAATCCCCCATTAAATCTCGTGCTGTCACTTTTTGTCTTGTTGACGTAGTAAAAGCTAGCAAAAGATTTAATGGAGGATTAACTTTAATGAGAGTTTCTGCAACTGACAGACCATAAATCGACCTAACAATATTTATCAAAACTTAAAATAGAATGACCCATAATAAAACCATTCAATCCCCATAACATAAAACTTAGTTTGGCTGTAATATTTATTGAGAAGAACATTTTTTTTTTTTTTTTTTTTTAATCTTTATTGAAGAGCTTGGCCTGAGGCCATGTCGCTCTGTGGGATTTTCTGTTGGGTAAGTTCACTTATTATTATTACAATATTAATTTAAAAAAACAGTAAATACCGAATGAAGAAATAGAAAAATAAATAAAGAATAATTTTGAACTTGGCGTAGAATAGGACATGCGGCCCCGGCCATAGAAAAAGTGCCAAGGGTTGTATACGGATGTATATTATTTTAAAATGTAGGTATTATTAGTACAGTAATTCTATGTATTCAATGTATGGGGAAAACCATAGACTTAAACTCTAGCGATAGACTTGCCCTTTCATAGAAGCAACATGTTCCACTTGAATGAGGTGTACGCACCTGATTGATGTTCCCGAGTTCACTTCGTCACTATGGCAATGACAGACCGCAATGTGTCATTTTGTGTTGTTTTGTGTGACATGTTGTTTGTTTGAACGAGCTTGTCTATCGCTAGAGTAATATGTCTATGGGAAAACAAACAAATTAATAAAGTTTTGAAACTTATGTGGCATGATACCTTTGGGTGTGGTGTTCAAAAGTCACAACTCTCCCTCCCCCTCCCCCTGAAGAATGAGGTCTACGGCCCGCGGAAACTAAGATAGATATGATGGCGGCTATGGAAATTTCAAACGCCAAAGCAGCTTTTAAAGGTTCACCGATCCGACTGAAAATTTGCATCCGAGGGTATTCGGGGTCGCATCCGAGGGTATTAAGAATATGGATTCATTTCATTTTTATCTTCAACTTTCACGAGGGTCACCATACAAATTTCATAACTTTTGAAATGTTGTTACTTTCTCGTCCGTCTAGCCCTCAAAGGTTAAGTCCTATTAAGAAAGTGCATATCACTTATTTTGTGTATAATTTAATGAGGATAATTTGTACCATTGACATTTTTTTTGTATCTGTTATAGTTTTTGCAAAAAAGATAAAAAACTGTTAACGGGGACAAACTTCAAGGCGAGGGGGGGGTGAAGTGTCAGGGAGAGGGGGAGGGAGAGTTGTGAGTTTTGAACACCACACCCAAAGGTATCATGCCACATAAGTTTCAAAACTTTATTAATTTGTTGGTCTGAAAAACATAGAATTACCGAACTAATATTACAGTTATCATGAATGGACACTTGAATCATTTTTCTCATGCTTATTTTGGTAAAAAAATACATTTAAAATATCTTAACTGTTGAAACACCGGTCATGTTCTCGATACACCCAAGCATCACCCAAGCAGTAACAAAATATGACATTGATTCTATTCTATTTTTTTAAATATGGCTGCCATCTTTGGTTAATGATGATTTTGCCAATGTCGAGTTTTTATAGCAAAAGTGCTTGACGTTGTACGGTTATATTGATATTTTGGTGACTTCAAGGGTTGTACGATACATAAAAGAACAATATCCTGAGCCACCACTGGAGTTCCACTGTAGGCCGGGGATGGGGCAACCGACGCGCACGTGACCGCCCAATAGCAGACCCACAAAGCAACTCTATGACATTGATATTTTTTACTTTCAATTGACATTGTCAGTTTTTTTTTTACTTTCTTGGTGTTGCCATTTCATCAGTTTTCTTTTTGAAGTAAACAATATTTGGCATTTATCGCCGGATATCCTTTCAATTGAAAATATGTGCACAAAAACGAGTTTTGGGGGTGAAGGATACGCAATACATTTTCCATTGTTTGTCTGTCATTTGGCAGTCAAAGATTTTAATTGCTCACGGCTACACTCTACGATAGGGCAGACAGATATATTCTCAAAACACTAATGGATATTATTCGAAATGTCCACATTTAGGAAGAGCTCGGTGGTGCGTTGCGGAGAGTTATGGACTCTCAATCAAGAGGTCCGGGTTCGAATCCGCACGGACAATTTGCCACGTACCAATGAGTTTTTCTAACTTATGTACGTATTACCGACTGCTCTCAAACGGTGATGGAAAACATCGTGAGGAAACCTGCATATGCAGAAGAAGAAATTCTGGTGCATATGTGAAGTCTACCAATCCGCATTGGGCACGCGTGGTGGACTAACGCCCAAACACCCTCCTAGAGGGTAGGCCTGTGCCCTGTATTGGGACGTATGTAGGCTGATGATGATGATGACGTCCACATTTCACTACAGTGCCCAAACTCTATCCAGTGTGACAGATAGTGTTCACTTCGACACTTTAATGGTCAGTGGATATGGTATTGACACTTCGAAATCAAAGCACATTTTATAGTTTTCAAGAGGTTTTTCTCCATCAAAAAACCAGCGGTAATTATAATATAAGAGATAACATAAACAGCATTCCTTAATTTGGAACAATTATTGTTTTACTAAACTCTTTTATTACGATAACGATAACGACATTTGGAAACTTGTGCTCCAATCGCAGAATTACCTTTTTCTTTCAGAAGCTCCTTCCGAAGAATTAATTTAATAGCATCCACTTCTGAGTAAACCATTCCAGTGATCAAGGCAGGCACACATATTTGTATGATGATACCCATAGTGTCAACCACTTCTAAAACATAATCAGTCCACTTCGTCTGAAAATTATCACAGTCATTTGATCACATTACATAAGTGTATTACATAGGTAGGTACATAAAAAACTGACGGCTTTACTCTAATTAGGGACTTCAGAAGTTTATTAATATAATGAAATATACTTACATCGACTTTTATAAAATAAAGCATATACCATAACGAACCCATGAAATTTGGGAGAAAAAATACGATTAGTATAATTGTCTGTAAAGAGGTAAAATATTATCAACTTTTTGTACGGTTGTGAATCTTTAACAGTAAATTCATTTATTTCGGTGAAGTCAGTTGGCTGCATTTGATAAACCTTGAAAATACTTTGGCAGTATGTTAACCAATAAAGTTACAATCAGCCCAAAAAAACACAGTGTGCTGCGTAAGGTTAAAAGTTTTTCTTTTGATGCCAACACCTACAATGGTCTTGTGTACCTACTGTTTCCATTCCATCAATAGTATATCTCTATGAGTTTTTCTATCTTATGTACGAAATACCGACTCCTCTCAAACGGTGAAGGAGAAAATCGCGAGGAAACCAGCATACGCTGAAGAAGAAATTCCGATGCATATGTGAAGTCTACCAATCCGCATTGGGCACGCGTTGTTGACTAACGCCCATACACCATCCCTGAGGGTAGGTCTGTGCCCTGCAGTGGGACGTATGTAAGCTGTGATGATGATGTTGATCCTCTTTTCTCTCTTAGTCGTAAAAAGAGGATTATGACCTAAATATGCATACAGGTATACACGGTCTTTTTAATATGCTGGAATTTATTCCTCGGGTTTAACCGAGGCACATCTACAATAGCGACGTCATGGGAAGCAGCCTTCCTTTTTTAAGGGGATGATCAGACCGTCAAACTGAACATCTTTCTCTATGGCAATAACATCGAAATCGCGACAAAAACCAGCTGTTCGAAACAAAACTGCAATCCTACGAGTCAAATGTTAACCAGCAGACCTTTTTTTCGCGATTCCAAACTTGGTCCCGGAGAGAAAGTTATTCAGTTTGATAGTCTGATCATCCTCTTAAAAACTGTCAGCATATTAAGTTGGAGCCTATATGTATATAGGCTTATATAATAATGACGATGTAATTTACTTATGACGAATTATATAACTCAACACACTTACAAGAACACAGTTTTACTTACAAAAGAATCGATTGCAGGCTTGATTTTATCATAGCAATTAGCTATAGCTAGATAGCGCCTTTCTTCAACAATGAAGCTGATTTGTGTATTTTTCAACGATTCTTTTATACTTCTGAGAGAACAGTAAATGTAATATTCTATGACTCTGTTTGTGGACCCAAAGAACTCTAGACCTAAAGTTGGTACCATGTACAATGCATAGAATGGGAACTTATACCTAATACAGTATTCTTGAACAAGATGCCAACATCGTGCTGTTATTACAATTACTTTCATACTCCAGATAACTATTACGTAATCTAAGGATAAAATTCTGACAGTTCGTTTTTCTGATGTTGTTATTTCATGTATTTCGTCCATATCGAGCAAAAAGTCGTAAATCTTGTACTTCAAAGTACACGTAGCCAATAACCAGAAACTATATTCTACTAAAAAATACCAGACCCACATGTCCATGTAGCGGTCTATTAAGGGTCCAGCTAATGCCATGAACATTAAGACAGATATTGCAATAGAACTTATCATAACCGCCTTTTGAAACTTAGTTTTAAACAGTTTGAGGAATCCATAGTTAGATCCAAAAAGTAACTGTGGTATCATGAAGTAAACGATAAGTGATTTAGGAATATTTGCTTTTCTTTTAAGTCTGTTTTTAAAATAATCTGTTTCAATGTAATTCTGAAACATTATAATCGATATTGGTGTAACTTTTTGAAATACTACAACAGTCGATTATTTGTAAAAGACTGACAATATTCTGACCAATGCGTGTCTTGACAGTGTCATAATTATAATTGTGAGAACGTGTTATTTGATTGGCATTAATAATTAATTCAGTTACGTTGGAAAAACAAAGGATATGACAATAAACTTTTTTTTTATCGAGAGATAATATCGCTGCGATTTTGCGATAATTGTTCTCAGTACATTTTGTATGGGGACGCGCTCGATCCCACACACTGCCGTGATATTATCGCAACTCTTTCGACTACATTCAGTGGTGGGGCGCATGTGTGACGCGAATCGCGGAATCGCTGCAGTGTGTAAGGTGTCGCGATATCGCTGTCGATAATATCGCTCGATAAAATCGCCCGATAAACCCTCATGCATGTGCGAATATAATAAGTACTTCTGTTAATTTATGGAAGTACATACCTACATTCGATACAATTCTTCAATCTGATGATTGAATGTACTGTGATCTGTGATGGATGACTATATGAATTTGCGCCGGGAATGAAAGAAAAGAACAGGGTCAACTTTTATTAATCTTTTAATAGTAGTAAACATTAATGTATCTAGAAGTTTATTTTTACTGGAATAAAAATGATATTATGAAAATAACTGTAATAAAATTTCAAAAGCAAATCAGCAAAATTATATTGCCGTGACAACCAAAAGAACACTTTCTCCTGTAAGAAAGCCGCAAAGTTAACAAAAGCAACGTTTTTAAACCAACCTTGTTAAATAGCACTTATGCAGGGTGAAGTTGATATCATTAGCATCCTTTACAGGCTTCCGCACATTGCATAGCGATATTATCGAGCGATATTATCGACAGCAATATCGCGACACCTTACACACTGCAGCGATTCCGCGATTCGCGTCACGCATGCGGGCCCCTTCACTGAATGTAGTAGAAAGAGATTGCTTCAGGTTGCTATAATATCGCGGCAGTGTGTGGGATCGAGCGCGTCCCCATACAAAATGTACTGAGAACAATTATCGCAAAATCGCAGCGATATTATCGCTCGATAATATCGCGGCAGTGTGTAGGATCGCGCGCGTCCCCATACAAAATGTACTGAGAACAATTATCGCAAAATCGCAGCGATAATATCGCTCGATATTATCGCTGCAATGAGCGGAGGCCTTTAAACTAAGATTCTAACCATCAAACTGAACAACTTTAACTAAAAAATCTGTGGTTCCATACTAAACTGCAATGCCTACTCGACTCAAATGTATGCAACAGCTGATTTTTTTGTTGCTCTGATTGGTTTGCTCCCATAGTCCATACCTAGTAAAGTATAACAACAAAGTCTAACTAACATCAATAAAATCATTTACTAATACAATAGACACTTCGAACTATTACCTACTTAAAATATTAAGTTGTAATGGTTTTTGACCAAATCAAAAATTATTAAATAATTATTTATGAATATAATACAACACTCAATATGATTAGGTACATTTCTCTTCTATTTGAGATACCTATTTACCAAATGACATTCTACCCTCCGCTGCGCTAGACGAAGTTGCCGCTTTCCACCTCCGTCGAGGAGAAAAATAGTAGACCTTTCTTACTTTCCTGCCCTCGGTGTGTAAACTACTATTACGTTACTGTTTTGTGACCGAATACATTTGAAAGGACTGGAATGTCAGCGGCAATGTATGATAGCCAAGCATAACTGATGCATACAAAGGTAACATTAGAGACCACGTGCCATTTTTTGGTTTTGTTGTTTTATGACGTGGTGAGTCCATGTGTATATAATGTCATTGTTATTACCTATATAAACTGAATCAAATAATTATTTGTATTTAGTCATAGAGGTGAGTAAATTTTACAAGGACTATAAAATATGAAGTGCACAGTCCGTATAAAGACAGTAGCAGTCGCACATCCGTCGGAAGGAAACGCAACACGAGATGGTCCATACGACGCACTTCTAGACACTGCAGAAAATGAGTCAATTCTGTGATTCTATTATCATCTGGAACGATAGAATTAGAAATTACATTTAATATTTTATTGTGCCTGTAATAAAATATCGATTCACCTAAAAACTAGGGACTTTCCCCTCTCCCAAGTTTCACGATCAAATGACCATGTGCATTTATACAGGGTGAAAGAAAAAGTATCATTAACCTTTAACCACATACTCTACCCATCAAACTGAACAACTTTTACGATGGGAGTAAACCTGTCAGAACAAACAAAAATATCAGCGGTCTCATACATTTGAGTCGAGTATGAAACAGCAGATATTTTTTTTTGCTTTGACTGGTTTGCGTCCTTAATAAAAGTTGTTGTTAAACTTTTCCTTACACCTTGTATAAAATTTTATACCTTATCGCTTTTAACGGGAACTAACTAATTGCTGAACAATAACTAGCCTCGATTGAGGTTCACACAAGAATATGTTATCAATAAGAATATTAATCTAAGTAGAATTACATGCGTAACTCGTTCATAGTAATGATGCATTGTCCAAATGTAACTACATTTATCAAATAAAATAATTCTGAACTTGGTGTAGTAAAATAATGTAAAATGAAAATATGTGTACAAAAACGAGTTTCGAATAACGTTGTTTTAATTATGCTACGGATATGCTCACGGCTACATTCTCCGATAGGGCAGTTAGATATGTTCTCAAAACACTAATGGATTCTTCGGAATACCGATATTTCACTGCAGTGCCCAAACTCTGTCCAGTGTGACAGATAGTGTGCCTGTCGACACTTTATGGTCAGGGGATATTGTATTCACACTTTGATATCAAAGTACCTACATTTTATAGGTTTCCTCAAGAGGTTTTTCTCTATCAAAAAACCAGCGGTGTGTTGTGGTTATTATCATAAGAGACAACATAAACAAAATTTTTCCGTCCTTAACTTCAAACAATTATTGTTTTACAAGTCTTTTATTACTATAGCGACATTTGGAGTTAAACTTGTGCTCCAATCGCAGAATTACCTTTTTCTTCCAGAAGCTCCTTCCGAAAAATTAATTTAATAGCATCTACTTCTGAGCGAATCATTCCAACAATCACGGCAGGCACACATATTTGTATGATGGTACCCATGGAGTTAATCACTTCTAAAAGATAACTTGTCCACTTTGTCTGAAAATTATCACATTAATTTCATCACATTTGTCGATGTGTAAGTGTATTACATAGGTATCATCGTACCTACATACAAAAACATACGGCTGTTACCCTAATTAGGGGTTCAGAAGTTTATTACATTTTTGACATATACTTACATCGACTTTTATAAAATAAAGCATATGCCATAACGAACCCATGCATTTTGGGAGAAAAAATACGATTAGTGTTATTGTCTGTAAAGAGGTAAAACATTATCAACTTTTTGTACGGTTGTAAATTGTTAACAGTAAATTCATTTATTTCAGTGACGTCAGTGTATTTGATAAACCTATTAAGGCATGTAGTGACTTCGAAATACTTTGGCAGTATGTTTACCAATAAAATTACAATTAGCCCGAAAAATAAACCCAGTGTTCTGCGCATGCTTCTTTCTTTTGATGCCAACACCTACATTGGTCTTGTGTACTGTTTCCATTCCTTCAATCTATCCTCTTAGTCATAAAAAGAGGATTATGACCTAGATACTATGCTTACAGGTCTAGTTACAGGTCTACAGGGTCTTCTTAATATGCTGACTCTTTTTTAGGGGATAATCAGACCGTCATACTGAACAACTTTCTCTATGGCACTAACATCGAAATAGCGAAAAAAAACAGCTGTTCCAAACTAAACTGCAATCCTACAAGTCAATTAATGTTAGCCAGCTGATATTTTTATCGTGATTCCAACGTTTTGGTCCCATAGTGTAAGTTGTTCAGTTTGATGTCTGCTTATCCTCTTAAAAAACTTTCAAAATATTTAGTTGAAACCTGTATAGGTTCTGACGACGTATATTTACCTACTATGACCAATTATCTTAATCAATACCTACAAGAACAAAGTTATACTTACAAAAGAATCGATAGCAGGCTTGATTTTATCATAGCAATCAGCTAAAGCTATATAGCGCCTTTCTTCAACATATAAGCTGTTTTGTGAATTTTTCAACGATACCTTTATACTTCTGAGAGAACAGTAAATGTTATATACTATGACTATGTTTGTGGACCCAAAGAACTCAAGACCTAAAATTGGTACCATGTAAAATGCATAGAATGGGAACTTATACTTAATACAGTATTTTTGAACTTTATGCCAACATCGTGCTGTTAAAAATATTACTTTCATAATACAGATAATTATTACGTAATCTAAGGATATAATTCTGAGAGTTCGTTTTTCTGATGTTGTTATTTCATGTATTTCGCCCATTTCGAGCAAAAAATCATAAATCTTGTACTTCAAAGTACACGTCGCCAATAACCAGATACTATATTCTATTAAAAAAAACCAAACCCAAAAATCCATAAAGCTGTCTATTAAGGGTCCAGCTATGGCCATGAACATTAAGATGGATATTGCAATGGAATTTATCATAACCGCCTTTTGAAACTTAGTTTTAAACAGTTTGAGGAATCCATAGTCAGATCCAAAAAGTAACTGTGGTATCATGAAGTGAACGATAAGTGATTTAGGAATATTTGCTTTTCTTTTACGTCTATTTTTAAAATATACTGTTTGAATGTAACTCTCAAACATTATAATCGTATATTGGTGAAACTTTTTTAAATACTACAACAGTAGATTATTTGTAAACGACTGACCATATTCTGACCAATGCATGTCGTGACAGTGCCATAATTATAATTGTGAGTAGGTGTTATTTGATAGGCATTAACAATTAATTCAGTTACGTTGGAAAAACAAAGGATAATATGACAGTAAATTTAATGTTTTCGTCTGTTCATGTATATCAGGTTAAATTGGGCATATACATTCCACACATTCCTAATTGCTGTAACTCCTGTAAACCAGGATCAACAGCGGCGACCATTCACATCACTAAACAATGAAGTCCAGCGAGCTCGGGGGATGACTCTAATAATTTGTTCATGTATGTCTTCATTCGATATCATTGAGAATGCTTTACTATGTCGCAAAATTAAAAATTGTATGCTTACACCTTACACTATAAAATTTTAGTTTTGCGACAGGAGCTTCAAAATGTGTGGGCATTAAATTATAACATTCAGCATAGGTAGCATGACACCGTGATAAAGCGCTATCACACCTTCGCTCTCTTTCTATTTGCACGTCAACGAACGAGATAAAAGACGTGATACAGCCGTATCACGTGTAGCATGCTACCAGTGCTGGTCTAAAAATATTTTTCAGAACATTTAATAGAGGCTTTCGCTGCGTTTCAGCCTCGGACAGTGGAAGCCTATCAAGAAAACGACCTTTCTTCTGTGAATCCTTATAATAGACTTAAAACATTATTTTCACCAACAATCAAAAAATGACACGTCTTTTTGTACGTCATGTACGTGCAAAAAGAACACTGCTTTTTAAATATAAAAACCTACGGCGCACTGTGGGCTGAATTTCGCGTTTCATAGACATTCAAAATGTTTTTTTAAGTGTCGCTTTTTTTTGCTTGGAATCGATTGGAAATACATACTTTATGCCTTATATAATGAACTTTCAGGTTTATAATCTTAAACAGCGCACTCAGAATTTTTTTCGACAAAGGCCATTGAACCTCTTTGTATGGGAGGCTGGCATAGTGATGACCATAAATTTTCAGGAATTTCAAAAACGCGGCGCACCCTGAAACCTATGTATATCGATAGAGGATCTATAGACGAACTTAAAATGTCAAATAACATATAGTCCTAAAGTGCAACGTTTTCGAGATAATCCATGTTAAGGATCTTGTATAGATAAAAATCCTAACACATTTTCCTCCAATACCAATCTCCGTGGTCCAATGGTTATAAGACTTGGGATCTTGACACGGAGGTCGTAGGTTCGATTCCCATGGGGGACACCTAGTGATATGTCACTTTATGCGTTTTTCCCCAGTTGGTTAGGGTAATGCAGGCTGAATCACCTGATTGTCTGAAAAGAAAGATGATTCCGTGCTTCAGATGGCACGATAAGCCGTTGGTCCCAGTTACTATCTCTGGTGGTTATTATTCGTTATATAAAAACCACGTCAGAGGCCGTAAGGCGGTCTGAAAAAACTCTGACACCAGGGCTTGCCCACACAATAAGAAGAAGAAGATGTGTGGAATAGAAAATGTTTTTGGCATAAACAAGTTCTATGACACCTTTCTGTAATACCCAGTATGAGAAATATACCGAGGGAGGTAGGTACTTATTGATGATAATTTATTTCGAAAAAAGTTCCTGTATTAATGGCAAACATTTATTTCATCTGTGCAGGTATACACGTACACACGGTGACACATCAAACTATACAAAACCAAAATAATAAGCTGGCCGCGCGACGACTCATAAATGTCATGCAACCTAAACCTACTCGCGGCCAGCTTATTTTGGTTATGAACAGCTTGATGTGTCGCCGTGTGTAAGTACAAATACGCCTCACGACGCGCTGCATACTTCGCGGTCAACTTATACTGGCAGTGTAAGAAGCAAAAAAAAATAAAAAAAAATACTGGCAGTGTGTAGTGTGTCGTCGTGCAGGTTGTATTTGCTATTGTACCTCAACAGATGAAATAAATGTTTGTCTGGGCTATGTCCACATGGAATATATTTTAATCATGTGCTATGTCTATGTTTTTCTTAATTGCAATTACAATTTAATTGAAATAACAAAAAATCGAATGAGAACTTTTTTCGAAATAAAGTACCTACCGCTGTATTTTTTCACCAAAAAGAGAAAGGTGTAATAGAAAACGTTTATACCTAAGCACGAACTTGAAAAAAAGGCGGACGTAATGTGACACTAAAAAGATGTGAAGCATGAACATGCAAGGTCCTACATATTCGTTTGTTCTACAAGGGACCTACACTCACACAGATGCACCAGTTCTAGGCTTAGGACCTACAACCCGACACCATTTTGTACCGCGTCAGCACACACACAAAAATAAATGGGTGCTTCACTCGTGATTAGACAAGATTACGTCAGGTTTTTTTTCAGGTCCGTGTACCTGGGTAGGTATCATAAACATCAACCTAGGAAGGGGTGGTATCCCGCGGTGCGTCTGGAAGTCCGATGATAGTAGAAAGGGGAAGGCGGGATGAGCTCATGCAGCTCTGGTGCACACTCACCGAAGTACAATCTGTAGAAGACCGACAAGCAGGCTACTCAGGCGGTGGGCTAGGCTATGAAGCTTGGTTTCCACCAACCAGATTACTGTCGCCAATGAGCCTCTAGTTGATAATTAGCTGAGCCATCTCACATGTGGCAGCAATACTTCATACACGATCGGACCTGAGCTTTATGCAACATTAAGAGCTGTCCAGGAGTGAAGTACCTTGTTTAAGATGCCCAGCTTTTTGGCTGCACTTTGAGCCTTAGACTCGATGTCAGCGCCGAAGTTGAGTTTCGTAGTCAACCCATGCTCAGAAGCTCAAGACTGTCGGAAACAGGGACAGATTTATCTTCCCCGGAAAGTAGGAACCAGAATAAACGAACTCCTTTTGGCGTTGAACAGACAAGCCTGTGTTACGTTGACTAGATTATTGTCATCCCATTGGGAGACAAGACTTAAAGTCAAGTTTGTCCGCTCCACCATGGCTTCCCTCTGCGAACGTATTTCATCCCCGCCCCAAGCGCCGGATAGATATCTCTCTGTGACAGTACTGTCATCTGCATACCCAATAATACCTGACACAAAGAGGTCAGTGATGTGTAGCAGGAAAAGTCTCGCAGAGAGAACAGACCCCTGAAGAACCCCAGCATCAATTTGCCAGGAGGTCTTCCGACCTCTGAGCAGCTGTCAATGACAACTCTAATCGACCGTTCACTTCATTATTTGTTAATCTACAACATTGTATTGTCATATATCAATAAAGAAATAAAATAAATAAATAAACTCAAGAAATCAGATATCCAGCTGCAGAGATCAGCAGGGATGCCATAAGCAGGAAGCTTGCTCAGCAATCTAGCGTGCCATACCCTGAAAAAGGCCTTCGAGATGTCAAATTACACAACTAGTGCTTCGCTGTGTTTCTCGATGGCCTCGCCCCACCAGTGCGTGACATACATCAATTATTAATTTAATTAAATAGACTATGTATTACTGCTTAAATAACCTTAGCGTAAGAATTTATATTGCAATAGCTGTAGAGTTTCTGGCCGCATCTTCTCTACAGCGACAACACGTTCCGAAGCGGTGGTAACTTAAAAAAGAATTAACGTTTAATAAGTGTGCTTCAGGCTCCTATATTGAATAAATTATTTTGAGTTTGAGTTTGACATAAGAAGATCCCAGTCGATCGCCCCCGGCGAAAGCCATATTGACGATCACTGTGTAGATCATTATCTTCTAGGTATGTCCACAACTTACTGTTAAGTACTCTTTCCATGACTTTACAGAGAATGGAAGTGATGGCTATAGGTCGGTAGTTGCAGGGGTCGGAACGAATGCCCTTCTTGGGAATCGTTCTTGTTCTGAGAGAGAGGCGACACAGGCGTGTTAAAACAGGAGACAACTCAGGCGCATAATATCTCAGCACTCTTGCAGGTATTCCATCAGGACCTGGCCTCACATGCAGACTACGCAATGCTCTGCGGACCTCTTTCGTGTGTATTGTGATCTCCGGCATGTGTGGCTGTTTGGCACGAGCGTCCAGACGTGAATTGCTCCTAAACAGAGAAGCATATAAATTCGCTTTCTCAGTCAGTGACCCACCAGGTTTCTGCATGGGAGGCAAAGGGGGGCGGTAGAAATTGGATTCGACCGATTTTGAAAGGGACCAGAACTGTTTACTACCAGAAGGGTAGGATGCCAGTCTGTGCAAAGACCGATACTGAGTGCTTGTCTTTATCTGATGTCAGCAGAAAGTCTAAACGATTGGGCGTATGGCCATCGACATCCGTTACCCGCGTTGCTTGATTCACCAGCTGGGTGATATCTAGCGATAACGCAAACTTACGCGTCTCTCTGCCAGCATGGTTAGTTTTCTGGAACAGGAACAGCCACTCGCTGTGGTGGGCATTTAAGTCCCCCAGAAAAACAAGCTCCGCTCCGTCGAGATACGCTCCTCAGTTACCCTGATGGACCTCTTGGGCTCGACTGACTGATGGGAAACTCACTTGTAGACTGCGGGGACGCCCGATCCCCCCTGCAATGGCCACCGGGACCTCCCTTCCAGTCGCCAAGGCTGCAGTGGGGCAGCCTTTCACACGTGGCGAGCGCACTACTTGGGCCCCCTACTAACTGCGGTACCGATCCACGACTGTCACCGTGCTTCGGATCCCGCTACCCTCCAGAATGAGTTTCCCGGTACAGTGTTGCTCAGAGGCCAAGGCCGGTTCCGAATAGCACAGCTGATTTTCTCCCATTCCCCAATAGCACTGGCACTCCTGCACACCGACGGAATGCAGCAAGCTGCTTGGCGCAAGACTTCAGCAGGAGGGTGGGCGCAAGCCAGGCGGCTCCTTGCGGAGCCTAGTACCGCTGTGGGGGAACGTTCGGCCGTCACCACAAACTTGGTAGTCTGTGGTGGCGGCGTTGACCGGGGTGGAGGAGGTAGATCCTTCACCACCCCAAACGTCCACCACCTACGTCCCACTGCAGGGCACAGGCCTACCCTCATGGAGGGTGTATGTACGTTAGTCCACCACGCGTGCACAATGCGGTGCGGTAGACCTCATATACGCATCGGAATTTCTTTTTCATCGTATGCAGGTTTCCTCAAAATGTTTTCTTATGCCGTTTGAGAGCAGTTGGTGCTACGTAGGTACATAAGTCAGAAAAAACTCATTGGTACATGGCATATGACGTCATCCGTGCGGATTCAGACCTGCGATTCTATTGATATATGATCGCATCTTATAGGTAATTGGGGGGGGGGGGGGATGTGTTAGGATTTTATACAGGATGTAAGTGACAGCCTAGCAAATACTGAAACGGTAAACTCAGACCATCAAACTGAACAACTTTCACTATGGAGCGCAGGCAACGCAAGAAAAAAATCTGGTGTCCCATACATTTCAGTCAGGTAGGTATAACAGTTTTGTATGGGACCGCAGATTTTTTTCGCGTTTCCTGAGGTAGCCTCCTTAGTGAAAATTGTTCTATTTGATGGTTTGAGTTCACCGTTTCAGTATTTGCTAGGCTGTCACTTACACCCTTTAGGTAGGTACAAGGTGTTACAAAAATACAAATAAACATTCAAGGGGGTGGTTTAGACCATCATACTTAACAACTTTCACTATGGGACCAATATCGAAATCGGGAAAAAAAATTAACATATTGTATGAGATATCAGATTTTTTTTTCGCGATTTCGATGTTGGTCCCATAGTGAAAGTTGTTCAGTTTCATGGTCTAAACAACCCCCTTAAGAGTTTTAAGTATTTATTTTACCTGTATACACAACATCTTTAACATGCATTATCTCGAAAACGTCGCACTTTAGGACTATAGTTTATAGGACATTTTTTGTTCGTCTATACATACTCTATCGATATACATAGATTTCAGGATGCGCCGCATTTTTGAAAAATTTCCGAAATTCCTGCAAAATTATGGTTACCACTATGCCAAAAAGTTCAAAGCCCTTTGTTTAGAGTCGGCCTAATAAATGATGATTATTATCTCCATTATCGCACAATTGCGCCTAATATCCTCTTAGGTCATAAATATATGAATTATTTTGGATTTTTCGACATACTCCATGCTAAGGTCAAACGATAAACAAAAAAGCCTCAGATCATAACAATGTTTGTTGACCGAGGCAAAGCCGAGGTCAACAATTACATGCGATCTGATACCTTTCTTGTCCTTGCCCTTGGTGTGTAATCTACTATTCTTTAGTTTATGTACTTCATATTTTATCTCTATGATTAACAAATACCTCACGACGGGGACAAAATGTAATTAGTAACAACAATTTTTAGTAATAATTATACTTAGCTTAGCTGTTAGCATCATCGTCATAAATCAACAATTATTTTTATTATAAAGAAAGCAGGTATAATAATTATGTCCAAATAATGACTTTGCCATCGTAAATGTATGAATTTATAATGGTGTTATTTTTATGTAATACATAACAACTTAAATTAGGCGGCGGTAACCAATCCGTACTATATGTATATCCAACCATTGAAAAATTAAAGTTTACTATTAAAAGAAGCAAAAAAACGTTGTTGACCGAACCCTATCCAGCATGCCACACACGACAAAGCAACAAATCGAGAAAACCGTCATGTACGCTCACTTTCGCATACGCAAGGTAATGAAGACAGAGGCACGTATAGATTTTCGTAGTTTTCTCTGTGCAGTATGCCATGACGGGCCCATTGTGGGGTTAGTTTTAAAATTAATGACTGGTTTTTTAATTTGAGCTGTGGTAATTCTACAAAAATCATAATGACTAGTCACTTATTTTGTGTAGGTAATAAATAAGATCATTACCATAATAATAGTTATTTTAATAATTCGTAAATAAGACAGTAATAATAAATTAACATAATATTGATTATAATGTTTGTCGTCTTTAATTTAATTTAACTTCCTAACTAAACATAACACAACAATTACCTGGCGAATACTGGCTATATTAGTCAGTTAACAACGTTATAATATATAAAAGTACTTTCTAAACTTCAGCAGCATAATTAATTCTCTGTTTTTTAGTGTCTTTAGAATATAATATACACTTGTATTAGTAAGATGTGTCGTTTACATTTAAACTTAAATTAAACTCGCCTTTATCTTTCTTTTTCTTTTCATAATACATTTTAAGTCCCCAACTCCAAACAATCTTTTTAAGGTGTTCGTACGCGTTAAAAAAGAATTTTTTTATGTAGGTATGATTAGAAAATCAAGATTGCGCGTCTCAAATAACATTTAAAATTTATAATAAAAATTCGAAGAAATAAGGCTTTGACATTTTGTATGAATGATTTGAAAGCCTTAAGGCTGCACCGAGCCTGTTGTGCTGCTGCGAATCGTATTTTTTTATTTCTAAACAATTAAACAATATTTCCAAAAAACAAGAATGTCACATTGTAGTCATTGCTTATTTTCAATTTATCGGGTCACTTCTGATTTGTTTTTATAATGCTTGTAGTTATTATCTTTAAAACCGCCAAAAGTAGCCACTTTTGGCGGTTTTAACGATAAGAGCTACAAGCATAAAACGTAATATTCCGTAATGTTTCGATAAACTTAAAACCAATCAGGACTACAATGTGGCATTCTTGTTTTTTGGAAATATTGTTTAATTGTTAAGAAATAAAAAAAATAAATACGACTGGGGGCAGCACAATAGGCTCGGTAGGCTCTTAAATCTTCGTAATTATACTATAAATTGTAAATGTTATTTGAGACGCGCAATTGAGATTTTCTAAGCTATTTTTCCATTTACTTACAGGTTGTTTCATAAGTAACAATAAATTTTAAAAACTCTTAAGGGGGTTGTTTAGAACGTCAAACTGAACAACTTTCTCTATGGGACCAACATCGAAATCGCGAAAAAAATAATTTTATATAGCTAAAATATGTATGGGATATGAAATTACTTTTTTCGCGATTTCGATGTTGGTCCCATAGAGAAAGTTGTTCAGTTTGACGGTCTTAACAACCCCCTTAAGAGTTTCAAAAATTTATTGTTTTGTTACTTATGAAACACCTTGTAGTATAGAACATAATTTTTTTTTTCGCGATTTCGATATTGGTCCCTATGGTTGGTCCTGGTGGTTGGTAATGAAAGTTGTTCAATTTGATGGTCTACACCACCCCCTTAAAGGTTTATTTGTATTTTTGTAACACCTTGTATAATGTCATTGTTATTACTTACCTATATTCATTTTCATTTCATTTATTCATTCAATAACAATCTCACTCTCACTAATATTATAAATGCGAAAGTTTGTGACGATGTTTGGATGTTTGTATGTTTGTGAGTTTGTGAGTTTGTTTGTTTGTGGCGCAATCACGCATAAACGGCTGAACGGATTTGGTTGAAATTTTGCATGCAGATAGAATGTGATCTTGATTAACACATAGGATACTTTTTATCCCAGTATTGGGTTCCTGTGGGATAAGTGGGGATAATTTACACTGATTTACCACGCTGACTTGTGCTGACAGATTTATTTGGGATGTGTTTTGTTTTTTCTAGTGGTAAATAGTAGTCACTTTTTTCGTTGCTTCTCTTAAAAGCCGTGTAGCGCATTCGGTAAATGGTTAGATTTTCACATAGCCTAATGAGGTGAAGGTTCGAGGTTCGATTCTTGGTCGAGATGAAACTTTACTTTTTATAATTTTCCATTTTTTTTTTGCTTACTTCTATTAAAACAAGATGTTATCCACAAAAAAAGGTGAATATTAAAAACCAAAATAGGAAACGAATCTAAGTGATCGGTAAACCAACTACTTTTACAGATAACTGCAGAACCCTGTCAAATATCAATGGCGGTAAACTGGACGGATCTTCTTATCGTTTGGGCAGCAAACCCTGGTGTCAGAGTTTATTCAAACGGCCTTACGGCCAATGACGTGGTTTTTATGTAACGACTAGTACCAGCAGAGATAGTAGCCGGGACCAACGGCTTAACGTTCCATCCGAAGCACGGAATCACCTTTCTTTTCAGACAATCAGGCGATTCAGCCTGCAATGTCCTAGCCAACTGGGGGAAATTGCACAAAGTCACTAGGTGTCCCCGCCGTGGGAATCGAACCCATCACCCCGGATGGACGGAGCAACTGGACGGATGCCCAGGATACTCTTTGGATCGTGACGCGTTTCCGCTGACTGAGGTGCGCGCCAGCCTTCTGGTCACCTGTAGCATCGACTATTGTGAAATCTATTTTCTTTAATAAATAGCTTCCAACTTCCGGGCGTCTGGACCCCAGACTCATGGCACTCTTGGTCACTACATCACAAGGATCTGCCTAAGACCTGCATATAACCCACCTACTTTTTGAAGAGCAATTTCCCTCTCTGAGCAGGAATATACATGCCAAGTACATGTACGCGTCTGTAAATTTACTTTTGTAATTCCTTTCGGGGTGGTCAGGAACATTGCTAAAGTACCAAAGCATAATTCTGAAGTTTCAGCGAAAGGTAGGTAATAGCGATAATAGTATTTTCCTGATACCTACTTGATATAAGTAGTAGCTAGCATAGTTGAATCGACTCTCTCAAACTATAACTTTGTCTATAAAAAGACGTTTCAGAAACTCGGCATCAGATATTCGATTTTATACTTTGTAGGTGAATAGTAAATACAATAAAAAATAATCTTTCTAAAGCTTACCTATTATAATTTTAAATTAAATTATAGTATCGTCTTCTTTTGAATAGATGGCGTTATTAGTTTTAAAATTAAACTATAGTACCGTCTTTTTTTAAGTAGATGGCGTTAACTGTATTTTTAAAGCAAGTTTGCAACATTAATTTATTCCAACGCGTCATTTCGTTGCAGAACTTATTGATGAATAGTTGTTTTGTTTGATCTTCAGTCTCCGTTATGATATTGTGAAGGCTTGGTGGTTTGTGTATGTAGATTAACTGTATAATAGCATTTTTCACCCCTCCGGACGGAAAGCGTCAACTTTCGTCCCGCTGCGCTAAACGAAGTTACTCCTTTCCGTCTCAGTCGAGGAGAAAAATAGTATACTATTACTAAGTATTCAGTATTCAGTAGTTTACTAACCTCGGGCAGTAAATAAGAAAGCCTCCTCGGCTTCGCTACATGAGATCTTAGACCTTTCTTACTTTCCTGCCCTCGGTGTGTCATCGACTATTACTACTTCGGTCTATAAAATATCTAAAAGTTGGTAAGATTGTGATGTTCCATCATGGTCCATCATATACATAGCACAACAGATAATGAACTAAACCGTTAAAATAGGTTAGAAATATAAAGAGCTTGAAAATACTTTCTTCTTCTTATCGTGTCGACTTCAAATTTTGAACAAAGTCGCTAAATAGTACCTTGCCAAAAGTGGGCAACCGATACTGCACCGTCGCTAGCGGTCATGAGCTCCTCCTGCACGCTCGGTGTTAGGGCACGCAGGGCACGATGTTTGATGGGCCATCGTTTGTGGAGCTCCACACAAGCAACTCTCATTTTGCGCATTCAAGAATCCCCACCTGACCATGTTGTCCTTACTGCGACCGACCTGGGTTTGAAGTCGGTTTAACGACTTCCAGGTCGCCCAAGGCAAGTCATGTCCAGGCGGCTCTCAGACGGCGGCACAAATGGAGTTGGGATGGACACTTTTTTTCGCCAAAGATTACAAATATCAATGGCGCTCCTCGCTCGCTCCACCTCGCTTGCGCTGGGCCAGTATCCAGTGGGTCAACACACTTCATAAAGCTGCGTCTGCTTGGAGGCCTTTGCGGCGCAGGAATGAAGCCGTGCATAGGATGTCGTGTGTCGTCCACCATTTTGGCTCTTTCTGAGGAACCTCCCACAGCCCTGCGGACATCCGGGGGCGCTATGCCAGCCAGTGGATAGAGCAACTGTACCGGAGTCGGTTTAAAACAACCAGTTATAATCTGGCACGTTTCATTTAGTACCGTATCCGAGCATTTTTTTTCAAACAGCTACCTTGTTCAAAATGTTAACTTTTTTAAAAATATCATTAAATGAATGATTTAAAGCTATAATATGTTTCGTAATATAATTAGGTATCTAATATTAGCACTCAAATGGTAAAATATTAGCTATTTTCGCTTACAGATCGATTTTAACGAGACCTGGCGGAGATTTTCTTTCCCTTCCGTTACCATAGAATTTAGTGAATAAATCCTAAAAGAAGCATTATAGAAGGATAAAAAACCGTTTAGTATGATATTTTATACATGACGTATTGGAAAACGACACCGTTTTTAACAAAAACATTACAATTGTTTAGTTTTAGGCATTTCTTTGTACTATCCGTTACCACATGGTCAAGATGGCAGTGTATTTTTCTCTTTAACGATCAGATCGGTAGGAATATCTATGAGTTTTGTATATGAAATGGAAGTCCTCTTTTGATTTTATATTATTATTCACTAAAATAATAGAATAATCGAATAATTATGTACTTTTTCACATAATTTAGAGTGTTTCAAAAACGGACAGTAACGGAAAAGACGGTAACGGAATCATAAGGCTGGTGGCATAAAGGTACGAAAATATCGAATAATTAAAAATTAATTCAAATTCATAATAAAGAAAAAGGGAAGAATACGAAATCAAAATACAAGAACAGACTCGTTCAGACCATCAAACTAATCAACTTTCTCTATGGGACCACTGTCGAAATCGCGAAAAACAAAATAAACTGTTCCATACAAAACAGCAATCCTACTCAACCCATATGTATGGGACAGATAAGAAAACACGTTTCTTGTATGGTGACCCCTCGTAAATTGTAACCTTTCGTTTTTTTTTTATTATTTATTAAAAAATCTGCTACACTAACTTCTGTGTATAATAAATATATAATCAATTCAGTGAAAATGTCAACCATCTACCCATTACGGTTCAAAAGATACAGGTATCATACATAATAACGAAGCGCTTCCAACTCTTCGCGCTCTATCTCAAGAACGGTCAGTTATACAAAATATTACAAAAGATCGCATTTATAGACAATTTTAAGCTCTAACATTTTTACTTAACCTTAAATGTCATTTAAAGCATAGGAAAGAAGATATTTTCAAAAAACCTGTTTTTTGACATTAGTCCTTGAATATCTTGATTTGCGTAGTCGATATTTAATGTGCCTTTTGACATAACATAAAAATTGTCATAACGATTATTTTTACAAGTTTGTAGCTTATTATCTCTCATAATTAAATTGAATTAAAAAAAAAATATTAATAAAATTATTATTGTAATGTTCTCATTGTGCCCAATACTTTATGCTTATCTTCCGTTACTTTTCAAGGTCCCCATAATACATTACCGCCAAGTTGGCAACGGAGGGGAAGTAACGGTCCTAACGCTAGAAAATCTTTAAAAAAATAATTTAAATGTTTTCGCTATCAATTAAGGTTATATTTTGCTCAATAAGTCTTGGTTATGAACCAATAAACATTTAAAATGTAATTTCAAAGCCAAAAAGTAGCAACTTAGTCGAAAATTTACCTTGATTTGTCCTGGTAACGTATCTGGGGGACAATTTACGGACCCGACGTAAACCACGCGCCCGGTTCACTTTACTGGCAATTTCTGCCAAAACTGAAGAATGTAGGGCAAGTTTTGAGGTTTCCATATAAAATTAAATGTTGCTTGATGTAAAAAAACACCTTATTTGTTCGAAATTTTAATCGGATCAGGGTAAAATCGTGGTAACGGAATATGCCCCTTTTTTCAAATTTCTCGGACACAATTAAAACATGTTTATTTCTTATTTTTTGTACTACGCAGTGCCTGATAACGATATTTTATACAAGTTAATGCATATATTGATCTAGAACAAGTGTTTCCAATTCAGAAAAACATATATAATAACATGAAAAAGACCAATGTTTTTTAATTTTCTTGCCTGGACGCTAGGAAATGTGGGTATCCCGCATGACAAAAGTTAGCTTTCTGATTGATTTTACTATCAATCAATATACTTTTAAAAATTATTTTATATAAAATATAAAATTTGTCACCACCTCAATACATTAAAACGATGTTTGCTGAGTAATTAATTGAGATATGAATTTTTAAAGTGTCCGGACATGCCAAAAACACAAGGTAGCTGTTTGAAAAAAAATGTTCATCCACCAGCTAATACACCAGAAAATACTTAAACAGCAAGCTAGACACTAGCTTGCTAGAATATATTCGATCCAGCTCTTGCCTCCACCGATCTGCACTTGCTCGCGTGGTGGAGTATCCTCTATCTTCTCACGCTTATTCGTGAATGAAGGTCTGTGATCAGGAGAGAGTCGTAAGATGATGATTATGCTGCTCGACATACGTTTAAAAAATTTACGATTAATAGTAGAGTTTAAGTGATGGATAAGTAAAATACCTACATACATAGGTACTTACTGATGTTGATTTTACTTCTCTCTATGAAAGTTTATGACCTTTTAGACGAGCCACAACAAACAATCACATGTCCACGCAGACGAAGTCGCGGGCAACAGCTAGTAATACATAATAATTAATATTATAACACTTTATTGCACACAAAGACATTAAAATATACAAAGTTGAGAAAACATGTACAAAGGGCGAGCACATTGCGAGCGATGTACTCGTACATTGTGTTTGAACATCACACGTTACATTAAAATAAAATCATTTAACAAAATATACCTAGGTAGATAAAATTACAATTATATATAATTTTTTTATGAATTAAAATTATGGAACTTTAGTAAGTCAAAATTAATTAATTATAATAAACTGTGAGTCAACAATTAATACAAACAGAATCAAATAATTATTTGTATTTAGTCATAGATGTGAGTAAATTGTACAAGGACTATAAAATATGAAGTGCACAGTCCGTATAAAGACAGTAACAGTCGCATATCCATCGGTAGAACACGCAACAAGAGATGGTCAATACGACGCACTTCTAGACACTGCAGAAAATGAGTCAATTCTGTGATTCTATTATCATCTGGAACGATAGAATTAGAAATTACATTTAATATTGTATTGTGCATGTAATATAATAACGATATATATAATTAATTAATAGATATGTAATAATTATATTTTTGTAATTTGAATTTTAATCTGACTTGGGTAGGTACCTAATTTAATTGTATTGCTTAATTATTTTGTTAATGTAAGTTAACGATTTCATTGCATTTTTCAATTTCATTAATTACTTTGCTTTAATACTATATTAATTTTTGGATTGCAACAATTTGCTAACTGACTTATTGAATTTGAACGTTTATCGAAATTTGGGTGCCTATTGTATACTTTTAGATGTATCTGTTTTGTTTCGATGTTTTACGAATTAATTATGACTTCAATTTATGTAACAAACTCACTCCTCCATGTTTTAAAGATAGTGATGCTGTGTACATGTGTAATTGGATTACAATCTAGTTCTAACATATCTTATTGCAATGTAAAATGGTTTCTTCTTGACTGTGATCTGTACTTGTACCTATAGGTACAATAAAATAAAAAATAAAAATAAAAGATATATCTCAAAACTAGGGACTGGCATTGCGTTAGAATTCCCCTCTCCCAAGTTAAACGATCAAATGATCATGAGCATTTATACAGGGTGTAAGGAAAAGTATCATTAACCTTTAAACCACATACTCTACCCACCAAACTGAACTAATTTTATTAAGGAAGGAAACCAGTCAGCGCAAAATAAAAATCTGCTGTTTCATACTTAACTGCAGCGCCTACTCGACTCAAATGTATGAGACAGCTGATATTTTTGTTTGTTCCAAGATGTACAAACTACATTTATCAAATAAAGTAATTCTGAACTTGGTGTAGTAAAATAATGTAAAATGAAAATTGTGCACAAAAACGTGTTTCGGGGGTGAAGGATACGCAATGAGATCGGGTCACAAGACCCGACATGGCCTTAACAATATTAAATAAAGAGTTTTTAATTACGCTACGGATATGCTCACGGCTACATTCTCCGATAGGGCAGTCAGATATATTCTCAAAACACAAATAGACAGTATTCGGAATAACCATATTTCACTACAGTGCCCAAACTCTGTCCAGTGTGACAGATAGTGTGCCCGTCGACACTTTATGGTCAGTGGATACTGTATGCACACTTCAAAATCAAAGTACCTACCTTCATTTTATAGGTTTCCTCAAGAGGTTTTTCTCTATCAAAAAACCAGTAGTGCGTTGTGGTTATTATTAAAAGAGACAACATAAACAACATTTTTCCGTTGTTAATTTCAAACAATTATTGTTTTACAACTCTTTTATTCCTATAGCGACATTTGGAGTTAAACTTGTGCTCCAATCGCAGAATTACCTTTTTCTTCCAGAAGCTCCTTCCGAAAAAGTAATTTAATAGCATCCACTTCTGAGAGAATCATTCCAGTAATCACGGCAGGCACACATATTTGTATGATGGTACCCGTGGAGTTAACCACTTCTGAAAAATAACTATTCCACTTTGTCTGAAAATTATAACAGTTATTTGATCACATTTTTCGATGTATAAGTGCATTACATAGGTATCATCGTACATACAAAAACATACAGCAATTACTCTAATTAGGGGTCTTCAGAAGTTTATTACATTAATGAAATATACTTACATTGACATTCATATAATAAAGCATAAACCATAACGAACCCATGCATTTTGGGATAAAAGATATGATTAGTGTTAGTGTCTGTAAAGAGGTAAAACATTATCAACTTTTTGTACGGTTGTAAATTTTTAACAGTAAATTCATTTATTTCAGTGACGTCAGTTGGCTGTATTTGATAAACCTAATAAGGCCTGTAGTGACTTGGAAATACTTTGGCAGTATGTTTACCAATAAAATTACAACAGCCCGAAAAATAAACCCAGTGTTCAGCGTATGCTTCTTTCTTTTAATGCCAACACCTACATAGGTCTTGCGTACTGTTTCCATTCCTTCAATCTATTCTCTTAGTCATAAAAAGAGGATTATGACCTAAATATTATGCTTGACCTGTAAGACCTTCCTTCTTCTTAATATGCTGTCACTTTTTTAAGGGGATAATCAAACCGTCAAACTGAACAACTTTCTCTATGGCACTAACATCAAAATAGCGAAAAAAAACAAACGTTACTCCTACACGGCCATAGACTTAAACTCTAGCGATAGACTTGCCCTTTCATAGAAGCAACATGTTCCACTTGAATGAGGTGTACGCACCTGATTGATGTTCCCGAGTTCACTTCGTCACTATGGCAATGACAGCCGCGATGTGTCATTTTGTGTTGTTTTGTGTGACATGTTGTTTGTTTGAACGAGCTTGTCAATCGCTAGAGTAATATGTCTATGTACACGGCACGCTTAACGGCACACTAAACGGCAATCCTACGAGTTAATTAATGTTAGCCAGCTGACATTTTTTTCGCGATTCCGACGTTGGTCCCATAGTGGAAGTTGTTCAGTTTGATGGTCTGATTATCCTCTTAAAAAACTTTCAGCATATTAAGTCGGAACCTGTATAGGTTCTGACGACGTAATTTACCCATGACCAATTATCTAACTCAATACCTACAAGAACAAAGTTATACTTACAAAAGAATCGATAGCAGGCTTGATTTTATCATAGCAATCAGCTAAAGCTAGATAGCGCATTTTTTCAACATATAAGCTGTTTTGTGTATTTTTCAACGATTCCTTTATACTTCTGAGAGAACAGTAAATGTAATATACTATTACTATGTTTGTGGACTCAAAGAGCTCTAGACCTAAAATTGGTCCCATGTACAATGCATAGAATGGGAACTTATACATAATACAGTATTGTTGAACTTGATGCCAACATCGTGCTGTTAAAGCTATAAATTGCATTACATAGATAACAATTAAGTAATCTAAGGATAAAATTCGGAGAGTTCGTTTTTCTGATGTTGTTATTTCATGTATTTCGCCCATTTCGAGCAAAAAATCATACATCTTGTACTTCAAAGTACACGTAGCCAATAACCAGACACTATATTCTACTAAAAAAAACCAAACCCAAAAATCCATATAGCTGTCTATTAAGGGTCCAGCCATGGCCATGAACATTAAGACAGATATTGGAATACAACTTATCATAACCGCCTTTTTATACTCCGTTTTAAACAGTTTGAGGAATCCATAGTCAGATCCAAAAAGTAACTGTGCTGTCATGAAATGAACGATAAGTGATTTAGGAATATTTGCTTTTCTTTTACGTCTATTTTTAAAATAATCTGTTTCAATGTAATTCTGAAACATTATAATCGTATATTGGTGTAACTTTTTGAAATACTACAACAGTCGATTATTTGTAAAAGACTGACAATATTCTGACCAATGCGTGTCTTGACAGTGTCATAATTATAATTGTGAGAACGTGTTCTTTGATTGGCATTAATAATTAATTCAGTTACGTTGGAAAAGCAAAGGATATGACAGTAAATTTAATTTTTTCGTCTGTTCATTTTATATCCGGTTAAATTGGGCATAATACATACCACACATTCCTATTGCTGTAACTCCTGTAAACCAGGATCAACAGCGGCGACCATTCACAACACTAAACAATGAAGTCCAGCGAGCCCGGGGGATGACTCTAATAATTTGTTCTTGTATGTCTTCATTCGATATCATTGAGAGATTGTGTTAATAAAATGCTTTACTATGTCGCAAAACTAAAATTTTATGAACAGGTAGATGACACGATTGTGTCGCGACCTCCGCTTCTAAATACCTAGTAGACAAAGTGCCCACCAAGTATTCCGCAAAGTAACGCCAGATTCAATAAATTAAAATTGTATGCTTACACCTGTATGGGCATTAAATTTTAACATTCAGCATTAGGTAGCATGACACCGTGATAAAGCGCTATTACAACTTCGCTCTCTTTCTATTTGCACGTGAACGAACGAGATAAAAGAAGTGATACAGCCGTATCACGTCATGTAGCATGCTACCAGTGCTGCACTCGTAGAATGCTGCACGTGATACGGCTGTATCACGTCTTTTATCTCGTTCGTTCGCACGCAAATAGAAAGAGGGCTAAGGTGTGATAGCTTGGTGATAGCGCTGTATCACTGCGGCATGCTAGCTATGCTGGTCTAAAAATATTTTTCAGAACATTTAATATAGGAATAATTAGACAATTACTATTTTAGATTTCAGCTAATGAGTTTTTAAGCGAATTTCACTTTCTAATATCATACTCCAGGTGTAAGATTTTTTAATATTCTGCTGATTTGACTTTCAAAAATCATACTCCAGGAGTGCAATTTTTTGAAGTCAAATCAGCAGTAGAAAGATGCATATCTCCGTTGTAATTTTGATATTTTCAACTAGATACTGAGTTCAATGTATGTTTCAAAAATCGCACTTCAGGATCTGGATCCTGAAGTAACAAAATTACTAGTTAATCAGTAAATTTGCTTTTATATGTCGTTTCTCTCTGTCACCTTCATGCATGTGCGATTATTCTGAATTAAATTACTACTGTTAATTTATGGAAGTACATACCTAAATTAGATAAAATTTTTCAATCTGTTGATTGAATGTACTGAGATGGATGACTATTATGAAAATGCGCCGGGAATGAAAGAAAAAGACAGGGTCTCTTTTATTAATCTTTTAATAGTAGTAAACATTGGTAAAGGCTATCTAGAAGTTTTTTTTGCTGGAATAAAAATGATATTATGAAAATAACCGTAATAACATTTTTAAAGTAAATCAGCAAAATTATCTTCGATCAACAATATACAACTAGATAACGGGTCGCATACAAAATCAAAGAGAAATAAATATCCTAGTCCTCGTAAATATATAACAGTCCTAACACATTATAATTTCGACCTCAAGACAACCATAATTCCTAGTAATTTTTGAAGAAACACTGCGGCATTGCGAGACGTGCTTACGTTGGCTTTGTTCGAACGGAACTAATTCAAAATAAGACCTCACTCCAATAGTGAGGCGTTATTTGCCGGGACATGTTTTGAGCGCTGACGCGTTATCTAGTTGGATATTGTTGATCGAAGCTTTTGATAGAACAAAACTGCACTAATAACGATAACCGTCAAAATATTTCCATAATACTTAAATCATGCAACATTGTCATC
Organism: Agonopterix heracliana; assembly: GCA_963693445.1. NCBI lineage: Eukaryota > Metazoa > Arthropoda > Insecta > Lepidoptera > Depressariidae > Agonopterix > Agonopterix heracliana. The sequence goes on from OY856332.1 coordinate 8,779,480, forward strand.
ATAAATGAAAGTTCCCTGAAATCAAATTGCTATTATTTCTTCTCCTTCTTCTGTGGATATTACTCGTAGGTAGGTGCAATGAAAAATATTTCAGCACACGACACATAGGTATTGTTTTATTCCAGTAACATATTTTGACGATCAAACAGGCATAAAGTAAAAATACGCACGATTTTCTGAATCAGCTACTACTCGCAAGATTCTTCAGAAAAAAATGCACAAGGTTTATTCGGAACATATACATTTCACTAGCATTGCCCAGAATCTTGTCAAGTGTAACATGTAGGTAGGCAATTTCTGTCGAAATTGTATGCAATGTGGGCACAATAATTATATGCATCAAAATTAACGCAAAATAGGGTTTATTATTAAAAAAAACATATTTGGCTATTCCTAACTATGTTTTCCTTTACCGAAAAGCCTGTGGTGTGTTGGTTACTAAGCTAAAATTCAATGATTACAATCATTCTCATAATGATCATTTTCCTTATAATTACCATGATGGATAAGTAAACAAGGCCATGTTAGTGCCGATGTTATCATATTTGTAGTTTCTTTAGAACAAAAATCAAAATCAGAACAATATTGAAATTATTTCATTAACATACAATAAAAGTCAGATTTTCATTTGTGGGGACTTGCCATAGATGTCAACACCCACAAGTTATAGCAAAGAAGCTAACAGATGGCGATACCGTCGCTCTCGGAAATATGCTCCATACAAAGACAACGTTCACCGTAAATTCGTAACTCATCACATACTACAAATGAGGTTCACGATAGAATGCGAGACATAAATCGCGCAAAACCTATGTTAATATTATGTGTAGCTAGTTATATAACAACAAAAACACTCTTGCAATATTAAAAGGGGTGGTTTAGACCAACAAACTGAACAACTGTCATTATGGAGACAACGTTGGATTTTGTTTTTAAAAGATTGTCAGATTCGAATGTAGGGGACATTTGAATCGAGTAGGTCGTCCACAGTGAGTTCGATGGTCTAAGCCACTCTTTTAAATATTACTAGAGTATTTTGTTACACCTTGTTATATTATTTTTCAATAATTTATACATTGTCCTTTTAAATATAAATTTACCTACGTTTCAAACCCTCTCTCTATAAAACCGAAGAAAATATATAACAAAAAGCAACAAGTTGGAGAATAACATTCAATACAAAAATATCTTATAATAAATTGCTTAAGGAATTTTATCAGGTGTCTAGTTGTTTTATAAAATACTGCAATACATATAATTAGCACCATTATAAAACTGCCCAGATATAAATTAACACCATTATAATTATAGCATTACATAAAATTATTAACAAGATCGCAAGTAAATGAATGATAAGTATAAACATAATTCTGTTAACTTAATTATAACTTCACTCAATATTTACGATCAATAGCCTATACTTAATTATACTCTCTCTACTCTCAAATCAAATTAAAATATTCAAGCAAATAAAACACCAAGGGCCTGTTTCACCACTTCTGAATAAGTTCTTGTTAGCTTATCCGACAGATATTTTGACATATTTTGTATGAAATTATGTCAAAATTCAGAAGTGGTGAAACAGGCCCTTAGCCAAGCAAGCCAATAATAATACAGAATAATACAGATTGGTAAATCTTTTCACCACGATAGCATAGTAGAAAGAGTACGTAACTTTACAACGCTGCTGGCAAGTTTAAGAGGCTCCCCATAGGTAAACGCAGAGCTGGGCCATATTTTGCTGGTTTTTAGAAGCTATCTTCTCGTTATTTGAAAGATACAAATTATTGAAAAGTGTAGCAATGATGTTCAACATCTCGTCTTTCTTTGCTTATACGTAGATCATATTTCTTATTTTTCTATAAAATACGTATGAAACCTGTGTTCAACAAAGGAAAGCCTAAATATTGGAAAAAATCTGTATTTTGTACTTTAAGTTGAAGCCACTTTTACTTGAGACACACCTTTGTGTAGACAATAATATATATATCTCAAATTGCAATTTTTTTTAGACTAATATTTAATGAGTTAATTAGATATTTGTTAAATTTGGTGCGAATTCTTATGATTTTAGAATGTGATTTCCTTGGATTAGAAGGCACCACAGTGACATAATGAAGGATAAGCCAGTCAAAAATAGGTATACCTACTAAAATCACGTAGTTTAGTAGAGATGAGGCGGCTTTGAAAGAGTCAAGGTCGTTCGGTCAGGGAAACCTCTTAAATGAATGACACGCGAAAACTAAAACATTTTGGTTATATTAAAACCTGCATGAATACTGCAGCTGACTGTCTGACTGATAATGATGCTGACTTCAGTGTATTTGTAATTACATGGTTGTTGCGATTTACATTTGTGTCCTCGTTGTGTGATAATTTTAGTCGTAGAGATGAGTAAATTGTATAATAACAATAAAATATGAAGTGCATAAACTAAACAAAGACAGTAACAGTCTCAGATCTAACGGAATGAGACGCCAAACGTGATCATGCAGACGTCTTGCTTCTAGACAACGCAGCAAATTAGTCTTTTCTGTCGACTTTCTACTATCTGAAATTATAAAGCAAATGACAAATAAGATTGTGTTCTGGAAAACTCATTATTATTACATTTGTTAAATTATCGATTTAGTATACGGTCCCGGCTACTATCTCTGATGATAGTAGTCATTACATAAAAACATGGTCAGAGGCCGTAAGCGGGTCTAAAGATAATAAGTATATCGTATTCGTTTTCCACAGTTATAAATAAATCCCTAGAGGCACTTTGCGTAATATCAAGGTTCAATTGTCTCAAGACAGTAATATAAAATTAGTAGATTAGTAGAAAAAGTATCAAGCAAGACCTACTCATCATGATGACATTCGGAACTTCATTGAGTTGAATGATTGTGAACGGCATTGCATACTAATCGTGCACTTTCGTTTTTTCGTTCTATTCATTTTAGAAAGTAAAGTAAAGTAATCTTTATTTGCTATTGATCAGGGTACACAAAAATACAGGTGGTCAGTACAGTAGAGGATCTCCTAAATCAGCCATTAACAATGGCACGCAAATATTTATACATTAATACATTAGACTAATGCTAATTTTCATTGAGATTCATAAAATTACAATTAAACATTATTACATATTAATTACATTTAAAAATGTAATAACTTTATAATAAGTCAATACAGTCTGAGTCTTATTATAATAGTAGGTACATTATATTAGTCATGGTGCTCGTTAAACTCTTTGATGGAATAGAACATGTTCTGGAGAAGCCAGTTGAGTAAAACAGTCTTAAATTTATTGAGTGGCAGTTCTTTCATATGCTGCGGTAGTTTATTATAAATTGTTTTGCACATGCAGTAACAGTTTTTTTGGAAACGTGTGGTGTTTGGTACTTCATTAAGGACTAGGTCGTTAGGGTACCTAGTATTAGGACGGATATCCGCGCTGCGTAAGAAGAACTTTTGCTGGTATTGTTTGACAAACTTTGCTGTCTCAAAAATATACAAACATGGAAGGGGGAGTATTCGGAGATGCCTAAATAGTGGCCTGCATGAGACATCCGGAGCAACACCAGATTTTGCCCGAATACATTTTTTTTGGGCGACAAATACCTTTTGAACGTCCGTACTATTACCCCACATTATGAGCCCATATCTGAGAACCGAGCCAACGTAGGCATGGTAGGCTGTAATTTCTGTGTCCTTTGTTGCAACCCTTGTCAGTTTATAAAGCGCATAAACATGCCAAGGAATGTTACTTTGTTAGCGCTCTGTAGAGGTTGTCCATTATAAATAATATTTAAATATTGATTATTATTATTGAAATTTATAAATATAGATTTAATTAAGTTTATCTGTAAATTGTTTTTACCTAACCATTGAATTATTCGTATAATATTTAGTCGATTTCAATGTATGGGCAAAACGGCAAAAGACATCATTATTTGACACTGCTTCTGGATTGTACGGTATAAGATAGGATAAAATAAGAAAATAATAAATTGTTCCTCATTAAATTACCTACAAATAAATACCGGCATTTGTATTCCTAGTTTACAATACAAGCTATGGTGTTTTAAAGTAAATAAAATATCAAGGTCCACCTAAAAATCACATTTGATGTCGGGCGCGCTTCAGTTCGTTTGCTATTGGGCAAAAATATGAAAATACCTGTCTCTGTCAGAAGTTGTTCTTGTACAATAGATTTTATACAATCAATTTGTGAGTATATCATTTCAGTAATAATGGCAGGAACACATATTTGTACTAGAATACCAAAAACGAAAATAAATTCTGTGACGTCAGAACTCCATTCAGCCTGAAAATGTAGAATATAAATATAAATATAAATATTTGTTTTTATTTAACATTTATAAAGTTTTCTTCAATATTTATTTGTCTTAACAACATAATTTTGCTTACATTGTTTTTAATTAAATATAGCATATTCCATAGTTCTGCCATCAATTTTGGCACACACCCGATAAGCTGGATAACTTTCTGTAATAATTGATAAAGCTTTACATGTTTACATTCCACAAGGAAGTCAGTAATATACTGTAATTACTAAAAAAACATTAAATTTGTAATATTTTTTTCTCATACCATGTTATTTAAAACGTACCTATACTATATGTCAAATAAAGACGAAAATAAGAAGATGACAGCAGCAGGGATACGAAACCTTTTCAGACCGTGATCGTTTTATAAAAAATCAATGTACCGATTGGCAGTGTTCGACGGAAGAATGTTATATAAATACAAAATATAGGAAAACTATCTTAGATTAAAAAGAATATCGTCAAAATTAAACACAAAAACATGTTAGTTTTATCTTTTCACTCGTTCGATGTTGATGGAAACGAAAGAAAACATCAGTTATGTGCTCACTAGGTTCGTAATTGCGTATGATTGAACCGCACTAAAAATCGATTTTGAGGGCAAATTAAACGAGTTTCAATCAATCAAATACACTTTATTCAAATATCAATAAATCCAAGTATTAATACGTCCTTCACATTGTTTGTAACCACCTAAATCTTATTAATGCATTAAAGAATTTTTCCCTAAAGTTACGGAATCGATATAAACACGAAACACTATAATTAATCTAACAAAAGATTGCAACACCATCTTAAATTCAACAATGTTTTTCCTTGCCACATTGTATGTACATAATAGTAATCGTGCGTAAGAACTTATTAAGTATTTTTATCCTTCCAGTGACAAGGATTTTTTGAAGGGGGTTCGAGCTTATTGTGCTGCCCCCAATCGTATTTTTTTATTTTTTAACAGTTAAACAACATTGAAGCGTGAGCAGAATGTATTAATGCACGGCGAGCATGCCACCCATTACAAAGCGTTTTAACGAGAAAAACGTCATGCGCACTCTTTCTGGCATAATACGTAAAATAATAAAGATGGAGGCACATCTCGATTTTTATCATTTTCTCGGGGGTGGCATGCGAGGCCTACTGAATGGCTTTCAATTTATCGAAATTCACCAAAGACCCTCGCTTACCAACCGTGGTCAGCCTTCATCGCCAGAATATTCTTCAAGTAGGTACTACCGGAAGGTGTTCACATCTAAAACTGCCCTTCAAAAAAAAGTTGGAAGACTTCAATCCTGCATTCCTCAATACTTATACTTACCACCGTGAAAAACATGTATTGTCGACTAAATCACTTTTTATTGTAATGCTAATTCAGTCAGAGTAGGTAATTCTCGTGTTGGTATCGCATCCTAATATAACAATTTCTAATCAAAATAAGTGCTGACAATAATGCGTTCCCCAAGAGCAGTAAAAATAAATATTTTATTTATTTATTTGTAATACAGTAAAAATACAAGACACAATACCTATACAACTTAAAATAGACTCAAGTAAGCGTCTCCAATATTGTGCAGGTGTCAGTAGATGGAATACCATCAAGGATAGGTTTTTTGTCCCCAACAAGTGACATAGATGAAGTGAAGCAAGCGGTGAAGCAAACATCGTGAGTAAACCTGCATACGCTGAAGAAAAAATTCGGATGCGTTATATGAAGTCTACCAATCCGCATTCGTCAATATATATTTTTGAATTTGCATTATTGACGTTAGATATGACGGATGACGATATTACGATACATTTGGCGTAGGCTTTCCAAAAATTTACTCAGCCGTTTTCTACCTGGAGGAGCCCCCGCTTGGTATGTTTTGAAAATATTTTTTGGATTTTTTAAAACACATGGCTGGTGTAGTATATTTTTAAGACCGACTCATGAAGCCCTTTTATTTAATAGCCCACACGATAGGTTTCAGAACAAAAATGTATGACGTCATAATTCCCCCCTTACTCTAAGGGAAATATTTTTAAGAACTGCCGGTCAACATTATTGTTCTGACATGTGTGCCGAACGGCTATCTTGCGGCTTTTTATTGATTTTGGCTTTGTAGGGCCTAACACTATAACTATTGCTATCTTACTCTCAACGAAATCGAGGCTCCATCTTTCAGAGTAAGCGAAAAGTTTTAAATCTATGAATCTTTCATATATTTTGACATACCAGTCAGAGATAGCACTTTTGATGCTATATTTCAAAAAGCGCTCGTTTGCATTGGAAACAATCACCGAGTAAAGTAACGTCAGGTCCGGTCAGTCGTTGAATGGATCGTCTAGTGGTATTTCATCTCAAGCGTTTCCGTGCTTCGGAAGGCACGTTTAGCAGTTGGTCTCGTATAGTTCCGTCAGGTGACGTTGTAACTATTCGTTGAGCCAGGTCAGATGCCAATTTAGGTGGCTTGAATATTCTCTGACAGACAGCTGAGCACTACCTTGCCTCCACCAACACGCACTTTTTTTATTTTTTTTTATTTCAGATTCTTACATCTAAATTTACAAATTTTAATATCGCCAAACTGCTGAGCAGTTTGTAGTATCCCGTGTGGTGGAGTATGGTATCACACCTATTCGTGAGAGGAGGCCTTTGCCCTGCAGTGGGATTCTACAGGCTATAACTTACTTTTTTATTTCAAAAATAATGATACCATAGACTCCAAGTACGGATTATTTTTTATTATTTTAACACCAATAATGTCACATCTGCGTAGAAAATTTCTTAGTTACTCTGTCAATTTTACTGAATCTTGGCCGCCAGCAGCGTGATGACGTCTTAGTCACGAGTGATGGTTGATAAATTACATACACAGTTATATACATACATAAACTCACGACCGTAATCCCTTTCGGGGTGGTCAGAAATATTGTTACTCCTACGTACTTTCTGTTTAAGAGTGTAGTTATACTCGTAGTAATGCTCACATTTAGCAATTTACCCTCTCTTACGATGAAACTGAAGATCTACTGATGGTCCCTGTTTAGCTCATAACACACATATGCATTCACACACTTACTCACACGAACACACTCTTTACATATTTTAATTTACATGTATTGTAGGCACTTAACCGTATCTATTGTTTTTGCTTTTATTTTGTAAAGTCAGCACTAGCCTTTTGTCTTACTATCATCTTTCGTTCACAATTAACTATAGTACACACGCTGTTACTCTGTCCTTGGGGTGGAGACCTGGTAACCTGAGGCACGAGAACCTTCATAGGTATCTTGAGTCAGGCACCAGTCTCCACAATACAAAACTGAATGCTCTAATTTTATTTTAGCTCTAAGTAGTATTACATGTATTTGTGGAGAACAAAATAAACAAATTTATTATTATATTATTATTAATGTAAGTTTCAGGATCGAATGACGTGTCAAGTGGTGAGAGGTGGCTAGCCCTTCACCCATATATTAAACACTGTATGAGAAACCTTTAATCCCTTAGTCGCCTCATACAACACCCACTGGAAGAATTCGGGTGGTCTATCATAGGCTGGAACCACACAAAAATGTAACCCCTTGTTCGTTTTAGGTTTCCGTAGTCCAACTAGGAACCCTTATACTTTCGTCCATTCTGTCTGTCTGTCTGTATGTCCCACTTCAATAACAGGCTCATTATTGCACCTATTGAATCGAAAATTGGTATGAAGACAGATAACAGTAACCCAAACAGAAATGAGGTAGTCATAATCATAAAGCAAGTAAATTTTTTTCGACAAAGATTTTTTTTAATTGGGTGGAAAGATATTTTTTTTTAAATAAATGAGTGCGGTGACGTTGGATAGGTTTTGTCCTATTGAAGAAAACTCCTATAGAAACTAAATCATTACAATGCTTGTGTCTCGAGATATTTGAGCTCAAAGTCAAACATAGGGCGTACTAACTTCTAAAATACAGGAGTATAAAATCTGAAAATGTGATACAAAATAGCTTTCTGTAAGTACTTTCAATGAAAATTATAACAGAAGCTGTAGCCCAACTAGTTTCGGAGAAATCAAATAAAATATCGACCGTCGACCGCCGTATCGGCGTCTATCAATAGATGGCGCTGAACGGAATTAAATCGCACTATTGTTTGCTTCTTGAGGATTTCTTAAGTTATTTAAGCTATGTTAAGAAAAGCTTTTCATAAAACTCTGCGGAACCCTACCTTGGGAGATTCTGACACGCTCTTGGCCGGTTTTTTATTTTTGTTTAGTAGTTCAGACAGGCAGGACACAAGAAGGCATATTTTTCGAGGCTACGAACTTAGCACTAGGAAACTTGTCATTATTCATTATAGATATTAGTCGCCTAAATCCTGGCCAGTACGTGTGTTCTGTGTTACAAACTATTAAGTCTCTGCGCCTGTTCTAGTACCTACCTCAATAACTTGCAAACAAATTTTTTCTCGATTTTCCAGATTTCGATTAGAGACAAATCTATTCATAAATAAATACAACGATGCTCAATAACGATTTGAAAGAAGTTCTACTAATCTTAGTACATTTTTTAGAGTTTTTAAAAATATTTTTTCAAGTTTCAATATGGCTACTACTAGCTCCACCTGGCGGATATTTTTCATAACTATCATTAAAAAAGCTTCATTGAAAGGAAGACGAACCACATGTGTGCACCACTGCTTCTTTAGGTCTTTCAACATCGCCATTTTGTTGTTTGATACAATTTTTCGTATGTCTTTAAAGTGTGTACTATAAAGAACCTTTTTTTCCTTCTTTTCGCCCCTATTTGGAATGGAGTATAGTTAGGAAAAAAAATATCGCTATTTATACCTGATACAAGTGCTATTTTAGATGCTATGGTGCGATTTTTGTTATTTAAATAATGGTATACTCACAAAATTATCGTATAGTGGTTTGATTTTGTCATAACAGTCTGCTATGGCCAAGTAGCGATTTTGTAAAACAGTCACACTAAAATGTGACTTGTTCAATGTTATTTTCAAATTTTTGATACAACAGTAAAAGTTATAAACTATTATTATTTGAGACATTCCAAAAAAATCTTGACCCAAAGCTGGTGCCAAATAAAATAAATAATAGGGAACGTTATACATAGGACAGTATTCTTCAAGTTTGTATAGGCATTTTGCAATCAATATTAATATTTTAATATTCACCAATATTATTGAAGAATACAAAGAAAGTAATTGAAGAATAATATTTTCTGTAGCTGTTAGTTCATAAATCTGTATTGAATCTAGAACAAACTCATAAATATTGTATTTTGTTAAATTAAGAGCGACTAAATACAAAACGTATTCAGCAAGATTAAACCAAGCCCAAAGATCTGAGTAGTCATCCAACAAAGGGCCCAATAGTATAATTGTCGTTATTATAGACATGGTAATTGTTATCCTTTTTATAAGTTTACGAAATTTAATTTTAAAAGCTTTGGTGAATCCGTAGTCAGTTCCAAAAAGTAGTTGAGGTGTCAAAAAATAAATAATTATTGACTTTGGAATGTTTACTTTCATTTTTTTTCGGTTTTTAACGGAGATTTGTTTTATTTTGTCACCAAACATTTTAATATTATTCTTTTTACCAAAAAGTAGACGAACTTTAGAATAACGAAAGACAGACTGACGAGCTATATTTTTTAAGTTAAAATAACAATTCTGTAAGCAATACAGGTAGTTATGCTTATAAAATTACATTCCATCAGCTAATGAATAGATATTGAGCCATTATGCATACTTAAATACGCTCATTTACTGTAAAAGGTTATTATTACGATAAAATACCGTTAAAAATTAATAAAAGCCGACTTACGGTTACTGATAAAATAATAATGAAGACTGTAATAGTAGGTACATTACTAGTGGCCAGCAAAAGAGGCATTGATGGACGAACGTGTGGGCCGAGGCGAAGCCGAGGCACTCATACGTAAGTCCATCAATGCCTAGTTGATGCCAAGGCTTGTATAGTGCTTTTCTCAAACAATGCACGGAAAAGAAAATCAATCAACTTTTCAAAATCAATGACGAACAACAATATTTTTTCCTGCGTTAAAGCTATTAATCTGTGGTCTGTGGTGGTGGTGTCCATTCGTTTTTTAATTCATTCTTCTTATCGTGTGGGCAAGCCCTGGTGTCAGAGTTTTTTCAGACCGCCTTACGGCCTCTGACGTGGTTTTTATGTAACAACTACTACCATCAATCAGAGATAGTAATAGCCGGGACCAACAGCTTATAAAGCTGGATTATAATCCAGCTTTATAAAGCTTTCTGTATTCTGATTTGCAAGCCAGTCCGAAATTTATCAAAAACCTTTGATAAGTTACCTCCTTGCTTGCCATGTTTCGGAGTAAAAGATCGTTCCATTTTTAAATTACACGACAGATATAATAATAAATAAATAAATAAATATCTTGGACATTGTCACACAAATTATCTAGTCACATTTAAAGTTCCAGAATCTAGCCTGGACTTGTATTATCATAACTAGACAACGATATAGAATACATATACAAGGTGTTACAAAACTACAAATAAACATTTAAGGGGGTGGTGTAGACCATCAAACTGAACAACTTTCACTATGGGACCAATACCGATCTCGCGAAAAAAAAAATTTATGTTCCATACTCTACAAATCGACTAGAGCTAAAATATGTATGGGATTTAAAATAAATTTTTTCGCGATTTCGATGTTGGTCCCATAGAGAAAGTTGTTCAGTTTGACGGTCTAAACAACCCCCTTATGAGTTTCAAAAATGTATTGTTACTTATGGAACACTCTGTATAGATACAAACATCCATGACTCGGGTACAAATATTCATATTCGTCATACAAATATTCGTCCCTTACGGGATTCGAACCCGCGACCCTCGACACAGCAGGCAGGTTCACTACAGACTGTGCTGTTGGGCCGTCACTATATGAGTTTACTATGTAATCAATTTGGCCGCTAAACCACGACAGCTGATATGGATTTTGATACAAATTTTGTCGGCTTCTGCTCGCATAGTACAGCAATTTCGATTTATCTCGAAGAAAGTTGTCAAAATAATATTAAATTTCCAAGCATGTTTGAGAAAAATAAATAATACGAAAGCCGGAAAGGAAATAGTATTTAAAGTTGAAGTGTCCAAAAATAGAAAGGTTGTATTGTATGGGCTAGAGTTTAAAAATATAATATCTTATTATGAATAAAAAAGACAGAATAAAAGGTTTGAGAAAAGTTAAAGTTTGTTAAAGTTTCTTAAATTTACAAAAACAAGTAGGTAGGTATATCTTGGATCCATTTGCTGATGATTTTTAAGAGGATGATCAGACCACTGAACTGAACAACTTTATCAGATTATGCTTATGTGGCTCATCTTGATCTCAACGGGCACCAATCGAATAAACTCGAACGTCTCCAAAATTTCACTAAACGGTTCATATTTTGGTCTTCGCAAATATGACCACTTTTCCGAATTTCGCGCCAAGCTTAAGTTGTGACCGGGTGACCATACATCTTCGTCCAAACTTTCACTTACTTTATATTCTTTACTCTATTCTGTTTGTTCCCCTTACTCCCTCCTATCTCAAGGACCGTTTTAGTTTTCTTCACGCCACTCGCGACCTACTACTACTATGGTTTCCCATACCTCTTCCTTCTACGATAAGTCCATTTCTGTTCAGTCCGTCCATCTGTGGAATGAACTGCCACTTTTTGTTAGGCAAGCTACTAGGCACTACCTATTTACCTATCTTTAAAAACTGCTGAAAAACAGAAATCTTTCGCTTTGACAATCTTCGCTTAGGTTTTGTACCTACTCTTTGAAAATATTACAAACTACATTTTCATAAGGTAGTCATAAATATTTTTTTTTAAACCTATTGAGTTTGTATGTATTTATGTAAGTATATATTATTTATACTTTGTGTAAATTTTAGGATTATGTATACCTAGTTCACACCACCTTAGCATTTTATCTCATCTAAGACTTCTTCCATACACTGGTTGTCTCGAAGAAATCAATTTTAGTGATAAGGCCGTCTTCTATGTAGGTACCCGTTTTGTTCGTCTTTATTGTTTTTTTGTGTTTTTTGGTGTGCAACTAAATAATATTTATGTTATCTTATCTAGGTATAGGACCAAAAACAAAATAGCGAAAAAAAAATCCGTTGTCCCATACATTCTGGTCGAACAGGACTGAAGTTTTATATGAATCAGCAGATTTGTTTTTCGTGAATTCGATCTTGGTCATATAGAGAAATAATTTCAGTTTGATGGTCTGATATTCATCCCTTAGTCAGCAAATATGCTGACTGCTGAATAAGAAGGACCTCTATATAGGTACATTCAGAGACTCTTGAAGTTTAGAAAGTACAAATCTTAACGAAATGTTGTTAACTGATGAATAAAGCCAGGAAATCGTTGTGTTATTTTAGGTTAGGAAGTTAAATTAAATGTCGGTTATTATTCTAGAAATATTTAATTAGTTAGGAAAAAAAAAATATTTTAGTCAATATTATAATTTACGAATAAATTCCAATACCAATACAATATAATAAGCAAATACCAATATTTATGCGAATGTTCTAATTTTAAAATCTACACAAAATAAGTGACTCATCATAATTCTTTAATTATTAAAAATAGAGTTACCACACTTCAAAATACAAAATAACTCGTTTTAAAAATTATTTAATTTAATAATGGGCCTTACATGCCATTCCAGAGAAAACGACAAAATCGAGACGTGCATCTGTCTTTGTTACCTACATTTCGTATGTGAAAGTGAGCGCGAATGACTGTTTTCTCGTTTTGTTGCTTTGTCGTGTGTGGCACACCTACTAGACAGGGTCCGGCTGGCAATCATTTTTTTCGCATCTTTTAATAAAACAGCACGGCTAGCATGCCACCCACGACAAAGCGTTTAAACGAGAAAAACGTCATGCGCGCTCTTTCTGGCGTACGTAAAATAATAAAGATGGAGGCACGTCTCGATTTTTGTCGTTTTCTCAGCAGTGGCATGCTAGAGGGGCAGGTGTATGAAAACAAAATTTTTCCAATAATTGGAGATTGTCAATGGTCGGTTTGGTTACCGCCGCTTAAGGGTCGGCACTACCTACGGCCCGTTTGACATATCTGTCAAAAGAAAAAGACCGGTGGCCCACAACACTCAACCCTATCTTATAAGATTAATGAACAAATAAATTTTATAGCTAAATTTGCCAATAAGTTACTTGCAAAAAACTTGGTCGGCCGCGGCGCAGCTTGGCTGGCATGGCACGTTTACTGGTGTGAAGGAAAAAGTGAACCCTGGTGACACAACATTTTACCTCGTTGAATTAAAGGTCCGTCCTTTCTTACCTTAGTCTGTTGGTATAGAGGCCAATTAGTAAGGCCTAAAAAGTCTGGTGGACATAGCCCAAAGAATTGCTAAACTAAAGTGGCAGTGGGCGGGGCACATTGCTCGCAGAACCGATGGCCGATGGGGCCGGAAGGTTCTCGAGTGGCGGTCGCGTATCGGAAAGCGCAGCGTGGGTAGGCCCCCCACACGGTGGACCGACGACCTGGTGAAGGCGGCGGGAAACCGTTGGATGAGGGCGGCGCAGGACCGGCCGTTATGGCGATCCTTGGGGGAGGCCTATGTCCAGCAGTGGACGTCCATCGGCTGAGATGATGATGATGATGATGAAAAAGTCTGGTAGGCCGCACCCTATCCTGGCAGGTTCATAGGTCCCACCGAATTTAGGGTACCTACTACCCGGAAGGCAGATTTTACCTCATTAAATTGATGTTGAATGTTTGGTCGTACGTGGCAATACTCCTGCACCTGCAGCATCTGGATTTGAGAACCGTAGGTCGAAATTGACATTTACAATGGACCCAAAATGTGACTGATCAAAGATCACCCCTGGTGGGTCCCAACTAGAGGTGGGCGCCGACCCGAAATTTGCCGGCGGCGGCGCGCCGGGTGAAATTGGTCTGCTGCCGGCGCTGGCAACCAAAAATAACGTCATTGGGAACCGGCGGCATTGATATGGATAACCAACGCCGGCAACCAAATGAACGATTGGTATCGTCAACAGAGAGCCCATATAATGCACCGTTTAGCCCAGTGACTAGTGCTGGCAGCCAACTTGGCTGTCAGCGCCAGCAGCTAGCTCGGCAACCAGCGCCACCGGAACTGAACTCGGCAACCAGAGCGCTGTCGGCAGCTAGCGCCGGCACAGATATGGATAACCAGCGCTGGCATCCAAATTAGCAACTGGCGCCTTCAACAGAGAGCCCATGTAAAGTACAGTTTAGCCCAGTAACTAGTGCTGGCAGCCAACTTGGCTATCGGCACCAGCAACTAGTACGACAATCGGCGGCGCCGGCATCTAACGTGAAAAACGGGGTGCTGCCGGCAGCTAGCTTGGCAAGCACTGATATAAATAACCAGCGCCGACAGCCAAATGAGCGGCTGGCGCCGTCAGCGGGGAACCCATGTAAAGTACAGTTTAAAGTTTTTACTTTGCTGTCGGCGCTGGCAGCTAGGTCGGCAGCCCGCGCCGCCGGCACTTAACTCGGTAACCGGGGTGCTGCCAGCAACTAGCTTGGCAAGCAGCGCCGGCACTGATATGGATAACCAGCGCCGGCAACCAAATGAGCTGCTGGCGCCGTCAGCGGAGAGTAGCCCTTGTAAAGTATAGTTTAGGCCTGTAACTAGCGCCGGTAGCCAATTTGGCTGTCAGCGCCGGCAGCTATCTCGGCAACAGGCGCGACCGGCATCTACCTCGGTGACCGGGGCGCTGCCGGCAGCTAGCTTGGCAACCAGCGCCGGCACTGATATGGATAACCAGCGCCCGCAACCAAATGAGTGACTGGCGCCGTCAGCGAAGTGTAGGTAGCCCTTGTAAAGTATAGTTTAGGCCTGTAACTAGCGCCGGCAGCTACCTCGGCAACCGGGGCGCTGCTGGTAGCTAGCTTGGCAACCAGTGCCGGCACTGATATGGATAACCAGCGCCGGCAAACAAATGAGCGACTGGCGCCGTCAGCGGAGAGCCCATCTAAAAGTACAGTTTAGCACGCCAACTAGCGCCGGCAATAGGCACGCACACAGCAACCACGCCGTGGTTACCACGAACGGACACCGGCGCCGTCGGCGCCTTACTCGGCGGCGGCGGCGGCATGGGTTAACCGGCGCGGCGGCGCCGCGCCGGCGCGGCGCCCACCTCTAGTCCCAACCATATATACAGTATTACTAAGGCTTAAAAAAACTTAAAATTATTATAACAGAGCAAACTAAAACTTATAACAGAATAATTTTATTATTATAAGGCCGGATTCGACCAAACTTAGATTTATAGAAGAGTAACCTATACAAGGAGCAATTTTACTTTTGGTGTTTACACACCCCGTACTAAAAGAACGAATGTATAATTCACCTAAGGAAAGAGGTCGTTGTATCCGTACTTATTGTAATGTGAGGTTATTTGTTAGGTTTCTTTTTATTATAATTTTTTTAATTATGTGACATTGACATTTCATTTAGATTAGGGTTGGCAAAACGCAAAATCAATTTACTCTATAGTAACAAAGCGACTTAATCTAAGAATTAAATTTACTCGTGTTTGGTCGAATTGGGTCTAAGTTTAATATTATTGGTATAAGCAAACTAAGGGTTTGTAATCTTTTATCATCATCATCATCGTCAGATATGTTTTTAGCACGGAATAAAAAGTTAATTTTGCAGCAGTAACTGGAGCGATTGCCTTCAAAAACATTTGCGCAAAAGGACATCAGTGTGACCACTTTTAGTAGATTTCTACTTTATTGGTGGATTTAGGGCAAAGAGAACGATAATTTAGTAGTGGGAAATTCTTTAGCAGAATAGAAATTCGGTATTCGAAAATTTTATTATAAATGCAAGGATTCAGTCTAAAAAAAATCTAAGCTGGCAATACAAATGGCTGTAAAACAATTAAAGTTAAGTTAAGTTTTCCGGAACTTCTAGTAAAGCTTTAATGACTGGTTCACTTTTAGACGGATTTAAATTCTAGAGGCATTTTGGGTAACACTTAGCCAAATGTGTTTTTTTTTACTAATTCGGACCTGCTGAATACGAATTTCGATGTTGGAACTCCCGATTTTGCGAGTTCAAGGAAGGAGGGCTCTAAAGGTGACTTTTTCAGTTTTTTACGTTTTATCGAAAAGTTTTGTAAAGACAAATTAAATCGGATAAAATTTTCTACATAACAAGTTCTTTGCACTTTTGTCATAGGACTTTAACCTTTGAATCCATGTTACAAAGTGATGAAAACCAATGAAAATTATACAAAAATGCGGAAATAACATGATGAGCATTCAATAAAATTTATAATAAATGTTGTTCAAAAACGTGTTTAATATTAAATTTTAACCATCTGGAACGACATAAATATTATTTGGTAGAATTTGAAACAGGACTTGGTAGATTTTGGTAGATTCTCTGAAAAAAGTGGTCAAGCTGAAGGACATTGCGCGACAAAAGAACACACAAAAGAATTGCACAAAGTTATTTTAAAAACTAAAATGTTACTTACAAAGGGCACTCTTTGGTAGTTTTTGGTTCATATTCATATTAATTTATTCGCATTCATGTACAGTTACAGCATAGGTGTTACTTAGTAGCTAAAGTCATGTACTTAACCATGAACCCTGAAAGGGCACAGCAATATTAACAAGAAGTATTACAAAGATAAGAAAATAATTATTACAATAGAATTTTATTATTTTACATGTATGCCATGTTAGCTTAATCAAATTAAAGATTGAAAAAGTCGGGCGGCGAGCGGGATTCGAACCCACGACCTGCCTATCTGAATTATTACAATGTCAACAGTTAGGTTCTTGTGGTAGATTTTGGTAGTTTTTGGTTCTTTTGGTAGGTTTTGGTACTATTGGTAGTTTTTGGTAGAGTTTAGTATTATTCGTAGTTTTTGATTGTTTTGGTAGATTTTGGTACTTTTTCGTTGTTTCTGGTTATTTTGGTAGATTTTATACTTTTTGTTATTATTTGATAGAAGTATGAAAATTACCAAAAACTAACATAATAAACAAAAGAGTTCTTTACGGCTTGGCTACGGGGTGAGTCTGTTGACATAAAATATAAAATATTTGTTTTGCAAAAGAGGTGCATTCGAATCGTAAGCGGAATTCAGTCCAACAGGGTGTCATGCCGATCCTTGTTCACCGACTTTAAATTGCTCACTGTGACAGCTTTGTATATCCTCGAGCTGTGCAAAATCGTGAGACGATACCCCGACAAATTCCCAAGTAAACCCCCATTCCGTAGCAAAAGACTGAATTTAACTCGCAAAAATGAGCTACTGGTACCAAATTACCGACTAGCATCGATGCAAAGAACTACAAAGTCGAATGCTGTTTTTGTGTATAATAAAATACCAGATGACATTAAAGCCCTACCCGACAAGAGATTTCTGTAGAAGGTATAATTAATCGAACAGTATTTTAATAACATTAAACTGATTTTATGCGACATTTAATTTGATTGTAGTAGTGAAAGGTGGTAGTATGTAATTGTCTGGCACCTATTGTTTAAATCTGGTTTTTTTTCTTTATGTTTATAAATTATATTGTAGTGTGCCTAATACTCTGTACTTACCATCTGAAACTTATGTAAGTAACTACCTACAATTTAAAGTAAATAAATGAAATGAAATGAACCAAAACAAAAAGTACCGAAATAACCATAAACTACCAAAAAGTACGAAAAAGTACCAATATAACCATAAACTACCAAAAATACGAAAAATTACCGAAATAACAATAATCTACCAAAAAGTACGAAAATCTACTAAAATAACCAAAAACTATGAAAATTACCAAAAATTACTGAAAGAACCAAAAACTACCATTAATTACCAAAACTACCATAATAACCAAAAACTACCAAACTGTGCCCGGAAAGTAACTTTTGTGAAATTCCTTTGTGTTGTCTTGTGTGTCGCGCAAAATTCTGTCGTGCAAATGTCTTTTGAAGGCAATCGTTTGAGTTACTGCTACGGCACAGAATTCACTCTTATTCCATACTTATGTACAGGGTGAAATTGATATTATTAGCATCATTTTAAACTAAAAGTCTACCCATCAAACTGAACAACTTTTACTACGGGAGCAAACCGATCGGATCAAAAAAAATCTGCTGTTGCATACATTTGAATCGAGTAGGCACTGCAGTTTTCTATGGAACATCATTTTTTTATTGCTCCGATCGGTTTGCTCCCATGTTAAAAGTTGTTCAGTTTGATGGGTAGACTCTTAGTTTAAAAGGATGCTAATGATATCAAATTCACCCTGTATAACATATCTGACGATGATGATGATGATAACAGATTATCAATCGTAAGTTTGCTAGTACCTACCAATAATAATAAACTTATAATTATTCTGTTATAATAATGGGGACAAAAATTTACGAGTAATAGTCGACCAATTTATAAAATGTACTTCTAAGTCCACATATCGTGACGGGCAACTACGGAACCTTACACTGCGTGTGGCCCGACACCCACTTGCCCGGTTTTTTATAAGTAATAATGGGTACAAAATGGATCTGTTCATTAATCTTCTAAGACAGGGTTGGGTGTTGCCGGTCACCGGTCTATTCGCAATGATTTCGAACGATTGACGGCCCATAGTAATTTGTATGAAGAAAACGTCCAAAAAAATATATGATTTTTGGTAACAAATTGCAAAAAAACTAGAAGTCATATCGAAAAGCTGATTTGTTTAAAGTGTTCTTTGATGCTTTGCCATTGATTTGAAATATATTTTGTTGTTTTATTTTGTTTAACCAAATCACAGGACTCGGAACGCGGCAGTGCTATTCTAGAGTTTTTCATGAAATTCTCGATTACTTTCTGATGTAACTACACAATTTTACTGAAATTTTTTTTGTTCATCTTGTACTTCATCTTTTAGAGAAGCGATGGTCTTAATTTTGTTTCTAAATATAGCTATTTACTATCCTCAAAAGTCGGAACGCCGAACCCTGTTTTGCCCGATTAGGGTAGTGCCGACCCTTAATGTAAGTGGTTCTATATGTTAATAATGTATTACATAAAACACCACCATTGTAAATAAGTAATAACATTTAAGATGACAACATAATTATTATGATATCGTAATATAATTGCCTAGGTACTTTCTAATCAAAATATATTATGTTGGTTAAATTGAAACCTGTATTTATGCTAACTGCTGATTATGATGCTAACTCCAGTTTAATTACTATATCGGGAACTCCAAAATAAATAAAAACGCGGTAAGAACCCGTTATAATGATTAACTTTAGCTTAATTACTATAGTTGCGACGAATTACATTTTGTCCTCTTTGTTTGGTAATTGTTAGTCATAGAGATGAGT
Organism: Agonopterix heracliana; assembly: GCA_963693445.1. Classification (NCBI taxonomy): domain Eukaryota; kingdom Metazoa; phylum Arthropoda; class Insecta; order Lepidoptera; family Depressariidae; genus Agonopterix; species Agonopterix heracliana. The sequence goes on from OY856332.1 coordinate 8,799,211, forward strand.
AAATTGTATAATAACAATAAAATATGAAGTGCATAAACTAAACAAAGACAGCAACAGTCTCAGATCCAACGGAATGAAACGCCAAACGTGATCATGCAGACGTCTTGCTTCTAGACAACGCAGCAAATTAGTCTTTTCTGTGGACTTTCTACTATCTGAAATTATGAAGCAAAAGAAAATGAGAGTGACATTCATCTGCATTTCCGTGTATACAATAAAGTGTTAAATGAATGATGATTGTGTCTTGAAACTTTATTATAATTATGTTGTGGGTATTTTAGGGTTATTGTAACCTTACTAATAATTCAAAAAAAATATCTTACGGTGTAACGTTTCGGAAGTAGTTAATTTTAAAGTTTAAAAAAAAGACTACGAAGCTCATTAAAAGTTACTCGTTTTGGTTTTTTTACCACATTTTTTAAGTAAGTGTACTTTTATTTAAGCCCAGGAGTGCGATTTTTGAATCTCATTCGGTGAGCTCAGCAGTTGAAAATGTTAAAATTACTATGGAGCTACGCATCTTTCTACTGCTGATTTGCCTTTCAAAAATCGTACTACAGGAGAGCTATTTTTTAAAGTCAAATCAGCAGTAGAAAGTTGCGTATCTCCGTAGTAATTTTGACATTTTCAACAGCTGAGCTCACCGAATGAGATTCAAAAATCGCATTCCAGAAGTATTAATTTTAATTACTTGTGACATAATCACTCATATCGCTCGCAATCTCCGCTAGTTTGGGGTCGCTCGTTTAAATTGGTACGAGTTTTAAATTAGTCTTTGTTAAAATATTTAGTGGATAAATACTCGGTAAAGTACTCAGTTGAATGCCAAGAGTTACATTGATCACCTTGTGCCGAACGTAACGAGGCTGCAGTCTTTATAATATTGTAAGTCCTTGGAGGTAATGGTCCAGTAGTTGATGTCTCTTCGTAAAGGCTTGATGTTCATTAAGTTTTAAAATACCTGTCTCTGTAAGAAGTTGTTCTTGTAGAATAGATTTTATACAATCAATTTGTGAATATATCATTTCATTAATGATGGCAGGAACACATATTTGTACTAAAATATCAAATACGAGAATCAATTCTGCGGCGTCCGAACTCCATTCAGCCTGTAAATATTTGTTTCTAATTAACATTTATAAAAGATTTACTACTGATTTCTTCAATATTTATTTGTCTTAACAACAGAATTATGCTTACATTGGTTTTAATGAAATATAGCATATTCCATAGTTCTGCCATCAATTTTGGCACACAAACGAAAAGCTGGATAACTTTCTGTAATTTCAACTATTATTGATTATAAACATGTTACAGCCATGTTGTGCTATTTCGAATCAAATTAAAGATTGAAAAGTTTGTCTCGGGCGGAACTTGCACCTTTCTAAAGCGGGGAAGTGCGTTATCCAATTTCGCTACCGATCCCACGGGTTCATGTCCCGCCCGAGACAAATTTTTCAATTTTGAATTTGTATTAACTTTCTGTAATGTTTGATTAAAAACAACATTTACAATATAGGTAGTTACATAAACATTATAAAATTGAACAAAGATAAAACGTTACATAGTATTTCAATTCAACAAGGAAATTATAAATATTCTGCAAATTTTAATAAAACACATCTGTTAATTTTTTTCTCATGTATGAAACGTAATTAGAAAGAAATACTTATTCTTATATTATGTGCTATTTTCGCTGCCGTCGTGCGATTTTTGATATTAAAATAACGTTATACTCACAAAATTATCGTATAGTGGTTTGATTTTGTCGTAACAGTTTGCTATGGCCAAGTACCTATTTTGTAAAACAGTCACACTAAAATGTGACTTGTTCAATGTTATTTTCAAATTTTTGATACAACAGTAAAAGTAATAAACTATTATTATTTGAGACATTCCAAAAAAATCTTGACCCAAAGCTGGTGCCAAATAAAAAAAATAATACGGAACCTTATACATAGGACAATATTCTTCATTTTTGTATTGGCATTTTACAATCAATATTAATATTTTAATAATTACCAATAAGACTGAAGAATACAAAGAAAGTAATTGAAGAATGATATTTTCTGTAGCTGTGAGTTCATAAATCTGTATGGAATCGAGCACAAACTCGTATATATTATATTTTGCAAAATTAAGAGCGAGTAAATACAAAAGGTACTCAGCAAGATTAAACCAAGCCCAAAGATCAGAGTAATCATCCAACAAAGGACCTAATAATATAATTGTCATTATTAAAGACATGGTGATTGATATCCTTTTTACATGTTTACGAAATTTAATTTTGATCGCTTTGGTGAATCCGTAGTCAGTTCCGAAAAGTAGTTGAGGTGTCATAAAATAAATAATAATTGACTTTGGAATGTTTACTTTACTTTTAGTTCGGTTTTTAATAGATATTTGTTTTATTTTGTCACCAAACATATTATTATTATTATTTGTACCAACAAATAGACAATCTCTAGAGAAACCCATGACAGACTGATGGGCTGTATTTTTTTCAAAGTAAACTATTTTGTTTTTTGTATAGGATATTAACAAAATTACATTTCATTAGCTAATGAATAGATGATTGAGCCATGTGTACATACTATAAACGGTTTTTATAACGATAAAAAACCATTTACAATTTATACAATTATAATCATAAAACGTGAATGAAGTAAAAAGGACTCTTAAACGCACCGTCCGAAAAAAAAATGTAGTATTCTGTTAGGACTTATCTGACTAAACATTTATTATTCTGCCTTTTCATACATATTTTCGATGAAATTAGCTAAAGCTATTCTGTTGGAACTAGTAGGTACGTCTCAGCATTTTTTTTGTTTGGCACTAAAGCTGGAGGGCTATTTTCTTTGGTTTTATTAAGGTTTGAAAAATCTTATTTTCATACATTTTTGAGGAAATAAAACTTACAGCGACAGCTTTCGTGTAAAAATAAAAAATGCTTAGATAGACCAGTTTTAAAAGAATATAGCATTAGTTTTTGTTGTCCGGCACTTACACATTTGGACCAAAAATGTATGTAACGCAATGTATATAATGTATGTAATGTGTGTATGTGTTCGATGATGTCCTTTAAAAAATATACACTTTCCCACGGAACTAAAAATTCATTAAATGCGGTAAATTTTTAAAAAAACCTAAAATTCTACCTAATTGAATAATGAGACCATCTATAGAGAACGAATTAGAAATAGATTGAATTGTTTATAATCTTGATTAAAAAATGTAAGTTACTATTTCAATAGTCTATTTATTTTGTTTATTATAATTACAACAATATAGGGTCCTTCTTGATGTGCTGACGGTTTTCAAGGAGATGATTTTTTCCTTTCTCTTAGGGATGATCAGACCATCGCATCAAACTGATTGACTTTGTCTGTGGGACGGAACCAAAGCCGAAATAGCGAAAAAAAAAACTGCTGTTCCATATAAAACTGCAATCCTACGCGACCCAAATGTATCAGTTTGATTTTGGCTCGGTAGAGAAAGTTGTTCAGTTTTATGATCTGATCATCCTCTTTTTTGAAAATTTTATAAATCTATGATTATTATTTAAAAAAGGGAAGGAATCAGATAGATTGTTAAAATTAATTAATTTAATTATGTGTAAACCTTGGGTAAAATTGCGTTGATTAAATTGTTCCATTCCATACTTGTACACATTTCATATACCTACTTACCACTATTTAAATTTGAAATGATAAGAACGTTATTACTTAAAGAATGATTTATTGTTCAACTAACATCAATAATCATTTCCGTAAACCTAAAAGACTTATGCTTTTTAATAAAAGACCAGGTAATACTTAAAATATTAAGGTGTACCTAATGGTTATTGGTGGCCCAAATAAACAATTTTTATCAAAGACATCATTCGATTTGGTCCAAAAAGTGAAAGTTTCGGCCAAAAAATTAATGTGATATTCTTTTAGGACTAAACTTGTTTGTCTAAACAAAGCTGTAGGTCCATTGTCATTGGTATTATTTGGGTTTAAAAATCTGCCTTTTCAAACATTTTTGATGAAATTAGCTAAGGCTATAATATTGTGTTAAAACTTGTCGTCTCAGCATTTTAGTATGGCAAGAAGCTGTACGGCCATTCAGTTTTAAAGTTTGAAAAATATGCCTTTTCATAAATTTTTTATTTATTAACTTACAGCTACAGCTTCTATGCCATTTAATAAATGCTTAGACGAACAAGTTCTAACATAATTTAGGATTAGTTTTCGATGGGCGGCACTTTCACATTTGGACCGAAAATATATGAAACGCGGATGTTGTTTTTTATGGATATAATTTAACAATTATGTCCTGCTAAATATTAATAATAGGAAACCAAAATTATTACATTACTCTTCTTTATAAGATAATTATCATTACAATAACTAATTGTTATTAACATCAACTGTATGAAAACATTCTTTGTATTTAGTCATAGAGGTGAGTAAATTGTAAAATGACTATAAAATATGAAGTGCACAGTCCGAATAAAGACAATAACAGTCGCACATCCCTCGGAATAAAACGCAACACGAGATGGTCCATACGATGCACTTCTAAACACTGCAGAAAATGAGTCAATTCTGTGATTCTATTATCATCTGGAACGAAAGAATTAGAAATCACATTTAGTATTGTACCTTGCATGTAATATAATACCTATACATGGTGTAGGGAATAGTATCATTAACCTATAAATCACATAAGTGCTCTACCCATCAAACAGAACAACTTTTACCCAAGATTATTTTATCAATAAAAATTAAAATCTAAGTAGTATTACACGCGTAACTCGTTCATAGTTGGTCTGACATGTAACTACATAACTTATTGAATAAAATGATTTTAAACTTGGCGTAGTAAATGTAAATTGATTATGCGCACGAAAATGAATTTCGGGTGTGAAGGATACGCAATGGCCATGTCGGGTCACAATATCAATAGATTTTCCATTGTTTGTCAGTCATTTTAATTATTTTTGTCTCTCTGTATAATTACTGTAATAAATCCATTGAATATTTTATTTTTAAATCGAAAAAAAAATGTCCTCACGTACATCACATTTATTTCAGTGGATATAATAACGACTACGTTCTCAGTCAGATGTATTCTCGAAACACAAATGGATAGGTATTCTTCGGATATCCACATTTCACTTCAGTGCCCAAACTCTGTCCAGTGTGACACATAGTGTGCCCGTCGACACTTTATGGTCAGTGGATATTGTATTCAAACTTTTGGTATATTGTATATAACTTTTTGGATATTGTATACATATTTTATACTTAGGTTTCTTCATAAGTTATTTTCCATCAAAAAACCACCGGTGTGTTGTGGTTATTATAATATAGGAGACAAAATAAACAAAATTTTTCTGTCCTTAATTTGGAACAATTATTGTTTTACAAAACACTTTTATTACGATAACGACATTTGGAAACTTGTGCTCCAATCGCAGAATTACCTTTTTCTTTCAGAAGCTCCTTCCGAAGAATTAATTTAATTGCGTCCACTTCAGACCGAACCATTTCAGTGATCAAGGCAGGTACACATATTTGTATGACGAAAGCCATAGAGGAAATCAATTCTAAGACATAATCAGTCCACTTTGCCTGAAAATTATCACAGTTATTTAATCAATTTTTTTTGGTGTACCACTGTAAATGTTTTACATATTATTTACATACAAAAACTCACAACTATTACTCTAATATTAGGTGTCATCAGAAGTTTATTACATTAATGAAATAATACTTACATTGATTTTTATAAAATAAAGCATAAACCATAACGTACCCATGAATTTAGGGACAAAAAATACCGATAGTGTAATTGTCTGTAAAGAGGTAAAACATTATCATCTTTATGCACAGTTGTAAATTGTTAATGGGGCACCGAGCCTATTGTGCTGTCCTAAATCGTATTTTTTTTAAATTTCTAAGCAATTAAAAACAACATTTTCAAAAAACAACAATGTCTCATTGTAGTTATTGCTGTTTTTCAATTAATTTGTTTAATAATGTTTGTAGATATGGGAACATTTGAGTTTTTAGTCGTTAATGACACCGATAGGTTAGTAATTCCGTCTAGCAGCTTGCTGTTTAGGCAATCCACTAATAGGTTATAAAAGCTCAAGAAATCGGCTCCGATTATTGTTCCATTAGCTGCTGAGACACTTTTGGTTTTTGAAAATTATGTTCAATTGTTTAGAAATTGAATTGTTCGATTGAGGGCTGCACAATAGGCTCGGTATCCTCTTAACAGTAAATTCATTTATTTCAGTGACGTCAGTTGGCTACATTTTGATAAACCTAATGCCTGTATTGACTTGAAAATACTCTGGCAGTATAATTACAATCAGCTCAAAAAAACACAGTGTGCTGCGTAAGCACCTGCACCTAAGTTTTTTTTTATGCCAACACTTACAATGGTCTAGTGTACCTACTGTTTCCATTTCATCGAACTATTCTCTTTTCTGTTAGTTTTTCTAACTTATGTACGTACCGACTGCTCTCAAACGGTGAAGGAGAACATCGCGAGGAAACCTGCATGCGCTGAAGAAGAAATTCCTATGCATATGTGAAGTCTACCAATCCGCATTGGGCACGCGTGTTGGACCAACGCCCATACACCATCCCTGTGGGTAGGTCTGTGCCCTGTAGTGGGACGTATATAAGCTGTGATGAAGATGTTAATCCTCTTTTCTCTCTTAGTCGTAATAAAGGATTATGACCTAGATATGCATACAGGTCTACAGGGCCTCCTAAATATGCTGGCACTTTTTAAGGGTATGATCAGAACGACTTTCTCTATAGCACTAGCATCGAAATCGCGAAAAAAACAGCAGTTCCGAAAAAATAAAAATGTTAGCCAGCTGATTTTTTTTTCGCAATCCCAAAATTGGCTCCCAGAGAAAGTTCGATCGTCCTCTTGAAAAACTGTCAGGAAATAAAGTTGGACCCTATATAATATTATGATGATGATATAATGATGACGATGTCATTTATAACGAATTATTTAACTATATACACTTACAAGGACAATGTTATACTTACAAAAGAATCGATTGCGGGCTTGATTTTATCATAGCAATCAGCTAAAGCTAAATAGCGCGTTTCTTCATCATTGAAACTGATTTGTGTCTTTTTCAACGATTCCTTTATACTTCTGAGAGAACTGTAAATGTAATATACTACGACTCTGTTTGTGGACGCAAAGAACTCTAGACCTAAAGTTGGTACCATGTACAATGCATAGAATGGGAACTTATACATAATACAGTATTCTTGAAGTCGATGCAAACATCTTGCTGTTATTATTATTATTTTAATACAGCAGATAACTATTACGTAGTATAAGGACATAATTGTAACAGTTCGTTTTTCTGATGATGTAATTTCATGTATTTCGTCCATTTCGAGTAAAAAATCATAAATCTTGTACTTCACAGTACACGTAGCCAATAACCAGATCATATATTCTACTAAACCAATCCAAAACCAACTATCCATGTAGCGATCTAATAAGGGTCCAGCTAATCCAATGAACATTAAGATAGACATTGCAATAGAACTTATCATTATGGCCTTCTGAAACTTCATTTTACACAGTTTGATGAATCCATAGTCAGTTCTAAAAAGTAACTGTGGTATCATGAAGTAAACGATAAGTGATTTAGGAATATTCGCTTTTCTTTTACGTCTATTTTTGACATAGACAGTTTCAATGTCACTCTGAGACATTTTGTAATAGTACTCGTATATTGGTGTATCTTTTTGAAACACTTCAACAGTCGACAATTTTTAAATAGACTGACAATATTCCGACCAGTTCGTATCAATAAATTGTGAGTAGGTGTAATTTGATTGGCATTAAAAATTAATGCAATTTCAATGAAAAGCCGTCATGTCAGGATGAGTCAGTAAATATGAAATTAAATTAAAATTGAAAGTCATTTATTTGTCTTTTACATTTGTATACAAACATAAGTAGGTAATACAAGACATAAGGACATTAAAAATAAAAGTGTTGTTTTCTTTTGTTAGTATGATAATGATATTTCCTCAGAGTACCTATACACAAACAAGATAGCTTGTACACTTATACATGGGGCATAAAAAATCAGCAAAATTATATTGACATGACAACTTAAGAGAATATTATTCCGAGAGCGAAAATGCGCGCCGCATACAAACGTACTACCTATGGTGATATTTTCAATACTAACCAATTAAAGTCAATGAAATTTTGCAGAAACAATCTAGAAACAAATCTCTATGCTTCTATAGAGTCAGATTTTCGTTTAAGTATACAGTTTCAATGCTAGGATTAATTTAAGATTTGTATGGAAATCTTTGAGGCACTGTAACTTGAAAACTATACATTTTAACGAAAATCTGACTCCATACAAGCATAGAAATTTGTTTTTAGATTGTTTCTGCAAAATTTCATTGACTTTTTTTTTTTTTTTTTTTTTATTATTGATGGGTTTGCTCTTGACCCCAATCTAGTCCTCAGGACAAAGATGGGGCCGAAGATGTAGCGAGCTTACCCAGAAGTGCAGAAGACTTTAATTGGTTAGTATTGAAAATATCACCATAGTACGTTTGTATGGAGCGCGCTCCGAATAATATACCCTTAAAAGAACTGTAAAAGGTTCCCTGGAACAAAACCGCAATGTACATTAACGAAATGAAATTGTTAATCCTAACCTTGTATAACACCGAACCTTTGATTCTTTCATCATCATCAATCATCAAAAAGCTATCCTCTATTTTCATTTGATATTATGTAGTATTATAAAACATTGCTGTGGGAAATTAACGATAATCCTATGAAAAAAAAATCTGCACAAGACATTTATATTGTTTTCTCACCTCCGGACGGAAAGCGTCAATTGTCGTCCCGCTGCGCTAAACGAAGTTGTCGCTTTCCACCTCCGTCGAGGAGAAAAATAGTATTCTAACCTTGGACAGTAAATAAGAAAGCCTCAGTTCACATGAGATCTGAGATCTTTTTTACTTTCCTGTCCTCGGTGTGTAATCTACTATTTTATTCCAGTAAAATATTTGGACAACCAACCAGACATAAACTAATGACTTGCACGATTTTATGAATCAGCGAAAATTCGTAAGATTCTTCAGAAAAAATGCACGAGATGTATCTGGGCGTTTTTGGAAAACAACTAACTACTATACTGCATTCGCAATAAGGACAAAAAGATAGGTATTCCGATTCCTGTATAGCCTTCTGGCCAATTCAGATTAGCAAATATTATTTATTTATGAGAAAGATATACTATCCAAAGTATCTTGGCCGTTACTAAAGCTGTTCTATGAATAAGTGAGAAGAAGTGTTTCAAATCTCTGTTTCGTTAATTCAAAATGGCCTTAAATTTTCGTTGTTATTTGGAATAGAGTATAGGTATGTCGATTTCAGCATTAATCCACCGAGCTGTTGATTTCTAGCAATCAAATCAATCAGAACAGAATCATATTAGTCTGTGGCATGTTCTTCTGCCACAATCAAAACAACTCGGACATGACCTTCCCACCACACCCTATACGTGTGTTTTGTAACACACAAAAATCTTAGCGGGTCCGGAGATATCGCTTTCCGCAAGTCCGCCCCCAGACCGCTTTCCCGCAGTCCCGCCTCTGTGTCGCCTGACCTTAAAAGCAATTTCTTCTATGCAACCTTTTATTATTATTTTATAATAAAAAAAAGTATGGTTAAATTTAAAAATTATTAGTACCTAAATTATTACTTGGACAACATTATGATTAATTATTCAACTATCATCAATAACCATTAATCACTTAGGTAGGTAATAAAACAAATAAACACTTATCATTATTCTAATTCAAGTCAAATCTGTTTCGTCTGGCGAGAGATAGACAGGAAGATGCACAGCTGACTGCCAACCTCCAGTAATGTGAAAAAAGTAATGGTGGTAATTCAATTAACAAATTTTAGGAAGACATTCGACATTTATTTCGACAGGATTAACCAGGTTGATCCAGTTTTATAGCGTATAATACCGCCTATGATCATTATCAGGCTATAAAAGGTTAAATTTTATTAGTTGGCGAAACTTAACAAACTCATTTGGTATCTGTTACTAAGTACAATCGCGTGATAATGACCCGCCGCCCGGTTATATGATTAACAGGTCAATGCCCGCCTGCGCTTCTCGCACTGCAGCATTACCTAAGTACGATAATAATAATTTTGTAAATCATACATACATACATACATACATATTCTCACGCCTGTCTCCCACTGGGGTGCGCAGAAACAACGGAACGCCACTTGCTACGATCCTGACAAACCTCCTTAGCTTCCTCTAAATTCATTAGTCCTTTCATGCATGCTCGTCGGTTTCGGGTAGATCTGACCTGGTCCTTCTTAAGCACGTTGCCAATTTGGTCCAAATATGTACGTCTAGGCCGTCCCCTTCCAACATTTCCACTTACGCTTGCCTTATAGGTTGCACTCGTCAATCTGCTCTCATCCATTCTTTCCATATGACCAAACCATCTCAACATACCTTTCTCTATCATATTACCATAAATCATCAATACCAATTATAAACATTGATAATGCAATCCGTTATCATTAACAAGTGCAGTTCAGTTTCCCCAACTAATTTGAAATAACCTTATTATAACGGCCCACAGCTGGGCACAGGCAGGCCTTTCCCGAAGAAGAATTAATGGACCTAGACCACCACGCGTGCCCAGTTAGACACATTAGTTTTATTACTAAAACTACAACTTACTTACCTAACAGTTTATGGCATTCATAATGTACCTATAATTATGTTGAATAAAACACATTCTGGTTGGTACGAGTAGTTGAATCAATTTTTTGAGGTTTTCATTGAATAACCTCAAAAAATTGATGTTTATTCGAAATCCATGAATATTTTAGTGCAAACGATTCTTGTTTTTATTTAAAAGGTTAGACGTCCAATACATTTAGCTCGAGTACAATTTGTAGTTTAGTATAGAACATCTGTTTTTTTTTCGGGATTTCGATATTGGTCCCATAGTGTAGTAAGTTACTCAGTTTGATGGTCTAAACCACCCCCTTAAATGTTTATTTGTATTTTTGTAACACCTTTTATAAACTGAATGAAATAATTTTATGTATTTAGTCATAAAGATGTGTAAATTGTAAAATGACTATAAAATATGAAGTGCACAGTCCGAATAAAGACAGTAACAGTCGCACATCCGTCGGAATAAATATTACAGGATCCAACAGTAACATTTATTCGTTAATTCATAGATATCGAGATGCGATAATTTATAATTGAGAGTTTGTGTACATTAAGTATATAATACATTTATTGTGTACTGTTTTAATTGGGTAAGCTGTAATGCAATGCAATGCAATAAAAACTTCGGCGAATGTGCCCAGGAGCTACATGACCTGATTCCACCATCCCCTTTCCACCAACGTACGACAAGACGTAGTGCGAGACTGCATCCATAATAGTAGATCTTCCAACAATCCGCACATAAAGGTTCGCATCCTGTTTTATAATGAGTATTATATTATCCCTGCGTCTGTTTTCCCAAACAAATACAATCAGGATATTTTTAAAAGAAGAGTTAATAGGCTTTTTCTAGGCGAGCGCGCTACATCCTCGGCTTCATCTACACTTTCCATCAGGTGAGCTGAAGCTAAGCGCAAATCCATTTTGAATAAAAAAAAATCATAAGTCATTCGGGGACACTATTGTGAATTCCAGTCGCCTCTAATCACCAGGGATTTGTAGGTGATTTGAGGACAAAACATTTGTGAAGTTGAGTCGCCTCTAATCACCAGGGATTTGTAGGTGATTTGAGTACAAAACATTTGTGAAGTTGAGTCGCCTCTAATCACCAGGGATTTGTAGGTGATTTGAGGACAAAACATTTGTACAGTTGAGTCGCCTCTAATCACCTAAAATTTACAGGTGATATGGGGATACCAAAAATTGAACTGAAGGTTGAGTGGACTTCAATCACCTGGGTCACCTGGGTGGTCATTTATAAATACAAATACAAATCATTTATTGCCACCATGGGTTTATAAGATAATATGTTACATAGTGTTCCAGTACCTACACGTGGACCCTGCTAGGGCACTTGGCATTTGGTTAGGTGATCATAATATTACACAGATGAGTCGCTTAAAGTGATTAAAGTGGAATAAACCAAAAATCTACGTGCATAGCAAATAATTCTGGGCTTTATTTTTAGTCGTAGAGGTGGGTAAATTGTAAAATTACAATAAAGTATGAAGTGCACAGTTCAAACAAAGTCAGTAACAGTCGCATATCCGTCGGAATAAAATGCAACACGAGATGGTCCATTTGACGCACTTCCAAACACTGCAGAAAATGTGTTACTTCTGTGATCCTATTATCATCTGAAACGGTAAAATACAATATTATAAAGCCAGATATATTATATTATGCCATCGAAAAAATATTCAGAATATCCTCACTTCACTTGCGGTGCCATACTCTTTCAAGTGTAACATGTCATGTAGAATATCTACCGTCGTTTTAACGACAGTGGATGCAAAAAACACTTCCAAATTAAAGCATACCATATTGTTTTCTATTAGCTATCTAATTTTGTAATGTATCGACAGTTTTTGATCTTCCAAAGATATTTTCCATCATCACAAAGCCAGTGGTGAAATGGGAATTTTTGTGAGATAACGAAGTGAACAGTATTGTACTATCCTCAATTTTGGAACATATTATAATATTATTAAAACAATTGAACCTGTCTTAAGCTCAGGCCACACACTTTCTGCGGGAAAGCGCACCGGCGGCGGTTCTGCGGGAAGCAAAAGCGTTCCGTGGCCTGCCACACAGGGTCCGCGCGGCGCGGGGGCGGCGCGGTAGCGGCGCGGAAGCAGCTGGCGTGACATCGAAAGCGGCCATTCATAAAATACAAAATGACCGCGCGGTAAATACCGCCTCCGGACCGCGACGCGTCCGCACCCGCTCTGTGTGACACCTCGCATTGACTACAGCGATTGATGATGGAATACAGCGGCCGCGGCCGCTTCCGCGACGCCCCCGGCCCGCGCCGCTCTGCACCCACGCCGCCTCGTCTCGGCCGCCTGTTTGTCATAGCGTTCTGCCCGGTACCGCGCCGCGCCGCGCCGCTCCCGGCCCGGATTTCTGTATGGCAGGGTCCATATAAACTGGTCCATATAAACTTACAAAAAATCCCGCCTCCGGACCGCCTCCGATACCGCCTGTGTGTGGGGCCTGAGCTTTATGCCTGTGCTATTTTGTTTGTTGTTTTTGTTCGGTCCTTTAGTTTCACCAATATTATAATATTATGTAGTGTTATTTATTATGTTATGCCATATACCTTGAATTACCTTTTTCAGTAAGCAGCTCCTTTCTAAGAATTAATTGAATAGCCTCCACTTCAGATTGAATCATTCCAGTAATCACGGCAGGAATAACTATTTGCAATACAATGCTTGTAGTTAATACTAATTCTAAGACATATTCAGTCCACTCTGTCTGGAAATTATCTCAATCACAATCATTATAAAATTGGAGTGTAATCTTATAACTATTATAAAACCGTAAAATCATGAGGAATAAAAAAGTAGCGGTTCTCTTCATGTTAATTCAAATAACATTCGATAGCGCGATTTAAAAACGTGCAGCGCCATCTATTGACAAAATCGTTAGTTTGTTTGTTTGTTCACGCATCACGCAAAAACTACTGAACCGATTATGATGAAACTTTTTTTGTTTTATAGTTATGATCTGACTTAAAATCTGGTACATAATTTGTGCGGACGAAGTCGCGGGAAAACACTAGTTTAATAATAAAACTCTGGGCGACTTTTCAATCGCTTCACATTAAAATAGCCAAGTACATACTCACATACATTTCTATATAATAAAGCACTAACCATAACGCACCCATGAGTTTCGGTACTGAAAATACCAATTGTGTTATAGTCTGTAAAGATAATAATTATTATTTATCAACTTTACATATAAATAAATAATAAATGACGCTCACAGGCACAATAGATTGTAATGAATGATTGTAGAACCATACAACAACGGCACAAACATACAGGATGTTAGGGTAAACAGTTGCATTACTTGAAGAGGTGATTGTACCCATCATACTTTAAAAATTTTCCGAAGAAACCTATAGGAAATTCGCAATTTAATTTTTTTGTTTTATACAAACCTTCGATCAGCTGGTTGCATTTAGTATCATCATCATCAGCCTATATACTTCCCACTGCAGGGCACAGTCCTACCCTCTAGGAGGGTGTTTGGGCGTTAGTCCACTACGCGTGCCCAATGCAGATTGGTAGACTTCACATATGCATCAGAATTTATTATTCTGCATATACAGGTTTCCTCACGATGTTTTCCTTCACCGTTTGAGAGCAGTCGCTAATACTTACATAAGTAAAAAAAACTAATTGTTACGTGGCATGTTGTCCGTATTTAGTATGGAAAGTTCAAAATATTTTTTGAGAATTTCCTATACGTTTCTCAGGGTATGTTGTTCAGTATCAATGTTATGGGTACGGCCAGCCCTTAAACTCTTAAAGTAATGCAACTGTTTACCCTAACACCCAAAGAGAGCCAAGACCAAACCGGGATTCGAACCCAGGACCCTGGGTTAGTAGTCCGGCGTGGAAAGCATAAGACCAACCGGGTTGGTTGATATGGTTATTGACTGCTAAAGTTAAATAGTAAATTGAGTTATTTAAGTGACATTCACTGACTGAATTCAATAAGCCAAATCATGCATGTTCTAGCTTGAAAAACTTTGGCAGGATGTCAAAAATAATCAAAATCGAGCATGTCCTACGTGATGTACTGTCAGCCTCAAAAAGATGTATACACTTAACATCGAGCAAAACTGTATACATCTTTTTGAGGCCTACTATGCATTGCAACCGTTCCTGTCGCTCTAGTCTGTGCTCTTGTCATGGCTTCATGTTCATGTTCATGTTTGTATGGGGACGCGCGCGATCCTACACACTGCCGCGATATTATCGCTGCGATTTTGCGATAATTGTTCTCAGTACATTTTGTATGGGGACGCGCTCGATCCCACACACTGCCGCAATATTATCGCAACCTGACGCAATCTCTTTCAACTACATTCAGTGAAGGGCCCATGCGTGACGCGAATCGCGGAATCGCTGCAGTGTGTAAGGTGTCGCGATATCGCTGTCGATAATATCGCTCGATAATATCGCTGCAATGTGCGGAAGCCTTTATCAAATTACTATACTTACAAAATTACGGATCACAGGTCTAATTTTATCATAGCAATTTGCTACTGCTAGATAGCGCTTTTCTTCAATAATCAAACTGGTTTGTGTCTTTTTCAACGATTCCTTTATACTCCTGAGAGAACAGTAAATGTAATACACAATGATACATGTAGATCCAAAAAACTCGATACCCGAAATTGCTACTTCGTACAATGCATATTCTGGGAACTTATATGTTATACAATATTCTTGAAACGTATCCATACATCGTACAGTCAGTATTATTATTTTACTACTGCAGTTGAATATTAAAAAATCAAGGGATAATATTCTAACAATTCGCTTTTCAGACGGTGTTGCTTCATGTATTTCATTTATCTCGAGCAAGAAATCATAAACTTTGTACTTTTCAGTATACACAGCCAAAAACAAAATAATATATTCTACTAGAAATATCCAAGTAAAAACTTCCTGGTAGTGATCGATGTTAGGCCCAGCTAAAGCGATGAACATCAAGACAAACATTGCAATAGAACTGATCTTTACAGCCTTTCGAAATTTAGTTTTGAACAGTTTAATGAATCCATAATCAGTTCCATAAAGTAGCTGTGGTATCATGAAGTAAACAATAAGAGATTTAGGAATTTCTGCTTTTCTTTTACGTCTACTTTTGACATAAACAGTTTCAATGTCTCCCTGAATCATTATAGGTATTGTATTGAAACTTTTTGAAATACGTCAACAACTGGAAGTTTCTAATAGACTGACGATATTCGAAACAAAATGCGGTTCATAATTTGGTGTTGTCATCATTAAACATTTATTAATGTTTGAACCACAAATGTCAATAATTATTGCTTTTTCCTGTATATAATATTTACGAGATAATTATTTGTCGTTAGATGTTAATGAGGGCCAGATACAATATTACAGGATCAATTCATAGATATCGAGATGCGATAATAAAATTGAGAGTGTGTGTACATTTTGGCCAACAAGAGTAGACAAAATAAAAGAAAGGCGCTCGCGCTGCCTCCACGCCAGAACGTCAAAATCACGCATAACCTAGCAACACCACTAGGTATACTAAAATTTTAGTTCCACCTGTCACCACGTTCAGGACTTTATGGCCAAGCTATACATATACTATAGGTATTTAATACAATTATTGTGTATATTTATTATAGTGTTAGCTGTAATGCAATTTAATAATATTTGCTAAATTAAATTAAAAATTAAACACCCCTTTAAGGGGGTTGCAGAAGACGTTCACAGGCAACTAGATGGCGCTCGGGAGCATTATTCATGATTTTGTCACATTTTATTTTATATCTTCGTAATTATGTTATAAATTGCAAATGTTATTTGAGACGCGCAATCTAGATTCTCCATACTATTTTTCCACATATAAAATATTACTTTTGTTAATACCGTCTACGAATATTCTACGTCAAAGTTTTGTATGAAATTGATCAATCTTAAAATGTAGAACAAATGCGTATGAACAATAAAATTACTTTAACTTGTAGCTAGATCAGTGCAACATAAACACAAGTGCGCGCGTAATTGAAAATATTGATTCGATATCATCACCATTACGAGATATAAAATAAAATGTGATAAAATCAGGAATAATGCTCCCGAGCGCCATCTAGTTTAGTGTCTTGCCCTCTGCAACCCCTTCGGTCTTTAAGAGGGCTGGACCGATTATGATCAAATTGTGTGTGTGTGTTGAAGTAGGTAGGTAGGTAAAGCTGCAATCGGATTCTTCATGTAAAAAAAAATACAGATACATGTATGTGTGATTTAATTTAAATACCTACTACACTCATTAAACATACACATCACACACATAAAATTTATTAAACTCATATTACCTCTTACGTATCTATATTATTTAAAGGGTGGGGATAATTATTAGGATCATAATATCTTAAACTTATTTTGAGAAAGACTAACGTTTTAATGTATACAATTGAGGTTTTTGCATCGTCTTTAATGGGTTTTTTGGATGACCTGAAATACTTTATAATTTATTTACTTAATTCATTTAAAATGTTCATTTGTAAATAATTATTATAGGTACTAATAATGAAATTATGAACAATAATTTCAAAGAACAATATTTATCATAATCAATAAAATTTTCTGTTACATTCGAGTACAATTTAAATTAAATTTAAGAAATTAATTAATTAATTAATTTGTGACGACCCGGTTGGTGTAATGGTTACCACGCCGGACTGCCAAACCAGGGTCCTGGGTTTGAATCCCGGTTTAGTCCTGGATGTTATAAGTTCGTGCCGTTGTTGTATGGTTTCCATATTAAAAAGCCTATAGGGCTTTCTTAGGATCATTAAAATGCATGTGCCTGTGAGCGTTATTTATTCTTTATGCATTTATGTTCCCGTAAAATCAGGGTATTTTTTTGAATGATAAATGATGATAAATTTCTAATTCTTATTTCTTAAATCATCAATTTTGAACTTCTTTGCCATGCGAGAGTGTCATATCTCTTAGAGTGTATTTTTTGAATAAGATACTTTCTTTTTTCTTAAATAGTAATAACTGATGATTAAAAAAAATGGTGTATGTACTAGCTTGTGTACTATGCACTTTAATAAGTTACACGTCTACAAAGAAGGATAGGGTGACCCGGTTTGTTCCTATAAAAACTACTTAAGCCCCCGGTGAGGGGGCTGTCAGTAGACGAAAACCAGGAAGCTGACATCCTATAGAATATAGACAAGATGTTACAAAAATACAAATAAACATTTAAGGGGGTGGTTTCGACCATCAAACTGAACAACTTTCACTATGGGACCAATATCGAAATCGCGAAAAAAAAATGATGTTCTATACTCTACAAATCGACTCTAGCTAAAATATTTTTGGGATATCTGATTTTTTTTTTCGCGATTTCGATGTTGGTCCCATAGTGAAAGTTGTTCAGTTTGATGGTCTCAACAACCCCCTTAAGATGTTTTTATATTTATTTTTACTTATGAAACACCCTGTATAATGTTCTTGGCTGGCATAGCTATTATAAGGCTAATTGTCTATACCTGGAGGGCAGACTGCCTAAAAAGCGGTGAAATGAAAATACTCCTTGGAGGTCAGTAATGTTCGTCAATCTTTCGTAAAGGAGATCCGGCGATAAATGCCACATATTGTATACTTCAAAAAGAAAAATGATAAAGCGGCAATACGAAGGCAATAAAAAAAAAGATCTGACAATTTCAATTGAAATTACAGTGACCGGTGTTTCCACAATTCAGATATTTTTATGTGTTTTTTTACCAAAATAAGCATCATAAAAATTATTTAAGGGTCCATACATGATAAATGTAATATTACCTACATTATAAAATAATATACAGCTGTATACAACCGTTGGCATTTTTTCTATGGCCGGGGCCGCATCTCCTTTCTGTCGTTGTTTCCTACGTCAACTGTCCCTTTCTAATCCAACGACAATAATTAATAGAAAGAGACTAACGTAAAGTCGGAAAAATCGACGACGGACTCCTTACACGTACGAAAGAAGGACGAACATCAGTGACCGTCCGCCATGGCCAATTTGTAAGGAGGATTTGTATCCCCAAAACAAAAAACATCTAGTGGTTGAACACAAAACCTCTTTGTTATTTAATATCGCTACTACCTATTTTAACAATTTTATAAACTACAAGTTTGCGCATCCCTCTCTTTTTTTCTGATTTTTTCTGATCACATAATTAACTTTCGAAAAATCCCTCATTACCTATAATACCCACACAGGGTTAGCATAGCATAGCATATGCTCACGACTATATTCCCCGAGGGGGTAGTCAGAGATATTCTGAAACCTCAGATCATCCACGTTTCACCAGTAGTACCGAAAAAACACAGGGTTACCTACTAGTAATTCGATACATTGCTTTAAGGACGTAAAAGTAGCGATAGTAAACTATCAATAATGTAGCCCTAGATTGCCTTACAGGCTTACACTACTGTTAACCGTTTTTGAGTAATTTAGAATTTTAGTTTCTTTTTCTAATAATTCCCAAATTTCAACATAAAACTTTTGTTTAAGGTACGTAGCCTATTCTCTCTTTTTTTTTCTGGTACTCAGACAACTAGTTAAATACAATACAATACAATACAATACAATACAATACTCTTTATTTGCACACCAAAAACATAAAATAACAATATTATAAGCAAACAAAAGGGTACAAATGGCGGTCTTACTTCGTTGAAATCAAAAACATTTTGAATTTTCGCTATTACATCGACACAGTGCCTCACCACGCTATAAGTTAAAATAATTTCATTGCTATTTTGAATGCAAATTCTTCAAAAAAATCATTAGGTAACTAATTGAATGTACAACGTTTATTAAAAACTTTCTTATTTATCTAGCAATCTAACTAATGTTTAGAGCTTTGCTCGGCGCAGTGTCTCCCAACTTTATCTAGATAGGTTTCATTCCTGACAAGATCAACTTTCGCACAAAAATAGGCATGGCATAGCATAAGCATATGCTCACGACTATATTTCCCGAGGGGGTAGTCAAAGATATTCTGAAAATAGGTTTTCTGCTAATATTGTTTCCAACGCTATCAATGTTGAAAAAAAAAAAATGTCGATAACATGTTATCACAGAGTATAAACATAATTAATATTATTATACCATCAAATAGTGTTACATATAAAATAAATAACTTTGTTAATACAGGGTGAAAGTAAGGTTATGCGGTGGCATCTTTTTAATTTGGTAGCATCAACAAACACATCTTAGGGTAGCATCATTATACATTCTCTAAGTAAGCATAATAATATATAATAAGCATATTCCACTAAAATTAAGAAGACGTGTTTAGAAAGTGTTTGAACTTATGAGTTGACGTCTTTAAAATTTTGTAACTTCATGCAGTATGACGACAATTTTCATCACAATATGCTGAAAATAAACTCTAATCTGTTTTATCCACCCGGGTGGATAAAATGATCCTTTACTAGCCTTGACAAAAATGTAAATAGAAAAAGGCTCTTAATAAATAGTTATATTCTACGCTTACTAAATTATAGCCCGATAGACTAGGCTACTAGAAAACTTATCGATTTCACAAAATTCTTAGTCTAGGCATTTTTTCTATCGAATTTCCCTTAAGGGGATCATTTTGTACCACCTTCCCCTATAACTTCAAACATACAACCATTAAGTTATAATTTAAACATTTTAGACGTAGCAAAGATTGATAAGCGAACATGAATGGCCTTTATTTAGTCATAGACGTGTGCAAATTGTAAAATGACAATAAGAGTTGTAATGCACAGACCAAACAAAGATAGTAACAGTCGCATCCCATTCGGAATAAAACGCAACACCAGATGGTCCATTCGACGCCCTTTTAAACACTGCAGAAAATTAGTTTTTTCCGTGATTTTGTTATTATCTGGAACGAAAAAATAAAGGTTAAGGGGATTTTTACAGTTTAATGGCGCCCCAAAACAAAGTATAAGATTTCTCAAGAAAACCAAAAATAAAAGCCACACCATCTTACAACAAATACTATTTATAAATTTATTTTATAGGTTTAGAACATTCCACTTTTGAGAAAATCTATATAATAAATAGTAATTATAAAAAGAAAAAAAAAATAATAATAATAATTTGCATAATGCATTCAGGAATAGATTCAGGATTGATGCATCCCATCACATTTAGATAAAAGTGTCTCAAAGGGGCCTCTACGTGTTGGACCTGTGTCCCCACGCAAGCCTTCCAAAGGTCCGGGCTACGGCCCGTGAGTAAAACCTTACAGAGATACATAATAATAATAAAAAAGAAAATAATAATAATATTATTAAAATTTTATTTTTTCCTAAAATTGGTAAGGTATAAAAGTTTAGTGTGGCTGTGGGCTGGCTTAAAGTTTATACCTCTTCCTGTTTATAATGGATGCTTTGACACCCCGAAACAAAAAAGGCCTCCGCTCATTGCAGCGATATTATCGCTGCGATTTTGCGATAATTGTTCTCAGTACATTTTGTATGGGGACGCGCGTGATCCTACACACTGCCGCGATATTATCGCAACCTGACGCAATCTCTTTCTACTACATTCAGTGAAGGGCGAATGCGTGACGCGAATCGCGGAATCGCTGCAGTGTGTAAGGTGTCGCGATATCGCTGTCGATAATATCGCTCGATAATATCGCTGCAATGTGCGAAGCCTAAATGTGTGTTCTGCGATTTCGGCGGTTCGCGGTACCTCGGTCTACTTGAGAACAAAGCGATTGCGAGGTAAATCGAAACCTGAAGCACCTGTAGCAACTTGCCAACAGATGGCGCTAGCAGTCCCCTAGCAAAAAGTACCACATAAGACAATTGACGATGGCACATTGGAAACCTGTAAGCTGCTGCACTAAGGTTCATAATCGCTGGCAAGACACAAATCGTGCAAGGAGAATTATCACACAGACTCAGTATATATACAAGGTTCCGACTAACATCATTAGGACCACGGCCGGTCCCCAGGCATCACACCTAGCCTGGCGGAAGTACTTCCCTTTTCTATGGAGGAACCTTCCACCTCAGTTCCTCTATACACCGAATCAACTCAGGGTGGATGAAATCGCGATAAGCTACGGAAATAATCTGTTTTCCCGAATCCCCCATAAATTGAAGGGAAAAGTATATAAAATAATCATAGAATTTTTCGTCGTTTGTTTGATTAAGACTGTTGGGCCGTGAAAGGGATGAATGTCTGGTTCTACTAGACTGACTGGACTGGACAAAACAGGACAGACTGGGTATAATTAGGAATGAGTATATCAGATAAAGTTTAAAAGCGCCTGTGACTGAAAAACTGCGTGGTAATAGTAGATTAACGTAGCATGAGCTAATTTTGCGGAGAGATAGAGATATAACATCTCTCCGCATACTATATTAGGTACAGGGTGTTACATAAGAAAGAATAAATTTTTAAAACTCTTAAGGGGGTTGTTTAGACCATCAAACTGAACAACTTTCTCTATGGAACCAACATCAAAATCTCGAAAAAAAAAATCTGATATCCCATACCATACCTATAGCTCGAGTCGATTTCTAGAGTATAGAACATAATTTTTTTTTCGCGATTTCGATATTGGTCCCATAGTGAAAGTTGTTGAGTTTGATGGTCTAAACCACCCCCTTAAATGTTTATTTGTATTTTTGTAACACCTTGTATAGGTACCTACTCACAGTGTTAAATTTGAATGTGGATGGCTGCATGAAGAAATTACAACCAAAGAAATTAATGATACTTAAGCTTTTCGTGAAAGATGATATTTGTATAGTGTCAAATAAGAGTGAGCGCTGAATGGAGGAAGACTACATAATTATTGTGTCGACTCCATGGGTAAATAAGGGTAGAAGGATGACTATGGATATTTTCTGACAGAGTAGTCAGATAATATTATCAATATAACATTTAATAATATTCAGAATATCCACATTTTAATAACAGTGCCAAAATCTTTCAAGTATAATATGGTGTGCGTGTGTAGTGTCTATATTATTATGGATAGATCAATTTACTTATCAGGTTTCGTCAAGATGTTTTTCTTCACAGCACAGCCAGTGTTGTAGTGTGTATATATTTGTATGAGAACCATGTAAATAATTACTATTGTCTTATTCTTAAATGAGAACGTTCAATTGCTATATTATAATTGGACGCAGTTTAGCAAAAAAGATCCAACCCACTATGAAATTGGTTGTGGGTTGGATCTTTTTTGCTAAACTGCGTCCAATTATTTCAATACAATAGATACCTAGGTATTTGGAATTAAGTTCGTCTTACAATAGAGGAGCGGACTGCATAAAATAAATTTTAGTTTTATCTTCTTAGTAAAATAAAACTTTGAAAATAACGCTAAACTGTCATTATCTGTAATTCTTCAGCTTGAATACTATTTCTAATAATAGGATGAAATATAAAAAGTAATGAAATGTTGATGACGTCACTCGTATTTATCTAGTAAAATTTTTCTTACGAACCGCACGTCTTGACACTCGATTAAGAGTTGCTAATTTGACTAGTTATCCGCTCCCCTATTACTAACTTGAATTACCTTTTTCATTCAGCAGATCCTTTCGAAGAATTAATGTAATAGCATCCACTTCAGAATGATACATTTCGGTAATCACCGCAGGCACACACACTTGCATTAAAAGAGTTATAGACAATACAAATTCCATGAAAAGATCAGTCCACTTTGCCTGGAAGTTATCACAGTTATTATAATAATTTTGGAGTTTATATTAACAAAAATAAGTGATTATGATATTAAATATACTAACTTCGAATTTTATACTAATAAGCAAATTCCATAAAGTAGCCATGCATTTCGGTACGAAAAATATCAATTGTGTTATAGTCTGTAAAAAAATAATTCATATTTTAAAAAAATCTTGTAAAATGTTAAATTGAGATATTTCTGTGACATTAGCTGGTTGTATTCTATAAGCTCGATCATGAATGTTCTAGCTTGAAAATAATTTAACAATAATTATTTTATCTATATTCAAAGCCCAATCACTCCAACTTCCGGGCGTAAGCTTCTTGCTTCTCATGCCACCATCCACAACGGTCTCCCCCTCGTCCGATCCTCGGCTTGTTCTGTGATTTCATCCCATCCATCCATCCATCCACCCATCCATCCATCCATCCCACGTAGGAGAACATGAGCTTAATATCTCCCTTATGTTAGTCGTTAGAGGATTATGTTCCTCTAATACCTAATGATTATCAAATAAAACATACTTATAAAAAACAAATTATAGGTAATTAGTACTTACAGTATTACCGATCACAGGTCTAATTTCATCATAGCATTTTGCTACTTCTATATAGCGCTTTTCTTCAACAATCAAACTGCTTTGTGGTTTTTTCAACGATTCCTTTATACTTCTGAGTGAACAGTAAATGTAGTATGCTATGACTCTATTCGCGGTACCAAAGAACTCTAGACCCAAAGATGCTACAACGTAAAATGAATAGTGTGGGAATTTATATGAACTACAATATTCTTGAAATCCATGCAAGCATCGCACAATTGCAATTATTATTTTAATACAGCAGATGAATAATACATAATATAAGGATAACAATTTAACAATTCGCTTTTCAGACGGTGTTACTTCATGTATTTCGTTTATCTCGAGCAAGAAATCATAAACTTTGTACTTTATAGTAAACACAGCCAAAAGCCAAAGAATATGTTCTACTAGATATAACCACAAATATAGATCCCAGTAGTGATTTATAACAGGTCCAGCTAATGCGATGAACATTAAGGCAGACATTGCAATAGAACTGATTAGTATCGCCTTTCGAAATTTAGTTTTAAACAGTTTAATGAATCCATAATCACTTCCATAAAGTAGCTGTGGTATCACGAAGTAAACGATAAGTGATTTAGGAATATTTGCTTTTCTTTTACGTCTACTTTTGTTACTAGTATGAACAGTTTCAATGTCTTCCTGAATCATCGTTTTTAAATTTTTTCAAACACGTCAACTACCGGAAATGTCTATAAGAGACTGAATATACGAAGCAAAATGCGTTTCATAATTTGAAGTCGGAAGGTATAATGTTGAATGCTTATCATTAAACATTTATTATTTACTAATGTTTGAGCCACACTAGGGTCTAATGTCAATAATTACTGTTGTCAATTTTTCGTGTGATTTATATCAATCAACGAGATAATTATTGGCGTTATAACAGTCCTGGCTAGATTTTCGTATTTTAATAGGGCTAGTTATAATATTTGTGATAATGTCCTAGATATTTGTTTATTTAAACTATGATGAAAATTATTATAAAATTTTTCTTAATTAACAGTTTACCTAATAATTTAGTTTTTCAACTTAGTCTTTTAAAAATTGAATAATACGAAACTCCTCGTTCTTAACAAAAGCGTGCTTGGCTTCTATTTAGTCGTAAAGGTGTGTAAATTGTAAAAGGACAATAAAATATGAAGTGCACAATCCAAATAAAGATAGTAACAGTTGCACATCCGTCGGAATGAAACGCAACACGAGACGGTCCAATCGACGTACGTCTAAACACTGTAGAAAATGAGTCATTTCCGCGATCCTTTCATCATCTGAAACGATGAAATTATCACTTATTTCTAATTTGAATTAAATAAATCATATTATAAAGGTATAATAAAATAAGGGTGCCGGGGGCCGCAGCCATGAGATTTATAAGATGCGGAAGTATGAAGGAATCTTAGGATGCTTTATGTTTGCACCGATTGGCTTCGAACCGCTGGGTTCTTGGGGCACAGAAGGCAACAAATTTATTAAAGAGCTGTCGATGCGTCTCCACAAGACCACCGGTGACGGTAGAGCTGGTAGCTTCCTTGGCCAACGTAATTCGTTTGCTTGACTATCTAAAGGGGGAACGCTGCCAGCATGCTTGGGACCATATTTCGCGGAGATGCACATGACGACCTTTTTTATCTTTGAGATCTTATTTCTATACTCTGTTGTTGTTTTCCTATCTATGTTATTATAAATTAGTATTTTATTCCTACTCGTTGTAAATAAAAAAATAAGTTTTCCTTTTGTTTCACAAATTAATCATTAATTACAATGTCTATTATAATAATTAATTACAATGTCATAAATTAAAATTACGTTACGTAGGTACTTTAAGATGGAAAGGAACTATCAATTTTCTTTTCGATATTTCAACATTCGTCCCACAGTGAAAGTTGTTCAGTTTGATAGTCTGAAGCACGTCCTAAAGTATGTACCGCGTGTTTTGTAAACGTAGGTTCACAAATGCCCACGACTGTATTCTTCGATAGAGTAGTCAGATATATTCCCAATATACCATTGAAATAATATTCATAATTCCCCATTTCACTAGCGGTGCCCAAACTCTGTCCAGTGTGACAGGTATGGTGTCGCCACAATAATAATGGTTAGTTGATATTGTATCCACACTAGGAAATCAAAGTATAGTTTCTTCACAATGTTTTCCTCCACCGCAAAGCTAGTGGTGTGGTGTGGGTATATTTGTGTATAAGCTTAATATGCAAACACTTTTACAATTATGTACCTATACTGTAATTTGGAACAATAATTGTTTTATAAAACTCTTTCATTACTATTTGTCATTTAGGATTAAACTCATGCTCTAATCGCTAGTTGGAATTACCTTTTTCAATCAGCAGCTCCTTTCGAAGAATTAATTTAATAGCATCCACTTCAGAGCGAACCATTTCAGTGATCAATGCAGGCACACATATTTGCATGGCAAAGGCCATAGAGAAAATAAATTCTAAGACATAATCAGTCCATTTTGCCTGAAAATTATCACAAATTATATCAAGATATTGCAGTGTATTGCATAAAAACACAAACAGCCAAAATCTGATTAAAAGGTTTTCAAATGTGTATTAAATTAAAATCATTAGGTATAGTTGGCGAAACATTTGGTATCTGTTACTGAGTACAATTGCGTGGCAATTGCCTCCCGCTCGATCATTTGATTCTGAGGTCAATGGCCGCCCGCGCCCGCGTACCGTTCGCACTGCGCGTAGGTACGTGCGAAGGTTCGCACTATAATAATAATTTTGTTAATCATCAATTCCAATTATAAACATTGATAATGCAATCTGTTATCATTGATAAGTGCCCTGGTTCAGTTTCGCCAACTTATTTAAAATGACCCTCTATATACAATACTTACATTGATTTTTATATAATAAAGAACAAACCATAACGTAGCCATGACTTTAGGTAAGGAAAATATCAATAGTGTAATAGTCTGTAAAGAAGTGAACCATTATCAACTGTTGGTACAATTATAAATCGTTAACAGTAAATTAAATTAATTCGATACTCGAAAATGCTTTTGCAGAGTAAAAACAATTAAAATCATAATCAGCCCGATAAGTCTCAGTATTCAGTACTAGGCGTAATATTATTCCTTCTGTTGCAATTATTACAATGGACGGACCGGCTGTAGTCTCATCTGCAGTCTCACTCTTTCCATTACATCCACCTATATTCTCTTCTCTTTTAGTTGTGAAAGGAGGATTATAACCCACGCTAATAATATTACTAGGCTGAAGACGATGTTTTTAAAAATAATTATCTAACTAAAATTTACAATAAATAAGTTTTACTTACAATATTATCGTTCACAGGCTTGATTTCATCATAGCAATTAGCTAAAGCTAGATAGCGCCTTTCTTCAACATTGAAACTGATTTGTGTCTTTTTCAACGATTCCTTTATACTTCTGAGAGAACAGTAAATGTAATATGCTATGACTCTATGTGCGGAACCAAAGAACTCTAGACCTAAATTTGGCACCATGAAAAACGCATAGTATGGGAACTTAAACGTAATACAGTATTCTTGAAGCGAATGCATACACTGTGCTGTTAATATTACTATTTTAATACAGCAGACAAATATTACGTAATCTAATGAGATCATTCTGACACTTCGCTTTTCTGTCGGTGTTATTTCATGTATTTCTTCCATCTCGAGCAAAAAATCATAAATCTTGTACTTCACAGTATACGTAGTCAATAACCAGATAATATATTCTACTAAACCAACCCAAAACCAAATATCTGTGTATTGATCTATAATAGGTCCAGCCAATGCGATGAACATTGTAACCGACATTGCAAAAGAACCTATCATAATTTTCTTTTGAAACTTAGTTTTAAACAGTTTGATGAATCCATAGTCAGTTCCAAAAAGTAACTGTGGTATCATGAAGTAAGCGATAAGTGATTTCGGAATTTTTGATTTTCTTTTACGTTTATTATTAGCATAAACGGTTTTAATGTCACTCTGAAACATTATGTCGTAAATTAGGTATTTGTTTTTAAAACACGTCAACAATCGAATGTTTTTGGACAGACTGACGATATTCAGAGCAATACGTGGCAGTGTTGTATTAATATTGAGTATGTATAATGTAATAAGCATTAAAATCTATTACATTACTATGGAATAGACACTTAATATTATTAGGTCATTCATAAATTAGTAGCACGGACGTCCAGCAGTGGAGTCCATCAGCTGAGATGATGATTTATAAATTAACAATATACGACATCAAGGAGAGATTGTACTCGCACTCATTTATTTTATTCAATTTTAGTATTGCGACAGTAGCGTTGAAATATCTTTTTATTAATGTTGACAGAGTTACGGTACTACTGATGAAACGTGGATGTTCTGAGTTTTCATAATATCTTTGACTAACCCCTCGGGGAATATAGCCGTTAGCATTATGCTATGCTATGCTATTCACATGGAAATAAAGATGAAAATAGCAACATAGATAAGTACAATGGGCGAGCTTATCTCTGAAGAGATATTGATTGATAAATGGCATAAGGACACGTTCTTGTGTGGGCAATGAAGATGGTTTTATTCTAACATCGTCATCATCATCGTCACTGGCCGTTTTCAACTAACTAAATGTTTCAAGTAGCGTCTGTTTGAATTGGACATCGGTTAGTGGCAGTATAAGCCCGATAATTACACATTACAACACTTTTGCTGCATGTGTGCCCGTTCGTTTTTGTCTTTTCACTTGCTTTTCGCCACGTAATTCAGAAAATACAAACAATTTCAACCAGACTTCATCGTGTCTAGTCGCTAGATCGCTGTCGAAAATCGAGTGTCAAATTGCATTCTGTATTTCTGTTCAAATAAATATTGAGATTACTGTGGACTTATCCTTCGGCCCCACGGTAATTTGGTAACCATTTTATTCATTAACTATGGCACTTTTTGAGCTGAAATTTAAACTGAACCATCTACAGGATATGAGAAGTGATGTGGTTTTTCTAGAAATCGATTTTAATGAATAAAACCGAAGAAAAGGGACTCTAAAGTCACCCCTTTTTTTCCAGTTGTAACCATTTTACTCTTACATTTTTAATCGGAACAAAATGAAAATTTACTATATTGTTCACAATACAATTTAGAATGATGTGGTTTTTTTACTTTTTCGAAATTAATAAAAAATCATCGAATTTTTCAAAGAAAACAGCAAAATTCTGACCGGAGCCACGCGCTCTTTCTCATCGATTAGTATGGTGTGTGAGTGAGAGGAGAGTGGTCCACGGCTGATACGCCTTAAAAAGACAGTACTTGTAGTTGAAGGGCGATACAACCATTTATTTAGCATAACAATATTAGGTTCTATGAATAGTATACTAGGGGACTTTCAAAAGTCTGGTACAGTCCCTTTTTTGACTAAAAGTGTCGTTGAATAAAAGTATTATTATTACTTTACTAATCATAAATAAAGATGGATGTTGGATGGATGGATGGTGGATGTTCTGGGGTTTCAGAATATCTCTGACTACCCCCTAGGAGAATATAGTAGTGAGCATATTCATACCAAACTGTTAACATCATTTTGGTTACACCAAAGGTAAGAGATAAAATTTCCTGAAACACTTACAATTTGTTCAATACTTGCCAAAAGTTTAAATGGGAAAAACCTAGAATTGTTAGAAATTACTTACGAAATTGCCATA
Organism: Agonopterix heracliana; assembly: GCA_963693445.1. Lineage (NCBI taxonomy): Eukaryota > Metazoa > Arthropoda > Insecta > Lepidoptera > Depressariidae > Agonopterix > Agonopterix heracliana. The sequence goes on from OY856332.1 coordinate 8,829,072, forward strand.
TGAAGGTCTGATTTTGTCATAGATGTTTGCTATTTCTATAAGTTTATGATTACCGTCAAACTGGTGTAATTAAATACTTTTTGTTTAAATTTTTAAACACAACAGCAAAAATAATAAATTACATAATATATTTGAGTCACATAAATGACTTCTAAACCAAAATATGGAATGAAATGGATCAAGTAGTAAGGAAGGCTTAGTGCATTACAAAATATCAAGTTTAGGGTAATGCAACGAAGTAACGTAAAACTAAGTTTGATACAAAATATCAAAGCATTATATCAAAGCATCAACAACAAACAAAGTTATATTAGTATCATAGTTAATCCCATATACAGGGTGTTTCATAAGTAAAAATAAATATTTGAAACTCTTAAGGGGGTTGTTTAGACCATCAAACTGAACAACTTTCTCTATGGGACCAACATCGAAATCGCGAAAAAATTAATTTGATATCCCATACATATTTTAGCTCTAGTCGATTTGTAGAGTATGGAACATCAATTTTTTTTCGCGATTTCGGTATTGGTCCCATAGAACGAGGGTTCTAGGGGTTAAAGGTTTATTTGTTTTATTGTAACACCTTGTATATCTACCAAAAAAAAAATCATAAACAGTGTATTTTGTGTTTAGAACAAGAATTATAGCGGTAAACTCAAAAAACAATAACCAAGACCACAATTAATCGAAATGATAGTACAAGGGTATTAAAAGTATAGTAAAGATACTGAATAAAATACAATACAAATAATATTATTATTGCACTTTACGCATATTTACTTTTTAAAACTTTTAGTTAACTTATTATATCATACATTTTATTACTTAAATAAAAAACAAAAATATTTACCGAATAAAATTTTAATTTTTTACATCTCTGTAAATAACGATAGGAAAATTCGGTAAAAAAATTATGTGATGTATTGAGACCCACAAGATGCCAAAAATTGTATAACATTGAAATGATGATAATAGCACTTTACCATTTTATTCTGTGGGGGCGGCGAAATGTAACTTTGCAAGATATTTTACTAGTTGCCCATATTTCTTATTAGTTCTGCTGAAATTTATGCAATTCTTTAGTAAATTCAAAATCTATGCCAAAACACAGCTGAGACGTTAAATAAAATATTTTAAGTGATTTTGGGATTATGATTTTACGCTTCGTTAGATCTTTTGTATACTTTAGAGTTAGCGTAACTCTTGATAAAAACATGTTAATATCTTAATACCTATCTATGTTATGCTGATCAAGTGGATGTATCGAATGAAATTTTAAAATACGCAGCGAACATTATACTAGTTGTGTTCGTAATTTTTCAAAATGCATTGTTAATTTACTTTATTGGTCCTTGGTAAGTTTCAGGGTGTAATTATGATAAAGTGGTTCTTATGTACTATACTTACATCAATACGAGTAGTTCTTAATATTATAGGGTGTTAGGGTAGACAGTTGCATTATTTAATGGGTGATTGTACTCATGATACTAAACATAACATAACATAACATAACATCATAACATAACATAACATCCAGTTCAACTATTTACCCTAACACCCTGTATTCATTAAATAACGTTACAAAATATTTAAGGAATTATCTTTTTATAGAACTTTGACATTGAAATAGACTACTCAAATTCAGACCTATTCGTAGAGATGAGTAAACTGAATAATAACAATAAAGTATGTTGTGCAGAGACTGACTAAAGATAATAATAAACGCAGGTCTAGGGGGATAAAACGCAAGACGAGATTATGAAGACGTCGCGCTTTAATACAGCGTAGGATTTGCTTAATTTTTCTTATTCTGCTTTCATCTGAAAGAAGAAAATTAAATTAAAGATTGAAAAAGTCGGGCGCCAAGCGGGATTCGAACCCACGACCTGCCTATCCGGGGCATGCTCCACTCGAACAGAGCTGTCGTCGCCCCGCAAGCCACAACGAAATGTTATATATCTATATCATCGTCTTTAACATGGCATACATGTAGAATAATAAATTCGAGAGAAAATTAAATGTTTCTTATTTTATTATTATGAAATTATATAGTTTTTCAATGGTCGTTTGTCTTGTAATTTTTTACCTTTTTTATTTAAGTATACCTACGTAACTGCGCAGTAATAGATTATCGTGGTATGGGCATGTGATGTGGAGAGATGAGTAATGAGTATCAATTATTGACTATACATTAGTTACCTAAACTATAACTAAACTAATATAATAAAATAACACCGTTTCTCAACTCTGTTACTTTCAATTAAAATAATTAACATAACATACCTTTTCCCGTTCGTAGCTGTTCATGAAGTGATTGTTTGATTGCATCTAGTTGAGAGTTAACCATTTCTATGACAATAGCCGGAGCGGATATTTGTATAATAATGTGAAATAAAGAAATCGATTCATTTACGTATGAGAACCATTTTGCCTGCAATTTTTATTCGGGTATTAACAATGACAATAATAATAATGTTCATCTAACATTTTGAAGTAAATAAAAATAAAAAGTAACTCACTTTAACTTTCAAGCAATGAAGCATAAACCATAACGAGATCATCATTTTTGGTACGCCGATTCCAAGTTCCAATATTGTCTGAAATAATTGAAAGCTTTATACTTTACGGGCAATTTTTTGCTTTCGTTATAAGTATTCTGGTGTTACTTAACTTCAAATTCCATACTTACAAACTTATCGTACATAGGTCTAATTTTGTCGACACAATCTGCAATGTCTTTATAGCGCTTTTCGATGAAATCCAAGTTAGTTTTAAACTTTATCACAGTTTTTTTTAAGTCCCTAACATAAATTAATATGATATAATAGACGACGATTTGACTCACTGCTAACATATCTAAACCTAAGCTAGGGATGCAGTACAATACAAAATAAGGAATACTTAAATTAAAGTAAACTGATAAACTATCCATGTTATAGCTAACAACAATGAAAGCCGTTTTGATGAGAAACATAATAAGCGTATAGTACAAAGTCAACATATTAAGAAACTTTAACTCTGCAGCTTTAACAATATAAATTTCTGACACATCAACAATAAAATTACATATCGTATACTTCCCTGTATTCAGTACTACAAAATAAGGTATATATTCAAATGAAAAGAAAGTCATCGAGTTTTGATACAATTGAGCTGCAAGTAAAACAATGATTACTATGTAACCAAATGACACTATGAACGTTACATATTTCACAACTTTTCTTATCTTTTTTTTCAAAACTGCACCGAATCCGAAATTTATTCCAAAACATAATTGAGACGTAAGCCCAAACACAATAACTGATAATGGTATATTTCTAAATTTTGCATTATAAAGCTTTTTGTAATATTTTTGAGGGGTCTGTAAGTTAAACATAATGAGGGTAGGTATATTGTGTCCCGATGTTATGATAATAATGTAGCACTAACGTACACGAGTCAAGAAATACAATTTAATTTGTGAGTAACTTTATTTCTCAAACAGCGACATACAATATAGTTGATTAATGTTTATTTGTAAAGCATAATAAATTATCGGTACAATGTTCCATCGATGTTCTATCTTCTATTATAGTTGGATGTATGTTATACACAGAAATTTAATTAAATATTCTTAAGTTTCGAAAGGCAGCAGGCAAATAAATTATAATGAACGTTACATATTTCACAACTATTCTTATTTTTTTTATATTATTTATTATATTATATTATATTATATATTATATCATTATATTATATTATTCCTGAATTTTTTTGAACTCTTGAATAGGTAATAGATATTTTTTTTAATTTGATAATGTTGTTGAATTATAAAAAAAATGTATATTAACATATATACATACATACATAAGCTTACCCCATTTCCCATGGGGGTAGGCACAGATCACGGACCCTCACACCCTTCTACTCTGACACGCCTCTTTAGCCTCATTCGCATTAATACAATAACATCTTTTCATGCACTTCCGTCGATTGACGGTGCTACGCACTTACCCTTTTCGGAAAAGATCATTAATTTGATCATGGTATGTTTTCCTCAAACGGCCTCTCCAAACACTTCCGCTCACCTTTTCTTGATATATTTCATGTGTAAGTCTTCTTTCATTCATTCTCTCTACGTACGTATAAGGGATACACTGTTCTTGATTCGGTCTACAATAGTCCACAAAAAATCAAATTTTCCTTTTTATACATTATTTCAAACATAATTATGAAAATCTAATGGGAAAAAATAAGAAATTAGTTCTAAATAATTACCTACTAAAATACTAAAACTGACTTGAAATTATTTAAAATGAAGAAAGTAATAATCGTGTCGTAAAACTTTCAATAGAGGTGCGTAAATTGAATTATAATAATAAAATATGTTGTACACAGACTGATTAGAGATAGTAGCAGACGAAGGTCCAACGGGATAAAGCGCCACGCAAGATGATTCAATCGTCTAGTCTTTAAGTAGTAGAGCAGCCTCTTCACTTCCTTGGCTGATTTCTCATCTGAAATCATTAATATTGTTATACAGGGTCCAACTTAATATGCTGACACTTTTTTAAAGGGATGATCAGACCATCAAACTGAACAACTTTCTCTATGGGAACAACATCAAAATCGCGAAAAAAAAATCTGCTGTCCCATACATTTGGCTCGAGTAGGTTTGCAGTTTTGTATGGAGGGCTTAATTTTTTTTTCGCGATTATGATGTTGGTTACATAGAGAAAGTTGTTAAGTTTGATGGTCTGATCATCCCCTTAAAAAAGTGTCAGCATATTAAGAAGGACCCTATATATCATAAATATATGTGTTGAAGAAAGATTAATACTCTTACACGATAGTAGCCCAATACCCGATTTTTATAATATCTAGAAAATCCCTAAGTGATCATAATATATTATAATTATTTAATCATCATCAGTCTCTATCGTTCATAAGCCACTGTTTTGGTGTAGGTTGCTCTCTTTATTTAAAACACCCTAATAACATTTTAAGTTAGATCATCAAACTGAACAACTTTCACTACAGAGAAAAAAAACTGTTGTTTTATACAAAACTGCAGTACCTACTTGACTGAAATGTATGGGACGAAAGTTGTTTAGTTTTACGGTCTGAAGGGGTTCAGACCATCAACCTAAACAACTTTCTATCCACTATAGAAACATAAATTAACTAAAATTATACTCTCCTTTTGGTCAGATCATAATTCTGTAAAAAAAATCATAACCACTATTAGTTCTTAGTTCTTACCGATATCAGTAATTAGCTGTTGGTTTAATATGCCTTTTATACCGTCCACTTGAGTATTAACCATTTCAGCGACAATAGCAGGTGTGCTTATTTGTATCACAAGATGAAAAGTTTGCATCACATCATATGTGTACCATGCCGCCTTTAAAATAAATATAAATTAAAATACACAGGTACTAAGATATTAAAATACTAGTAAAATTATTTTACTTACACCAATTTTTATGTTCAAAATAAGAAGCCATAACGCAGATAGCATCTTTGGTACACCAATTCCCAATTTTAACAATACCTGTAATGTCAAATCAATAAATCTGAATAAAGAAGTATATAATCGGTCTAGGAATAGTAAAAATCGTTGATGTTTACCAAATTATCATGAAGAGGAATCAGCTTTTCGAAACAATCAGCGACAGCTGTGTAACGTTTTCCAATCATGTTTAAATCTACCTCAAAATGATTGAAAGTTTTCTTTACATTTCTAATACAACAAAATAAATAATAAAATATGACTATTTGAATAATACCGATCATATCCAATCCGAAAGTAGGCAACCAATAGAATACGAAATACGTATAGCTTACTTGGGTGCAATTTTCTGGGTCGAAAAAACAACGTGCTATGATGAAAATCATCTTTATTATAAGAGTTACGACCCCGTTATAAATATAAATCAATTGCAATACTTTTTTTTCTGCTCGTGTGATGCTATAAATATCACTTAGGTCCTTTACATAGTTGTATACATTATACTTTGAGTAGTTAAGAAAAATCACAGATAATGTATATTCCAAAAAAGTATACCAGAACCATATGTTGTTGTACATATATCTTATAGGAAGTGCTAAAACAATTATATACATGGCTGATATGCAGAATGTTGAACGTTGTACCAAAGATCGGAATTTTTTTTTTAATAACACTGCAAATCCAAAATCGATACCGAAGCATAGCTGAGATATTAGAGAAAAAAATACAAGTGAATTTGGTATTTTTCTTTTTTCTCTTGTTAATTTGATACGAGTTTTTCGAATATTAAACATTTTATTTTATTTTGATATTGTCTGTTGTCATTCAACGTAGGTGTATCTCGAAGTGGGCAATTAAATACTTTTTTCTGAATGACCAATACAATTTTACTGCACCTACTATTACTTCAATAATCATAAAGAGGATTCTAATTCGAGTGCAGAAGCGCTCGTGTAAGTCCACCGAGTAATTCGATTAAAATATAAGCATGTACCTAGTCAATTTAATATTCTAACAGTATTGTGAATTGTGATAGATTAAATTATTGATATTGAATCCTTTAAAATGTTTTATGTTGATAATGATGTTTTATCTTTTATATGTTATTTTTAACCACAAGACTATAAATAAGCGTTGTCGTTCCGGCTTAGAATGGACCACGCCATTTCTTTGGGTTCTTGTGCGGTAAAATGTCTTGACAAGAAAAAGAAAACTTTCTAAAATGACGAGCATAGAAAAAAACTGACACCCGTTAGTCTTAGTTTACCATCTCATGTAATGAACGCTGTAATTATGGAAAGCAATAAATATTGAGTATTGAGTATTGGGTATTAGTTGTTTTCTTGACACTTCCTCACTCGAATGGAGGACGTTTTTGACATAAATTTGTATGACAAAAAAATATCAAAAACGTCTTTGACTCGAGTGAGGATTAGTGAGGAAGCCTCAAAGAAACAACTAAGAATACGGGTGTTAGTTCGCCTAAAATTGTATTTTTGTGGACGGAAGGCTAGCTCCCTATTGCCAACTGACTCGTCATTACTCACATTACACCAATAAATCACGTCACAAAGGTGAACTTTGCTACAACTGCTGCTGCTGCTGCTGCAACTGCTTTGCTTCAAAATTTTGTTCAGGTTTCAAAAAGTTGTAGCAAGGCTTCTGACCACTTCGAAAAGGATTATGGTCGTGAGTTTAATCATGTATGTTTAGATATTTATAAGACGCCTCTTATGTCGTCACCCAACTGTGTTTCGTGCTATTCGAAGTCGGACACCACACGGCAACGCCCACATCTTTGACGCCCAAACCGTGTGGCTGCTGGTTCTAGCCACTGCATTTGATCCCACCTTTGATCGTACCTCGATCGATCTGATCGGGTGACCACCGTTCCATTCCTACACATAGGAAGGTAAAGACGAAAGAGTGCATCTGTGTTTTTAGCGTACACTTATTACATGCACTTCAAAATATTCTGTCTAGCAATCCATCACCATCACCATCATTTATAAGTTTGTGTAAGTAACTTTGGCTTGATTAATATATTGATCAATTTAACTATATGACTGTCAAGTGATTGATTGAACCTTAGAGGTCATTTAACTAATGATATTTTTACCTGCACATGTTCGATGTTTCTTTCAATTATTTATTTAAAGGCTTGTATTTAGAATGGGTCGAAATGACTTTTACTTTAATTATATTGAATGAGTGTACCTAATTATAATGTCCGTAAAATAACTTCCAAACATTACAAAATGCTATATATTTCAGGTTCGTGAAAAAAATAAACTAAACACATGAAACAGTTTTATTGTATTCGAGTTTTGTCCTTAATATTTTTTTTTAAATATTTGCATATCAATTTCTAATACAAATTATACAATTATTTAAAAAAAACCTGACCGTTATAATATAAATTGGTTTAATTAAGAGTGTGTTATTGATATAATTACTTAACGTTAATTATTTTATCTACATACAAAAGTAACCCGAAATTCATTAAGTATAAGTATGGTTGGGTGGCGCGTTGCGAAGAGCTATGGAAACTCAATGTTGAGGTTCAGGTTCGAATCTGCACGGACGACATGCCATGTACCAATGAGTTTTTCTAACTTATTAACATAATTACCGACTTCTCTCAAACGGTGAAGGAAACTATGTGAAGTCTACCAATTCACATTGGGCGCGCGTGGTGGACTAAGGGGGTAGACATGTGCCCTGTAGTGGGACGTATTTAAGCTGATGATGATGATGATGTATGGGTGGTTTCCGCAGCAGATTTTAAACTAAGAAATAATAATTATAACCGACTAAGCTGCTCAAATAAAGCTAAACACCTATAACATCTTTACCTCGGTAAACCCTTCTGCTGGGTATTCATCTCTTCATTTTCCCGCTAACCAGAGCTAGACCATTATAATATTAGGTGTATGATCATTATGAAATATATATAATAATAAATTTTAATCATAAACATGAGTAAATTGTATAATTACAATAAAATATGTAGTGCACACACTAAATAAAGATATTAGAAGGCGCAGGTCGACAGGAATGATGCGCCACGCCAAATGGTTTAGTCGTCGTGATTCACAGTACTGTAGAACGTCTGATATCTCCGATTTCCTCCTATCATCTAGAAAAAACACCGTATTTTGTCAACAAGCATTATTGGATCCATTTGAATCACGATTTCGATAGTCTTTATGAATAGGTGAAGTTGTAAATCAATGAGGGATTTTTAGAAAGCCATTAAAAAAGAAATAGTAGTTCCTATTGGCTCGATAGATGACGTTGACGAGACAGGGGCGAGCGACCTTGCAGATAATAAAATACAAATGAAATAGTAAGAATTTGTGTTTTTAAGTGAGCAGCAAAATATGAGAGTATATTTCGTCAACGGATACGTCAGTGACATACATTTTTGTTTACTTTTTGTCCTACATTTTTTGTCTTCAGAACCCTTTCTGGTCAACGCCATCTATCGCGGGTATGATGATCTACGTTTGAGTAGCTGTCAGAAAACTCCTCATTAAACGAGAAAGCAAATTAATGATATCTATTTTTGAAAAATACTATAGAACATTGTAATAATTAATGAAAATATTCATACAAAATATAAAAATGCCACGTTGAAACAGTACGAAAAACGAAACATTGCTACAACTAAATGCGCTGAATACCTAGTACATTATATTATAATGTTGTAGTGGTATTGCTTGTCAGCAATTTAAATATTTTTTTTAAGTGTTACAAAAAACAAATCCTAATTTGGGAAAAGACATTAACCAATTTAGTCCAAAATAAGAAGTACCAGCAAAAAAAACGATATTCTGTTAGGAATTAATAGTTTTAGCCCTAAAGTCCTTGGTTTTACATGTGTTACTATACTGACCAAATATTTAATTTGCTAATGCTAAATGGAAATTATCCAATATTCAAAATTTTATTAATTGTTACAAAAGTTGAGTAGAAATTTACCAGTTGCTTCTATACGCTGTTCTCGCAGTATCATTCTTATCGCATCTACTTCTGAGTTAACCATTTCGACAAAGATACAAGGAACACAGATTTGTACGAGGTATTGAAATGCAAAATATAATTCATTTAAATATGAAAACCATTCCTCCTGAAAGAAATAATTGGATAAATATATATAATGTATTTGAATGTTAACTGCAAATGAATTATCGTTGCACTGCATTTATTTATGATCGATGTAGTAAAAAAGGCTAGAAAAGGCGATTATGGATATACAGATAGTATTTATTTATTGAATAAACAATAAATGTTATTTCTATAGTTTTAATTGCTTTTTCTAGCCTATGACAACTCATTTCTATCACTGCGCTGCAAGCAATTAGAATCCACCAGATTCCACTCTCTTCAAAAGCGGTAACCATTCACAATAGGAAACAATAACTCGAGATAGTCTGGGTATTCATCTACATACTCGTACATCATGATATAAAATTGTGAACTTTCGTTCCTGTTCATTGAAAATATATTTTGTCTGTTTGTTTGTGCAAGCATCGCTTAAAATAATTTAACTAATCAGAATTGTGTTTTCAAATAGGTAAGCTTATAATTTTACTCCAAATGCAATCCAAGACCAGTTTGGATTTGGGGTAATAGCTACTTCAGTGTCTTCAATGATCTGCGCGTAGGTACTAAAAAGCGGGCGTAACTGGTCATAAACACTCCACCACACACCTTTCTATATAAAGACATTTAAAAAGAATTTTTAATCAAAATTACGTACATTTGAATTAATGAAAACCAACATGAACCACAGTGTTGATATCAATTTTGGTACACCGATCCCAAGACTCAAAATAGCCTGAAAGATATAACTTCACATTTAGACAAAGCCAGTTGCCATCGTTGCAAATATAAATATTTATGTTTATGGATACATTTTAAGAAGTAAAAAGTTTTCATTATAATGAAATAATGTACGAGTGTGAGAGTTATGTTTCGACGATTAACAAATATTTTCGAATTTATTATTTTACATGTATGCCATGTTAGCTTAATCAAATTAAAGATTGGAAAAGTCCTGGCGGCGAGCGGGATTCGAACCCACGACCTGCCTATCCGGGGCATGCTCTACTCCAACAGAGCTGAATTTCGTCGTGGCTTGCGGGGCGACGACATACCCCGCAAAATAGGCAGCCCCGGGGGCCCCGGATAGGCAGGTCGTGGGTTCGAATCCCGCTCGCCGCCCGACTTTTTCAATCTTTAATTTAACAAATATTTTGTTTCTTTGATAGTAGGTTCTTCTAATAATGTACTATTTCTACTTCTTAAAATTTTTAAATAATAGTTACAGTTTTTGTACTTAGGATTTTAGCAAATAGATAGCAAGATGGCATCTAAACTTAATTTTTGCATCTAAATCGACTAAATTGTATCACATGTGTTATGTTGTTGTTAGCGTGTGTGTTTTTTTTTTGTTGTGTTATTGTTGTTTTATTGTAGAGATTATGTTTCTGAGTGTCAGTATGCAAATATGCACATTATGTAATTTGATGTGGTATATTTACAAATTTATAAAACATTATTTGGTAGGTACTTACTATTTTGTCATAAAAATGTCTGACTTTATCATAACATTCAGCAATTGCTTTGTACTGATTAACGAAAATGATCAAATTCATTTCAGAAACCATCATTTGTTTCAAATCTCGAGCACAACAATAAATGTAATAAAAAATAACTAGTTGGGCCACTGCCAAAACATCTAAGCCTAAACAAGGGATGCAATATATAAAATAATATACTAGATTCATTTTAATGCAAAATAAATTTTTGTTGTTATAGCAACATATTGTTATAAAAATTATTTCAATCAAATGCATGACTATCGTAACAAAAATAGTGATAATTTTGAGAAATGTTATTTCTGCTTTCTTCACAACGTATACTGCGTTTATATCGACAAGGAAATCGTACAAATTGTATTTTGAAAAGTTAAGAACTACGAAAAATATACCGTATTGTATTATACTAAACCAAACCCAAAGGTTTGTATACATATACCAAATACCTCCCATTAATACGACAATATAAGCTAAAGATACTATCAATGTTGTATATTTTGCGATTTTCCGTAAGTTTTTCTTGAAACATTCACTAAAACCAAAATTTATGCCAAAGAAAAGTTGAGAAATCAGAAAATACGTAGATAGTGATTTCGGAATTTCTCTTCTATGTTTTCTTGAATAATGCACAATTTCAATCTTTGTATGAAATAACATATTTTATTGTAGAAGTACAGTGCGTTGTCAAACGCTAGATAGAATTGAGTAAAAACTGAATACTTATTTATATTAATTATGGTAATGGACATCGTTTTTAATTTAATAGAAAGATAAGGTTGCCATACAATCATCAAATTGTAATAAAAATATGCTTCGTAACTAAGGAATTATTAACCTGCATACTATTTTTCAAAGTAAACATAATTTCATTCTTTTTTTTTTGCACTACGAGCGACTTAAAATGAGAACAACTAAAATGCAGTGAAGGCAGGAGGAAGGAAGAAGGTTTATTACTTCTACAGTTAAATTTAGTATAGTTATCTTAAATATGTACATAAAACAAAGGGACAAAATTAGTCTCAAACAACATATTTAATTTTTTGTGGTAGATGGCCAATATCTGAAAACGTCACAGTCATGTTAAAATATCATTTAGGCAGTAGTATCCTATTTAACCACAATGCCTCAAAACGAAGGTGTTCAATCAGTGCGTTCTGCCAGTGATGACCTATGGTGCGGAAACGTGGACCCTAACGATAGGGCTAGTTCATAAATTCAAGGTCGCTCAGCGAGCTATGGAGAGAGCTATGCTCGGTGTTTCTCTGAGGGATCACATCAGAAATGAAGTGATTCGTCACAGAACTAAAGTGGCTGACACTCTAGTTCTCTAGTGGCTGGGGTGTCAGAGTTCTAGAGTGGAAACCGCGAACTGGTAGGCGTAGTGTGGGACGCCCTGCTGCCCGCTGGACAGACGACATAAAAAAAGTAGCGGGGAGCGACTGGATGAGGAAGGCCGAGGACAGAGTTTTATGGCGCGCCTTGGGAGAGGCCTATGTCCAGCAGTGGACGATGATAGGCTGATGATGATGATGATCCTATTTAACCATAAACATGTGTAAAATTGTTTTATTACAATAAAATAAATGCAGTGAAACCACTAAACCAAAGTCCACGGAAATGACGCGCCATGCATAATTACGTCCAAAATTAGAGATTTTCCAGAAGCAAGGCCAAAAGTATAATAAAGATACTGAAAGATTGTAACTTCACAAGGTATTTTACTAGTTGCCCATATTTCTTATCGCGCAATTCTTTGGTAAATCCAAAATCGATGCCGAAAAACAGTTGAGACGTTAAGTACAACATTTTAAGTGATTTTGGAATTTTGATTTTACGCTTCGTTAGATCTTTTGTATACGTTAGAGTAACTCTTGATAAAAACATGTTAATACAATGAAGTATGTATTGTGATGCTGGTCAAGTGGATGGATTGTAAATGAAACTACAATTTCACGGCGCACGTTTGTGTTCGTAATTATTCAAAGTGCATTGTCAATTTACTTTATTGATACTTGGTAAGTTCCATGATGCAATAATGATAAAGCGATTCTTATGCACTACAATAGGTACTTATTAATATTTTATTCATTACGATTACTTCACAAAACATTTAAGAAAATAACTTTTTGAAAACTTTTGAAAAACCGTAACTTTGAAATAGACTGCTCAAATTTAGTAATTTCAGGCAGTAGGTAGGAAAATAATGATTAACATTATAAATTAAGAAAGTAATAATTCTGTTGATAAATAAAAAAAAATTGCAACGAATTTTAATAGAGGTGCGTAAATTGTATTATAACAATAAAATATGTTGTACACAGACTAATTAGAGATAGTAGCAGACGAAGGTCCAACGGGATAAAACGCCACGCGAGAATATTCAATCGTTTGGTCTTTAAGTAGTAGAGTAGCTTTTTTACTTCCCTGGCTTTTTTCTCATCTGAAATCATTAATATTATAGGTAACATCGCTAAATCATTAAAAATCGATTATTATTTAACCATCATCATTCTCTATCGTTCATCAGACACCGTTGTCGTATAGGCTTGCTCACTTTACACAGAAGTTAATGAATGTTTGAATTTATAAATAATTAATTTCAGAGGAAACATAACTTAGAAGTTAAAGAAGTAGAAATAATATTATGAAACAAATTGAAGCCATTAATTAGTTTGGAGATTATTGTGCATAATATACTTTGTTTTAAGAACCCTGATCTCTATGCTCGAGAAACATTTTAAATGTAAAAATTAATGTCCACTTTTGTTCAGTTCATGATTCAATACAAATTTTAAAAACGACTAGTTCTTAGTGTTCTTACCTACATGTTTCATTAGCTGTTGGTTTAATATGCCTTTTATACCGTCCACTTGAGTATTAACCATTTCAGCGACAATAGCAGGTGTGCTTATTTGTATCATAAGATGAAAAGTTTGCAACACATCATATGTGTACCATGCCTCCTTTAAAAGAATATAAATTAAAATACGTAGGTACATGCAAGAATTTAAATATTCTTTTTTTTTCGTGTCAGCTGATCTACTATTGTGTTTCTATACTTTATTGGCCAGATATTCGGCGAGCCTGACAGCGTCCAGTATAGCTTTATTGAGGTCTTCTCTCGTGCAGGTGTTCGGGGGCAACAAACATTCTAGCAGGTGTGCCATCTATTGGATAGGTTCGCCACAATTGCACTGCATTAGGCCAGGGTGCATAAGCTTTGCCTGCAGCGACCAACTATATTTAAATTCTAAAACACTAGTAAAATGCTTTTACTTACACCAATTTTAATGTTCAAAATAAGAAGCCATAACGCAGACAGCATCCTTGGTACACCAATTCCCAATTCTAACAAAACCTGTTATGTCAAATCAATAACTCTGAATTAATAAAGTGTATAATCGGTTTAGGAATAGTGATACTATAAGAGATAGACGTATTTTTGTTATCATCAGCTGTAAGGCTGTAGTATTCATAGAGTGTAGAGCATCTCTGTGATGGGGATGGACCAGGTCGGCCAGCATAAATCCAGTCTTTTAAGAGTTACAGCCGTTCAAAGATTAGAGTGGTTGCAAAAAAATAAACAGGCATAAATATGCAGGTATTATTGTAAAATCCACTGTAGCTATATTCTGTCACTCGATTTAGGAGAAACAGAAGTTCAAACCTTTTAACGGCTGTAACTCTTAAGGGTATATTATTCGGAGCGCGCTCCATACAAACGTACTACGGTGATATTTTCAATACTAACCAATTAAATTCAATGAAATTTTGCAGAAACAATCTAGAAACAAATTTCTATGCTTGTATGGAGTCAGATTTTCGTTAAAATGTATTGTTTTCAAGTTACAGTGCCTCAAAGATTTCCATACAAATCTTAAATTAATCCTAGCAATGAAACTGTATATTTTAACGAAAATCGGACTCTATAGAAGCATAGAGATTTGTTTCTAGATTGTTCTGCAAAATTTCATTGACTTTAATTGGTTAGTATTGAAAATATCACCATAGTACGTTTGTATGCAGCGCGCAGTTTCGCTCTCGGAATAAAATTATCTTAAACCGACTGGATTTATGCAGGCAGACCTGGTCCATCCCCATCATAGAGATGCTTTTCACCCTATGAATATGGAATAAGTCTTGCAGCTGATGATAACACAAAGTACGTCTATGTCTTATACTATAACAATCACTGATGAATTGATGAACCGCTTACCAAGTTATCATGAAGAGGAACCAGCTTTTCGAAACAATCAGCGACAGCTGCGTAACGTTTTCCAATCATGTTTAAATCTACCTCAAAATGTTTGAAAGTTTCCTTCAAATTTCGAATACAACAAAATAAATAATAAAATATGACTATTTGAATAATACCGATCATATCCAAGCCGAAATCAGCCAACCAATAAAATACGAAATACGTATAGTTTACTTGGGTGCAATTATCTGGGTCGAAAAAACAACTTGCTATGATGAAAATCATCTTTATAATAAGAGTTACGACCCCGTTGTAAATATAAATAAATTGTAATACATTTTTCTCTTCTCGTGCAATGCTATAAATATCACTTAGGTCTTTTAAATAGTTGTATACATTATACTTTGAGTAGTTAAGAAAAATCACAGATAATGTATATTCCAAGAAAGTATACCAGAACCATATGTTGTTGTACACATATCTTATAGGAATTGCTAAAACAAAGATATACATGGCTGATATAAAGATTGTTGAACGTTGTACCAAAGATCTGAATTGTTTTTTTAATAACACTGCAAATCCGAAATCTATACCAAAGCATAGCTGAGATATTAGACAAAAAAATACAAGTGACTTTGGTATTCGTCTTTTTTCTCTTGTTAATTTGATACGAGTTTTTCGAAAATGAAGCATTTTGTTTTATATTATTGTTGTTGTCATTTGCCAAACGTTTTTCTCGAAGTGGGGCAATTACATTCTTTTTCCGCAATGACCAATACAATTTCACTGCACAGTACCTACTATTACTTCATTAATGTTATGGAGGATTCTAATCCGAATGTAAAAGCGCTTGTGAAGTGTTTTTTTACACATACCACAACCACACCACGTGGTCAGGCGCATATTTCGTATTGAAAATGAATAGTCGAATTCACTTATACTACTATATTTTGCAGTCATTATCGACCGCCTGCATGCTTCAATTTCGAGGCATGTATTGGACCCACTATCCGTGCCATTATCGACCGCGTGCGTGATACCAAACCAAATCATCACCGCAACGCAACCACAACGCAACCACATCGTAACCACAACTCAATCAACAGCGACACCGCAAACTAGCAGCTGGCTACATCGCAGACACAACGTTACGTCAACACAACGACAGTGCGCACCATGCGCTTTCCCCCTCTTGTGAACAACAAGATAGCGGGATCAAATCTCCGATTCATAATTTAGCATTATGGGTAACTTAGTAGGTACTCCGTTTGTCGGTACCACAACACAACCACAACGCAACCACATCGACATTTTGTCGGTAGCATAACGCATTTGCAAAAAGCTGCAGCGACACTGTTCACACGTAACCACTTTCCATCACCTTTTGTCGTTGCGATGTGGTGTGGTTATCGTACCTGTGAAATAACGCTACGTCCATCAAGTAATTCGTTTAAAATATAAGCACATATTAGTCAATTTAATATTTTAATAGTTTATTGATAGATTAGATATTGAATTCTTAAAATGTTTTATGTTGGTAGGTATGTTTTATTTTTTATAATGTTATTCCATAATATGTATAGCCTTGGTGTTCCGGCTTAGAATGGACCACCCCATTTCTTACTGTAAGTGTCGTACGAGGCGACTGAGGGTTATGGGTTTCGTGTGCAGTGTTTTTGTGGGCGGAAGGCTAGCCCCCTACCACCTGACACGTTAAATCGTCAAAACCTCAATATGTTAAAAGTGAGCTTTGCTACAACTGCATGCCTAAAAATGTTGTAAGTAGTAGTAGCAAGACTTCTGACAACCCCGAAAAGGATTATGGTCGTTGTTCATGCATGTCTGTTTACATATTTATAAGACGCCTCTTACGTCGTCACCCAACTGTGTTCCGTGCTATTTCAAGTCGGACACCACACGGCAACACACATCTTTAACGCCCAAACCGTGTGGATGCTGGTTCTATTCTTGCCACTGCATCTGACCCCCACCTCTGATCGCATCGGTCACCCATTCCATCCCCAACACATAGGTAACAGGGTAAGGACGAGAGAGTGCATCTGTATTTTAGCGTACCTATACTTTTCAGCAGTTCAAAATATCCTGATGCCTATCTGATTGCTTTTATAGTATACCTACAGGGTGTTACAAATGTAAAATAAACATTTAAAACTTTTAAGGGGGTTGTTTAGACCATCAAACTGAACAACTTTCTCTATGGGACCAACATCGAAATCTCGAAAAAAAAATTAGCTATCCAATACTCATTTAGCTCGAGTAGATTCGTAGTTTAGTATGGAACATCAGATTTTTTTTTCGCGATTTCGATATTGTTCCCACAGTGAAAGTTGTTCAGTTTGATGGTGTAAACCAACAATAAAATGTATGTATAATTTATGTTATGTTAAATAAATAAATGTTTATTTGTATTTTTGTAACAACGTGTATAAAATTAGCAGTCGCCGTGGTCGAAATCAACGAGGAATCCATCATCATCACCGTCATTTATAAGTTTATGTACAAAATAAGCAACTTTAGCTTGATTAACATTTTGATCAATTTAATTATGTGTGACCATCAAGTGATTGATTGAACCTTCATTTTACTATTACCTGAACATGTTTGATGTTTCTTTGCATTATTTATGTAAAGGCTTGTCATTTGAAAATGGGTCAAAATTACTTTTACTTAACTTATATTTCAATAAAATATTTAAGTACCTAATTAAAATGTCAGTAAAGTAACTTCTATAGAAAACGTGAGGTACCTACATAATATTTACATAGGTAAAAAAAACAACGGATAAAGATATAAATAAAAAAGTATATTTAAGAAATCAAAAAACCCGTTTGCTTAAAAATAAAAACTGAAAAGAAAAAAAAAACAAGTCCTTTAGTCCCTTTTAGTTTTTTAAACTTTAAATCGTTATAGATCCTAAATGGTCCTTCGAAATTAAAAATGATAAGAGAAACCTAAAGATTATTTTCGAATACCTATTCAATGATACCCCACTCGACATAGTTCAACTTTATTTTTTTTATTTTTCACAATATGGCGTCTGGTAGTCGACATATTAAATTTTTATTACTGTCATGTCTTTAGCTTAGATCAAAATAAAATGAATGGATAGGCCTAAAGCGCGGTAAGTTGAAGCAAACTACTGGTGCACTTGGTACATACAAACTAGCGCCATTATCTGTCAAATCTAGGGCACTTGCATACAAATTTGAAGTAAACCCTTCATTTGTTTTGCCTCATTTTTCTGGTTTGAAATGTTCGCTTAAGGCCTATCCATTCATTTTATTTTGATCGAAGGTCTTTAGTGACACTCGAAAGATTAAGACAAATCGATTGAAGTAAGAGTCATCAAAATCGGCCCCCGCGTTTGGTCTCTAGTGTGCCACAAAGGTACAAACTTACATACATAGGCTGTTAAACACAAACATTGAAGGGTATTCCTTGGTGTCACGCAGTCGGGTAAAAACCCTATAAACAATACTTCCAAATATTACTATATATACCTACCTAACTTATTATTTCAGGTTGAAAAATAAACTGAACACATGGAAAAGTTTTACTTTATTTCGCATGCCCGAACGAATAAAGGTGTAACTTTGAAAAGTCAACTTTACAGGAGAGCAAAAAAACCGAATAATCGGCGTAGCGTTAAAACTACTGTAGACATTTTAATACTTTTTGTATCGTTAGAAAGAGAAAAAAATTACTTTCTTTATGATACGACTGTCATAGAGGTATAACGAGCGAGTATTTGATAAAATCGAGAAATGCATGTAACACTTTTGTTCTGAGGAACATTTGTAGATTTTTTTTGTGTAATAAAAGATGCACCTTTATTCGTTCGAAAAATTTTATAGTCTTGATGGGTAACATCAGGATACTTGAGGTTTACGGTCAAATTTTTCGTTCTTGGCGTCGGTGTAATAGTAGGTTACACCTTTATTCTTCCATTTTTTAACTCTGCCTTTGTAAGTATTATCCCGTTAGTACTATGTTCGCTCAAAATTTGTGAGTGGGCTCTGAATTGATCATATGTAATAAGCAAATACTTAAAAATTAGATGTAAAATTATTTATTTAAGTGTGTTTTGTATAGGATTCTCTATGTTTAAAAAAAAAGGAAAACGTAAAATAATAGATGTACTAGAGAAACATAAGGGTCAAAGATACATAACGAATTAAAAAAATGCAGCAATATTTTTGGCTTCAATATTTATTTAGAAATGTTTCATTAACAGTTTTTATCACATGACAATCATTGCCTTTCGTAAGTATTTTAATTATACAGGGCAGGGTGTAAGGAAAAGTAACATTAACCTTTAAACCACAGACTCTACCCATCAAACTGAACCACTTTTACTATGGGAGCAAAGCGATCAGAGTAACAAAAAATCAGCTATCCCGTACGATTGTGTCGAGTTGGTATTGCAGTTTAGTATTGGACAGCTGACTTTGTTTTTCTCTGATCGTTTTGCTCCTATAGTAAAAGTCGTTCAATTTGATGGGTAGAGTCTTTGGTTTAAAGGTTAATGATAATATTCGTAACACCCTGTGTAAATCACTAATAAATCGTATTTACCTGATGTGAACTGAACTACCTGTTTAGTGTTTCCTATCATAAAATCAAAATACACTTTACAAAAATCATATTTTGGGATTACAAATATAATAATAAATAATGGGAATAATGTTTATGTAATAGGACTAATAGGTGAATAAAGTATTTGATGATAAGTTAATTTAATTTTTACTGCCAACATAGTAAAATGATTGTTTATGTGTTAGAAAGATTTATTAAATCACTAGATTTTACCCGCACCTTCGTCCACGCCGGCTCCTATAATTGTACCTAGATAAAATATTATATTTACCAGATTTTTGTCATAAGCTTTTAAACCCAAAAAGTTTCACCGAAATCGGTCGGAATTTTACAGTTCTGTATTAGTGTAGAGAAGAAAAACTTAGGTAAAAATTTTCTTATTCTCTGTAGATGATTCCTATTCGCATCGACTTATTTCACTTTTCGTTTAGTTTTAGCTTACTTAGAGCCTGTTTCACCACTTCTGAGTAAGTTCTTGCTAGCTTATTTGACAGATAGTTTGACGTATTTTGTATGAAAATATGTCAAAATATCTGTCGGATAAGCTAACAAGAACTTACTCGTAAGTGGTGAAACAGGCCCTTAATCACTTAATTACAGACACTTAGGTAAACAGTGATTAATTTACAATCGTATTACTCGTGTTGTTAGTAAACAAACATGCACGCAATTGCAATAGTCCGCTCCCGCGAGCTTTCTTTGATAATGCAACGTTGTCAGAATGTAAAATTTAGTTAATCATTCTTACCGCGTGCACTGAAGCTCGTCTCGTATGACGGTTATGTCTAACGCGGAAAATATTTAAATAATTCTACTTAGTAGTTTTAGATAACCAAGGATAACGTTTTATAAATTTGGATATTTTCAGACGAATATAGATGAAGTCTGGTATTATACCTTCCGAGAAATGCCAATATAATTTAATTTTCGGTTGAATAAAGGTGTAATTGGGTCTTACATTTTTTCAATCAGAGACTTGTAGACGAATAAAGATGTAAACTGGAATTAGAACTGACACCTTTTAGTTTTTATAGAGATAACAAAGATGCAATATTGTATTATACTGTTGTTCAACTATTTTTAATGAAAAGTGTTTTAGTAACACTATATTGTGTCCATATTCGTCTATGAAATGTAAGTAGTAATTAGATAGAATAAAGATGTCCTACCATATAATTTCACGAATATGCACCATAGCTACGCTGAAAAAATTCAGGACATGTATTGAAGGCCGTAGATTCCAAAAATGGCATAAAAGCAAAAAGGGTGTTATGGCATTTTACACCTTTATTCGTTCGGGCGTGCGATTTGACTTCTGTCCTGAACTAAATAAATATTTTTTTCACATATATTTGCACTGCAGTTTCTAAAAGAAGTTACATATTTTAGAATCTGATATGCAAATATGTTTAAAAAATCGATTAGGTACATAATAATATTATACTATAATATTTAAAAATCCTAAATCTGTATGATATAGATTGCTTAAATTTAAGAATGCGTTATTGATTTATCATTAATTGACTAAATAATTCCACAAAGTTAAATTAGTATACATACACACAAAAGTTAACCAACATTAACAGTAAGTAATTTTAATCATAAAGGTGGGTGAATTGTATAATTACAATAAAATATGTAGTGCACACACTAAGTAGAGATACAAAAAGGCGCAGGTCAACAGGAATGATGCGCCACGCCAAATAGTTTAGTCGTCGTGATTCACAATATTGTAGAACGTCTGATATTTCGGATTTCCTCCTATCATCTAGAAAAAAAACATCATATTGGAACCATTTAAATCAAAGTTGTATAGCAAATAAACAAACGCATAAACTAATAGTCATAAATATTATTATAGAAATAATGAAATAAGATCTCAAAGATAAAAATTATCGTCAGATGCATTCTCTCAGACATTGTGGCAGCGTTCCCCCTTTGGATAGTCAAGCTAATTCTTTGGCCAAGGAAGTTGACATCTCTACGGTCACCGGTACAGAGGCCCCAGTGTGGTCTCGTGGAGACGCATCGACAGCTCTTTTTTTTTTTTCATTTCTACACACTTTAGCCATTTATAATTAGCCAATATAATATTGTAGTGGGATTGCTTGTAAGCAATCAACGTTTTTAAAATCAAACCCAACTATTATGGGATATTTTGACAGTGTGTCCATATTAGTACCTATCCTAACCCTCCATTTTCATACAGGAGTAGCAGCAGCATACAAAAATCACTCAGTCAATTATCCCATATCCATGGTTGTCAGATATTTTACTACATTATGTTAATAACTGACTGTTGATGGGCTTCCAACGAGAACTATCAAATATTATTTCCTTATTTGGTTACAAAAGTTAAGTAGTAATTTACCAGTTTCTTCCATTCTCTGTTCTTGTAGTATCATTCTCATCGCTTCTACTTCAGAGTTAAACATTTCAACTAAGATACAAGGAACACAGATTTGTACGAGATATTGAAATGAAAAATATAATTCATTTAAATATGAAAACCATTCATCCTGAAAGAAAGAAATATTATGATAAACATTATACACATAGTAATTATTGTTTAATCAGACGCTATGTTGTTTGCTATAGTAATGTAAATCATCCAAGGCTGCGCAGCACGTGATTTTAATCTACCAGATTCCACTTTCTTCAGAAACGGTAACTATTCTATAGCCTATAGCTTCATCTACATAATTACTTGATATAAAAATTTTGAACTTTTCGTTCCTGTTAAGGTGGTTGGAAAGTTGTCAATTTGATACAAAACTTTGTCGTAGAACACTCGTAGACGGTATTAATAAAACTAATGTTTTATATAATTATGTAAATAGCTTAGAAAATCTAGTTTGCGCGTATCAAATAATATTTACAATTTATACTATAATTACGAAGATAAATCAAGCTTTGAAATTATTTATACACAATTTTTCCAAATATAAAACATTACTTTTATCAATACCGTGTGTGAGTGTTCTACTACAAAGTTTTGTATGAAATTGACAACTCTTCAACCACCTTAATTGAAAATATTTGTCTGTTTGTTTGCGCAAATATTTTTTCAAAACAATTAAACTAACTTGGTTTGAAATAGAGTTTTTAAATAAGCGAAATAAACCAAATGCAAATTAAGCCAAGTTTGGATTTGGAGTAACATTACGTTTTTATTTTATTGCAATCAATTTGTCAATCAAAAGATGAGAAACTTTTAAGTACACACGGTGACACATCAAGCTACGCAAAACCAATATAAGCTGGCCGCGGCTAGGTTGAATAACGTATAAAGTCGCGTGGCCAGCTTATTTTGATTACACAAAATAAAAATAAGCTGGCCACGTGACTTGATTTGATTTATCTCCATGTGTACATCAGTGTGTTCATTGTTCTGGTAGTCATAAATATCTGTTTGTAATTACATTTAGAAGGATGTTTTTATAAAAAATACTTACATTTGATTTAATAAAAACCAACATGTACCACAGTGTCGATATCAATTTTGGTACACCGATCCCAAGACTCAAAATTGCCTGAAAAGATATAACTAGACAATAAAATTAATACATTAGACAATTTAAACTGAAATGTTTATAAATAAATAAATAATTTAGACAAGCAATTCGCCATCAATTATTCAATTCAATTTTACTATATTGCACACCAAAACAGAACACACAAAATTACAAGTAGATACACACAGTCAAGTAGATACGCTATCGCTAAAAAGCGATATAGAGGAATTAGCAAAACGAAAATAAGTATTCGGTCTAGCTCAAAAATAAATATAAAGCCATCAAATTACCATCGTTAAAATATAAATATAATTATTTTTATGAATTCATACGTTTTTGGAAGCAAGACTTTTTCATTATAATAAATGCAAAGGCGTGAGGGTTAGGTTAGGTTAGTTATGTTTTGTTAAGACGATTAACAAATATTTAGTTTCTTTGATAGTAGGTACTTCTAATAATGTACTTTTTTAAAATTAGGACATTAGCAAAGCAAAAGCAAAAGCAAAAGCAAAAGCAAATATCTTAACTTTCGCTACTAAATAGTAGACAAAATTGTACCACATGTGTTATCTTGTTATTAGGGGTGTGTTGGGGTGTGTGTGTGTGTTGTTGTTGATATTGTATTGTAGATGTAGCTTTTAATTGTGAAGACTACCACTTGAAATGTCGTACCATCTTAAAACCTTATAATTTTAAGAGTACCTAAACCATGCTATAAAAGTGGTTGGTTCTTGTAGAAAAGTTTGTGACGACCCTGATAGATTGCACGTTGCAGTATGTAGATGCAGATATTTATTGAACCATTATAGGTAGAGAGTTGAAGTTTTCATAAAATATGTGTTTTTATTTTGAATTTACTAAAAAATTATAAAAAACACAAAGTAAAACATTTTGGGGAAACATACAAGAAAAATGTTTTTTTTTTTCAAGGTTTTTTGTATTTGCTTGATCGTAAAAACAGCAGATATAAACTGTGAATGTTGATGTGAATATAGTGCGTACTCTAAGGTAACAACAAATGATAAAAACTGGCCTAGTGTATGTCGGGCCCGCGCTACGAGTATCGGAGAAAACAATTTTTTTTTTGCTAATGGGCGTTTTTCTTTTGGTCTTCTAGGGTACCTATCGATAGATGGCGCTACGGTCTGCGCGAATAAAGGTCAAAATTACAAAGAGCGTTTTTTTAAATAATAAAGAAAGGATGATCAAAAAGTTGCCAACGCATCTTTTGATTGAATATTTCATTATTTACGAATCATTTAATCAATAATTTGAAACTGTTTTCGTCTGACATGGTTGTGTGGGTTCGAGCTCTTAGCCTTTTTAAAAAAATGCTGGCACAGACTTGACATGATTATGACAGGATCTTGCGAACTTCTCTATGGTCTCCATGGAGCGATAAATATGCTGTCTGTCTTGTGTTTTAGAAACTTAATTTTAAAAAGAAAAGAAAAACGCTCATAATTATTGTATTGTGGTACAAAGCCTTTCAAGTGCGAGTCCGACTTGAACATTGCCGGTTTTTTTTAAAGATACTCACGAGTTTGTCATAAAAAGGTCTGACTTTATCATAACATTTAGCAATTGCCTTGTACTGATTAACAAAAACGATCAAATTCATTTCAGAAATCAATATTTGTTTCAAATCTCGAGCACAGCAATAAATGTAAAAAAAAATAACTAATTGGGCCACTGCCAGAACATCTAAGCCGAAACAAGGGATGCAATAAATAAAATAATATACTAAATTCATGTTATTGCAAAATAAATTTTTTTTGTTAAAACAACATATTGAAATAAATGTTATTTCGATTAAATGCATGATTATCGTAACAAACGTAGTCATAATTTTTAGAAATGTTATTTCTGCTCTCTTCACTACGTATATCGCGTTTATATCAATAAAGAAATCGTATAAATTGTATTTTGAAAAGTTAAGAACTATGAAAAATATACTGTACTGTATTATATGAAACCAAACCCAAAGGTTTGTATACATATACCAAACACCTCCCATTAATACAACAATATTGAATAAAGATACAATCAATGTTGCGTATTCAGCAATTTTACGTAAGTTTTTCTTTAAACATTTACTAAAACCAAAATTTATGCCAAAGAAAAGTTGAGAAAACAGAAAATACATAGACAGTGATTTCGGTATTTCTTTTCTATGTTTCCTTGGATAATGCACAATATCAATCTTTGTATGAAACAACATAATATTTATTGCAGAAGTACAGTGCGTTGTCAAACGCTTGATAAAAATGGAGTAAAACTGAACTCTTATTTTAATTTCAATTAATGTAATGGACATCATTTTAAAGGCTTATTCCCATTATCGCACATGCAATGCGCATCCAACGTACATGCAACGCAACCAAGGAATATACTACTCTCTACCGAGAGAAGAAGTGTAACGTAGTACCAAAAAGATTTGAAATACACTGATTCTCCGATACTACTAGAGCGTCACTCTCCACACGGAATTATAAGGAACTAACAGTGGCAGGATATGCGAAAATGGACCTTATGTAACGTCTTGTCAATAAGGGTCAATTCACACCAAAAGAGCAGTGAAGATCATTTGCTAGCAGCGGAAATCTTATCACTAGTGAATAAAGGTTACATTTATTTGCACGTCCGCGGCCGCGCGGCCCGTAAATTTGACCTTTATTTACTAGTGATAAGATTGCTTTCCACTGCTAGCAAATGCTCTTCACTGCTCTTCTGGTGGGAATCAACCCTAAGGTTGATCGATACCATGCTGTCCGCCAATAGGTACTTCAAAATTTTCAACTGCAATAAAACATATTTTTACGCAAGTTTCAAGACTAATTCTAAAAACACCGAATTACAAGCGAAAAGAACGAAACGATCAACCTTAATTTAAAGTTTAACGATGGATTAAAGATGTTGTTTGGTACCTATTACCATCGTATATTGAAGTGAAAGCCTGCTTTGAATTTCAATTAAGGCTGAGATTCAGAGACGATTTTTTAGTCTTAGTTCGAGCTAAGTAGGGTAGAAATGTATGGATTTTGACATACAGGAGTTCGAACTATGACTTACAAATCGTCTCTGAATCTCGTCCTAAGAGTAATCTGGAGATAAGTATTTTGTTATGTACTTAAATTAATAATAATCTAAAAATAAAAATAATACTAAGTACATCAAAATCTAATCAAAATCAGTTTATTAAAACTCAAACTTAAATATAGTTTACTCCCTAAAGATATTTCTTAACTTATTAGTAGGTATTTAACAGCTGTTGTTCATGTTATACACACAGCCTATCTGCAGCGTTCATTGTGCGACTTCAGCCTTCTTGAGATGGTGGAGGTGACTAGGAGCCAATTAACTTCCTTTCAGAGACAAATTTTTCTCATATCCCAAAATAGCACTGCATTCAAAGCGTCGAATAATTGGTCAAATCTATTGAACAGCGCTGTAGCATGCGCATCGGCAGTACGTTCATCTAAAATTAAAATGTTAGGTCATGTTAAAAGGTTAAAAATCCACAATATTAGGTCGATATCCCACTGAAACTTAAATGAGGGATTTTTCGAAAGCCATTAAATAAAATCGGTCAAGTGCGAGTCGGGCTACTCGCACACCGAGGGTTCCGTACCACACCACCACATAACATAATACAAATTTACAAAAAAGTTTTGTTTTCTGCGGGACCTTTAGCGCGAGACCGACTCACATAAAATGTCCGGTTTTTAGGGTTCCGTAGTCAAACAACTTATGGTGCGTTCACACGCGTGCCGGGCAGCCGCGGCGGCATGCAGCTCGGGAAGCTGCCCATTATGCCGCTCGGCACGCAGCCTGTCGGGCGGCGGGCGAAGCAGACTGTCTCGGCGGACGGGCTCCAGTGTGACCACTTTTAGTAGATTTCCACTTTTTGGTAGATTCAGGGCAAAGAGAACTACGATTTAGTAGAAAATTGTTTAGGAGATTTTGGTAGAAATTCGGTATTCAAAAATTTGATAAAAAATGCAATTATTTAGTAGGCAAAAAAAATCAAATTTGAAACAGGATTTAGTAGATTCTCTAAAAAAATGGTCACGGTAAGCAATGCAACCATGGCGGACGTCAATCTCGTTGGTGAAATAATTATTTATTCCAGATTATTCAAATTAAATTACAACAATATTAGGTAGGTAGGTACAGGTGTGAAGTTTGATCTATTTGTATTGTAAAAAAACGAATCGAAAGGAGACGATTTTTGACGGCTCGCTAGCCCAGTGGGTAGTAAACCTGCCTGCTTTGCCGAGGGTCGCGGGTTCAAATCCCATAAGGGACAAATATTTGTATGATAAATATGAATAACCTTGCTTCAGCACCAGATCTTGGTTAAATATGTGTTTTGGTATCAAAACTGAACGTGTACAAAAAATTGCAAGCCAATGCTTAGCCATTGAGGAGATCCCTCGTACGAAGACCTTCCTGGCTTCAGCATCAGATTCTGGTGAAATATGAGTCTTACAGTAGGTAAGGCTACATGTAGGTATACAAACAAATTCAAGTCAATGCTGTTAATCGTTGAGGAGATCCCTCGTACGGAGACATTCCTGGCTTCAGCACCAGATTCTGATTAAATGTGTGTTTTGCTATCATAACATTCATAACTGAACTTATATTAAAAAAATTCAAATCAATGCTGTTAACCGTTGAGGATATCCCTCGTGCAGACATATTCCTGGCTTCAGCACCTTTCTTATGTCCGTTCTCCACGAAGTTGCATGCCAAAGAAAATTCTTTACCGCACTCGCTTGCCTGTAAACAGGTACACAAGCACATTCATCCTTTGACATGACGTGTCGAAAAACCGACACTCGTTCGGATCGAAGCATTCACCAAGCAAAGCACCAAGCCAAGCACCGAGCGCACTGTTCACATGCCGGCGCTCGTGTATGCGCCCGTGAATTTCGCTTCGATTTGAACGCGAAACATTCACCGAGCCAAGCACCGAGACCACTGTTCACATGTCGGTGCACGTGCACGAGCTCGTTGAATGTCGCTTTGAACGCCAGCATGTGAACCCGGCATTATACTTTCGTCCATTCTGCCTGTCTGTCTGTCTGTGTGTCTGTATGCCCCCCTCAATACCTAACTCGCTCATTTTTGCACCGATTGAATCGAAATTTGGCATGAAGACAGATAACAGTAACCCAAAAACAGAAATGTATGTAGTATTATGAACACAATTTTTTTTTTCGACCGGGACGGGGTCTCTCTCATACAACAAATAAAAAATAGTTTTTTTTTAAATCAAGTGAGGTGTTGTTGGATAGGTCTTGTCCAATGTCCAATGGAACAAAACTACCATAGAAACTAAATCGATATAGGTAGGTAATGCTTCTGTCTCGAGATATCTGCGCCAAAAACAAAAATAGGGCGTACCCCCTGAAATAGTTATAAAAATTATAGCTTAAGGTGGTTGGAGAGCTGTCAATTTCATACAAAACGTTGTCGTAGAACACTCGTAGACGGTGTTAATAAAAGTAATGTTTTATACATGGAAAAATAGCTTAGAAATTATATACTTAAATACATCCTACCACAATTGACATCAACCTTCCAACCCGTGCAGCTCGGTTTCGGTTCGAGAGGAGGCTGTGAGGCCACCGTGCATGCGACCCGCACCCTCCTCCTGAACAACGGAGCCGAGGTGCTGTTGAAGGTTGATGTTAAGAATGTCAACTCCGTAGACCGAGGCACGCTACTCAGAGAAATTCAAACCAATGTCCCACAGATTTACCCCTACCTTTGGCAATGCTACAGCACCCCTTCTACCCTGATACACAAACAACACCTTTTACATTCCGCTGTCGGCTGCCAACAGGGGGACCCCCTCGGACCTGCAATTTTTAGTCTCGCCATCCATCCGATTATATCCAAACTAAATTCAAAATTTAATGTCTGGTATCTCGATGACGGAACCATTGGAGGCGATGTGTCATCACGTCATCAGTGCTGACCGATTTAGAGACCTTGATCACAGAGTTCGCCTCCATTGGCCTCGAGCTAAATTTTTCTAAATGCGAAATTTTTATTTCCCACTCAATTGACCCAACGAAAAAATCCGAAATCATATCTAAATTCAACGTTTTGGCCCCCAATATAAGCACGGTCGATGAACATTGTCTTATACTTTTGGGAGCCCCTATCTTTGATAGCGCTGTTCCAACCTTTTTAACGGACCAAATTTCTAAATTCAACCATTCATCGAACCGTCTCCACCAAATTAACTCACACATGGCACTATTTATCATCCGCTTTTGCCTTTTCGTACCAAAATTTACATACATCCTCAGGTGCTCTCCTATCTGGCAACACAATGACGTACTAATTTCTGGTCGTCCTCAAAATTTCAAGTGTTTCTCTACCAGCTTTTTTTGTCATCGGCCCACAGCACGCTCAGCCTCTTCGGGAGAGTCATAAACCTCGAATTAGTCTGGCCATACAAAGAGGCAACGCTGCCAGCCTCCTGGGCACCTTGCCGTCAAGCGGCGGTAATTTAGAAGATATTTTTTATTTGTAGTATAACTGTGGTATAAGTTTTGTTTCTCTTTTTCTTTTTTTCCTTTTTTCTTGTTCTTTAGATTAAGGCTTATTGTATATTTTTACCTTGTTTGCTGTAAATAAATAAAATGTTATAAGCTCAAAAAAAAAGAGCTTAGAAAATCTAGTTTGCGCGTATCAAATAATATTTACAATTTGTAATATAATTATGAAGATATAAGGGTTTGAAATTTTGTATGAATAATTTCAAAGCGTGATATCTTCGTAATAAATAATACTATAAATTGTAAATATTATAGTGTTATTTGGTATCGAAGCATTCAGTATGACCTCCTGATTACAAATATATGAGATGAAAAGCGCTCAGACTGTGGGGGTAGTAACTGTGACGTCATAAAGATGGCCATACAAAGTAAAAAAAAAATTTTGTTTATTCATGCCGTGGGGTATCAAATGAAAGGGGTTTATGAGTAGATTACAAATATTTATCATACTATACCATTTTTACTTCTTGGTCTAATAAATTAATAGAAATCGTCCAAAAATTTACAATGTTATTAAAATTGATTAATTTTTTTTTATTTTGTAATGAATCTGGATAAATATTTTTGGACTCAATTTAGAGGATATCCTGAGTCATTTGATATATATTCTACAAAAATCCATTTAGTCGTTTATAATCTATAGCAGTTCAAAGTCAACTCAGAATTGTGGATTTTTTTACTTTTTCGAATAATTTGTTAAACTAAGTAGTGAAAATGGTATACTATGCTATATATTTGTAATGAATAAACAAACAAAAAAAATCACTTTTTATTCTTTATGACGTCACAGTTTCTACCCCCACAGTCTGAGCGCTTGTCATCTCATATATGTGTAATCAGGAGGTCATACTGAAGCCATTGATACCAGATAACACTATAAAAGAGATGACTTGAACGGAAAGTTCTGAAACATCCTTTTGCCAACCCTCTAATATTGTGCTGCTTACTTTAAAACACGAATTATTACTATTTTATTTGTATTTTATTATCTGCAAGGTCACTCGCCCCTGTCTCGTCAACGCCATCTATCGAGCCATTAGGAACCACTTTTTCTTTTTTAATGGCTTTCTGAAATCCCTCATTATAACGGATGCTGTAGCTCAACCAGTTTCGGAAAAAACCACCAGTAAAATACTCGTACACTTGTCCTCTATTGAAAAACTTTGTTTGCGTTGCACGAAAATAAATCGCGCTATAGTTAGGTTGCAAATAAAGTAAAGGAAACGAACTTACAACTATTTTCTTCTTTTTCTTATGCAATGGCTACGGAACCCTATCATGGGCGAGTCCGACACGCTCTTGGCCGGTTTTATTACCTATTTGTTGTTATTCTGTAGACTTTGTTCTATAATCACACCAAGTTTGACGCTTGTATGAATTACCGCTTTTACGCTAGAGCGAGAAAAAAAAGTTTGTTAAAACCTAGTCTCTTGTATGAGGAGTGAGGACCCCCCTTAATTTTTAACTATTTGACATTTGTTAGCAAATGCGCCATAATAACGCACATTCTGTGAAAACTTCATCTGTCTAGCTAACTACTACGCTACGGTTCAAAAGTTACTGCCCTCAATAGTTAGGACAGACAGACGGACGGACGGACGGACGGACGGACGGACGGACGGACGGACGGACGGACGGACGGACTGACGGACGGACGGATGGACAGACGGACAACGTAGGCTTAGTAATAGGGTCCCGTTTTCACCTTTTGGGTACGGAACCCTAAAAAGAAAGCCCGTATAAATAATAATCATTTAAAAATTAATAAATAATTAAGAGTAGATTACCTAGATATTTGAGTGATGATGATGAGTGAGCGTGCGGATTTCGATGTTGGTGCCATAGAGAAAGATGTTCAGTTTGACTGTCGGTCTGATCATCCCTCTAAAAATTGTCAGCATATTAAGAAGGACCCCTTATAATATATTATCTAGTTACTCATAAACAAATAATTATGTACATTTACAACATATTGACGTAGAATACTATGGACGCCGAGTCTAGTAAAAAATTCTCGAAAAAAGTGTCCGAGACTAAACTACACAAACCTAAGTACCTACGTGTAGTAATATATATACACGGACGGTAAATACAAACGGACATAACAACAATTTTAACCAAGATTTGGTACTGAAGCCAGGAATGTCTCCGTACGAGGGAACTCCTACCATTGTGTACACGTTCACGTCAACAATTAAGTCAATTAAAAAAACACTAGCAATCCAAAAAGAAATTAGATCCCACCCATCAAAAACATTTAATGAAAAATAAAAAAGCCATGGCTCACAAATCCTTAGACTAGCTGACCTTTGAGCCTTTCTAGCGATAGTTACCAAAATCATGTCATGAATATATCTCTTATACTATATTCAGTGAATTTCAGTGGTGACGCGAATCGCAAAATCGCACCTGTACGTAAGGACACGTGTCACAAAGTCGCTCGCGATATTATCGCACCAGTGTGTGTGTGTCCCGTCCCCCCCCCCCCCCCTCACATTGCCTAAATTGCGGGATCCGGGGGATGTGGGAGTATTAGGGTGGGGGAGCATTACCTCTGGTGACCCTTGACCTTGACCTTAAACATGAAATGGTTGCTTTTGTTTATAGGTTTCAATTGTCACCATAGTCCTAGTTATTATGGAGATATTTTAAGGAAATGCTGCACTTTGTGATGGAAGCAAGCCGCTTTGCATAGTGATAGAAGGGACCAAAATAAGCGATTTGACCCGCAGCAGCGCAACTTTCATCCCTTAGGAACACAGATGGCGCCACTTCTTTACCTAAAACTTCAAAAAATTCTACAAGCCTAACGGCTTCACCGATTTCATTGTTAAAGGTGTCAGTCGAAAGAACATTTATTAATTTATAATAAAAAAATAAAAAGTATAAAAATCAATAATGGCTGCAAAAAGCCATACATTTTTGTAAATTTTTTAAAGTTATTTTTCAGTTTTTTCTCAATAATATTTAAAAAATGTATGAATTGGGTATATTTTTAATTATTCACATTGTTAATAAATCAATAACACGTTTAATAAAAAAAACTGCATGTCAATATCTTTAATAGTTTGGAAAATATTTAAGATTTCATAAGCAGGCACGGTGCGCCCCAGTCATAGTAATTATGAAAAAAATACAGAATTTTGTAATGGAAGCAAGCCGTTTTGCACAGTGATAGAACGGACCAAAATAAGCAATTTTACCCGTGGCAGTGAAACTTTCATTCTTTAGGATCACAGATGGCGCCACATATTTTAACAATCTTCAAAAAGTTACAGAAACTAAACAGCTACGCCGATTTTAATTATTTAAGTGTCAAACGGTTCGTAAGTTCGTATTATTAAGTTTCAACTTAAAAAAAAAGTCTAATATTTTTGAAAATTAAGTGCAAAATTAAAAAATATGTACTAAAAATTAAAAATTCCTTCAAGTTTTCACTAAACTACGTTGAACAATGTATGAAGTTTGTATTTTTTATTTTAGACATCTTTTCGAATCTAAAAATGAAAACTGCATCGAAATCGGTTTAGTAGCTTTGTAGATATTTGTAATGTCTGCCTATAAACGTACGCTGCTAGACATAGGCTTCCTGCAAGGATCGCCACAACAGGGCCGGTTCTGCACTACCCTCATCCAACGAGTGTCCTCTACCTTCACCGGATCGTCTGTCTAGCTTTTGGAGGCCTACCCACCATACGCTTTCCGGTACGCGGCTGCACGGTCGCCACTCGTGAACTTTTCAGCCCCATCGCCCATCCGAACTGCGAGCAATGTGCCCAGCCCATTGCTACTTTAGTTAGCAATTCTCCGGGTTGTGTCGGGCTGTCGGCTACCCGGGTTACCTTGCGAATATCTTCATTTCTTATTCAATCACGCAGGGACAATATAGCCCTGTCCATTGCCCTCCGAGTGTCTTACAGCATTTTTACTTGGCCTTAATTTTGTTAGCGAAACATATCTATTTACTTACGTATAATTTCCACAGCCATCAGTGCAGGATTTTTTTACACTACAGGGCGGAAGCTATGTCGACGCGTCGGCAACCACAGCGCATTGTGTCCGTCACAGCCTGATGTATAAGCGCATTGGTTGAATAATGTTTTCTATTTAATAGTTCCCATAACATGTCTATCTTTTTATTAGGGATGTAACAAGACCTCCTAAGATGTATGGACTCCACAATAGTCAAAATATACAATGGTCGTCGCAGCTTGATTTACCTACAAGGTGTATTAGTCGAAGAGGGATAATTCTGACCAAATCGCAGTAACTTTTGGCCATTGTGGAGTCCATCGACCTTAGGAGGTCTTGTTGCAATATCGTAAAAAGATAGACATGGGATAGGAACTATTATATTGAAAAAATTCTTCGACCAATGCGCTCGTAAATCAGGCTGCGGCGGACACAATGCGCTGTAGTTGCCGAAACGTCGACCTGCCTTGCACCCTGCAGTTTAAAATATTCTGTAAAAGCGGATGTGGGAATCAAACGTAAGTACCTAGATATATTTTGAAATGCTATACTAATGAATTATAATAAATTATGCTGTTACGTGGTCTATCACTAAATGAAGGCATAGTTTAAAGGCTGAAAGTCAACCTAAGGGCAAACCTCCGAAATTGAATCAGAAATTAAGTCGACACAATCAAAAATTGCTAACTAGAGTGGCAATGGGCTGGGCATCAGATGGGGCCGAAGAATTCTTGAGTGGTAACCGCGCAGCCGCGTACCGGAAAGTGTATCGTGCGGCCTCCACAAGGTGGACCGACGATCCGGTGAAGGTATACACTGGTATATATATATATACACTCGTTGGATGAGGGTAGTGCAGAACCGGCCCTGTTGTGGCGATCTTTGAAGGAGACCTATGTCTAGCCAGAGATGATTATATGTCTAGCAGCGGACGTTTATCGACAGAAATAACTAATATCCTTAGATCAAAATAAATCTAAGCTAATATCTACAAAACTACTAAACCGATTTCGATGCAGTTTTCATTTTAGATTCGAAATAGATGTCTAAAATAAAAAATACAAACTTCATACATTGTTCAACGTAGTTTAGTGAAAACTTGTAAGTAATTATTAATTTTTTGTACATATTTTTTTATTTTTGCAGTAATTTTTAAAAATTTTGACTTATTATTTATTTTTTTAAGTTGAAACTTAATAATATGAACCGTTTGACACTTAAATAATTAAAATCGGCGTAGCTGTTTTTGTTGCTGTTGCGTTGTTTCTGTAACTTTTTGAAGATTGTTAAAATATGTGGCGCCATCTGTGATCCTGAAGAATGAAAGTTTCACTGCCACTGGTAAAATTGCTTATTTTGGTCCGTTCTATCACTGTGCAAAACGGCTTGCTTCCATCACAAAATTCTGTATTTTTTTCTTAATTACTATGACTGGGGCGCACCGTGCCTGCTTATGAAATCTTAAATATTTTCCAAACTATTAAAGATATTGACATGCAGTTTTTTTTATTAAACGTGTTATTGATTTATTAACAATGTGAATAATTAAAAATATACCTAATTCATACATTTTTCAAATATTATTATGAAA
This sequence comes from Agonopterix heracliana, assembly GCA_963693445.1. Taxonomy (NCBI): domain Eukaryota; kingdom Metazoa; phylum Arthropoda; class Insecta; order Lepidoptera; family Depressariidae; genus Agonopterix; species Agonopterix heracliana. The sequence goes on from OY856332.1 coordinate 8,864,637, forward strand.
AAACTGAAAAATTACTTTTAAAAATTTACAAAAATGTATGGCATTTTGCAGCCATTATGGATTTTTTGCTTTTTATTTTTTTTTATCATTTAATAATAAATGTTTTTTCGATAGACACCTTAATTAATGAAATCGGTGAAGCCGTTAGGCTTGTAGAATTTTTTGAAGTTTCATGTAAAGAAGTGGCGCCATCTGTGTTCCTAAGGGATGAAAGATGCGCTGCTGCGGGTCAAATCGCTTATTTTGATCCCTTCTATCACTATGCAAAGCGGCTTACTTCCATCACAAAGTGCAGCTTTTTTTTCATAATTACTATAGCTACCACGCGTGACCTTTGGTGATCTTCAAGGTCATTGAAAATTAAATAAATTCCTAAAATTATTAAAAACAATAAATTAAATATCTCGATAACGGTGCATCCTAGCGAAAAAATAGCAAATTTTTCGAACCCCTGGGGTACCCACAAACCTAACCTTCCGCATGCAAAAAATAAAAAAAAATCATTTTGAAAAATTTTACAAGTCCAGTCCCCATACAAATTTCACCCGAAAATTCGTCTAAGTTGATGGCTCATACAATTTCGATCAAAATTTTTCTAAGTCCCAGCTCCATATAAAATTAGCGTAAAATTTTTCTAAGTGCGGGACCCTCTTTACGACACCCTAACCCTGGTGGGATGAAGTAGGTCTTCAGTGACCTCATATGATAGACCCTAAAGCCAGTTCGTGCCGGGAATAATCCGTAATTTACGCTTTTCTTGACAATATTTTTGGAGAGTTCGTGAGTGTTTAGTATAGGCATGTACGATGCAATCTTTTCTAGGTATAGAAATGAACAAGTAAAGCAAAAGTTGAAGAATAGGTTCTGAAAATATTTATGAACATAATTATTGGAAATATACCTACCGTTCAACCGTAGTTTTTCCTGCCCTGGGAAATCTAAAAGATAGGTATTTGTATGAGGCCATCTTGGATCGGTGTTGATCTGCATTTAGAACATTTTTTGTAGGAGTCTGTAGACATTTTGTTGATAAGTAGGATTACGCTTTCTTCAATATTTCTTATTTTCACGTAGAGGGTAAGTATTTTAAGTTTCTAAACATTATTAAAATACAAAATTTTGAAAGCAAAAAACGGTTTTCCTTTGTTACAAGAGGTGACAAGTGACATGCGTGTTGCTAGAGCAATTTATAAAATGTCCAACGTTAAATACTTGTTTGTTAGCAAAACTAGACAAATACAACTTTTAATAGCAATATGATCAATTTAAAAACATTGAAATATCGCGAGGGCTACTTTTTAAATTAAAGAGTGTGCTTTGAAATTTATGTTCAACATTTTAGTCTCCCCACAAATGTTGTTATTTCATTGCTGTGACATCACCACAAATTGCATAACCCACACATAAACCTTTTCTGCATGTGTGCACCGGCAAAAGTGAATGTATACAGGACGGAACCCGTAACGCAACGCCACGCACGGGCGTTCACACTGCCATCCAAGCGCCACGCGTGACATGCGTGTGCCTTCGAGTGATGTACCTATTTTGGTCGATTGTAAAACTACAATCGATTTATTTTTTCTTTACCGTTTTTCTAAACAATGCACGCGAATTAAAGTGGATTACGGTTCAAAAGATACAGCCTTTTTTAGATAGGACAAACGGACGGACGCACTACGAGTAATCGGGTCCTTTTGGCTGCTCCTCTTGGTCTATGGACACTGACTTCTATGGATATTACTACCCATAGATTTAAAACTTTTCGCTTATGCTGAAAGATGGAGCCAAGAAATCGAGAGCGAGATAGCCAGTTGTGAAACCTCGTGTAAACAAAAAAGTCAAAACATTATTTTTTGTTTCGGTCACCGTGGCCGGTTTTTGTGTTTGGCAAGCTGTCAGTCCTATAGAATCTTTGCCAAACAAATCGTCTTTTATTAGTATGCAAAAGTCAAACTATTGCTGTTCCATGTGCGGATACGACATGGCTTAATCTAGAGTGTAAATCTATGTTACTACCATAAAGTTATTATACCTTACAGGAATAGAGTCAGTGACATGTGTTGTCAAATGACACAGTTTTTGGATGTTTTTTGGAGACTATTCGCAGGCAAACATTCTAATACTGTCTATAATTCTGAGTCTAACGTAAAATCGTGGATAAATTAATGCAGTAGTGTCAGTATATTTCACAAAATTATCTACGATTTCACTTTAGATTCCCAATTATTGACGAAAACCGAATTGTAAAAATTGATTGGAGACTGAAAAACGGTTCTATTGATTCGCATCACGTATCTCTTTCTATTATACAGTGGTGCCGCTAGGTACATCTCGCTCTCTCAGCTGTATGTTCCTCTATTCCTACCTCTATGGTTACTACCTAATATTTATCACCTAATATCCATGAGTGAAACCCTCAGAAACGTAGAAAGAGAAGGAACTAGAAGCAAGCACGTGTCTTGTCATATAACTCAGTAAAAGATGCACATAGCAAATTAGCTCTTGTTAAAAAAGGAGATCGCTACTTATTGCTGTCCTTATCGACGTAGCCACTTTTTTGTTCTACGACGGCTGTCTGACTCCGGAGTCAGACATCTATTTTCATACAAATTGTATAGGATTTTATGACTATCGCTGTCTCATACGCGGTTACACTGATGTTTCGTCTATCAGCGTAAGCCAAAAAAAACTTCGCCTATGCTCAGAAATGATTTAGTGTCGAATTTTCTTTGGTGTCGATTAGTTGCAAAAGAAGTTTTCACTTCATAAAAACTGGACAACACCCAGAAGTGCGATTTTTAAACATCACACGTTGAAATCAGCAGTAGAAAATGTTACTATGGAGATTATGCGTTTTTGTACTACTGATTTGAACGTGTAATGTTCAAAAATCGCACTACTGAAACTTTAGAAAGAGAGTTGCTAGATAGAACGTGCATAAAAATAATAATAGTCACGAAAACGAGACAGACCTATACGCATAGACAAAGAATTTTTCGCTTACGCTGGTAGACCCATAGAGAAATTATGGGTAGACCGAATATCAGTGTAACCGGGTATGAGATAGCGAATTTATATGAAGTGACAACTTGGAGTCAGGTAAAATCCTATACAATTTATATGAAGTGACACTTGTGACTTGGAGTCAGGTCAAAAGTGGTTACGTCGATAAGGACAGCAATAAGGTAGCGATCTCCTTTTTTAACTAGAGCGAAATTGCTATGTGCATCTCTTACTGAGTGAATATGACAAGACACGTGCTTTCTTCTAGCGCCTTCTCTTTCTACGCCTATACGCTAATTACACAGAAAGTGCGAGAGAAAATCTTATGTTTGTGTTCCCTTTCTGCGTATGCGATATTTTTGTTTGACTTAGTTGAAATTACATACAAAATCTTGCAACTAAAACAAAGGCACTCTCATACATTTTTGTCATATCTCCATCCCTTTCCAGTATACGCGCTCAGCGAATCTATAAAATACTCAATCAACGCGCTGTTGATGGCCTAGATTAAAAACTTTTTGTTTGATGGACTATAGGTACTCCATTCATGCTCCATTCCAAATAGGAGCGAAAAGAAGGTAAAAAAAGGTTCTTTATAGTACACACTTTCAATAAAAAGCAAAATTAAAAATTTTGAAAAAACCCGCGACGGTAATCGAAAAAGGATTAAATAATTTTTTTGCAAATCCCTCGACTAAAAGAAAATAGGTAAGTAGGTAACGAAAGATAATAAACCAAACCCTAGAAAATCCGTCGGGGCTGCCTCATGCCCATTTCATTTTTTATTTGATTCATGAACTAAATTTTTACAGTTTTATGACTATAAGCATATTATGCTCACGACTACATTCCCCGAGGGGGAAGTCAGAGATATTCTGAAACCTCAGAACATCCACGTTTCACCAGTAGTACCGGAAATCAGTTTTATGTGTTTGTGTCTAATTGAAATTGGGAACAGATGGCAATGGCAGCCCTCGATTTTCTAGGGTTTGGTTTATTATCTTTCGTTACTTACCTATTTTCTTTTAGTCGAGGGATTTGCAAAAAAATTATTTAATCCATTTTCGATTACCGTCGCGGGTATTTGTTTTAATTTCTAATTTTGCTTTTTATTTTAAAATTTATAGAGAATTCCTACATAACCGTCTGCAAACACACAAACAAACAACCTCTCACCCTAAACGCATATAACTTCTCCATCCCGTCGTGGTTAAAAAACAGCCTAAATATGGTTTACCTACTTACTACGTGCCTCCACATAGTTTCCGACGATGTTCTTCTGGTCCATCATCAGACCATTAGCAGTTTATGTTCAGAAGCTACTCACCAAATGCTATCAAACGAGCCCAAACATGGTCTCCTAGCTATTCGCTTTCACAGAGTTCTCCACGATGTTGTTCTGCTGCATCAGACTCTCAGACCTTTATGTACAGAAGCTACTCACTAAACGCTATTTATAGAGCCCAAACACGGTTTACTAGCTGTGTGCCTTCGCAGAGTTCCCCAAAATGTTGTTCTGCTGCATCACCAGACCCTAAGACGTTCATGTACTGAAGCTACTCACCAAACTATATCAAAACAGCCCAAATACTGTATACTAGCTATGTGCCTTCACAAAGTTCCCCACGATGTTGTCCTGCTACATCATAAGACCCTCAGACGTTCATGTCCAGAAGCTACTCACCAAACGCTATCAAAAGACCCCAAACACGGTCTCCTAGCTATGTGCCTTCACAGAGTTCTCCACGTTGTTCTTCTGCTGCATCATAAGACCCTCAGACATTTACGTCCAGAACCTACTCACCAAACGCTATCAAAAGACCCCAAACACGGTCTCCTAGCTATGTGCCTTCACAGAGTTCCCCACGTTGTTCTTCTGCTGCATCATAAGACCCTCAGACATTTACGTCCAGAAGCTACTCACCAAAACTACACCACCAAACGCTATTAAAAGAGCCCAAACACCGTCTACTAGCATGCACTTGATAAAAAACTGGATCAGCGCCCCCTGGTGGTTTGTCACAATCAAACTTATCTAAGAATAATTGCAAATAAACCTCAAGCACTTTAAAAAAAAACGCATCTTCGCATCGGTCAAGCCGTTTCGGCGTAAATGCGCAAAAACTCTTTTTGACGTTAAAAAATGGTTACTGCAGCGCCCCCTGGCGAGTTAACATCGTATCACCTATCTAAGAACCATCGCTAATTAATTACGAACCCTTTACAGAAAACCGTATCTAAATCGGTCTAGCCGTTTTGGAGATAAATGGGAACATTGGATGTGCACAAACAAACAACCTCTCACCCTAAACGCATACACGTTCTCCGTTCCGTCGCGGGTAATAAAAATATGAATATTGTATCAAATAACAAAATGGCGATGTTGAAAGACCTAAAGAAGCAGTGATGCGCACATGGTGGTTCGTATTTGTTTCAATGAAGCTTTTATAAAGACTGTTGTGAAAAATATCTGTCAGGTGGCGCTATTAGTATTGACAATTCAAAAAAAAATCTTTAAATATCTAAAATAAATACTTAAATTATTATAGTTAACGTCTTTCAAATCGTTATGATCTTCGTCGTAGACATGAGCGCCGCGCCGGCGCGCCGCCGCCGCGATTTTTTCCGCGCCGCCACCGCCGACCAGCGCGGTCGGCGCGCCGACCTTGAGCTGAGCGAGTTAATTCTAGTGTCCGACCGAAACTAGTTTTTACAGCCGAAACCGAAACCGAATTTCGGCTTCGGTTCTAGTTTTGGCCGAATCCGAAACCGAAACCGAAACTTCCTTATAATATAATTCTTCCCTACTTTTTAGGTTTTGTTCAATGTAGCTAGTTGCCAATGTGTGTGTAATGTTCACAGAATCATGAGAAGCAGTTAATTCGATAAATTTCTTAGTACTTTTGTTGTTTTGAAATCAATTATTTCTACTCTACTACAATATGTAGGTAGGTACATGTACATGGTATGTGTGTACTCACACACATCTATCTATAGGGTGAGGTAAGGTATGTTTTAACTCGGAAATCTGATCAGTGAAATCAGTTTAGAACATAAAATCACGTAGGTAACTAATAAAATTTTGTATGACCTGTCTTTTTGATATTTAAAAATTATGTAGGTATAGCAAGAATATTTAAGTAAACTGCTATTAATTTCTGCATATTTGTAGACTTGAACAAAAACAATGAATACAGGGTGCAAAGGGCTTTGAACTTTTTGGCATAGTGGTAACCACAATTTTGCAGGAATTCCGGTAATTTTTCAAAAATGCGGCGCACCCTGAAACCTATGTATATCGATAGAGGATCTATAGACGAACAAAAAATGTCCTATAATATATAGTCCTAAAGTGCAACGTTTTCGAGATAATGCATGTTAAGGATCTTGCCTATATAAAATCCTATGGAGGTGCTACTTGGGAATATTCCTCCATTGAAAGGGAAGATCTTCCACCAGGTATAGTGTGAAGCCTGGGGGCCGGCTGTGATCCAACAGTTCTTAGTTGGACCTTGTATACAGGGTGTTTCATAAGTAACAATAAATATTTGAAACTCTTAAGGGAGTTGTTTAGACTGTCAAACTGAACAACTTTCTCTATGGGACCAACATCGAAATCGCAAAAAAAAATTTCATATCCCATACATATTTTAGCTCTAGTCGATTTGTAGAGTATGGAACATCAATTATTTTTTTTCGCGATTTCGATGTTGGTCCCATAGTGAAAGTTGTTCAGTTTGATGGTCTATACCACCCCCTTAAAGGTTTATTTGTATTTATGTAACACCTTGTATACAGGGTGTTAGGAAAATTATCATTAACCTTTTAACCACATACTCTACCCATCAAACTGAACAACATTTTCTATGGGAGCAAACCGATCGGAGCAAAAAAAAAATCTGCTGTCCCATACTAAACTCCAATACCTACTACTCTACTCAAATGTATGCAACAGCAGATTTTTTTTGCTCTGATTAGTTTGCTCCCATAGTAAAAGTTATTCAGTTTGATGGGTAGAGTATGTGGTTTAAAGGTCAATGATACTTTTCCTTACACCCTGTATAGTATAGGGTCCTTCTTAATATGCTGAAACTTTTATAAGGGGATGATCAGACCACCAAACTGAAAAACTTTCGCTACGGCACCAACATCGAAAACGCGAAAAAAAAAACTGCCGCTCCATACAAAACTGCAAAATCGCCAAATGTATGGGACAGCAGCATTTTTTTCGCGATTTCGATGTTGCTTCTATAGAGAAAGTTGTTCAGTTTGATGGTCTGATCATCCCCTTAAAAAAGTGTCAGCATATTATTAAGAAGAACCCTATAGGTAAACATTATAATCGTAACCAAAAAAAGTAATTGAGTAATTGCAATTTTATTAAGAAAAACTACAACGGGACCAAAATCGAAATTACAAAAATAAACTGTTGCTCCATACAAAACTGCTGTCCTACTCGACCCAAATGTATGTAATATAAAGATTTAGATTATTTAAAATACGGAAATTCGGTAAAATTATCTTTTATTTCGTAAAACGCAAGACCGACATGTCACAGATCTAACAAAAGAATCCTAGTCCTGACAAACCTTCGATTCTTCTGGACGTTCCAAATTTAATTCAAACATCGAAAGCAAACCAGCCAACGAAGCAAGATATACGACCTCCTACAGTACCGAGCTCAGCTAAGTTACTATGTTACCGATAGGCCAAATTTTGAATCGAAGATTTGATCCTGCCATCTTGATGCACATGCGTTATCGCGCTATACTGCGCTCTATAGTAGCGATGCCGATATTTTGCTTTGTATCGATATATCGTATCGTAATGTATCGTTACCGTTTTTATCGATACGCGATATTATCGCATGGCTTTGTATCGATACAGCGAATATCGATAATATCGTATCGAATGAGCGTTTTTTTTTGTTTAAATGCCGTTTTCTTATAACTCAATAGATGGCAGGAGTGTCTGTACGACAAACTGTCAAGCAAAAACTTCCTCTGCAATGTCACCTATAGACTTAAAAACGTAGAGATTTCATTCTCTTTGGTTCGGATTTGGAAGACGTCATCAAAAAAATTTTGAAATTATTTTCGATTTCTTTCTTAGCCAAAAATACAGTCCTTTTTCGTTGTTTTTCAGAAAAGCAGTTTGAAGTAAACTAACAAACACGACAAAGTAAATGCTACGATACGAGTTTGATTGACAATGACATTTGACAGCTCAAGTTTTCTTATTGCCAGTTCAATTTCAGATTTTGCCTTATGATCAAAGAGTTTTTATATTTATTTTAGTCAAATTGTAGTCTAGTATCAGTCATGAATGACGTTTGACTGATGGTGACTGATGGTGACTGATGGTGACTGATGGAATTAGTAGCCACATTACACAGTCATTCTGACTGACCGTCATTCATGCTCAAAATTTCACAAAGGATACACGTGTTCACGCAAGACAGTATGGATATGAATGAATGAATGGATGAAATCTACTTTTATTTACACCAAAACACAAATACAGCATAGAAAAGGAAACAAAGAAACGATAATGGTACAAATAAGGTGGTCTTATCGATAAAAAGCGATTTCTTCCAGGCAACCTAAACAGACAGACAGATATTCATAAAAGAAAAGCCTGTATTGGAATTTTGTTTGCGATATTGAGTAAAAAACGTGTTAAAAGAAATGCTACATCCTACTACCAACATACTAATAAGGTGTTAGTTGGGGGTGCAACCCGTGCAACCCTTAATAACCCCCTACGAGCTAGGGGTTGCAACCCCTTATAACCCCTACGTCCTAGGGGGTTCACCCCCTAATCACCCCCACGAGCTAGGGGGTTCACCCCCTAATCACCCCCACGAGCTAGGGTGCAAATTCTAATCACCCCCTACGAGCTAGAGGGTGCACCCCGAAATAACCCCTACCTCCTAGAGGGTGCACCCCCTAATCACCCCCACGAGCTAGGGTGCACCCCCTAATAAGCCCTACGCCCTAGGGGGTACACCCTCTAATCACCCCTACACAACCCCTTAATCACCCCTACGAACCCCCTACACAGTAGGGGTGCACCCCCTAATCACCCCCACGAGCTAGGGGACGCACCTCCTATGCACTACGGGGAGCATCTATCATGTCCGACTCAATCGCTGTCCACGCGCTGACTGACGGTGATTGACGAAATGCGATTACACGTTCACTCAAAAGTCATGCTCATGACTGATGGTTGCATGATGAAAATCTAGATTTTCGTCATGCAACCATCAGTCACCATCAGTCAACGCATTACACGGTAGGTTATTCATCAGTCACAGCCGTGACTGTGGCAAAACTGACAGCAAAACCTACCGTGTAATGGGGGCCTAACGTATGTATTTAAGAGGACCCACGACGTTGCTCGTTGCCGTTCATGCAAGGAACGTGGGGCCCTAATTTTTTTTCTACACTTTATGACCAAGCTGTAATTTTAATAAACAAAACTCCTTATTTCACTCCCGTAGGTACTATCGCCGAAAAATATTTCTTATCTCTGTTTTTTTCATAGACGAAAAATTTTTCGCTTACGCTGGTAGACGGAACATCAGTGTAACCGCGTATGAGATAGCGATAGTCATAAAATGCTTTACAATTTGTATGAAGAAAGATGTCTGACTCCGGAGTCAGACAGCCGTCGTAGAACAAAAAAGTGGCTACGTCGATAAGGACAGCAATAAGTAGCGATCTCCTTTTTTAACTAGAGCGTATTTGCTATGTGCATCTCTTACTGAGTGAATATGACAAGACACGTGCTTACTTCTAGTGCCTTCTCTTTCTACGGTTTTTTTGTTTGCCATGTTGAATGGCTATAATCCAAAGACTACGGATAAGTTTAATATAATAACATAGAGTAGAGTAACAAAACCTTTATTGTATGTACTCTTTGGTGTAGTCCTACTTGTCAAATGTATATAAAATTTTCGTTTTTCGTGAGATAACATTACGTATATTTGTTTTCACATGATTTCTACTAACAATATAAGTTACCTATTTAGAAATAATAGTCAGAATAGTTTTCCTGATAAATATCAAACAAAATGCTATGGAAAATAATACACATTCAGGTAAATACCTACCTACAGTGGGTAACCATGATTTTTTGTTGAATATAATATTATTGGGTAGGTATTCTTCTGCCAGAGGCGTATTCAAATGAGCGAGAGGAGGCTAGCCTAGTGCGATTGGAGGCAAATGAGTGGTTTACTGTCTATAGATATCTAGTCATTTTTAAGCTGCCTTCGTTCACCTATGTTGACCCATGATCTAACTTTAAGAATAGATCCTGCCTTCTATTTGCAACTATCCGGGACATGAGAAGGTTGCATGCTTAACCTTCTAGACTACGGAGGCTTCACAAATTCAATAACACCAAAACGGATGCCCATACAAAGACTTACCTAACCAACATCGTCGGTACCTACCTAATCTTAACTTTGAAGCATCTCTTTACTTCCCCTCTCCAATAAGACAGCAGAGCTGACTTCAGCTCATTGGACATTGGATTGAGTAAATTAAAACAACCCAACTTAATTCGTTAATCATTTATTTTATATTTATTACAGCATTTGTCTTCGTTCAAAATCAACACTTACGGCGTTACTAAATGCACATGAAGATTTGCAACACAATCAAAATTATTGGTGATGAGTGATGACGAAGTCTTATACCAAGATGGTTTAATCGCTGACACATTGGAACAGAATACAACCCACTTCTTAAATAAAAAGATCAATCACCAAACTACTCATGACTTCTTATTATATCAGATCTTAGACCCAAGTAGTTCACTTTCTGTTGAATATTCTTACTCCCTGAGCTTGACCCTTTGATGGTTGGCTGGTACCTACCCTTGTCTTGTCTGTTTGTGCGCGAACGTAGTACCGGACCCCTCTACTCTACTCTAGCTAGTTTAACGGAGATGTCATTCGATGTTTAATCAATCATTTTTTTTTGAGAAGCTACATTATTTGTAGGAGGCCTTGTAGCTTCTTTCACTGCTTTACTTCTTTTACGTGGATAAATTGCAACTTGTACACATTGCTCCCTTGCTTTTTCCTCACTTTTAGAAATATCTTGTTCATTAATTACTTGACAGGAAGGAGATTCCATCTCTTATGCTGAAAATCTCTAAGCTGAAAATTTATCAAATATTTTAGGAGGAAACCAGAGGAAACAATATCTGAGAGAGATAAAGATGCTAAGTTACTTGTGTAGTAGGTACCTAAATTAAAACATACCCACACAGAAGCGGGCCTGTGGAAAAACTGTCCTGGGGCGGACCCGCAGGAAGCGAATTCTTCCAGACCCACATGGATATCTTTGTGGCACATACAAACTCCAATATTACCACACACGGGTCCGGAAGAATTCACTTAGTGCGGGTCTTACCCCAGACCGCTTTCCCGCAGTCCCGCCACTATGTGGCCTGGTCTTTAGGTACCCTGAGACATTATCTGAGAGACACCAGTTACACAATAATGTGAACCCACTTATTTACGTAGTACGTACGAACCTAAATTAGAAATAGACATATATTATAGACACCATTATAGGTTTATCCTCATCTTGTTCATTTTCAATGCTTTTATTCCAGACTTTTGCGTTTTAAAACCACTGATCTAGGTTTTGATGCCTGCATTCTTTGTTGGCAGTCAAAAATATGGGTACCAACATCCTTCTTTAAAATTAAATTGCCTCCTACAAGTTTGAACTTCATAAAATTTTCATTATCTTTCTCCATCTGTAAAAAAAACGTTTAAATAAGTAAATAAGAAACTTCTTTCCTTTGCACACTTTGTTGAAGGCTGAAGGTACATATGTCTAGTTTACGATTTATTTACGTCGGAATGATCCTCACAACATCGCAAGACAGATTTGGGAGTAGTAGGTATATTACTTGGATTTGGGAGAAGGCAAATTTTTTCTTTTAGCTACTTTCATACACTCTTCTCTAAATTTTGGTAACTACTTGAGGCACGGTTAAAAATAATTTGTCAGGAAACTTGCTGGAATTGGAAGGGCACTTCTCCTCACTTTTTTATCAGATTTTGTTTGCATAAAACTGAACATTTTAGGCCGAAGGCTGAGCTACGCGTAGGAGCGAAGCTCCGAAGCGGCCCCTCCTGGAACCTGGTGGACCTTGTCTCCGGGGTCAATCGCCCAGATTTTTATTCTTTTTTAGTTTCTTTTAAACATACACTAAACAGTTTTCTTGAGCTAAAAACTAAATCGGTGATCGATTGTGAGAAAAAAATGGTACATCACCACAGAAATGTCAATCACACAACATTGTCTTTGGATCACAATGAAAATGGTCCGATTCATGTTAATGGAATCATTTTTATTATTTTTAGTATCGATTGTTGATGTTTCCACCTTTTTTGCACAAGTTCATGTCGTATTTGCACTTAAAGCCTGAACTTGTTTCATGAAAAATCGAAGCACGCTTGAATACAAATAAAAAAATGATAAACTAACATCTACAAAAAATAATAGCGTAAATCGGACTTCGTGGCGACGTCGATGACACTTGGGTGACACATGGTTGACACGTGGTTGACGCATGGTTGACGCATGGTTGACGCGTGTGTGGACGAATTCGATACAAGGTGAACCACGCGTGGCGTAGCATGGCGTGGCATTGCATGTGCGTGTGCATCAGTGTGAAGTCTCTCATACATTTTACTAGAAACCGAATGCGTCCATACGTGGCATGTGCATTGCATGCGCGTTGCATGTACGACAATGGGAACGCGGCTTAAATTCAATGGAAAGGTAATGTTGTCACTCAGTCATCAGTTCGTAATTAAAATGCTTCGTAACTAAGGAATAATTAATCTGCATACTACTTTTCATTTTCCTCTTGTAAACATTAATTAATTATTTTTTTTGCTACACGTGTTACTTCAAATGAAAACAACCGAAAAGCTAAAACAAAAGGTTTATTACTTCTTACAGTTTTTAGTTTAGTTATCTTAAAAACAAAACACAAAATCAACTATTATTCTCAAAATAACAACAAGAGATTGAATTTTTATTAGTGGTGGATGGCCGATCATATAAAGACATTTTATCACACGTTAAAATTACATTTAGGCAGTAACCATTTAAGGGGCTACCTCCTGATTTTGGGTAACTTTGTAACCATTTTATTCATTAACTATCGCACTTTTTGAGCTGAAAAATTAACTGGACCATCTACACGATATGAGAAGTGATGTTGTTTTTCTTGAAATCGATTTTAATGAATAAAACCGAAGAAAAGGGACTCTAAAGTCACCCCTTTTTTCAGTTGTAACCATTTTACTCTTACATTTTTAATAGGAAGAAAATGAAAATTTACAGTATTGTTTTCTTACTTTTTCGAAATTAATAAAATGTCATCAAATTTTTCAAAGAAAACAGCTAAATTCTGACCGGAGCCACGCGCTCGTTCGCCTCGAATAATGTGGAGAGTCGTGGTCCAGGGCTGATACGCCTTAACCATAAAGATGTCGTGTGAATTGTATTGTATTATAAGAATAAAATATGCAGTGCACACATTAAACAGTGAAACCACTAAACGAAAGTCCACGGGAATGACGCACCATGCAAAATGAACGCCTTGCTTTGTAAATACCGTTAATAGCAACAAAAAAATCATTAAGTTTGTACTTAGTAAATTTTAAGGCAAAGATCAACGCCGTGTAATCCAAAATGTTGTACCAGTACCAAATATCATCGTACATGTAAATAAAAGGTTTAAGCAGTAGGTATAATAATGAAAATAAACGATATTGCCATGATAAATTTTACTGAAATTATAATGTTTTTTGAATGAATGTTTAAAAAATCTATTACATAATAATTATAATGTTTAAAAATCCTAAATCTGTATAATGTAGACTGCTTTAATTTAAGAATGTGTTATTTATTTATTATCATTTGTCTAAATAATTTCACAAAATTAAATTAGTATACCTACAATAGTTAACCAACATTAACAGTTAGTAATTTTAATCATAAATGTGAGTGAATTGTATAATTACAATAAAATATGTTTATCATTAATTGACTAAATAATTTCACAAAATTAAATTAGTATACCTACATACAAAACTTAACCAACATTAACAGAAAGTAATTTTAATCATAAAGGTGGGTGAATTGTATAATTACAATAAAATATGTAGTGCACACACTAAGTAGAGATACAAAAAGGCGCAGGTCAACAGGAATGATGCGCCACGCCAAATAGTTTAGTCGTCGTGATTCACAATATTGTAGAACGTCTGATATTTCGGATTTCCTCCTATCATCTAGAAGCAATCATTGGAACCATTTAAATCAATAGTTAATGAATCGGCAAAACTTTAAACTATTTAAAGTTTTGTATCAAATAAACAAACATGGTAAACTAATAAGTAATATATTATAGAATTGAAAACAACAGAAGTGTTTAATAATAAGATCTTAAAGATAAAAAAAGGTCGTCAGGTGCATCTCCGCGAGACATGGACCCAAGCATGCTGGCAGCGTTTCCCCTTTGGATAGTCAAGCTAATTCTTTGGCCAAGGAAGCTGCCAGCTCTAAGTACGTAACGGTCACCGGTGGACTCGTGGAGACGTAACGAAAGCTCTTGTGTTGTTTTCATTTCTATGTTATTAAAAGTAAAATACATACACATTTTAGCCATGAAATAACTTTTTAGTAATATATTATTATTATACTACTTTTGAAAGTTACTAGAACATGATAATATTTTTTGAAAATATTCACACTAAGTATACAAAGTGTTACAAAAATACAAATAAACATTTAAGGGGGTGGTTTAGACCATCAAACTGAACAACTTTCACTATGGGAAAACTATACAATATTGTTTTAATATTTGTTACAAAAGTTGAGCAGTAACTTACCAGTTTCTTCCATACGCTGTTCTTGTAATATCAGTCTCATCGCATCTACTTCAGAGTTAAACATTTCGACTAAGATACAAGGAACACAGATTTGTGCAAGGAATTGAAATGAAAAATATAATTCATTTAAATATGAAAACCATTCCTCCTGAAAGAAATAATTACATTATAGTAAAACATAGTATTTATTGTTTAATCAGTTGCTATGTGTCGTAATCGCCTTTTCTAGCCAGGTGTTTGCAGAGTTGTCAATTTCATACAAAACTTTGTCGTAGAACACTCGTAGACGGTATTAATAAAAGTCATGTTTTATATGGAAGAGTAGCTTAGAAAATCTAGATTACGCGTCTCAAATATCATTTTCATTTTATAATATAATTACGAATATATAATTAGAATATTATTGATTATAAACATGTTACAGCCATGTTGTGCTATTTCGAATCAAATTAAAGATTGAAAAATTCGAATTTCGTTCTCTGGGTTGTGGGCTCGGTGGTGTAATTGGTTAGCACGTTTCCCCGGTTTGGAAGAGCGTGGGTTCAGGTCCCGCCCGAGACAAATTTTTCAATCTTTAATTTGATGTAATTAGAAATTTTGTATGAATAATTTCAAAGCTTGATATCTTCGTAATTATATTACAAATTGTAAATATTATTTATTTGATACGCGCAATGTAGATTTTCTAAGCAATTTTTCCACATAATAAAACATCACTTTTATTAATACATCTACGAATGTTCTACGACAAAGTTTTGTATGAAATTGACAACTCTGCAACCACCTTAAGGCTATATTTTGTTTTGAGACGTCATCACTTGCTGTCAATGGAAAAAATCAGAAACAAGGGTAATTTGCAGTTGTCAGAGGATGTCAAGGCGAACGCTTTACGTCACTAAATATTGTAGTAATCATCGTCATATTTATTGATGTATCTTGCCGTAAAAAGAGAAGGCACTAGAAGGAAGCACGTGTCTTGTCATATCACTCAGTAAGAGATGCATATAGCAAATTCGCTCTTGTTAAAAAAGGACACCGCTACTTATTGCTGTCCTTATCGACGTATCCACTTTTTCGTACTTCGGCCATCTAACTCCAAAATGTCACTTCATATAAATTGTATGGGACAACCACCTGACTCCGAGATGTCACTTCATATAATTCGCTATCTTATACCCAGTTACACTGATATTCGGTCTACTGGCGTAAGCGAAAAAAAATTCGTCTATATATCTTGCGCTGGATCACAGCCACTCTACACCATCAATACAGATCGCGTCAGTTCTGAAGCGTTCATTGTACGAGGCAGACGTTCTTGATGTGTCACTGTGTGTACATCAGTGTATTCAGTGGTTTGGTAGTCATAAATATATGTTATAACTACATTTAGAAGGGCGTTTTAATCAAAATAACTTACATTTGATTTAATAAAAACCAACGTGTACCACAGTGTCGATATCAATTTTGGTACACCGATCCCAAGACTCAAAATTGCCTGAAAAGATAAAACTAGACATTAAAGTTAATATAAGACAATGTAAACTGAAATGTTTATAAATAAATAATTTAAAGCCCGACCATAAATATAAAAAACCTGGTTTGGGGGCTGCAATCGACTTATGATTTTCCGCAACATGGCGAGGTTTTTTAATTCTCTTAATGTCACTTTTTGTAGTAAAAGCTAGCAAGAGTAGCTTTCCCGAGGACATCAAGAGATTTCATGGAGGATTAACGTTGATGATAATACGTACAACTGTCAGTTAGTGTTTTTTTCATTTTGGATTAACTGACAAATAAATAAAAACACAACAAGAAAAAATATAGGAGAAACATACAAGAAACGTGCTAATTCTAAGTTTTTTGTTTTTGCTTGATCACAGCAAACATACAAGCGTGAAACTTGATGTGATTATTGCATACTCTAAGGTAAAACAACAAATGACAAAAACCGGCAAAGTGCATATCAGGCCCGACTACGGGTCTCGAAGAAAACACAATTTTTGTTAATATTGTATGGTGGTACGGAGCCTTCCGGGTGCGATTTGCACATGGCCGGTTTTTTTAAAGGTACTCACTAGTTTGTCATAAAAAGGTCGGACTTTATCATAACATTTAGCAATTGCCTTGTACTGATTAACGAAAACGATCAAATTCATTTCAGAAATCAACATTTGTTTCAAATCTCGAGCACAGCAATAAATGTAATAAAAAATAACTAATTGGGGCACTACCAGAACATTTAAGCCTAAACAAGGAATGCAATATATAAAATAATATACTAGATTCATTTTATCGCAAAATACATTTTTGTTGTTAGAACAACGTATTAATTCAAAAGTTATTTCGATAAAATGCATGGCTGTCGTGACAAACGTCGTCATAAGTTTTAGAAATTTTATTTCTACTTTCTTCACAACGTATATGGCGTTTATATCAATAAAGAAATCGTATAAATTATATTTTGAAAAGTTAAGAACTATGAAAAACATACTGTATTGTATTATATGAAACCAAACCCAAAGGTTTGTATACATATACCAAATACCTCCCATTAATATGACAATATAAGCTATAGATACAATCAAAGTTGTATATTCAGCGATTTTACGTAAATTTTTCTTTAAACATTTACTAAAACCAAAATTTATGCCAAAGAAAAGTTGAGAAAACAGAAAATACATAGATAGTGATTTCGGTATTTCTTCTGTATGTTTTCTTGGATAATGCACAATATCAATCTTTGTATGAAACAACATATTTATTGCTGAAGTATAGTGCGTTGTCAACGCTTGATAAAATCGAGTAAAACTGAACTCTTATTTTAATTTCAAATAATGTAATGGACATCATTTTAAATTAAATGGAACGGTAAGGTTGTCATTCAGTCATCAGTTCGTAATTAAAATGCTTCGTAACTAAGGAATTATTAATCTGCATACTACTTTTCCCTTCCCTTTTCCTTTTGTAAACATTAATTAATTAATTTTTTTGCACCACGTGTAACTTCAAATGAAAACAACCGTAATGATACAACAGAAGGTTTATTACTTCTTACAGTTTTTAGTGCAGTTATCTTAAATACACAAGACAAAATTAAATATTATTCTCAAAACAGCAACAAGAGATTGAATTTTTGTTAGTTGGCCAATCATTTAAAGACATTTAGCGCACATTAAATTACATTTAGGCAGTAACCTATTAACCATAAAGATGTGTGAATTGTATTATTACAATAAAATATGCAGTGCACACATTAAACAATGAAACCACTAATCGAAAGTCCACAGGAATGACGCGCCATGCAAAATGACGTAGACGCCTTGCTTTTAAATAACGTAGCATGTCTAAAATTTCAGATTTTCGAGAAGCGTCTGAAAAAAAGGAAATAAACTTTAATAATCCACTTTACATATTTTAAGATAAAATAAAGAAATGGTTAGGGGAAAAAAGCAGTACCAATGTCAGAGGACTGTTGCTCTTGAAGAGCAAGTTTGATGGCATCCACCTGAGAGTTAACCATTTCGGCAATCACACAAGGCAAACATATTTGCATTATGTAATGACATGCAAATAACATCTCGTTCAAGTATGAGCGCCAGTCGTTTTGCTGAGGACAAACCAGTATCAATTTTAATATTATTGGAATTACGAATGATTAGAAATAATAAGAAAAGAACATATTGTTCACACCAGACTGACTTTGACTACAATGACTCCGGTGCTTGTAAAAAATTGGGTACGCGGATATTTTTGACTGATTATTTTTGTGCTAAACTCGAAATATTGCACTCTTTCATTCTAACTCTAGATTTTTATGAAACGTAAAAGAACTAGGTACAATCGGAGGGGGTGGTTGGTAGTAGTGTCTCTAACCGCTAGTATTGTGATTTAGGCATCAATGATGACATGTTGACAATTAAATAGTCGCTATCTATTCGAAGCCAGAAACCACAAATGGTAAATAACAGAATATAGTTGTAAGAAAGAAGATCCATTTTAAATGATTAAGACGTAAAAATTTTAAATGACAAATATAATTAGAAAGCTTTTTTGTTAATAAGACCACTTACATCACATTTTAGGAACAACAGCATTAACCATAAAGTCGTCATTAATCTTGGTATGCGGACAGCAAGTTCCACAAAGGTCTAGAAGTATGAAGACATTAATTTTAATGTAGAAAAGTAGAAAATGATTTATAACTTTTGAATAAAGGGCTTTACCAAATGAACGAAAGACCAGAAGAGCAATAGTATATAATCAATAGCTGAAAAACATTTGATACCTAATCAATCAATCAAAATTAAATTTACTTTACCATGAGCAGCAAAAAATGACCTATTTCTGTGTTGGTCGCATAGTTGTTAAGTTTTTGGTCTGAAGCAATACAGCATGCGACGCATAATAAGTTTAAACAAATATTTATACCTTCAACAATTAGATATGTCAAGTTTTTTTGTCTATATTTTATATTTACTTTACATCGAGTTTATCAATGTAAATTAAATTTTTAACTGTAATTTGTTTTAAACGGCAACATCAAACAAATGTGTTATTTTAAGTTGATTTTTAGTTTACCAAGGAGTTTGCAGGTCCAACGAGTGACGTCACTCGTTGGACCGAAAAACGACGATATTTTATTAAAATAACTGTAATCCTTTCATTTTAAAATATCTGACATAGAAAATATTGTTAGTGACACAATTATCTCGAAATGGTTTTCGATTTAGCCCTCCCAAAAAAAACTTGACATTCCGAATTACCTATTCCGTAGTACATGTAATTAATACTTACAACATTGTCGTAGAAAGGACAGATTTTGTCATAGCAATCTGCAATGGCTCTGTAACGCTTTTCTAAAACCTTTAAATTGAAATCAGGCCTCAACAATGTTCTTAAATCTTTTACGGAATAAAATATGTAGTAACTAATCACAATTTGACAAACTGACATGACATCTGTAGCCATACAGGGAAAGCGATAGAAAATAAAGTATTTTAAATCCATATTAACATAAAACACGTACTTCTTGTGTGTGTAAATCATGGTTATACAAATTGCTTTCAAAATATTCATCATTATTACAGGAAGTAAAGCAATGATTTTCAACATGTTTAGTTCAGTAAATGTCAGATTGTAAATACCGTTAATATCAACAAAAAAATCATAAAGTTTGTACTTTTTTTTTTTAAGGCAAAGAAAAAAGCCGTCTAATCCAAAATGTTGTACCAGTACCAAATATCATCGTACATGTAAAGAAAAGGTTGAAGCAGTATAATAATGAAAATTAACGATATTGCCATTGTTAAACATTGAGATATTTTACGAAAACGTTTTTTAAATGATTGGCTCAAACCTAAATCAAGGCCAAAAAAATGTTGGAATACTTGAAAAAATATGAAAAGCGAATATGGAATTTTCATATTCTGCCGTTTAAAATATATTTTTTGCTTTTTTCTTTCACTTTTAAAACTTATCATGATTTGAAGAGACCTTTAAAACTCCTGCAGATAGTTCGAGGTGGTATATGAGAATACGTAAGTAAATGGAAATAGGTACTATTTCATTTTCAATTCATTGATTAAAATTGTCTTTAAGTCTATTATGTTAAAACGATATCGTTATGTGTTTACATTGTTATGTAAAGTGTGAAAACAAATAGAATTCCGTATTACTTTCTGGCAAACCTTGAGTTAGAAACTTTTCTGGGGACCATAATTATAGAAAGATTAAATGAGACAGTAAAATAAAACATCTTTTCAATCATTTATGAGTACGTACATTTAATTTTAATGTGCTATGTTAGAATAATTCGTGTATTTAACTAATTTCTTAAGTAAAAATTTTCAGAAAGTGTATAATTATGATTATTAATAACACTTCATTAAACAATAATCACTTGAATTCAAACATTAAAAAGGCCTGATGATCACACATCCAAGACAGCTTTAGAATGGCATCTACGAGGCAAACGAAAGAGGTGCCTCTCTAAAATAACCTGGCGAGAGGCTAAATATCTTAACATGACCTAGGAAAATATAAACAGTGCTACCTAAGATCTCAACCAGAAGAAAGCCACTATCCGAGCCCTATTCCCCACGTAGGGGTTACAGTCTGACAGTTAAAGAAGAAGAAAAATAAAACTTGCATTTTTTAACCATAAAGATGTGTAAATTGTATTATAACAATGAAATATGCAGTGCAAACATTAAACAGTGAAACCACTAAACGAAAGTCCACAGGAATGACGCGCCATGCTAAATGACGTAAACGCCTTGCTTTTAAGTAATGTAGAATGTGTATTATTTCGGATTTCTTTGAAGTATCTGCAAAAACGAAATTGACTTTAAATCATCCATTTGATCACGTCAGCTGTAAACTTCAGTAATAGGTAATGAAATAATTAGTGTAAAAGAAAACATTACCAATTTCAGTAGATAGTTGCTCTTGAAGAGTTAGTTTGATGGCATCCACCTGAGAGTTGACCATCTCAGCAAACACACAAGGGAAACATATTTGGAGGATGTAATGGAAAGCGAAAAATATTTCATTTAAGTACCACATCCAGTATTCCTGGAAAAAAAGTAATCTGTGTTAAACATAATATTTATAAAATACATATTTATATAACAAATAACACTATCAATCTATTATATTATAGTTATACAACTTACACCTGATTTGATGAAGGACAACATTAACCACAATGTCGTCATCAATTTTGGTACTCGAATGAAAAGTTCTACTAACGTCTGAAAATATTAAGGTATAAATAGTTATTAAAAATTTATAGAACTCAGTAAAAATAATAAAATAAAAGATTAAGTAATAGGAGAAAATTCTGATGCTCCAAGTTGTTTAGTATGATGGGTGTGTGGTATAAAGGCTAATGATAATTTTCCTTACACTCTGTATAATATGAAATCCTCCAATCATTGACGTAGAATACTATGGACTAGAACAAAATTCTTGAAAACAGTGTCCGAGACTAAACAAAACATACCTAAGTACGTGTAGTATTTAATAAACCCACTAAAAACATTGAAAATGCTGAAATTCTTTTCCGTCCCACTCCCCGTGCCATCCGGGCACGGCGAGAGCCGCGCGCCCGCGCGGGCGCGTCGTCGGCCGATCAAATGAAGACTGACGCGTAAATGGTTCCCTTTTTACGTTTTGGTGCTCTTTTGCTTTGAACACTACGTCCAGTAGTTGGTAAGTCATTGCTTTTAATGCATATTAGTAAACATGAACATGGCCCTGTGCCCCATAAGTAGGGATAATACAATCAGATGACGACAATTAAAATGAAATGAAGGCAATAAATGTAAAAAATATAGTATCTAGCTTGTTAGAATTATATAAAAGTATACTTACAACTTTGTCGTAAAAAGGTCTAATTTTATCATAGCAATCCGCAATAGCTCTGTATTGCTTTTCGAATATTTTCAAGTTCATTTCAGGCATTAACGTTGTTCTGACGTATTTTACAGAGCAGAACATATAATAACTGATTATAATTTGAGATACTGCTAAAACGTCAATAACTAAGCCGGGAAGGCGGTAGAAAAAATAGAATCCTAAATTCCACTCAGCGAAAAAAGTATGATCCTCTCGCAAGAATATCTTGGTCATGCAAATTGATTTCAAAATATGAATTATTGCTGTACCTAACAGAGTAATCATTTTCAAAATCCTTAATTCCGACGATGTTAAATTGTAAATCGTGTTAATGTCCACAAGAAAATCATATACTTTATAGTTTGTAAATTTTAAAACAATGAAAAACAGTATGTAGTCTACAATAACGTACCAATACCAAATTTCTTCGTACATATAAATCATAGGTAAAATTAATATTATAATAAAAATTAATGTAACGACGAATGTGATACACTGAGATATTTTGCGAAACTTTTTCTTGAAAGACATGTTGAACCCGATATCAATACCAAAACAATGTTGAAATATTTGAAAAAATATGAATAATGACATTGGAATACGTTTGTTTTTACTCTTAATGTATTTATAACGTCCAAATTTTACTTCTTGCATGATTATCCGGGATGTTTTTGTCGCTATTATATACGTTGTTACTCGGATGAAGGGAGGAATTGAATGTCTTAGTACGTAGGTACATTATTGATGATCAACTGTCTTTTCAATTAAATTAATTATGTTTTACATGCTAATGTACTAGGATACTACAATGATTGAAGAACTAAAGAAATTAATGAAGATTATGTCATGATGTTGCTATCGTCAAATATATGTTTTGACATTTTGTTTTCCATGACGATGTTTGTACTAACAAAATTTAAGGAAGAAGCCACAGAGGAACGATCTCTTTATTCAAAAACAATCAAATTAAAGATTGAAAAATTAGGTCTCAGGCGGGACTTTAACCCGCAATCTTCTAAACCGGGGAATTGCACACCATAAAACACGCATTGGGGGATAGCACAACATGGCTGTAACATGTGTATAATCACTAATATTTGAAATCAAAAACAATGTTTGAGACAACTATAATTTTGTCAATACTGACGTATTCATCTGAAAAGATGTAAGAGATCTATTTTTAACAAAATTATTAATCATGCAAGTCAATTAATTATTAATGAAATAAGCTACCTTTGTCAATGATTAGTCAATTACATATCAAGTAAGTAAGGTAGTAGATACTACGGCCACTCAACACTGTTTATAGGTATTTATTTCTTTCTTGTTACAAATTCGTTAAGAAATCATTAGTTACTTATAAGGTTAGGCTATGGGGCAGTAAGAGAAGCTAACTTTACTGTTTTGGCTACAGGAAAACGGTCTTTGTAGACAGTATCTTAAGAATGATAAGAGACTGTCGTGTGCGTCGTATTTATAAAGGTTATCTTTTCAAATATGTTTATTCTTTACAGATTTAAATTTAATTGCAGTCAGAAGGAAAATTGTCACGTTTTCAAAATACGGAGCAAAGTAACTGGAAGAAGATTTCAGAAAAAAAAAAATCAAGAGATACGCTATTCGTGTTAGTAAATGAATTAGCTTCTTAATATCATCACAGAATGATCCATTTTAAACTGGCATCATCGAAAATATTAATAAGAAAAAAGCAAATGATTTTCATTCAAAAATTTTATTCTGTTAGCATAAGAATAAAGTGACTATTTTCCCGAGGGGGTAGTCGGAGATATTCTGAAACCTCAGAACATCCACGTTTCACTAGTAATAGCCAGTAGTAAATTATTACTGTCTATTAGGACAACGGATACAATGCATACCTACAAATTGAAGCATGCAGGTTTCCTCACGATGTTTTTCTTCACTGAAAAGCCAGTGGTGTTACAAATCGTACATAAATTCCGAAAAACTCGGGACGAGTCAGCCTGGACGGAGATCGAACCATTTCCTCCTGTACCGCAGGCAAGGTTACTCGCCACTGGACCACCACGGCTTTTATCATTGTATTCTTTAATCATTATGGACAAAGATATTTGAAACATTGTACAATATTTATCCATAAAGATGCGTAAATTGTATTATCACAATAAAATATGAAATGCACACATTAAAAAGTGAAACCACTAAACGAAAGTCCACAGGAATGATGCGCCATGCAAAATGACGTAAGCGCCTTGCATTTAGATAACGTAGCATATCTAAAATTTCTGATTTTCTTAAAGCATCTGAAAATAGAATAAAAGACACTTGACTCTAAAAAAAATGTTTACTTTAAAGCTTAATATATGAAAAATTATCGCAATATCGGCAATATTTTTGAACGACCTATCCCCTTACTACCCCGACCCTTTACAAACTGCGACTTTTTGCAGCGATACAAACGCACGTTTGCTAATCGCGTGACTGCATCGCTACACAAAGCAACTAAAAAGCGTTTGTATCGATTTAAACACGTGATTGGGGCGATGCAACGCTTTTAGTATCGATGCAAACGCGCGTGTACATTGCAAAGGTTGTCGACGAATAACTGATCAAATATTACAAACGTATTGCGCCGCGGCTGTATCACGTTTGGATCGATGTATCGGGTTTGCATCGATACTGTTTCGCGACTTATTCGATGCAGAAGCGCTGCAAAAAGTCGCAGTGTGCTTACTCTAAAATTTGATTTCCTTATTTGCCATCAGATTCTGGTCGAGTCGTTATTTCAAATAGTTACCTATATTAGATGACAGTTGCTCTTCGAGAGTAAGTTTGATGGCATCTACTTGAGCGTTGACCATTTCGGCAACCAAACATGGGAAACATATTTGAATGATGTAATGAAACCCGAAAAACATTTCGTTTAAGCACCAGATCCAGTTTTCCTGAAAAGCAATTCAAATATAATAATATGCACTAATGTAAAACCCCCATACACTCTCCCTGAGGGTAAGCATGTGCTCTGTAGTGGTACGTAGGCATATAGACTGTGACGATGATTATGAAACTGCAACAAAAGATCCTATTTCCAAAAAAGTTTCCGATAATTTTGGTGTTTCTTTACCTAAATAGATAAGTAGGTATGAATCCTTAAGTGGGAGTTACAAGTCATGATAAAGTTTGGCCCCGTCGCGGGAATTATTCTTTAGCTTGTTTTTAATTTAAATAGAGGGATCAATAGGGGGCAACTTAGTAAAAAAAAAATGGCTGCAATTTTTTCACGGAAATTTATTATTTTTATTATTTAACTCAGAAACACTAAGTGCTACAGAAAAACATCTTAGGAGCAATATGTTGTATATAAATTTATCTATAACTTTGATTCTAATGACTTACTGAACAAAATATATCTGTAAAAGCTCAAGTGTGCATATAGCTCGTTCTCTACTTAAAACACAACTTACACCCGTTTTAACGTACAGTAGTAGTAACCATAACGTCCTCATAAATTTTGGTACACGTATGGCAAGTTGTACAATTGTCTGTAATACAAAAAAATTATAATATACAGCGGTAGACGATGATAGAATAAAGTTATTACTTGACGTTATCTACGAAAAGGTAACAGAGACGTAATAGAATGCAAATCCATTTTTAGAATTTTTGTTTGTTTGTGAATCACTTAAAAATTATTGAATCAATCAGGATGTAAAGCGCATCGCATATAGAAGGAGTCGAGGCAGCGTCGAGGCGCGGGCGCGCCTTGGCGACCTTGACATACTGTCGATGATTGTATACCAAGAATCCGAGCGGCGCGCGCCGTTGGGATTGGTAGGTATGATATACAATTACCGACCGTATGTCAAGGTCGCAAAGGCGCGCCCGCGCCTCGACGGCGCCGCCTCGACTCTCGCTCGCGTCACTAGAAGGTAGGTAAATTATTATTTTTTCATTTTAGGAAACTTAAATAAAATCATACTTACAATATTATCATAGAAAGGTCTAACTCTATCATAGCAATCCGCAATGGCTCTGTATCGCTTATCGAAAATATTTAAATTCATTTCAGGTTTCAAAACTTGTCTTAAATCTTTTAAGGAACAAAATATATAATAATTAATTACTATTTGTCCCACTGCTATGCCATCTATGGCCAAGCTTGGAAGGCGATAAAAACAAAAAAAGGCGAAATTCCAATGGGCGTATAATATGTACTGCCTTGGTAAGAAAATCATGATCAAGCACATTGCTTTTGAAATATTTAATACGGTAAAACCTAGTAAAATGATTGTTCTTAATATTTTCAGTTCGGATAATGTCAGATTGTATACACAGTTTATTTCTACAAGAAATTCATAAAGTTTGTATTTTGTTATTTTCAAAACAAAGAAAAAGGCGACGTAATCGACAATGTTATACCAGTACCAAAAGACTGTGTACATGGTAAACAACGGTTTAAAAAGTATGATCATGAAAGTTAACGAAACTATGACTGTTAAACACTGAGAAACGTTGCAAAAGCGTTTCTTGAAAGACTTGCTAAATCCAGTATCAATGCCTAAACAGTGTTGAAATATTTGAAAAAATATAAAGAGTGACATAGGAACTTTTGTATTTTGACTCCTAATGTAATTATTTTGTAATGTCCTTTCATTTTCTTGAAACATTTTCGAAGTTTATTATTTTGCTGTAACTACAAAAATATTGTGAAACGACACTCCTAGACAGTAAGACGAATCGAGGTATTAATGAAATTGGAATGATGTTCCTATTCTGTTTTCAATTCATTAATATAATTGTAGTTATGTCTAATGCGTTTAAATGATTACAATCCATTGTAATAATTATGTTAAGGGGCCATAGGTTCCGACGAATATTTTCTATGAGAAACGCGATTGCCCATCGCTCCGAAAAGTGTGTGCGTGAGCCGTATTTTCGATGTAGATACTTTTTCCAAAGTAGATTTCCAAAGAGTTTTCGATGTAGATACCAAAGTACTTTTTCTAGATTTTTTTAATGATTTCACTAGTTAAACTAATGGTGAATATGTGAGTATAAATACCAACAATCGACGGAAACTATTTTAAGTTCTTCTAAAACGAGAAAAAATTTAAAAAATTCATGAAAATACGTCATCTTTGTGACGATTTTCTATCGAGTGAAGTAATTCCAATCGTATATTCAGTTTATGATTTCACTAGATAAACTATCCAAAAATACGTATGGCTTTAGTTTCGGTAAATGGTATAAATCTAGTCGTAAAATGAAAAATAAAAGATGCCTCCGAGGTATTTCCACCTACTATTACGCCTTAAGTGATTGATCCCTTTCAAAGTAAGTCTTTGTCGATTCGTATCAAGTGTCGGATCATTTTTCCTCTCCGGTTTTCTATTGTTTAAGAATATTTCTCTTTTCTTTAACCATTTTCCCACCTATTCATTTGTAATTTGTTCTGTCCAACTTTTTTATTTTATTTTATTTTTTTTATTTATTTATCAAATAGGTACATAAAGTCAAAGTCAAAGTCAAAATTTTTATTCAAAATAATATCACATAGATAACTTTTTGACGTCATTTTTGATTCTACCACCGCTTCGGAAGGTGATCCGTTGTAGAGAAGATCCGTCCGATTCCGTTGTAAACAAACATCTTATGAACTAAAAACATTGATAAACCCGATATCAGGTTTTTCCCAATGCAGAAACTCTTAACTTATCCCCTCCATTCTCCTCGACTGGAAGCGATCTCGTTTAGTCAATGTCCACGTCTCGCTACCTACCGTACAGTGCATGAGTGAAATGCTCCATATTATGTATACTTTAATTATCGTTTTCGAAGCACTTTAAATTCTGAAGTGGCTTCAAACGTAAGTATGTTAAAATCTCGAAACTCTTCTCACTTGGACTCCGTTCAGAAATTGCTAGTCAAGCCTTGTGGTCCTTGCGGTGACTTTTACTCAGAACCTACACATTGAAGAGACCCGTGAACCCTTTGGGGCCTCTTTATACGTTTATACATCGACTATCACCCTTTCGTCATTTACATTAGAAAATTGAGAAACTTTACCTCATAATGTACAGGATGTTACAAAAAGGTGTGGTAATATTTAAAGGATGCTTCAAATTATGTAACTGAAATTGCTCCTTAGCATCAAATTTTCATTAAAAATTACTTGCTAAGAGCGACCTTCTTAATTATTTTCAGATTTTTAACTTTGTTTCAAAAGTCAGATAGGAGGAGAGGGTAAGCTCTTTTCTCGAGATGGACACAATGATTTAGTCTCAAAGGGTGTTTTGTTCTATTTTACTAGACCTAGGTATATCCAACAACACCTCAATCGAAGGGTCAGAAAAAAAATCGTAATTTCAAATATTATTGATTATAAACATGTTACAGCCATTTGTGCTATTTAGAATTTTTCAATCTTTAATTTTAGGTAACATTTCTGAATTTGTGTTTTTATTACCCAATTTTGTTTTAAAAGGTGTGTAAAATGAGGAAGTAATTGATGTGAGGCAAACAGTTAAACAGAATGAAGGAAAGTACAAGAATTCCATGTTTTATTTAAATCTGGTGTTAAACTCACCACACATTTCCACCACTGTAACTCCGTCCAGCGGAGTGCTTTACAGGAGTAAACTAGGATCAACAGCGGCGATCATTCACAACACAATGAAGTCCATCGAGCCCGGGGATGACTCTAATCTGTCTTGGAACCCGCAAAGAAGATAGAATCCGACGTTTGACTGCGGAATACTAAAATATACTCCTTATTACCATTTCCACTATGTCCCATGATGACTGTTCTCACCCACTCACTCCGTAACATTCCAAAGTGAACGCATGATAGGATGTGGATGACTCGATGAACGTTGCTCTTGTGAATTTATTTGCCAGTCATGGTACAAACTTTTCCACTAAGTAATTGGAAAATTCTTTAGGCTAGCGACTAGGGATATAGCTGGCAAAAAAGAAGAATTATTATGAAACATGTTCTGGGAACAAAGCACTACGGGAATTTAGGTTTGACTTTAGCAAAATTTACGGTACCTAAGTGATAGCTACTTTGGTAATGTGCAACGAGTTTAGTAGAAAGTTTTCCGTCGTATTTTTATGTTTTTATAATTCAGGAAATTTTTGTTTCTTACAGTTTTTACACACTAGCGATTTCTCTGCGATTCCGAACCGTGTGTCAACAATAGCTTTAATATTCCGGCAACATCGCCTTAGCTTTGAAATAGGGCTCAAACCAAGAATCAATAACTTTTAACAGTAATTAATTATTGTTTAAAAGTCTAATCGTAGCAATCATCTAAACACGAGTTTTACCATAGCGTAATGTTTAAGTAAAAACGAAAAAAAAAAATAGCGTTAGATTTGGACTTTTCGAAACATACAAATAAATGTTTTTCTCCCCTCCGGACGGAAAGCGTCAATTTTCGTCCCTCTGCGCTAAACGAAGTTGCCGCTTTCCACCTCCGTCGAGGAGAAAAATAGTAGATATACTAACCTCGGGCAGTAAATTAGAATGCCTTAGATCACATGTTTATTACATGAGATCTGAGATCTTTCTTACTTTACTATCCTCGGTGTGTAATCTACTATTAACCGACTGACTTCCCAAAAAGGAGGAGGGTATCAATTCGTCTCTGATTTCAATTTTTATGTATTTAGTAATTGGATTGGTAAGGAAACTTACTATCAATCAGTTATCCTTAGCTTTTTAGAGATTGTGTTCAGTTATAACCATATAAATTATGTTTTTTAGAGTCGGTTCGGTTCAAACGCCAAATCTAACGTTTTTTTTCGTTCTGAAAACCTTTTGCTTCCGCGTTTCGTATTCAATTTGAATAACGTTTACCTACTTAATTATAAATCCATCAGAACCGTTAATAAAACAACTGCTAACCCAACAAGGCTTCGAATAAAATAATTACATCATTTCAACAGCTCCTCCTAAACAGAAAGACGAAAACTATGTCACTTATTTGAACCATTCGCTGAAACATTTTGTTAGATGCAATATTACTTTAGAAGTCACAACGACAGGCTCTTACACCAATGACATAGATATAAAAATGGCTTAGTTTTCAAGACTTCATATTAAGAGCGAACATTAGAGCATCGCGTAACTTTGCCCATAAAGTGCGCATAATGGGGTACGAGTTACGGTGAAAATGTTCTACTAGTTAAACTCGATTCCAACTCGTTATAAGTTGCTATGAATATAGCGCTATCGTAGTCATGGAGGTCATATTCCTAGTAACCATAAGTATCCCTAAAGAATCGACAGCACAATTTATTTGCATACTTCCATTACAAACAACACATAACTTCGTTTAACAAAACGGAAAAGTCCAAGCACAGACCTCGGTCACTCTGAGCTACCTCCAGACAACACCTAGATAAGTCTAAACGCATACTCGTATCCAAAATCATAAAATTAAAGATCCTAACCTTGACTTCTCTGTACATCTTAGAATGAATGAATGAATGAAATATACTTTATTTACACCAAACATAAAATACATTGCACAGGAAAATAAACAAATTATGGTACAAATAAGGCGGTCTTATCGCTAAAAAGCGATTTCTTCCAGACAACCTTAGGGTAGAGGAAATAGTTCAAAGAACGGGTCGGTGTTGCAGAAACATTAAATATTAATGTACAAGAAGTGAATAAAACAGAATACATATATATACATAGGCATACATATCATATATACTTAAAAAAATAGATATAAAGGTAAATAATAAATATATATAATTAATAAAATATATTATAATACATATATCACACATGCTGCAACAAAACATAACCATACCTAATAGGTACACGTACCGGATTGATTTAGATAAAATAGATCAGAGGTCAAGGAAATGTGTTTTGACTTTCGATTTAAAAACATCCACAGACGCAAGGAGCATGCCTGATCGACTCTGGCAACGAGTTCCAAAGTCGAGCAGCTTGGACTGTAAAGGAATGGGTGTAGAAGTCGGAAGAGTGGGATGGGATATTGAGAGAGAATGATTCTCAGAGGAGCGTAAGGGACGGCCAGTAGTTAGGGAGCTAAAGATGAAGCGTTCTTTGAGGTAAGGGGGTGTCATCGGATTAAATAGGATAGTGTAGAGGAGGGACAGAACATGAGAGTCTCTTCGACGACGGATTGGGAGCCACTTAAGTTTAGCGCGGAATTCGGAGACATGGTCGTATTTCCGTAACCCAAATATAAACCGTATAGCAACGTTTTGAAGGCGTTCAAGTTTGTTAAGAAGCTCCACCGTGAGGTCGAGGTAACATGAATCTGCATAATCAAGGATGGGCAACAGGAGGGACTGTGCGAGCGCAATTTTAGTACTTATGGGAAGAAAGTTCCGTAGTCGTTTGAGAGAACTGTAAGCGGCGAACATCCTCCTACTTACCTCGGAGATCTGCGGTACCCAAGACATCGTTTTATCGAAATATATACCCAGATTTTTAACAGTATCGCTGTAGGGTATGCAGACACCGTCGAAAATAACAGAAGGCAGATCTTCAAAGCTGATTCTCGAGACAAGCCGTGGACTACCGATGATGATGACTTGAGTTTTAGAGGGATTTACCCTGAGGCCAAAAGATTTGCTCCACTCAAGGATACGAGTCAAGTCATCGTTTGTTGTTTGGACTGCCTGTGAAATATTGTCCAAGCTTGATTTTGAATAAATCTGTAGATCGTCTGCATATAGATGGTAAGAGGAAGATAGATTTTGAGTAATTGAGTCAATAAATAGAGAAAAAAGGAGAGGAGATAGCACGCCACCCTGCGGCACACCAGCAAGAGTATCACACCACGATGAAGAGGTGTCTTCAACCCGTATCCGCTGCCGGCGCCCGTACAGGTAACTATGAAACCAGTCAATTGCTGTTGGAGATACATTAAGAGAACGTAGTAGCCCCAGTAAAATGTCAAAGTCGACTGTGTTGAAGGCATTGCTAAAATCGATTCGATCGAATTAGAAATTTGCAACTATGTCAAAAAACACCCGAACCTTTACAAGGCAAAAGATCAATATTCCCGCAACCTTAGACAAAGAGATGGATTAGCGAAACCATTTACAAAAATGCATTTCGTTAGTTCAGGTCTTTTTATTGATATACCATATGTCAATAAAAATTTATAATAAATTACCTTCAAATATAAGAAATATTGAAAAACAATCAGGTTCAGGTAAAGGAATTCCTTATAGAGAGATGCTTTTATTACCTGCAGGAGTTTTTTGATTGTGTAAAGTAGGTAGCCGTGTAGTTAGATTAGATACCTAAATATATAATATGATAATACAAAAACAGTAAAATAAAGATGTAAAGAAATATTGGATTAGATAAGATAAATATTGTAATAAGTTAAGTTAATAATGAATAAGTTAAAACTACATTTAGTTTGCAGTGCTCTTACAGGGTTCATGTGCGCTCTATTTTTATATTTTACCACCTTATGTAACCACATGAAGCAATAAACTATTATGACTATGACTATGACAAGTAAAAGGTGTAATATTACTGTCTTTTTTGTGATAAATAAATAAATTTAACTAATATCACCAAACTGATAGCCTGTATTGTAAGAAATGTCCAGTATACTTACATTTATTTTAAAAAAATTCAGAAATATGGATATTAGGTACACAAACCAGAGACACGGATACTTGTTTCTACATCAATACCACCTTATTTACAAGAACAGTAATTAACATAAAATCCTAAAACCAAAATATACTAAAACTTAAATAACCTAAAACTTAAATATAATTAAAACAAAATAATACAAAACACAAAATGTTACAAATAATACACGCATTCAAGAGTGTCGCCATATCCAGTATTAGCTTTTTGATTTTCTTGTATCTGGCTAAAGATGGTAGGTAGTAAAATAGGCATTCCCCGTATAAATTCCTACTTTGTACTGTATTTTTCATTATGATACTCCTAATTTCTATCAAGATAAATGGGGAAGCCCTAAGGCCAATTCATGTAAAAATGTACAGGGTAATTTCGTCGTGGACTCGATTCTCTTCCCACCTTTTAATTTGATACCTTTATGTATCAATGTTTTGACGTGAAACGTCTTTCATTTCGGTCAGTAGTGGGCGTAGAAAGAGAAGGAACTAGAAGAAAGCACGTGTCTTGTCATATCACTCAGTAAGAGATGCACGTAGCAAATTCGCTCTAGTTAAAAAAGGAGATCGCTACTTATTGCTGTCCTTATCCACGTAGCCACTTTTTTGTTCTACGACGGCTGTCTGACTCCGGAGTCAGACATCTATTTTCATAAAATTTTTTATAGGATTTTATGACTATCGCTGTCTCATACGCGGTTACACGGATGTTATGTCTATCAGCGTAAGCGAAAAATACTTGGCCTTGGTAGTGGGTCACTTGCAAAAACCATAATTATATAACGAAATATTATGTTTTGGCAAGATCAGTTATTACTTTGTTATAGCACCTACTGGCATTATTTTATTACCATTATTTACAGGATAGAAGCCATTACTCGGTACAATAATATTTTCGTACTCCACTGCGGCGGCTGCGTTCCTGATACAGCTTCCCAATTTTTATGACAAGATTGACTGTCAAGATTGAAAACAGTCGCTCAATGTTTCTATTTGTTTGTAAGACTGTTATAGCACAATATAAATACTAGAAAACAGGCAGGGTAGGTATTTAAAAACATAACAAAAGCGAATCAGATCTAAATAATGTCGAGTTACAATAGTAGTATACTATGTCCCTTCATTTCAGTGGAAACCATTAAATTGTCGTTGTCCTTTCGCACTTGACCAAGCTCGTTTTATATGAGTTACTGACTTGTTACAAATACGTTTTGGTTTAAATGGATGTGAACATGTGACCTTACAAACCTTTTTTAGGTGACATTTTAAAGGTTGTAACAGCCAATGCCGTAGTAGTACTACTGTTGCGGTACTACTTTGTTCTCTATGTTTTACGCTGTGTCGAATTACAAATTATAATTTTTGAGTGATTGGAGTTTTCGAGTCAAGCCGCCTCAATAGGCCTCTGACCTGGCTTAACGAATAGTTACAACGCCATCTGACGGAACTATCCGAGACCAACTGCAGACAGCAAGGTGACCACTAACTTGCCTCCACCAACACGCACTGGGCCGGCGTGGTGGAGTATGGCCCGCTCCCTCTCACCCTTATTCGTGAGACAGGCTTTAACTTTTATTTTTTTTATTTTTTGGAGTTTTCGAGTGGCGACCGCGTACCGGAAAACGCAGCGTGGTTTGGCGACGTAAGGTAGACCGACGACCTGGTGGAGGCGTAAGGAACCCGGTGGATGAGATCAGTACAGGACCAGTCGTTTTGGCGATCCTTGGTGGAGTATTATGTCTAGCAGTGGACGTCGAGATGATGATGATGTGACTGTCTCAAAATAAGTCACAATATTTCTACGATATGTTTTACAGAAATATGCCTTTCAAACGAATGCTTCTAAGCAAGACAATAGCGCAGCGCTCGCTGCTATTTCTTAGCTAAGGCGATACAGTCATGTGGAATCGGAATCGGAAGGACGTCCCACAACCTTGTTATTGAAACAAGGCTCCCATTTCAGTAGGTACAATTAGGGTTCATAATGGAATGACGTGGCAAGTAATGGCTAGTCTTTCGCTCACATACAGAAGAAACCTTATTTCCTAAATGGTAATTGCTAAGGCAACATTAATTGCTGAACTAAAGTCTCTAAGACCAAAGTTTAGGCCGAGAAACTTGCTAAGCTTCGCCATCATTCGCTATAGTCCTATCTAACTTGTAAATTGATGTGAGTTTGAT
Source organism: Agonopterix heracliana (assembly GCA_963693445.1). Taxonomy (NCBI): domain Eukaryota; kingdom Metazoa; phylum Arthropoda; class Insecta; order Lepidoptera; family Depressariidae; genus Agonopterix; species Agonopterix heracliana. Next base: position 8,899,789 of record OY856332.1, read on the forward strand.
AACCAACACACATGTTGAATTAGGGATGTCATTAGAAAATGACCGAGATCGTGGTGGCCGAGATTTTTCAGAAGAGGAGTGGTTCGTCCAAGACCTTTTGAGCTGATGAAAGGATCACTAATAAAATCTTGGATACAATAACCAAATTTTTACTGGAAGAATGGCATAATGGAGCAGAGGCTGGTCTTTTTTGGTTTCCTCTCCATTACTGGTGGTTGGTTAGTTGTCTGGAAGAAATTACTTTTAGTGATAAGGCCGCCTCTTGTACCCTTCTTGTTGTTGTTTTTTGTGTATTTTGGTGTGCAAAAAAAGAATATTTATCTTATCTTACTGGATATGCTGATACAGGTTACATTTTTAGGCAGTGCGCTAACTTTAACCATGCATTTTAACTCGTTAAACTGAACCAACTTTTACTATACTTTAGTACAGCCAACTTCAAAGTCTACTGTCTTAAACAAAATACAGTAGGTAAAGCCTGACCAGGAATATAAAAAACCTGGTTTGGGGGCGCTGCAATCGACTGTCACCTTTAATGTTAGTGTTCCAAGTATAAAAATTTGTTCCAATGATTTTCCGCAACATGGCGAGTTTTTTTATATTTCTGGTCGGGCTTTACCTAGCTGATTTATTTTTCGTGATTTCGAATTAGTTAGTGGTGTGGGTGGACATGGGTTTGTGATAATGATTAGATGTAAGTATGTGCACCATTCAGTATAATTGATTGATTAATCAATGAGAAAATTTCAGGTTAAAAGAAGGCGAAACTGCCGAAACCGAGGAGAGTCTATGACAAGATGTAAGAATTAGAGTACGCAAGAGAACTGTTGTTAGTGTAGGGACACACCTGCGGAAGGTTCGGCGCCGAACGTTCGGTTGAATACGCGTGCAATGCATACCGGCGACACACCAGTACGCGCCAAGTTTGGGAAGGGGAAGATGGGAAAAAAATACTGTTTATTTACCCATTCTAATCTGTAATAATGTTGGTGATGCTATCTTAAACATGTAAACATGCTTACTTTCTTTTTTATTTGCTTTGGAATTTGTCATTTTTATTGTAACTAACCTCAAACCTGCTTATGCCTATTGCATGCTGTGGTTGCCTTTAATTGAGGTGGCACACGCCTTTTGTCATTAAATGTAACAATATTATAACAAAATTGTTATAAATTTTACACAACTTACACTTTCGGTGATCCTAAAGAAATTAAATTAAATAAAGAAATATTTAGTCTTTTAATATTTAAGCAGTTTTTTTTATATTTTTCCTAGTAGACGCGTATTCAACCGAACGTTCGGTGCGGTACGTTCCGCAGGTGTGTCATTGCACTTAATCTCTGCTCATCTAATAACAACCTACCTGCCAACCTAGACAAACGTCATACGTTTATGTTTATATAGGGTCCTTCTGATAAGACCAGACCACCAAATTGAACAATATACTCAAAGGGACCAACATCGAAATTGAGAAAAAAAGTCGACTGTATATTAACGTCATACGTTTATGTTTATATAGGGTCCTTCTGATAAGACCAGACCACCAAATTGAACAATATACTCTATGGGACCAACAACAAAATTCAGAAAAAAAATCGACTGTAAATTGCAGTTTTGAATGGAACACTGTTTTTTTTGCAATTTTGCGGTTTGTCCGATACTGAAAGTTGTTTAGTTTAATGATCTGATCATCGCTTTAAAAACCGTCCGCATATTAAGAAGGGCCCTATTGATGGATGCTTACATTTAGCTTCTTTTTAGATGAGCTTTAATTTTCTCCAATCTCAGTCCTTCCGTACCCCTAAAAGTCATTGCAAAATGACAAAGGGGAACTGCGTAAGCTGTTGTTGCCGCGGGCAAATTAATGTCAGATCAAACCAGTGCCATTTGCGGTCGTCATGTTGAAGTTCTACTAAATTTTGGAATTCTGTCATGCAAGATTTCTTGTTAGTTAATGAGTTATTGGGTTTTTTTCACTATATTTTGATAGCGTAAATGATCCATTCTTCAGTGGTTGTCTAACGAGGTGATTATGAAATAATCATGACTTCTTGTCGCGTTCAAAAACTTTCGTGGCAATGAGCTAGTCTGTTAGGCAAATTGGCGCCATTGGAAGTTGTGGACAAGCTTTGTTATTTAGGATCGACAGTATCGAGCAATCTCGCTCTTAGAGACGAGATCAGCAATCGCATCGGCAAAGCGGCTACGACGTTTGAGAAGCTAAGTATCTTGTTTGGGACATCAAATATCTAACTGTCAGGACAAAGATGCTTGTTTAACAAGCTTGCGTCTTGAGCACACACTTTTAAGGTTCTGAAACATTGACTTTGTACGCAAAACAAGACTAAATAATGTTCACATGCGCTGTCTTTGACAATCACATTGATGGATAGGGTAACAAACGATGGAGTTCTTCAGATTGCACAGCTTCCCAGTATCATTGCTATGCTTAAGCAGGGACGTTTCGATTAGCTGGGGCATGTTCACCGTATGAACGCAAATCGTTCGACCTGGAGAGTCATGCTGAACCAAGTAACCTTCGCTAAACGTAATGTCGGAAGACCCATGTTACGTTTTAAGGACTGTGCTAAGCGTGACATGGTGTTGTTTAAAATTGACCACTCGAAATGGTTTGCAAGTGATATAGATGAATGGAGCAGTGTTGCCAGATGGGGGGGATTCCCCCCAAATTTGGGGGTATTTTCAGACCAAAGGGTTTTTTTTGGGGAGACAAATCCTTTTTCCAATTAGTGGGGGTTTTTTTCTCAAAACACTACCATTTTGGGGGGATTTCGGGGGAGATTTAGGGAGAATGCCAGATTATCATCTGGCAACACCGGAATGGAGGTGAGGTGAGACGGTTGAACAAACAATGAAGTCTGGTTCGAATCTCTGGCCGTAAAGCAAGCTAAAAGACACAGGGACAAACATGTTCATGTACCGAACATCACACTTGCCGCAAATGCGGCAGGCCTTGTCGCTCCCAAAATTGGCTTATACTGCCACGAACGTCGGTGTCTTATCCAAAAAGATGCTGTTTAAAACAAAGACTTAAAAGAAGAACCAGACGTAATCTCGTCTAATCATGAGTGAAGCACCCGTGCTGTCACGCGGTACATAAGGTGGCAAGTTGTAGGACCTGCGCCTAGAGCTAGTGCATCTGCGTGAGTGTAGGTCCCTTGTAGAACAAACGAGATTGTATTACCTTGAATGCTTCACATATTTTTAGTGCAATATTTGGTTCGTATTTCTTTCAAGTCCTTGGTTTAAAACATCTATTTAAATGAAATAAAGCCCATTCCAAATAAGAAGACGATATGCTAGGATAGTAGGGGCGCCCCCCGGCCCGCTGAACTAAAGACCTAAGATAGGCAGAATCACCATTGTCACGTCATGACATTGTAAGCTTAGCTAAAATTTTGAAATGACGTGGCAATGAGCTGGTCTCATTGACAATTGTGGATATGTGCCAAAGAAATAATTGCCAATTAAAAGTCAGAATTCTCGAGTGGAGACCACGGCATCGTGCAGGATCGATGGACCGAAAACCTAAGACAAATAGCTATAGCAGCTGAATAAGGAAGGTCGAGGCCAGAGTTTTATGGCTTAGAGTCTAAGCCCTGACTCTAGTCTTTAATTAGCAGAAGTGAACTAAAATACACAAAATATTTTTTTTTTAATTAAAAAATTATTTATTGCCTTTCTCTTATAGTTATAACATACTTACAAGGTAAGTACATAAACAGACAAACAAGCAAAATTTGTACGTACAAAAAGAAATAAATGAAAATGCTTCGAGATCAAAAAGGCAAAAGGTCAGCGTCAGCTGTGCTGTTCCGAAACCGTGGGCACGGGCAGCGCTGTTTTTCAGTCAATATCTTCTAAGAAAAGAAAGAGCTACCGCGTTTGGATCGCGACCGCAGACCGCTATAACTTGATGGTACCTTTAGTAATGAAGGTATATAAGTACCCAATTAGCGTTATGCGAAACATTTTTCCTTATTAGCATCGTAAGGGTGGATTATCAGATTTTATCTAAATATTCTTAGAAGACAATTTTAATACCAAACTTGAATCATGTCATAAAACGGGCCTAAGTTTAGGGGTCGCATATAATTTTGAGTTTGAGAGTTTGGTAGTATTCATTAATCCTCTGGTTTTAATTAGTGGGCTCATTAAAAAGAAATTAGGAGTAAAAACGATACGGTTGACAGTTTTTATGGCCCATCGCTTTAAAAGGGATGTAGGTACTCGTATTATGGCTTCAAAGGATAGATAGGTATCTCGCCTATACAGGGTGAAATAGATGTCATTAGCATCCTTTAAAACTAAGAGTCTACCCATCAAACTGAACAACTTCGACTATGGGAGCAAACCAATAAGAGCAAAAAAAAAATCAGCTGTCCATATTAAACTGCACCCGCCGCCATTTTTTTTTGCTCCGATTGGTTTGCTCCCATAGTAAAAGTTGCTCAGCTTGATGGGTAGACTCTTACTTTAAAAGGATGCTAATGATATCAATTTCACCCTGTATAATACGTATATTACATTATAATAAAACTAGCGACCCGCCCCAGCTTCGCACGGATGCAATGCACATAATATAAACCTTCCTCTTGAATCACTCTATCTATTAAAAAAAACCGCATCAAAATCCGTTGCGTAGTTTCAAAGATTTAAGCATACAAAGGGACATAGGGACAGAGAAAGCGACTTTGTTTTATACTATGTAGTGATTGTAAACTTAGTGTGAATGTACACACGTCGACACATCAAGCTATACAAAACCTGGCCGCTAAAGCTGGCCGCGCTACGTTATACGACATGCAAACTACGCGCGGTCAGCTTATTTTGGTTTTGTGTAGCTTGATGTGTCGCCGTGTGTACATTGAAGATATTTATTAAGATACGTAATGGAAGAATTGAGACCATTTTTAGAATTTTTGTCTGTTTGTCTGTTTTTTTGTGGACGCATCACTTAAAAACTACAGAACTAATTTGGATGGGGTTTTTAAAAAAGCACACGGCATAGTTTGGATATTAACATTTAAGTTTTACTTTATACAATCAGATGTTATTAGTATTTAAGAGGACAGGCGGGTATCGTTTTTTCCATACAAAGGTATTCCCCCCACAGCATCCTTACAATAGGTACGGTATGGGGAGCCTATATGCCTTTAGGTATAATCTCTTTGGTTTCAACCTAAGATTTCAATATGCCGACTCTTTTCTGCTTAGCTTCAAACAAGGGTGTCGATTTAAGTACTATTTCCATGTTAGTTTACTTTCAAATTATTTGGTAATCCCACGGTAATCCTGAAAAGAACAAGAAAGTCAACACATCACAATACACTGTTATTTACTCGGGTTTGCGGGTAGGAACAAATAGCGGGGATACACCCGCATACAACTTGTACGACAATTTGATCCCAACGCTTATAAACCCATTCCCTGGACAAAGACCTTCGAGAGAACTCTTGTTGTTACGTCATAATGACGAAAATTCTACGATTGAAGGGACTTTGTTTGTGGAATGGAGCTTAGCCTGAGTTAAGGTTTCTGCTCTGGCTAATTAGGTCGCTTACTGATTAGTTTCAGTTTGTTAACAAACGAAATAATAAATACATCACGAACTTGAAAAAGTTGTTTCAATAGTTACTAATGCCTTAGCATCGGTAGTGCGTTGCAGAGAGCTATGGAAACTCAATCCTGAGGTCCAGGTTCGAATCTCCATGAATGACAATACCAGACCAATGAGTTTTTCTAACTTAACTAAGTAATACCGACTGCTCTACAACGGTAAAGGAAAACATCGTGAGGAAACCTGCATACGCCGAAGAAGAAATTCCGATGCGTATGTGAAGTCTACCAATCCGCATTGGGCACGTGTGGTGGACTAACGCCCATACAACCTCCCTGCGGGGATAGACCTGCTGTGATGTTGATGATACCAATTACAGTACTGTCAATTGAAGTTCAAGTTTCGGAACCCATTGTTGATGGTAATTCGACGATTTCTGTAAAATTTGAAATTTCTTATACTTTGAATGAAAAAATTAAATCTGAAGAAGAAATGAAACGAATTTTGTATGAAAAACAATAAAAATCTTGAACGGTACCGTATAAATATTGGCTACCATATCTTGGACATTGTATGTAGCCTGGATTTGTATAATGATGAACTAGACAATGATACAGGGTCCAACTTAATAATGCTGACACTTTTTTACGGGGATGATCAGACCATGAAACTGAATAACTTTCTGTATGGAACCAACATCGAAATCGCGAAAAAAAATCTGCTGTTCCACCTGTTCCATACTAAAATGCAAACCAACTTGAGCCAAATGTATGTTCGTTTGGTATTCAGTTTGATGGTCTGATCATCCCCTTAAAAAAGTGTCAGCATATTAAGAAGGATATACAATAAATAATAGATACATAAATCCATGACTTTGGAACAAACATTCATATTAATCACACAAATGTGCCCCGTATGGGATTCGAACCCGCGACCCTTGACACAACAGGCAGGTTCACTACGCTGTAAAAACTAGTACTACCACGCAAGTTCAATGTGGATTAGTAATTCTTGTGGTGCCATCTCTCATTGGGGCTATTATGAATTTGATTAGAGACTGCAACCCTAAACATGGTTAAATCGTTCTAGCCTAAACAGGAAGGTGGTGTTTATGTTGAACCATTTACAGAGGTTCTTAAGCTATGCAGTCGTTCTACCAGGCAATCTCTAACTCCCTGGTAAACGTATATAACTGGCCCTCATATTACAAACTTTACTAGTTTGAAGACCATGAGTAAACTGTAACACTGAATAACATGGATCAACATTTTTACTGTCAACAAGTGTTATTATTAGCAATTAAATTGTACTTACTTTTGTAAAAATTTTTAATAAATGTATTTGTATTTGTATTCTTCTCTTCAGAGACTAAATAGTGTACCTATCTATATATGTATTTTTAGTAGTAGTGTTTAATCTAGAATTAAACATTTTAACGGGTTCTTACAGCGTAACTCTCAAAATCTGTTAGTGTTAATTTTACTTAAGTTAGGAATTGTTAGGTTTCATTGTTATCTAGTAACAACGTTAAGGCACGATGGCGCTGACATCAACCAAGGGTTAAAACACCCTATTTAAAAAAAATATCACCTGCAAAATCATCTGGAAAAGATGGCATAGGTATGTAGAGAAATTCAGAAATGAAACAAGAACTTACTGAGATTTGTACATGTACAGGCCGGCTTAAAAAGTATTTCCCACAATGTTTAAAATATTGAGTTATAGCCTATTACATAGTATAATCTGTAAGACGGTCTCTAAATTAGGATAAATTGCTCTTAAAAGCCCTATGAAAGCTACGTCTGCTCTAAGATCAAATTAAAGTAGAAATTTTAGTAGTATAATATAGGGCAAATATAATCATATTTTTAAAATATACTCAAGAAAGTTCTTAGAACCTTAATATTATATTTCATATCAAATTGGCAAAAATACTTACCTACATTGTATTAACATATTATATTAATCTTACTGTGACAAATTTTCATGTTGTACCTAATGCCTATGAGACAAATAAATAATTTTTAATTTAATTTAATTTAATTTAACTAGAAAATAAGGGTCAAACGGTTTTTCATGGAGATGATCAGACTACCAAACTGAACAGTTTTGTTTATGGGACCAATACAATCAACAACAAAATCGCAAAAAGAAAACAGTGGATTTATAGAAACCAACTCACCCGAAATGTACGGGACAGCTCATTTTTTTAAGGATATTTGTGCTTGTCCCTTGGAGAAATTTGTTCAGTTTGATAGTCGGATAATCTCTTTAAAAAAACTTTAGGTTTTTAAGAACGACCCTGCATATTTACGTTTTATTAGTTTCTATATAGTTTTTTTAGAATTTAATCGCCTTTAATAAAGCCTGCATGCAAATGTCAAACTTAGTGACTGCCAAACATTGACCTCCTATACTAGACCCACAGTGTCATATAAAATCATAGGCCAAGTATTTCGCTTACGCTGATAGACGGAACATCAGTGTAACCGCGTATGAGACAGCGATAGTCATAAAATCCTGTACAATTTGTATGAAAATAGATGTCTGACTCCGGAGTCAGACAGCCGTCGTAGAACAAAAAAGTGGCTACGTCGATAAGGACAGCAATAAGTAGCGATCTCCTTTTTTAACTAGAGCGAATTTGCTATGTGCATCTCTTACTGAGTGATATGACAAGACATGTGCTTCGTTCTAGTTCCTTCTCTTTCTACGTATAAAATCTTAGCAAATTTTTGTGCACATTGACGCAAAAAACCGCACAATTTAAGTATGCATGCTGCTGGTTGTCACTAATACGTTGTATTTGATTCATAAACATAGTCGTATTTCGCTTGTTAACTGTCAGCTAGTACAAAAAAGAGCTCATCCGAGCTCTTTTGGTTGTGCCATTTTTCGAACGTTGATTGTGAGTCTAGTTTGTATATAAGATGTCTATGCTGCCAAACTTATAATGACAATCCTCAGTCTAGTACATTATTAACTTTTATTATCTTTGTAAAATTAAACGTCATCGTGTCAAAGTAATATCATGCCTAATCCGACTTATTAGATCCCTTCTGCACATTCCTTCATATACGCATGTTAAAGCTGAAACTCCTCGAATAAAACTCGCTCGCTCGACGACTTTAATAAAACAAAAGCCCAGAAATTTCGCTACAGACTCACTTGAAGTTAATTTATCAAAATATATTTCTGTACAGAGATTCAGATGAAGAATACGTCTTGAAGTTACGAAGAATAAGTTTTAAGCTTGGAATACGCGTACGAATGAGCAAATTTTATGATGCGTCTCTTTGCTTCGATTGGAGCGGTAGGTATCAAAACGATGTGGTGTTTTTTGAGAGTTCTTAGCAATCCTGTTTCTGAAGTATAAAATTAAATACATTACATAAAGGGGGTGCACAAGACCATCAAACAGAACAACTTTTATTTAGGGATCAAAATTGACATAGAGAATAGAAAAATTGAATATGTCAGTAACCTAAATGTATGAAACAGCTGATTTTTTCTGCTATTTCAATGTTTGTCCTACAGTAAAAGTTGTTCAGTTTGATGGTCTGAAGCACCACCTTTGATATATTATGACTTTAATGTTACACTCGGTATAAAAATCGGGTTGGCTATATCAAGGACGCAGCCCCTCAGTGAAGTAGGTAATGGCTTCTATCTTCTAAATAACAGTAACAGAAATGTCGGCAGGTGTTATAATTCCACAGTAATAAGCGATCTTATCGTAACATATTTCGTTACATAAACGGTATTTGCAATAGGACCCCCTACCTCCCGAAACCCTCTGAAATGAAAGACGTTTCACATTAAAAAAAACTACCTACTTCTACCCTAACTACTGTTTTCGTACAAAATATTTTACAATTGTTTGCAGCATCCCTTACGGTTAGATGCTCGTTTAATTCTTACAAATTGTGGGTAAGACAGTTCTGGTCCCGCATTGCAGTGGCCAAAGAGGGATTTATCGTGACACTCGGATCCCGTAATGGTTCCGGACACGGGGGTTTTATTGATAACGTTTTCTTTATTTCCCTCTTTTAACCCTCGGAACGGTAGAATGCAACTGGTTTGTTTATCGTGTTGCTGTTTACCCTTTTGTGGGGACCGCTTTTGGGTACCCTATTTATCTTGGTGTCTTCGTTCTTTTGTTTTAGGTTGGGTATAAAAGAACAATGGATTACTCACGGTTTGTATAGATCCAGTGTTGAGGAAACATCAAAGATGTCGCGTGTTGGTTACCCGTCCCCGGCCTACAACGAAGATTCAATTGTGGTAACACTAGATTTTTTTTCCGAAATACAACCCCGTCAATCACTTAAATTGCTACTTAAAGTATGAATTGGCAAGATCATCAATACCAAGATGGATGTAATAATTTTAACATTAGAATAGAATAGAGCGAACGACTATGTCGTACGAGCGAGCTATGGAGAGAGCTATGCTCGGTGTTTGTCTGAGGGATCACATCAGAAATGAAGTGATTCGTCACAGAACTAAAGTGGCTGATGTAACTCAGAAAATTAGTAAGCTGAAGTGGCAATGTGTTGGTCATATCTGCCGATAAGAACTGACAACCGATGGGGTGTCAGAGTTCTAGAGTGGAGACCGCGAACTGGTAGGCGTAGTGTGGGACGCCCTGCTGCCCGCTGGACAGACGACCTAAAAAAAGTAGCGGGGAGCGACTGGATGAGGAAGGCCGAGGACAGAGTTTTGTGGCGCGCCTTGGTAGAGGCCTATATGTTCAGCAGTGGACGAACGAACGATGATGATGAGAACGAACGATGCGGTCGCATTTTCATTAGTTAAAAGTCAAAAGAGATACTCTGATGGTCGCGGCTACAGGCTTATGGTAAGGTACTTGCAGGTTAAATAATGGCATGTACCTACGACAACTAATGGACAATGGTCGTAGTTTGTGCGTCCAATATTATGTTGTTGGTCGTGTTTCGATATTTTCGAATAAATGTCGGAAATTTTGCAATTATTGTCTTTGTAATCAAATGACATGTTATTACAACATGTTTTATATTTTCATAATGTCGTACCTCCAGAGGTATTATGCAAATTTATATCTTTATTAGTCAAAATAGTAGGTATGTATGGTAGTAGTAGTATTTAGTACTAATATTTAAAAAAAAAGTACCTGTATAATAATAACATAATTATTATACTAGGTACTACTTTACTTCCAGTAATTTTTTTTTAATATTTGAAAGAAGTTTCTCATCTCACATTTTAGTACACACTGTACTTTACTTACTGTACATAACTGTTTAATGTACTTTATTGAGAATTTAAGCAACGCCGTTTTTTTATATTTTAATCCACCTTACAGATTTTACCAAAGACATGGCTCTATAAAAGCTTATACATACATTTTTAAATACAGGAATAAATAACGGAGACCCTAAATGCAAAAGTCGGTGCACAATTTTGTTGCTCGTTAAGTTAATTATAGGGCTGTCCTGTAGCAGTTGAATTTCACCCTACTGAAAACATCCCCTATCTCTGCAAATAGCTAATTAAAGGCACCACTTTCGCTTTGCATTAAAAATAAATGTTTGAGTGTCTACTCTGTACCTAATGAACCTACCAAGATGCCTTTTTAACCCCCGACGCAAAAAGAGGGGTGTTATACGTTTGTCTGTCTGTGGCATCGTAGCTTTCGAACGGATGGACCGATTTCAGTAGTCAGGTGTTCAGTTTTGCGACAGTGTTATTAGCTTTTTCGCTGCAAATTTGGCATGAAAATAGAGTAGGTACTTATCTTAACTATTATAAAACCGTAAAATCATGAGGAATAAAAAAGTAGCGGTTCTCTTCATATAAATTCAATTAACATTCGATAGCGCGATTTAAAAACGTGCAGCGCCATCTATTGACAAAATTGTTAGTTTGTTTGTTTGTTCGCGCATCACGCAAAAACTACTGAACCGATTTTATTGAAACTTTTTTGTTGGATAGCTTATGATCTGACTTAAAATCTGGTATATAATTTGTGCGGACGAAGTCGCGGGAAAACACTAGTATGTACCTATAGCTCTTGGGCTCGCCTTGCGGTAGCATTTCTCCTCTGCCATGGTATAAGATCAATTGATCATGTGCATTTACATAAAATTTTATACCTTAAACGAGACAGCCTATAATTGCGAAACAATAATTTCGAACTTAGAACGTTTGGGGTTCACACGAAACTACTTTTCATGATTTTTATCATTCAAAATTAGAATCTAAAGTTATGGGGAGTAAAATCCAAAGTTGCGGATTGCATGTTACCTCGGCCCCCGCAAAAAGTGGCAGAAACATTTGTTAGTGGAATTACACGCGTTACCAGTCCTAGCTATAGCTACATAATATTTTCTACCTACATCGTGGAATCGGGGTCGTTTTAAAGCTGGAACAGGGTGCTACAGACCATAAAAGTGAACACTTTTCACTAAAGCTATAGCGAAAAGATAGATAGATAGATAGATAGATAAATCATTTGTTTGCATAAGTAACACACACATAATAATACAGTTCATAAGTTTACAAAACAACAATACAACGAAACATCAACAGAATAAACATGTAATTTATTGTATGCTACACTGCAGCAAATAGGTCCCAGCTCAACATAGACCTTGACCGGAAGCAGGGTGTTGATTTTCAGTTGAAACCTTACGCAGCAACCAATGAGTGATAAATAAATAGGTAGGTAGGTTTAAATGTAATATAGGTGAAAGTGTATAAAAAGAATGGATGAAATAATATTATATAGGTATTAAAGCCATTTAATTCATATTAATTTATTTATTTGTCAAAATGTAGTGCATTACAGTTGGTGTTATTATATTTAAAAGTTCTGATACATTTTGCCCATCAGGCGTACAAATTATTGCCGTTCATCCAATTGGACAGCGAAATAAGTTTAGAAATATATTAACTTATTTCCTGTGGTTTTTGATAATAAAATATCCACTTAAGCTGGTTTACTTTGAGAATCCTTTTATGAAAACCCATGAGATCTGCAAAAATATAATTTACAAAGAAAATAAACGTATCAAAAAAGGTACGGTTGAAGGATGAATTTCAGGGGTTTGAGAGACATGGCCCGTCAGAAGATTTTGTTGAAAGGGTACGCTTAATCCGCGCCTTACATAAAATAAAATGTATTATTACGCTTACTATTCCTCTGACATTTTTGAAGTATTATTGATTATAAACATGTTACAGCCATGTTGTGCTATTTCGAAACAAATTAAAGATTGAAAAATTTGTCTCGGGCGGGACTTGAACCCACGCTCTTCCAAACCGGGGAAACGTGCTAACCAATTACACCACCGAGCCCACAACCCAGAGAACGAAATTTTCAATCTGTTGCATCTTAAGGGGACGTGCGCGCCATCTACTGGCAGTATTACAACCATCCATGCCATGGTGTGCCATCTATATTGTATGAATTCAAGTTGTAATATTTGACTTGCAAGTTGGTTGGTTGTAATACTGCCAGGAGATGGCGCGCACGTCCCCTTAAGACGCAACAGATTGAAAATTTCGAATTGAAAATTGAGTATTTCGGGGCGAGCTCCATACAAACGTATTATGGTGATATTTTCAATGCTAACCAATTAAAGTCAATGACATTTTGCAGAAACAATCTGGAAACAAATTTCTATGCTTGCATGAATTCAGATTTTCGTTAAAATGTATAGTTTTAAAGTTACAGTGCCCCAAAGATTTCCATACAAATCTTAAATTTATCATAGCATTAAAACTGTATATTTTAACGAAAATCGGACTCCATAAAAGCATAGATATTTGTTTCTAGATTGTTTCTGCAAAATTTCATTGACTTTAATAGGTATTGAAAATATCACCATAGTACGTTTGTATGCTGCGCGCATTTTCGCTCTCGGAATAAACTTCTTCTTCTTCGGATGGAATGACGTATCAAGTGGTGATCACCTATTATCACTTGACACGTCATTTCATCTTAAAACTAAAATTGCTAAATATGATAGCTACAACTAGATTCCTATACAGAATTTTGGTAGTTGTAGCAATGTTTCTGACCACCCGGAAAGGGATTACGGTCGTGAGGTTAATGTACGTATTTTTCTTTTATTACCAACATTTCCACGGTGCAACTATTGAGACGTTTTTCCTAGCTCTGCTGCGGAATTTAAAACGAATTAAAATTGTATTCCCACAGGTCAAGTTCCTTGACTAAGAAAAAGTGGTATTAGGCGTGCTGCACACAAATATTCGGGTCGGAAAGTTTTGCTAGAGAAAAGCCAAACCGAATGTACCGAACCGTATATGTGTGCTATGTACCTATTGTACCAATGTGTGTTATGTACCTATGCCTTAATTAATTTCCATACCGCAAATGTCAGTCGAAGGGACAAGTGGTATTGTCTACCCACGATGCGATGGTTTCAGCCAGAAAGTATGGAAAGTGCTTATCAAGAAAAAGAAAAAGTGGAATTTGCATAACATGCAATATGACGAAAGACGTTTTCTGTTCACATTTTTTAAACGTACAATCCAAAGCACAAAAATGGCTCTAACCCACCATAAAAAGTTTCCAAACATTGTTAAATTACAACCGGTAAAAAGCCGGTAAATTCCACCGTTCCCGTTAAAGCATAAAACAAAATTACCACCCTAATAAAAAAAAAGTCTAACCTAAAAAAAGTTGGCGTCAGAAAGAAACAACAATAAAATAAATCGTCAGAAAGTATAACTGACGATATTACCGACGGGCCTTTCCGAAGGGGAGTTTCAAACTTTGTTAATTGATATTTTCATAAAGCTCGTTTTACCCATTAACCTGGTTTTATAACTGTATGAAATTATGATTGGCTTGATACTACACGCGCCTTTACTTCTGTTCTCTTTTACTACTAATCAAGATATCATCTTTTTTCGCCATCATATAATTGGAGTAGGAAGTGATCGTGGTTTTGGGGTTCGCAGATGGATTTGAATAAATTTCACACGTAGCAGAGAATGATGTATTCAGCTCAGTGTTCCGGATCAAAAGTGAAGGTAGTTACAATATTAGTGTTGTCAACGTAAAGTTACTGAATGAATGAAAAATAAAGCTCCATATCGACTGATCATACCAAATCAACTAAATTAACAATGATTACTATTAATTATAATCTACTATTTTGGTGTTATTATGTGTTGCATTGGAGTCTAGGTGGACAGAAGTGTAACAATATACCCACCACACTGTCCCACTACTGTAACACAAATGTGCATGTTTAATCATCATCATCATCTTAGCCAATAGACGTCTACTGCTGGACATAGGCCTTCCCCAAGCATCGCTACAACGACCGGTCCTGCGCTGCCCTCATAATCTGACGGTTTCCCGCCGCCTTCACCAGGTCGTCAGTCCACCTTGTGGGGGCCTACCCAGGCTGCAGTTTCCGGTATGCGGTCACCACTAGAGAAGTCATTGGCCCTATCGATCAGCCATCGGTCGTGTGTAATCAATTAATCAGAAGTGAAGAGAAAATTTTACGAGAAAATGCGAGATGACGCAGATTTTTAGAGTTATTGCGTTTGCTGCCCGTGGTTCTATTAATAGAACCGCCACAAAAACATATTTCGTCCATTCCTTACTACTAATTGTTACAATATTTAAGTGAAAACTAAATTATTATAAATTATAGCCCACGGTCGCGTTTTTGGAACTTGGATTCTGTTTTCGCCTATACAGGGTGTAAGGGGAATTGCTTCCGAGAACTCAAAGGGGTGAAAGTACCCATCAATATGAACAACTTCTACTATGGGACCAACTATGAGAGTTTTCGGAAACAATTCCCTTACACCCTGTATTATTCGATAAATTGAAAACCAACCATGACAAGAATCTGACACTTTACGCACTCGTTTTGACTTGATAACATTTTACAATGTCGAAGATACCTATTAATTTATTTACTATTAATAATAAGCTATTACTTTAATAGCTTTTTAAAAGGCCTGAAACACTTAAGGCTTAAGCAAAATAATCCCGTAAAAACTCAAAAATGGTTGGTCATTTTTCAACGAGACGCTGTGTTAACGGACTTACAACAGGATTAGGGAATATTAGCTTTCGCCCACGACTTTGTCCGCGTAGGATATATTGAAGCTGACGTAGAGTTAATTAGGGATAAAAAATGAGTTGAACTAGCTTTTTAAAAGTGATAACAGGGCCCCTAGACAAAGCATCTTTCGATTAGCGTTAACGACAGTAGAAAACATAAAAATGTATGAACCTGACGTATGGTGACGAAAGCAAACGTCAAAATGTTTCGATCGCCAGTGTCAAATCCATACATTCTGTCATTTTCTACTAGCGTCAACGCCAATAGAATGTCGCTTTGTCTGTGCCAGTAGCAAGAACATTGTATATTAATTATACAAGATTTTTGGCCAGTTATGTTTGTATGATGCGGCCATCGATGACTCCGTCGTTCCGGGACATGGCTGTTCACAAATGTCTGAATATCCCATGGTTTCGATTGCCTATGTACTACATAATAAAATGAAAGTCAAAATATATAATACGATTGTTAGAAAGAACGATTGTTAAATGCATCACTAGTCATATAGTTCAATTGTCAGAATGAGCAAGTATCAAAATGTACTAATTGTTAAAGCGTACAAGGATGTGTGGACTACAAATAAAATAATTGTACTCGTCAAACAATTATTTGTTCCTAACGGGATTCGAAGTCACGACCCTCAGCACAGCAGGCAGGTTAACTACCGACCGAGCCGTTGGGCCGTCAATAATAAATATCCTGAGATATAATTTTATCTAAGTTTTTCTTGAGCATTTTCATATCTACAAACACCGTTTCTTACAGTTCTCTTCAAGTATAATACTTTGTTGAAACTAAAATTTCCCTTGGACGTAATGGGGGACGATTTATCAAGGAATTTCAAAGGTATCCATCGGTAACGAGCGGTAGGAGGAAAGTCCCTGAAGAATATCGTTTTTTTAGGTGTTATTGAGTTTTTAAACACGATAAAGATTCTTTTTTTCTGTGGATTACGATGCTGGCAATAAAAAATGGTAAGATGGATAAATTGTATTACAGATACGGTGGATTATAAGGAAAAACATTTTCACGTAGGAACACTACTTTGTCATACATAATACAGACATAAAAGACATCATCCGATTTGGTCCAAATTGTGAAAGTGTCGGCCAAACAAAAAAGCGTAATTCGAGAGAAAAAAGATCGAGAAAAAAGAATTCTATTTTATACAAAACTGCAGTACGTACTCAACCAAAAAGTATGGGTCAGCTGATTTTTTTATAATTTTTCTATGGCTACGTGTCCATCGTGAAAGTTTTTCAGCCTAGTTTTATTTTCTAAACCAACCCCTTTTAATATTTATTACTAAGGTGTTTTGTTACACACTGGTATCGATTCGGTATTGCCACGACTTAAGGGTATATTTTCTAAAACCCCTACTTTTAGGAACATTGTTTTCAGTGATATGCTGTTGCATATCCAGTGTTTTATATTTATTATGAAAGAACTGCCTTTACTTAAAAATGTAATGAATCGTTTTTTTGTATGTTTCATATAATTTATTTTAGTAATCGCATAAAATCCGGACACTGTTCGTCGAAATATTGCTAAAAATGGGGTTACTTTAGGAACATTTTTAGAAGGGTTACGTTACACTGTTGAATTTACAGTTTACGTAAAAAGAAAGTTTATATAAATTTAAAAAACATAATGAATCGATTTTTTGAAATACCAGTCTGAAACACTAATATTTTTGAAAACATATTATTTAAAATCAAATATTGTGATTACCATACAAAATGGCGAACAAATTCAAGCTTTTGACATCCTGTGACAACTGCAAAATTATCCTTGTTTCTGATTTTTTTCATTGTACGGCGAAATGCCGTTACTGGAGCACGTCCGCGTCAAATGTTTTAAAAATAATTTGCGACAATTTTTTTCTCGATCCGTCTGTGGATGACTGAAACACAAAGGTAATTGAATGGAATAATTCATTATTTGTATTTTTCTAAAGCTAAAATTATGTTGTATTCCAAAAAAAATTAACGAATTCTGGGATAATTTTTGTCATATTGTTCAATCAAATTGAAATGACTTCAATTATGTCAGTGTCGTCTAAGTAGCGCATACCAAATCTATGACCATTCTCTTTGGTCGGCTTTTCAATATACAATTACCAATACAGTCGCGCACAGTTTCAAATAAATTCTAAGCAAGAAGATTAAATTACCTACGTAGTATAAAATTCTTGATAAGAAAATCATGCAATTTTTATTTACTTCTGAAATTAAATCACTGCATATAATATCAAAACAACTAAAAACTTGCTTCCTACCAATTTCAATGAATAATTGAACAGAAAAGATTTTATTACTTAGTTAGGTAGGTACTAGTTTGATGCCAATCCAAACTAAGCCCTATGCTTTCGTGAAATCCAAATCTCTTCAGTAGTTTTAAAATAACGTGTGCACAAACAAACAGACAAAAATTCTAAAAATGGTCTCAATGTATTCCATTACGTAGGTACCTATTCCAAACACCGCCAATTAACATTTTTATAAATATCTTCAATGTACATCCACGTCATGTTTGCAATTATGACTCAATCACAGACTTAAATTGCAGTCGAATGACATCTCAACCATCAAAATCGGTTCAGTGGTTAAGGCACGTCTGCCAAAACAATGGGAATATTTAAATTCCACGGCTAATTTTTCTCCACTAGTCATAAAAGCAATATTTTTAAAATTTTGTTAAGTAAACTACTATATGCAAAGAAAACCGGCCAAATGTGAGTCGGACTCACGTACGGAGGGTCCCTTAGCACCATACCATAGCGTAAATTCACTTTGACTATACCATACAATACAATAGTAGTAATATAATTATTGTCTTGAGATATATTTCTCTCGAGATTTTTTGCCCAACCACCATTTTTTGGTGTGGGACTAGACAGAAGAATATACAGATTATGGGAGATAGTTATAAAATAAGTATTTTTTATGAAATATAGTTTGTTGCAATGAAAGCGAACCGTAAAAGCTAGCTAGTTTATCAATACAAATACATTTTTAAATGAATTTGAACGGTAATCTCTAAATGCAAAAGTGGTCACAAGAAAATCATTCGAACTCATGTAGAAAAAACTTTGCTAATCTAAAAAAGACACCTTCCTTCTTTTTCTACTTCGATGCTGGAAACAGAAACGGCAACATAAAATGTCAAATTCTGACATTATAATTTTGTTTTTCTTATCGGCCAGTTATTTTATGTACTTTTCAAATTTACCGAGGAGTTTACAGGGCCCGGTTTAATAAACGTGACAATAAGCGTGACAATTACAGGTGGAAAATCTGATAATTTCGTCAAAATGTCATGGTGGAAAATTATAGTACATTACTGCAGTGGCCAGCAAAAGACGCATCGATGGACGAACGTTTAAATGTGGGCCGAGGCGAAGCCAAGGCACACATACGTAAGTCCATCAATGCCTAGTTGTGGCCAAGGCTTGTATAGTGCTTTTCTCAAACAATGCTATTATGTTATTATTATGATTATGCAATAAATATTATGAAT
This sequence comes from Agonopterix heracliana, assembly GCA_963693445.1. Classification (NCBI taxonomy): domain Eukaryota; kingdom Metazoa; phylum Arthropoda; class Insecta; order Lepidoptera; family Depressariidae; genus Agonopterix; species Agonopterix heracliana. The sequence continues at coordinate 8,918,989 of OY856332.1, forward strand.
TATGAATGCGCGGAAATGAAAATTAATCAACTTTTCAAAATCAATGACGAACAACAATAATTTTTCCTGCGATAAAGCTAGTAACTTATAACTTATCTGTGGTTAAAGTGTCCATTCGTTTTTATTTTTCATTATAAAGCTTTTTATTTGCAAGCCAGTTCAAAATTTAAACCAAACCTTTGATAAGTTACCTCCTTGGTTGCCATGTTTCGGAGTTAAAGATCGTTCCATTTTTAAATTACACGACATAATATAAGTTGACTATGTAATTTATTTGGCCGCTAAACTACAACAGATATAGATTTTCATACAACTATTGCCGGCCACTGCTCGCATAGTACAGCAATTTCGATTTATTTCAAAGAAGGTTGTCACATAATGCTCAAATTTCCAAGCATGTTTGAGAAAAGAAATTTGTCGGATTGTAGCGACAATTTGACATATTTCTGTTCAATAATTTTTCTCCTGACAGGTGACATGTGACAGAGGAGTCGCGTGGCTAAGGAGGTAACAAGTAGACGTGTCGTCGGCTTGCGATTTGATTGCCCAAGTGGCTCCGCCGTTTTATGGTGGTTTCAAGTGTATGTTTTTGTTTAAAAACGGGGTTTTGAGATCGCCATATCCTATTACCGTACAATATCTAATAAATTTATCTTCAATACTTGACACTGGCGAAATCTAACAAGGAAACGCCATTTGATAAAAATAGAATAGACATAATGACAATCTGTCCTGAAAAACTTGACATAAGTATTTGTTTTATTAAACACTTCTTCTTATCGTGTGGGCAGCAAGCCCTGGTATCAGAGTTTTTTTCAGACCACCTTACGGGCCTCTGACGTGGTTTTTATGTACCTAACCAAAGATAGTAGCCGGGATCAACGGCGTAACGTGCCATCCGAAGCATGGAATCATGTGATTCAGCCTGTAATATCCTAACAAACTGGGGAAAAATGCAAAAAGTGACATGTCACTAGGTGTCTTCCGTGGGAATCGAACCCACGACCTACGTAAGCAGAACTCAATGCTCTTGACAATTTTGTCAATGTACATTTTTATTGAACTGTAAATAATTTGTCGAATTTTCGCCTGTCGCCTTTCACCTGTAATTGTCGCGTTTATTGAATAGGGCCCTGGAGTGCGATTTTTGAATCTCATTCGCTGAGCTCAGCAGTTGAAAATGTCAAAATTACTATGGTTAATTTAAAATGTTTTAGTTAAGTAATGAATTTCTTATTGTGTGAAAAAAAACCTACCTACTAACTAGGTATTCTTCACAAAAAATACTTAACACTTTTCTTATCGATGGTGGGAGCTGAAACAAAAGGTCACGGAAAACTTACAAAACATTATCAACATTTTTTATTGAAAATTGACAGCAAGTGATGACGTCACAAACGAAAATATACCCTTAACTTAACTAAATTTATTCCTGTCATTTTCTAACATTCGACTAAGAAAAGAGACAGAAAACCAAGAACTGACTTTACTGCTGTCAAAATGACGCTACACGCCCTAAAACGACTTAAATAAGATGGCGTGCATTATGATGCCATCTTATTTTGGGCGTGTAGCGTCACTTTGACAGCACTAAAGTCTGTTCTTGGTTTTCTGTCTCTTTTCTTAGTCGAATGTTAGAAAATGACAGGAATAAATTTAGTTAAGTTAAGTCGTGGCAATACCGTTGTTATTTTTTTGTTATGTTTAATGAGAATGGAGTGACTTCTAAAAGTGCAACACTACGTACAAACGAAATCTGGTGATATTTTCAATACTAACCAATTAAAGTCAGTCCTCGACCCCATCTTTATCCCGAGGACTAGATTGAGGTCTAGAGCAAAAACATCTTTTAAAAAAAAAGTTTATTGAAATTTTTCAGAAACAATTTAGAAACTAATGAACAATTTAAAAACTAATCTATGTTTCTATGAATTTCAATTTTCGTTAAAATATACAGTTTTAGTGCTAGGATTAACTTTTAGACAAAAACTACACATTTTAACGAAAATCTGATTTCATACAAACATAGAGATTAGTTTCTAAATTGTTTCTGAAAAATTTTAATGACTAATTGGTTAGTATTGAAAATAAAAAATAAAAATATCACCAGATTTCGTTTGTATGGAGCACGCTCTGAATTATATTCCCTCACAACTCCGATGCGGCCTAGCAATGAATGTGATGTTTTTGATGTATTTTGGAAGGTCCTCTACAAACCTACGTTAGTTTATTACTGGCCACTAAACAAAAAAACTAAATTTTTCTCCATACAACCTAACTCATGCTCATTTTATTACTAAAACGAAAATTGATAAAAATTCCCTCCGAGATAAAGAACAAAAGCAAGTATATGAAATATCGTTGCATGTTTCTCAGAGACTTTGATGTATTGAGAGGAAAACGAGGTCAAATTTTATTACGAACATAAATTTAATACTTCGCGAGATACCAACAATTTTGTGTTGATAAATAAATTAAATCGTTGCTTGTTATATTGTGGTCTTGGTGATAAAATTTGATGAATTTAGGTGGTGAAAATTTACAGACATCGTTTTGCAAATAGTTAAGAATTGCATGGGTGCTGGATTCATTTTTAGTCAGTGTGGGATTATGTATTCCATTTGAAGAGCCCAGTTGCAGAAGTCCCTAAGTCCAAAAAATGAGTTTTAGAATAGAGAGAGTAAAAGTCTTTAAAAAAGGCTAGAAAATTGTTGAAAATGAAACATCTGTGTATTATGAATAAATCAACGTATATTTGAGATCAGGCAACAACTAAATATGCTCACTTAATTTCTCACGTTTGTGATATCAGATCAAAAAGTCCCTGAGTGCTCTTAGGGACTTTTGCAACTGGGCCCTTTATTTGGCATTTTACTAAGCAGCCATCTTCAAAATTGCGACACAAGTCACTAAACGTCTGCTTCGTTCTTCTTTCTATGTTATTGAGTATTTAGTCACGTAACATTTAAGGCAATGTGCTTCTTAGTCAATAGGCATGAAAGGCATGATTGCAGTGCAGCAGTGGCATCTTTCATTTTAGGTATCGTGTTAGTTTCTGATTATATCGTTTACAAGATCGTTAACGTATTATGATTGTAATAGGCAATCCTTAAGGTGGTTGCAGACTTGTAAATTTTATACAAAACTTTATCGTAGAACACTCGTAGACAGTATTAATAAAAGTAATGTTTTATATATGGATTAATAGCTTAGAAAATCTAGATTGCGCGTATCAGATAATATTTACAATTTATAATATAACTAGCTGTTGACTAGTTATATTCCGTGACCGCGACTCCGTCTGCGTGGACCTTAAAAAAGTATCCTATGTGTTAATCCAGAACATAATATTCTGTGTGCCAAATTTCATCCAAATCCTTTCAGGCGTTTTTGCGTGATTGCGTCACAAACATCTAAACATCGTCACAAACTTTCGCATTTATAATATTAGTGAGATGAGATGAGATGAGATGGGCTTGGCTTGGCCAAGGCTTTGAAATTTTGTATGAATAATGTCAAAGCTAGCTAATAGCAAGCTGATATCTTCGTAATTATATAAGGTCTAACAAAATTAGCTGAAACTATTTTAAGGGGAGTATCAGACCATCAAACTGAACAACTTTCTCGATGGGACCAATATCGAAATCTCGAAAAAAAAATCTACTGTCCCATACAAAAATGCCAAACTTCCCATACAAAATTTTTTTTTCGCGATTTCGATATTGGTCCCATAGAGAAAGTTGTTCAGTTTGATGGTCTGATACTCCCCTTAAAATAGTTTCAGCTAATTTTGTTAGACCTTATATTGTAAATTGTAAGAAATTGACAACACTGCAACCACCTTAAGTACAATTTTGTTTCTGTGATCATCATAGATGCCTAAGAACTACCAAAAAACACTTAAGTTTTCTGACGTATCAATACCTCATCAGGATGAACCGATTGGAACCAGAAGTATTGGGTTTAAATCCCAGTTCGATCATCAATATTATTTTGTCTATATCGTTGTTGTATGGTTTTCATATTAAAAATCATCGTCATTATGGTTTTAGTCCTGAATATTTTTGATGTTGCTTTCTTAACAATACAACTCGAAAGTCTTATTTTATAAAAGTTATTTTAGTGCTATTCTCACACCATTGTGTTTCGAAATAAGGCTCAGTTTGAAACTCTTTTCTGTGCCTTAGTGCCCATAAATCTTTTCTCCGTAACACTGTTGTCCGGAATGACGTATTGTGTGTGAGACAGCAGAATGGGCGTTGGTTTTTTCTCGCTGAAGTAAAGTTTTTGTTGATGAAAATTTTAGGTTGACGAAATTTTTAGACCCATTTTTGTAGAACGTTTAAAAATATTATTATAGCCGTAAAAATAAAAAACATTGGCTCTCGAACCTTGAAGAGTAAATAGGCATAGCCAGCGTCAAAGAGCTGTTTCGATTGGCGAGAGATAGGCAAGAAAATGCAGAACTGACTGCCAACCTCCAGTAATGGAGAAGAACCCGAAGAACAAGAAGCAGAATTAGTGGTGCTGTTTTTCAGCCCTGCCTCTACCTATCATCATCATCATCATAGGCCTTTACATCTGTGGCAGATGAATTAAGCAGTGTTTTTGGAGAAGCACTTTTTCTCATGGCTGTACAGTCTTATACGAGAGCAGGAACACGTCCCAGCCTCTACAACAGAACTGGACGCCGGTGGGATTGTGACAGCGTTATGCCTTTTGTCTCGTTTCTCTGCTATAGTTTTGCGAACCAGGCTTCGTCATGAGTAGTCCGACCATCTCTTGTTTTCCCTCTCCATTGTTCTCTATTTTCCGCGAGCTCTTCCCAGTTTGCGTGGCCGATTCCGAAAGCGATCAGGTCCCTCTTGACGCAATTCTTAAATCGCAGCATGGGTCTTTCGACTGGTCTCTTCTTATTTGCGACCAAGAAGGATGCGCCTTGGCAAACGAGTGTCATCCATACGATGTACTTGCCCCAGCCACCTAACCTACCTACCTACCTACCTATCTTAATCATATTGAAAAAAAAGGTAACAGGTTGAAAAGAATATAAGTTAAATAAGTTTTAGGATATCAGGCAGCAGTTCAGTATCTTCGAATCCTTAGTCAATCCCATCCACTGTGATTACATTGAAGAAAGTGGCAGCTTTGCCAGACACCAGTTTCCCGCATTTATAAATTACTGTATTGCCAGTGAAAAGGAAACCCTAAACAATTTATCACTTCAATAACTTAAGGGATTAGATGGAAAGGAGTTTTTGTGGTAATATTATAAGATCCAGTTTCCAATTTTCATGGCCACCTGTTTAGATAATGATAAATATTCGAGTGGAATTAATTTACGGATCCTTCTTCTTTCATTCAGCATGAGCCATATCGAATGACAGTTACTCATGCTGTATTGGAAAAATTAGCTAGTCAGCATGGTGTTTTCAAGGCTGAGCGCCCCATTACGGATCCTAAAAAATATCGTTGGCATCCATAATGCAAGCCACTGGCAGCCGGGTGCAAAGTTATCGTAATTTTATTGCATCACTATAGGTTGACAGTTTTGATTTCATTTGAAATGCTTTTCAGATTTAGCAATAAATTTTAGGTATATCAAAACCAAGCTAAACCTATCAGGCATATGAACAAATGGTTGCCGGCATAAAATGGTCACAACATAGACTTGCTACATTATTTTCGGTTTGCAAATGAGAACAATTTACTCGAAGACTATTGGACACATTTTGGTGATTCTTTCACAGGTAAAATCCGTTTCTCTCTTTTTGGCAAGGTTTTAATAATTATAATACACTAGCATAGCAGGAACAACAATTTTGTAATCGTCTGCCAAAGGGTTGCGTGCGACTGGCCTAAAGAAGTAAATTTAATAGATTCTTAAACAATGACATATCCACTGGAATATTGTATAGTTGTCTAAACATAATGGTTGCAGAAAACATTAAGCGGGATCTTAGCCTAAAAGGACAAACGGGAAATGCCCGGGAAATCTTATTTTCCCAGGGATTTCTGCAAATGATAATTTAAAGAGCTCTTAAATGCTCTCGCTTCTATTCTTTTTACGCTCGCTTAAATGTCCGAGATGCATACAAGTGCCTCTTTATATAAGAACAAACGAAAAAATATAAAACCTGGAAGTGCTTTTGCTGTCGAAAAGTGTTTCAAAAGTGATTGTTAAGTATTTTTTGCAGGATTGTTTTTTTATTTACCTTCAGACTTTTCTTATAGGCATTGGATATTTTTTTAGTTTATTCAGGGTGCAAATTTAAATGCGGTACCTACATACTATAAGAGATGACCATGAATTAGACATGAGCGCCGATTATAAATCAGTCGGCGGCGGCGCGCCGACTTTTAGGGGTCGGCGGCGGCGGCGTCGGCGGCGTGGCCTTGAAAAATCTACCTTATTTAAAGAAAAATTAAAAACCATGGTTTTATGTACCTTTTGTTGTCCAAAATAGTAAAAACAAACTGTACATGTATGGAAAATACCTTAAATATGGTAGGGAGCGAGTTTATTGTAAGAATAAATAATTTATATGTTTTTAGATTGTGAAATCTCACATTTCGTACATGTTAATTCTATAGAACATTAAAATGAAGTTTGAGTAGGACTTTAATCATTCCACACGACAGTTTTTACTCTATTATCAGCCTGTCATCATCCACTGTTAAATAGATAGGACTCTTAGGCTGAGATTCAGAGACGATTTTTTCCGTCTTAGCTCGAGCTAAGTAGGGTCGAAATGTATGGATTTTGACATACGGGAGTTCGAACTATGACTTAAGAATCGTCTCTGAATCTCGGCCTTAGTTGGCGCGCGACAAATCTCAAATCTTCTGCACTCGACTTCATCCTGTCACTTCCCGTCGTTTTCGGCCGACTGCTAAGGGACGTTCCAGTTAGTGGTCTTCTTACTACTCTAACTCCCTTTCGATAGGTACCTAATTGGCCAGCTCATAGCTTACAAATTTTAGGACCTATTTCAACTACCTAGTTTAAAATGTCTTCACACTGCACGAAGATTGAGTCCTTAGGGTTCTCATTTCTTTTCCTTTGGCACAAATTGTCTTTCTTTGTTTTTTACATGCACTTGGACAACTCCCAGTGGAGTTGTGCCTTTAGTAAACAGTTCATCATATCATTACACTCTAATGCAGTCAATTTGCTAGTCTTCAGTCTTCACAAGGTCATCATTCCACCTTAAGGGTGGGCCTACCCACGCTGCGCTTCCCGGACCGTGGACCCCACTCAAGAAACCCCATCGGCCATAAGTTCTGCGAGCAATATGTTCCGCCTATTGCCCATTTAGTTTGGCTATTCGAGCATAGCCCTCTCCATTGCCCTTAGGGCAGCCTTTCGGCCTTTTTATGAGACCTTGAATGAGCGACCACCTCTCTGGTCTATGTCATTACTGACAAAACACACTGGTCAAAGACTTTCGTCCTAATACTGCGGTATTTGGGATGTGAAGATACTACGTATCATCCCGAACACTGTCCAGTCGAGTTGGATTCGACGGTTGATCTCTTTCTCGATGTTGGGCCTACCTTACTGGATAGTTTGTCCCAGATAAATCGTCATCATAATCGTCAAAAGCTTCGAACGCAGAGTTTCCGATCTTTACAAGAGTTGGTACAACATTTGACAGGCACTTCGTCTTGTTCATGTTCAGTTTCAGACCAACTAGTTCGCTGCTAAGATCATCGAACATTCTAATGAGCTTCTCCATGGTCTGCGCCATGATGACTATACGATCGGCAAACCGAAGGTGACTGATATACTCGCCATTTATGTTGATGCCTAGCCCTTTCCAGTCCAGAACCTTGAAAACATCTTCCATTGCAGCGGTGATCAGTTTCGGAGATACGAGTATAAACGTCTCCCTGCCTCACACCTCGCTGCAGTAGGTATAGGTTTTGAGTTCTGGTCCTGTAGTCGGACTGACATATTGACATACTGCACAAGCATTTTAGCACCTTGATGTACCGTTAGTCCTGAAGAGACTGCTGAACAGCCCAGGTCTTGATCGAATCAAAGGCTTTTTATGTACGTTTTATGAACCAGTGTTATACTAGGATTTTGTATGTCCCTGTCTCAGATAGGAGAGGTCTGAAAATTGTTGACCACGCTCTAGTCTAGTTTTTATTTTATTGTAACTATGCATGGCATACACCAACAGAGTCCTGAGCACAGCCATCAATATTGGCCAACCGCTCAACGTAGATTCGATAAAAACAAAGTATGTGTATATTATAGTACCTAATAAAAGTTTTTATTGGAATAAAACGTAACAGAATAGATTATTATATACAATTAGATAAAAAACAATTTATAATATAATATGGAAGAAATGAAGACAACAATAAAATAATTATTTAGCTTAAAACATTGCTATTTATTTCTCTAAGCAGTTTCTCAATTACGGCTATGTCTGAATAAAAGCGAATACGACTTCCGAGAACTGACTTTTTGGGGGAATTAACTCGCTCAGCTCAAGGTCGGCGCGCCGACCGCGCTGGTCGGCGGCGGCGGCGCGGAAAAAATCGCGGCGGCGGCGGCGCGCCGGCGCGGCGCTCATGTCTACCATGAATATGAAAAAAATATAATATGTAATATGACAGAAATCGTACCCGTGAAAAGAAAACAATTATTCCATACATTTGGGTAGAGTGCCAATACGTTTTCTATGGAAGAACAAATCTATTTTATTTTATGTGAGTGGTTTGTTGGTGGTCAAAACCAACTCTTAAAATATGTAATTTATACAGGGTGTAAAAAACAGCCTGGTAAAATGTATCCATCAAACTGAACAACTTTCACTATGCAGCCAATCGACGTTGTCTCCTTATTCTATGTTGTTCACGTCGATGGGCACCACCCCTTTAAATTTACTAAGGTGTTTTGTTCTACCTTGTTTACGTAACCATTAAGTAATTTAATTGAGTTTGATATGACGGCCCGACAGCACAGTCTCTAGTGCCTGCTGTGCCGAGGGTCGCGGGTTCGAATCCCGTATGGGACAAATATTTGAATAATGAATATGAATATTTGTACCCGAGTCATGGATGTTTGTATCTATATATGTGTAAAGAAATAGATAAAACATTTCTTTGGTTTGAATTTTGCCGCGACTCGCTCTGTCAGTAAAGCAGCGCGTGGTGCGCGTGGTCGGTCGGTAAAGCAGTTCTGTCACTGTCTATCCGAATTGCTTTTTGAGGTTATAAATAGATTGAAGAAAGATGATATAGCGGTTAATACTAAACCTTATTTTAATTTGTTTAGATTGTTAAAAAGGATTAATAAGAAAGTGACACTGTGAATAATAAACGTTAAATGTCGTTTCTTTGTTTACAGGTGAGTTTACTTAAGTTTAGAGCGTAATAGTGTGTAAGTTTCTTGTAGAACATAACTCATGCAAATAAAACTTTGTTTACAGAGCAACACATCGTTTAATTCATTGTCAATAAGAAAATAACATTATAAAACGACATTCTTGTTTATTGAAGTCAGTTGAAAATGGAGAAGTTACGTTTTGAATTTACGGTGCTGCCGGGGAGTGATGGGAAATCTAATATACTGGCCATAACCACAATAACAACAAGCGATGGGAAGGTGTAGGGTGCGTAGTTGAACAGTGAACCACCCTTTTTTCCAAGATACGTAGCGTGCTGAAAAATAAAGCTACTACTTTCGTTTTGGTGCCATCGGTTAGGTAATTTCATAAGGTTTCTTAGTTTTAAGTTATATAAAGCCCAAGGCACAAACTAAACCCGTAAAGACAGTTTTTATCAAAAATGAAATTTGACTCACTGTGTACTATGGGTAGTTTACACTGAACCACCTGAGTTTCAACAGTGAACCATACATTTAATTACTAGTAAAAATGCTTATTTCTGAAAAGAAACCTCATAATTTTGAAAAATCTCCTTTTATTTTTACCATACAGAATACAATGAAAAAAAAACGTCTTCTAACAAAAACTACTTAAACTTTTCATATAAGCCTTTTTAGGTAATTAACAACAAACCTTTTTGATGGTATAATAAACAGTCTTCATTCAAAGAACCACAGAAAAATAAAAAATAATCAAAATTATCATGAACAACTTCAATTAAAAATTTAGCTTTTTTAAAGTAAGGTAGTGAACCGGTTCACTGTCTACTATGCAAACCTGGTTCACTGTTCAATACACACACTATTCTACTTATAATTACCCAAAAATATAGGTTAGACGCTTAATTGTCACAAAACAATATGCTCATAAAACGACCAAAACTACAACAATTCTGACACCATACAAGTTTTATTCTTAGTATAAATAACAAAATGTACAAAATTCGAGACAGTTACGTGAGAAAACAATCTTTTTTTGGCGGAAAACAAACAAGTCGCTGTAGCACATAACGCTCACACCGCAGCTGCCGGCTCACTACGGGAGAGGGGAAGGGTGCCCACGAGGCAAGTATTAGTTAGTGAGGTAAAACTGGCAATGTCGCATATTTAGAAATATGGCGGTGGCTCAGTGTATCTGGTTGGTTCACTGTTCGACTACGCACCCTATGCTATACCAGAAACCCTACAAACAGCTGTTCATCACAAGGAGATATTAAAAACATCAGCCTACAGTAAAGTGAAAAACACTTTAATAAAAAGATTTCAAACTCGAAGAGTCTGGATTACACTGACAGAAGAACTGAAAAAAATTTACATGGACGAAGATGGTAACTTGCAATTCGGGGATCAGTTTTTAGAAGAAATAAACCCAGAACAACCTACTGCTGTGAGTGCAAAAGGAATTGATTCAGTGGAAAAGTTGTTTGAAAAATTATTGGAAAACACACAGGAACCGAAACAGCAAAACCTAAAATATATTGCAGAAAAGTTTGTAATAGAAAAGTTTACAAGTAAGAATCCAAACGCAAAACAATGGATTGATATTTTTGAAAAAGAGTGCGTCCGCTTTGATGTTACAACAGACGAGAAGAAGATTGAATTACTTCGACTGTTTATGGACAAGAGTTGTGTAGATTGGTACAGTTCCATGATCATTAAATTGACTAACAACAAGGAGTGGTCAACATGGAAGAACAAATTCTGTGAGTCATTTGCAAACAAAGGCTGGAGCCCGGTAACATATGCACTCTTATTTAAATATAAAGATGGATCATTGTTAGATTATGCCATACGAAAAGAAAGACTGCTGTTGGATATGAGGAGATCGATTGATACAGGTACTTTGATAGATCTCATTGCGGCTGGTTTACCCGAATTCATTCAGAATAAAATTGATCGAGAAACACTCAAAGATACTGTGGATTTGTTTAACGAGGTAAGCAAGTATGAACATATGGTAAATAAGAAAAACTTACTGCCAAAAAGGAAATTCGGAGATGGAAATTTAATAAGGACGAATGATAAAAATGAAGGAAAAAATCCATGTAAAATTTGTGAGAAATTGAACAAAGCCGGTCGTTACCACCCTGAAGCTACATGTTGGTTTAGACCAAAGGAAGGGGATAACACAAAGAAAAATGTCATTAAACATGTCAACAACTCGGTGATTGAAACGGAGTTAAATGATGCCGATCAAAAAAACGAGTAGTCACACCATTAATAAAAGTCAAACTACTAGTAAATGATATATTAGAAATAAAAGGAGTTTACGATTCAGGCTCCAATGTTTCCTTAATTAATTCTAGATTTTTGAAAATAAAAGGACAAGGAAAAAATTTGAATGAAGCAAATTTAGTAACAATTAATGGTGTGAAAAAGACAAGTGGTTTGACCAATTTGAAAATAAAAATCATAGACTTGGAGAAAAATGTGGATGTGTATATTATTGAAGCACAAAACTTCCAGTATGATTTTTTAATAGGACTTGACTTAATACAAACTTTCAGGTTGACACAGGATGAGAGCTTGAGAATAACCCAGAAACTAAACTTGAACTGTGAGAATACAAACAAACTCGAAAAAGTTGGTACCGGAGAAAAGATGGATTTCAAAAGCGAAATTATAAATGAGCATAATATTAAAACTCGAGAAAACTGCACAATTAATTTCAACGAACATGTGGAAGAAGACGACTTTGAAATGAAAATAAACCATTTAGATGAAAGACAAAAATATGAAATAAACGATTTAGTAAACACATACAAATCAGTTTTTGCGAAAAACAAATACGATGTAGGCACTGTCAACGGATATGAAGCAAGAATAGACCTTTTAATAGATAAATACTGCAGCAAGAGACCTTACAGATGTACTTTAGATGATAAAAAAGAGATAGAAGAGCAAATTGCTAAATTGTTAGATAGTAAGCTAATAGAGGAATCTTACAGTCCATTTGCAGCACCGGTTACTCTAGCATTCAAGAAAGAAGAAAACAGAAAATCCAGGCTATGTATAGACTTCAGAGATTTAAATAAAATAATAACACCTCAAGCTCAACCGTTTCCCTTAATTGAAGACTTAATGATGAAGACCAGAAATTGTAATTTTTATACAACATTAGACATCAACTCTGCATTTTGGTCCATACCTCTGCGAATTGAAGACAGGAAAAAAACAGGATTTGTAACACAGGAGGGACATTTCCAGTGGACTTGTCTACCGTTTGGACTTAAGACTTCGCCTGCGATTTTCCAAAGGATTTTAAGTAATATACTCAGAAAATACAAGCTTACTGATTTCGCCGTCAATTACATAGATGACATTCTCATATTTTCAAAAACTTTTGCTAAGCATATGAATCATCTGACGCAACTACTTGAAGCCATCAAAACAGAAGGTTTCAGGCTAAAATTTACGAAGTGTACATTTGCCTCAGACTCGGTAAAATATCTAGGTCATATTATACAGAACAACTCGGTGAAACCAGTGAAGGACAACTTGATTTCAATAAAGAACTTTCCGGTTCCAAAAACGCAAAAGAACATAAGACAATTTTTAGGTAAAATTAATTTTTACCACGAATATATACCTAAGAGTGCAATCATATTAGATCCATTGCATAATTTACTGCGAAAAAATCAAAAATTCGTTTGGTCGGAAGAATGTCAGAAGGCATTCGACACCATAAAGAACTTACTATGTACTCAACCAGTACTGGAGATTTTTGACCAAGAATTACCTATAAATATTTATACTGATGCTTCATTAGAAGGTGTTGGAGCAATCTTAAAACAAATACAGCCTGACGGAAATACAATATTACAATATTATGAATTGAATTTTGATATACTAACTTAGTGAGTAAGCAATACTAACAATGAAATTAACTGTAACTTGTGACATACCTACAATATGGAATTTATGTTCTGAAATAAATAATTTGATTGATTGATTGATTGGAAAGGAAAAACCAGTAGCATACTTTTCGAAAAAACTTAATGAAGCACAGAAAAAAAAGAAAGCAATATATTTGGAATGCCTAGCTATTAAAGAAGCGGTCAAGTACTGGCAATACTGGTTAATAGGAAAATCATTCACGGTTTATTCAGATCATAAACCGCTAGAAAACATGAATTTGAAAGCAAGAACGGATGAAGAACTGGGTGACTTGACCTATTATTTATCACAATATGAATTTAAAATAAAATATGCACCAGGAAGACTAAATTTGGAAGCGGACTGCCTTAGCAGGAATCCCGTATTAGAATCAAATGAAAACGCAGATGAGCAACTCAAAGTTGTAAACTTTATGAAACTGGACGATATTATAACAGATCAATATAAAAATGAAGAAATTAAAAATAATAAAAGCAAGTTAATTATAAAAGACAAGATCTACTACAAAAAGACAAAGAAAAAAGAGAAAATAGTTATATCGGAAGAATTTAGCATAAAACTTTTAAAAACGATACATAAAGACTTAGGTCATATCGGAATTGGACAGATGCAGAAGACAATGAGCCCATTATTTGCAACCAAAAACTTGGCAAAAAACATAAGAACAGTTTGCAGGACCTGTGAAATATGCATTAAGAACAAATCAAGGGGACATGAAAAGTTTGGCTTTATGTCACATCTAGGTCCGGCCACGAAGCCATTTAAAATAATGTCTATAGACACAATTGGAGGCTTCGGTGGTTCAAGATCTACAAAGAAATATCTACATCTCTTGGTAGATCACTTTACTCGGTATGCATTCATCTTAACATCGAAAACTCAGAGTGCCAATGATTTTGTAAAACTTGTCATGAGCATAGTAGACGTAGAGGACATTGGTATGATTTTAACCGACCAATATCCAGGAATAAATTCAAAAGAATTTAAGAAATTTTTAAAGGACAACCGAATACCTATGGTTTTTACAGCAGTGAATGCTCCGTTTTCCAATGGTCTAAATGAAAGGTTGAACCAGACATTGGTCAATAAAATGAGATGCAGAATAAATGAAGAAATAAAAAAAAAAACTTGGACAACCATTGCTCATGAATGTGTTAAGAAATACAATGAAACCAGTCACTCAGTTACCGGCTTTTCACCTACCAATCTTTTACATGGTACAGATGTCACAATATTACCAACGGAATTAAGGAAAAATAAGTCGCACAGTGATTGGATTAGAGACAGAGAAATTGCCCTTGAAAATACCATTAAATCACATTATTACAACAAAACAATGTTTGATAAAAACCGAAAATACTATGAATTTAATGTAGGAGACATGGTATATGTGGAAAATGGCAATAAGCTAAATAGGAAGAAATTGGATGAACTAAGAATCGGACCGTATACAATAGTAGAAAAAATTTCGAATTCTATATACAGAATAAATACAAGCCACAAAAAAATGGAGTCAAATCTTTTCCATATCACAAAATTAATACCAGTTTCTACAATTAGATGTCAAGAAGACGAAGAATATAGTAGCCAATGATGTTCTCGAAAATTATACTGACAATTTTCTTCCTTTGCCGGGAGATGTAAAGAAATAGATAAAACATTTCTTTGGTTTGAATTTTGCCGCGACTCGCTCTGTCAGTAAAGCAGCGCGTGGTGCGCGTGGTCGGTCGGTAAAGCAGTTCTGTCACTGTCTATCCGAATTGCTTTTTGAGGTTATAAATAGATTGAAGAAAGATGATATAGCGGTTAATACTAAACCCACAGACTTAGGTATTACATTAGCAGACTTAGCACTTTTTACACACACTAGTTTATTATTTCTATCTCTAATAGGTCTGAGAGAACTCATATAGCACTATCCCTGTTTATCTATTGTTGCTACACCACACGCACCCATAAACAATGCAACCATCGTGCCAGGTTGCCATCTTGATAGCTAACGATATGGCCGTCAGTGCCCTTCAGTGAAATATTGTCAAAACGCCGTGTTGAGTTTTGAAAAAAATATTGTTGAAAGTATCACCAAAGGAGCGGAAGTTTTTGTTAAATTATGGTGAAATGCAATGCGCATAAGTGTGACAGTGCATCCGATCGGAAGACACCCGGATTATCGTTTCATTGGTACGTAAATCTCGTGTTGGGACACAAATTGTTTAATCTGTTTTTCATAACATATTATGTGCTACGGAAGCACATATTCACTATATTTTAGGAGAAAATCTATGTTTGCATTGTTTTAATTGCATAAAATCAATAAGTAAAGTCATTATTTTGTTAATTCGTTAAATATCTATTGTTAGAATCCTTGTTTGACATTTCATGTACTAGTGCAAAATTCCAGAGATGTATTCACGTTAGCAAAGATTTTTTTACTAAAAATGTGACTCATTTTTTAGCCTTAAATTAATTTGCATAGCATAAGCATATGCTCACGACTATATTCCCCGAGGGGGTAGTCAGAGATATTCTGAAACCTCAGAACATCCACGTTTCACCAGTTGTACCGGAACTCTGTCCAGTGTGACGGGGGGTGAGCCCGTCGCCACTTATAAAATGGACAGTGGGTACAATACATGCCTCGAAATTGAAGCATGCAGGTTTCCTCACGATGTTTTCCTTCACCGAAAAGCCAGTGGTGTTACAAATCGTACATAAATTCCGAAAAACTCATTGGTAGGAGTCGGCCTGGACGGGGATCGAACCATCGCCTCCTGCAAGGCAGGCAAGGTTACTCGCCACTGGACCACCACGGCTTTTCACGGCAAATTAATTTAAGTGTAAGTTAATATATTGCGTTCATTGTTATTTACAGAATAAAGAAGATGCGTCTATCAATAAAATTTAGGATTGTTCCTTGAATAAAAAGAAGTGGAGTGGAGATCATGTGTTGCTAGAAATAGATGTGAAGATAGAGAAAAATCTAAAGCATCATCGGAGGCTCATATTGCTTAGCCCAGTACCTCGAATGCTCCTTAAAACGTTAGTAAGTATCTCATAAAACAGCATACATTGAATTCTAGAGTATGTACTGTACGGGTCACTTATCGCTTGCAAGCATGCTTTTTTGCGGATTTGCTTGCTTGTTTGCATGCTAGATTGCATACTTGCTTGCATGCTTGCCTTCTTGCATGTTAGCTTGTATGCATGCTTGTTTGCACGATTGCATTATTGCCTTGTATTTTATTAAGCAATGAAGAATGAATTAATTTAAATACATACTCAACAACATTATAGGAAACAACATTAATTACGATATATGCATGCGGTTTATGGCTAAGAAAATATTGAAGAATAAATCCCACACAGCACAAAATGTCTACAGAATATCTAATAAATATCTTGTAAATATTTGCTCAAATATAAATCTAATTGATTATAAATACATAAATATGAAATTAAAATTAATGAAATTAAAAAAATATGAAATTAAAATTAAATTAAAATTAATTATCTAGTATGTCTTATTATAAGTAGTACAAAAGATATCTAGAAGATGCCTCTATGTCCGCCTACTAAATGTCTTCTAGACACACATCTGCTAGACATCTCCAAGAATGGTAGGTAGGTATGAATTATTGTAGGTAAAAGGAGTTTAAATTTTATGAAGATTAATATTAAGTATTTCAATCGTTTCAGATTCAAGAAACCAACATACTTACCAGCCAAAACTAAAAAACTAAGTTGTATAGATAACTGTGATATAATTATCATATCAATGAGAATGAAGAAATTATCGACGGAGACATTGAAACATTGATGGCAATTTGTCAAGAAATCATATTAACAAAATAGTCTTGTTTGAAAATAAATAGTTTCAGTATTAACTTTGTTATCTATTTTCTTTTGACCCTCTGCTTAGTAAGTATTTATATTATGCACCAGTTAATTTGATTATCACTAATTTACAGAAACGCTCATTTAAGTTAATTTCTGCAATAAATCTCTTGCTAGCTTTTCTACATCAACAAGACAAAAGTGTCAGCAGAGATTAAATGAAGGATTAACTTTCATGAGCGTTTCTGAAACTGAGTGTATATTATTGAAGAACCTTTAATTAGGTGTGGTATACTTAAACACATAGCATCGGTTCAGGATAAATCATATAGGAAATAGTAAACTCTTAGATATTTGCCTAAACAAATAATTTAGCTCCCTCCGGGTGGAAAGCGTCAACTTTCGTCCCGCTGCGCTAAACAAAGTTGCTGCTTTCCGCCTCTGTTGAGGGGAAAAATAGTAGACACACCTTGGGCAGTAAATAAGAATGTATAAGGCTTCCGCACCTTGTAGCAATATTATCGAGCGATTTTATCGAGCGATATTATCGACAGCGATATCGCGACACCTTACACACTGCAGCGATTCCGCGATTCGCGTCACGCATGCGCCCTTCACTGAATATAGTAGAAAGAGATTGCGTCAGGTTGCGATAATATCAAGTCAAGTCAAGTCAAGTCAATATAATTTATTCAATATAGGAGCTTGAAGCACACTTATTAAACGTCAAATCTTTTTTAAGCTACCACCGCGTCGGAACGTGTTGTCGCTGTAGAGAAGATGCGGCCAGAAACTCTACAACATAACACGACTTAAAACTATTACAATATAAATTCTTAAGCTACTGTTATGTATACAATAATACATAGTCTATCTAATAAAATAGTTGATACTTTACAGTAATGTAAATAAACTATAAGTTAGTGACCTCAGACCCAAGCATTTTGATCATTTAAATAATCATCCAGTTTATAATACGCTTTCTTACAGATAACATTTTTGATCTTAGTTTTAAACATGTTTTCGGAAAGATTCAAAATGGTCTCGGGGATTTTATTATAACAACGTATACAGTGACCCATGAAAGACGTGTTGACCCTACTAAGCCGCGGCAGTGTGTGGGATCGAGCGCGTCCCCATACAAAATGTACTGAGAACAATTATCGCAAAATCGCAGCGATATTATCGCTCGATAATATCGCGGCAGTGTGTAGGATCGCGCGCGTCCCCATACAAAATGTACTCGGAACAAATTATCGCAAAATTGCAGCGATAATATCGCTGCAATGAGCGGAGGCCTATATACGAGTATGTTGGCAGCGATTTATTATTCTTTATTTGAGGGAGTCGTGTCGGTGCAATGCAAATCTATCATTTCCAAAACTATAACAATGTTCTGGAATAGTATATAAAATGTTTCCCTCGAGCTGAGTGTTTTTAAAACTGCATTACATAAATTTTGTCACTATTTCAATATGTAGGTAGAATACCTAAAGTTGGAAAATTTCGAATGCTTTGACTTGATACAACCCTGTATTTTTTAATGTGTGCATGAAATATGAATGTGTGCAAACTTGCCACGCAGTTGTTGATCAAATGCTAAGTCTGTTATTTAAGTCTGTGACTAAACCTTATTTTAATTTGTTTAGATTGTTAAAAAGGATTAATAAGAAAGTGACACTGTGAATAATAAACGTTAAATGTCGTTTCTTTGTTTACAGGTGAGTTTACTTAAGTTTAGAGCGTAATAGTGTGTAAGTTTCTTGTAGAACATAACCCATGCAAATAAAACTTTGTTTACAGAGCAACACATCGTTTAATTCATTGTCAATAAGAAAATAACATTATATATGTATGCTATATCGTTGTCTAGTTATCATAATACAGGTCCAGGCTAGATTCTGGAACTTTAACTGTGACTAGATAATTTGTGTGACAATGTCCAAGATATTTATTTATTATGTATTTATTTGATATCAAAAAACCGAACAACGTTTGTGTATAAAGCGGGCTGGTGGTAGCAGTTCTCTCAAAACTATTGTTAAATGGCAAGGAATGAACGCAACTAACTAATTTATATGCTGCTATTACAAGTTTCCTAGAATATCGCGCGTTGTACAGTTAGCAAATTGAAACTTCGACAAAACATTTATTAGAGTTCATTTTGTGAATTTCCAAACGCTTTGTAACTTTCCGTAGTATTTTAATGTTAATAGAAATGCAGTAGAACTTTCATCGCGAACTTGAAAACGAAATATTGCTTTGCCTCAGCGTTGGTTGTGCGTTGCAGAGAGCTACGGAAACTCAATCTTGAGGCCCTGGTTCGAATCCCCACGGATGACATGCCAGACGAATGAGTTTTTCTAACTTACTTAATACCGACTGCTCTCAAACGGTGAAGGAAAACGTCGTGAGAAAATCTGCACGCTGAAGAAGAAATTCCCATGCGTATGTGAAGTCTACCAATCCATATTGGGCACGCGTGGTGGACTAACGCCCAGGAGGGTCCCTGAGGGTAGGCCTGTGCCCTGCAGTGGCAGGTATACAAGGTGTTACAAAAATACAAATAAACCTTTAAGGGGGTGGTGTAGACCATCAAACTGAACAACTTTCACTATGGGAACAATATCGAAATCAATGCGAAAAAAAAATGATGTTCCATACTCTACAAATCGACTAGAGCTAAAATATGTATGGGATATGAAATATTTTTTTTCGCGTTTTCGATGTTGGTCCCATAGAGAAAGTTGTTCAGTTTGACGGTCTAAACAACCCCCTTAAGAGTTTTAAAAATTTATTCTTACTTATGAAACAACCTGTATAGGCTGTGATGATGATGATGAATTACTTGTGACTGATTCGACATCTGGTTGTCGACACAATGAAAAAAATAAGTATTTAATTACGTTATAGCCTGCTAGATCCCACTGCAGGGGAAAGGCCTCCTTCTCTACGAATAAGGGTAAAAAGGAGTGGACAGCAGGATTGGAGAGCACAGATTTTGCCCACGACTTTCTCCTTGTAGGATCTGTGAAGCTGGCGTAGACATTGGTTAGTCAGTTAATTATAGCCTGTAGCTGTAGAATCCCACTGCAGGGCAAAGGCCTCCTCTCACGAATGCAGGTGACAGGGTACTCCCCTCGCCAGTTTTTCTTTCGCAATATGCCCGCGCGGTAGAGTATGATCGAGTTGGTCCATTGCGAATTGGTGGGGTAAATTAGTGATCAATTTGTTGTCAAAGTCACCCTCAGAGGGAGTGCGGTCGTAACTTTATGTAAGTACTTATTCTATTCTATTTTTATTTAATGGCGTTTCCTTGTTAGATTTTGCCAGTGTCAAGTTATTTAAGGGAGTGTCTATCCAATCTCGAGGATTGTTTTTGAGTAAGAACAACTGAGAAGGATTTAGGAGCCTCGTGGCAGTCTGAGAACACCACGCGAGAGACAAGTGTTCGAGGCAAACCCTGCAACGTGACTCCTGTAAGTACTCAGGTAAATGCTTAAAATAAGTTCTTAAAAAATGTTTCCTCTAAAATCGCCTTAATGTTGGATATTCTCTTAAAGTGCCTAAAACAAAAAGCATTCAAGTAACGGAACGTTCCAAAGACAAAGCCTTTAAAATCAAACTTTCCAAATAAATAACCGAGATTTCAATAAAGATCAATTCAACTGTCTACAATAACCGGTAAAATGGTCCCATTATCGATCTAGAAACAATAGAATCGTTTCAAATCGAACCCATAAAGGTAATTTATAAAAGTATCTGTTCTAAACTTTAACCGTATTATTCAGAGTAATAGTTATATCATCATCATCATCATATCAGCCGATAAACGTACACTGCTGGACATAGGACTCCTTCAAGATCACCACAACGACTGGTCCTGGGCTGCCCTCATCCAACGGGTTCCACCGTCTTCTCCAAGTCGTAGGTCCAGCTTGTGGGCAGCCTACTCATGTTGCGCTTTTCGGTACGCGGTCGACACTCTAGAACTCTTCGGCCCCATCATCAATCAGTTCTGCGAGCAATGATCAATCCTTTGCCACTTTAGTTCAGCAATTCTTTTGGGCTATGTCGGCTACTCTGGTTCTTTTTCTCGACATCGCAGGAAAACTCCGAGCATAACACTCTCTATTGCCTTTTGGGTGACTTTTTACGAGGCCTTGAGAGTGAACGACCACTTCTCAGTTCCGTATATCACCACTGGCCACTTGGCCACAGTAAACACTGGTCAAAGACTTTTGTCTTGAGACATTGAGGTATTTAGGACGAGAAAAAACTACGTAGATACTATTGGATCCACCGGTTGACCTCTTTCACGAAGTTGGACCTCCCTAAATGCATAGTTTGTCCCAAATAAACATAATCGGCAACAAATTGGAGCGCAGAACGCAGTCTCTCTTTAAAAGTCTCCGCACATTGCAGCATTTCACGTCACGCATGCGCCCCACTACTGAATGTAGTCGAAAGAGTTGCGATAATATCGCGGCAGTGTGTGGGATCGAGCGCGTCCCCATACAAAATGTACTGAGAACAATTATCGCGAAATCGCAGCGATATTATCGCTCGATAATATCGCGGCAGTGTGTAGGATCGCGCGCGTCCCCATACAAAATGTACTGGAAACAATTATCGCAAAATCGCAGCGATTTTATCGCTCCATAAAATCGCTGCAATGAGCGGAGGCCTTAAAATAGCTTTATCGATTCGGCTAAAATGATAGTCAATCGATGTATCGTATTTCGTTAACGACCACACATCCTGCCTGGCGATAAGCCAAGCTCTTGCTAAGTAAAAAGAACATGGGACAGTGTGGCCCGACACAGTTTCGGCAACTTCGCGACCGCTGTTGTTGTGTCATTATTCTGGAATGTTTCGTTGCTTTTTCAGTTTTATTATGCTTCTTTTTAGCTGCGGCATTGTGAACAATAACGAATGTGAAATGTAATACACAATGATGCTCCGAGTTTTCATTCTTTTGAATTTAAAACGTCATTAAAATCTGAAGATGGTTTTATGTCGGTCTGGGAATAAAGGTAGGTAACTTTTAATGTTATAACTCAAACTAATAATAAAAACTGAATAGAGCTCTGAGCCTTTATTTTAGGTCTGAATAATGTAAGTAGGTAGTTTAAGTGCGTTATATTGTGAAAGTGGTGTATTGTAATCAGTTTTGTAAATAGATCACAATACGTTAATAAGATATTTAAAAATTATAGGTAGATTCTTCTTTCTTCTGGGCAGATTCTTATTTATTTTGTATAGCCTTATAGTTTTATTTTAGTTTTAGGATATTATGTTCATACGTTAGATGTTAATAATATTGTATTATGTTGGTTATGGTTAGACACTTCTTTTACAGATATTGATTTTATTGGAACTTTGGAAGTGTCAGAGGACATTTTGTGTCCAATGAAGAGTACTTATACCATGGTCCAATTTATGCTGACAGATTTTCAAGAGAATGATTAGACTAACACACTGAACAGCTTTTTCTATAGGACTAACATCGAAATGGCGAAAAAAAAATCTGCTATCCTATAGATTTTGTATTTGTACATACCATAGGCGAAGTATTTTTCGCTTACGCTGGTAGACGGAACATCAGTGTAACCGCGTATGAGACAGCAATAGTCATAAAATCCTATACAATTTGTACGAAAATTAGATGTCTAACTCCGGAGTCAGACAGCCGTCGTAGAACAAAAAAGTGGTTACGTCGATAAGGGCAGCAATAAGTAGCGATCTCCTTTTTTAATTAGAGCGAATTTGCTATGTGCATCTCTTACTGAGTGATATGACAAGACACGTGCTTCCTTCTAGTTCCTTCTCTTTCTACGGTACATACATATACAGGGTGTAACAAAACACCCTCGTAATAAAAAATAAAAGAAAAAATGAAAACTAACTACCAGAATAAGGGTCTCTATACCGAATATATTTTTAAGTAGTTATCGAAATTTCGAAGCAGCCCGCAGTTTCCGAACTTGTTTTATTATTGAAACTGTTTTCTTCAGCTAGTAGCTATAGTTTCACAAAACTGAATTTAGATAGAAAATTTTGCCAAGTTATTTTCTAGGTGTAGAAGAATTTGAGATTATAGATTATTTTTGTCTCTGATGTATACTGCATTCCAAATAAGGACGATGAGATTTTCCGATTCCTATATAGATTTCTGGCCAATTGTGATAAACAAATATAATTTATTTATCTGAAAGATGTACTATCTGACATATCTTGGACGTTACTAAAGCTGTCCTAAGAAAAGGTGTGAGTAAGTGTCACAAATCTCTGATTCTGTATTTCAAAATGGCCTTAAATTTTCGCTGCTATTTGGAATGCAGTATATGTACGTTTTTTTTTATCTTGGACTTTGTCACACAAACTATTTGGTCCCATTAAAAGTACTAGAATCTAGTCCAAACCTGAGGACAACCATACAACGATATACAATACATAATTCAAATTATACAAAAGGCTACAAATATTCGGTAGCCACGCCACCACAAAAAGGAAAAAAAAACTAAAAAACCTTAAAAAAACTAAAAAGTAAAAATAACAATATTGCAGCCGATAACTTTTACGTTCGCATCTATAATAATATTAATTTGTTTTATTGGAGTCAGTGTCACGCCAAGCCAAAAAATATTGTTAGCCCAGTCCGAAACGGAATCCTAATACCAGCTTGACAGCGACTTCAATAAAACAAATTAATATTCTTATTCTTATTATGTATGTTATGAAAGTTCGCCGCGGTCGTCTATTCTACATAACTGTACTTAGATTTGACGAAATAAGAATTTGACGAATGTCGTGGCTACCAAATATTCGAATTCATCATAGAAATAACTGCCCCTTACGGGATTGGAACTTGCAACTACTCTCGGCACTATCAAGCCGTTTATTATAGCCGTATGTTTATAATAACCTAAACTGCCGCACGGCACAGGAGGCGATGGTTCGATCCCCGTCCAAGACGACTCGTACCAATGAGTTTTTCTGAATTTATGTACGATTTGTTACACCATTGGCTTTTCGGTGAAGGAAAACATCGTGAGGAAACCTGCATGCTTAAATTTCGAGGCGTGTATTGTTACCCACTGTCCATTATAAGTGGCGACGGGCTCACCCCTCGTCATACTGGACAAAGTTTCGGTAGGTACTTCTGGTGAGACGTGGATGTTCTGAGGTTTCAGAATATCTCTGACTACCCCCTAGGGGAATATAGTCGTGAGCATATGCTTATGCTTTATAATAACTAAGATACGATTTATCAACTACCATATATTATATCCTCTGCTGTGGATTTAGGGTAGACGCATATCTATCCGCGACGAAAGAGGCGAAGGAGGCGAACGAAACGAATTTGCTCTTAATTCTTCTGTCGATTCGTCCGATTCGCCGCGGATAAGTCGCTGGGTGAATTATATTCGTACTTAGTCCGAGATATAATTACGTGTAGTATCGCTCATCTTGCTCGTATCCGCGTCCTTTAAATCATAGAAAAAAAACAAAAAATGTTTCCATCACCCGCCACCCACCTGTCAATGTCAGTCGTTTTGTCGCGCTCAAATCGCGCTCCTGTGTTGAAACAAATTGTTAATTATTATATTGATATAAAATGTTATTTTGTGCATATTATGGATATGAAGGAAGTTTGAAGACAAGCAGGAAAGGTGGAAGTAAAGGAAACATAAGTAGGAGGATTGAATGACAAAGTAATATATTATTATGTAGACTGTAAGTATGTACACAATTTACAAAGGTTTACACAAAGAAAATTTTATTATAAATGAAGTTAACTTGCTACTAGTGAGGGAATAATATCCCCGGCCGGCCTGACACTTTGTGTCCACGCATTTTCGAGTTTCGAACATGCGATTTCCCGTTGGGAAATGTAGGTACAATAGCGTACCAATCGCGGCCCATGCATGAACGTGTTACGTTTATTGCGCTTCCCCGTTGGGGAAGGACAACTGACGCCGATCAAAGCTCCTGTGCTCATAGCACAATGCATTTTCGAGTTTCGAACATGCGATTTCCCGTTGGGAAATGTAGGTACAATAGCGTACCAATCGCGGCCCACGCATGAACGTGTTACGTTTCTTGGGCTTCCCCGTTGGGGAAGGACAACTGACGCCGATCAAAGCTCCTGTGCTCATAGCACAATGCAGGTTCGAGTTTCGACCATGCACTTGTTTACCCGTTGGGAAAACTATACCAGTACTAGTGCCCAATGCCCACACACGTTTGAGTTTCGAACAGACACATTCCCGTTGGGTACCTATTATTACCCACCATTTTGGAGTTGCCACCAAGCGCTCTCCCATGGCCAGCTCCTGAGCCCTTAGGCCTTGAAAGGATGATGATGATGACTTTCCCGCTGGGAAGTCAACTGCCGCCGTCTCCGGTGCCCTGTGACATAATGTACTAACACAGCTTTTGTGTTCTGATTGACATACTCGCTGAGTTTGATTTGTCTGGACTAAGTGACTTATCTGATCTATTGGTTTTTTCCACTTGGACCACCCACCAATTCCCATTGGGAATTATCATATTTATGTTATGGTCCTTATTTTCATACATATGGTTCTATCTGTGTGATCGTGTAATACTTATGCATCTTTCCGTTGGAAAGTGGGTTTGTTTTTGTTTCTTTGTTTGCCTCATAATAAATTAGGCATTGATGCCTCATTTACCTATTCATGGTGATTTCCCGGTGGGAAAACATAACTCCGAACAGTGGGGGTTACCTATACCTATGTTCCAGCTACCTACTAACATGTATGAGGCTAGTGTAAAAAGCTTTTACTCTGTAAGTACAGTATAGCTCTTAGTGTTGATTTTGACATAGTTACTAAGAGAGACGTTGAGCTAAATCCCGGTAGATATCAAATTCATACTTAGAATATTCAGTAAACATTTAATAACTGCACATAAGTCACACTCCCAGGATTCGATTAGCCTCAGGCATGCTACTCACCTTAAGTTAAGGTGAGGTTAGAAAACAAATCAGAAATGCGGCAGAGTCAATCTACTCTCAATTTGAAAATGTTCAGTCAATAGTAAGAACACAAAGAGAGAAAGATGCAGTTTCTAAAAGATTTATTAATAAATAATTAGGTTAGGTACCATAAAACTGCACACATATAGATGCCCCTAATATAAATTTGGAAACACCTGGCAGTTTGAAACAATCTGGTAAGGCTAAAGGCCACAGCCTACAATACAATATTCTTTCTCTCAAGAGATTTCAATAAATTAGCACCAAGTAAGGATGCTTACAGACTCTCCAAGCTAAGCATTCTGCATTTCTAGTACATTGAGTTAAGATACAAGGTTATTGCACCTTTCGTTTACAAAAATATACCTTGGCCTTATAAGGAAATTAGTGAACTGAATTCCTTTGCTCCACAGTGTGAAGTCTTATAATAAAGAAAGTTTCAGACAGTATGAACCACAAACTAAATCCAGCCTCAAACTCCTCGTCACATAAGACAGGAAGGCGCAGAGGACACAAACCTTGGCTTCAAACCGAACCGTCTACAGTTACCCTTCAGCATCCATCAGATTTGGACGTGTGAAGTACCTGCCCTTTGTGATAAAGCTTATCGCTAGTCACAAATACCTTACTTTTCAATTTGGGCAATATCACTAATGATCTAATAAAATACCTTTTGAGGTAGCGTTTGCTGCTGAATTAAAAGAGTTTTATAATTGAGTAATTTATCACTAATAAATCTAATAATACCCTTTTTTGGGTATGTTGTTACTCCTGTATAGTAGCAACAACATAACTTTCATGTTAATAACAAGTTAAAGATGTCTGAAATGAAAATAATTAAAACTGAATATTGAGTCTCAGGCAAACAATTTAAGATTAATTATGTTATAAATTATTCACAAATGATGATGTACCACAGTACACGCCATCGATTTTAAATTTAGAACCTCCCAATAATTAAGTACCTATGTAGGATGTAGGTTTTTGTTTTTTAATAAACTTTTCAAATAGATGGAATATCAGAGTTTTGGGTAAACTTTGGTTGCAAGGGATTTCATTGTGTGGGTGGTACCTTGGAAAATTGAAAACTGTTTAGTAACAATACATATGGATCATAAATAGTATTTTAAGATTTCAATTAATAATGGTTCATTATTTAAAATGGATGGCCTACCCAATAGACTAGCTTAGCTGGCTAGGCCCGGCCTGCGCGGTCAATGTTCACAAAACTGTTAAAACCCTTAAAAAATTTAAGGAATGTTTAGTCCTGTACTTAAGGACCTGAAGATGTACCTATCGATACCTCATTGGTACGTAGGACTTACTAATAATTTTTAAAATAATGGTTTAATGAATGATTGAATGAAACAGATCTATTGTCACAGCACAGAAAGTTTTACAACATAAGACTAAAGATATTTTAGAATCTGTCGGTTCTATTAAACATAAAATAATTTTTAACATTCACTGCTCAATCGAATTAACCTATATCTGAACTTAGGGTCATGAGCAATTAAAGATTTTATTAAGTGGTTATATTATTATTATTTGATATCTGTTGTGTGGCAGTTTGATAGAGCTTTGTTTACACAAATAATCTGGATATTAATACGTACCTATGTTACCTACATGTCCAGAAATATAAAAACTATGTTAAATGGGTTAAAAGTCAGAGGTTTTCGGTTTAATCAAAGATGTATAATAAATTATTTAGTATAAATTTAAGAGGGTACGAAGCTCACAGCATGTGGATCATTGCAACCTACATTGCACTTAAATTCTTCGAGTATATCACATAAGTATCTAACTAAATACAGGCAAATAGCAACAACGAAGGAGCTACAGCAGAAGGAGAGTTTTCCCAGCAAGTTTTGAATATGTTTACTTCAAAGTTCCGTTCAGTGTAGATCTGTCAGTGGTACAAGGTTGACAGCGTGTGGATAAATTCAGCCCATATAACACTTATTTTCATAAGAAGGCCTAGCCCCTGGAGAGATAAAGGAGATAATCCTAACTAGCCTAATTAAGTATAGGTAAATACTTACTGAATGAGTTTTCTCAGAAATTTTTGGATGTTTCATTCTAAGTTTGGTTCATGTGAAAAATTGGTTTCATGCATAGAGACACTCTCGCATGGAATGTAGAGGGTTAGGTTGACATTTTCACCCTCATTTTTTCTTCTAAGCATGTTCTTTAGTGTTCCAATCTCATACTCTCAGCCTTGGTACTAACTGCTGAAAGCACTTGAAAGTCTCAGAAATAGTTATGTTTTAACTCTGTCTATCTTCTACGTTCTATTCAGATCGCAGGCAACTCTTTCTTACTGGGTTAAATTTTAAAAAGATGCCGTGCAAATTTATATAAAACACTAATAAATTTCTATAGTTTGCGAAAGTGCAAGCAGTCTTGTTAGTTAAATTAGGTATTTTTAGAGGTTTCTATTTATGTTATTGTATTTTACATACTTCTGTTATTGATACTGATACCTAAAGGTGATTCTGAACAAATGCATCACCTATTCTATATCTCATAATGGATAATAACACTTATGTCGACAATGATTTGATGATAGATCAATTTAGATAAAACGCGGTTTTAAAGGTTATTCAAAATACGACCTTCTAAACAAAAATATGTTAGTATGTGGGACTCACATCATGTCTGATTCTTATGTTTAATAGTTGTGCCCATTCAATAACTTAGATTTAGGTAAAGGTAAACTTATCCATGAAGTTAGTTAAGTATACCTTTTACTTAATTTTCAGATTAAAAATGATATTTAGTATACCTGCAACTAATTATGTATATTTAATATTAGCCATGAAACTGATAGAGAAATGTTATAATTATAACAGACTGAAAGATGTCTGCTCTTGGTACACATATTAGTTTAGAAAGTTTTAGTCAATCAACCTGAAATGTGCCCCGTTAAATAAAAGGCTCTTACAATAAATACCTACTTAAAAGTCACTAGTCAACTTAGACCAGTAAAAGAATACATGGCCCTGACAATTGGTAGACGACATCAGAAAGCCTCTTGTCAGAATGTATGAGCCGGTGGTTTAGTCATGTCCTGAGACAGTGTAGTGGAGACCTGTGTTTTCTTTTCACATCCACTATATTTGCTGCAACGTAGGTCCGCAAAAAGTCTTAACGTGGATAGTATTTTTAAAAGCGACACCAATGTTGGTCGGTCTACTATAACCTCAACAATATGGAGTCTGACAGTGATCAGATTAAGTTGGGAGATGCAGTTTGAGGTACTCATATAATTATAATTAATGTCAGTTAGAATTTAGAATGCTTAACAAGATATTCTTACTGACTAATTGTAACAATCGTTATAGGGATATGGTTGAGATATTAGTCCTAATAACTTACAAGGTTTTGTTATTAGTTGTGACTCAAGTTCACAACAGAACAGTTGTTTTAATTTAAGATGTTGTTTCCTCTAAACATCTACACGTAATTATATCTCGGACTAAGTACGAATATAATGGTAGGATTAAACGAACTTACCTGAAGTGAAGTTCTATCCTAATTATATGAAGTACTTAGTCCGAGATATATACCTACTTCCCACCCCCCGCATACCCAGTGTTAGCTCTAAACTACTGACATTGACAGGTGGGTGGCGGGTGATGGAAACATTTTTTGTTTTTTTTCTATAAATAAAATAAAATAAAATAAAATAAAATAAAATCAATTTATTTCAGACAAATGTCCATAGTTTTGTTAGTAGATACATTAATGACTTAAACACTATGTTAGTTAGTACACATCATTTAACAAAAAAATTTTAATACACAATTTTATTACATAATTTAAATCAATTCAATTCAATCCAATTCAATTTAATTTAATTTAAATATCGGTGACTCTCTGGAACACCGGGCAGACACACGTGTGCTCGTACCCAGTGTCGCAGTATAGGGCAGTCAGGCTTTTCACTGATGACCTTCAGGATGGTGTTGGCGCTGCCCCGCACCCTGCGCATGAGTGAAGCGACGAGGCGCCGCATCACCGTTGCAAACCCGTCTGTGTGCGCGTGCGCGAACATCGCTGACGCACTGCAGTAGCGTGGGAGCCCCAACAACACTCTGAAGGCATTGTTATATTGTACTCGGAGAGCGTTAAAGGCCCGCTGCGTATAGCTAACCCACAGATTGCACGTGTACAAGGTTTGGCAAAAGGCTTTAAAAAGAGTTAGCTTTACCTCCATGCCACATCGTGCAAATCTGCGTGCCAGCATATTACAGCGGACCGCCATCGCCCTCCTCTCTCTTTCAATGTCTTTGTCATCTTTCAAATCCTCAGTAACCACATGGCCGAGGTATTTGAACTCCTTCACCCTACCAAGAGCAACGCCATTTAGTAGCACAGGTGCCACACTTTCCAGCTTGCGGCTCTTGGCTTGAAAGATCAAGAGTTCGCTCTTTTTGACATTGTATAAGAGTCCATGCAATTTTGCGTACTCTTCACACACTCCTATTAATTTTCTGAGCGCCGCGATTGAAGGGCTGAGCAACACCATATCGTCTGCATAACTGATACTGTTGACGCAGTGACCGTCAATCGAGCAGCCGACCCCGGTGTTGCTCAGCTCCACAATCAGCTGGTTCACGTACAGGCTGAAGAGCGAAGGTGACGTCAACCCCCCCTGCCTCACTCCGCACTCCAGCCTGTACTCATCAGAAAGTTCACCCAACCATTTGACCCGGTTAGTTTGGTGGCCATACCAATATTTGAGAAATGATTGATGATTGAATGATTTAAAGGACGCGGATACGAGCAAGATGAGCGATACTACACGTAATTATATCTCGGACTAAGTACTTCATATAATTAGGATAGAACTTCACTTCAGGTAAGTTCGTTTAATCCTACCATAAAATAACGGTTCCACTGGTTGTCTTGAAGAAATCACTTTTAGTGATAAGGCCGCCTTTTATTACCCTTCTTGTTCGTGTATACATATTGTTGTTGTTTTTGTGTTTTTTTGGTGTGCAAATAAAGAATATTTATCTTATCTTATAACGGCATAATTAAGAGGATAGACGGTCTGAAATGCAAATTTGGAGAATAGGTCACTTTTCCGACTGTTTACATATTTGTCCGATCCGCCCCACCCATACACTCCACCGACTAGAGTGCGAAAGAGACAACTGCAGCTCGAACCGATTTTATCTACATAAAATCGACGAAAACATCATTTCGTATTCTCCTCCAAAACTAAACCGATTTTAATAATTATTTCAAGAATAATATGAGAAAGACTTTGACCACGTCTGTACGTTTTTATTTTTTTGTTTATATGATGTCTGAAAACGGGCGGTAAAATTTGTCATTTTCGTAGGTCCAAAAGAAAACATAGGGACATAGCAGAGGCAACATAGATTGTATGATAAAAATTGTTTTGGTCTAGTGTCATTATTCAGGGAGAAAACAGGGGAATACGTTTGTATGGAAAAAACCGTACTCGTCTATCCTCTTTAAGAAAAGGCATTTAAAGTTTTCGGAATAGAGTACGCGCGCTCAAATTTAAGTGGCACTAGAGCCATCTATCGGGAAATCCTGTGAAGTAGCAAGTTAAATCATTATTGCATAAATAGAACAGTTGGTGCAGAGCATGAATCCGCATCTAACTCGAATTTGCCAAATTTTGACTTGTGCCGTTATTGTATTCACCCAGCGAAGTGTGCGAGGGGTCATAGAATTTAATATAAATAATTCTAAAATTAGATTCTTTCCTTTTCCTCCTTCGGCTCCTTCGAGTTTGCGCTATTTCTCGCGGCCTTGTGCTAATTTGGTCCAGTACAAACTGTCACTCATACATTTTTTTTTTTTTTTTTAACCTGTTTTGTCCCACTGCTGGGCAAAGGTCTCCCCTAAACTCTTCCACGTCTCTCTATTTGCTGCTACATAAATTAATAAAATAATTTAATGAGTGGAATTTACGTCGTCAACTGGATTTTTTTTTCCAAAATGCAAACGCATTGTGCCCCCCCTACGTCATCACTACACCCCAAGTTGGCATCATGGAGGTTGGGATCATGGAGTAAGAGGAGATGGCATATCGGCTTGTTTCTTTAGAAAAATATTATATTATTATATATATATATTATTATAATTAGAAAATTATGTCGCCGACAAAGGGGGTGAGGGACGAATGAGGGGAGACAAAAAACATTAGGGGAGCGTGTAATTTCTCTATGGTATACAACAATCGCAGTACAAACTAGATGACGTCATGCCCAGTTGGTGGTTACTGTGCACACTTTGTTACACCATATCTACCAAGAGGAGTGTGTAATTTCTCTATGGTTGGGATGTCCTGATCTAAACTGTCACGTTTTTATATTGTAACGCCAACTAGTTTACCCATGTAGCCCCGACTTCCGAGTAGGGGCGTCGATCTGATCCACAATCGGTTTATAACTTGAGTTTTTCTGAGTTTCTGAAGTACGATTTGTTTACATGACCGTGGACCATGGACCGTGGTGGTCCAGTAGCGAGTAACCTTGCCTGCCGTGCAGGAGGCGATAGTTCGATCCCCGTCCAAGCTGACTCGTACCAATGAGTTTTTCGGAATTAATGTACGATTTGTAACACCACTGGCTTTTCGGTGAAGAAAAACATCGTGACACTGGACACACTGGACACTGGACAGAGTTTCGGTACTACTGGTGAAACGTGGATGTTCTGAGGTTTCAGAACATCTCTGACCTCCCCCCCCCCCCCCCCCCCCGGGAATATAGTCGTGAGCATATGCATATGCATTTGTTTACATCACTGGTTTTTCGGTGAAGAAAAAATTCTTGGAGAAACCGACATGCTTCAATTTCGTGATTTTGGATCCATTGTACACATGGCGACAAATCAAGCTGTACAAACCCAAAGTAACGTATAATGTCGCACGCTTATGTTGGTTTAGTACCTATAGCTTGATGTGTCGCCGTATGTAACATTAAAAGTGGGAGCACTACCTGTCACTCTAGGCAGAGTGAAGGCACTGCTTGTGAAATTAAGATATTCTGAATATACTCTATTTAGAATATCGCTGATTAGATCGTGAGACACGTGACAGAGTGAGACGTTGACAAAATTAAGTGTCCAAAATCATAGGAAACAATAGGGCTCTAGAGATTTTAGATCAATTAATTATCTGTCTAAAACACAGTCCAATTTGACTAACAAATTACTTCGTGAAATATCAATTTAGTCAAAATTCAATTACAAGACCAAAAACCCATTTCTGTGTCAATAGTCCAATCATTGTTTGCTGCGTCCGTGGTCTAATGGTTGAGAGCATTGGGCTCTTGGCACGTACGTCCCACGGAGGACACCTATACTCCATTTCAAATAGCAACAAAATTTTAAGGCTATTTTGAATTACAGAAATAGAAATTTGAAACACTTATCGCCTGTTTCACCACTTCTGAGTAAGTTCTTGTTAGCTTATCCGACAGATATTTTGAGATATTTTGTATGAAATTACGTCAAAATATCTGTCGGATAAGCTAACAAGAACTTACTCAGAAGTGGTGAAACAGGCCCGTAAGGGCGAGTGAGAGTAATCTCACTTACTCTTAGAACAACTTTAGTAACGTTCAAGATATGTATATCTTGCAGATAAATAAATCAGGAATCGGATTTTTTTTTCGTCCTTATTTGAAATAAAGTATAGTGATATGTCACTGTGTGCGTTTTCTTCAGTTGGTTAGGATATTGCACAGGCTGAATCACCTGACTGTCTGAAAAGAAATATGATTCCGTGCTTCGGATGGCACGTTAAGCTGTTGATCCCGGCTGATACCTCTGGTGGCAGCAGTCAAAAAAAACGTCAGAGGACGTAAGGCGGTCTAAAAAAACTATGACACCAGGGCTTACCCATACGATCTTCTTCTTATCGAGTGGGCTGCAAGCCCTGGTGTCAGAGTTTATTCAAACGGCCTTACGGCCTCTGACGTGGATTTTATGTAACGACTACTACCACCAGTGATAGTAACCGGGACCAACAGCTTAACGTGAAATCCGAAGCACGGAATCATCTTTCTTTTCAGACAATCAGGTGACTCAGCCTGCAATGTCCAACCAACTGGGGAAAAACGCACATAGTGAAATTTCACTAGGTTCCCCCCGTGGGAATCCAACCCACAACCTCCGTGTCAAGAGCCCAATGCTCTTAACCATTAGACCACGGAGGCAGTTAGAGGAGAGGCAGGAGACCCATACGATAAGAAGAAAATTGTTTGCAGTCCATCCCATGAATCAAATAATTTTCGAACCTTTTACGTTGCCATAAGATATTTTTCACGAGACTTCTCGTCGTGCGATAGGCACAAGTAATTTAGAAAGGGCAGCAGAGATTGCCGTTTAATAGCATTCCACATAAGTCACTGTGCCGAAAACTGTCTGAACTAAACGCAACACATTTTTCTTACGTTCTTTGCTGTGTAACGTATTTTTACGTTTTTGGGGTTCCGTGCCTAAAGGGTGAAAACGGGAACCTATTACTAAGCCTACGTGGTCCGTCCGTCCGTCCATCATTCTACATATTTAGGGCTGCAACTTTTGAACCGTAATTCAAATTATTTGAAAAATAAGATAGTTGAAATTTTCACAGTAATGCTTTTAAAAATTAAAAATCAAAAAGTTAAAAATGAACGGTGTTCTCAACAAGAAACTAGTTTTAATCGGGCTGAAAACACAATCAAATCAGCCCACATCTCTTCATCCCTTTTATTGCGCCATTCATCACAGTCCTGTGCTAATCTGATTCATTGCGAACCCGTCACCCTCACAATGTCACCAGACCAACGAGCTGGTGGCGGTAGGCAGACGCCTACTGACCTCCGTCCGTCTCTTGGCCACCACTTTTATATTGCCTTGGTTCACCGGCCGTCTTACCGTCTCTAGCCAAATGTCCTGCCTTTCGTTTTGCCATTCCTTTTGCCCTAAGGCTTTCCTCATAAGAAACCGTCAGCATAATATTTTATTATTAAGTTGAACCTTGTTTATTGGCGTGTAAAGTTCATTTCAATTAAGACCGACGAAAATAAAACACACAGGCTGGAGTGGTCTGGCCTTGCAGGTCTACAACACTCTAAAAAATTATTCAGTAATGTGACAACTCGTGATACAAAGTTCATACTGAGGAGCCCTCACTAGGCACTACGCCACAGGCACGATGATGCACAAAATGAAAATGAGATCCCAGCTGCCGAGAGTGCGGAGAGGATGAGGAGAGCATGGAACATATCCTTTGTGACTGTGATGTCTTGGTGGCAAAAAGCATTTGCGTCCTCGGATATGGGTCCCAAAACCGGGAGATCTTAGGTGTTTTCCCCTAAATGGTATTGCCTCCTTCATTGACCATATTATATTTGAAGGGTGAAGAAAGCAAAAAGTATTGGGGCTAACACAAAGGATCCCACTGGGTCGAAGTGTTGCTGGCTTGCCAGCCCCCACAACAAGATTACATAAGAAAGACTAACCAAATGTTTTAAAATTGCAGCTTCCTACAGAAACGACTCAAGTCTGTACCATCCGCTAACATTATAAATCGCCTCTCTAATTTCGCAATCGATCAAGATGTGTCTTCCACTCAATGGATTGTGATAAATGCCATGCGCTCTATTCACGGCCTGATTGCATGGAGATAAGGGCGCTGGATGGGAAAGATTGTAGATCAGGATAATATCACAAAAAAAAGGACAAAGGCTAGCACTGCGCAAAAAAACCCAAATCGATCTACATGTGGGGACACATTGTTTTAGTAGGTATTTAAATAGTTTAGCTGAATAAGCAATTTCGTCTCAGTCTGACGGAGCGACTGGAGCACTCGCCCGTCGTTCCCGTACCACCGCCGTACCGCTAGGTCAATAATGTAACTATTAATAAGTGCACTTAAATAAATGTGTAAATCAAGAACTCTTTTCCATCATCCCACTGCAACAACATACGTCACCCCCTACAGTGGTGACCACCGACAACGAACACGCAACCTTCAAGATGATTTCACATACATAATAGCCGTTTAGTGCACAGGTACAGGTTAGGACAAGCATTTTGACCGGCACTTCTTAAAAATATTGCCCTCAGGGAGGGAGTTGCGATGTCATCAATTTTTTGTATATGATAACAATTTTTTTGTTCTGAAACCTATCGTGTGGGGATCAAAAGAGATCCGGTTCTAAAAATATACTCCACTATTTCCTGTCACTCACTTTTTTTCTAAAAAATCCAAAAAGTATTTTCAAAACATATCAAGTTTGGGCTCATACAGTTAGGAAACGTCTGAGTACATTTTTTTGTGAAACATACGCCTAACTTCAATAAAGCAATTTCAAAAATATTTAGGTTTAGGTACTATGACCTCATGTTTCGCTCGTTTGTGTGAAGCCTGTTGTCACAGGCTATAATATTATGTGTAAAGGAGCTCGGTAATTTTTCTGCTAGGACTGCAAAAGTACCGATAAGCCAATCGATTTGCTATTATTTATGGGAGGACCCATTCTTCTTAAGAAACGTATTTAATTTAATTAATGAATACTCCCTTAATTTTTTTCTAATACATAGTATGCATCAGGGATCTTCCAGAAATTTGCTATCTACACCGATCTTTTATTCAGTCTCACAGCATCGTCACCTTAACAAGGAAGCGAATAGAACTGATTGATGACGATTTTTAGTAATTGAGACACTTTAGAAAGATTAATGTAGGTGCGACGCCGTTACATACAATAGATCCAAGAATTATGAATCAGCGACAACTTTCTATGGCAACAAAATTGGGTCTTTTTATAATGGGCCTTTTTGTTAGTGTTGATGGATTACAGATTTCGGTTTTGCAACGATTTTCTTTTTATTTTGCGGTAAAGGAAAGTCATTTTCTCCCCTCCGGACGGAAAGCGTCTATTTTCGTACCGCTGCGCTAAACGAAGTTGCCGCTTTCCACCTCCGTCGAGGAGAAAAACAGTATACTAACCTCGGGCAGTAAATCGGAAAGCCTCAGATCACATGATTGTTGACCGAGGCGAAGCCGAGCCAATTACATAAGATAGACCTTACTTACTTTCCTGCCTTCAGTGTGTAATCTACTATTTAGTATCTGGGAAGGAAAAGTTCTAAGACGTTTCGATTTCAAAGAAGTCAAAGGACTTGTAGAAGATATAGAATAGGCCTTTTAAAAGTTTACTTGAATTTCTTTGAGACCTAGATGGTTATTTTAGTTGAATTTTATTCCGTTTTGTTAAGTAAACCCGAAGTAAAAATAATTTATGCAATAAAGGAAATTGAAGCCCAGTTATTAAACGTCAAATCTTTTTTTTTAAGCTACCACCGCGTCAGAACGTGTTGTCGCTGTATAGAAGATGCGGCCAGAAACTCTACAACAGGAGTCACGTTGCAGGGTTTGCCTCGAACAATTGTCTCTCGTGTGGTGTTCGCGCGGTTCGCGTCTCAGCCTGCCACGAGGCTCCCAAATCCTTCTCAGTTGTTCTTACTCAAAAACAATCCTCGAGATTGGATAGACACTCCCTCAAACTACTTGACACTGGCGAAATCTAAC
This sequence comes from Agonopterix heracliana, assembly GCA_963693445.1. Classification (NCBI taxonomy): domain Eukaryota; kingdom Metazoa; phylum Arthropoda; class Insecta; order Lepidoptera; family Depressariidae; genus Agonopterix; species Agonopterix heracliana. Next base: position 8,956,699 of record OY856332.1, read on the forward strand.
AAGGAAACGCCATTAAATAAAAATAGAATAGAATAGAATAGAACTCTACAACATAATACGGCTTAATAAGTATTACAATATAAATTCTTAAGCTAAGGTAAAGTACAAAATTTCTAAGTACTAATTAACTTTTATCTCAAATAGCTAACAAACGATTTAAGAATGCTAATTAGTGTAGAAATAAAATTTGATTCGTAATTCCATCTCTATTTTGTAGCTGTAGGCAATAACTAAAATGATGCCTGCTTTGTTATTTTTTCTCTGTGAGTATTTCTTATTAGGATTACTATTTTAAAATTGAAATCTTTGTTTATCTTTCTGAGGCTTAGTTGCCGAAAAGCTCATAAAAGTTAATCCTCAATTAAGGGTTTAACTATACCAGGCAGCACAGCATCGCATTTTTCCGTCGCTCCATCCTTTTCTGTCACTCAGGAACGTCATTTTGCTAGAGCAGATAAGAAAGACGGAACGCGATCGCACGCGGCGTGCTGTTCCGTTCCGTCTATATTATATGCTAGCAAATGACGTTCCTGAGTGACAGAAAAGAATGGAGCGGCGGAAAAATGCGATGCTGTGCTTCGTGGTGTAGTTCAACTCTAAATCTCCTGCTGTCACGTACGAATATTAGGACAATAGTTATTTGTTATGCTAGGCTGCAAAGTTGTTTTTTGCCGCGAGTACTTATATTGAAACCTGAGCAAGCGAAGGATTCTAGGATTGAACCACGAGCGAAGCGAGTGGTTCAAATATAGAATCCGGAGCGTAGCGAAGGTTTCAAAGGTACGAGACGCGGAATAATTTTGCAGCCGAGCGAAACACACAACTTTTCACCTCACAACAGCGAGGAAAATGTTAGGTGCAAGCACTGAGTTTAGATGTATAGAGCGAACATCGCGCTTTATGACGTTGTCCCATTCTATTGCGGCTATATATTATTAGGTACTCTTGCATTTAGTCACTGTCTCACTGCGGTCACGTGTAGCAGTTTGATTGAAAACCAATTGATCTCAATGTCCTGGTGTGTAGTGTGTACTGAGACACTGCGCAAATAATTCAGGAAATGTAACGGAATAACTTCTCATAGGTAAACAAGATGAATTAATTATTAAAATGCAGTTTAAATAAGTATTATTTTAAATGATGTTTTTATCCCACACTGGAAAAATAATTATATGCAAATGCAAATAAGGACAAATCTATACGTTAAAAAGAGAAGACAAGAGATATTGCTACTCAAAGGGATTATATTTAGTTATAATCTCTTTGTTGACACTCAAATAAATTATAGTGAAGGACAAACTTATACGCGAAAAAGAGAAGACAATAATATGCACGAATATATGCATAGTTCGTTATGTTAGCAACATAATCTTTTTGTCTTTCTCGCACGTATGGTTTTACTATCTTTTTATCTGGACTCGAATGGATTCGGATTTTAAAAACTCTTTGCACGCTAGCGGATAAAATGCACTTTTGCACTCAGATTTCGAATGATAAACAGAATCTTTCCGAGCTTGTGAGGTGAAAATTAAATTTTTTCTTATAATTTCAGTTACCACGTACACATGCGTTTCTGGAATATCAGTTGGTGGTCGTAAAAACAGGACAAACTTTTTAAATCCACATTCTGATGTTATATCCTTCATGAGTCCTATGTTTCGTGCAACTGAGAGGTAAATATGAAGTACCTATTATCTGAATGGATAAAAATATCGTAAACTAAAAATGATGTTGGCCTAATTGGAAGAGCAACTCAATAACGCGGTGGTGGATCGATTCCTCACCTGCACTGCTAAGTTCTATGGGATTTATCACACGGCGACAGGTCAGGTTACCCTGTTTGTACTTTTAACTATTAGAAGTGGAACGCTGCGAATCGTGCTAGAGGGTTTGGTATGTTGTTGTTGTTTCGTCTCACGGCACGCTGCGCCCGCGCCGGCAGCCGCGTCTTTGCAGGCTCTCACTATGTTGTGTTTTGTACGCAGTTTAGTTATGGGTATATAGGGTGCGTAACATGATGATTCGCCGTATGTGCGTGTGTTGTATGGGGTTTTGTGTTGTATTCGTCAGTATCACTCGGCGACGACTTTCACCGCGCGTCCCTAACTCACGTTAGAGACTTTAGCGTCATCGCAATTGTCATAGGACGAGGGTGCGTGTTTTTGGACTTGACCCATTCGGCGTAAGCTGCTTTCGTTAGGGATAATTTATTTCGGGATAATTAATTAGTCTTAACCTTTCATAACAAAAAATATGAAAGGTGCCTGATTTGATCGGGCGTCCAATCACCCCAAATTATTTTACTGTTTTCACTAGAAATATCGATAAGAAGAGAAGACTAGAAATAAAAACAAAAAATATGCTTATCGTTAGTGCGTTCACACACGATGACGCATTGACGCAGCGGCAGACGTCAGTCCGTCATTTGTGAAGCAAGGAGTTGTATCAAACCGCACGTAGAAGCACACACGGTGACGCATTGACGCACCGGGTGTGGTTCTATGGACTGACATCTGCCGCTCCGTCAGTGCGTCATCGTGTGTGAACGCACTTCGTAAAAGAAGATGACCTGAAGATTAATTTTTTTCTTCTTTTCAGCCCAATTCCAAAGCCCAATCAACTTCGAAAAAAGGAAAACAGTGCATTTGCAACAAAATATACGACCCAATGTGCGCTACAAGTGGAAAATCTTATTATAACTTCTGCATGTTCCGGTGTGATGTTGGAGCGAACCGAAAGATTAGAATAAAGCATCGGGGTAACTGTATACTGTACTAATTTGTAACATCTTACCATTGACTTACCAACTATTGGACGTAGGGTCCACGCTCAAGTGTCCGAACCAAAAGAGAAACAAAACACATAAAGAGTATCAATTACGCACCAGTCTTCGTTTATTTGACGGACTACGAGCACGTCTGCATGCCGATGCCGTGATGGTTGCTGTGCTGTAAGAATTTGTTAAAACTCACATAAAAATGTCATCAGTTTAAGGTTTTTTTAGTTAGAATAAGTTACTAAGGCCCGATTCGACCAAACGCGAGTAAATTATATTCTTAGATAAAGTCGCCGGTTACTCTAGAGTAAACTGATTTTGCCTTTTACCAACCCCAATCTATGAATAAATTTTACACGGCCAATTTTGACGGTGTAAAGCTAGACTGAGACGAATGAAATGTCACATAATTAAAGAAATAATAATAAAAAGAAACCTAACGAACTAAAACTGTATAACCTCACATTGCAATAAGTACGGATACAACGACCTCTTTCTTTAGGTGGATTATACATTCGTTCTTTTAGTACGGGGTTAGTATGGTAGAAGACAAATGAAGTTATTTCAGAGTACCTAAACACCAAGACTAAAATTGTTCCTTGTATAAATCTAAGTTTGGTCGAATCCGGCCTAACACGTACTTTCGTTTCTGTCTATTTTCATTGTTCAATTGTATTATTTAAGTTATGTTAATTAATGTAAATGGTAATTAAAGAAATATAAAAAATTCAAAATACCTATGTTGTAATCTTCTGTGCAAACCTAATAAAAGAATAAGTTGAAAACTTGTAACGATTATCTTTGAATAATAGAAAACAGAATATAAGTTTGAAGTAAGTTATAATAGCTATTATATAATAGCTGATATGTTAATGCTAGTATTATTAGCTGATATGCTATACCTCCGTGAAATATCTTACCACAAATATAATATTTCCTGCTCTTCCCAACTATTTTTAATACACTTATCGCGACCAGACCCGACATTAAACAAAACTATAGTTTTTGAACTTCTGCAAGAGAAAGTTGGGTACTTCGAACAACTTAACGGGAAATGGAGCTTAAACTTGAGTAGCTTTACTACTGGGACCTAATAAATATGAATATTATCTATCCTTTACATGATATAATAAAATTTTTAACTTGACGTGGATGTCATCATCATCAGCCTATATAGGGTCCTTCTTATAATGCTGACACTTCTCCTTCAGACTCTGACCAGACCATCAAACTGAACAACTTTTTCTATACCTAGTCTATGGGAACAACATCGATATCGCGAATAAAAGCAGCTGTCCCATACATTTAAATTGGCTCGAGTAGGTTTGCAGTTTTGTATGCCACAGCCACTGACATATACTCTAGCGATAGACAAGCTCGTTCAAACAAACAACATGTCACACAAAACAACACATTGCGGTCTGTCATTGCCATAGTGACGAAGTGAACTCGGGAACATCAATGCGGTGCGTATACCGCATTCAAGTGGAACATGTTGCTTCTATGAAAGGGCCTGTGTATCGCTAGAGTGTAAGTCAATGGCCACAGCAGTTTTGTTTTTCGCGATTTCGTTGTTGGTCCCATAGAGAAAGTTGTTCAGTTTGATTGTCTGATCATTCCCTTAAAAAGAGTCAGCATATTAAGAAGGACCCTGTATAGGTATGTCCCACTGCAGGGCACAGGCCTACCCTCAGGGAGGGTGTATAGGCGTTAGTCCACCACACGTGGATGTATATTGATTATATTTACAAAAATATTAATTGGGGGTGTTTAGGATACGTAATGGATAATTTTAAAAGTTATGAGTATTTTAATTTAAGTCAGTGGTCTGCATGTAAAAAGTCGCGTACTCTTCTTCGATCGATACTCTTCTTTGAAATAATATAATTTTGTATAGGTAACAAATTTTGACAACCCTGTTTCTTCCCACGGTTGTCGTACGAAGCGAGTAAGGGAAACTGCCGCGATATTATCGCAACTCTTTCGACTACATTCAGTGGTGGGGCGCATGCGTGACGCGAATCGCGAAATCGCTGCAGTGTGTAAGGTGTCGCGATATCGCTGTCGATAATATCGCTCGAAAAAACCGCTCGATAATATCGCTGCAATGTGCGGAGGCCTTTATTTTGCATTTTTTTTATTTCACAGCTCTACAAAGCTAGCAATACTATATACATACGTATACATAAACTCATGATCGTAATCCCTTTCGGGGTGTCAGAAACCTTGCTACAACTACCAACTTTCTGTTTAAGAATGCACATAAGATCACGCCATAGTCCCGTGGGTTGTAGTTAGAATCCACGGACTCTGACACAATATCTCTTTACCTTCATTCACATTCATACACATTTTCATGCACTTTGATTGCTAAAAGTGACCATTGCAACAACTACATTCTTATGGAAGCAAAGATAGGCAGAAGTATTGGGAGTGGCCGTCGAAAGGGCAAGTGCGTATCACCCTCAATCGACGGAATCGTCGATGTCGACGAATGTTATGTAGTTTTTATTTTATTTTATTTTATTTTATTTTATTTTATTTTATTTTATTTTTATTTTATTTTATTTTTATTTTATTTTATTTGGAAGACCAACAGCTGTTGGTCATAGCATAGCAGCATAGTTGTTGCAATGGTCACTTTTAGCAATCAAAGTTTCAGGATGGAATGATGTGTCAAGTGGTGAGAGGTAGCTTTCATCTTAGTCGCCTAAGCAATACTCCCAAATAAAAATAAAATAGGTAGTAAACATTATACGGATAACTTTCTAAGTCTTACAGCCAAAGGATCTCAACTCAGTCGACAAAGTGGATGAAGCTCAGACAATTTTCAAGTCCTTCTATAATGTCGAAGTGAAGAAAATTCACTTAAACTCCAAGCATTCAAGTTAACTGTATTAATTTAACAGCGGGCTTGGAATAAAGGCGAGCAGAGACTTTGAGCGGAGCAATTAGAAAGACAAATTAGTTAAATAAATAATGGACATCTTCGGGACGGGATTTCAAGGGATTCGTCTTTCTATGTTGGAGATTTTTTATTTGATTTATGAATTTATGTTGAGATTTATAAAGTCAAAGTTCTTTATGTTAAAAGTGTAGGCAACGTGGCCTACAGGTGTATTATTCGGCTCCACTGGAGAGATGTTTATGGACTGTAGTTTTCTTCTGGTGGCAGGAGTGGTTCGATGGAAAAGAAAGTATTTTTTGCAGCACTGGAGGTTTATTTTAGTTATTTTTACACCTGGGTTAGTAACACGCAGAAGAATTGTACCAATAGAAAAGGCGGAAAACGGAAATACAACTTTTTTAATAACTACATTTTGTGTTAGTGTTGCCAACAAAAAGTGAGCACTTTAATCTATCTTTATAATGAAAGTGGTGCGTCTGTTAGTAATCTTGTAACTTCTGAACGACTTGACCGATTGAGGTAATTTATTTTGTTTTGTCGAAAACAACGACCACGGATAAAATCGCGTTGAATATTGGCAGCCCACCCTCAACCTCAATTGGACTCAACCTTAGATCAATGTAAAATTAATGGATGGTTACGCAAACATTTAAAACCAGAAAAATGAGGCAAATCAAACGAATGGTACTCGTATACTTCAAATTTGTATGCAATTGCCCAAGTTCTGACAAAAAATTGTGCTAGTTTGCATGGACCAATTGCCCTAGTAGTGTGCTTTAGCTTAACGCGCTTTAGGCCTATCCATTAATTTTACTTTGATCATAGGGACTCAACATGTCATACAATTACAAAACCAAAAAATGGCACTATTGTCTCTAATATTATTACCTTTGTATGCATCAGTGGTGGAACATTGCCGCTGACATTCCAGTCCTTTTAAAAGTATTCGGTTTCAGTAGGTAATGTAAAACAATTAATCATAACTTAGCGGTCCCGTTAATAGCGCACTGATGCGAAGTCCTTGGATATAACATGTCATTGGATTTTGTGTTTAAAGGCTTATAAATAAACATAAAACTGGAATACAATCTTGTTTCGCTACGATGACGTTCTACGAGTTTACCAAGTTTCAGGCTTTTTAGTTCGCACTGTTCACATTCCGTTCTTAATATGCTGACAGTTTTTAAGAGAATGATAGTTGTTCAGTTTGATGGTCTGATCATCCCTTTAAAAAGTGTCAGCATATTAAGAAGGACCCTGTATAACACGGAATGTGAACAGTGCGAACTAACAAGCCTGAAACTTTCACTTCTTAATTAACTGGTTTAATTAAAACCGCTGGGATCTTATCTTTATAAACAATCTGTAAGTGAATGGCTTTAAGGTTCAAAGTGGACCTAATTTCAGGGTCTTACTTACTTTTAGAGAATTAATACACTTTACAAAACTACATTAGCTACTTTTGCCATTTGTAAGGAAATGGGGCATTTTCTGAATGGATTTCAAAAAGAAAAAAATGAATGGATTTCAAAAGTGCAGATCAAAAACCGCCGTAGAAAAAAAAATTAAAAAACATTGTCTGATATTTTCAAATTTCGAGGTTACCGTTTTTTTTCTATACGGTAATGTTACCTAATACAAAGCTATAAGACCAATCAAAGTTGACTTTTTCATGTGGTTTTATAGCTTTGTATGGCAACTTTAGATTGTCTTACTATTACGTATGGGTATTGAAGTAAGGTGAAGAACATGACAGTATAGAAAAAAAATGGTAACCTCGAAATTTTCAAATTTCTCACATTTTTTTTTCTACGGCTGTAAGACTTAGGTTTTTATATTAGTGATTTAGGCCGAGATTCAGAGACGATTTTTTCAGTCTTAGCTCGAGCTAAGTAGCGTCAAAATGTATGGATTTTGACATACGGGAGTTCGAACTATGACTTACAAATCGTCTCTGAATCTCGGCCTTAGTACCTTACAACAATTTCTAAACGGCAATCGGTAATCTTTTTGGTAATTAAAAGTCCCCCGGCTACAGTACTATAACGAACTGAACCAGGGAACCGTGTTCCAGTGTAACATGCAGTTCCTACTGATCTAGTAGGTAGGTAATGGTACATTAATACTTAGATCAAAATAAAATGAATGGATAGGCCTTACGCGAACATACCTACCAAACAAGAAAAATGAGGCAAAACAAATGAAAGGTTTACTTCAAATTTGTATGCAAGTGCCCTAGATTTGACAGATAATGGCGCTAGTTTGTATGGACCAAGTGCACCAGTAGTTTGCTTCAACTTACCGCGCTTTAGGCCTATCCATTAATTTTATTTTGATCTAAGCATTAATATCGTTGCTCGAAAATGATCCTGACACCTAGCGAATTGATGACATCTGTTGTACCTACTAACCTAAAATTTAATTGCTAACCGAACAAGATTATTCGAATGATCTCTACTATGAGGATGCTTCTATCTTAAGCTCGTAAGGTTTGGTATAAGAAATAAGAAAATGGTGTACAGGATGTTGAGTGTAGGGAGGTCGGTTGTTTAATAAAATAATTATTATTATTTTCTTCTTCTTCCTGCCCTACCCCTTATTTGGGGTCGGCGCAATATGTCGTCTTCCTCCATTCATCTCTTTTAGCCGTCAATTCAGCTGACACACCTTTTTTACACATGCAATGTCATCCTTCAAAATTCTTCAAAAATAATTATTATTATCTATCAAAAACAAATTCTTTATTAATCTCACCACAAATACAATGTTACCAAAACAAAAAATGTAGCACAATTTGTTTGTGGTAAAAATTGTTTACAATTTTATTATCTACTACCATTAGGCGAAGTATTTTTCGCTTACGCTAATAGACGTAACATCAGTGTAACCGCGTGTGAGACAGCGATAGTCATAAAATCCTATACAATTTGTATGAAAATAGTTGGAAAATAGATGTCTGACTCCGGAGTCAGACAGCCGTCGTAGAAGAAAAAAGTGGCTACGTCGATAAGGACAGCAATAAGTAGCGATCTCCTTTTTTAACTAGAGCGAATTTGCTATGTGCATCTCTTACTGAGTGATATGACAAGACACGTGCTTTCTTCTAGTTCCTTCTCTTTCTACGTATACTACTTTATTTTTATGCAAGCGGCTAAAGGATTCTGATCACCACGGCTAGCATGCCACCCAAAGCGACAAAACGAGAAAAACGTCATGCGTGCTATTTTGCCTTACGTAAAATAACAAAGATGGCTCATCTCGATTTTTATTGTTTTCTTGGGGGTGGCGAGTGGGTGGGTGGAGTGAGTTTTGTATGAACAGCAATTTATTTTTTCTTGATGCTGGCTCCATAGTGAAAGTTACTAACAAAGGGGTAGCATTGCAACTTGCAACCGCGGCACAGCTAGTATTAAAACATAGTGTCCTTCTTAATATGCTGACACTTTTTACGGGGATGATCAGACCATCATACACTGATCAACTTTCTCCATGGCACCAACATCGAAATCGCAAGAAAACAAGTCAGATGTTCCATACAAAATTGCAAATCTACTCGAGCCAAAAGAGTACTATAATTACGCGATTTCGATGTCGTTCCCATAGAGAACGTTTTTCAGTTTGATGGTCTGATAGGGGGTCAGTAATAAAAAAGGGTCAGCATATTATGGTATAATTCCCTGTATAATTCTCAGATGTTGCTTAATAGGTGACAAATAATTCATTCAAAAACGCCTTCCTCTTCTTCTTGCACCACACGTCAGCCAATGGAGCCAACCACCAGGATTTGCTTTATTATAATTCCTGAGTTGTACGGTGAAATTAAACCAGAGCGGATCCCCGAAAGTCTACTACCTACTAGGGATTGAAATGATATTCGGGAGGCAACATACAAATACATTATTCTTTATTGTCACACCAAATCTAAAATAATGGGCCAAGTGCAAGTTGGATTCGCGCACGGCGAACTCAGTACATTCATCCATACCAAAAAAAGTTTGTTTTCACAGGGACCCTAATTAGTGCGAGCCCGGCACACACTTGGCCGTTTTAATTTTTTTTTGTTTTACCTTAGAGTATGCACTATAATCACACCAAGTTTCACGCTTGTATGTATTGCCGTTTTTTCCGTCAATCCGAGCATCAGGCGAATAAATGTGCTGTTCCGTAGAAAACATCAATACTCGCTACTCAACCTAAATGTATGGAACAGTTATTTCTTTTGCTGTTTCAATGTTGGTCCCATATTAACAGTTGTTCAGATTGATGGTCTGCAGCACTTCCTAAGATATTTAACGTATTGAATTTTACACCCTGTATAATACACGCATTCTTCTACCATTGCCTAAAAGTACCTTAAAGCATACTTGTATGAACTTTAGTTCCAGTTGTTGTATGGAAATGAAACTTCTGTACTTAGTACTAATATTTATTATGTGGCTGACAGTCAGTTGCAGAAACGCTCATTAGAGTTAATCCTCCATTAAATCTCTTGCTAGCTTTTACTATGTCAACAAGACAAAAAGTGACAGCAAGAGATTTAATGGAGGATTAACTCTTATGAGCGTTTATGAAGCATACTAGTAAAATATGCAAACACCGCGGTATAGGGCTGTCTCATTAACTTTCTGTTGGCATTTAAATTGGCATAAATTAATAAAAGTTTTATTCATACTCGAGCATATAGGGAAATATACGTGAGGACAGTGTATGCATGCGCGTTTCTTATGCAGTGGAGGTAGAATCCAATGTGGTCTTCTCGTACTTGGTAGCGGCGGCAAATCAGACCACTTAACGTTTGGTGGTATTCTCATATATGGAGGAAAAGGATGACTAGTTATTTGTAAAGAACGTTCTTTGATGTGCAGAGTTATTAAAAATATTATGATGATACCTGCGAAGAAAAGTTTTTGCTTAAGGCACCGATCCTATTGTGCTGCTCTCAATCATATTTTTTTTGTTTCTAAACAATTAAACAACTTATCCAAAAAACATGTATGTCGCATTGTAGTCATTGCTGATTTTCAATTCATCGGGTCAGTGCGGATTTGTTTTTATAATATTAATTGTAGTTATTATTTTAAAACTGCCAATTGTGGCCACTTTAACTTTACTTTACACTTTGGTTTTAACGATATAATAGTAAAATAATAATATATGATCATAAAATGTTGTTTAATTGTTTAGAAATAGAAAAAAAAACACGATTGAGGGCAGCACAATAAGCTCAGTACCCTCTTAAGAGGATAGTCTCTGCACCTCGCTCCATTCAAACTCTTAAAGTATGGATCAAATCAAACAGGCGCATGGCGGACGTATGGAAATGATTCCATAGGTACTTTTAGTCCCAGTCAATACTACTAACGAATTAAAGTCAATGATTTTTTCTATCTAGAAATTAATCGCTGTGCTTCTGGTTTCTCAGATTTCCGTTAAAATTATACAGTTTCAATACAAAATTAATCTAAGATTTGTATGGAAATCCTTTAAGCACTATTTTAATGAAAATCTGACTAACCACAAGCAGAGATTAGTTTCTAGATTGTTTTTAAAAACTTCATTGACTTTAATTTTTTAATATCTACAATAATATAAAGAAACATAATTTGTATGGAGTGCACTAGCGATTAACATCCTCTTAAATTGATGTCCTTAGTATGGAAACTTAATTATGTTCTAGTTTTAAGCATTAGACAGAAAAGTTACTAGAACTTTAATGTGTATAGGTAATTTTAACGAAAATTTGAAAAACCACATTGTCATGCACTATCAATGGCAAGGCTATTATTTCTATGGGACAGGAAGCTGCCAGTCTTATCTGAGAAGTCTTTAAAAAAATATTTTGGCCTCTGGGCCCCAAGGAACCTTACAAGATTTTATAATAAATATAATTAAATGGTACAAAAAATCACTAAATTAATTAGTCTTTTCTCGTAAATGTTGTTAAGTGTAACATTGTTCTATCTACAGAAAAACAGTCTTAGATTTATTTCAATACAGGGTGTTACGGTAAACAGTTGCATTACTTTAAGGGGTGATTGTATCCGTGATACTACAACTTTCCAAAAGAAAAAAATAGTTAATTCGAAAAAAAAAATTCGACTCTTCATACGAAAGTTCAATCAGCTGATTGCATTTATTATGGGAAGTCCAACATTTTTTTTACGAATTTCCTATATGTAGTATGTCCTATAAGTAATGCAACTGTTTACCCTAACACCCTGTACGTACAGGGTCCCTCGTAATATGCTGGCACATTTTTAAGGGGATGATCAGACCGTCAAACTGAACAACTTGCAACAAAATCGAAATCGCGAAAAAAACACAGCTGTTCCATACAAAACTGCAAACCTACTTGAGCAAATGACAGCTGATTTTTATTTCGCGATTTCGATGTTGGTCCCACACAGAAAGTTATTCAGTTTGATGGTCTGATTACCCCCTTAAAAAAGTGTCAGCATATTAAGAGGGACCCTGTATTTTTATAGGTACTAAACTTACATAATTTAAACATTTTTTTTTAATTTTGAAATGCAATCTCGTGTCGTAGAGTCAAGTAATAAAGCAAACATTTCTGCACTTACTGAATGAGGAATTTTTATTGAAAGGTAATATTTTTTAATGTACTATTAAATCATAATTATGTAGTGCTTTGTTATTATTCCAGTATAATGAAGTCACGTTGCGTTGATTGCCTTTAATTAGCCCTGCACGAGGAATTTCCCGGCTAAGTAACAAATCAGGATTCTTCATCTTATCGTGTGGGCAAGCCCTGGTGTCAGAGTTTATTCAAACCGCCTTACGGCCTCTGACGTGGTTTTTTGCGTAACGTCTACTACCACCAGATATAGTAGCCGGGACCAACGGCTTAACGAATCATTTTCCTTTTCAGACAATCAGGTGATTCAGCCTGCAATGTCCTAACCAACTGGGGAAAACGCACAAAGCGATATATCACTAGGCCGGTGTCTCCCGTGGGAATCGAACGCACGACCTCCATGTCAAGAGCCCAATGCTCTTAACCATTAGACCACGGAGGTGGAACAAATCAGGATAAGAAGGAGAAAGGTCAATACTACAGGACCCTAAGTGTCCAGTCATCATCAAATCATCACAGCCTATATACGTCCCACTGCAGGGCAAAGGCCTACCCTCAGGGAAGGTGAATGTGCGTTAGTCCACTACACGTGCCCAATGCGGATTGGTAGACTTCTCATACGCATCGGACTCCTGACGCATGATTTTTTGAAAGGAAAATCAGCAGTAGAAAGATGCATATCTCCATAGTAATTTTGTCATTTTCAACTGCTGAGCTCAGCGAATGAGATTTAAAAATCGCACTCCAGGTCAGAATTTAGCCGTTTTCTTTGAAAATTGAGAATATTTTTTTATGAATTTTGAAAAAATAAGAAAACCACGTCATTCTTTGTACCTAGTATTGTGAAGTATAATATTGTACATTTTCATTTTCTTACGATCAACAATGAGTAAAATGGTTACAACTGGAAAAAAAGGGGGATACATTTTTCTTCAGTTTAGTGTGATTCTTCATAGTGAAAGTTGTTCAGTTTGATGGTCTGAACATCCCCTTAAAAAAGTGTCAGCATATTAAAAAGGACCCTGTATGTCAGTGGCTATACTGGCTATACAGGGTGTTTCATTAGTAAGAATAAATTTTTAAAACTCTTAAGGGGGTTGTTTAGACCGTCAAACTGAACATCTTTCTCTCTGGGACCAACACCGAAATCGTGAAATAAAAATAACTGAAAACCAATTTTTTTTTTCGCGATTTCGATATTGGTCCCATAGTGAAAGTTGTTCAGTTTGATGATCTACACCACCCCCTTAAAGGTTTATTTGTAGTTTTGTAACACCTTGTATAGGTTAAAGGGATTATTAATAAAGAGTATTATATTGTATTGTATTGTATTTGGCGCATCTAGAAAAAAATACATATGCCTTGCCTAACTATAGTCACGTTATTTTTTGAATACATCGCTTCCTTGCACTTAAAGAAGCAGATGTTGTAAACCGAATTATTGTTTGATAGACAATGAGGGATATAAACGTCTGGGCAATCCTTACAATTTTTTATACTGTCTAAGGGAGTCAAATGTTTGTCTAAATTTTCACCAGAAGCACAAAAATTTCTATACTGATTGAATGTTGCTAGGACTAGTAAGAAAAGTCCACCTGAAAGTAAGAAAAAGTTTTTTTAGGCTAACAACAACCAAAAAGTACTTAAAACTACCAACAACACCCAAATACTACCAGAAACTACCAAAGGTAACAAAAACTACTAAAAAGAGCCAATAACAATAACAATAACAATTAAAAACTACCAACAACCACAAAAAGTGTAACTTTGGTATTGGAAACGATCACCGAAGTTAAGCAAAGTCAGGTCCGGTCAGTCTTTGGATGGGTGACCGTTTAGTGGTATTTCATCTCGAGCGTTTCCGTTTCGGAAGGCACGTTAAGCAGTTGGTCCCGGATAGTTCCGTCAGATGACGTTGTAACTATTCGTTAAGCCAGGTCAGAGCTAGGTTTATTAAGGCAGCTTAAAAATTCTCTGACATCAAGTTAACCACTAGCTTGCCTCCACCAACACGCACTGGGCCCGCGTAGTGGAGTATGGCCCACTCCCTCTCACCCCTATTAGTGAGAGGAGGCCTTTACGCTGCAGTGGAATTCTACAGGCTATAACTTTTAATTGAAAATTGTTCAGTATAATGATCTGACAAACCCCTTTTGATTTGCTACGTATAAAATTCGATATCCCGTTTAATCGTAGACGACTACAGGGTGAAATTATTATAATTTAAACTAAGAGTCAACCCATCAAACTGGACAACTTTATCTTATACTAGTGTTTTCCTGCGATTTCGTCCGCACAAATTATATACCAGATTTTAAGTCAGATCATAAGCTATCAAACAAAAAAAGTTTCATCAAAATCGGTTCAGTAGTTTTTGCGTGATGAGCGAACAAACAAACAAACAAACAAACAAACAAACACACAGACAAACAGACAGACAAAATTTCTAAAAAAGATTGATTTTGAGTCAGGGATACCTAAAAACCATATCGTTATCTTTTTTTTGTAAATATCTTCAATGTACAGACACACTTCAGTTACAGTTTTATAATAGTTTAGATTAGACCAGATAAATTATATCTATCGAAAAATAATGCGTGAACCTTCACAATCTTTCGACAGTTTACGTTCTCGCGAGATAGATTATAAGTTAACGTTATTTAGAATAAATTTTACGGTGAAATTATTACGGTTTTATATTAATGTAATCAACTCACAAAATGTAATCATGGTGTTTTTCGTTTTCAAGTTTCGATTCCTAATAAACGATTAGGTAACCAAATCTATAGTGTTCTTTGCTGATAGTTTTCTGCACAGGAACTTTGAAAGTTGGAAGGATTAAAACAGAGCTATTAAAAAAAACACAATTTATTTTCCCGTAAATAAATCGTTTACATGAAAAGCTGGGAAATTAAATGTTTTATGGTAACTAGGCAAAGTAATTTTCAATTTTAAATCTAATTACTTACCTAATGAAATGTTATCACCCTGTAAAAATATTAATTCGTTCTTTGTCCGTCCGTTCATTCGTCTGTCTGTCTGTATGTCTACCTATTAAGGGGCTACCTCCTGGTTTTTGGGTAACTTTGTAACATTTTATTCATTAACTATGGATATTTTTGAGCTGAAAAATAAACTGAACCATCTACACGATATGAGAAGTGATGTGGTTTTTCTAGAAATCTATTTTAATGAATAATACCGAAGAAAAGGGAATCTAAATTCACCCCTTTTTTCCAGTTGTAACTATTTTACTCATACATTTTTAATCGGAAGAAAATGAAAATTTACAATATTGTTCACAACACAATTTAGAATGATGTGGCTTTCTTACTTTTTCGAAATTTTAAAAAAATCATCACCTTATTCAAACAAAACCGCTAAATTCTGACCTGAGCCACGTGCTCGTTCGCATCGATTTGTATGGAGAGTCGTGGTCCTGGGATAATTAAAAGGCTGTATCTTTTGAACTGACTGATAGATAGCTGATGGACCAGGTGCCCAGAAGGTTTGAATGCTGTCATGTTCAGGTTCACCCTGAACATGACAGCATTGAGTAGCTCAAGCATTGAGTAGCTCAGGGGCTAGGGGGTCATGATAGATTACCGAATAAGTACCGATTAAAGAAAATTGCGGAGGGCTGTCCCTTAAAACTGATAATCTGTTTTTTTTTTTTTATTAATTAAGATAATAGGTATATATTTTTTACTGATAATTTTAATTTTGATTTATTCTTATAACTTTAATAATCATATGGCATTAGCTGATTTATACATGGTCCATTATGCACTTTGTACCTAATTAGTTTCATTAGACTAGGATCTGGAACTTTCAGTTCCCGAAACTCTCTCTCGTTCTTACAATTCATCCAGCAGTGATTAACGTAGGTTCTGTTATCGGTAGAACAAACAGGTAAGTATACTCTGGGACAGTCACAATGGTAAATATGTTCCATTACAGGTATATCATCAAGTATTGGTCTAAAATACCATTGTTGCATTAACTTGTAGTTCGTTTCTTTTTTTTCGGGGGAGTTTTTGGAGTCGGTTGTTCTGAGAATTATGCTTGATATAATTAAAACTGCAACAGAAAATTCAGACAAAGTATTCTTTTTTATTATCCTATTTTATCCAACTGCTGGGTAAAGCATAGCATAAATATATAGAAATAATAAAAAAAGGATCAGTACCTAGGTATAATAATGATGATGCATACCCTGATCGTGGAAAAAAAAAATTTTTTTGAACTATTTGTGTGTGCAATGTTCCTGCCGATAGTAAATAAAGCATAAGCAGCATAAGCATATGCTCACGACTATATTCCCCGAGGGGGTAGTCAGAGATATTCTGAAATCTCAGAACATCCACGTTATCTCCGTCGATAGTAAATAAAGGAGCTTACAAATAGAGCTAAGCGCGATAGCGCCATACTTCACTCCCATACTACGGGCACAGAACAGTAAAAGCAATAATTTTATACAACTTACAAAAATAACTTTGGATGAGATTACGAAAGCGATGAAAAGAATGAAATTAGGAAAGAGTGCGGGGTATGATGGAGTGTCCGTCGAAATGCTGAAGAGCGGTGGCATGGTGGTGGCAAGTTTGCTTTGCCAAATCTTTAATAAATGCTGGCGAAGCAGTCATGTTCCTGGAGACTGGTGCAAGGCCGTTATCGTTCCACTTTATAAGGGAAAGGGCTCAAAGCAAGAGTGCAAAAACCACCGCGGCATTAGTCTTTTGAGTGTTGTAGGCAAATTGTATGCTAAGGTATTGATTGAAAGAGTGATTAATGTTAGTGAAGAAAAAATGTGGGATGTGCAGGCAGGATTTCGAAAGGGAATGGATGGAATGGATGATGGATGGAATGGATCAAATCTTTGCCCTAAGGTGCATAGCCGAAAAATACCTGGCAGAGCACGCGAAGGTATACTGTGCCTTCGTGGACCTGGAAAAAGCGTATGATCGAGTATGGAGGGATGAACTGTGGTCTACGCTATCTATTGGACCACTTGGTGCAGGCACTAAAATCTCTATACAAGGATTCTAGTGCCTGTGTCAGGGTCAACGGGGCGCACTCAGAATCGTTTAACATCACCAGTGGTGTTAGACAGGGATGTGTTGCGTCCCCTTGGCTTTTTAACCTGTATATGGATAGCTGTCTGACTGGTCTGAAAGAATGTGAAAATGGTTTAAGAATGGGAGAATTATTAGTCAAGTGCCTCTTATATGCTGATGATCAAGTGATACTTGCATCGTCGGCGGGAGAGTTACAGGACATGGTAACTCTAATGAATGAAGCATTGAAAAAGAACGGTATGAAAGTAAATGTGAATAAAACGAAGGTAATGGTAATAGAGAGGGATGAATGTGTGACTGATTGTTGTATAAAGATTGAGAATGAAAAAGTGCAACAAGTTAATGAGTTTGTGTATTTAGGATGTATGTTTACTAGAGACGGGAAATCTGAGGGTGATGTGCATAGGCGAATAACAGCGGGAAATAAAGTGAACGGTGCTTTGCATACCATTGTGGCTAGCCAATTGGTGTCCAAAAGGGCGCGACTTGCTATACACAATGGTGTGTTGGTGCCTACACTTATGTATGGCAGTGAGTGTTGGGTATGGCAGAAGAAGCATGAAAGTAAAATTAATGCTGTTGAAATGCGTTCCTTGCGAAGCATCTGTGGAGTTACGCTGAGAGATAGAGTGAGAAATTGTGTGATTAGAGATCGATGTAAATTGAAAGAAGATGTTGTGACAAGAATAGAGAAGGGTATGCTTCGTTGGTTTGGTCATGTGGAGAGGATGAGTGATAGCAGATGTACGAAAGAGATATATGGAGCTAAAATGAGTGGATGTGTCGGCAGAGGGCGCCCTCGTAGGACGTATTCTGATCAAATCAGTTGCGTCCTACAAAAAGGGGAGGTGCGGAGTACTCGAAACCGACGGGCATGTATGAAGAGATGTATGGATGTGAATGAGGCAAAAGATGTATGTAAGGATCGTAGTAGATGGCGCGCTCTGGTCTCTGCCTACCCCAATGGGAAAGAGGCGTGACGTTATAGATAGATAGAGAACTTACAAAAATAGAACAGTTTATCCGGCATCGTTATTTCTTCAAATCAATTTCATTAAGAGTCTGAAGAGAACAGAATTAAAAAGAGGCTTTTAAAATTTTAATTAAGGACTTTTATCAACTGTACTAATTAGCTATCGTGATTTCCCAATTAATACAATCTTCTAGTACTACTTCAATCAAATTGTTAATTCTACTCTCTTCCAAAGTCACGTGGAATCTAAAAGCACGTTTCAATATCATCATCATCCACCTAAAGTTGCACGAGTTGATTGCCACTTTAAAAATCAGTTGAAGAAACGCTCATTAAAGTAAATCATCCATTAAATCTCTAGCTGTCTTGATGTCTTGTTGAAAAGCTAGCAAGAGATTTAATGGAGGATTAACTTTATTGAGCGTTTCTGCAACTTAGTGCTAGGGGATAGACTAGTCCTGTTAGGTCATACAAACGTATTCATCTGTTTCCTCCCTAGATACTAACACTAGAGCAAATAAATTACCACAAAATCCCTATCGCCTGTGCCATTTAAAAAAAAAGGAGGATGTTCTCAATTCGATATTCGATCCGTATTTTATTTTTTTGTGTTTGTTACGCGATTACTCCGGCAATTATGAATTGATTTTGATGATTCTTTTTTTGTTTGGTAGAGGTGGTCAGAGGTGGTAGAGGTGGTCATACTTCAGAGGTGGTCCCATATAAATTTTATCGAAATCGATTCAGAGCTTTTTGATAAAATCTACTAACATAACAAATATATACACAGATGACGTTTTGGTTTGTGTACATCATACTCATTTTATATAGATAAAAAAAATCATCATAATTTTCAACCGATAGACGTCCATCGTCCACGCCTACCCCAAATATGCCTATATGCCTCCCCCAAAGGATCGCCACAACGAACGGTCCTGCGCAGCCCTCATAAAACGGGTTCCAACCGACTGCACCAGACCCTCTAGCATGATTTCTCTATGCACGCGCGACTCGGTTTTTTTCCATACTAAAAGTCGCGGTATTTTGTATGCAAATGTGGAATGTGGAAAGTGCGTCACGTGAGTGTAGAAAAATCATACTAGACGTGCAGGTCGTCGGTCATCTTATAATAATAATAATATAATGTCATGTCATGGCAGGCGTCCGTTAGTCTTCTCCCGTAGCCCAGTATCCATCCATCCAACTTTCACCTCCATAGCCCAAGACCTTATTTTTCCATCACGGCCACAGCGCCGGACTCCAATAGTCTTTGCACCTGGCGGGGACCATCCCCGTGTGTATCATGTTGTGCGCTCGGGGATGGTATCCGCCATGTGTATCCCTTAAATTTAGATTAACTTGTCTTTTGAACGGGCCTCTACATGTTGGCTTCGGCTCCATGCACGCTTTCCTAAGGCCCGGGACTTAATTGTCCGTGATTACGGATCGTAAGACACATAAATATAATAATAATAATTTATTCATAATAAAAACTTAAAACACAATAAAATACAAATTGGGAATTTATTATTATAGATTTATGCTACTTAGGTTAAATTTATCCTAAGCCTAAGCAACATCAGCAGCAGCATGTTATTCTATTCAATATGGCATCCATCTTGGTGTAGATGATTTTGCCAATGTCGAGTTTTAATAGCAAAAGTGCTTGACGTTGTACGGTTATATAGATATTCTGGTGACTTCAAGGGTTGTTCTTATTAAAGAACAATATCCTGAGCCACCACTGGAATTCCGCTGTAGGCCGGGAATGGGACAACCGACAAGCGACCTCCCAATAGCAGACCCACAACGCAACTCCCAGCAGCATGTTATGGAGGGCCTACCCACGCTGCGCTTTCCGGTAACGCGGTCGCCTCTCGCAAACTCTTCCGCCCCATCGAACATATCTGTTCTTCGAGAAATATGCCCCGCTCATTGCAACTTTAGAATTGCTTGTAAAAAATTCCGTCTGTCAAACATTCTAACAAGAAACGCAATTCGGAAGCTGCTCATGGATCACAAGTTTCAGCAAAAATCCTCAGTCAATGGGCGAAAATCCAATTTCGAGCGACCCGGAACACTGCTGTGTTGATACTCGTTGCGGTATGACGTGGCACTAAACCTTGAGATGAAAGGCTTTTTAACCGACTTCATAAAATGAGGAGGCTCTATGTTTGGATGTATGTATGTTCATCGAATGTTCGTCAATTGTATACCAATTTTAAAAATTATTTATTTGAAAGGGTAGGTATATAATTATTTATTTAAAGAGGTAGCCTCAGTGCCTTGGTGGCGCGTTGCGGAGAGCTATGGAAACTCAATCTTGAGGTCCGGGTTCGAAACCGCACGGACCACATGCCATGTACCAATGAGTATTTCTAACTTATGTATGTAATACCGACTGCTCTGAAACGGTGAATAAAAACATCGTGAGAAAACCTGCATACGCTGAAGAAGAAATTCCGATGCGTATGTTTATCCTTCAGACCAAAGATAGAACAGGAGTCACGTTGCAGGTTCTGACGTTGCGGGTTGCGTGGTTTTCGCGCGTCACGTTTTTGCCTGCCACGAGGCTCCGCAATCCTCAATCTCTTCTTGTTCTTGATCAAAAACAACGCACAAGCAAGAATTCATTAATTATGAATAAAAAAAAAGATCAATTTGTTTTTCACTTTGTTTGTCGCTGTCGCTTTCGTCCTTATTATAAGATTATGATTTAACTCCAAATTAACATTGAAATCGCAAAACAAAAACAGCTGTCTCATACATTTGGCTCGAGTAGGTTTTCAGTTTTGTATGGAGCAATTGATTTTTTTTTCGCGATTTCGATGTTGGTGTCATAGAGAGAGTAGCTCAGTTTGACGGTCTGATCATCCCCTTAAAAAAGTGTAAGCATATTAAGAAGAACCCTATACAGGGTGTTTCATAAGTAACAATAAATTTTTGAAACTCATAAGGGGGTTGTTTAGACCGTCAAACTGAACAACTTTCTCTATGGGACCAACATCGAAATCGCAAAAAAAATAATTTAAAATCCCATACATATTTTAGCTCTAGTAGATTTGTAGAGTATAGAACATAATTTTTTTTTTCGCGATTTCTATATTGGTCCCATAGTGAAAGTTGTTCAGTTTGATGGTCTACACCACCCCCTTAAATGTTTATTTGTAGTTTTGTAACACCTTGTATAACCATAATAATCTAAGACATCCAAACCGCCACGATATACTGCACCAAGTTAAAGCCGTTTGAAATATACAGAAAGATAGCGGATAGCATAGAATGTCCCATTTATTTGACCCGTTTAGTTGGGACACGAACTGTTTAAGGAGATTTGTTGTAATGTTATGTATCTTATCCCTTTTGATGTACCTTTGTGTTTCTTTCGTTTCATTGATTTTATTTGTGTTTGTGGTGAACTGTCTGTGACGCTTTCGTATTGCATATCATGCTGTAGTGCTGAGGACGCTTGCTTGACCAGAGCCCGCGGCATGGTGCATTGATTACCGTTTATCGCTAACTCGTTCGTTCGCGTGCAAAAAAAAGAATAAGTCAACTTTAACGTGATACGGAATTCGACAAAGTTGAATAGTAACTGACTTGCAGATTAACAACTGAAATAATTGAACTTCGATGTTTCAAATCTGCGCGATTAGGCCCTTCAATTCAATTCAATTCAAAATCATTTATTCAATATAGGAGCCTGAAGCACACTTATTAAACGTCAATTCTTTTTTAAGCTACCACCGCGTCGGAACGTGTTGTCGCTGTAGAGAAGATGCGGCCAGAAACTCTACAGCATAACACGACTTAATGACTATTACAATATAAATTCTTATGCTAAGGTTATGTTATGTATACAGTAATACATAGTCTATTTAATTAAATAATTGATACTATACAGTAAACTATATGTTAGCGACACTCAGACCCAAGCATTTTGATCATTTTAAATAATCATCCAGTTTATAGTATGCTTTTTTACAGAGGACTAGTTTGACAGTATACCGATATACCTTACAGTACGGCAACGGGTGTACTTGCGCAGAGCAACGGAGGGGGCGGGCGGCGCGGATCATTCTGGGCCCTATTTATTAATAAACGTGACAATTGTAATTTACAATGACAATTCAGGATACATTGCTGAGAATGTTAGTGGCACGTTTCCTACTGCAAGTTTAGCGTCTTTACTAACCAGCCAACCTGCCTTGTAAGTACTGCATGGTGAAAGGAAAAGTATCATTAACCTTTAAATCCCATACTTTACCCATCACACTGAACAACTTTTACAAATCAGCTGCCATTTTAGTCGAGTAGGTTTTGCACTTTAGTATGGAACAGCTTGTTTTTTTTTTTTTGCTCTGACAGGTTTGCTCCCATAGTAAAAGTTGTTGAGTTTGATGGGTAGAGTTTGTGGTTAAAAGGTTAATGATACTTTTCCTTACACCCTGTGTCTCAAAGTTCATACTGAACAACAGCAGGAGCAAGGCTCGTGCCATCGTCGGAGCCCTCACTGGGCACTACGCCACAGGCGCGATGATGCACAAAATGAAACTCACCCTAGATCCCAGCTGCCGAGCATGCGGAGAGGATGAAGAGACTATGGAACAATATTCTTTGTGACTGTGATGTCTTGGCGGCAAAACGCATGTGCCTCCTCGGAGATGGATACCCAAAACCGGGAGATCTTAGGTTTCTTCCCCTCAATGATATTGCCTCCTTCATTGACCATGTCGCTGCTTATAAACGAAAGGGCCACAAGTCAAAAAATCTGTTTTTACAGGAGAGTCAATCAAAAATGTCATCTTCATTTTTCATCTCTTTTTTAGTACTTTTTCTCTTTAATGCCTAAGTATGATATATGCTTAGGTGCGTATTTTGAATCTCTACCTTTCTTTTATTGCTACTTTGTGATAACTATCACACAGAGATGACTAAGGACACAAAAGTCCCTTTCGCACATAAAATTTTGCCCGTATATCAATGAATATTTTGATAAAACGACACAAGTGGTCAAAATAAAAACGATTTTTGTAAACAATCTACTTACCTTTTTTAAATTTATAGTAAATCTTACAATAAAAATGAATTGGTTTCAAACCGCATTAAATGGCACATAAAAACTTTAAAATATATCGAAAACTATACTTCTAATGAGAAAAAAAGGCGTTGAAGCACTATAGAAGTAAGTAATTTGCAAAATTAAAGGCTTCTGAAACCTCAAAAGGTATCTCAATGGATATATTTTACTTTTCTTGAAGATCGATGGATAGATCTAGGCTTTTTCCCATGACTCTTCGGCCAGTAGGTCGACGCAATTCTGTTCTGCTGACATGCCGGTCCTGACCCATTTTTTTTATGTTGTTTTGTTTGCGTACATTAGTTTTCTCCTCTATAGTATTCGTATGTGTTGTGGTGCAGCCCATAGACCTCAATTAGACACCCTTTGAAGGACAGTAGCTCCAATTTGAAGTGTCCAGTGGGTCGCCCGTCGTCCCATGTATCTCTAAATTTTGGTACGTAGTAGAAGTTGACCCAGGAGAGCTTCAAGCCAGCTTCTAGCGAGAGTTTATACAAGATCGGGAAGTGGCTGCATCTATTCTACAAGTATACTTTCCAACGCGGTGGCAGAGTCAAAAAAATGACGTCAGAAAGTTATTTTTGTGATATTTTTTGGATAACAAATTTTGAGTACCTATTTTTTTGTGTCATTTTTCAGAGGCCAAACCCCACTTTTGGTCACTGAACCGGCAAAGTTTGTTTCTTAAATGTTGATCCAAGTTCTAAGCTACTACTATGGCTATAGTATCATCAAAGTCCGTATAGAAGTTGTTACTCAAAAAATAAAACTATCTATATTACTCGTATCCTACGTATTCTTTATATCCCCAGTAACTTTTATTTAGAATAATATGATCCATTTTAGAGAAATACCAAGTTTACCTAAAATTTTACGACAATGACTGTACCTATAGATTTGATATAGACTACTAATTCATAAGCTTGACGCGATGGCAAATAAAATTCTGCGTTATGTCTTTAAAAATACCAACGTACGCATAGAAATTTAACGAGAAAACGGACGTTTCACAAAATAAACCACTTTAGTTTAAAATAATAATGTAATTTTAAGGTCTTTTTAATTGCGAAACGGACACAATCACTAATATGGCACCTTTGCATAAAAAAAGGATATTTAACTTATTTATAATTTTTATGCGAAACAGACGTAATCCCAAATGTGGCCCTTTCGTTTATAAAATTTAACTAAAAAGGTGTTTTTTTTTGCGATGTGGCTGTTTAGCACATAAGTTACGTGAGATTATACCGACCAGCAGGTTGCAACTCGAAATATGGCCGTTTTGCTCAGAACTTAACCAACCAAACGCATAAATTCAAAAAGGGCGTTTGCGTAATTTTTTGATTTAGAGTCCAAAATCGATGGGTGTCTTTGATAAATATGAAAATATAGGTTGATTAGGCAACATTTTTTAAATAAAAACGATTTTGGAAAATTTTGATTTGTTTTGAGCCTTTCGTTTTGAAGCAGCGATGTATTCGAAGGGTGAGGAAAGCAAAAAAAAAGTATTGGGGCTAACACAAAAGATCCCACTGGGTCGAAGTGTTGCTGGCTTGCCAGCCCCCACAACAAGATAAGATAAGATACACCCTGTATAGTAATGATGGTGTTTGGCAGTCGGCCGGCGCGTGATTAGGTTAAAAATACACAGGTTGTTTGGCTCATAAAATTGTATTATTTGGTAAATGATGCTCAATAGATTTTCACTTAAGTGTCCCAGAACACTTCACAAGGCCCGGTTCTAAATATAGTTACGCTTTTATTATTTACTAAATTATAACAACTTAGACGACATTCATTTGTATACGTTATGTTGTCGGTAGCGCATATCGGAATGTAAATCTTTGGGCATTCCCTGCAGCCCTTCGTGACTTTTATTTCATGTAGATTTTGGACATCAACAGAAAGTTTCGGCCAAAACGTTTCCATTTCTATATGCCAATACCGCCAATCTTGACAAAATATTGACATAATGAGGAACGCTGAAAAATTAATAGTTATTAATAACATACATACATACACCGCCATACATAGCCGTGGTGGTCCAGTGACGAGTAACCTTGCCTGCCGTGCATGTTTCGATCCCCGTCCAGGCCGACTTGTACCAATGAGTTTTTCGGAATTTATGTACGATTTGTAACACCACTGGCTTTTCGGTGAAGGAAAACATCGTGAAGAAGGCATGCGTGCTTCAATTTCGAGGCATGTATTGTACCCACTGTTCATTATAAGTGGCGACGGGCTCACCCCCCGTCACACTGGTCAGAGTTTTGGTACTACTGGTGAAACGTGGATGTTCTGAGGTTTCAGAATATCTCTGACTACCCCCTCGGACAATATAGTCGTGAGCATATGCTATGCTATGCTATGCTATGCTATGCATACATACACATTATAGAGCGTCAGTGGCGCGTTGCAGAGAGCTATGGAAACTAAATCTTGAGGTCCGGGTTCGAATCTGCA
The DNA here is from genome assembly GCA_963693445.1 of Agonopterix heracliana. Lineage (NCBI taxonomy): Eukaryota > Metazoa > Arthropoda > Insecta > Lepidoptera > Depressariidae > Agonopterix > Agonopterix heracliana. The sequence continues at coordinate 8,982,572 of OY856332.1, forward strand.
CGGACAACATTGGTACATGCCAAAGTGCTAATGAGTTTTTCTTACTTATGTACGTAATACCGACTGCTCTCAGACGGTGAAGGAAAACATTTTGAGGAAACCTGCATACGCCGAAGAAGAAATTCTGATGCGTATGTGAAGTCTACCAAATCTACAAAAAAAAAACTTACCATAAGTTGCAAATTTAAAAATTATCGCCATTGTATTTTTTAAACCATGTAGTACGAAGAAAATTTTTCAATTGAAATGTCTTGTGAAGAGAACCGTTTAAAAAATGATTAACTGGCTAATTAAAATGATTAATTGGTCAATTAAAAGAGAAATGTAATTAATATTTTTTTTATCGAAATTCCAGAATAAGTTACTTAAGTAGTTTCAACGTCACTATTTCAATAATATTACGAGCGTTTCTCCTCTTGTGAAGGTATAATACAGGGTGTAAAAACACCCTAGTAATATTTAAAGAGCTGGTTTAAAACATCAAACGAGCGACATAAGACATATATCAGGCAAAGACAACGTGACTGCGGACGCACTCTCACGGATTGAAACCATCACAGCACCACCAGACCTAGAGACCATAGCCCATTCCCAACAGAGAGATGCAGAGCTGAAGGACCTCATAGCTTCTAACGCGACGTCGCTGAAAATGGAAAAAGTGCTGGTCCCAGGTACAAATATTTCACTATTTTGTGACAAAACCATGTCGAGGCCACGACCTTTCATACCGAAGGAGTTACGTCGACAAATTTTTAACTCGGTGCACAACATGAGCCACCCTGGAGCAAGACCAACAATCAAACTAGTCGCAGATAGGTTCATTTGGCCCTCCGTGCGGAAGGATTGCCGTGCCTGGGTCCAAACCTGCCCTGACTGCCAGCGTTCGAAGGTACAAAGACATACGTCATCGCCTCTAGGCAATTTTCAAACCCCAGGAGAAAGGTTCAGCCACGTACATATTGACCTGGTCGGGCCATATCCGATTTCAGAAGGATACAGGTACTGTCTGACTGCGATAGATAGGTTCACTCGATGGCCGGAAGCAACACCACTTTAGGATATAACAGCTGAAACGGTAGCAAGAGCGTTATATGATACATGGATCTCACGATTTGGTTGTCCACAGACTATAACGACGGACCAAGGACGCCAATTTACCTCAAACCTGTTTAAGAATCTGGCTAAACTCTGCGGTATCCAGTTGCGTCACACCACTGCCTACCACCCAGCGGCCAACGGCATGGTGGAGCGCGTACACCGAACACTGAAGGCTGCAATCATGGCTCACAACAACACTAGGTGGACAACCGTGCTGCCAATAGTCCTACTGGGCATGAGGACGGCCTGGAAAGAAGACCTACGGTGCTCAGCAGCAGAGCTACTGTACGGTGAGCCTTTGAGGATCCCGACGTGATCTGAACACGCAACCTGAACACCGCAGAGCAGCACCAACACAGAGCAGCAACCAGCTTCAACAAACCCTTCACACCCCTCGACCCGGTCAAACAAGCAGCAGTCACACGCCGTCAACCAGAAGCCGCACCGGGTCCATCGCAGCTGTCTTCACACCGCTTCCTGGGCCTGCAGCTTCCTCAACGACAATCAGCGTCTGCATAGAAGGATCTCCCGCAGCCCACGTGTCTGAGCTCACCTCCACGTAGCAGTTCTGCTCGCCTTCTCCACGCCTGTCACTCACCCGCATCACATCAGGACTAGTCTCCCTGACAGATGCACACACTCGCAGCACATCGCTCGTCAGACTCACTTGACTGGAGCCCTGCACCTACATGGATACAGACTGCACACTTCGAACAACTCAACGACCTCCGGTCTGAGGGGGGAGTACTGTGGGGACTTGCCATAGATGTCAACACCCACAAGTTTATAGCAGAGAAGCTAACAGATGGCGATACCGTCGCTCACAGAAATATGCTCCATACAAAGACAACGTTCACCGTAAATACGTAACTCGTAAACTACTACAAATAAGGTTCACAATCGAATGCGAGACATAAATCGCGCAAGAGAAATAATCACAGAGATTCGATATATATACAAGGTCCAACTAAGAACTGTTGGACCACGGCCTGTCCCCAGGCTTCACACTAAGCCTGGTGGAAGATCTTCCCTTTTCAATGGAGGAACATTCCCAAGTAGCACCTCCATAAACTGAAAAACTTTTACTACGGAGCTCATAAAGAGAAATAAAATAAAAAAATAAATAATAGGTAATGAAAAAAATTCAAGTTTCATACATTCATACAAAACGACAGTACCTACTTCTTACTCGACTAAGGGTTGAACTACATCAGGAAGCACGGCATCGCATTTTCCCGTCGCTCCATCCTTTACTGTCACTCAGGAACGTCATTTGCTAGAGCATATAAGATAGACAGAACGGAACAGCACGCCGCGTGCGATCGCGTTCCGTCTAGCTTATATTATGCTCTAACCTTCAACCCTTAAATGTATAGCACTACTGATTGTTTTTCGACTTTGTCTCTATAGTGAAAGTTGTTCAGTAAGCGTCAGCGGACACCTAGCGGAGAACTGTTCGAGCAGTTTTCATAATTCAATGGCATTCGTAGGCAGAGAAAAGACGAGCTCGCTTCGCTCGCCCTAAGTTTCTGTATTACTTAATTACTATGCCTACACATAATCCTAAAGATATAAGACCATAGCTAAGGCGTGGTGCTAAAACTTTCGGGCTTTCTTCACTCAATCCATAGCTTTTATTTATGCTGCTTTGCATATTTTATGTTTTGTACGTTTAAAGTTTTGGCTCTAACCGATTCGTATTAAGGAGTAAAGTTGATATATTCATTGAGTTCATTATCAATTGAATTCTGAAAACTGTTCGAACAGTTCTACGCTAGGTATGCGCTGACCCTTATATACCCTAGAACAAGGCTGGCCAAAACAAGGCCCCCAAGGCATTTGAATTTGTCCGCCGTGATCAGTGGTTTCAAAGGGAAGTTAAATTTAATTTGCTTTAGAGAGTAATAACATCGATTTTTTTGTGGAAAATTGCAAGTTTAAAAGAAGGATTAAAGATCACTTACCCTGCCAAAATCAAAGTTCCTTGCGAAAACTAAATGTTTATTACAGTCTTTTGAACACAGATTCCATTACTTTGAAGCTGACAAGAAATCTATCTATCCGGATTGTGGTCGTCAGACATCTTTTAGTTTATCCATGCAAAAATAGAAACTGAAGAGCGATCGAAGCGAGCTTGACTTTTCTCAATGCGAATCGTTGTAAGTCAGAACATCTATCCGGATTGTGGTCAGACATTTTTTAGTTTATCCATGCAAAAATAGAAACTGAAGAGCGATCGAAGCGAGCTCGACTTTTCTCAATGCGGATCGTTGAGAGTCAGAGCTTTTTACGTACTATAAGCAAAGAAGCATACGTAAAAACTATGGATTGAGCGAAGCAAGCCCCGAAATTTTTGCACCACGCCATAATAGTTATAGTCAGAACTCTTTAGGATTATGAGTAGGCACAGTAATTAAAACAGAAACTTAGGGCGAGCGAAGCGAGGGTGACTTTTCTCTGCTTACGAATTGGCTATAGACAGAGCTCAAGCAATTGATATTGTTCCCGAATTTGCCTCTCATATTAAAGTGCCCCTCCCCTCCCCCCTCTCCCCCTTGCTAACGCAACTAACGCAACATGATCTTCACGATTCCGTATTTAAAGATATCCCTCGTGACTGATATACGCACACACAACCAAAGTATTCAAGAAATTCTTTTGACATCTCCCCATGTTGACCTTTTCGTCCTTTTTGCCTGTCAATAGGGAAGGTACCTAAAAATGTCCCTTGCTTTACCTTTCCTTGTGGTTACAAAGGTCAGCGGGGATATTGCACAGCACTTCCGCTGGTTTTTGCTCCGACCACTACTATCGGAACTCACACAAAACTCATTGTCATTTGGTCCAGCCGTGCAGCCCGACAAAATACACTCACTGTGTCACTCCGATTGAAATAAAGAAACATCGTAATTTCAACAGAGGATGGTTTTAAATTGTCAAGGACGTGGAATCCGGTGGTATAAGTGCTTCACCGTCATACTCGGGTTTGAAAAAACGCCGGAGTGACACAGTGAGTGTATTTTGTCGGGCTAGACCAAGTGACAAAAGTGACAATGAGTTATCAAGTGAGTTCTGAACTTTATGTAAGTTCGGTAGTCACTAAAATTCGGTCATATTTATCAAAATTTAGTTTAAATTTAACAAAACATTTGGTTAAATTAACAAAACAATTAGTTAAATTCGGTAAATCATTTTTTCAGTGTTGCGAGTAGCTAACAGCGAGTCGATAATAAGTACACCACATCAGATTAATCCAATGAAATATTTTGACTCGAAGAAACATTTGTCTTTGTCAACTTAATAACTTCTTCTCCGATATTTAATCTTCTGTACGTAATACAAGATCCATATCTTCTCAGGGTTCTATTAAGGCAGTGCATCACGCATGCGTTGACATAAGTGATGTTGTCAGTAGCGCAACAAGGCCAGTACACCCGTGGGCATTCGCAATCATCCATTTTCTCCAAATCGACAAGCTTCAATGTGTCGGACAATTTGTATGGAAGATGCACTTCGTAATAATGACGTACTGTTTCAAAAGATTGACCGTAATTTATTTCTAGGACTGTGAACAAATGAAATATCAGTTAAGAGGATAGGCGGGCTGAAATGCTAATTGGGAGAATAGGTCACTTTTCCGACTGTATACGTATTTATTCAGAATATCTCTGACTACCCCCTCGGGGAATATAGTCGTGAGCATATGCATGCCCCACCCATACACCCCGCCGACTAAGGTGCGAAAGAAACAACTGCAGCTCGGACCGATTTTATATACAAAAAATCTACGAAATCAGCATTTCGTATTCCCCTGTTTTCTGCTCCAAAACTAAACTTATTTTAATAATTCTTTCAAAAATAATATGAGAAAGACTTTGGCTATGTCCGTACATTTTGCTTTTTTTGTTTATATTCGTCAAATTTGTTTACTGGATGTCTGAAAACGGGCGGTAAAATGGGTAATTTTCGAAGGTCCCTAGCTCTTACAGTAATTAATTAATGCAAAAAAGCAAAACATAGGAACATGGCAGAGGTGACATATATATTGTATGGTAAAGAAATATTTGCTCTAGTGTTATTATCAAGGGGAATACGTTTGTATGGACAAAACTGTACTCGTACATACATACATACATACATATACTCACGCCTGTGTCCCATTGGGGTAGGCAGAGACAATTGATCGCCATCGGCTACGATCCTGACATACCTCTTTTGCCTCTTCCACAGTCATAAGTCGTTTCATACACGCTCGTCGGTTTCGGGTACATTTGATCTGGCCCTTCTTAAGTATGCTGCCAATTTGGTCTGCATACGTACGTCTAGGGCGACCCCTTTCGACTTTTCCATTCACACTTGCTTTATATATTTCATACGTCATTCTACTATCACTCATCCTTTCCACATGACCAAACCATCTCAGCATTCCCTTTTCAATCCTTGTCACTATATCCTCTTTCAGTCCACATTTTTCTCTAATTACACTGTTTCGTATTCTATCATTCAAAGTCAAACCACACATACTGCGCAATGAACGCATTTCGACAGCATTTATCCTTGATTCATTCCTCTTCTGCCATACCCAACATTCGCTGCCATACATCAAAGTTGGTGCCAGCACACCGTCGTGAACTGCCAAACGTGCCTTTTTGGACACATTATGACTTTTCATGAATGTGTGCATCGCTCCATTAATCCTATTTCCCGCTTTCACTCTCCTCTCTATGTCCCCATCACACGTACCATCTCTGGTAAACATACATCCCAAATATACAAATTCTTCTACCTGTTCCACTTTATCATCTCCTATCATAATTTTACATTCAGTCACTATTTCATCCCGTTCGAGAACCATAACTTTCGTCTTATTTACATTCACTTTCATTCCTTTCTTCATAAATGACTCATTCATGCATGTTACCATCTCCTGTAAGTCGTCTGCCGATGATGCAAGTAAAACTTGATCATCAGCATATAACAAACATTTGACGAGCAACCCATTCATCCTTAAACCACACTCTCTTTCTTTCAGTTCACTCAAACAGCTGTCTATGAATAAGTTGAACAACCACGGTGATGCTACACATCCTTGTCTGACGCCCATGGAGATTTCGAACCAGTCTGTGTATGCCCCGTTTATCCTAATGCAGGCACTAGAACCCTCATACAAAGATTTCAGTGCCCGCACCAAGTAGCTGTCCACCCCATACATGGTCAACGTAGACCATAATTCGTTCCTCATTACTCGATCATAAGCCTTCTCTAAATCTACAAAAGCGCAGAAAACTTTTTGGTTTTTAGCCAAAAACTTTTCGGCTATGCCCCGCAGAGAGAAGACTTGGTCTGTACACCCCATTCCCTGTCGGAATCCTGCTTGCACGTCCCAGATTCTTTCCTCCGTTTTACACAACACTCTTTTTATCAAAACTTTTGCATATAATTTGCCAACAACACTGAGGAGGCTAATACCTCGGTAGTTTTTACATTCCTGCTTTGACCCTTTGCCCTTGTACAGTGGAACGATGACCGCTTTGCACCAGTCATCTGGTACTTGTCCACATCTCAGGCACTTATTAAACAGCAGGAACAATATGCTTGCTACTGTACTCGTCTATCCTCTTAACACAATAGGAATTTTTAAAATAATTATTCTGTTGGTTAATAAATTAATAATGTAGAAAAAATTAGAAAATATATATTATAAATAATGAAAATATATATTAAATATACATCTCGCTCTCTCAGCAGTCAGTTTCTCTATTCCTGGTATAGTAACTTTATGGGAGCGGCAGACGGAGTTTGTGAAGCAAGGAGTTGTATGAAGCATAATGCGTGTGTGTGTGATACCACTTAAAAACTAAAATACTTACGTGATTGAAATACAAATAATAAAAGAATCGTTTTCATAGCTTTTATTTACAGTTTCTTGTGTAGGTATTAATTACGACCTTTTGTTTATTGAAATTTTAAGATCACTCTCAAAATTGCTTCTATTTTATTTCCAAAACTAGCTAATATTGTGGATGTAAACTATTAAAGATTGCTTAATGATCCTGTAGTGGTAATGAAACGTATCAAAGTAGCAATTAAAAACCTACTACTTAAATATTGATAATAAAGTTTTCTTCGCAAAAGCGAAGGTAAAAATTGTTTCTATGCAGAGTCAAAGTATATTGGTATATGTATATTGGTTTTAGATAGGTAAGTAGCGTGGGATTTTAGAACGTCTTAATTATTGTCGTTGCCGCTTATTAGCAGAAGGGGGAGCCACATTGATAAATATATTGAAAAAGACGCCGAATAAGCACACGAATCGTGAGATGTCTAGACCACTAAACCAATATTTATTAAAATTGTTTGTTTACTGATGAAAAATTTTTTTTGTCATCTTGGTATTGAAATTTTCGGCATAATGCTTTGTAATAGTTGAGATTGCTAGGATTTTGTTCCGAGAGCGCGAACTGCATACAAACGAAGTCTGGTGATATTTTCAATACTATCAAAAAGAGTGCCTTTCCACTGATGCGGAGCTAGCTGGCGGAGCGGGGAAACGGAGTTTTATTAACCAATAAGATTGCATAAAACCTCAGCTCAGAGATTTCATGCCATCTTATTGGTTGATAAAACTCAAATTTTCGTTAAATTAAACAGTTTTAATGCTAGGAATAATTTAAGATTTGTATGGAAATCTTTGAGGACAGTGCCTCAAACTTTAAAACTATTTTAACGAAAATCTGATTTATTACCATTTATTTTGTAAACGAAACAACGCAAAGTCAGCGCAGACCCCCTGTCGCGATCGTTGAGCTTCACCACTTGTCGTTTTTATTACACTATGATTTTACTGAATGAATTGAAATAAAAGGCTTGGCAAAGATCTTTAATGCACCTAGTGCTAAGACCTCTGCACTACTATTGCGCTACTTTCCTTACTTTGGATAGTTTGTACGGTAACCTATCTTACTTTCGAAATTTCACTGACCGAATTTCAGTTGTTCGAAAACGGTTTATAGAATTTTCTAGTGACAGATATTTTGTTACACATACATTTGTTACTCCTTATAAAGACTTGACAGAAGTATCATTTTCCAGAAAATTTAAAATCAGAATTTCATAATCTTTTTTTTTCTTTTGATAACGGTCGTCTGGGTTCGAAGTTTTAAAATGTAGAAGCAACTTCTTCCAAAGTATGACTAGGACACTGACACAACACAGTAAAGTTTTCTGTAATAATTACCTAGTAGATACAGTCATGATACCAGGATTATAGCACCAACATGCTTGCTAGCATGCTGCTTGCTTGCTTGCTTGCTTGTTGCTTGCTTGTAATGCATGTTAGGGGGGCCGGTTCGGGGAGAAGCCCCCTGCCTGAGAAAAACAAACCGGTGGTTTTAAAAATGTAGGTTAGGTTAGGTTAGAACATGTAAAACACTTAGCGGAGCGAGCAGAGCATCAAAATGCTTGCTGCATGCTTGCTTGCTTGCTGCATGCTTGCTGCATGTTTGCTTGCATGTTGCTTGCTTGCTTGTATTCATGTTGGGGGGTGCAGGGGGGCTGCGCCCCCCGCTAGGGGGGTGCAGGGGGGCTGCGCCCCCCGCTAGGGGGGTGCGGGGGGCGTAAGCCCCCTGCCTGAGAAAAACAACCTGGTGGTTTTAAAATTGTAGGTTAGGTTAGGTTAGAACATGTAAAACACTTAGCGGAGCGAGCGAAGCGAGCGGAGCATCAAAATGCTTGCTGCATGCTTGCTTGCTTGCTGCATGTTTGCTTGCTTGCTGCATGCTTGCTTGCTTGCTGCATGCTAGCTTGCTTGCTGCATGCTTGCTTGTTTGCTTATAATGTATGTTGAAGGTGCGAGAGGTGGACGCCCCCTGCCTGAAAAAAACCATCTGGTGTTTTTAAAATTCTAGAATATGTTAGGTTAAATATTTCTGCGGAAATGTGACTGTACGGAAAAAAAAATATTCGAAAAAGTAAATTATCTGACTTACATTACTTCGGAAAACTGTGTTACAGAATTTTGATCCATTGGTTAAAAGAAAAAAAGGACAATAAAAAATCTGGCTTTTTAAAATATGGCGAATAATATTTCGGGGAAACAAAAAAAAAGGGAAACAATAAAAAGTATAACGATTTCGGAGAACTAAAATTCGGAAAACTATTTTTCGAAAGTACGATAGGTAACCAGTTTGTACAGATTAATTTGAGGTATCAAAAATAGTGCTAAGAGTTAAGAAAGTTACAGCGGAAAGAACCACCAGTTCTGATACAAAATTGCCTCCTTTCCCGGAATACTGAACATTGTAGTTCAGGGGTTTAGAATGTTCTTTCGAGTTGCTAGAGATGAGAGGTTGAATATTAGGATGCGGAAAAGATAGTACCTATGTTGGTATCCGTAATGAAACATAGATTAATTATTTATGATTGTGTTTAATTTTAATTGAAAAATTATACATACAATTAGGTAGAAAACTGAACAACTTTCACTATGTTGCCAACATCGAAATCGCGAAAAATATCGGCTGTTCCATGGAAAATGTAAATAGCTAGGTACACGACCGAAATGAGTACATTTTTTTTCGCCATTTCGAAGTTTATCCCATAATAACATTGTTCAAGGGTCTGAAGCACCCTGTTAGATACGCATTTAAGTTCACAGCTGTACCTATAATATAAATCATCGGCCATCTATATAATTCATGTATTCTATACAATACCTAGGCAATGTATAGAATACCTGGGGCGCCCAGGCAACATAACTCAGATCAAATCGGAATTCATTAGTCAGCTGTAAATCATTTGATTCGAGTCGGTTATGCAGTTTTGTATGAAAGAGCCTTTTTTTTTGTCGATTTCGCAGTGAAAGTTGGTCTGAAGTACCTCCATAGATATTACTAGGGTGTTTAGTTACACTTTGTACATGACGTAGGTATTTGGTATCACTTACGGAATATAATATTTTTTGTGAGTGTCGAACTTTCTGAATTAGGATTGACGTTAATAGGATTGACGTTAAGTTCTTATGACGTGGTTACGAAACAAACATTTTTTATATCTAAACATTTTTTTTTAATAATTTATTGGATCAGGTGATCCAGTGGCGAGTAACCTTGCCCACCGTGCAGGAGCCAATGAGTTTTTCAGAATTTATGTACTATTTGTAACACCACTGGCTTTTCGATGAAGGAAAACATCGTGAGGAAACCTGCATGCTTCAATTTCGAGGCATGTATTGTACCCACTGTCCATTATACGTGGCGACGGGCTCACTCTCCGTCACGCTAGACAAAGTTTCGGTACTACAGGTGAAACGTGGATGTTCTGAGGATTCAGAATATCTCTGACTACCCCCTCGGGAAATATAGTCGTGAGCATATGCGTATTGGAACAAAACTATCTACATCAGAAAAATATGGCTTTTGATAAAAATAGCCTTAATGCCTGTTTCACCACTTCTGGGTAAGTTCTTGTTAGCTTATCCGATAGATTTTTTGACATAATTTCATACAAAACATGTCTAACTATCTGTCGGTTAAGCTAACAAGAACTTACCCAGAAGTGGTGAAACAGGCCCTTAGGGTCTAAAAATCACTCGGGGAGTCTATCTATCCATATCTTACTTTAGCATACATAATATCTTCCAAGCTTCTTATCTTATAAGTATGTTTGATTAATTCATTGATTGATATCTTCGTACGCTTTATCCGTTTCGTTGGCACCCCGAATGATTTTCACTCGTTATGAAACGGATGTTTCGGATATCTAATGGTTATAGTACATCCCTATTGTGCTTATGTGTTATTCATGTTCTCATTCCGGCAGGCTATCGATAGGATTGTATCGAAAAAGGAAAGATTTTTCGATACACCAAGTACCTATGTAATGTAATAACGTTTTGATTAAGTGCCCCGTTGACTTATGTTTATGGAAAAGATTTCTCTTTCTATGAATAAGTGAAATAGGGTTGAGTTGAGCTGTATTGGGTAACAAAGATTTGGTTGAAGCAATGATTTATTATTCTTTACTTACAGCGTCTTTCTTAATATGCTGAGACTTTTTAAGGGGATGATCAGACCGTATAAGTGAACAACTTGGGGACCAACAAGGGACCAACATCGAAATATTGAAAAAATAATTGCCACTTAAGGTGTATTATTCGATACAAAAGTTTGGCGTATAAGTAATATTTAATACATGAGAAATAGTTTAGAGAATCTAGATGCCGCGTATTAAATAAAATTTGCAATTTATAATAATTACGAAGATTTATATTATTGCCGTATTGCATACTTATATTAATGCGTCTACATGTAGGTATTACGGGTCAAACTTTTGCATAAAATTGACACCTCTGCAACCACCTTAAGACCTTATTATTCCTTTCTTCCTTCCTTCCTTTTTCAAAAATAATCATTGATTCATCAGCTTTCAGAAAAGACAAATATCAATGAACTAACCAGGGAACAATAAGTCCGTAAATTTCTGAAAAATCTTTAATCTCAGTAGGCAATCACTCATTTTCAGTTAACTGAGCTTAATTTGTTGCAAATGAGGTCTAGTATGACCTTTTTCAAGGAATTGGTCGAATTTCAAATCACCCGGTATAACAAGGACGGTAGGCATTCTGTTCTGTCTACAGAAACTTTGTTACTTAGAATATTTTTAACGTGCGGAAAAGAAATTTTTCTTGGTATAATTATGATTATTTTCTGGTTAGTTTTGAACGTTTAAGGTATTAAATTCAACTTTTGGTGTTTCAAACTGGAACGGTAGAGCCTATAAAAAGTTTTCGCGGCCTGTTCATAACTCATTCTAAGCTTCCCACATACAAGTGCCCTCGAGAAAACTAGGCGGACCTCCGGGAAAAACGTTGTGGTTGCTGGTACAAATGAGGAGCGGGCGCGTGTCCGAACACGGTTTTAAATTAAAAGCAGTTCAATTTAATGAGATATCTATAGTAGGTATATTTTTAAAATAAATCAAGGCGACACGCCTAAGTATTGTTTCACACGTACCACAACTACATCACATCTCAGCGACAAAAGGTGGTTAAGCAGTGGTTACGTGTGCTGCAGTTTTTGCAGTTGCGTTGTGGTACCGACAAAATGTCCATGCGGTTGCGTTGTCACTAGTAGTAGCGATGTGGTTACGTCGTGTGCAGACAGACAAATATTTTCTTTGCACGCTGCACCTAAGTTTAACGCAGAATGAATGAGGGGGATGGCGCATGCGTGCGCGCACTGTCGTTGCGACGACGCCACGTGTCTGCGATGTGGCTGGCCGCTGGTTCTCGATGTTGCTAGTCGTTGCGATGTGAATGCGTTGTGCTAGCGATGTGGTCGGTATTAACTCACGCAGTCGATAATGACGGCAAAATGTGCTACAATGCGAATTATACTATTAATTTTCCATACACAACATGTGCCGCCTGCCAAAGTGTTGCAGTTGTGGAACGGTACGTGTGAAACAACCCTTAATCATGCTCCAGGCTAAGCCAATGGAGTGGATAATGCTTCTTTTTTCAGATAGCGCCGGAAAAAATGAAGCGGGCTTTAGCTCTACCACAAAGTACTCAGCAGCGTTAAACATGTCTAGCATAACGAAAAGGTACAAAGAAAATAATAAAGTCTTAAAGTGTCAACGCTAGTCGCCTAACCCTTGCGCCTACGCACACGTGGTCTCATACACAACAACTGGGTCACCTGCGACGCGTATAAATCACGGCGAACTCTCATGTGACTGAAGACAGTGTCGAATGAAATAATAAGCGCTGTATATTCATTTAAACAACATGGACATAGTTATTATCACACAAATTATCACATTAAAGTCACATTTATAGTACAAGAATGTGTAGACTTGCATTATGATGACTAGACAACATGGACAAGCCGTGGTGGTCCAATGGTCGAGTTGACCAAGTTGTCTGAGTCGTTCGAGTTGTTTATGTAATTAATATTGTGTACAATCGCGAGTAGGAAGAAACGCGTTTGTGTAAAATTGAAGACTGCGTGGAATAGAGAATGTGTTCAATGGCAGTTGTGCGACTTCCATATTGTGTAGAATCTCGAATAGGCGGAAAAGCGTTTGTCCAGAACTCAGATCAATCTATTTTATGCTACCAAGTGTGAGCGAATGAATGAATTTCTTTCATGCAACATAATTTGTATAATTTGTATGGTAAATACAAACCACAAATTATATTGTAGGTATGACGTATGGTAGTACTGAACCATCGATTCGTTAATCCTAATCACACTCGCCAGTTTTTAATAAAGCTTAGCAGTCGTAGTAGTCGAAATCGTCTAGGAATCCATCATATAAACTTTCAGAACACCTCCCTCTTCAAAAAAACTACGAAGAAAACTGGCTTAGACTTTATACAAAGTACCTCATCTTCTTGCATTTACTTAGTTGTCCAGAGAAGGTTAGAAATCCTAGTACCTACCTCTTTATTCACAGTTGTAAGTAAAGGATTACGGACCGTACAGCCAGATGAGTTCTACTCCATTTCCAAGGAAAGCTTTTAGTGTATTATTGTAGTTCTACGTTTCATTTATATTAGTTTTTAAAGGGGTTGTAGGATTAAGTTTAAGTCAAATCTCACGGGCAGTAGATCTTCTTCTAACCGATCTTCCTATGTAGATAAACTAAGTTGATACACAGAAAAAAATGATTAACCGAACTTTAAAAATGTTTCGTTAAAGAACCGAATAGAAGCGAGTTTGGACCCAGACACTTTTACGAAAACTGGAAGCCATTCAGGTCGGCGGTCATATTTAATTTTCACTGAAAAAATTTAGTTATTCTGAAAAAATCTATGTAAATCCGGATTCAAAAGTAGAAATTACTAGTAATAAAAAGAACAACGCAGTAGGAAAACGCAACCATGATACTCGTTGCTTTTTTCATCTAATATGATCACTGAGGTATTTTTTGGTCGTTACGGAACCTCCTTGGATTGCTTGAACTGATAGTGTATGTGTGATTTCGTTTTCTTATATTATTAAACGGTTATCGTGATTTTCATAAAATAAAAATAAACAATGAATAGAAGATTGAGTAGACTATTAACATTCGTTAAAATAACAAATCGGTGAATTTTTTTTTTAGAGATAATTGGTAAGGCCTGACCAGGAATATAAAAAACCTGGTTTGGGCGCGCTGCAATCGACTGTCACCTTTGATGTTAGTGTTCCAAGTACAAAAATTAGTTTCAATGATTTTCCGCAACATGGCGAGGTTTTTTATATTTCTGGTCGGGCTTTAGGTAGATTTATAATGAACTAGTGTTTTCCCGCGACTTCGTCCGCACAAATTACATACCAGATTTTAAGTCAGATCATAAGCTATCAAACAAAAAAAGTTTCATCAAAATCGGTTAAGTAGTTTTTGCGTGATGTGCGAACAAACAAAAAAAACTAAAAATTTTGTCAATAGATGGCGCTGCTCGTCATTTAAATCGCGCTATCGAGTGTTATTTGATTTTATATGAAGTATAAACCGCTACTTTTTGTTCCTCATGGTTTTACGGTTTTATAATAGTTAAGATTATCCCCCGAAACAACGACACTTTTTTGCAAATATGGACTACAACAAACCACCTAACCTAACTGTTTTTACAGCGGACCACAAACTGGAGATAGGAAGACCTTGGAATCACGTTGTGGGTCTGCTATTGGGTAGTCGCGTCGCTTTTCCATTATTGGTTGCCACCTCCCGGGCCTACAACGAAGCTCCAGTGGTGGCTCAAGATAGTGTTCTTTTCGAAAAACAATCCTTGATGTCACCAAAACATGCAAATAACCGTACAACGAGCACTCTTGCTACATAAACTAGACATTGACAAAATAATCAAAACCAAGAAGGCAGCCATTTTTTTTTAAATAGTTTAGAGGAAGACCTTATGATTAACAGCATCAGCTAGCGCGACAGAAGTGGTAAGATACTACAATCGGAACATTTGAGAGAAATATGACGATTCCACACGAAAAGAAGAAGGTCGTCGGTCCACCTTGTCCGTTGGTCCTACTCACGCTGCGCTTTCCGTAACGTGGTCGCTACTCGAAATTTCTTCAGCAATACCATCGGTTCTGCGAGCAATGTGCCCCACCCGTTGCCACTTTAGTTTAGCAATTCAATAGCATTAGCAATTATAAATGTAAATGGGACTAAATAGGTGCGTCAGAATCGTAGCGTGTGAGATCCGTATAGTCTTTAACTTGTGTTATATGAATAAACAAATAAATTTTACTAAAAGGAACATACTTTAAAACAGGTCGCTAAGAAAAGGTCTCTTAGACAAATTTATGCCCCGAAGCTCAAGCTCATGCTTTCACTTAGTTGTCTAAAGATTTAGGTTGGAAATCCTACATTATTCACAGTCGTAAGAGGGATTTCGGGACATACGGATAAGTTTTACACTATTTTTCTGGAAACTCTAATCTGAGCATTCGAAGATTTGTGAAAGTGTTTCAATGTTCTATATTCAGACGTGGAAACAGCGATTGGAAGTATTAAGAAATCGGGTGGTTTAGTGCGTTCACACACAATGACGCGCTGACGGAGCGGCAGATGTCAGTCCATAGAACCACACCCGATGCGTCAATGCGTCACCGTGTGCGCCTCTACGTGCGGTTTCATACAACTCCTTGCTTCACAAATGACGGACTGACGTTTGCTGCTCCGTCAGTGCGTCATAGTGTGTGAACGCGGTGGTTTAACATTTCTTAGTGCGTTCACACACGATGACGCACTGACGGAGCGGCAGATGTCAGTCCATAGAACCACACCCGGTGCGTCAATGCGTCAACGTGTGTGCTTCTACGTGCGGTTTCGTACAACTCCTTGCTTTACAAATGACGGACTGACGTTTGCTGCTCCGTCAGTGCACAACTTTTACTACAGAGCTAACATAGAAATCGCGAAATAAATAAATAAATAAATAACGCTCACAGGCACATACATTGTAATGATCCCAAACTAAGCACTAAAGGCTTTTATTATGGAAACCATACAACAACGGCACGAACATATAACATCCATGACCGAACCGGGATTCGAACCCAGGACCCTGGTTTGGCAGTCCGGCGTGGTAACCATTACACCAACCGGGTCGTCAATAAAATCAGCTTTTATGTATAAAACATCAACAGCTACTCTTTAGATTATCCTGTAATAAAACCGATATAAAGTAACACAATACTTTGAAGATAAGCCAGTTCAAAACCTAAAGTAAGCAAAAAGTTTTCAGACGAATCTTTCAAAATCATTCGAAGACTAATCTATAGCCAATATTCATTTCCGTTGATGCAAAGTAATCGTAAACTTGGTACATTAATCTTATGGAAGTCGATTCAAATTTATCTTTGTTTTACCAACTTTCCAAAATAAATTTGGTTCGTACTCCCCTTGATAAGGAAGAACTTCGTTACCCCCTCATTCGCCCCCTATTCCCTCATTCATTCAAGAGCGGTGTCTCAAGTTTTGATTGGACAGTGGTTAAGTGTTGCAATATCAAAAATCTGGTTAGCGGTAATTCTGCTCAAAAATTTTGTTAAAATCGAAGGAAATACGATGACGTGGTGATCACAGAAAATATTTAAAACATTTCTGTAATCCTGCCCCGGTCCATCAGTCCGTTTTTTTTTGGTACATTTTAATAAAAACGAAATACTTTATGCTGACAAATACCTAACAATATTAAATTAATTAAGTACTTACTAACCCATATAAAATAAAGTTTTTGAGAGTAACAACATTTACCAAAACCAATACACGGTAATAATCCGTTATAATGTTTAATTGTAGATCATATAAAAAAAGGAGTAGGTAAAAATAAGGATACGTTTTTAATCCGAAAATTCTTAGCTTCAGTACAGTTTTCGCCACTGTTGAGTTTCAATGGTAGATTTATCGTAATTACGGTGCACATGGCAACACTGAACTGTTTTCACACAATGATACCTATAGTAAAATGGCTGGTTCCTTGTAAATTGATATCTCTGTTTAAACATTATTTTCGCGGTATTTTTTTATAATGAATGTTCACTATAAAAATACCCGATAACTAAGTAGTGAACCTGACTGGTAAGTCGAAGGTTCAAAAAGTTAAAATACTGATTGTGTGACTTTGGCGCGTTAAGCGCATCGCATACAGAATAGTCCAATCATTTTAGAGTTTCCTTGTATGGACACCCTAAAAATAATTCATCTATCGCTGAAACTTTGCAGTGTGATAAAGTAAAGTATACTGATTACGGTTGACAAATAATCTAGGACCGGAAAAAATTAAACCTAGATTATTTGTAAACCGTAATCTGTATTCTTTACTTTATCACACTGCAAAGTTTCAGCGATAGATGAATTATTGTTAGGGTCAAACCCTAAAATGATTGGACTAGAAGGAGTCGAGGCGGCGGCGCGGGCGTCGAGGCACGGGCGCGCGCCTTTGCTACCTTGGCATACGGTCGGTAATTGTATATATACAAGGTGTTTCATAAGTAAGAATAAATTTTTGAAATTCTTAAGGGGGTTGTTAAGACCGTCAAACTGAACAACTTTCTCTATGGGACCAACATCGAAATCGCGAAAAAATATAGTGAAAGTTGTTCAGTTTGATGGTCTACACCACCCCCTTAAAGGTTTATTTGTATTTTTGTAACACCTTGTATTATACCAAACAGAGCGGCACGCCGCTCGGATTCTTGGTATACAATTATCGACCGTATGTCAAGGAAGCCAAGGCGCGCCTGCATCTCGACGCCGCCGTTTGGATTTTATGTCAATTAAACCAGACAAACCGTAGGTTGAGTATTCTATAGATTTCCTGACAGCGTATACTCGAAAGGGACAGAGATATGACAAAAATGTATGAGAAATCTTGCCTTTGTCTGCCACAGTTGCAAGATTTTGTATGCAATTTCAACTGTGGCAAACAAAAATATCGCATACGCAGAAAGGGACAAACGACATGGATTTTGTCGCGTTCACTCTGTGTAATTAGCGTATAAGGCTGTCTCGTTTTCGTGACTATTATTATTTTAATGCCTTTTCTAGTTGATTCTCTTTCTACGAGACAAACAATGCGAAAAGTCGCGTTGCAAGTCGGTTAGTGAGCGATCGTGCGCCGTGTATTTCTCCCCCCGCTTTTTTTGTAAATACCATAAAATAATACCTACTTGAGATCACAATAAACTACTTGAAATTGGCGGAATTGCAGTGCCAACACAACAACCGGGCATTATATTAAAAAGAACGTGAAGGAAGGGGATGTCCAAGCGTCATACTAATTTGGGTCTAATGTTTATTTTAACAATAAATTACCCACCGTGCGTGCCGCTCAGTATGGATTAGCCCTAATACTGATTCATGTCGCAATGGTTCAGAATACCAGCAATTTATGCCCTGTCTTCTTGATCTAATATAAACTAAACAAAGTTCACAGGTGTTCCGTTTACACGCCATTGTCTTTACACAATAGTCGGTAATAAAATTAGGTTATACTCCCACTGCTCACACATTCTCACAGAAATTATGACCGATTTCAATGGCATTGGCACGAGACAGCGTAATAATTATTTTTTCACCTCACAAGCTCGGAAAGATTCTGTTTGTCATTCGAAATCTGAGTGCAAAAATGCATTTTATCCGCTAGCGTGGAAAGAGTTTTTGAAATTCGAATCTGTCTATTCAATATTTTTATATACCACCAATCCAGAATAGAGAATGACACTGGCCAACACGAAAAAAAAAACTTTTTGAAATGTTCTTTTTAGCAATTCACTTGTTTATTTTATTAAATTAAATCAAATTTGTTAAATTAAATTAAATTGTTTAATTTAATTTAACAAATTTGATTTAATTTAATTTAATTTCATAACACAAATTTTAAAACTATAATTCTGTATTTTTATTTAAGCCATCCTTTATTCAAATTTCCATACGGCTCTGTATTTCTTCATAAATTATGTATTTCAAGCTGGCTTCTTATCATGTACTAAATCTTCTTAAGCAAATGTCAACTTATACTGGTTTTTGTATTTTTCCGTTAATTGTAGCAAAAATAAATGCAATCATTACGGTAACTATTATTGTTTTTGCTATTTTGACAAATCATCTATAGATGCAAGCTATAATGCTAATTAATCGTGTCAAATAATATTGTCTAACTAGATCGGCCTTTTGAACCATAGTGCGCCGCCTCGACTCCTTCTGTATGCGATGCGGATAATATTTTCTTTGGCGTTAGTGACATTTAACGGTTTATGTTTTTCCCCGGGATTGATTCTTTCAATCTATGGTTTCTATTAGTTTAACATGCCCATTATATCGGGTGTACTGCAGTCGGTTGAAATATTGAAAAAATGTTGTTTTAGTTGTTTAGATAATCAAACCGAACAACTTTCATTATGGAATTCAACTATGAAATCGCGAAAAACGTTGAACCACCGTGTTACTGCAGTTTTGTATGGAAAAACAGATTTATGTTTTGGCAATTTCAATGTTGGATCCATAGTGAAAGTTGTTTAGTTTGATGGTCTAAACCACCCTTTAAATATTCCTAGGATGTTTTGTTACGCCTTGTATACTATAAAGTTTAGTCACCAATTTCCTTCACCAAAATTCATTCTATCCAAAATTATCATAGATAGCGTAGAAACTAAAATAGCTTGCACCCGAGGAGCTGTGAAATTTAAATTAGATATTAACTTTATGTGGGATCAAAGCGCAGTCTCGGATCCAATTAACGAGTGCTATAATGTACCTACAAGTACCTATGGTACTTGCATGAGTAATCTGCACTACATCACTAGGGCATGGTGTCCCATCCCATACAAATGAAATATTTGTTAAAAAAATTTCAATATATGGCGTTATGGTATCGATTTGTAATTAATGTTTACGTAAAAGTGTAAATTGTTACTAAAAATACATAATCTGACTACAAAAAAATGTCATGAGCCTCGGAAAATCAAGCAATTTACTTTGCCCGAAGACTGCCCGCGTTACGGCAGTCGCGTTCCATTGTTTGACGTTGGGCATCTGTACTGTATAGTATTATATAATCTGTGACTAGGGTGTAAGGACAAGTATCATTAAACTTTAAACAAATTTTTACTATAGGAGCAAACTTGACAGAACAAAAAAAATCAGCTGTCCCCACAGACTTAAAAGAAGAACCAGACGTAATCTCGTCTAATCATGAGTGAAGCACCCATTTCTTTAGTGTGCGTGCTGTCACGCGGTACATAAGGTGACGGGTTGTAGGACCTGCGCCTAGAGCTAGTGCATCTGTGTGAGTGTAGACCCTTGTAGAACAAACGAGATTGTATTAGTAACCTTGCATGCTTCACATCTTTTTAGAGCAATATTCGGTCCGTATTTCTTTCAAGTCCGTGGCTGTCCCATACTAAACTGCAATACCTACTCGATGCAAACGTATGCGACAGCTGGTTTTTCTTTTGTTCTGACAGGTTTGTTCCCGTAAAGTAAAGTTGTTCAGTTTGATGGGTAGTACTTTTCCTTACACCCTGTATAGGCCGATGATGATGATGATATTGGACTTGCTATTTTGTCGCGCTATTGTAAAAATTATAAAACATACAATAGTCAAATTTGGTGTAGGTAATTATGTATAGTGCAAAGGCTGAAAGTCACCAAAAGGGCAATGGAGAGGGCTTTACTCGGAGTTTCCCTACGAAATCGAATCAGGTATGAAGAGATCCGCAGAAGAACCAGAATAGCTGACATAGTCCAAAGAATTGCTAAACTAAAGTAGCAGTGGGCGGGGCACATCGCTCGCAGAACCGATGGCCAATGGGACCGAAAAGTTTCGAGAGGCGACCGCGTACCGGAAAGCGCAGCGTGGGCACAGGGCACAAAGTGGACCGACGACCTGGTGACGGCGGGGGGAACTCGTTGCATGAGGGCAGCGCAGGACCTGTCAATGTGGCCTCCTTGGGGGAGGCCTATGTCCAGCAGTGGCCGTCCATCGGCTGAGATGATGATGATGAAGACGTATAATGCAGTGCATACTATAAGGTACAAAAGGGGGAGGTGCGTAGTACTTGAAATGAAACCGACGGTCATGTATGAAGAGATGTATGGATGTGTATGAGACAAAAGAAATATGTAAGGATCGTAGTAGTTGGCGCGCCCCGGTATCTGCCTTTTTTATTTAAATGAAAATACTTCATTCACAAAAAGTCAGTCATTTTGGAAAAAATAGACTCAATTTATTTCGCAATTATCGTAGTAGTGGCTTGGCCTTGTGGGACAGGTGAATTGAATTTTGCAATTAAGCTGTCCACAAAGTTATGTTTCTGTTAATTGTTTTTGACCACCACTGTGCTATTGGGAACGTGTATACAGGGCGTAAGAAAAAGTATCATTAATCCTTAAAACCAAAAACTATAGAGTAAGACGAATACAAACAAAGCTTTTTAAATCTGAAAAAAATATTGTTAATTATAAAATGTTTAAAAAACGTCGACTTACACTCATCATCGTCTTCCTAGTTTCTGTCTCGCTGGGTTGCGGGTCTACTTTTCTAGTATGTTTTTTCTACTTCGCTCTATCCTGAACATAGTCGATAGAGAGCTCGCAGAAAAAACGAAACGTCGACTTTAACTATTGTGGTTTATTAAACGTTAATAATACTTTTCTTAACACCTTGCGTATCTTTCAGTTTAGTTCTCCGTTTTTTAAGAATACTTTTTCATAGATAAATAGATAGATAGATAAAACTTTATTCATCACATAACTCCTTAAAGTCCTTCTTAATATGCTGACACTTTTTTAAGGGGATGATCTTTAATACATACATAGCGATACATTTGGCTTAAGTAGGTTTGCAGTTTTTTATGCAAGATCAGATTTTTTTTTCGCTATTTCAATATTGGTGCCATAGAGAAAGTAGTTCAGTTTGATGGTCTGATCATCCCCTTAAAAAAGTGTCAGCATAATTATTAAGAAGGACCCTGTACAAGGTGTTACAAAAATACAAATAAACCTTTAAGGGGGTGGTGTAGACCATCAAACTGAATAACTTTCACTATGGGACCAATATCGAAATCGCGAAAAAAAAATCATGTTCTATACTCTACAAATCGACTAGAGCTAAAATATGTATGGGATATAAAATTATTTTTTTTGCGATTTCTATGTTGGTCCCATAGTGAAAGTTGTTCAGTTTGACGGTCTAAACAACCCCCTTAAGAGTTTTAAATATTTATTGTTACTTATGAAACACCCTGTATACACTCAATGATTTATTTTGCGATTCCAATGTTGGCTGGATGGTCTAAAGCACACCGTAAAGTGTTCAATAAACTCCGTCACTCGCATTTGAAAGCTGATAAGTACCTGCAGCCTACGAATAAGAATAACTATAGAAGAGTAACTCTAAACAAAATCGTTATAATTTTTGGCACCCAATGAAAAATGACATTTTGTATGAGTTTTACAGTTTTTAAAGAACAAATTTAGAACACACGGTACACTTTTTTTGGTGACAATTTTTGAGCTTCATATTTACACTTCTATACATTCTTATTCTTAGCCTGCAGCACCACGTATCGCACGCGATACAGGCAATATTATGCATTGACATAAGGCGCGTTGTTGTTTGTCGTTCATCGCGGTCTTTACAGTCGTAAAAGCGCGCGAAATCGGGAGAGTGCAGTATCTGTTACGAGTAACTATTAAACAATCTGTGCCTTTAATGTCGATCAAGAATAAAACTACAATTGACAATAGACCTCTGGGACTTTCGAACCTCCACCACAAACTGGGTATTACCGTAGATGTGAAATTGAAAGTTGGTCTACCGTAAACTTTGCTTTATTCGATATTGATTCAAATTAATTGACTATCACTCTAGTGCTCGACTGGTGTGTAGGTTTAATAAACTTCGGCTTCGATGCGCTAATTGAAAGTTGAACCCTTTATTATGCCTTCAGTGCCTTCAGTGGTTATATTACAAGGTGGAACAAAACACTAAGTACTAGTTTTTAATTACTATCAAATTTTAAAGGTTACCAACAAAATTTTAGGGGTGAGAAAATGAAACTGAACAACTTTCCCTAAGCAACATGGTTAGAAAAACGATAAAAAAAATAGAAAATCGATCGGCTGATCCACACTTTTGTATGGGAGATCCATGGAGCGAGCGACCGAATAGGAGAAAGAAAAATAAATCTGATGTTTCTTACAAAACTGCCTTGATCGACTAAAATCACCCCTTGAAATATTAGCATAAGCATATGCTCACGACTTTATTCCCCGAGTCAGAGATATTCTGAATCCTCAGAACATCCACGTTTCACCAGTAGTACCGAAACTCTGTCCAGTGTGACGGGGAGTGAGCCCGTCGCCACTTATAATGGACCACGTACAATACACGCCTCGAAATTGAAGCATGCAGGTTTCCTCACGATGTTTTCCATCACCGAAAAGCCAGTGGTGTAAAAAATCGTACATAAATTCCGAAAAACTCATTGGTACGAGTCGGCTTGGACGGGGATCGAACCATCGCCTCCTGCACGGCAGGCAAGGTTATTCGCCACTGGACCACCACTGATTGAAGTATTGAAATATAAAAATAGTATTTTGTTACACTAGTGGTATAATTTAAAATATCTAAGTTATCATTAAAATAACTTTCGGTTTTAGTGTATGCCGAACACAGAATGCCGAAATTCTGGCGGTTAACCTACTTGAAAAAGTGCGGCTACTGCACGCGTAGTTCACTTCACGTCATTTAGGCAGGCGTTTTCCTACACTGACCTGCTATAAAAAAAAGGGAAAACAAGTCAGTCCAATAAAAAAAACTCAAAAATATTTCGGTATTGGAATTTCTGACTGCCTGTCATGCACGTTTAATACGATTTCCAATCAACGCTTTGAACTAGATGATTTCAAGTGCGGAAAACCTAATCTGCCGACTATGGCATAGTACAGCCATACTCAAAGTGTGCTCCGTGGAGACCTGGGGCGCCTCTGCGAGGTCTTCGAGTGACGTCACTTGTTTAAACCAAAAACAGCATAGTCATCATCATCTCAGCCGATGGACGTCCACTGCTGGACATAGGCCTCCCCCAAGGATCGCCATAACGACCGGTCCTGCGCCGCCCTAATGCATCGGTTTCCCGCCGGCTTCACCAGGTCGTCGGTTCACCTTGTGGGGCGGGGGCCTACCCACGCTGCGCTTTCCGGTACGCGGCCGCCACTCGAGAACCTTCCGGCCCCATCGGCCATCGGTTCTTCGAGCAATGTGGGCCCACTTCCACTTTAGTTTAGCAATTCTTTGGGCTATATCAGCTACTCTGGTTCTTCTGTGGATCTCTTAATTTCTGATTCGATCACGCAGGAAAACTTCGAGCAAACCCCTTTTAAAAACGGCATTATTTGATATAAAATATCAGTAATCCTTTAATCCTCGAACGTAACCTCGAACAAAGAAAATATTGTTAATGAGACAGCTATCTCGAAACGGTTTCCTCCAAAAAAATATTTGAATTGTTAAGTAATTTTTTTTAATAGAAAATTAGGGTTGGCTTAAACGTGATGCAACAAAATTTACATAACAGAAATACAGTGTTGTGTAAATAACATATTTGTTTGTGTAGGTATTCATTAAAGAATGAGCAATAAATTTGGTTTTGCATATTTTAGGGCTCCGTCAAATATTTTTAGTGTTTCAAAATTGCCAAAAAAAGTATGAGAACCGCTGCTATAGTAGAACTGAGTTGCAATTGTCGTAGCTCTCAGAGATCTAGAAAACCTGGATACTAGCATCAAATCAATACTCAGACCGGTATACCGCTAGATCTCCGATCGGCAGCATTCACGGTAGTAGCTAACTGGGCTCAGGTAAAGCTGGTCGCCCGTATTGAAACAATACAAAAACCAATGTAAGCTGCCCTTAGAGTATGCGAGTATCACGGTCGCACCAGATGAGTGGGTCTAGAATAATTGGCTGTTACCTTTGTGCTGTGGAATGATCCAGCTCAATTTGACCTTCGTTTGTAGTTTTAAAAATATATGTGTAAAAGTTCTTTGGGAACAGCGTAGTTTTGGGTTACAAATTGTTTGCTTTTTGATACCTTTAATAATGTTTGCGATACAAGAGCCTTGATATGCAATGTAAACCAGTGGGGTAGGTATGCTAGTATATGCCATCCCCAACAAAACTAGATAAATCGAGATATTGTGCAGTCATGTTACTATACCCACGGTTTATACAGAAGAGACGTGTGGCGGTGGCGGATAATCTAAGTAACACAATATAAACCCTATAGTACGTAGCATAGCGTCGGTTTTGTCGTAAAGGAGAATCGCACCAGCGCCTCCAGGTGACGTCGCCTGGAGGCGCGGGTGTAATTCTCCAAACGACGCTATGATACGTACTATAAGGTTTATAATTGTGTTACTTAGACTATCCGCCACCGCCACACGTCTCTTCCGTATAGACCGCGCCTTAGGCATGCAAAAATGAGCGCATGACGGCTCTCTTGTTTTGTCTTGCGTGGCATGCCCTACTTGGTTTATTTATAAACATAGCTATTGTAATTTTCAGTGACAGAAATGTACCGTGACAATTCACGGTACATTTCTGGTTACTTACGGCGTAAAACAGCATGTGCTAACATTTTCAGTAATCTATTTGTATGTCTCAAATTGTCACTGAAAATTGACACAGGCAGTGAACTATGCCTCTCTCCTAACATAGAAGAGCGCTGTACCGTCAATGGAATTATAATTATATTCTATTTTTATTTAATGGCGTT
This sequence comes from Agonopterix heracliana, assembly GCA_963693445.1. Taxonomy (NCBI): domain Eukaryota; kingdom Metazoa; phylum Arthropoda; class Insecta; order Lepidoptera; family Depressariidae; genus Agonopterix; species Agonopterix heracliana. Next base: position 9,008,458 of record OY856332.1, read on the forward strand.
TCCTTGTTAGATTTCGCCAGTGTCAAGTAGTATGAGGGAGTGTCTATTAAATCCTCTGTGCCTTAGGCATGCAAAAATGAGCGCATGACGGCTCTCTTGTTTTGTCTTGCGTGGCATGCCCTACTTGGTTTATTTATAAACATAGCTATTGTAATTTTCAGTGACAGAAATGTACCGTGACAATTCACGGTACATTTCTGGTTGCTTACGGCGTAAAACAGCATGTGCTAACATTTTCAGTAATCTATTTGTATGTCTAAAATTGACACTGAAAACTGACACAGGCAGTGAACTATGCCTCTCACCTAACATAGAAGAGCGCTGTACCGTCAATGGAATTATAATTATATTCTATTTTTATTTAATGGCGTTTCCTTGTTAGATTTCGCCAGTGTCAAGTAGTATGAGGGAGTGTCTATTAAATCTCGAGGATTGTTTTTGAGTAAGACCAACTGAGAAGGATTTTGGAGCCTCGTGGCAGGCTGAGACGCGAACCGCGCGAACACCACGCGAGAGACAAGTGTTCGAAGCAAACCCCGCAACGTGACTCTGAAATTATAATATAAATTATATAAATACACACTATATCTGAATACCCGCGTTCGTATAGAAAAAGACTAAGTTATGAATCCACAAAACGTCATTTTACAGATCTTCTTATTTGATCGATCACATTTTATCTTTTTCCAATACTTGGCTACCTCTATTTCTCAAGGGGGAGCCTCTATTAGGTCCTGAAGGTAGCAAGACACAAATGAAATTCACAATGTAGGTACCTGCTTGTTTTTCCTACTAGAGATTGAGAAAATATTTCGATACATAGCAACAATATAAATATCTTGGACAATGTGACATAAATTATTGAATCTATTACAATCTGGCCTAGACTTGTTGATGAGTAGATAACTATATGGAATACATAATTTATACAGGCTTGCAGTTTTTAATGAAATAGTTGATCTTTTTTAGCTTGAGCATATTCTTAAAGCGTATCATCCCTGACTGGACCAAGACTATCCATACTAATCGATGCGAACGAGCGCGTGGCTCAGGTCAGAATTTAGCCGTTTTCTTTGAAAAATTTGATTATTTTTTATTAATTTCGAAAAAGTAATAAGAAAACCACATAATTCTAAATTGTGTTGTGAACAATATTATTCTAAATTATCATTTTCTTCCGATTAAAAATGTGAAAGTAAAATGGTTACAACTGGAAAAAAAGGGGTGACTTTAGATTCCCTTTTCTTCGGTTTTATTCATTAAAATCGATTTCTCGAAAAACCTCACTTCTCATATCGTGTAGATGGTTCAGTTTATTTTCCAGTTCAAAAAGTGACAAAGTTAATGAATGAAATGGTTACAAATTTACCCAAAACCAGGAGGTAGCCTCTTAATGCACTGTCAAAAATAAACGACTTCCAAAACCTCATAATTCCTTCCTTAACAATTTATACGAAAACGTCTACGTTAAGCTCATGATCTCCCACGTGTATACGTGAATAGAACAGTCGGAATCACCATTGAACCGTCAATAATTCGCTTAATGAAACTCCGAGGGCTGCCGACTGTGTTGCTGAATTTGCACAAGGCTTCAGAGATTGGAGTTGTGAAATATTTGATCTGGTAGTTTTGGGAATATCCTTTGAGACATGTTGTGTGGGATACGCTGCAGTAGATTTTGACGGCCCGATAGCTCAGTCGGTAATGAAGCTGCATGCTGTGACGAGGGTCGCGGATTCGAATCCCGTAACAAACAAATATTTGTATGATGAATATGAATATTTGTAACCGAGTCATGGGTATTTTGTATCTAACAGGCTCCTTCTTAATATGCTGACACTTTTTTAAGGGGATGATCAGACCATCAAACTAAACAAGTTTCTTTGTGGGACAGTGGGACCAACATCGAAATCGCGAAAAAGAAACGGTCCCATACATTTGGTTCGAGTAGGTTAGTAGTTTTGTATAGAAGAGCTGATTTTTTTATTCGCGATTTCGATGTTGGTGCCACAGAGAACGTTTTTCAGTCGGTCTGATCATCCCCTTAAAAAAGTGTCAGCATATTAAGAAAGACCCTATACAGGGTGTAAGGAAAAGTATCATTAACCTTTAAACTACATACTCTACCCATCAAACTGAACAACTTTTACTATGGGAGCAGAACGACCAGAACAAAAAATAATCAGCTGTTCCATACGTTTGCATCGAGTAGGTATTGCAGTTTAGTATGGAACATTTTTTGCGCTGATAGGTTTGCTCATAGTAAAAGTTGATCAGTATGATGGGTAGAGTATGTGGTTTAAAGGTTAATGATATTTTTCCTTACACCCTGTATTGTTATTAGGTACGCTATGTTCATATACTACCTTACACGGTTACTAATTGAAGGTCGCGCTCAGTTATTCACAAATTACAATTTGAAACTAATTCCGCGAGTTCACAGTGAATTACATCTCCAAATATTAATATTAACCGTCTCATTTGTGTTATTTACCGACCTGTCATGTTCAGTTTGAATTCCAATTGCGTTTTAGGAAACGTTGGGGTGCGATATTAAAACGAGGTGGACTGGAACTGGTTGGAAAATTATTGTGATAGTTTGACAGTTTTTAATTGAACTTTATAAACTCAAAATAATAAAATTCGGGTAAGTGCGAGGGTTCTGCATATTATAATATTAACGAAAAAAATGTTTTTTTCTCCCCTCCGGACGGAAAGCGTCAATTGTCGTCCCGCTGCGCTAAACGAAGTTGACGAAAAATGTATACTAACCTCGGACAGTTAATAAGAATGCCTCGGCTTCACCTCGGTCAACAATTACATGAGATCTGTGATCTTTCTTACTTTCCTGTCCTCGGTTACTTTCGGTACTATTCCGGGACCTCCGTCGCGGAGAAAAATAGTATACTAACCTCGGACAGTAAATAAGAAAGCCTAAGATCACATGTTTCTTGAGTCCTCAGTTTACATGAGATCTGAGACCTTTCTTACTTTCCTGTCCTCGGTGTGTAATCTACTATTCTGGGACAGGCGCGAGCGAAAATTGATCAGTTTTATGGTCTATCATCCCCCTAAAAAAGTGTCAGCAAATTCAGAAGGCAAATTAGCAAATTAACCCTATACACCAGGAATTTTTGATTAGTAACAAAAATTTAAGGGTCTATTCAGACCGTGAATCTGAACAACTTTCCCTAAGAAGCATGGGTCAAAAAGGATGTAGGGATTAATAGGGAATTGTAGAAAGGGCGTTCACAAAAGATCAGCGATGGTCGAAGTGGCACAGGCGCAAGTCTGTTAAGGCCCCATTAACTCAATAATAATGGGTCAAAAAACGATAGCAAATTTTGGACCTCCCAAAAATCAAAAAATGCTCTCTTTTTTCGACCCATATGGGATAGTTGTTCAGATTCACGGTCTGAAAGATGACTGATTCCCTTAAAGTTTCGTTACTAATGAAAAACTAGTGATGTACCTATAGCATAAAATAAAAAAATAACACGTTTTTTGTATGGGGACCTTAATTTTTCAACTCGCACATTTGGTACGGTTCAAAATTTACAGCCCTTTAGAGCTAGGATGGACGGACGAACGGACGGACGGACACTGTGAGCTTAAAAATAGGGTCCCGTTGGCACCATTTGGGTACGGAACCCTAAAAGTGAAGTTATTCAGTACCGTTTTTATTACAAAACAAACTTTCTGTCCAAGATATAAAAACAAATTTCCAACCGAACAAACACAAACAAGCAAGAAAAGCAAAAACTTTACTACTAGTTTTACATGTAATAAGAACTAATGTAGATCATCTAGTGACGTCATGTGGCTATTAATCTACTGCGCAGTAATTTGTCTCCGTCACTGTCTGACTTACGATCCTTCACGCATGAATGGAAGGGACGACTTTGTTTGCAATTGTATGGTAGCTCAGTCACGTTGCGGTGTTTGGTTATGTGAGTGGCTTTAGGAGTTTTTATGGGCATTGACTGTTACATAGGCCTAGTAGACAGTGTACCAAAGAATGGGGTAATAAATAGTACCTGTGCACTTAGAATAGGATTCGGGTGAATAGATCAGCGGTTCCCGAATTCTTTTGACTACGGAACCCTTTTTGGTTCAACGTTTTTGGGCGGAACCCTAGCTCAAGTAAGAAGTAAACTAACTTACTCATGTTCCACAAATAAATTATTCTTATTCTTCTTATTCTTATTCTTGTTTTCCCTTCGTGGGCAACTCATCCCACACACGACTCATCCCGCGGGCTCAGTTGACCGCTACTTTTTATGTTGGGGGCGACTCGGACCACTCGGTCAACTCATCCTTTACGTGAAATCACACCATACTAAGGTTTTTGGCTTTATTCGCGTTTTGTATGTATAGTTTGACTTTAAAATGACTTTTAAAGATAATAATATTTATTTAGTTACAACAAAAAGCTATTTACTTAACTTACCAATGTGATGAATGCAACCTTTTCATAGTTTTCCTTGAAATAACATTGAAGTCAGGTTTTATGTCTGACAATTGGATGCGGAGGTCTGGTGCAGCATTCAGCCTGCTCCTAAACTTATTTTACGTGTAAAAAAACATCGAAATCTTGAATTTTCGCGGAACTCCTGAGACCCTCTTACCGCTTCGGGAACCGCTGCAATAGATACCTAATAGTATGTACCTATGTAAAATCCATGAGCACTTATAATAAAATTGGGGGCTTAAGAGAATATTATTCCGAGAGCGAAAATGCGCGCTGCATACAAACGTACTATGGTGATATTTTCAATACTAACCAATTAAACTCAATGAAATTTTGCAGAAACAATCTAGAAACAAATCTCTATGCTTCTATAGAGTCAGATTTTCGTTAAAATATACAGTTTCAATGCTAGGATTAATTTTAGATTTGTATGGAAATCTTTGAGGCACTATAACATGAAAACTATACATTTTAACGAAAATCGGACTCCATAGAAGCATAGAAATTTGTTTCTAGATTGTTTCTGCAAAATTTCATTGAGTTTATTTGGTTAGTATTGAAAATATCACCATAGTACGTTTGTATGGAGTGCGCTCCGAATAGCTTCGATTATCGCTGGAAGCACGCTAATACAGGGTGTGACAGCCTAGCAAATACTGAACCGGTGAACTCAGACCATCAAACTGAACAACTTTTACTATGGAGTCTACCTCAGGAAACGCGAAACAAAATCAGCTATCCCATACATTTTAGTCGAGTATGTAGCCTACCTAGCTTCGCTCGTACCGGTTAGTCGTTAACTACTGCTAATACTTTCATGAAAGTGTTTTTTTACTAATTCATGGAGAAAAAAAAAGAATTGTCTCACGGACCTTTTCTTGTGTGCTGAAAAATTTATTTCAGGGCCGTACTGTTGCAGCTACTGAATTATGAAGCAGTGTGAGATCTACTTAGGTAAATTGTGGTTCAATGTTTGTGGCGAAAAATGTCATCGGACCGTTTTAAGGTTGTTATTTTATTGGTGTTGATTCCTTGTTATCTAGATAGAAGAGGGTGTCAAAAATGTTTCCCTGTGGAAACTAATTAAGCGTTACATTTTTGAAGTGGAACTTTTAATGGGAGGGCTTTGAAATTCGGATCCACAACATTTTCATGTAACGGAAGTTCGAAATTTTAATTTGACAGCTGTGGATGTTTCACTTCTAACGTATGTCTTATTACGATAGTTTTTTTTTTTCTATGAGGTATAATTAGACTATTATTAACGTGTTATGATTGACGAGCTATTTAAAAAGGTAACTAGTCGGCTAGTCAGGCAAAAGTCAGGCAGGTCTAATTTTAACTGTGAATTTAGGAATTTATTATTAAATGCGTGGCACGAATAATGAAAAAACACTTTTATTGCCATTCTTCTTCTTTCGTGTCAGCGTCCATATCTTGTAATAATTTACTCATAATAATGCCACTGTGGTAGTATAAAAAATCCTTTAAAGTGAACATTTATTTTCGATCAAATTTAGTTTATTCTGTAAAATATTATACAAAAATTGATACTAAAACAGCCTTTGTTTGTTCTTGCATAAATTTCAGTGTGAATTCATGCTACTATTTGTTTAATTTTTGTGGTGAAATCTTAACGGGAATACGGCCGTGTGTTTAATATCCTACCTATGTATGTAAATCTTAATGGTTATGAACAACACATACACATATACGCATAGCACAACAAGGACAACATGTTTAAAATTTGAAACACTTGAAATCTTAACGGTAATAATTTTGTATGTATCTAATTTATTTACTTTTGTCGACGCAATCAATGGTGCACACTTTACATTATGTAGGGCTGTCACTCAAGTTGTTCCCGTTAAAAGGAATCGGAGAATACGAGGAAATCATGAAAAGGGAAAACATGCGTGAACTCACAAAATAAGAGGGACTTTTGACGAAACTTGAATGTGACAATCGCTGCTTCAAAACGAAAGGGCCACAAATCAAAAATTTCCAAAATCGGTTTTATTTAAAAAATGTTGCCAAATCAATTTCTATTTTCATATTTGTCAAAGACACCCATCGATTTTGGACTCTAAATCAAAAAATTACGCAAACGCCCTTTTAGCATTTTTGCGTTTGGTTGGTTAAGTTCTGAGCAAAACGGCCATATTTCGAGTTGCAACCTGCTGGTCGGTGTAATCTCACGCAACTTATGTGCTAAACAGCCACATCGCAGAAAAATTCCCCTTTTTTAGTTAAATTTTATAAACGAAAGGGCCATATTTGGGATTACGTCGGTTTCGCATAAAAATTATAAATAAGTTAAATATCATTTTTTTATGCAAAGGTGCCATATTAGTGATTGTGTCCGTTTTGCAATTAAAAAGACCTTGAAATTACATTATTATTTTAAACTAAAGTGGTTTATTTTGTGAAACGTCCGTTTTCTCATTAAATTTCTGTGCGTACGTTGGTATTTTTAAAGACATAACGCAGAATTTTATTTGCCATCGCGTCTTATTTATGAATTAGTAGTCTATATCTATTCTATAGGTACAGTCATTGTCGTAAAATTGTAGGTAAACTTGGTATTTCTCTAAAATTGATCATATTCTAAATACTAGTTACTGGGGATATAAAGAATACGTAGGATACGAGTAATAAAGATAGTTTTATTTTTTAAGTAACGAATTCTAAACGGACTTTCATGATACTATAGCCATAGCGGTAGCTTAGAACTTTGTTTAACATTTAGGAACAAACTTTGCCGGTTCAGTGACCAAAAGTGGGGTTTGGCCTCTGAAAAATGACACAAATAAAATACTCAAAATTTTTTATTAAAAAAATACCACAAAAATAACTTTCTGACGTCATTTTTTAACTCTGCCACCGCGTTGGAAAGTTTCATTGTATAATAGATGCAGCCACTTCCCGATCTTGTATAAACTCTCGCTAGAAGCTGGCTTGAAGCTCTCCTGGGTCAACTTCCACTACGTACCAAAATCTAGAGATACATGGGGCGACGGGCGACCTAGTGTACACTTCAAATTGGAGATAATGTCTTTCAAAGGGTGTCTTATTGAGGTTTATGGGCTGCACCATAACACATACGAATACTATAGAGGAGAAAACTAATGTCCGCAAATAAAACAACGTAAAAAAATGGTTCAGGACCGGCATGCCAGTAGAACATGATTGCGTCGACCTACTGGCCGAAGAGTCATAGGAAAAAGCCTAGGTCTATCCATCGATCTTCAAGAAAAGTAAAAATATCAATTGAGATACCTTTTGAGGTTTTAGAAGCCTTTAATTTTGCAAATTACTTTCATCTATAGTGCTACAACACCTTTTTTTCTTATTAGAAGTATAGTTTTCGATATATTTTAAAGTTTTTATGTGCCATTTAATGCGGTTTGAAACCAATTCTTTTTAATAGTAAGATTTACTATAAATTTTAAAAAGGTGAGTAGATTGTTTACAAAATTAGTTTTTATTTTGACCACTTGTGTCGTTTTATCAAAATATTCATTGATATACGGGCAAAATGTTATGTGCGAAAGGGACTTTTGTGTCCTTAGTCATCTCTGTGTGATAGTTATCACAACGTAGCAATAGAAGAGAGGTAGAGATTCAAAATACGCACCTAAGCATATATCATACTTAGGCATTAAAGAGAAAAAGTACTAAAAAAGAGATGAAAAATGAAAATGAAATTTTTGATTGGCTCTCCTGTAAAAACAGATTTTTTGACTTGTGGCCCTTTCGTTTATAAGCAGCGACATGTTACGTCACAAAGTTCAACTAAATTTGTGTTTGCAAATTTTTTAAGGATATTTTATGTAGGTACTTTGTTTTTTTTTGTCTAAAAATGACATGAGAAGAAAACTGATCGAAAAGTTGACATAGTGTAATCATGTAAGTAAGTCTAACTTCAATTATTTAAGGCTTTATGTACAGGGTGTAAACTTAAATACGTTACATATTTAAGAGGGTGCTTCAGACCATCAAACTGAACAACTTCAATCAACATCAAATATAAAACGGGGCATTTACATAAAAGGTGTAATGACCGCTACTACTTCTGTGTGTAATAATTAGATGTATAATTTATTGCCGGTTTTATATAAACTTAGTCGAAATTACGAAATAGATTATAGCATATTATGCTCAAGACTATATTCCCCGAGGGGGTAGTCAAAGATAACGAAAAGTATGGTAAGCTGTTTTTTTTCGCGATTTCGATGTTGGTCCTATATAGAAAGTTGTTCAGTTTGATGGTCTGGTCATCCCCTTAAAAAACTGTCAGCATATTAAGAAGAACCCTGTACCACAGAGGATTATATCTGTGCCTGTACACCATTATTTTATTAAATAAAAGATTAAAAACATGAGTGCAAATCACTTGTTTTTTACACTCAAAACTGCCCCTCTAGCCATTTAGTAGGATACTACACCGACAGAGCAACAACTGATCCAAAAGAGAACCAAAATTCAAAAAGAGAACCAATTGCGTGCCACACTTTGTTCGATCGACCGAGCACGCGCGCGTTCTTGATGCCGTACTGTTGTAAAGATTTGTAAAAACTACTCAAGCAAAGGGAAAAAAGATGATGGTGTATCCTATTTGTTCTTCCTATCCTAAATGTTCTTTTGAACCTATAACCCCTTAACAAAATTCATTAAACATTTCTAGATAAATTCGCATGAAAAAGAAGCTTGCACTTCGATAACCTGGCCTTAAAACAATATTTACTTTGAATGCGGTAAAGGATACGTGGTGGTTCGTACGAAGGTAAAATAGGTAGGTAACTTAAAAATACATTTCCGAGAATAAGGTGCAGATTTGGTCCTAGTACCACGCCATTTCCTCGCTGAATAGCAAAACTGATCCATTAAGCGAGGAAAACGTTTGGAGAGCTCTTTTTGCCTTAAAAATGTTTTACTTAAAATTCTCAGTACAAATGAATCCTAGAAAATGTCAGCACTTCTGCAAAAATAATTAGGTCTGAATTTCGAAACTTTTACCGCCGCCGACAATAGTTCTGTTCAACCCTGAACTTTTACGGTTGGATCCGTAAATCCGGAAGCCTGGTAACCCTATTCATACGCTCTGTACCATATTTATTTATTTACTCAAGCGAAAATTTTATTTTCTGGAATACCAGGGGGATTTTGTAACTCTGTACTGAAGTGTAGTCTTGGTGTTTTGTAAAATGTAAACAAAAAACTTTTACAGAACGTGACATTTTCAGTTGAGGTCAGAAACTGAAAAAAAAAATTCTTTTATCGAAATAAAGATCCTTATTAAAAGATCCCACCAACCCCACAAACTTGTAATCATCCTTATAGAGATCTACTCGGAAAAAGGTATATTAAAATTGTTGGGTCCATCATAGTGCTTGCCTTTGTTTGAATATTTGGTGACTGCAAAGGTTGTTTCCTGACCGGGCTGATAAACGGGCTGACATAACCTCGGGGTTAAAAAAAAGAAGCCCCAATGTAAAAAAATAATTTAAAAAATGGCAGACCTACAACACACTACTGGTGCACTTGGTCCATATGTCTGTCATCTCTATACATATATGACGTATACCTGCTGTTATTTGTTTTGCCTTATTTTTCTGGTTTGAAATGTTTGCGTCAGGCCGATCCATAAATTTTACTTTGATCGAAGCCTAAAACGCGACTCTTCATTAAAAATTTAATCAGTCCAGTAGTTTTTTCGTGATGTTCGAACAAACAATAAACACACTTTCAATAATTGTTCCGATAGTTGAAGAAATATTAAAATCAACAACAATTATTTACAAAACTTAAAAACAGGTAACAGACACTAGATGCGTTGTTTTCTATTTTCAGTTTATAAAATATAATAAAGCAGAAAGGGTGAGACGTATCATTTTTCACTCAGCCGAAAGAGTAAACGTTGTCATAAAATCATGGAAAACGTGCTCAGGAAAAAATGCTTCAAAATTAAATTTTGCGAAAATATCACATTGTTTAGAATTGTGATACAAAGTCTTGTACACAAGTTTGAAGAAAATGCTCTCCTTTATATTTTCACCTTGGATTTATTTAAGAAAGTCGGTAGAAACCAGAATAGTAGATTACACACCGAGGGGCAGGAAAGTAAGAAAGGTCTCAGATCTCATGTAAACTTAGGACTCAACAAACATGTGATCTGAGGCTTTCTTATTTACTGCCCGAGGTTAGTATACCTACTATTTTTCTCCTCGACGGAGGTGGAAAGCGGCAACTTTGTTTAGCTCAGTGGGATGAAAATTGATGCTTGATGCTCCGGAGGGGAGAAAAAAATATAAATGCACTCTATTGATTAGTTAAGGTAGTTCTTTTAGATATAATCTGAGGTAAAGTCAAGACCCGACGCTGTAATTGACCTAATGTCTTAAAGAAAGTTTAAAGTAAACCAAATATCTGCACAAAGTATATTTTATTTTCTTTACTTTCTTTATTATTGAAATCGTGGTGGTCCAGTGGCAAGTAACCTTGCCTGCCGTGCAGGAGGCGATGGCTCGATCCCCGTCCAGGCCGACTCGTACCAATGAGTTTTTCGTAATTTATGTAATTTAATTTTGTAACACCACTGGCTTTTCTGTGAAGGTAAACATCGTGAGGAAACCTGCAAGCTTCAATTTCGAGGCATGTATTGTACCCACTGTCCATTATAAGTGGCGACAGGCTCACCCCCCTTCACACTGGACAGAGTTTCGGTACTAGTAAAGCGTGGATGTTCTGAGGTTTCAGAATGTCTCTGACTGCCTTCGGGGAAGCATGTGATTATGCTGCTTATTATTATGCATTGGCTGAGTCAAAGCTAAGCTTTAAAGTACAAGTTTCCTATCATGAAATCTGTTAAAACCAATTTTTATGAAACATAGCTAAAAACACTGGCAAAAATGAAAAACCGCTTTGAAATCGGTCTTCCCATATCACAAAAGCGAATTTTGAACGTAGGCACTGAAATCGCGATATCGCTGCATTATTTATTTGTAAGTAACCAAATAACAAGAAAAACATAATATTTTAGTAAAAAATTTTTATGATAATTCGATAAAAACATTCATAACCACATAAATGGCAAAGTAAATAAGTTCAGAACATCTTACAGATAGAATTTCGCTTATGTTTTTATATCGAAAGGGGCCTACAGACCGTTACAACCGAGTTATTTCTCTGAAGGACTCATAAAGCGTCCCACAAAAATTGGAAACTGCCTAAGATGTTCCTTTTATGTTGGGAAAAAACCGTAAACAGTCTTCGGTAAACTTATGTCGAGATATGGCCACGAACTTTATGTTTTTGGCACAATTTCTTTAATCCTATTACGGGATCCTAATTTAGATAAGTCGTTTTAAGATTAAGATTAGTCGTTCGTGTTGTTTCAGTTTCACATATTTCTTCCAGTGGGTGTTTTATGGTGCGACTAAATGAATTGGTTTCTTTTGATGTGTCATTGCGGATGAAAAAGAATCTAATACATGGGTCAACTCAGATAACATAAACAAGTTGAGCAAGTTGTTCATGTTGACCGAGTTGACCAAGTTGTTCCAGTTGTTAATGTTGTCCGAGTTGACCAAGTCATCTGAGTTGTTTATGTTGTCCGAGTTGACCAAGTTGTTCGAGCAGACCACAGATGCGTGGAATAGCGAATGTGATAAAAGGCAGTTGCGTGTAATTAATATTGTGTAGAATCGCGAGTAGGAAGAAACGCGTTTGTGTAAAATTGAAGATTGTGGAATAGAGAATGTGTTCAATGCCAGTTGTGCGGACTCCATATTGTGTAGAATCTTGAATAGGCGGAATAGCGTTTGTCCAGAACTCTGATTATACCATATAAAAAAATACGATTTTGTGATTAACTTGTGGTTTAACCCTTTTTTTACCATGAATGTGGTGAATTTGTTTCAAGCCTAGCACTGTACACAAACTACGTCAGTTTTGGGGATTCTCCGTCTCCTTATAACACGTGACTGTATGTGATTTTACACAGGCAATTTTACGGTTTTGACAATCATCCTGCGACAGATGCATTACCCGTTTAATAAACATGTCAGTTGTAATTTACAATTACAATTCAATGTAAATTTCCGATAATGTTAGTAGACAGTTATCTGCTGCATGTTTAGCTTCATCCATGTACCCTAAGCTGTAACAGTAAATTACAATTGTCACATTTTTATAGAGCCCTGCACGGGCAGCATAACACCGCGATAAACAATTTATCGCTCCATTTTTCTTACTTTTCGCAAAGTACGATAAAAGGCGCGACAAACCGTTTATTGCACCGCCCCATGTGCTGCACTGGTAGCATGCAACACTTGATACGGCTGTATCACGTCTTTTATCTCGTTCGTTCGCACGCAAATAGAAAGAGAGCTAAGGTGTGATAGCGCTGTATCACTGCGGCATGCTAGCTATGCTGGTCAGTCTATGGCGGGCTAATAAAAAACCAGCGTGTTTTACTACGCTAAGAATATACTTTATTAGAGCTTTTTTTACAAAATCAACTAAAGTTATAAAGCATTAACTTTGCTGAGAACAATCAATGAGTTTGTAACGTCATTCAAGTTTACCCCTCGACACTTCCATTCTCAATTTCCAAGAATTAATCGGGACACCGGTACTAACTAGTAGAAACCAGTACCTACCTACCTTATCGGCAGTTCCGCTAACGCTATTATTACTGGTTTTGGTTAACGAGTCATGAGCTGTAGCGGAAAATAATATACAAATTTATTCAATCAATCAATTGCAGAATGAAATTAAAATTAATAAGTAATATTGGTATTTTGAATGCACATCAAAGCAAAATATGCACTTGCATACATAAAGGGGAAAACAAACAAGTACTTATACAGGGTTACTTTGGAGACAGTTCGCAAATTTTACTCATATGAAGGTCATTGAAAATAAAAAGACACGTATTTTTTTATTTTATCTTTCTCATACAAAAACAGAAAAAATGCCTGAACTCGGATAAGGGGCTTACTACAGTTATGAGGGTTAGGGTTGACACCCATGGCGCTTCGGACCGTCTGATTATAAAGAAAGAAATCAGATTTTTAAATCCCGGCCGAGATTAATATAGGAATCCGAACACGAATACACAAAAAATAAACCCCAAAAAAAAATGTTTTTTTTCCTGGAATGTGTTATATTAACGATACTGATTGCATGGATGAAAAATACGCACTGACTCCGAGGTAACCCTTATTGATAAAAAAGTTAAATTATTCTATTTTATTGCGCACAGGCCCACGTCACAGAATAGGTAATCCCTCGTTTAATTTTCACTAAAACTCTTGTAGATTATCTCGTATTCTTCAGAATTTGATGGAACGGGATACCACTACTCACAGACAGAGGCGAGGTTGAATGCAGCAACTAACAAATAGCCACAAACAAGGTAGGTGATTATGGTCACCAGGTTCAACAACGGTAATCACCTCAGAGAGCGAGAAATTCACCTATTAAATGGGTCACCTTCTAATACGTGCATTTATCTGCGAAGACCAACATCAATATTCAGCAATCGCTTCAAATAATTATGACCCATACGCGACGAGTTTAAAAACTGACCTTGCCTTGGAAACTGCCTAACAATAGTGAAACTATCGAAACGGTGGTGACTTGACACAGATGAAGACAACACCTACAAGTTATAGCTGCAAAAGCCAATAGATGGCGCTACTATCGCTCTCGTAAATATGATCCATACAAGTCCACTTTCAACGTGATAGCGTAACTCGTAACCTACTACAAATGAGGTATAATAATGCAAGACATAAATCGTGCAAGAGAAATTATCACCGAGATTCGATATAGCTACAAGGTCCAATACACCTCCAACCTCCCAAGTAGTTCCTCCATGTGGAAAATACCAATACTAATGATAATTATCGATATTGTTACTATTTCAAGATCATCTACGGACGAAAGATTTTTTTTTTAAATTATTGATGGGTTTGCTCTTGACCTCTATCTAGTCCTCAGGATAAAGATGGGGTCAAAGATGTAGCGAGCTTACCCAGAAGTGCACTGGCACTCTTGCACACTGACGGAACGCAGCAAGCTGCTTGGCGCCAGACTCCGGCAGGAGGGTGGTCGCGAGCCAGGCGGCTCCTTGCGGAGCCTACCACACCGCTGTGGGGAATCGTTCAGCCGCTACGCCACCACAAACTTGGCACCTTGTGATTCCATTGCCCGGAGTGGACCGCTAGCTGGTAGATCCCCAATCACCCCGACTATTAAAACAGCAGACTATTTAAAACGTGAGATGTATCTAAACTTCCAACTTAGTAATTCCACCTTTCAACACGCAATAAAGCGCAATTCTTTTGCCATTTTCTGTCGTTTGTTTCAATGTGTATGTTACAATAATAAATAATACTCATTTATTTCAGACCATAGTGATTACATTTGTGTTTGTAGTTCTTATCAACTATGTTAGTAACATTAAATTAAAATTAAACGCAAATATATTTACATAAGATACATTCATTCAATTCAAAAATCATTTATTAAAATTACTTTGCACTGCGCACCACGTGAAGCATGCAACAGTGGTTCACGTAGCGACAGTCCAACCTGTCAGCGATCATGGACAGGATGCCCAATATGGACAATAAACTGATGAGTAACTAAATAAAACTAGGCCTAATGCAGATCTCGCTAATAACTTATGGCTTAAACCACACTACAACTGCTTTACTCCCTAACTTGGGACGTCCATTAGCCTTAATTGGGCCAACCCTTTATTATGATGATTCTGAAGAACTTTCACCACCGAACAGAGTTAAAACGATAAAAATGTACAACCTAAGGAAAAAAGTTTGAGATTCTAAAAACTTCAGCCTGCTTACAAAGGATTCAAGCAAAACTTTTTAAAACATGAAAAGGTCTTTGGTTTCAGTTTTCTTTTGCTGGAAAATTCGTTAACGTCTTTTGTTACATGAAACTGATCTTATACTAATTACGAACTAAAACTTATCTTCTTCATCATCATCAGCCTATATAAACGTCCCAACGCGGGGCACAGGCATACCCACAAGGAGAATGGGTGTTAGTCCACCACACGTGCCCATTGTGGATTGGTAGACTTCCCATACGAATCAGAATTTGTTATGCAGTTTTCCTTGCGATGTTTTCTTTCACAGTTTGAGAGCAGGTTTACGGTGTAGTGACACATCTGCGGAACGTACGACGCCGAACGTTCGGTTGAATACGCGTCTACTAGGAAAAGTAGCACATACTGGTGTGTCGCCGGATTCAACCAACTTAGTTATTAAAAACTCATTGGTGACATGGTTTTTGGCACGCTCTCCATCATCGGTAGCGCGTTGCGTGAGAGGTATGGACACTCAATCATGAGGGACTGGGTTTGAATCCGCACGGACAACATGCTAAACTTACCTTAAGGTGGTTGGAGAGTTGTCAATTTCATAAAAAACGTTGTCGTATAACACTCGTAGACGGTGTTAATAAAAGTAATGTTTTATATATGGAAAAATAGCTTAGAAAATCTAGTTTGCGCATATCGAATAATATTTACAATTTATAATATTATTATGAAGATATCACGCTTTGAAATTATTCATACAAAATTTCAAACCCTTATATCTTCGTAATTATATTACAAATTGTAAATATTATTCGATATGCGCAAACTAGATTTTCTAAGCTATTTTTCCATATATAAAACATTACTTTTATTAACACCGCCTACGAGTGTTATACGACAACGTTTTGTATGGACGGAAACCACTTTAACTTATATTAAGCTGATTATAATCTAATTAGATCAGTGCTGGTAGCATGCCACCGTGATAAAGCGCTATCACACCTTCGCTCTCTTTCTATTTAAAGCTAGGTTATCCCACTGCAAGCGTCTCTTTCTTGCAAGCATAAGTTTACAATTAGCCATCCCGCTCCAATTGCAAGCAGGATCGCAAAAAAACGTGTTTTTCATCAATATCTTTGCTCATGGGTGTTTCTAAGCTCAAAATTCTACGGAGTTCACTAGAAATATTTAATGTATTTAGTTAAGTACAAGAATAAAAAGTTAAATATCAGCAGTTTAATCATAGTATTGAAAAAACATAACAAAAATGGGTAACTTTGGGATTTTTTTCTATCTATTAAAATTAATCTAATCGTGTAATTGAGCACGGTCGCCTATCAGCCAGATCCTTAAATAAGACATAATTGGTTTTCAGACTTTAAAACACAGTTTAAAACACTTTTGTTCGTGTTCAAAAAACGGTGTCGACCAGATAACAGCGTCTTAAGCTGATGATAATCAGACAGATCAGACGTCATAAGGTCTTAACATTTTCGTTAAGATAATAGTTTATCATAACCTATATCGATTTCTAACACCACTGACTTTTTGGTGAAGGAAAACATCGTAACAAAACCTTACTTGATTCAATTTCTAGGCGTGTATTATTGGTACACCCATTATCTATAAAAACTGGTGACGATTTCACTGCATGTTTGTAAACAGGAGTATTATTATTATTATTTTTTATTTTATTTTGTTATGTTAATTTGCTTTGAAAGATAATAAATACAAAATACATAGGTTACTCTTTTAAAGTATATAATACATATTTCTATTTACTTTGTGTATTGTTAGAATAAGCTTTTACTTATGTAAACTTGCTGCTTAATTATGTTATATTGACGATTGTTTACTTTGTTGGCAGCAGTCCTAAATAAATAATCAAAATAATGAATAGCGCTGCTTATTCATAAACTACGTCAGAGGAAAAAATAATAAGGGTCAGGTCATACTCAGAGCAAAGTCAGGCGCACCCGTATTACATAAAATTAAATCTGTTCAGTGCTAAAAAAACGTAGAAAATTTAGGCTAAATTCACATTTTCAGTGATTCTTTAGCTCAAATACTATTTTAAGAGCTGTCTTTCAGCCCTAGGTATACAGGGTGTAAGAGACAGCCCTCTGCAAATTGAAACGGTGAACTCAGACCATCAAACTGAACAACTTTCACTATGGAGCCTACCTCAGGAAACGCGAAAAAAAATCAGCTGTCCCATACAAAACTTCCGTACCTACCCGATTCAAATATATGGAATAGCTGATTTTTTTTTTGCGTTTCCTGAGGTAGGCTCCATAGTGAAAGTTTTTCAGTTTGATGGTCTGAGTTCACCGTTTCAGTTTGCGGAGGGCTGTCCCTTACACCCTGTATTGGGTCCTTCTTAATATACTGACACTTTTTTAAGGGGATGATCAGACCGTCAAACTAAACAACTTTCTCTATGGGACCAACATCGAAATCGCGAAAAAAAAATCAGCTGTCCCATACATTTGGCTCGAGTAGGTTTGCACTTTTGTATGGGACAGCAGATTATTTTTTCGCGATTTCGATGTTGGTCCCATAGAGAAAGTTGTTTAGTTTGATGGTCTTATCATCCTCTTAAAAAAGTGTCAGCATATTAAGTTTGACCCTGTTTACAATGTGCAGACGCTATTTCGAATATCTAAAAGTTTCTATAGAGTGCCGGACCTGTGCCCTAACATATTAATCTATGGCCCTAACAATAAAAACTAGTGCTGTTCCCTGCATTGTTTCGCATCGACACGAGAAAATCGCGGGGCTGCACGTTCGGCAAGTGAGTTTGAAGCCCGCCGTTGTATTTGGTCGGCTTAACCGAAAGAGTACAGACGTTTCCTGTCCCGCTTGTCAGCCGAGGAAACACGTGCTGTCTTGCACAGAACTGCCCTTCTATTACCCTTACAGGATTTATTCCTACTAAATTCTCTGCGAGATAGACATGACATAGTTATTAGCACAACAAAGGGGGCGCTTGCAGGCTCTAGCCCGATTTTCTTCCTAGATATAGAAACTTATGTATGTCCGTCCATCCCATTGCATTGTAGATTCGTTGGAAATGGATTACAAAGTTCTCATTGTTAATTTGAAGATTGTTTGAAGTTGGTTTTACCCGGCGTAGGGAGGATTATGGTTAAGTAAGCAAATAAGTGTGTGTTGCCAGTGATGACATATGGAACAGAGACGTGGTCGCTCACTCAAGGCCTCATAAAAAGGCTGAAAGTCACCCATAGGGCAATGGAGAGGGCTATGCTCGGAGTTTCTCTGCTAGATCGGGTCAGAAATGAAGAAATCCGCAGAAGAACCAGAGTAGCTGACATAGCCCAAAGAATTGCTAAACTAAAGTGGCAGTGGGCGGGGCACATTGCTCGCAGAACCGATGGCCGATGGGGCCGGAAGGTTCTCGAGTGGCGGTCGCGTACCTAAAAGCGCAGCGTGGGTAGGCCCCCCACACGGTGGACCGACGACCTGGTGAAGGCGGCGGGAAACCGTTGGATGAGGGCAGCGCAGGACCAGTCGTTATGGCGATCCTTGGGGGAGGCCTATGCCCAGCAGTGGACGTCCATCGGCTGAGATGATGATGATGATGATGAAGTAAATAAGTAACATTATCTAAAAGTATAGAATTTTTTTAAAGTTTCTACAGTTTTGGACAAACTTACTCAAAGATGTTCTTATGATGGTGGCTTGATATACCTAAGCTTTGCTTTTTCAATGGAGAAAAATCGGATAACTACTAGTTTCTTTCCTCGCTTTCCTTATTTTGTTATGTTCGTTGCTGGTTCCATAAAGAGATTAGAGTAATACCCCGGGCTCGCTGGACTTCGTTGCCTATTGCTGTGAATTGTCACTGCTGTTCATTCTGGTGGACGGGAGTTGTAGTAGATGTTAAGTGTTTTAATGCCCAAAATCTATGGGTACGGTGTCGTTGTGTAGATATCTTGTACCTATGCATGGTGTAATAAAATATCCTAGTTAAATTTAAAGAGTCCCCCTTTAAGAACCTCATTTAATAGCACCGCATTGCATTTTTCCGTCGCTCCATCCTTTTCTGACACTCGGGAACGTCATTTGCTAGAGCAAATAAGATAGACGGAACGCGATCGCGCGGTAGAACGGCCGCGTGCGATCGCGTTTTATTTGCTCTAGCAAATGACGTTCCTGAATTACATAGCTAATTACATAGCTCGTTGGCAAATCTTGAGACTGGATTTCTGATGTTCGGTCAAAGACCAAGAAATCTAAAAATATTCTTTTCACCTCACAAGCTCGGAAAGATTCTGTTTATCGTTCGAAATCTGAGTGCAAAAGTGTATTTTATCCGCTAGCGTGCAAAGAGTTTTTGAAATTCGAATTTGTCTACTCAATATTTTTGTATACCGCCAATGCACTGAAAATGCTTTATAACTATTTCATGACACTGGCCAGCACGAAAATAAAAACTTTTTGAAATGTTCTTTTTAGCAATTCACTTTTTTTCCTCGCTGTTGTGAGGTGAAAAATTGTGTGTTTCGCTCGGCTGCAAAGTTATTCTGTGTCTCGTACCTTTGAAACCTTCGCTAAACGCTCAGGATTCTATTATTTGAAATCCTAGGATCCTTCGCTTGCTCAGGTTTCAATAAAAGTACTCGCGCCAAAAAGCAACTTTGCAGCCTAGCATAACAAATAACTATTACTAGCTGTTGCCTGCGACTCTTTCTGAGTGGACCTTAAAAAGTACCTATCCTATGTGTTTCTCTAGATAATATTCTATCTGCGTGCCAAATTTCATCCAAATCCGTTCAGCCGTTTATGCGTGATTGAGTTTCAAACATCTAAACATCCAAACTTTGACATTTATAATACTCGTATGAGTGGATTTCATTGCTATTGTCATTGCAAAAGTTTCTCAGTACAATTAGCAGAATCACATCCTTCGGTCCCAGTCTAACTTTAATCGTAGTATACTACGTAAACCAAACTGACGTCATTTAATACTGAAACTTACGAGATACGAGGATAGTTCCATAACGTGCAAGACAAACTAAGTTTTAGTTCAATAAAATTGAAACTGAATCCAGTGACAAAGTAAGCTAAGTCTAACCAAGCGCAAAACGCTATTTGACAACTTTGGCAATCTTGTCAAAAGTTGCCCGTTTGCTGAACCAACACGCTGTTTTGTCTAAAGTCTAGTGATGTGACCATCCTGTTTGAATCCCGCGTGAGAATAATGAGGTACTCATAAGGCGTACCCTTAGATTATCAAGATAGACAGTCAAAGCTAAGAAAGCGTCGAAAAAAATAGGAACCAGTACTGGTTCCAAAAACCCTATACATATACACGCATTCATACATAATTTGTATGGCGCCTCATGCACACCAACCTAAGAAAGTTAGCCCCTTTTGTTTTATACGGAACAAGTGTGAGGCTCATTCTAGACTTATACTTTTTTTAAGGGAGTACCTTATGTTGTTCCTAGCATGCAGGGTTTGAAACCGGTACCGAAAGTACAGGTTCTGTATCGGTATTTAGCTGTTCATGCCATTTCGGTACCTGGGTACTTCTTCCAGACGGGTACCGTTACTCCGCCTAACAAGTACCCGTACCCAATTCAGGTACGCAACGCGTATGAAAATGGTGATTAACTATTTTTTACTGCATCTGTTTTCTCACTCTAATTCATGTAAATATTTGTTTGTTACAGATATAATACTGATTAGAAAGTAATAGTAGAGGTACTAAGTCTGGTACTGGTACCAATAGTACAGGTAAGGTGTCTGGTACCTGTGGTCTCACCAAGGCCAGTGGTGCCTGTACCTAAAAATACCGGTATTTCATGGCCTGCTTGTATGACAAACTTTCGTAAGTAGCATTAGAAGAATTTTACAAATAATTTGTGGTGCTTATTTGTCCCATGCTTTGAGATGGGGTAATCACAACCAGTAAGACTTGCTTTGCTTAAAATTGATCTAGAGTACGAGGTTACGAAACTAGTCAAATACAGTACGAAAACGTTTATTTCTCATGTCGTCTAACTTCGTTCGCGCGGACACAAAATTACCGATGATACTCAACACCATTGATAATATAATCAGTTGATTACCGTGCAGTCTAAAAATCAAATGTAGATTGCGTCGGTCAAGCGTCAGGCGCGAAATCAATCGAAGAATTGAAGCATACCAATTTTTGTCGCGCAATCGTAGAGTATCTTGATTCGTGCGTTTTTGTGCAGATACAGCCGTAAGATTTTTAAACGTGATAGTACCGTATTGCCTCAACGAGTACCTCAAACATGGTACCTTAAACGTGGTACCTTATGGACAGACCCAACACTACTAAAGTCCAATAGTTGGTGCTTGTTGTCAGAGTACTTATATGGGGCCACCTGTTGCTAACTTTGTGACAAATTTATGATGGATTGAGTGGATATGTTTGGCGATTTGTTTGAGCTTTGTACGTACAATACTTTACGTTGTTTTTTGATTTACTAGCTCGATGGTTAGAAATATTGCTGTCAGTTCATATTGGTTGGTTGTTGATATCTTTTTTTTGTTTATTATGGCTTACGTATTTTATCGTGTGGATGTAAGTCCAGCCAACTGATAGCAGAATACTTTGGCGTAAGATTTCCAAAATTTGTTTTAAATTCTACGTAAAAATGACTACTTATAAAAATTTTAAAGATTGGTAGGGTATATAAATTTTTTTTATTTTTTTTTTACTTAAAACATTGAGTACCTATGATTGTTAATACTATACTTAATTTTTATAACGCAATACAGGCAGGCAGACAGACAGACAAACATAATAGTAACCCTATTAAACTAATTAGTAACATTACATTTAAAAGACATAATTATTATGTGATACATAGGCATCGCCAGCGTCGAAGAGCTGTATCATTTGGCGAGAAATAGACAGGGACATCCCATTGAATAATTATCTATAGAAGTGGGGTTCACCTCCACAAGTGGGGTTTGAGGGAGTCTCCAACCTGCGACTGCGGGGCACCTGACCAGACCCTCTCCCATGTGGTAAACGAGTGCACTCTGCGCCGTTTCCCCGGTGGAATTGAAGAACTCCACAGGCTAACCCCGGCAGCGGAAGACTGGCTGAAACACCTCGACCTCGAAATTTAACCCCCCCCCCCCTCGGATCCAAGCAGGAAGACAAAAATGCCATACGATATGATGATGATTATCTATAGAGCAGACAACGCGAACAAAATTCGTGCACAACATCCGCAGTGCGGGGCGCGTGCAGGAGGCGTCGCGGTGCAGCGAGCGCCTGGCACAGGTTAAGTAAGGTTGTACCAATTGGCCTAAACGAAGGTCATCATCATCATCATCAGCCTATCATCATCCACTGCTGGACATAGGCCTCTCCCAAGGCGCGCCACAAAACTCTGTCCTCGGTCTTCCTCATCCAGTCGCTCCCCGCTACTTTTTTTAGGTCGTCTGTCCAGCGGGCAGCAGGGCGTCCCACACTACGCCTACCAGTTCGCGGTCTCCACTCTAGAACTCTGACACCCCATCGGTTGTCAGTTCTTCGGCAGATATGACCAGCCCATTGCCACTTCAGCTTGCTAATTTTCTGAGCTATGTCAGCCACTTTACGAATCACTTCATTTCTGATGTGGTCCCTCAGAGAAACACCGAGCATAGCTCTCTCCATAGCTCGCTGAGCGACCTTGAATTTATGAACTAGCCCTATCGTCAGGGTCCCTACCGATAGGGCCGATAGTCTGGGTGTCTCCTCCAGTACCTCAATGGGACATAAAGAGAGAGCTGACAGCCAACCTACAGTAATGGAGAGGAACCCGAAGAAGAAGATTATATGTGATACAATAATATGATAATACAAGAGCTCGGTGGCGCGTTGCTGAGAGGTATGGACTTTCAATCATGAGGTCTGGGTTCAAATCCGCACGGACAATATACTACGTACCAATGAGTTTTTCTAACTTATGCCGACTGCTCTCAAACGGTGAAGGAACATCGTGAGGAAACCTGCATATGCAGAAGAAAAAAATTTGATGCGTATGTGAAGTTTACCAATCCGCATTGGGCACGCGTGGTGGACTATCGCCCAAACACCCTCCTAGAGGGTAGGCCTGTGCCCTGCAGTGGGACGTATATAGGCTGATGATGATGACATGATAATACAAATCACTGTCAATAAAACAGCTTAACATCAGCAAAAACAAAGCAAGCACATTTAGCTGAATAATAAAAGGCCAGTTACAAAAAGGGATTTAAGACGTAGTTAAATTGAGTACTTACGTATGACAGAGGGTTGTTAATTCTTAATGACCTCTTTTAACTTTTATAACTGTTTCTGCAAACGGCTGTAAAAGTTCAGTATAAAGTTTCTTTATAAAAAGTTTTGCTTGACATTTATCGTGACGTTATAAAAACCAAGCATGTTTGAGCATTATTTTGACCTTCTTCGGGATAAATAGCTGATTGCTGTACTATGCGAGCAGCGGCCGGCAAAAGTTGTATTAAAATCCATATCTGGTGTGTCAAATTACTAGTAAACTCATTTCTGTCGTGTAATTTAAAAATGGAACGATCTTTTACTCCGAAACATGGCAACCAAGTATAAAGCCCGACCAGAAATATAAAAAACCTCGCTATGTTGCGGAAAATCATCGGAACTAATATTTGTACTTGGAACTCTGTCATTAAAGGTTATAAAGTAAGCTGTGTACAGTTTTTATTGGGCTTCAGATTAAGTACCTACTGTCTGTTCATTTATGCTGCAAATTTGAATTGTTGTAATCTGTTTCCTGTTACTGCACCTAATAAATAAAATAAAAAATAAAATTAAAATAATCGATTGCAGCGCCCCCAAATCAGGTTTTTTATATTTCTGGTCAGGCTTTACCTCCTTGTATAATAAAAAGAGATACGTGACGCGAGGTAATAGAACCATTTTGTGAACTGTTTGACAGCTTGTCGGCATGGTGAGAATTCGAGCTCTGTGAATATTTAGACAATCTAACGTGAAATCGTGGATATTTTTTTGAAATTATACTAACACTTTCACAAAATTATCCACGATTTCACGTTAGATTCACAATTATTCACAGAGTTAAAATTTTCACCATGCCGACAAGCTGTCAAACAGTTCCCAAAAACGGTTTCATCAGTTCCTCTATTCCGTAAGGTATAATAACTTTATGGGGAGGCCTATGTCCAGCAGTGGACATCCATCGGCTGATGTGTCGATGATGATGACTATAATTTCCTACATTGCAAAGTGGCGACATACTATTTAGTAACCAGTCACACTAGACTGGATTGAATGCCGAAATTCTAAGCATGTTGTATTTAGAATTCTTACATTACAATCCCTCTGTTAGCCTATACATACATAACCAATATATTTCCTAAAAGCCTTTTGCCCAGAACCGTTACTAAACTTTTTATCTTGGATATATACCTACGTAACTAGGGAATTCTCAGCCTACCCGCAAACTAAATATTACTTAAGACCTTTTTCACAATTGTCCAAATAAGCACGAATTACTTGGAATTGGATAGTGGTAGGGTAAACGAGTGTGTGATGGCCAATGTGGGAAATCCGCTTTTGTTTTAAATGTAAATAGAATTGAACGGATATTGTGTTGAGAGTGCAGGCTTAACTCGTTACTTTTATTATAGAACAATATTGGCTTTATTTATTTATCTTTTCGACCGATAATCACTATTTATTTCCTTGTTTCAAGGTCAGGACACTAACACCCCTATTCTTAGTTCTCTTTTCATGACTCACTGCTCTAAATTTTTAGTGTTGTTATATTCAGTGTTTTATTTTTTAATTTTTTTGAATTCTATTACATAGAATCAGCCATACGATAAATAAAGAAATAGTTGCCTTTTTGAGATTCGCCCTCTATTCTGTAAAATTTGATTTCAAAAACGTCAAATATTTCCTCGACTTGACGAAGGAAATCTTGAGAAAGGAAGTAGGAATAGTAACGTACCTAAGAACGTACCGTTTGAAACTTACTTTTCGATTTTATGTCTGAGAGGGCTTATGAGCGTTTGCCGACCTCTTAGGACTAGTTTTTTTATGGGCCTAAGGCCTATAAAGGTGCTACTTGGGAATGTTCCTCCATTGAAAAGGGAAGATCTTCCACCAGGCTTAGTGTGAAGCCTGGGGACCGGCCGTAGTCCAACAGTTTTTAGTTGGACCGTGTATATATATTGAATCTCTGTGATTATTTCTCTTGCGCGGTTTATGTGTCGCATTCGATTGTGAACCTTATTTGTAGTAGGTTACGAGTTACGTATTTACGGTGAGCGTTGTCTTTGTATGGAGCATATTTCCGGGGGCGACGGTATCGCCATCTGTTAGCTTCTTTGCTATAACTTGTGGGTGTTGACATCTATGGCAAGTCCCCACAGGCCTATTTACAGGAAGGTGCCATACTACCTGCTGGTATGCTTTATGATTATGACTCAGTAATTTTTATTGGTATTGAATCTTTAATAAATAGGTAGTAAAATAATTTTGTCGTTTTTAATAGTTTCTTAATTACCACATAGTTAACATTTGAAAAGTATGGCATCGTATATTTATCGAAATAATGTTCAACTATCATTTTTGGACTGTTCATATTTAAAGATTATTTATTTTTACCACATTGAATACCTATAGTAATATTTGAGGGGGTGCTTTAGACCTTAGACTTAGACCATTAAACTGAACAACTTTCACTTTAAAGCCAACTTGGAAATCGCGAAAAAAAATCAGCCTTCCCATACAAAACTGCTGTAACGACTAAAATGTATGGGACAGCAGATTTTTTTTTTCCCGATTTTTTTTTTCGCCCTGTATACCTTAGAAAACATTTTTATGTCCGTTTTTAAAACTCCGATCATTGTATTTATTCGTAGAATCAATTCACATAATGTACTATTCCTTCTAGACTGGCCAAATGGTACAGCTACCTTACAAAGTTCTGCGCTCTAAGTCCTAGAATCCTTTCAACGTATCCGAGAACTTCCAAAAGCTTTTATATCCTTAATTGAATTGTTTCTTTGCCACAAAACTAATGCAATTTCTATTCGATATCCTAGTCACAAGTTCCATTGATTTGATACTGGACTGTGGACCACAAATTTCATGTTAACCGGAAATGGCGAACATGAATGAAGATGTTGGTGAACCGGAAGAGGTGTGTCAGAAATTTTGCAGGTAGTATAGTTAATTTTCATTTTTCAATAGATTTAATTTAGATTTTATTACAACAAACATTCTAGTAGTGTTACAGTCAGTTGCAGAAACGCTTATTAAAGTTAATCCTGACAATCATAACCTCAGAGTTAAAAGCCCTAATATAAAAAAGAGAATTAAAAAAAAAAGTTTATCCTCCATTAAATCTCTTGTTGTCACTGTCATCTTGTTGACGTAGTAAAAGCTAGCAAGAGATTTAATGGAGGATTAATTATAATGAGCGTTTCTGAAACTGAGTGTTAGACCGTTAATACTTAACTGTCGACGTGACGCGTAAAAATTCTAATAACAAACTAGCGTTCAGTCCATAGAAACACACAGGTGCGTCAATCCGTCACCGTGTGTGCTTCTACGTGCGGTTTCATACAACTACTTGCTTCACAAATGGTGGACTGACGTCTGCCACTGCGTCAATGCGTCATCGTGTGTAAACGCACTAAGGAGATTTTTTTTTAAAGATATTGATGAGATATAAAATTGATCATGGTCAATTGGCCATGTAACTTGTCAAAGGGGAATGCTAACGCAAGGCTGATCCCTAGTTATTTGGTCTAAGAGTTATTTGCCGTGTCGACCTTTTCTTATTTAGAATAAGAATGCTTTAGTACTCGTTAAATAAAAAGATTGGAATCTGAACTTGAGTCACGGACTCTAATTGCGTACTCACATCCAGAATCTAGTATTCGATATTCCATACAGCCAAGTACTTAATTTTAGTACTTATTACGATACATGGGTTATATTTCTCATAATATTGTGGTTTGTCCATAATTTCCATCTATCCTACTGACTATAAACAACCTAAAATTTAAATTTTACTGTCACTTTCGGGTTGGTACCGACTCAAATCTATTGGGCATCCGAACACTTTAA
This sequence comes from Agonopterix heracliana, assembly GCA_963693445.1. Taxonomy (NCBI): domain Eukaryota; kingdom Metazoa; phylum Arthropoda; class Insecta; order Lepidoptera; family Depressariidae; genus Agonopterix; species Agonopterix heracliana. Next base: position 9,035,899 of record OY856332.1, read on the forward strand.
CCCTTAATCAGGCATAGTACGATTTATCGACCACATAAAAGTAACTGACAATGTACCTACTAAAAACTTACAATAAGGTTCATTATTGAATTTAAATATGGTGGCCAAGGCCTGATTAAGGGTTAATTAGCACATTCGAGTATGCGAGTATCTATAAGATATTTGAATCAGTACTTACTCGAGAATCTACGAACTGAATCGGCACATCACTAATTTTGACTGTGCTAACGTAAATCTGGGGGCACGGTAGTGTCCCCGCCAAGATGAGCCAAAAAAGCGGCGCACTACCGTACCTTTTCTCGATGAGGTTCAGCGTATTTTTGAGAGCTCATAACTTCGGTCTGGATAGTACCTGTGGGTTCAAATTTTCAGGACAACATGTGGATGTCACTTTTATAAAAATATGTCCCCAATTTTATATTTATAGCTCTGTTACTTTAGATTTTATTAATACGCAAACTTCGTGGATTTCGTCACTTAGAGTCAATCGAAATGACAAATAAAGGCGAAGATGTTAACTAACTTATAGGCATTAGTTCTATATGGGATGAGGATTTCGGCCAAGCCTTATAACTTTATTAGACCGAGATGAACACTAACTCAAGACTTGGCTTGAAATGAGATCTCATAACCTTTAAAGAGTATAGTTAGTCTAGTTATAGACTATAGAATCCCACTGCAGGGCAAAGGCCTCCGCTCACGAATAAGGGTGAGAGGGAGGGGGTTAAAGAGTATAAAAAATTATAATTCTTGGCTACTTTAGTACATTATTTTTGATTGGATCTGTTCTTCAATAAATACTTTATTCAGCGTCTACTTTCCTTGAAGGGATTTCATTTCTCTAAACAAAACAGTGATACACTCGTAATATATTACGTAAAACTGACGGATGAACTGTCTTGTCTTCATCATCATCATCAGCCTACATACGTCTCACTGCAGGGCACAGGCCTACCCTCTAGGAGGGAGTTTGGGCGTTAATCTACCACGCGTGCCCAATGCGGAATGGTAGACTTCACATATGCATCAGAATTTCTTCTTCTGCATATGCATTATGCAGGTTTCCTCACGATGTTTTCCTTCACCGTTCGGTAATACGTACATAAGTTAGAAAAACTCATTGGTACGTGGCGTGTTGTCCGTGCGGATTCGAACCCGAACCTCTTGATTGAGAGTCCATATCTCTCCGCAACGCGCCACCGAGCTCTCAAGGGGGGATGGGGGGGAATATATGGACTAAAAAAGGGGGGCATACCGCGTTACCCCCATTTAGGGGGGATAGGGTGTACTCCTAAATTCATACCGCAGAATACTAAACCTCATAATTTTGACTTTCACCACCGAGCTCTCTCTACTATCTTCAAACTCCTTTATTGAAATTCAAAATCCTGAAAATTATAAAACCTTAATCCTAAATTAATACCAGGACGATCTGTACAGAAACTAAGATCGCTCTGTTTTGACCGTATCTGTAGAGTTAATTCAATTTCGTCCCTCTGTCCAGTGTCCAAGTCTACTTGTAGTCTTGTACTCTAGAATTACAAGTAAATTGTGAAACTAAGACGGTGATCACTTTAAAATGTGACGTTTTATCAAGTTAGAGCAGGTGGATGTTGCATCTGGAAATGATGCATTTTCTTTATTTCTGGAGCTGGTAATACGTCTACGTTCAAAGCTTTTTACCCAGTCGGCTTGTTACTAACATTATAGATATACATGGTGAAAATAATATCATTAGCACAGAGTAATTAGTGTCCTTTTAAACTAAGAGTGTATCTCAAACAACGTTTACTTACTTTGAAAAAATCAGTTCGTTGCAGGGTCCGTAACGGAAGTCCGAATTACACATAATATCCGAATTCCGAATGCATGAATTCTGAAAGAATTTTTGTTTAAGTCGTGTAGGCATTGCAGTTTTGTTTGGAACAGTAGATTTATTTTTGCTCCGATCGGTTTGCTCCCATATTAAACGTTGTTCAGTTTGAGGGGTAGACTCTTAGTTTAAAAGGATGCTAATGATATCAATTTAACCCTGTATATTGCAATTAGTTTTTCAACCTGTAGATAGATGGATAGACACTATAAGCACAAAAATAAATTAACTAACCCACAGACTGCGCTAAAACAAAACCGTCCACTACTCCATCGAGACCGCTAAAACAAGGTCAATGGTAGTATCATTACCCGAATAAAGACCACCGGGATCTGTCTAAATTTGCTACAGGAATATATACTTTATTTTGTTTAGTTGGATGTGGCAAATGATAAAAAATTTGTAGTGGTCACTCACAGTTAAATGTTTTTCCATTTTAAGATGTCCTTGTTTCAGAAGACTAGGTATAAGCACCAATTCAGTTACTTATGCCTACGACACGACTATATTCCCCGAAGAGGTAGTCAGAGATATTCTGAAACCTCAGAACATTCACGTTTCACCAGTAGTACCGAAAACTCTGTCCAGTGTGATAGGGGGTGAGCCCGTCGCCACTTATAACGATACCAATACCAATTCAGTTACACTTACTAAAATCGGTGCTCTTTGTGGAATGCCTCGGCAGTCGAGGCAATAATGGCATCTGAACAAAAGCGCTGTGTGAGGCAGTGACCGAAGAGTGAGAAAAACACAACACAATGAACAGGGTCGCAGAATTCAGCCACTACTGTAAGAAAAACAATGTGAAATCGTCCAAGTCAGATGCTTATTAGAACAGGATGCAAATATTTGAACCATGAACTTCTCTTCAGCCTTAAATGGGAAGTCATGCATAATGTATAACTCACTCTTTTGCCCTTCGATCAACAATATCCAACTAGATTACGCGTCAGCGCTCAAAACATGTCCCGGCAAATAACGCCTCACTATAATAGTGAGGGACACTCCAATACTTTCCGTTCGAACAAAGCCAACGTAAGCACGTCTCGCAATGCCGCAGTGTTCCTTCAAAAATTACTAGGAATTATAGTTGTTTTGAGGTCGAAATTATAATGTTTTCGGACTGTTTTCTCAGTTCGTTAACAAAAAATGTTGTGTATTCACGAGGACAGAATTTATCTTTGGTTTTGTATGCGACCCGTTATCTACCTTATCACTCGTGTATCAATTTTAGATACCGAACGAAACTAAACATTGAGTATGTTTAGGCTTCTGAGCAAAATACCTCAATTACTGCAGGGCACCAGCCTACCCTCAAGAATGGTGTACCACGCGTGCCCAATACGAATTGGTAGACTTCACTTGCGCATCAGAATTTCGTCTGCAGCGTAGCAGATTTCCTCGCTATGTATTCCTTCACTGTTTGAAAGCAATCGGTATTACGTACGTAATTTATAAAAACTCATTGGTGGTACATACTGATTCCAACACGGACTCTCATGCGCAACTTACGCGCGGACTACCTATAATAAACTCGTATTTCAATACTCCAATCTTAAAATGCCATCAGATCTCACCAACCGCTATTTATGTAACTCCCAAAACATTTCCCTACCGGATCTTTCTACATCCAAGTAACATTCATTAGTGAAGGACCCCTTATCATCAGTACTAATTTTAGTTATTTATAACATTGGCCGGCCAGAGATTTGTGCTTGATAATGTCGCCTTGGTTATTTAGTGGTTTCGCCATAATGTTATGGTGTTACAGTCTGCCGGACGTCGATTATTGTTGTGTGTAATTTGACTAACGACGATTGTTATCGGTATAGTTTCTTTTAGGGCATATTTTCATGGTCGGTGGAATAAAGGATTTTGTAAGTATGCTTAATTCAAGGCCGTGGTTAAGGTACGTAGATAGATAAAGCGATTAAACTTGCTTTAACTTAGGATAAGGTTAAATAAATGGAAAGGGTTTTCTCACAGAAAAGAGAACTAATAAAAATAGCATGAGGACTATGTATTTAGTTAGAGGACTAGAAGACGGAGAGTCGGTATTAATGAATTTCATAGAAGATGCGGAAAAACTTAGTCGGCGGCTCCTATCCTGTTGGATTTTTCTGTAGGGGGTGACTAAGAACCCCTTTGAGACGACCTTAATTAACCCATCGAACTAATGAACAACAAGCCATGGTTGTCCAGTTGCGAGTAACCTTGCCTGCCGTGCAGGAGGCGATGGTTCGATCCCCGTCCATGCCGACTTGTACCAATGAGTTTTTCGGAATTTATGTAAGATTTGTAACACCACTGGCTTTTCGGTGAAGGAAAACATCGTGATGAAACCTGCATGCTTCAATTTCGAGGCATGTATTGTACCCACTGTCCATTACAAATGGCGACGGGCTCACCCCCCGTCACACTGGATAGAGTTTCGGTACTGGTGAAACGTGGATGTTCTGAGGTTTCAGAATATCTCTGACTACCCCCTCGGGGAATATAGTCGTGAGCATATGCTTACTAATGAACAAAACTGTTTTTAACCAATTGGTTTTAGCTAGTTTAACGAAGTAAACTCGGTCGGCACTCGGCAGATATCTGGGCAGGTTGTGGTGGCCGACCAAAATTGGAGGTAAAATTTTGCAAGGTTTGCCACCTTTCATCAACATTGTGCTAGCTCACTTTCAGAGTCCTGTCCGTTTGCCGTTACCAACTACCTTTTGTTCGTCGTCTTATTTTGTCGTTCTAAATATGATCCAATCCAAGAGTCTCGAGTGATCACTGCATGCCGGAAAGCGCAGCGTGGGTAGGCACACAAGGAAGGTGTAAGTGGTACAAGGAAGGTGGAGCGACGGCCAGGTGAAGGCAGTGGGAACCCGTTCGATGAGGGCAGCGCAGGAGCGGTCATTGTGGGGCGATCCTTGAGGGAGGCATGTGTCCAGCAGAGGCCCTTTATCGGCTGAGATGTTTATGATGATGAGTAGAAGTTATCCCTAGTCAGTATTTTGTTCCATGGCTCTTGAGCTATCTGGTTTTGGTGCAATGGTTTTTAATAATTTAACATGTGCTTAAAACGTGTTACAAATGTAATTTAAACAATTAACATTGCCAGGCTGAATTCCATCCATCATGTCTGACATTGTTATAGGATAGACACTGTATAATACAGACTGGTGTTTCTATACTAGTCATATTTCTTGAATTCACTTGGAATGTTTAAATGAATGAAATAGTAAAAACACTAATTATAGAACAAACAAAACTTACCATAAAACACAGAATAGTATATAGCAAAAACTTAAATCTGACCATCCTAAACAGAGCCATAGAATAAAATACTAGAAAACCGAATGAAACTTAGGTACTATTGAAAAGAGCGCCCCTAGTCTTACCTGGCCCGAAGATGCCTATAATGCTGCGCCCGCGGCATGATACATCGATAAACGTTTTATCGCGCCTGCTAACTCGTTCGTTCGCGCGCAAAAAGAAAGGGAGCTAGGGCGCGATAGCGCTTTATCGCACGATCATGCCGCAGGCGCTGGTCGCGTTTTCTCTTTGAATCGCTAATGATATGCTTGGGCCAGGTAGGTACCAAGCACGAGGATTGTACTGATTGTAGTTTTGCTGTAAGTGTTAAAGATGACTAGCCTTTTGCAGGGTTATTGGGTAAGTTACCGATTATATCGTTTACAATATCGGCAAAGTATTATGTATGACAGTACTAAGCTATTTTTAAGTAATGATTTGTATTTTGTTTCTGTGATCTATTCTATTCTATTCTATTTTTATTTAATGGCGTTTTCTTGTTAGATTTTGCCAGTGTCATGTAGTTTGAGGGAGTGTCTATCCAATCTCGAGGATTGTTTTTGAGTAAGAACAACTGAGAAGGATTATGGAGCCTCGTGGCAGGCTGAGACGCGAACCGCGCGAACACCAAGCGAGAGACAAGTGTTCGAGGCAAACCCTGCAACGTGACTCTTCTTTCTGTGATCATCATAATCTATTGTTTGAAATCAAATAAATAAACATTAAGAAGTAGATTCGCTAAGAACTGCAAAAAACGCTTGAAAATAGTAACATACAGACAAACCCACTTTCAGTATAATTATATACAGTGATAATTATGTTCGTGCCATTGTATCAAGCCGCATTCAGCGAGACAAGCCTATTCACGACAATTAATAGCTAAATGCCTCTAAACGTTACACAATGGCGCCTATTTGAGGTAGTTTAAACATGATTTCTCGCTTTTAGTTACAATTGTTACTGATTTGTGTTGACGTTATTCATTTAAAATGTTATTAAACTTATTAAAATTTGATTTTAGAGATAAATACCACATGAATATTGATTGTGATGAATATTGTATATCGTAGAGTTTCTTGCTGCATCTTCTCTACAACGGAACACTTCCGAAGCGGTGGTAGAGTCAAAAAATTACCACAAAAACTTAGATTAAGGCCAGGTAACCCGAGTGCAAGCGTCTCTTTCTTACAAGCTTATGTTTGCAACCATCCCACTTCAATTGAAAGCAGGATCGCAAAAAAACATATTTTTTATCAATATCTCTTCTCTTGGTGTTGGAGGTAAAAACTTTCTAATGATGGTATATTTAGAAGAAATGGTGTATTGTTTAACCGGTTACAAATCTGTAATTAGAACATGCTTTGGTCCTCTTGAAAATTTCATTGAATCTTCAAAGAAATTTAGTGTTCTTTATTTGTGAAGTTTCAAACGATAATTTAAACTTTAAAGTTTAGTGTTTAGTGAAGTAAAGTCGTGTGTAAAAAACGATTCCTTCAATATTATTACGTTAAAAGTTAGTTTCATCATCTCAGCTCAGCCGATAGACGGCCACTGCTGTATAGGCCTCTTCTAAGGATCACGACACTCACCGGTCCTGCGCTGCTCTCATCCAACGGGTTCCCGCCGCCTTCACCAAGTTATCGTTCCACCTCGTAGGGCCTACGTACTCTGCGCTTTCTGGTACGCGTATTATAGGAAACTAAGTTTCGGTAAACATAAATAATACAAACAGTCTTTCATAACACATAGTCTACAAAGATAACATTTAAATTACATCCCGTGTACTCGTAATTCGGATAAAATGCAAATTTAGACATTTGGCAAAATTCCCAGAGACCTCTGTATTGTTTTCAAGATTGGAATTTATTACGAGAGTCAATATTAATACAGGATTGAGATGAATTATTTATTCACATGGGAAATCGGAAAACGTAAGCAACTCTTATTTTTGCTACGTTTTCTTTGCAATTTTGGTACAAGAGACATGATACAACATCACATCCACGCAGACGAAGTCGCGGGCAAAAGCTAGTACTTACTACAGGGTGAAATTGATATCATTCGCATATTTTTAAACTAAGAGTCTATCCATGAACCTGAACAAATTTTAATATGGGAGCAAACCGATCGGAGCACCAAAAAAAATCTGTACTTCAAATAAATTATGCAACAGCTGTTTTTTTTTTTAGTCCGATTGGTTTGCTCCCATAGTAAAAGTTGTTCAGTTTGAGGGGTAGACTATTAGTTTAAAAGGATGCTAATGTTACGAGTATCAATTTCACCCTGTATACTTACTTACCTACGTAGGAGGGAGGGGGGTTAGAAAGTGCTTAAAATTGTCTTACGTAATCAGCAGGATAATACCATACCTATTATTTTATTTTATCCAAAATCACATACATTTGCAACGTTCCAAATAGATACAAATTGTTAGAAGTAGGTGAAAAGTATTTTTAGGGTTTCGTACGTAAAAGGTGCCAACGGGACATAGTCCTAATGGAACCGAAAAAAACTGAGACAGATTTCTTGTCGGACATGGACTGAGTCACAAATGACAACTCTCTTTTTCCCCGATTTCTGTCAGACTCAAAGAAAATAATGTCGCAAACGGTGCCAGTCAAATGATAATATAAACATGCAAAACGAAAGAAAACAACTTCAATCTCATTCGCATTATATCAGCAGGACATACAATTTCCGACCTTTTAGGGTTCCCTAGATAAACGTATCGTTTTTTCACTTTATCTTTGCATTACATTTTCCTTCTCGTTTACTTTGCTTTTATTTCACGATGTAATTCTGAGTTTTTCTCGACTGAGAAAAAATCTTCTCGTTGCATGAAGTGAAAAATAGGTAGATGACACGATTGTATCGAGACCTCCGCTTCTTTCTTCGTCTCATCTACACCTATTAGTCATAGATTTCCGGTTATTTTTGCTGTATTTTTGTGTACAAAAGGTTTCCTACCTATCGTACAACCTAGTCATTAAAGGCGACTAATTCCTTTATACACATCTTTGACGACCAAACCGTGTGGCTTCCGATTAAACTCTCTGACCCCAGCTCTGATCGTATCGGTCTCCCGTTCCATCAGACATAGGAGGGTAAGGACGAAAGAGTGCATTTGTGTTTAACGCGTTCAATTATACAATTCAAAATATACTGCTTAGTCCAAATCGACTAAGAATCCATTATCACATAGCACAAACAAAATTGTACATATAAAAATTTACATACTGGACCAGTTCCTTTCAAAAGAAGCGTACAAATTGGCCGACTTTTAAACGATAAACCCTCTCTCATTTTGTATTCAGTTCCGTCCGACTCGATGTAAAATCTTTCGCTTCATTTGGCTGACGTGGCACATAGAGAATGACGTTAAGATTCCCTAGGGCTGCTACTCCACACATTTGTTATTATCTACCAGTCAGGTTATCTGGCGACATATTCCCAGCTGATGCGACTGGTGCAAGCAACTCGACATAATTATGTCACAGTGTAGACTGTGCCATGTGTCTTGCTTCCTTCAGGACCTAATAGAGGTTTCCCCTCGAGAAATAGAGGTGGCTAAGTATTGGAAAGACAAAGTGTGATCACCTTCACATGAAAAAGAAGAAGGTTAGATTATAGCTAGTGGGAGGTCCTTACAGGGCTCAAGCTCAGGCCTCAACAATAATATAGGAATTCCCTACTGTAAAGGCGTTCGTTGGCGTTATAGTGGAGCTTTGGTATTGGAGACCATCACTGAACGTCGGGTCTTTGGTTGGTTGACATTATTAGTAATCGCACCATTTCATTTCGCGTTCCTGCCTTCTTCGGAAGGCACTTAAGTAGTTGGGAGATTTATGGCCAGGCCAGAAACCGACATGCTTGAAGAGACTAACTATTGTTGAGAAGCGGGGGGAATCTGTCAGGTAGGGATTTTTTGTCTCTACCCAGCTTCATGTCAGATGGGCGCGAGTATATTTCTAACTTCTTGCAAGAAATAAGAAAGTACAATGCAATATTTAGTCATCGAACTTCTTAAAACCGACTAGTGACAGCCCTAGTGACATCTTTAAAGATGTTCAAGAAATAATTTGGCAGTCGCTGGATGCAATGTGTAGACATAATGGAGCTGTTCGTTTTATAATAGTAATTTGGAGACTGTTTTAAAAGTATGATGCTGTAGTGATATAGTTTTTCTAGCTTCATATTTTTGTTTTATTATCACTTTTGCTATTTTCACACAACGAGAATATACAAAAGAAACTTTTTGCACATAATTTATTGATCGATATACAATAGTAGTTTTTTTATTAAAGCAAATGCATTTTTAATGAAATTGACTAGATCTGGTTTTGGTTTTGTATTAAAAAATAATAGCATAGCATATGCTCACGACTATATTCCCCTAGGGGCTAGTTAGAGATATTCTGAAAACTCAGAACAATCACGTTTCACTAGTAGTACCGAACTCTGTCCAGTGTGACGGGGAGTGAGCCCGTCGCCACCTGTAATGGACAGTGGGTACAATACATGCCTCTAATTGAAGCATGCAGGTTTTCTCACTATGTTTTCCTTCACCGAAAAGCCAGTGGTGTGGTGGAAAAAAATATTAAAATTTAATAATTTCGCTTACAACGCTTTAATTCGCTTTTAGTGATAATTACGACTTCCACTATTTGTACCCACGTTATTTTTTATTCTGTTCTTGTTGATCCTTGTTTTTGGCATGCAAATAAAGAATTTTTACGGAATTATGTTGTGTTATTTTATAATCATAATCTTAAAAATAACGTGCAAACTGTTTTTCTAATAAAGTAGTTACTGAAGTCGAAATTGGTTGGTAATTAATTAATTTCTTGTCAAAGTTATATTTCGATTAACGTTCATCAAATTAGTTTGACCTCGTTCCAAGAGTTTAAATACTCAGCATCATTTATGAGAAAGACATTTTGAAGGCGAAGTTACATTAGACGTTTAGGAAACCATTTGGCAGTCGCATTTGTGGTGCAACGTTAAAGGCGTAGCTTGGAAAGTTGCAATATATAAATTTTGCAGACACTTCTATTCTTAATTCCGTAGTATTACTGGTACATACATATTTATACAGGGTGTTTCATAATAACAATAAATTTTTAAAACTCTTAAGGGGGTTGTTTAGACCGTCAAACTGAACAACTTTCTCTATGGCCCAACATCGAAATCGCGAAAAAAATAATGTTGTATCCCATACCTATTTTAGCTCTAGTCGATTTGTAGAGTATGGAACATAAATTTTTTTTTCGCGATTTCGATATTGGTCCCATAGTGAAAGTTGTTCAGTTTGATGGTCTACACCACCCCCTTAAAGGTTTATTTGTATTTTTGTAACACCTTGTATACGTCTGCGTCACGATCGAGGTAGGTATTTAAAACAACATAAATGTAACATGTTACAAATCAATGGAAATGACAAATTTGTTTTTATACCCAGCGTAAGAACCGTCATCTCTTAACCCTCGAACTCCCACGGACGCGGTGTTATTGAACCACCCATTGTTTATCTATTGTTATCGTAAAGCCGGGAAGCGAGCACGGTTAATGGGCTCGTTTGACATTCCTAGAGAGAAAAAAATATACTCTGTATACTTATATACCTACTATGTTATTTGGTGTAAAATAAATTGAATTGATTGATTAAATAGTGGTAGAAAATTTTTAAGAGGATATGCCAAGGATATCGTCAGGGAGCCCGAGCTTAAATATTGAAAATAGGACGAAACTTCGTTTGTATGAAGCGCACTGCAAGGAATATCCCCTTCCTGCACCACACGACTACAATCCTCTGTGACACGACAAAAACATTATTGTATTTTATTCTCATTCTAAAATCATCACTGAGATATTAAGGCTCATTAAGATTAAAAGAAGGTTCTGACGTTAATAAATCTCTCTCAATTTACAGGCCTGTTTTATACATTTTTAAGTAGATTGGGGCCCTTAAAGGCTTCATGAATTTTAAGTACTTAAACTCTCACTTTAAACTTTTGATGTTTCAAGAAGTTGATTAATTATTAAAGACAATTAGCTAGTTTAATTTACACAATTAATACCTTATTTAACTTTACATAGAAAGAAGGGTTTGTAACAATTTCGAGAAAACTGAAAAAATCAATGAAAACAAAATAGGTTTCTACTAACAAGAATTGCATTTTTAGAGGTAAAACTTGTAATCTGATACGACAATAGTAACGTAAAAAATATTACAATTCTAACCGTAGTATTTCATTTCAGTCAAATTACGAGGATGCAATAGCCTGAAACAATTCCACTACAGTTTGTGAAACAACGGTTTATAGAATGTCAAGCAAATTGAGTATAAGAATTTGGCACAAAAGTCGCCTTAAGTAAACCCACTTTAAAAATTAAGCTCATCAGAAATTTGGAATCACATACATAAACTTACAACCGTAGTCCCTTTCAAGGTGGTTAGAAATATTGCTACAACTATCAACTTTCTTAAGAATGTAGTTCTAGCAATGCTCGTATAATTGGAAATTTTATTTTAGATGGATATGATGATGTGATAATAATTATCTACATAATCCGGAAATTTTACTCATTAGATTTGGAAGAAGAGGCCGTAAACAATTAAATTTCGAGGAAGCGGTCTATATGGAAAGTAAGTATACACTTTTCAAAAACCTTGGGAGTTGTTACAAATTTTGAGTTTACCTTTTTTGGTAAAATAGGTTTTGGGAAGGTTACCTTAAACAAGTCTTGCCGAAGCGTCTTTGTCTTAGTTAAGACAATTTAAAGTGGCAATGGACGGTGAACATTGCTCGCAGAACCGATGGGCGATAGGGCCGAAGAGTACTTGAGTGACGGCCGCGTACAGGAAAACGCAGCGTAGGTAGGTCCCCCTCAAGGTGGACCGACCAACTGCTGATAGAGGCGGGAACTTATTGAATTAGGGCAGCGCAGGACCGGTGATTGTCGCGATCCTTGGGGGAGAACCAGCAGTGGACGTCTATCGGCTAATATGACGATGACGATTACAGTTTGAAAAGTCAAGATCACCAAACAACCAGCCCGTATGTGAGACGGTAATAATACTGCGGCTGTAACAGTTGTTAGCTGCTTTCAGAACGAAATGGCTGCCGTGACCTGCCGCTATTAAACCCCGATACTCATATTGCTGCGGATGTTCCGCAAATGTGAAAATTTTGCTACATTATGAAGTTATCTGCATTGTTACATCATTTTTTTTAAGTTCACCCGCTTTTGAAACCGGTTATTTGAAGCGCGAACTACAATTTCGTTTTTGATTGGATTACTTTATAGTGGTATGTGATTTCCACGTGACTGCTCTATTTCAAAAAGTACAGGTATGCACACTGGATTTATTTTAGTGTACAAAAAAAGTTATGGTCTCCTCATCTCTATTCTATTTTTATTTAATGGAATTTCCTTGTAAGATTTCGCCAGTGTCAAGTAGTTTGAGGTAGTGTCTATCCAATCTCGGATTCAGTCTATCTATCTCTATCCAGAAGGATTTTAGAGCCTCGTGGCAGGCTGAGACGCAAATCGCGCGAACACCACGCGAGAGACAAGTGTTCGAGGCAAACCCTGCAACGTGACTCGTCTCCTCATCTCTCTATCTATACAAATGAAACATATCAGTGATGGACTGACAGCGAACAGATTTAACCGCAGAAGAGAGAAACATTAGTACAGGGTGAAATTGATATCATTAGCATCCTTTTAAACTAAGAGTCTACCCATCAAACTGAACAATTTTTACTATGGGTGCAAACCAATCAGAGCAAAAAAAAATCTGCTGTCCCATACTAAACTGCACCCGCCGCCTCTGCCTACACGACTCAAATGTATGGGACAGCTGATTTCTTTTTGCTCCGATTGGTTTGCTCCATAGTAAAAGTTGTTCAATTTGATGGGTAGACTCTTAGTTTAAAAGAATGCTAATGATATCAATGTCACCCTGTATGGGTCTTAGATCAAAATAAAATGAATGGATAGGCATTACGCGAACATTTTAAACCAGAAAAATGAGGCAAAACAAATGAAAGGTTTACTTCAAATTTGTATGCAAGTGCCCTAGATTTGACAGATAATGGCGCTAGTTTGTATGGACCAAGTGCACCAGTAGTGTGCTTCAACTTACCGCGCTTTAGGCCTATCCATTAATTTTATTTTGATCTAAGGTATGGGTACAGGCTGTTACAAAAGTAAAAATAAACATTTCAAACTTTTAAGGGGATTGTTTAGACCATCAAACTGAACAACTTTCACTATGGGACTAACATTGAAATCAGGGGAAAAAAATCTGCTATCCCATACATTTAGCTCGAGTATAGATTTGTAGTTTAGTATGGAACATCAGATTTCTTTTTCGTGATTTCGATATTGATCCCATAGTGAAAGGTGCTCAGTTTGATGGTCTAAACCCCCCATTAAATGTTTATTTATATTTTTGTAACACCTTTGTATAGGGTGTAAGGCGACCGACCGTCGCGTAAAAGTACCCATCAATATGAACTACTTTTACAAACTATGAGAACTCAAAAATAAATCAGCTATCTCATAAAAACAAACACCTATCGCGCAAAATGTATGAAACTGCTGAATTTGTGTGAGTTGTCATTACTCAAAAAAATATCACCTTGAGTTTTCGGGAGCGGTTTTCTTACATCCTATCTAATCGACTGAGGATGTAGGAGAAGACGGGATTTTTCGGGAGTTACAGCTTGGCAAAAAAGTCGTGATAAAAAATGAGGGCGCTGCCTCCACGCAAGAACGTCAAAATCACGCATAACTGGGCAACACCACCATACTAAAATTTTAGTTCCACCTGTCACCACGATCATGACTTTTTTGCCAAGCTATACGTGGCTATAGTGATTCACCGACGGACGTGCGCGGTATGGTTTGCCACGTGGCTCTGACATTTTGTACAGGTACCTTTAATGTGTAAAGTCTTTTTTGGAAAGGGGTAGTGAAATGGGGTGCAAGCATTTGTATGGAAAATCTTATTCCCTGTATCCGAAATCCGCGCAAAAGCTAGTAAAGAATATGAGTTTGATTCCTAACTTTTCGGTGAAGGAAAACATGGTGTACACAGAAGAAGAAATTCTGATTCACATACCGAATTTGCCAATCCGCATTGAGCACGCACGGCTCTCCATTTACTCCATTCGTTCTATTTACCAATGAATCTGTGGTGCATAAACGCCTTAACGATGAGCAACAGCACTTGAAATTCCAATACAACGATCAACAAAGCATACCGTTAATGCCTGCAGATGTACAATGCGGCAACCACTATTATTTCGAATGCGAACATCTGATTGTTTCTATTCCACATCATTCTCGTTACTTGTGTGGTAGCGAGCGAAGCGGCAGCGGAATAAAAAGTTGTTATTTACCACGGACCTGAAAAAAAACCTGACGTAATCTCGTCTAATCACGAGTGAAGAACCCATTTATTTTTGTGTGCGTGCTGACGCACTGTTGCGCGGTACAAAATGGTGGCGGGTTGTAGGACCAACTACGCCTAGAACTGGGGCACATGTGTGAGTGTAGGTTCCATGTAGAAAAACGAATATGTAGGACCTTGCATGCTTCACATCTTTTTAGTGTCACATTACGTCCGCCTTTCAAAACGTCAAACACCTGATTCTTGACAGTGTCCCTCCACCCCGGTCAATCTTTAGCAAGCTCCAAGTTTTTGCACATCTTTGTACCGCAAAAGCTGCCCGCCTTGTTTCCGCTTGCCGCTTAGCAGTTCAGAATAGAAGATCCGTTCCAACATATTATCAACATGAGTGAACCGCACGCCTGAACCAGAATTCGAACTCAGGTTTTGCTGTCCAGCAACATGACCATACAAATCGCGACCTTCGGTCAGACAAGCTGCCGATGGTAAGTCCAGATTATCAGACTAAAACTTAAAGCCACGTCCTACTAAACATAAGTTCCACTTGACACAAATAATTCCCAAATCCCTATATAAAATTTTAGGTTCTCACTGACAAAAAAGATATAATATAGTTCACAAAGACTCATCAGCCTCGATTAGATTAAAACGCTACACGCTAAGCCTGTCACCCGATTCCAAGCCTTAAGCTCATCCAGATTAAAGTTGAATACTGTTCATCAAAGCCAAATACGCCAATAAATCCTCTTAACGCGAATATTTACACTAAGTCCTGAAGCTTAGAACTACACTGTCACACCCCGTGATTTTGCATAATGCTGTCCTCTGCATCGCGCATAATTTTACGTTAGTGCTTTTGCTATTATAATACGAGTTTACATTTTTAATGAATGATGCCTTATTCTGATTTAAATTAAGGTTTAAATCAAAATGGCACTGTCATTAATTAAAAAAACTTCAGGAGATTTATGAAATTAAAAAAACATTAAAATCGAATAACCTTTAGGAATGATCAGAAAATTTGCTAACACTAATGAAAATATAAATTTCGTACTTTGAATCGTTTTTCGCCTTGCTTCTTCTTCTTGCCTCGCTCGTCACCTTGCTTAATAAGAACTATTGAATGACGTCCCAATTTGGTGTTTTTTGCATGCACTAGTGACATTTATCTGCTTCTTTTTGTATAATGTAAGTAAGTACCTCATCTCCCACTCAAGACCTAAGGGAGAAGGGAGGGGCTGAAAATCAGCGCTGCACGGGTTCAATCCGGTGTCAGCACAGGCTGAGCCTCAACCTTTTGTCTCAGTTGTGTAGGTTTTTTTTTGTACTTAGATTGTAAGAAAAACTGTATTGAGACAATAAAATGATTTTTATTTTTTTATTTTTTATTTTTTTTTAAAAGTAAGTATTTACTGTTCAAAACATAACCGACCGACCGATCAAACTGAACAACTTTTACAATAGGAGCAAATCTGTCAGCGCAATCTGCTGTTCCATCCTAGCTCTAGCTCTAGCTCTAGGGTTCAGGCATCTAGATTAGGAGCTAGGGTTTTCAATGTCATATTCTTATTGAGATTTAATAAAGCACATTTTTTTTTTTTTATTTTAATCCTAAACCGCAATGCCTTATCGACTAAAATGTATATGAGACAGCTGATTTTCTTTTTGTTCTGACAGATTTGCTCCCATATTAAAAGTTTTTTCTGTTTGATGGGTTTGAAGAATGATACTTTTCGTTACACCCTGTATACATGGGTAACTAAGGAGTTACCCGTAATACACCTTTCCAAACTGACGTTGTTTAACTTTGATGATTGTGTCCAATACTTGAAGCTCCACTATACCAATAAGTGAAGTAGGTGTGTATGTATATACTATACCAATGAGTGCTTCAATATGACTGATTGTAACTCCATCATAATAAGGACGTAATTGAAACAAAAGTAAACCAGATTTAATTGGTTAATTTTAATAATAAATTTATACCCAAGTGATTTAAAATAATTGTTAATTCCGACGTACGGCGGTACCTTAATTGAAGAACGTGGAATATTCATGGATAGTTTTAATTGGTACACTGTTTTCAGGTTACAGTCTATGTTTCATTGAAAAATATTTCAATGTTTGATTACTGTTATTATATTCTTCAGATCACAAGGATGTACTATAGTTTTGATGTTGCCGACTTAGATTATCAAGATAGACAGTCGAAGCTACGAAAGCGTCGAAAAAAATAGGAACCAGTACTGGTTCCAAAACCCTATACATATACACGCACACATACATAATTTGTATGGCGCCTCACGCACACCAACCTAAGAAAGTTAGCCCCTTTTGTTTTATACGGAACAAGTGTGAGGCTCATTCTGAGGTTGCCGTTGAGTTAAGTGGTCCAGAACTTGTTATGACTACATCAGTTTTTTGTATGGAATTTTGAATATTTTTATTCTAAAATCTGTCGTGTGGGGTATCAAATGAAAGGGCAGCATGAGCTTATTCTAAAAATATGCTACATCAATTTCAGTCTAGATTTCAGCAGTGCAGATTTTTTTTTTTTTTTTTATTATTTATAAAACATACGTCAAATGAGTCACGATACCCTCGTTTTTCTTTATCATCATCATCATACGTCCAATTGTAGGATACAGACCCACCTTCAAAGAGGGTCTACGGGCGTTAGTCCATCAGGTAGTCTTCACTATCTACTTCTTCGGAATTTCATCTTCAGCGAATACAGGTTTCCTTACGATGTTTTCCTTCACCGTTTGAGAGCCGTCGGTATTGCATACATAAGATAGAAAAACTCATTGGTGCATGGCATGTCGTCCGTGTGGATTCGAACCCAGGCCTCAAGATTGAGTTTACATACCTCTACGCAACGCGCCGCCGACCGACGATTTTACTTAAGGCGTATCATCCCGGGACCACGACTATCCATACTAATCGAGGCGAACGAGCGCGTGACCCCCCCCGCCCGGGTCAGAATTTGGCCGTTTCTTGAAAAATTAGATGATTTTTGATTAATTTCGTAAAAGTAAGAAAACCACATCATTCTAAATTGTGTTGTGAACAATATTGTAAATTTTCATTTTCTTCCGATTCAAAATGTAAGAGTAAAATGGTTACAACTGGAAAAATAGGGGTGACTTTAGATTACCTTTTCTTCGGTTTTCTTCATTATAATCGATTTCTAGAAAAACCACATTACCTTCTCATATCGTGTAGATGGTTCAGTTTATTTTTCAACTCAAAAACTTCCATAGTTAATCCATAAAATTGTTACAAAGATACCCAATGTCATGGTAAAACCAGGAGGTAGCCCCTTAAGTATAATAATGGTAATGTTTGTATTAAAGTTATGCCAGCCAAAATGAAACAAGTATGTATTGTTGGTACAAATTAGTATTAACGGAAATAAAACTGGTATTTTACTGCTTATAAACTTCTTGTTGAAATAACACAAATTGACGGGTTAGTATTTCACAAAGGTCAATGGTCACGTCAACTAAATTATAAAATAAAGTGGTCTGTCTCATTATTTATTACTTGCTCACTGAAAACTAAATGCCATCAAAAACATAACTTGTAAAAAAACCAAGTCTCGCAACTCAGTTCTTCTACCGTCAAAAGTTTTGAGATACATGACTAATACCAAGTCGGGTAATTTATTCAGTCCCTACTTAAGGGTCCTTCTGTCTTAAGTTATTGCGTAATTAGCTAACCTGACAACATCTTATAGTGACCATATCAATATTAAAATCTTTAATGTTGTAAATAAACAGATTGACTTGGCAATCGCATGACTACACAATGTATCTCACAAGTAATACATATTTTAATAAATTAGATTGTTTAGTGCGATTGCCAAGTCATCTGTTTATTTACAACATAAAAGATTTTAATATTGATATGTTCACTATAAGATGTTGTTAGGTTAGCTAATTACGCAATAACTTAAGACAGAAGGACCCTTAAGTAGGGACTGAATAAATTACCCGACTTGGTATTAGTCATGTTTCTCAAAACTTTTGACGGTAGAAGAACTGAGTTGCGAGACTTGGTTTTTTTACAAGTTATGTTTTTGATGGCATCTCATTTCTTTTTGTAGACAATCCTATTTTTTTTTTCTTTCTGGTACCTTCTACTTCTTGAATACCAACAACGGGTTTTCTGAATGCCCACTCTCTGTCTTATGAGCTTTTCTTATTTCAGTCTTCTTCTTCTTCTTTTCCGCTACTACTTCTTGAGCTTCAGCTACAGTTTTTCTCAAAGCCCACTCCCTGTCTTTATTGGTTTTTCTCTGAGGCTTTGATGTTACAATTTTTGACAAGTCTGGATGGTAAATGCTTCTTAGCCTATTGTATTCACAAATTGAGGATTCCTGCGCTTTAAAACTACCAAAGTCGACATTAATTAGATTTAAGCCGCCCAGACTTGTAACTCTCGAAAGTGCCACGCAAGTTTGACCGGATGTGAATACTGCAGAACCGATATTCATCAGCGCATTATTTAGACTTATTCCCTGACTTTCGTGTACAGTTATAGCATAGGCTATACATATGGGAAACAGCTGTTCGCGATGAACATAAGCTCTATTAATAATTTCAAATTTTGTTTTGACCGGACCAAGCTCGTAAACATGTTCTTTATTAAACGTAATGAATATTATTTTTGTATTTTCCGTATCAACCATTACTCTTTGCACTATACCGATAGAACTATTAACTAAACCAATTTGTAGGGAAAGGGAAGATCTTCCACGGGCTAGTTGGAATTCCCGGGACCGCGGTCCAACAGTTCTTAGCTGGATGTTGTATATATGCAAAGTCTCTTGATAACTTCGATAGTGCGATTCAGGACTCGCCATATGATTGGTTGTTATTCGTAATGAGCTGTGATGCGTTGGACAGATCCATATTGTGATTGGCCGTCTTCTGTGTGACGTGCTAGGTCGCATGCGCTGACCTAGATATATCTCTGTTTGTTTACATCGACTCGATCGATGTGTCCGGCATTGTTGCTTAGTCAGCCCTCCCGTAGCTCCGCTACAATACTCCCCATCCAGACGGAGCGTCGAAACTTGTCTTCAGCTTGCTTGGTACGCATTCAGTCCAGGCATGGCAATTCTTCATGAAGGCATGTGAACGGCGTGTGACGGTGTGACCCCAATGGTTGCTGTACCGTTGCGCTGTTTTCGGGGATCTCTTACAGCTTCCGCCGGCAAGAGAAAAGTCTCATTTTGAAAAACTATCAACTCCTGAAACTAACAAGTTCGATTCGAACAACTTGTTAGTTTCAGCAGTTGATAGTTTTTCAAAAGGTGACTTTTCCGTTACCGGCGGAAGCTGTAAGAGATCCCCGAAAACATGACTTTAGAATGAATGACAACTCCATGTAAAGAGGTATATCTTATTTATTTTGTATAGTCTTATAGTTATATTTTAGTTTTAGGATATTATGTTCATTCACTTGCTCATATGGATTCATGATGTACCTATGATTATCATAAACAAGATCTTGGTTTAAGAGGTATATTAGGTTCATTCACAAACATTACAGTAGGTAAGCTTTTATTTAACTTGTTAGTTTGTTAAATATGTTTTAAAGAAGGCTTTTATTTAACTTGTTAGTTTGTTAAATATGTTTTAAAGAAGTTAGGCTACTAGTAGGTAGGCACCGCAGGTAGGTAACTAATAACATTCCGAAGCCAGCGGTTAATTAATTCACTGCAAATATAACTTTGTAATCCTATATATTTATATGGGATTACAATGTTATTTATGCAGTCGAGTACAGATAAATTCATTCACTGCAAATGTAACTTTGTAATCCTATATATTCATATGGGATTACAAAGTTATTTATGCAGTTGGTGTATCTAGAAAACTGGACCGAAATTGCAAAATATTTTAATTTTTCCTTGATTTATACACTAAACACTAATTGGAGTCTAAATTTGAAGCTTCTAAGTCTACTAGAAGTGCCTTAGAGTTTTGATGATCGTCATCAGTGAGTGAGTGAGTGACAAAATTAACAAACTTTGACTGGTTATAATTCCTAAACTACTAGTTCAAATTGAATGAAATTTGAAATATACTGTGTTTCAACAATGCCTGCTTGGTTACTGAAAATTCAGGCTTCTAGTTTTATATTAAACGAAGTTATAAGGGGTCGAAAATGGCCTGAACTGCTTCGAGAAAAGGATGGTAGGCCGTGCCGCTTTTTTTTTGCTCGACTTGGCGGGGGCACTGCCGTGCCCCCAGATATGTTTTAAATGGCTTTCACAGCCTTGGTTCAGTAATTTGACACTTCAAATAATGAGCATAACTTTCAAGTATTAGTTCAATAATTTTAAGTTGAAGATCAAAGCAATTTATATATAGATTTTGGCTGCGAATAGATTTATAATTTAGGTGTCTAGACATTAGACGATAACTCTAAATTTCAAATGTCTAACGGGTTTACATAAAATATTTATCATAATAAAAAAATACGGTACTACTGGTGAAACGTGGGTGTTCTGAGGTTTCAGAATATCGCCCCCCCCTCCCCCCCCCCCCCCCTACTATTCCTTAAGCTAGTTCAGAGGCCTATTGAGGCGCGGCTTGAAAATTCTCTGACAGCAAGTTGACCACTAACTTGCCTCCACGAACACCTTCTGGGCCCGCGTGGTGGCCCACTCCCTCTCACCCTTATTCGTGTGAGGAGGCCTTTGCCCTGCAGTGGGATTCTTTAGGCTATAACTTAGTAGGTACTTACTTACTTGCTTATCCCCTCGGGGAATATAGTCGTGAGCATATACTTATGCTTATAAAAGATATAGCATTTTAGGTATTAATTAACGTAGTTAACAAAGTATGTAGACATAATAATATCACTTATATTATGAATGTCAAACTTTGGATTTTTATGTTTATTTAGATGTTTGGAGGTTTGTTACGCAATCACGCATAAACGGCTGAACAGATTTGGATAAAGTTTGGCAGGCAGATAGAATATGTTCTGGATTAACACATATATACTTTTTAAGGTCCACGCAGACGGAGTCGCGGGCAATAGCTAAAATTTTAAACCAGTAATTAAGTACTTATCTTTTATTATTATCAATCTAGTACGTAATTTATTTAAAGTAATAACGACATTTACAATATAGATACCTTAACATAAACACTATAAAATTAAAATCTAAATAAATCAATCAATCATCCCTAATCAATCTTGATTATGGAAAATCAAACTTGAGGTCCGGGTTTTAATCCGCACGGACGACATGCCACACGTACCAATGAGTTCTTCTAACAGTTAGAAGAACATTACGTACATAAGTTAGAATCTAACTTATGTACGTAATACCAACTGCTCTCAAGCGATGAAGGAAAACATCTCGAGGAAACCTGCATACGCTGAAGAAGAAATTACAATGCGTATGTGTAGTCTACCAACCCGCATTGGACTGGACTAACGCCCGTATCTGCTTTTTCCCTGAAGATATGCCTGTGCTATGCAGTGGGAAGTAAGTGTTACCTAAGTTATAGGCTGGTGATGAATATGGTTATACCAAAATATACTCGTCTATAATTAAAAATTAAATAAACCTTCATTTCTGACAAAATCCATAATTTAGGTAAGTAGTGGGTTAATTAGTCATAATGTTTACTTGTTGTTTTAGCTTGGTATTTAAAGAAATGACTTTATTGGCGGTCCATGCAGCGAGTGACAAAGGATTCAATTAGTTTTTGAAAGTTGTTAATAAAATGATGAAATACCCTACGCACGCACATTATATTTTGTTTCAAAGAAATTTTAAAGTCACTACACTCAAATTAATAACATATTCGTCTAGACTGATCGATTAAAGTCTAGCTATTAAAAAATCTACAGCCATATTTTGTAAGTGTCGATTCTAAGTCAGCCTAAGTTCTTTTTTGTACCTAAATAACGAGACATTCATTATGTCTATCGATTTCTCGAGTCTGAATAAATGGCAGGTTGATAGCAATATTCTGAAATAATTTGCCAGTATAAAGTTAATAAAGTTAGAGCAGAAATAGTAAAATACAGGTAAAAGAGGATGAATTATTTAACAATGATGCATAAGAAATTGCACAATTCACAAATTATAATAGATTCGTTTAATATAACTTGTTGTTTCTATACCAGGCAACTAATAGTTTACACAGGGCGAGCTAGCGGGCGAGTAATTTTGGTCAGTTATAGTTCTGTTATATTTTGGTCGGTTTTACAAAAATACATAACATAACATTTAAGTGGGTGGATTAGACCATCAAACTGAACAGCTTTCACTATCGGACCAATATCGAAATCGCGAAAAAAATTCTGATGTTCTATACTACACTACAAATTGACTCGAGCTAAATGTATGGGTTAGCAGATTTTTGTGTCGCCGTGTATTGTATACACGTAATACAACTTGCGACGTCAATAAGGTTCACAATCGTATACAAGACATAAATCGCGCAAGAGACATTACCACAGAGATTCGATATAAGTATAAGCAAGATCCAACAAACAGCCGTTGGACCACGGCTGGTCCCTAGACTTCACACCTAGCCAGGTGGCAGATCTTTCCTTTTCAATGGAGGAACCTCCCAAATAGTTCCATCATAAATATAACAGTGCAGTTATTCGCACCGTCTAACAACAATACGAGTTACTGTCACGTGCGAATTAATCAGTTACTCACATCTAAATTACTTCGACAACTTTACTTTGTTCTCAATCGCCTCTTCCGTTTCCCTCCAAGCACACCACAATTCGCACTTGACTGCTGTCTGAGCAGCGTCTCATCATCGTGTGACCAGCCGAGGTGAGTTGAGCTACAAACATGCAAGTTAATAATATTAGCTGTCCATTGTCAGGTCAGCAACTCGTACTGTGTAACCAAATAGTACAAGAGATAAGTGCACTTTTTGCAACCATCAGCAGCAAGGCTGATTCAGTGTTTATGTTGTGTAGATCATCTCTGTGATGGGGATGGACTACGTCTGCCTGCATAACTTCAGTCTGTTTAGGAGTAACAGACGTTTAAAGGCCAGGAAAACTATTTACGTATGATATTATTGTAGTATGCACTGTAGCTATGTGAACAGTGTGACATGAACTGCCAGTAGGTTTAGGAGATACAGCATGGCTACAGTTCATACTACAATAATATCATACGATCAGTCTTGATCGTTAATTTTTTACTGACCTTTAAACGTCTGTAACTCCTAAACTGACTGAAGTTATTCAGGCAGACCTGGTCCATCCCCATCACAGAGATGCTCTACACCCCATAAACACTGAATCAGCCTTGCAGCTGATGGTTGCAGAAAGTACTCTTATCTCTTATAATAAAACCAGGAAGCAGTTGTTTATCCAAGGTAGTACATAGACATCGTTGGCACAGGAACAAAATAATAAATGCACTACAGCAAAGATTTCTCTCCTTTTACTGTAAGTTACATCTTCGAAGATTTATATATCCAGTCGAGTGGAGCGAGTAAAAAAATGAAAACTACATTTTTCCATCCCAGAAAGCAAGCTCGGAGGTTTATACAAGAAATTGAACATTTCAAATGCTCGACATAAAAGTTACAATTGTATGAAATTGAAATACTAGGTGCAATCAAAGTTTCACTCCAATGGAAACTGTTACGGTTTTTTGAAGTGTAAAAGTCTTGATAGAATTGTCTTGTGGTCACTCAGAAGTGAAGTTAAGGTAGGGTTTCATCGAACCATTAAAACGTACCTTATTGTAAAACGTTATAGAATGTAAGGTAAACTTTTTCTATTCTCAAATGATATTCATAGAGGAAGGCGCACATTTCACCAGGAATGCCTGAAAATCTGTGCTGTGACAGGTAGTGAGCCTCTTTTTTATGTTCCGTCCACACTTTATATAATTTTCACTTTTCATTAAGAGGATGCCTTTCAACTGCGAAAAATTTGAAAAATCGATTTTAAAAAAATCTATTGCTGTCGCACTGTTCCCGAAAAGCCGAAATAGACGGAAAAAAATAGACGGAATCACGATTTTGTATTCCCCTGTTATCTCATCCAAAACTAAACCGATTTTAATAATTCTTTCAATGATAATGATTGCAAAGCTTTTGGATTTCTCTGTACGTTTTCCTTTTATTGTTTATATTCGTAAAGTTTTCTTGCCCTACGTCTGAACACAGCAGTGAAATTGAGCAATTTTTACACATTTTCGAAGGCTTCTATTTCTAATAGTAATGTAATTAATTTATGAAAAAACATAGGGACATGGCAGATGTAACATAGGTAGACTGTATGGTAAAAAAGATTTGATCTAGTTATCGAGGGAGTAATACGTTTGTATCGAAAAAACGGAACACGCCTTTCCTCTTAATACTGTAGAGAACTAAAGGTAGTGTCATAGTTCAGAAAATATGCAAATGAACTGACATCCAATAAGGATCCGAATTATAGGAAACAGACCAGGAATTAGCAGGCGTAGTCTGGTTAGAACGCCTTCCAGCCCGCTGGACCGACGACCTGAATGCACGAGAAAATTAAATTACGACTCAAGGCTACGACACATTGATCTACGGCGATCGACAGTTTGTCCATAGAAAAAATACGATTAGCAATGGGACGCGGTTCGCCACGTCTCGATGAGAAAGGATAAGTACAGTGTCCCATACTAATCGTGCTTTTTGAATGGACAAATCATCGATTGCTTTCCATCAATATAGGGTCCAACATAATATGCTGACACTTTTTTAAGAGGATGATCAGACCGTCAAACTGAACAATTTTCTCTATGGGACCACTACCGAAATCGCAAAAAAAAAAATCAGCTCTTCCATACAAAACTGCAATCCTACTCGAGCCAAATGTATAGGACAGCTGATTTTTTTTCGCGATTTCGATGTTGGTCCCATAGAGAAAGTTGTTCAGTTTGATGGTCTGAACATCCCCTTAAAAAAGTGTCAGCATATTAAGAAGGACCCTGTATAATAGTCATAATAGTTATTAAGTCGTGTTATGTTGTAGAGTTTCTGGCCGCATCTTATCTACAGCGACAACACGTTCTGACGCGGTGGTAGCTTAAAAAAGATTTGACGTTTAATAAGTGTGCTTCAAGCTCCTTTATTGAATAAATTATATTGACTTTGACTTTTGACTTTGACAATGTGTAGTAACCCTTACGTAGGTGGAAGCAATTAAAAAAGGCCATCGAAGACATCTTTGCGTCGCAACTTGGGAGAGATTACACAGAAAATGAATGAATGAATGAATGATCAGGGAACCGATCGCGCTAAATGAATCTTAAGTGAGACGTAATTGGATCGCATCGCATGCCAATCACAAATTTTACACATTCGGTATCGCGATAATCATTTGACAGCTCATGACAGCGGCTGACATGACATTTCGGCTGTCAATCAATAGGAAATAGCTATAGGAAATAAGTTAAACTCGATACGGAATTCTCTGAAAACTAACTGGATTACAATGTGACTAGAACTGAAATTAAATTAGCATTCACATTCGATGTTTTAAATTAGCACGATCGGACCCCAAAGAAATGTAACAACGTATAGACGCAGCTTTATAGCTATGTATGGCTGAACTCATATCAAATATCGTATCAGTAGTTGCTCGGAGTGTTCCAGTTGATTCCAGGCAATTCAATTTCATGCTAAATTGACTGAACACTGAAGTGTTAACGTTGTAGGACATGCGATATTGATTTCTACACGAACTTAGACCGAAGTCTTGTGGAAATTACTAGTGATTAGGTTTAAGTGTGACTTTAGTAAATTGAAATAGCATATACTCACGACTGTATTAATTTCAGAGGTATTCTGAAAACTCAGAATAGAAGATTACACACCGAAGGCACGAAAGTAAAGAAAGAAAGGCCTCAGATCACATGAAATTGATCATGTGATCTGAGGCTTTCTTATTTACTGCCCAAGTTGTGTCTACTATTTTTCTCCTGGACGGAGGCAGAAAGCAGCAACTTCGTTTAGCGCAGCGGGACTAAAGTTAACGCTTTCCGTCCTAAGGGGAGAAAAACCTTTTACACTATTAGTACCGGAGAGTGACGGGTAGTGAGCCCGGCGCCACTTATAATGTACAGTGGATGCAATATACATGAATCGAAATCGAATAATGCAGGTTGCCTCATGATGTTTTCTTTAACCAAATAGACGAATTGGTGCTACAAATCGTACATAAATTCCGAAAAACTCATTGGTTTGAATCGGCCTGAACGGGGATCGAATATCGCCTTCTGCACGGCAGGCATGGTATGAAATGAAATATTGAGTAGTAAATTATTATGTTGTCATAGAAGATTGTCCCAATAAAGTTTGTGGCTACTATACAAACTTTCTTTATCAATCACTTTTAGCATACAATTAGGGTTTCAAGATTGATATAATAGATGGGGGTGGCTGAGGGCGTGGCAAGTGGACGTCTCGTCGGCTTGCGATTTTGATAGCCACTGGCTCCGCCGTTTTATGGCGGTTTCGAGTGTGTGTTTTTGTTTAAAAACGGGGCTTTGAGATCGCCATATCCTATTACCGTACAATATCTAATGAGTATATCCTCAACACTTGACACTGGCGAAATCTAACAAGGAAACGCCATTCATTAAGAATATAATAGAATAGGGGTAGTAATAAAAGCTCCGATAATAAATTTAAAAATGTCCTTACTAAAAATATAATATTTACTGCCCGAAATACTAAATCTCCGACTACTTCTGTCCGACTAAAAATGACGAAACGACCGAATGATATACTTAAATCTCAGAAAAAATCTTATGACTATTAATTGCTGTAATACTTTTTTACCATATAAAATTATGTTCTACTGATAACAATGCTTTGTAATTATTACCTTTACTTGCCAACTAGAAATTCATCAATTACATTTAATTTTTCATAAACTCTGTGCTATTTTTACTACAATGTTATACTTAAATTTCTATTGTTGGCGCTTGTCCAGAAAGTTATTAAAAATACAAAAATGTACTTACTATAATCATGAATTCTAGTTACTACTAATCTAATCTATCTAACCTAACCTAACCTATAACTTTTAAAAAAAAATCTCAACTTTAAAAAAAAAAAGTTTTTTTTTTTTTTTTTCCTTAACCAAACCTAACCTAACCTAACCTAACCTAAGTTTTTTTTTTGTAAACATTTTTTTTAGTCTACTATTTAAAACAGTAGCGATTCGGTTCTGCTGGTCGCAAGAAACCTAACCCGCTCGTCGCTTCGCTCCTCGCTAACCCAACCGAATGCATTTTGCTCAAACGCCGTTCGCGCGGTCCGACCAGTTTCGGTATTTTCATCAATGTTGAGAGTTAAAAAATATATTTGGTAACCAACACTAGAAAATTAAATAACTCATAAAATTCGTAAAAGAATGATTATTTTGACATGACCTCTGTTGTCAGTAACCCAGTAATCTCGTCGGAGGTTCAGTATTTTATTCAGAAGTTTAGTTTTGTTATTCAAAGTTTAATATATTTATAAGTAGAAATGTAATTTGATTGTGTTCATAGGTGTCAGCAAAATTTAGGTATTTTATTCGGTATGCTTTGAATTTTTTTGTCGGTATATTATTATAACGCTGGTAAATTAGAATAAAAGTCGGACAGAGATAGCTGGAGATTTATTTATTTGTCGGAACCAATATTATTTCCCATAGAATAGATATAATAAATAAACATTGTCTGTCATCAGCTACGAGAGTGGTTTGCGTCAAATGGGTTAGTTCTCAATATGACTAAATCAAACGTCATGCTCTTCTCGGGAAGGCCAATACCTACACCTCTGTGTATAAATAGCCCTATTCCTGTATCAGAGAAATGCAAGTTCCTAGGTTTTACACTGGATCCAAATATGAACTGGAAGCCTCATGTCAATTCCCTCTGCGACAGACTCAGTGGAGCTGCGTACGCATTGAGAAAACTTCGCCCTGTCGTTTCCGATCGCATACTAAGACAAACATATTTCGCACACTTCCATTCATTGATGTCCTATGGTGCTATCCTCTGGGGGAACTCCACCGAGTCTAATAGTGTATTTATATTACAAAAACGTGCCATAAGAATACTCGCAGGCATTAAACCAGTAACATCGTGCAGGACGCGTTTTTCACAGTATAGAATAATGACACTTTATTCCTTGTACTTATTTGAAATAATAACTTACGTAAGGCGTAACCTGTCCGAGTTCGGACGACGTACGGGAGGTCCTACCCGCCAGCTTCGGAACACAGGGCGACTAAAATCTGTACCGCGGCGTACCACACTAGCCGAGAGCAACCCGCGTGTCATCGGCCCCACGTACTATGAACACCTACCCACTGACCTACGAAATGAAACTAACGACGAAACATTTGATCGCCGATTGAAAAACTTTTTATTGGATAATGAATTCTATTCTGTTGACGAATTCTTGACAAAAAGTTTTGAAGTACCTACTTAATTATTTTATATTTTGTTTTTCATTTGTTTATTGTTGTTGACATTCTATTTATTATTCTAGAAGTAGTCATTAGACTATTTTTAACTTTAACGTTTTATTATTTTATAATTATTCTTATTTGACATTGCAGATTTTATTTTATTATACAATTTGACGATCATGTTATGAATGGACATTTTATGTAAAATATTTATGTAAGAATGTGACATGTTATAATATGAAATAAATGAATCTAATCTAATCTAATAGATAAAGTAGAGATAAAGTGTGGCAGAATCATATTATTTATTGTCACCCCTTTAAAACTATATGGCGAGAGCATTGGTAATATGAAATAATTATATGATTAAACGAACTTACCTTAAGTGAAGTTCTATCATAATTATATGAAGATCCTCAACTAGGACGGGTTTTACATGTAGTAACAGGATATTGTATCCGCGCCATCACAAATTTCAAAGCTCTAAAAAAAAAAGAAAGAACCATGTCCGTTGACGTGCATGGCAACACTTAAATTAACTTCATTACGTTCAAAGTCATCCATGAACAACCCAGTAAGTAATTGGGTAATGGTATATAAATTTTTAAAACATTTACATAACATTAACTAAGGGTGGGTAGGGTCACCCGTCCTAGTTGAGGATCTTCATATAATTATGATAGAACTTCACTTAAGGTAAGTTCGTTTAATCATATAATTATATTTAATCCTCAACTAGGACGGGTTTTACATGTAGCTGTTTGAAGCAAGGGTTGTGAATTAATACTCCGTGTCGAAATGAAAATGGAAATTTTATTATATATAAAAATTTTATTACAATACAGCAGTATTACAAATGACATGCCCAAATTCAGAAGGATCTTCAGATATGGGTCTGTTATAAAATCTAGCAAATGTGGCCGAATTTTTCGACCAACCAGCAGTTTTTTGTATCTGGTCTATATTGATGCCAGATCTTTTAGCACACGATGTCGCTGCATGCCTAGTGCTATGCGCAGTAAAACAGGTAATATCTATCCCTGCCTCTTCTAAAGTACATTTTATCCATCTACTTATACTTTGTGTCGATGCTGTATGATAGGGTTTTTTATAGGTTAATATTAAACTACCAGATTCGCACCTGTGAGCAGCAGTCATTTTAATATAGGATTTTATAGTATTCACTGGACAAATTTCTATTCTAGAATCATACTCTCGCAAATGTAAAATTGGTTGAAAATTTCCTCTTTTCGAGGTCTTAATCAGGTCTGGAATGTGTATTTGAATGCCGTTACTAACAAATTTTACGTTTTGCAACTTGATAAGGGATAGAGTTTGAACTCTATGACCTGTCGTTAATGCGAGAATGGTGACTAGTTTTCTAGTAAGTTTTTCTAATCCGATATCTTCATTAGGATAACATAACGCTAGGTGATTTAATACTTGACTTGGGTCCCAAGTAACATTATATTTAGGTGTACGAGGTTTTGATCTAAAAACACCTTTGATAAACCGTTTTATTCTATCATCGTTTCCTACTCTAGGGCCTATCAGTAATGATAATGCTGACCTAGTGGAGTTAATAGTCCCATATGAAGAACCAGCATTAAAACGTTCGCTTAAAAACTTTAAAATGTAGGGAATTGAGGCTTGATATGGATTTATGGTTTGTTCTAAACAAAATTTCCACCACAACTTAAGGGCTGTATCATACTGTTTCATTGTATTGTTCGAAAGCGAATTTAGCATTACTTGAAGCGCTGAAGCTGGAGTGCCTCTTCTCACATATGCTTCGCTGACAGCAGCCCTGCAGCCAGGGTAAGTTGTTGGTGGAGGGGATGAATCGGTCTGTAAGGGGACGATAGTAAATATTTATTTGGTTGAAATAATATTATGTTATTTACTGTTAAGGACTTTAGTAAGGGAAACCATGGTTGAGACGGCCAATAAGGAAATACTAGGATACCCGTTGCTTTATCAGTCTTAATTTTATGTAAACATTTTAGTACTAGAGAAAATGGTGGGAAGGCATAGAAAAAAAATGTTTTCCAGTTTAAGGTAAAAGCATCTATAGCCATAGCTTCGGGATCCCTTTTCCATGCCACAAATTTTTTGCATTTACTATTTATTCTAGATGCAAATAAATCAACTTCAGGATAGCCAAACTGTAAAACAATTTTTTGGTACACATTGTGAGATAATTCCCATTCGATATTAACTTTCCGTGACTCTATATCTGCTTCAACATTGTCCTTCGTATTTATATATGATGCCAACAACCAAATTTTCCTACTCTCACACCATTGCCAAATGTCCCGTGTAATATTGTTGAGATGTGGAAATTGTATTCCACCCATCTTATTAATATAGGCTACTGCCGTAGTATTATCCACTCTCATTAAAATTTCACAATTCATCAGATGTTCGGAGAAACATCTTAGTCCCAAAAAGGCTGCCTTTAGTTCTAGAAAATTTATGTGGTGTTGTTTTTCAGACTCTGACCATGAACCCGAAGCTTTTTCAGATCCACAGACTGCCCCCCAACCTGTAGTCGAAGCATCAGTGTGAATTTCAATTGCAAAGTTGTATTGTCTTATAGGATTATTTTCATTAATATTATTAATCCACCAGTCTAGTTCAGGCCTTATCTTTTCAGGTAAGTGCATCTTTGCATCATAATTATCATTTGAGTTTAATAAAGCTAAATATTTTTCTCTTTCTAATAATTTGGTGTAAACTAACCCATATGGAATAGCTGGACAAACTGAATTCAATAAGCCTAATAATTGAGAAAATTCTCGAATTTTACAAAACTCTTTTCTTTGGAAAAAATTGATCTTTTCAAGTATAGACAACTGTTTTGATTGTGGGACTGACAAGGATAGATTTTTTGAATCTAATATTAATCCTAAGTATTTGCAGGTCTGACTTGGTGTGAGAGAACTCTTTTCAAAATTGATAACAAAACCTAAGTCTTGTAATAATTTACATGCAAAGTCTGTATCTTTCTTACATATCTTTTTTGAGTTATTAAAGTAAATACTGTCATCTAAATAACATGATAGTATGATGTTTTGTTTTCTGAGGTAAGTGCAGACAGGTTTCATTACTTTTGTAAATACATATGGTGCTGTACATAGACCATACGGTAAGACATTAAATTGAAATAATTTATCATTAAAAGTAAATCTTAAAAACTTTTTAGAGTTCTCTGACATAGGTATGGAAAAATATGCTTCTTTCAGATCCATGGTTGACATATAAGAATCTTTTGAGATTAATTTACAAGCAGTTCTCATATCTTCTAACTTAAAATGTTCTGTATCTATGTATTTATTTAATTCTTTTAGGTTTAGGATAAATCTGAATTTTCCATTAGTCTTAGGTATCAAAAAAATAGGGGAAAGAAATTGACCTGTACAATAAGAGCATTCAGATATTGCACCTAGACTAATTAGTTTATAAATTTCAATTTCAATTAACTCTTTATCATTCTTAGACCAACATTGATCTTTCATTTCAGAAAAAAGAGGTTCACTACAAAATGGTATTTCATAACCATTGATCCAACTTAATACTACAGGATCGTCTGTAATATGTAACCAATTATTAAAATATAGTTTTACACGACCTGCATGTACCTGGTTTTCTAGCGATGGTATCTGGATCTGGGTGGTAGAGGTTTCTGGGTTCGTCGAGGTGGATGATTTACTGGTACTTGTTTCTTGTACTGATATGAAGGCTGTTGCCCACTGCGGTTCCGTTGGTACTGATTCTGTTGATGTTGCGGTGGGCGTTTCCAGTTTCCCTGTTTCTTAGCAATGGGTTTTGGGAAGTTCTTATTTTGAGTTTTTTCCTGTGCTTTTATCTGAGCTCCAGTCCTTTCAATTGTCTGTGCAGACTTAATTTTGTCCGCAAAATCCTTTCCAAATAGGTATTCATCGGTCTTTGTACTTTTTACTGTTTCACGAACAACTTTAGAAGCTCCCGCTAAAGCAAAAAATTTTCTTGATGCTGAGTCATCGTGATAAATATCAGCGGCAATTTTTGCTGCATCATTTATTTCTTCTACCAGAATTTTACTATTTATGTTTCCCTTAAGGATGTTTGTAAGAGATTTTCCTAGACAAGTCATTAGTTTTCCAATCATTTTCTGTCTGTAAATAATTTTGCTGTCCCTTTTTTGAGTTGGTTCAGAGAGGGAGGCTGCGATTTCAGCATTCATTATTGGAGCAATAGCATTTTTGAAGTTATTGGGAGTCGGATATTTGTCACATATAGCTTCTCTAGCTTCTTTTTCTAGCCCATCACACATAATTCTTGACCATCTCAATGCAAGCTCAGGTCTGATGGGATCTCCGGCCTCAAATTTTTCTTCTCCTTCTTTCCCTAATGCCAGTAAGAACTCTTCTGGTAGATCTTCAACATCTGTAATCAACAGTGACAAATTTTGTTTTTAGAATGAACAAATAACTTAAAAATGAATATTTCCATTCAATTTTTGACTTGTCTAGTATTAGGATTGCATCATTATACCAATTTTTGACTTTGTCTTATCCTCATTGTGATAAGCTCTAAGTCAGTAAGTATATAGGTAAGTATCTTCATTTTGACTCGTCTAACTTCAAGGCTCATGGTCAAAGTTTGTATTGCAATATTATTGTTATTGTTTCTTGCCTGGTATATCCCTACAGTAATATCTGGAAGGACAGTATACATTTTTTACAACATTGTATTATGTTATTGTTTTGACTCGTCTAACCTCAAAGTGTTAGCTCATGGTCAATAGCTTAATTGACTCGTCTATCCCTAGAGTGGTGATAGCTCTAAGTCAGAACAATGTTGTACAATTTTCCATTGAATCTTAACTCTACTCTCCTCGTGGTAGGTAAGCTCATGTTGTCGTTTTACTTTGACTTGTCTGACCGCAATGTGACAGCTCTTAAGTCAACTAGATTCACAAGATAATTGTAAGTTTATAAAACCTAAACACACCTGCATCATTTTCTTGTTCGGGGGGGCATACAGGTGGTGTTTCCGAGCGTCTTGTTTCTTCATTATCTTCAACATTTTCTTCTGGAACTTCCTTTGTTGTATTTTGTAACTTCTCTTGTAACTTCTTTATTTTCTTCCTAATATAATCTTCATCTCTGTCTTTACTCTTCCTTTTTCCCATTTTGACCACTTTTAATCAGCAATTTTCGACTTATTATCAGAATTGGAAATCTGGACGTATCGAAAAATAACAAATTTTTCTAATTTATGAGAAAAAGAGCGGCAACGAATGAAAAACGCGGTAATATTTTTCCGGAAATAGCATTTTTATTATTGAAATGATTCTAATTTCAAATATTTAAATAAAATACTTTATTCAAATTACGAGCGAAAAAATGTCTGCTTGAAAAAACAAACTAAAATAAAGTTTGCAAAACATTCATTTCTACATAACCTAAGATCTAGAAATGTATGATTATCGATGTATTTAAGTATGATTATAATGAAATAAGTAAATTATACCTGGTTTACATTGTATAATGTGTTTGTTGATGCCAAAAAACAATTGAATAACGTTACCTTCAGTTTGTTTACCACAAACCTGATCCATTGAAAAATTGTGAATTATCACTTGTTTATCAAGATTTAATTCTCTCTTTATTCACAAACACTATAACACTTATTGATAACCATTTTTAACACAAACTTATCTCTTAAACCGTGTAAAAAACTTATTTTCCAAATTGTTTACGAAAAACAATCTGACAGCGCGGCGCACAAATCACTGTAATGAAGTTAATTTAAGTGTTGCCATGCACGTCAACGGACATGGTTCTTTCTTTTTTTTTTAGAGCTTTGAAATTTGTGATGGCGCGGATACAATATCCTGTTACTACATGTAAAACCCGTCCTAGTTGAGGATTAAATATAATATATGAATGTGTGTATTTCACGGCCCGATAGCTCAGTCGGTAGTGAAACTAGTGAACCTGCCTGCTGTGCCGAGGGTCGCGGGTTCGAATCCCGTAAGGGACAAATATTTGCATGATGAATATCCCGAGTCATGGATGTTTGTATCTATACCTATATTATGTACTATATATCGTTGTCTAGTTATCATAATACAAGTCCATGCTAGATTCTGGAACTTTAAATGTGACTAGATAATTTGTGTGATAATGTCCAAGATATATAGGGTCCTTCTTAATATGCTGACACATTTTTAAGGGGATGATCAGACCACCAAACTGAACAACTTTTTTTATGGCACCAACATCGAAATCGCGAAAAAAAGCCCAGCCCCTCTATACAAAACTGCAAACCTACTCGAGCCAAATGTATGGGACAGCTGAATTTTTTTTCGCAATTTCTATGTTGGTCCCATAGAGAAAGTTGTTCAGTTTGATGGTCTGATCATACCCTTAAAAAAGTGTCAGCATATTAAGTTGGACCCTGTATATACAAGGTGTTACAAAAATTCAAATAAACCTTTAAGGGGGTGGTGTAGACCATCAAACTGAACAACTTTCACTATGGGACCAATATCGAAATCGCGAAAAAATAAATTTATGTTCTATACTCTACAAATCGACTAGAGCTAAAATATGTATGGGATATGAAATTATTTTTTTCGCGATTTCGATGTTGGTCCCATAGAGAAAGTTGTTCAGTTTGACGGTCTTAACAAGTCCCTTAAGAGTTTCAAAATTTTATTCTTACTTATGAAACACCTTGTATACAGGGTGTAAGGGACAGCCCTCCGCAGACTGAAACGGTGAACTCAGACCATCAAACTGAACAACTTTCACTATGGAGCCTACCTCAGGAAACGCGAAAAAAAATCTGCTGTCCCATACATTTGGGTCGGGTAGGTATGGCAGTTTTGTATGGGGCAGCAGATTTTTTTTCGCGTTTCCTGAGGTAGGCTCCATAGTGAAAGTTGTTCAGTTTGATGGTCTGAGTTCACCGTTTTAGTTTGCGGAGGGCTGTCCCTTACACCCTGTATATATTTCACGCTATCTGTTAGATAGAAAGTTCAATTTAAGCTCGAACTAAGTTGGTACGGTCAAGTTCTATGTTGAAGCTTGTTTTCATCCGTACAGCGTGACTGAGTATGCAAAGCACGCCTACGATGCAAATCTCTGCCGCAACGCGCGTCCGTGCGTAACGCGTGCGTGGGAAATGTGGGGAAACTTCTGGTTATATTTCATGCTATGCTGGAGTTGAGTGTAATGGAGTTAAGGGTATATTTCCGTTGGCGCGCTCCATACAAACGTCGTAGTCTGGCTTTATTTTCAATACTAACCGATTAAAGTCAATGACATCAGAAACAATCTAGAAACTAATGTCTATGCTTGTATGACCTCAGATTTTCGATAAAATATACAGTTTTAACCCTAACAACACTCAGTTGTAGAAACGCTCATCAGAGCTAATCCTCCATTAAATCTCTTGCTATCTTTTACTAAGTCAACGAGACAAGAAGTAAATGCAAGATATTTAATGGAGGATTAACTCTGATTAACGTTTCTGCAACTGAGTGTCAATCTCAGAAATATCGCGGCGATATTGCAACGATATCGTCACCGCTTAGGGTTGAACTACACCACGTAGCACAGCATCGCATTTTTCCGTCGCTTTATCCTTTTCTGTCACCCAAGAACGTCATTTGTTAGAGCATAATAAGATAGACGGAACGGAACAGCACGCCGCGCGCGATCGCGTTCCGTCTATCTTATATGCTCTAACAAATGACGTTCTTGAGTGACAGAAAAGGATAAAGCGACGGAAAAATGCGATGCTGTGCTACGTGGTGTAGTTCAACCCTAAGCGTTGACGATATCGTTGCAATATCCCCGCGATATTTCAAAGATATAGCAAATGTGAAAATCGCTTCTGTGATATAACTCTTCTACGACGGCGAGATAAACAAAAACAGTCTTCCACTGTTTATTCTCGACTCAATCACACCAAATCTCTAGAGGACAGTTAGTAAGTTTGTTCCACACCTCCTTTATTATTTCTGATTAATTTAGGGATGGTGTTCGTTCCCGGAGGACCTCTGAACTTTGTACACAGTTTGTGTGTCAAACGAAAACAATGAATAACAGTTATAAAAAATCAGCTGTCCCATATATTTGAGCTGTATAGGTACAGCAGTTTTGTATGGGACAGCTGATTTTTTTCGCGTTTCCTGAGGTAGGCTTTCATAGTGAAAGTTATTCAGTTTGATGGTCTGAGTTCACCGTTTCAGTTTGCGGAGGACTGTCCCTTACACCCTGTATTATTGCTTGATCCGTCATTTTATCCTGAAATCTCGTTACAACGTTTCGCATAACACTTCAGACCTAATTTCTGAAGTCATAAAAAAATCTATGGTAATCGAGATAGTAGCCGAGACCAACGACTTAACGTGCTATCCGAAGCTCGGAATCGTATTTTTTTTCAGACAATCTGGTGATTCAGCTTGCAATGTCCAAACCAACTGGGGAAAAATGCATAAGTAACATTTCACTAGGTTCCCCACGTGGGAATCGTACCCACGACCTCCGTGTCAAGAGCTTAATGCTCTTAGCCATTAGACCACGAAGGCAGTCAAAAGACTGTTCATTAAATTATATATCTTTAATCATAAACCTGCTGATTTTAACTGCTGATTTGATTCTACTAAACACATTCACTACCATCACTTTGTTTTTGTCATCCATTTTGTAACAATTTTGGTACGAAACAAAATTAAAACTTAAATTAAAACGTTGTTTTAGTTTGTATGGAGAGACACGTGAAAATCCGCCTTAATTGGGAAACCTAAACAAACATGCCCAAAATCCCAGTCGCATCGTCACAGAGAGCTTTGAGCGCCCAAATTCCAAGCAAGACGAAATATGTTCTCACTATATTAGATCAGGTGCCATGCCGGATTTCGTTTGTGCAAATAATAAACATGAAACTTTAAAACACCCTGTACAGGGTGTAAGGGACAGCCCTCCGCAAACTGAAACGGTGAACTCAGACCATCAAACTGAACAACTTTCACTATGGAGGAAACGCGAAAAAAATCAGCTGTCCCATAC
The DNA here is from genome assembly GCA_963693445.1 of Agonopterix heracliana. Taxonomy (NCBI): domain Eukaryota; kingdom Metazoa; phylum Arthropoda; class Insecta; order Lepidoptera; family Depressariidae; genus Agonopterix; species Agonopterix heracliana. Next base: position 9,074,021 of record OY856332.1, read on the forward strand.
AAAACTGCCGTACCTACCCGAGTCAAATGTAACAGATTTTATTCCGAGTTTCCTGAGGTAGGCTCCATAGTGAAAGTTGTTCAGTTTGATGGTCTTAGTTCACCGTTTCAGTTTGCGGGGGACTGTCCCTTACACTCTGCATAGTTTTTAAAATCGTTTTGTTGTTGTAAAGAAAAGCACATACTCCACCCATCAAACTGAACAACTTTTACTTTTTACATCAACAGTTTCATACATTACCGTGTAAAAGTGAAACAGCTTACAATTTGGAATATTCTACAGAGGACGTAGGGGTGACTATGGAAAGTTCAAAAATCGACCGCTAAAGGAGTATTTAAATCATAAAGGTATTTTATACCTTGCAGGAATAGAGCAACAAACATGAGTTGTCAAATGAAACCTTTTTTGGATGTTTTTGGAGACTATTCACAGGCAAAAATTCGAATACCTATTGTCTATAATTCTGAGTCTAACGTGAAATTTTGGATAAATTAATGAAGTAGTGTCAGTATATTTTATAAAATTATACATGATTTCACTTTAGATTCGCAATTATTCACGGAAACCGAAATGTAAAAATTTATTAGTGACTAAAAAACGGTCCTATTGCCGTCACGTATCTCTTTCTATTATACAGTGGTGCCGCTAGATACATCTCGCTCACTCAGCTGTATGTTCCTCTATTCCTGGTATAATACCTTTATGGTTGAAATACTTACACTCGTGCAAAATCTAGTTAACATCGTAAAGTTTCGTATCGCGTTCAACTCCAGCAAACATAGATGCTTGTAGATCCCTCCCTACTAGAGAAATAGAAGCATGCAAGTCAATGAACTTGCACTCAACTCTAATAACGTTGCACGTGATATCTGTTTCACGTGTAGCAAACATGTTTGTATCAGACGTGTTATGTCATATACTACTGTTTTTAAATTATGCAGGGTGGAAAAGTATCATTAACCTTTAAACCACATTCTATACCGCAATCTATAGGTACTACTGTTTGTTTGTTTGTTTGTTTGTTTGTAATGAATAGGCTCCGAAACTACTGGACCGATCTGAATAATTCTTCCACCATTAGAATGCTACATTATGAGTGATTAACATAGGCTATAAAAACGGCCAAGTGTGTGTCGGGAAGATTCTAAGGCGGTACAAAGTTTGCCGCGGTCCTCTAGTAAAGAATATTTAAGTTATGTTATGTTAAAAATATCGATACGAGCACTTTCGATTATGTTAATAATTTTCAAGGTCATCTGTCGATAGTTAGGAGGTAACTCTGACACGTAACGTAACTTCATTAATAGTTTTAAACAACGAAAGTTAAGTATGCCCCAAGCAACATGGATGGTATATAATACGAGTACTGAACATTCACGTTAATTAAAAACAACTAGCGAATTAAAACATGCAAATTGAAACTTCAACCTGCTGGCAACAAAATCTTGGCAAGTAAACTTAATGACCTAAAGTTATGGTTTGTTTTAAGACGTAAATTACAACAGTTTATTTTAAAACTGACTCGTTTTAGGCTTGCCTGCAAACACTCAATTGCAGAAACGCTCATTAAAGTTAATTCTCCTTTAAATCTCTTGCTAGCTTTTACTATGTCAACAAGACAAAAAGTTTCAGCAAGAGATTTAAAGGAGGATTAACTTTAATGAGTGTTTCTGCAACTGACTGTGAGAGATACATACAAGGTGTTACAAAAATACAAATAAACATTTAAGGGGGTGGTTTAGACGATCAAACTGAACAACTTTCATTATAGGACCAATATCGAAATCGCGAAAAAAAAAAGATGTTCCATACTCTACAAATTGACTAGAGCTAAAATATGGTATGGGATATCAGATTTTTGTTTTCGCGATTTCGATGTTGGTCCCATAGAGAAAGTTGTTCAGTTTGACGGTCTAAACAACTTAAGAGTTTTATATAGTTATTTATTGTTACTTATGTAACACCCTGTATAAATATGTAGAGTAGCGTTAGTAGCATAGCATAGCATATGCTCACGACTATATTCCCCGAGGGGGTAGTCAGAGATATTCTGAAACCTCAGAACATCCACGTTTCACCAGTAGTACCGAAACTCTGTCCAGTGTGACGGGGGGTGAGCCCGTCACCACTTATAATGGACAGTGGGTACAATACACGCCTCGAAATTGAAGCATGCAGGTTTCCTCACGATGTTTTCCTTCACCGAAAAGCCAGTGGTGTAACAGTGGTGGTGGTGGTGGTGTGGTGTGGTGGTGTGGTGTGGAGTAGCGTTAGTACACGACAAAATACTATAATATACGGCGTTTTTTGATAAAGAATAAGAAAATGAATCATTTATTTGTAAAATATGTCAGGAATTACAAAGTCCTTCATGTTAAGCCTTTTAGGAGGTCACCTTTGTCAGAGTAAATCCCCAAGATCACAAAACCTTTAGATCGTTTTAACAAACTGGGAAAAACCCGCACAAAGTGACGTATCACTAGGTTTCTCCCGTGGGAAACGAACCCACGACCTCCGTGTCAAGAGCCCAGTGCATTTAATCATTAGACTATGGAGGTAGCTAGCAACTTATGGCAGACGAATAAAAATAAATCGGGCGAGTTGGGCTGCTAGCGAACCGAGGGTTCCGTACCACACCACCATACAACATATTAACATAGTAAAAAGTTTTGTTTTCTCCGGGACCTTTAGTGCGAGACCGACTCACTCTTGGCCGGTTTTTATTATTTAATGTTATACTGTAAAGTTTGTTCTATAATCACACCAAGTTAGACGCTTGTGTGTATGACGGTTTTACGATAGAACGAAACGAAAAAACGTCGATAAAACTAGTTGTATGAGGACCCCTGCATTTTTAACTTTTTAGTTATTTGCTAACAAATCCGCCGTAATAATTTAACACAAATGTTCTGTGAAAATTTTTACTGTCAAGCTTTACAGCCCTAAATAGGTAGGACAAATGGACGGACGGACAGACGAACGTACAACGTAGGCTTATTAATAGGGTCCCGTTTTAACCCTTTGTGTATGGAACCTTAAAAACAGCGTGAATTTCTTCTCTTCTTCTTGGTCGTAACCTCATGGCTGAGGGACGTGACCATCGTGGCCCGCGTGTGCCACCACAGCTCTCCAGTCCACTCGATCTTGGGCCCGATGTATGCTGGCCTGTAGTGTTGTATCGGTAATTTCTTTTACTACATCGGTCCATCGCGTAAGCATGCGACCTCTACCTCTCTTTCCCTCCATACGGCCGGTGATAATGAGCTTTTCCAAACTATCTGAGCTCCTGACTGTATGCCCAAAGAATTTAAGGACCCGTTGCATACAGATGGTGGAGAGCCTCGTCGTGAATTTCATTATTGGTTAAATATTAAAGAAAATCAAAAGGGCTTAGAATTCAGAACGAAATCGTCATCAATGGGATCCCGTGTCAATCAAAGCCAAAGTGGCTTCCAATTGGTTGTAATCCACATCAATGTACTTACCTTTATCATTCGAGAGGAGGGTGACATTTGGAGGTAGGTCAAACTTTGTTCAAGGTAAAGCTCCCGGATTCCGGAATTGATTCGGTTCACTAATTGCCTTGTCAATAGACAGGGTGTCATTCTATCTTCTCAATTAAAAAGCTAATGACAAAAAATGGCGCTTTTTTTCTTTTCGCCAATTTTTTAGCACCGCCATCAATCTTGAATATTATAGTTTAGAATAAAGTTACAAATAAAACTTGTTTTGACAAGTATATCTCTAAATTCAGTCCGAACGGACTATAAAGACTTGAAGTAAACGTAACGTAATTGACATATTTACAACTTCAAGCCTTTATATCTCCGTTCGGGCTGAGTTTAGGGATATACATGTTATAACAAGTTTTGTTTGTTACTGTATTCTGAACTGAAATATTAAAGTTTGGTTGATGGCCGCGCCAAAAACAACGTCGATAAGTCGATAAGGCGCCAATCTTCCATACAAAACCCGCATTGTCTTTTTACGGCGCGGTTCGTGGTTACTATATACTGCATTCCAAATAAGGACGACGAGATTTTACGATTTCTATTTACCCATCTCGCCAATTCTGATAAGCAAATATAATTAATTTATTAGAAATATGTACCTACTCTACTATCCGACATATCTTGGACGTTCGTTACTAAAGCTGTTCTAAGAATAAGTGAGAGTGTGTGTTTCAAATCTCTGTTTCTGTTTGGAATGGAGTATAAGTGTTAGGGTAAAGAGTTATAATTATTACTTTTAGGAGTGATTATACCTATGATGCTAAACAACTTTCCTCAAGAAAACTAGGAAAATAGAGGGGAAAAAATTTGGACTAAATGATGACCATTTGTTTTTTCGAATTTCCCTTTGTTCCTTTGGGAAAGTTGTCCAGTATCATGAGTATAATTACCTACTAAAGTAATGACACTGTCTGCACCCTGCATAATCATGAATATTGTATGATTAAGATTGGTGTGAATGCAAAAATACTGTTGACGTAAAATATTTTAATAGACATTTACAGTTTTCAGGTATGAATGTTTATTATTTTGATACCTACTACCTAAGGCTGGTAGCATCGCACCTGGTACGAAAACTATCATCATTACCTCTGACCTTGGGTGAAAAATAACTTCCTTTTCTTTATATTACTGGGTCTCGTAACTAAATTATAAATATGTAATGTAATGCATTTAAGATTCCACCCTTCATAACTGATTAAATGGGTTTCTATAATAATTGAGTACTTAGCTAAATACAAAACCGCAAAATTTCATCATCAATACACAATTAATTCCATACATTATGATCATAGAGTCAATTTTATTTGATTTGAAACTGAATGTCTATGTACTACCTATCAAAGATGGTTCTCACCGATCCCCGCTACCTTTTCACCGATCCCCGCTACCTTCTCACCGATCCCCGCTACTTTCTCACCGATCCCCGCTACCCATTCCGCCGCGTAGCCCCAGCAACGTCCTATGCCGAGGTCCGTATCCCTCTGGGTGCCCCTAGGTCGGTTGCTTAAGTTTATTCACTTGGATCGGTAGACCCTTCGTGGTCCCTCCAATAGTCCGCAGTAAAAATCAGTAACTGCTCCCTGAGCAATACTGTATTAGTCATTTCCAAAACTCAAAGATGGCGTAAACATTTTTTTTTCTGTTCAGCTGTAGTAACTTATCAGTCTGCAAAATTATGTTCACAACTTAGCAAGCAATCAGTAAACCTGAACAATTAATATGTTGATGGTTTTTTAGGGGATTATCAGACCATAAATCTGAACAGCTTTCTCTATGGGACATACATCGAAACCGCGAAAAGGAAATCAGCTGGTCCATAAAATACTGCAAGCCTATTTGACCCAAATGTATGGGATATTAGGAAAGATCCTATAATGATTTGAAGCTAATCCCCCGAATTTCCTAAGATTCGTCACAAAGTTTTAGTTACAGTTTTCCGAAATTCATGGAGAAGGCTTCACACTACAAAGCCTAAGCTATTTTTAGACACCGGCGTTATTGACAAACCTATAGCGCATATGGAACATGCGCCTCTCCAAAGCTTTGAAATTCATCCACGACTTAAATTCACGGCAGAGCGAATGCGTAGCGAAAGGATCTTTACATCTAAAGGTATTAAACTCACATGGGCGGGCAGTAGCTTCAAATTGATGAAAAGGAATCGTTGCGATTGGTTGCGCAAGCAACGTGTTTCCATTGATGTTTTTGGATTCGAAATTTTCAGTGAATCTTTGAGGCCATGAAGGTACAAGAGGAAAGCTAAGCACGTGAATTCAATCGAAGTTAATTGATATTCAGCGGTCTCATTTTCCGTAAGAACCTAGTTTTGCGTGTTATGGGAATTTTTGGGTCTAAGTCTCACTAACTTATAGTTTACTGTATAGTATCAATTATTTAATTAAATAGACTATGTATTACTGTATACATAACCTTAGCTTAAGAATTTATGTTGTAATAGCCATTAAGCCGTGTTATGCTGTAGAGTTTCTGGCCGCATCTTCTCTACAGCGACAACACGTTCCGACGCGATGGTAGCTTAAAAAAGAATTGACGTTTAATAAGTGTGTTTCAGGCTCCTATATTGAATAAATTATTTTGAATTGAATTGAATTGAATAGAAGATTTTCTGAGAGACGATTTAAAAAGTGGTTCCTATAACTAAACATTGTTTTATATTCGTTTTATTCTCAATATTATAGTACTATGTGGTATTATTATTCGATTTTCATATTGATGCCTCAAGACTCAATTTATTTACGGACCAGAATATGACCTGTGATATGAGTTTCGAACCCATGGGGTATACTTCCTTGATTTGATGGCCCGGTACCTCATTCGGTAGTGAACCTGCCTGCTGTGCCGAAGTCGCGGGTTGTATGATGAATATGAATATTTGTACCCGAGTCATGGATGTTGGACTTTATTCCATTATTGTAGATTCTATTTTTGAATGGTAATCGTGAAAAAACAGTTTCGTGTGAGCCCCAAACGTGATAGGATCGAAGATATTGTTCCGCAACTATGGGCTGACTCGTTTAGTGATGGGATATAGAATTGTATGTGGATACATAAGATTTCTTAATTTTGTACGTTAGCAGTAGGGAAATGCTAAAGCGAGGCGGGTCCCTGTATGAATGGTCTAAGGTTTTTTATTACCCACATTATTGTATAAAAGCCGACTTAAAATATTAGTAGTTTTGAACAGAGAAAAGTACCTACCTAAAATAGTGTTAATATACCTACTAAAGTGATATACGAGTATATGTAAGCGATCTCATGTATCGCACTTCATATAAACCCTTTGGTTTCTGACAGTGTAGTTATATACAGGGTGTTTCATAAGTAAGAATACATTTTTAAAACTCTTAAGGGGGTTGTTTAGACCGTCAAACTGAACAACTTTCTCTATGGGACCAACATCAAAATCGCGAAAAATAAATGTTGATATCCCATACATATTTTAGCTCTAGTCGATTTGTAGAGTATAGAACATAATTTTTTTTTTTTCGCGATTTCGATATTGGTCCCATAGTGAAAGTTGTTCAGTTTGATGGTCTACACCACCCCCTTAAATGTTTATTTGTAGTTTTGTAACACCTTGTATAGAGATATAAAATTATATATTGAATAAATAAAACTAAAAAAAAACCTAGACATGTAGGTATTCCATATCGTTGACTAGTCATCTTAATACAAGTCCTGAATTGATTCAGGTACCTACTTTAAATGACGATATAATTTGTGTGACTATGTTCAAGATATCTATTTATTTATCTATTTGTTCCGGATTTGTCAAGTTCCGGAATTGTCATATTCCGAACTAGGTAAGTTACCTTTGACATGTCATTGTGGTCCATCCATTAGATCTATTTGCTTGCCTGGCTATTTGGATATACAGGGTGTTTAATAAGTAACAATAAATATTTAAAACTCTTAAGGGGGTTTTTTAAACCGTCAAACTGAACAACTTACCACCATCGAAAACGCGAAAAAAAAATTGATATCCCATACATATTTTAGCCTCTAGTTGATTTGTAGAGTATGGAACATCAATTTTTTTTTCGCGATTTCGATATTGGTCCCATAGTGAAAGTTGTTCAGTTTGATGGTCAAAACCACCCCCTTAAAGGTTTATTTGCATTTTTGTAACACCTTGTATTCACATAAAAATGTACAGAATTAATAATAGAATACTCATCTCATGCTAAAATTTTGTTCATCTTATAACGCTTGCTTGAAAAACATTTTCGTTTACTTTTTCGCCGGATTCTTTATTGAACGGTTTCCGTTTTGGCCAGATTTATTTTTGTACATTTTCCTTTGTTTAAGGGAATGTCAAAACGACAGTCTCTTTAAACATTCTTTCACCGTTGGGCTTCTTTCAAGGGCTTACATGATCTTAAGGTTAAAGCCCCAATACAAAAAAAAATGAAAATATATGGGTCCTTCCTAACATGCTGACACTTTTTTAAGGGGATGATCAGACCGTCAAACTGAACAACTTTTTCAACGGGACCAATATTGTAATTTCGTAAAAAAATCTGTTGTATGTATGGACATTTGGCTCGAGTATGTTTGCAGTTTTTTTATGGAACAGAAGATTTTTTTTTCGCGATTTCGATATTGGTCCCATAGAGAAAGTGGTGCAGTTTGATGGTCTGATAATATCGCCTTAAGAAAGTGTCAATTAAGTTGAACCCTGTATACAACAGCCCTCTCTTGAAAAACTTTTCCATGTCCTTCTTTCGTCGTTGATGTGGTGTATCTGGGTCCCGATCGCGGTAATTTAAACGATGAAGTTCAATTCCTATTCAATTTCAGTTTTAATCACAATCATTGCAATACAGCTATTATACTATTCAACTGTACCGAATTCTGTATCGCACTAAACTGAAGTCATCATTGAACGATTTTTTTGACGTCTGTCATGAGCTGTCAAAATGAGTAGCGCGATACCAAAATGTGTAAAAAGTTGTGATTCGTTTGCGATTCAGTGACGTTTCAGTGGAGATGTATTTAGCGCTATCTGCCCCCTGGGCAATGAATTTGCATTTTTCTTGAAATAATGTCTCAGTGATGTACTTCTGACCTTGCTTGTTCGTTGTAAGAACATCATCATCAGTCTATCATCGTCCACTGCTGAACATAAGCCTCTCCCAAGGCACGCCACAAAACTCTGTCTTCGGCCTTCCTCATCCAGTCGCTCCCCGCTACTTTATTTAGGTCGTCTGTCCAGCGGGCAGCAGGGCGTCCCACGCTACGCCTAGTTCGTGGTCTCCACTCTAAAACTCTGACACCATCGGTAGTTAGTTCTTCGGGAGATATGACCAGCCCATTACCAGTCTATCTTGCTAATTTTCTGAAGTAATGTTTTTTTTTTTTTGGTTGTATGTCAACCACTTTAGTTCTCTGACATATATTTCTGATGTGATCTCTCAGAGGAACACCGAGCGTAGCTCTCTCCATAGCTCGCTGAGGGACCTTGAATTGATGAACTAGTCCTATCGTCAGGGTCCACGTTTCCGCACTAAAGGTCATCACTGGCAGGACGCACTGGTTGTTGTTAGAACAAAACGAGTCAATCAAGAGCATAATCTCTAAATGAAATACATGAAAGCTTCTATACCACAAAAGCGTGTAAACGTGATTATGATGTTATCCTTAATGACTTATTTATACAAAAACAAGAACAAATAACGTCGAAACACATTTATCCAAACAGCAAGGAAGACGTCGGTAAGCCGCTGCCGCTAATGGGAATTATAGTACTGTAGCCGGGGGACTTTTTAATTACCAAAAAGATTACCGATTGCCGTTTAGAAATTGGTGTAAGGTACTAAAATGACTAACATAAAAACCTAAGTCTAAGTGCGTTCACACACGATGACGCACTGACGGAGCAGCAAACGTCCGTCAGTCCGTCATTTGTGAAGCAAGGAGTTGTATGAAACCGCACGTAGAAGCACACACGGTGACGCATTCACGCACCGGGTGTGGTTCTATGGACTGACATCTGCCGTTCGTATCGTGTGTGAATGCACTTACAGATCACAAACCGCCGTAGAAAAAAAATAATCTTTTTTTTTTAAATTTTCAAAGCTATAAGACCAGATGAAAAAGACAACTTAGATTGGTGTTAAAGCTTTGCATGGCAACTTTAGATTGTCTTACTATTACTTATGGGTATTTAACTAAGGTGAAGAAGTATAGATAAAAAAACGGTAACCTCGAAATTTGAAAATTTCTGACAATTTCTTTAAATTATTTTTTTTCTACGGCGGGTTGTGATCTGTAAGACTTAGGTTTTTATATTAGTCACTAGTGTTTTCCCGCGACTTTGTCCGCACAAATTATATACCAGATTTTAAGTCAGATCATAAGCTATCAAACAAAAAAAGTTTCATCAAAATCGGTTCAGTAGTTTTTGCGTGATGCGCGAACAAACAAACAAACTAACAATTTTGTCAATAGATGGCGCTGCACGTTTTTAAATCGCGCTATCGAATGTTATTTGAATTTATATGAAGAGAACCGCTACTTTTTTATTCCTCATGATTTTACGGTTTTATAATAGTTAAGATAAGATTTAGTACCTTACAACAATTTCTAAACGGCAATTGGTAATCTTTTTGGTAATTAAAAAGTCCCCCGGCTACAGTACTATTATATCAAGACAAAAAACCTTTCACATTCTCCTCATATAATCACCTCATATGTTATGTTGTATTTATACGTAGGTCCCTGAAGTTAATCAAGTTCCGGGATCCTACAGGGCAAGATTAACAGAGGTCGGTTAGGGTTGATACACACGATCTATTTTGGGAAACTCTGCTATTTTTTGATGGGAAACTTTTGATTAACGAGTAATAAAGTAGTATCGATCGGTCCATAGGGTGTCACAAAAAGGTTTTTTTATTAGGTTTTTTTTTTATAAAATAAATATAAGGGGGAGGCCTGCGCCCAGCAGTGGGACACAAAATAGGCTATATAAAAAAAAAAAAAAGATAATACGAGTAACATTTTGTTTGACAGTCTAGTTCAAACTGACGTTAAATTCTGAGGATGATAATACCTAATTAACTTGAAAAATCGACATACAGTATAAATACGTCATAAACTCAAGACCGTACCTAATCCCATTCGGGCTGGTCACAAACATTACTACAACTATCAACTTTCTGTTTAAGAATGAAGTTGTCAATGCTCACATTTAGCTATTTATGTTTCAAACTATCAGGATGGAACGACGTTTCAAGTGGAGAAAGGTGGCTAGCTTTCGAACACCTTAATACTGCATAAGAAACCTTTAATCCCTTAAACGCCTTGTAAGACACTCACGGTGAGCATTAGGGTGGTCCATTCTAAGCCGGAACAACACAGCTCAAAAAACGAAAGAAAAATATTTATCTCTAGAGCTTTTGGCTATTTTCCAAAGAACACAGGCTCGCAATGGACTCGTGCGGAGCTATAACAACATGCTTGCCATAAACATGCCGTGATTTCAAAGCCGCAATGTCGGTGCGATGTCGTCGCGATGTCACCGCAAGGCGAGCACGCTACGAAGTATGAGCTCAACGTTTGACAGTTCACAGTAGTCAGATCTCGTGATCGCGTTTAGAGTTTGAGAAATCATGAGGAACATCATCAAACCCAGGTCGGTCGCAGTAAGAACAATATGGTCAGGTGGGGATTCTCGGATGCGCAAAATGTGAGTTGCTTGTGTGGAGCTCCACAAACGATGGCCCATCTCACATCATGCCCTGCGTGCCCTAACATCTGCACGCAGGAGGAGCTCATGACCGCTAGCGACGGTGCAATATCGATTGCCCACTTCTGGCAAGGTACAATTTAGCGACTTTGTTCAAAATTTGAAGTCGACACGATAAGAAGAAGAAGAAGTGTGAACAGATTGTTATAGATCACATCTTTTTCATTTATACATTGGTTTTAAAAGTTTAGAGTAGATTCTTATAATGTTATATTGATTGTTCCAAATACATTGTCTAGTAAATGTAACTTGGATATGAATCGAAATCGAGAATTCCGAGATTTGCTTTACTTAAAACATTACAATGAAACGTGTAAAAAACTGCTACATTGGCATCCAAGCGCATTTAGGAATGTTACACACGACCTGGTTTTAGAGATTTTGTCAGTACTATACTGACAAAATCTCCATTGAAATCTTATTCAAATCCCAAATTTGCACACTATAGATCTCTTTCGTACATCTCCACTCCGGTCGCAGTTGTGGCAAATCGTGATATAGCGCTATCGCGCCTTCGCTCTTTTTCTGTTTGAGCAAAAACGAACGAGATAAAAGTGCTATCACACGTGTATATCACACTGCTGTCATTCATTCTCTCCACATAACCAACGAAGCGTATGCCTTTCTCAATTCTTATTAGATCCATAGAAATATTTAATGTACTTTTGATCTACTCGTGGAATAAATTCGTGGGAGTTATTAAATAATGTTTACGGTATATCTTTACACCACAAATCAAGTTATCGTTTGATATTATTATAATAATTCATAATAATATGGTATTATGTGGGCAAAAGGCTTTCGCTTTGAATTACTTTGCCGCAACATTCGTGTGGGGAATGTAATAAGAATAAGTGAAATTTGTGTTTATTTATCTCATTATCTTAACCAAAGAGTGTGTCTTCTGTGTAATTTTCTAAGTACTTAATTAATACAATAATTTAAGATATAATTACTAGTGACTTTTCTCGCAAGATTTGTTTTCGAGATGAAAATCATAAGATTGTCTCCAGACTTTTTGCATTTTGTATTTTATAGGCTCAGACTCAAAAGAAGAACCAAACGTAACGTCATCTAATCATGAGTGAAGCACCCATTTCTTTTGTGTGCGTGCTGTCACGCGGTACATAAGGTGACGGGTTGTCGGACCTGCGCCTAGAGCTAGTGCATCTGTGTGAGTGTAGGTCCCTTGTAGAACAAACGAGATTGTATTACCTTGCATGCTTCACATCTTTTTAGTGCAATACTCGGTCCGTATTTCTTTCAGGTCCGTGTTTATAGGTGCCTCACTTTTTGATTTATCATCAAATGAAATTTTATCATATCCAAGTACAAATTGTATTATGTGAGTTGATCCTTACCTATTTTGGGAGTATAAGATACGATTGCAATTTTTTTTCAATTACACGCGATATACCAGTCGGCGTTATTTTTTCAAATAATAATTTTATGAGCCACCAGAATTGCGCCGCTTAATTTCGACAGAGGTGTGTCCCGACACTTAACCACCTCAAAGCTTTTTTTCCCCAGTTAGTTAGGACATTGCAGGCTGAGTCACCTGATTGTCTGAAAAGAAAGATGATTCCGTGCTTCGGATGGCACGTTAAGCTGTTGGTCCTGGCTTCTATCTCTGGTGGTAGTAGTCGTTACATAAAAACCACGTCAGAGGCCGTATTGCGGTTTGAATAAACTCTGACACCAGGGCTCGCAGCCCACTCGATAAGAAGAAGACCACCTCAAAGTACACACCCAACTCGTCACACCATAAAAGTTCTAAATGGTCATAATTCAAAAAGCAGGCCTCCCCCAAAGATCGCCACAACGACCGGTACTGTGCTGCCTTCATCCAACGGGTTCCCGCCGCCTTCACCAGGTTGTCGGCACAACCATGCTGCGCTTTCCGGTAGGCAGTCGCCAAGAAAAACATACCTACGTTTGTTGTCTGCCTGACCCATAAAAGAAATTTACTTTATAATTTGCATAACAATGTTTGCCTTCATTACGGATTATAATTATTGTGTTATAGTAGACCTTCCCCGGCTGTGTGTAAAACCCTTAAACGAAGCGAAATTTCATCTCGTTCCTGATTTAATTTACAGATTTACCTACAATTTTCGCTTGAATTTCGGACTGTCTTGAAAAGGATTTATTTTGTTGCCAGGTGTTAACTTAAGAGATTTCTTTAGTGTTCTGTGTTTTATGTCCTCTTTTTTGTCCGTGTTTACTAAGATTAACGTTTCAAGAAATTTAGGGGTTTGAATTTTGACCCTGCTATTTTTAATATTAAAGATTGAAAAGTTAAGTCTCGGGCGGGACTTGAGCCCGCACTCTTCCAAACCAGGGAAGTGCGTTATCCAATTTCGCTACCGAGCTCACTACCCCTGGCTGTAACATGTTTATAATCAACTAGTGTTTACCCGCGACTTCGTCCGCATAAATTATATCGACGACTCCTGATGCACAGGTCTTAAGTTACCTAGACATAAGGAGTTGGAGGTCCATTATAATGTGACTATGTACAAATTTATAACGACTACTGTAAGATTTCGTGTAAGTGAAAACCTTTGTACCATTTGTGAAATAAATTTATTATTATTATTGTATCTCTTACGGTATTTCACGGGCCGTAGCCCGGACCTTTGGAAGGCTTGCATGGGGACACAGGTCCAACACGTAGAGGCCCCTTTGAGACACTTTTATCTAAATGCAATGGGATGCACCAACCGTGGTCTATCTCTGAATGCATTATGCAAATGCACCAGAAGACATACCACGTTCGGTGCAGAGACTATTGTAGAAAGGACAAAAACTACTCGGGTTATGGGGGTGAACTGGGTGGACTGGGAATTCTGGGTTATTGCGGAGAGACTCGGGACGCCTGCCGTAACAAATGTCTCTAAGTTTGTCAAAAATGGCAGACGGTGACTTGCCAACTCATTTGATGGGCCCCCCAAAACGACCGCTCGCAAGGAGCGACAAGGCAGCAACATCTAGTGAGCGGCTAAGGTTGTAGAGAGGTGAGTCTGCGGGCGCCGGTTCCCGGTGCTAAGCGCACCAGTCAGCAGGTCCCGGCGTTATGACATTTTACACTTCCAACCTGGAGCATAGGTTCCGCTCTTGCGACTCCACTCCTGGCCGGCCGATTAAGGCAAGACAGGAGGTGAGGGCCAAATCAATCCGGGCCCTCTGGAGAATCGGGTCCGTGGTGTCGCCAATCACCAACAGCTCGCCACAAGCTGCCCTGCGGGCTTATTATTATTATTATTATTATTTATACCCGATTTTAAGTCAGATCATAAGCTATCAAACAAAAAAATTTTCATCATAATCGGTTCAGTAGTTTTTGCGTGATGCGCGAACAAACAAACAAACAAACAGACAGACAAAATTTCTAAAAAAAGTTTATTTCGAGTCAGGGATTCCTAAAAACCATATCGTAATCTTTTTTTTGTAAATATCTTCAATGTACAGACACACTTCAGTTACAGTTTTATAATAGTTTAGATAATAGTTGAAATTGGATCAGGATGTATCATCTATATCGTATGAATTCAAGTTGTAATGCTTGACTAGCGAGTTGGTTAGTTTGAAATAGCTTTCAGTGGATGGCGCTGACGTCCTCTTAAGATGTAGTTCTCTCTAATAGATTGAAAATGTAGTTCTCTGGGTAGTGGGCTTGGTAGCGAAATTGAATAACGCACTTCCCCGGTTTATATAATATAATAGTTGAAATTCCTATTATTTAGGCTGGCTGTCCACCATAGATTTGTAATGTAGCTAAGCTGTGTGAAGATGCGTAGCGAAGATCAATAGTTTCGCTTCGTAAACTATGTACCCACGTCCACAAAAGCTGTGCGAGGTAGAGCAATGTGAAGAACTGTTTGAAACCTCGATAGCTCTTTTCTCCTCGACCCGTGGTACCTCTTAGGCTAAGAGAAAGGACAACTTTATTATAAAGCATAGAGTCCGCATCAATTTACGATTGTATTTAGTCTCTTTTGTCTTACGACGTAGCTTTAATAGTAGAAGGAGATGGAACTATAGAGATTTGTTTATGTCCGCTTTTTGATGAGCTAGTGTGTATAAAGTAGTGTAAAGTAGTCACTTTTTGTGCCTTTTGTCTTACTACTTGACACAACACATAGAAACACAAATGACAAAAAAAAGTGGACAGCCTTGCAATAGGTATGGCTCCCTCTATACCTTTAGGTATAATCCCTTTGCTCTTACGCGTGCTTAGCAATCATTCATAGTACACAAGCACTACATTGTTACGATTTATTTAGATATTTAAAGTGGCTTAAGTATGTGTTTTTGTGCATAAAACAATCCTTGAAGTCACCAAACATTATTTTACCTTATTCAAGGCGTCAAGCACTTTCCTATTTAAACTAGATATTGGCAAAATCATTAACACAGAGATAAAGTAACTAAATAAGAATCATATAAGAATAGAATATAATTCAAAAACTATACTAAACCAATCTGTATAAGACACGTAGAGAAAAATGAAGCCATCATGCCATTAAAGCTAAAAGTTGTACGAACTTGCACCATCAATAATTAATGGTACAACTTTCCCCAACTTCCACCATTACTTGGGCACTTGACACGACCTTCGTTTCGTGGTACGTAGCCAACCTAATTAGACACCCCTCACCTCTTTCGATTAGATCCTTTGACAGCTGAAGGGGATGTACACATACTACGTTTTAAAAAAAGTTATACAGAGATAATCATGCGGAACCGGACTGGGTTTTATCCGCGCAGACGACATGCTGATGTCCCAATGAGTTTTTCTAACTTATGTTCTTAATACCGACTGCTCTCAACTGCGAAGAACAGCACCGTGAGAAAACCTGCATTCGGGAAAAATATTCGATATATTAAATACAAGAACTATACCTAAGAAATATTCCGAAACCTCAGAACATCCACGTTTCACCAGTAGAAAAAACTAAGATTTTTTTAATTTAACAAACAAAATAAAATTTAATATTTTGAAGAAAAATTATCTACGTTTAAACCATGATAATTCGATTCTGGGGGGTTATTGTGTAACTATACCCGATTCAATCGGTATTAAATCGACACGGTGTTTTGGCAGTTCTTGGCGATTTTGCTTCTTAATATTTAGTTAATTTATCTCAGATAATGAACACGATGATCACAGAAACAAAACATTATTTAAAAATTGGCTAGTACAGTCATAAAACGTTATCGATTTTGTAAACGATATAATCGGAAGCTTACACAATAGCCCTGCAGCTCTCGATTCTAAACAAACTACTTTTGCGTTAATTCATTAACACGTTGTACACATTTGTAACAAAACACCCTATAGGTACAGGGTGTTACATAAGTAAGAATAAATTTTTAAAACTCTTAAGGGGGTTGTTTAGACCGTCAAACTGAACAAATTTCTCTATGGGACCAACATCTTAATAGCGAAAAAAAAAAAGTGATATCCCAAACATATTTTAGCTCTAATCGATTTGTAGAGTATAGATAGAACATAATTTATTTTTTTCGCGATTTCGATATTGGTCCCATAGTGAAAGTTGTTGAGTTTGATGGTCTAAACCACCCCCTTAAATGTTTATTTGTATTTTTGTAACACCTTGTAATAGTAGAGAGATATTTAAAGGTGTGGTTTAGAACTACTTTGACTAAAGAGCGAATTTCGAAATAGCGATACAAAAATCTGCTGTTTCATACTAAACTGCACTGCCTAATGCCTAACTGAACTCAAATGTATGGGACAGCTGACTGTTAACAACTTTTGTGACCTTGTATCCATAGTGAATGTTGTTCAGTTTGATGGACCCCTTTAAATATTACTAGGGTGTTTTGTTGCACCATGCATAGATAACTCTTTTTTTCCATAGGGTTACAAAATCACAGCACTTGTGATCGATAACTTAGGCTTTCTTCTTTTCCCAAAATCTCAAAACCAAAATCCTTTTTCCATTATTGGACTCGATTACTTTTACGGCAGTAAAATTTATAGTTTGAAAAATTCAACTAACACAGTTTATGAATGAGCCTTAAAGGCCACGCGACAAAGATCATTTTACGCTGGCCCGCAAGCCTAAGTGCAAAATCTATTAAACTACGCCCAACATTTGGTTTGAATTACTTTTTTTGTGCCTTTGCGAATGGCAGATGATTAAAGATAAGTTAGCGCAATGAAGTTTGTTGAAATGACTCTTTTGACCTAAAAAATAGGGGCTATATTTCTGAAGTGCTATCTTTTCTGCAGACTAGGTGATAGACCACAGAGAACACTTAGCTTCGCTTCGATAGACTTTCTTATTATGATCCTTATCCATCTATCGTTTAAGATACCATTTTCTGCCTAAATCGATCGTGTTTATGGAATATGGAACTGTATTTTTGGTTTGATATGAATGATAAACAGACTTCAAAACTAAAAAAGTTGAAAATAATGCAATCAACATTTTTCAAATTCGCATCTACCGGGTGAAATTGATATCATTAGCATCCTTTTATACTAAGAGTCTACCCATTAAACAACTTTTACTACCGGAGCAAAGCGATCGGAAAAAAGAAATTTGCTGTTGCATACATTTGAGTCGAATAGGCACTGCAGTTTACTATGGAACAGCAGATTTTTTTTCCCGATCGTTTTGCTCCCATAGTAAAAGTTGTTCAGTTTGATGGGTAGAATATGTGGTGTGGTTGCAGAGTTGTCAATTTCATACAAAACTTTGTCGTAGAACACTCGTAGACGGTATTAATAAAAGTAACGTTTTATATTATGATAGATTTTCTAAGCTATTTTTTTTCATATATAAAACATTACTTTTATTAATACCGTCTACGAGTGTTCTACGACAAAGTTTTGTATGAAATTGACAACTCTGCAACCACCTTAAAGGTTATTGGTACTTTTCCTTACGCCCTGTATAGTACCTTTTGAAAAGATTACTTCTGACATTCTAAAATGGCTCTAAAACTTTCTACAAAGTGTTCGGGATACATCCCGAGTGTGCACATGATTCTCACAGATAGGTACGTAAAGAACTCAATATGAAGAAAAGAAATCTAGAAAAAGTTCCGGCTTCCGTTCGAAGTTAGACAGCAAATGCCAATACTAGTTAGCTGTATGACATTAGCTTTTAAGAAAGTCTCATGAATTAGGTGACTTTGAAACTTAAATCAATAGCATAACAGTTATATTTAGTCTTTCTTGAAATATGTTTGTACCTACTTTTTAGCAAATCCCTCGCAATTTCTTCAATTTTTTTTTTTTTAATTTCAGAACGAATTGGTATTCTGCATTCTGATCAGTCACCCCTTTGCCCCTCTCTGATATCAAACTGCACCTCGCCCTGCACTTTGAAGCCACAAACATGATTAGCTGTTCCATACAAAACTGCAAACCTAACTCGAGCCAAATGTATGGGACAACCGTTTTTTTTCGCGATTTCTGTATTGGTCCCATACAGCAAGTTGTTCAGTTTAATGGTCGTCATATCATCATAATTATTAAGAACTCTGCAACATAATATTTTTAGTGAAAACAAGTTACCAAAAACTAAAAGGAAATTTGAAGGGTCCCATCATAATTTAAGGACTTTCTTTTCAAAATGTCGATGTAGGGCAAATATCGGCATTATTAGGGCAAAAGGGTTGGTACAGTCTACAAAGAAAATTTACTATTCATATTGAAAAAAAAAATTGAAATATCAGTTTGCGACAAGGTTTTCTCATCCTTTGAGAGGCCTTTTTCAGGCATTATCTTCTTTGAAGTTTACCTTTGAAGATAAAGTAAGGCTGAATATATTAAGATCTAGTTTGTGTAGCTCTTCATAAGAATAAGGGCAGAAGGTACGGTATTCGGTGTTTTACAAAAATATACACGGAGAAAATGTCTAATAATAAAAATATGTGATAACTGCTTACCTTAACATACACCTAGAAGAATCTAAATGAAGAAGAAATTTTGATGCGTACGTGAAGTCTACCAACCATGGTGCTAACGCCCAATAACCTTCCTGGCAGTAGTGTGACGTATGTGCTAATCTGATCCAATCCTCAAAATATCTTCGAACCAACCAACGTGCTGGTGGTCTGCCTACTGAACTGCTTCCTTCCTTCGCACCACCCGTTGGTCCGGTGGCGTGGTCCAATCTGAGGAACTGTTTCACCACTTTTGGATAAGCTCTTATAGCTTATCCGACAGTCCGTTTGACATATTTCGTATTCTTTTAAGAATTCTATTAAGAACAGCGAATCAGACCCTAAATCATACAAATTATATACAGGGTGAAATTTATATCATTAGCATCCTTTTAAACTAAGACCTAGAGTCTACCCGTCAAACTGAACAACTTTTAACATTAAGTGTTAATAGCATTTAAGCGTTTTCAAATTTGTTAAGTAGAAACCTATATGTGGAAGCTTGTAATTGGCTTATAGCTGATTGTTTTATAGCTGTAAGCTCCCCAAAATAATAAAAAAAAATAACTGAACAACTTTTACTATGGGAGAAAAACGATCGGAACAAAAAAAAAACAGCTGTTGCGTACATTTGAGTCGAGTAGTCATTGCAGTTTAGTATGGAACAGCAGCAGTTTTTTTGCTTCTGTCAGTATTGCTCACATATTAAAAGTTGTTTAGTTTGATTGGGAGTCTCGTGGCTAAGGGGGTAACAAGTAGACGTTTCGTCAGCTTGCGATTTTATTGGCCACGTGGCTCCGCCGTTTTTTGGCGGTTTCGAGTGTGTATTTTTGTTTAAAAACGGGGCTTTTAGATCGCCATATCCTATTACTATTACCGTACAATATCTAATAAATATATCTTCAACACTTGACACTGGCGAAATCTAACATGGAAACGCCATTTAATAAAAATAGAATAGAATTAGTTTGACTGGTAGACTCTTAGCTTATAGGATGCTAATGATAATATCAATTTCACCTGTAGGTATAAAGTTAAAAATGTAAAATAATTTTTTTCATACCTACAGATTGGGGTCATCCCCGGGCTTGCTGGACATTATTTTCTAGTGCTGTAAGTGGTCGCAGTTGTTGATCCTGATTTACAGGAGTAACATTGGTGAAAATGTGTGCCTAAGCCCGTATTATAGCGAAGCGTAGTGATTAAAGCAAATCCTCTCATTTGTTGCGAGATAGTCCTCGCTGACACCCTTTTCGACCCTACCCATGGTTTATCTATTGTGATCTTAAGGCGTATCCCCCACTTGATCTTTGACCTTGACCAGTTCAGCTCCACCTCACCTCTATTAAACTACCTACGTAATTTTAGTAGGTATACCTATTATTGACTGGCTTGTACTTCATTACGAAAAAAAATTGCGTCCAGATGAATTATTCAGACAAATATTTACCCTAAAATACTAGTAGTATTTGCAAATATCCATTGACTAAAACTCCTCCTAGAATTCGGTAAACGACATATTGTTAGCATAGTAAACACTAAACAGCGTACGTCTAGACTTGTGTTTACGCATTATGTTTACTCTGTAAGACCGTAGCAGATAGTCCTGTCAAAAGTTAGAAAGTGGAACATCTCTGGCACAAGGCAAAATCGTTGAGTAACTCAACGAGGGATCAGGAATCAGCTGTTGATCCCCTGTTTGTTCCCTAAATATAGGGTGCTTACTATTATGCTGACACTTTTTTAAAGGGATGATCATACCGTCAAACTGAACAACTTTCTCTAATGCACCAACATCGAAATCTCGAAAAAAAATCTGCTGTTCCATACAAAACTGCAAATCCACTCGAGCCAAATGCATAGCTATCACCTTTTTATTATCATCTTCTGAGCGTTGTCAGGCTCGCGAATATCTAGCTAGTGAAATATAGCAAACACAGTAGTAGAACAATTGATACGAAAAGAAGAAAATCATCTTTTTAGGGTTCCGTAGTCAAACAAGGAACCCTTATACTTTCGTCAGAATAACTCAATTTCGCACCTATTAAATCGAAATTTGGCGTGAAGACAAATAAAAGCTGAAAAAACTGTAACATAATATACCTAGTAGATTACACACCGAGGACAGGAAAGTAAGAAAGATCTCAGATCTCATGTAAACAAGTGATCTGAGGCTTTCTTATTTACTGTCCGAGGTTAGTATACTATTTTTCTCCTCGACCGAGGTGGAAAGCGGCAACTTCGTTGCGGGACGAGAATTGACGCTTTCCGTCCGGAGGGGAGAAAAATATATTTTCTAATGCAAACTAGATGGTGTTGCAGGAAATAAAAAAAGCGCTATCGTTAGGTTCCAAATTTTCTTTTAGGTCAGAGAATCGACATTACTTCTTCTTTTTCTTCTACTATCATGAGCGAGTCCGACATGCTCTTGGCCGGTTTTTTCTATTATCCTAGCAATTATAATCTTATTTCATAATCATAATCATCATCTTTCAACCACACCAATCACACTTGTAACGTGTTTGGCGACTTTGTGATCTGTTTTGTTTCCATAAAGAACGATTTTCTGCGGACTGTACATTCCAAAACACATTCTGTTGACGGTAACTTACTATTACGTTCCCTTTCTAGCTTATCTTTACATATTTCGTGACATCTGTTGTAAAAACAATATGGGGAGCGAAAAGTCAACGGATTGAATTTTTTCTTGTATAGAAAATTCTTGTATAGAAAAAAAAAATGAAGAAGCCTATACCCAGCAGTGGGGTTTACCAGGCTGATGATGATGATGATGATAGAAAATCTGTATTTTTACTGTTGTTTCGAATTATTGATAGTTTTTGGTATGTTTTGTAAGATGGTTACAACCTATCACCACTTTAGACGGCCATTCCATCCTTATAGACAGTCTTGCTTAAGACGCTTTGATCCGGTCGAGGCCCTTTTTTGAACACGAACGAAACATGAAAAACTGTGTTTTAAAGTCTGAAATGAAATTATGTCTTAATTAAAGATCGGGCGAATAGGTGATAGTTCTCAATTACTCGTACACGATAAGATTAAGTTTACTAGATAGAAAAACATCCCAAAGTTACCCCTTTTTGTTATGTTTTCTCAATATTATGATTAAACTGCTGATATTTAACTTTTTATTCTTGTACTTAACTAAATATATTAAATATTTCTAGTGAACTCAGAAGAATTTTTAGCTTAGAAACTCCCATGAGCAAAGATATTGACGAAAAACACGTTTTTTTGCGATCCTGCTTTTAATTGGAGCGGGATGGCTAATTGTAAACTTATGCTTGCAAGAAAGAGACTCTTGCACTCGGATAAGAGGGCCTAAATTGACGGTTTTTTAAGCGAATCATCAATCGTAACATCAAACTAAACATCGTTCTATTATGGGTCTAAAACCGAAAATGCGAAAAAAAAAACACCAGCCTCACACATTTTGAGTCGAGTATGTTTGCAGTTTTGTATGGAACAACATATTTCTCGCTATTTCTGTTGGTGCGCGAACAAAGATGTTCAGTTTGATGGTCTGATCATTACCTTAAAAAGCTATCATCATATTAATATGCAATTATGTCTTTCTTAAGAGGTACCGAGCCTATTGTGCTGCCCTCAATCGTATTGTTTATTTCTAAACAATTTGTTTATATGTTTGTTGTTTTAATCAAAAAGCAAGAATGTCACATTGTAGTCATTGCTGATTTTCTATTTATCGTGTCACTGCGGTAGTTGTTCAGTGTGCTGGTCTAAACTTAAGACCACTTTCACTATGGAACCAACTTCGAAACGATTTTTGATGGTCTAACTAAAGCATCAAACTGAACAGGGAATTTGTATTTTTGTAAAACTTTTTATAGTGATGATGATGATAATGATTATTTTAATAATGTACGTTGGTACATAAAATTAAAGCAAAATTTAACATTTAACAATATACGGAAAACAAACATCACAAATTAGAAAATTCAATTTCGACAACTCACAAATCAGTCGGCAAATAAATACAGGATGTAACCCTATTGTAAATTAATTCGAATTGACGTAATTTTAAGAAACAAACAATATCTTTTTATGAACATTTTAGACTTATTATTTTATCGTTACGTCTATAGGTAGCCTCGCGTTTCCTGCAGGCGACGATTCGATCTCAGTCTGTACCAGAGTATATTATGTCTTAATTGTGAGACCTTTACCTTCGTAGTATTTTGGTCTTATTTGATCGGTTTTTTCATATTACATCTATCGACGAATTAAACTAAACTAAATTATTAAACTAATATTACTAGTAACTAATACAGGGTGATACGGTAAATAGTTGCATTACTTGAAGAGGTTATTGTACTCAAGATACTCTTTTCATACAATTACGTTCGATCATCTGATTGCATTTAGTATGAAAGGTTCAAATTTTTTTTGCGAATATCACCTCTATGCATTGCTGTTTTCCCTAACACCCTCTATACAAGGTGTTACAAAAATACAAATAAACCTTTAAGGGGGTGGTGGAGACCATCAAACTGAACAACTTTCACTATGGGACCAATATCGAAATCGCGAAAAAGAAAATGATGTTCCATACTCTACGAATCGACTAGAGCTAAAATATGTATGGGATATCAATTTTTTTTTGGCGATTTCGATGTTGGTCCCATAGAGAAAGTTGTTCAGTTTGACGGTCTAAACAACCCCCTTAAGAGTTAGAAATATTTATTGTTACTTATGAAACACCCTGTATAACCAAAGTAAATTTAAAGCAGTATCACAGGCATCACAGGGTACGAAAAGTTATAATTTAGTTACACCCGTACAAATAGCTACGGAATTACAGAAACACAAAATACCTACAAAACAAAGTAACAATAGAGCTAAAGGTGGAGGGTAAAATTATGAGGTTTGTTGCTATTTGCAAATTGTTTCCGATTTTGCGTCGAAAATTTGCCTCGAACTTCGGAAATCTGAGTTCAACAGAGATTAATGTACAGAGTTTTCCCTGGGAGTTGGGGCGTAAATTATAGGCTGTTGCGTTCTAAGCATAAGCATAAGCAGATGCTCACGACTATATTCCCCGAGGGGGTAGTGAGAGATATTCTGAAACCTCAGAACATCCACGTTTCACCAGTAGTACCGAAACTCTGTCCAGTGTGACGGGGGGTGAGCTCGTCGCCACTTGTAATGGACAGTGGGTACAATACATGCCTCGAAATTGAAGCATGCAGGTTTCCTCATTATGTTTTCCTTCACCGAAAAACCAGTGGTGTTACAAATCGTACATAAATTCCGAAAAACTCATTGGTACGAGTCGGCCTGGACGGGGATCGAACCATCGCCTCCTGCACGGCAGGCAAGGTTACTCGCCACTGGACCACCACGGCATATGCACGGCGTATGTTGCGTTTTATTGAAATTAATTAGGCCAGTAAAAGCACCAGCGTTGAATTAGCTTCAGGATATATACGTAATATACAAGTGATGATAAAATAGCAATGGAAATAACAATATGATAAATAGTACAATTTAGTGGGTCCACGAGTTCACAGCGGAAGTGTCATAAGTCCATCTTAAGGCTCTCT
This sequence comes from Agonopterix heracliana, assembly GCA_963693445.1. Classification (NCBI taxonomy): domain Eukaryota; kingdom Metazoa; phylum Arthropoda; class Insecta; order Lepidoptera; family Depressariidae; genus Agonopterix; species Agonopterix heracliana. The sequence continues at coordinate 9,098,815 of OY856332.1, forward strand.
TATTCAAGTGCAAGCGTCTCTTTCTTGCAAGCAGAAGTTTGCAATTAGCCATCCCGCTCCAATTGAAAGCAGGATCGCAAAAAAACGTGTTTTTCGTCAATATCTTTGCTCATGGGAGTTTCTATGTTAAAAATTCTTCTGAGTTCACCAGAAATATTTAATGTATTTAGTTAAGTACAAGAATAAAAATGTTAATCATAGTATTGAAAAAACATAACAAAAAGGGGTAACTTTGGGATGTTTTTCTATCTAGTAAACTTAATCTAATCGTGTAATTGAGAACAGTCGCCCATCCGCCCGATCCTTAAATAAGACATAATTTAATTTCAGACTTTAAAACACAGTTTAAAACACTTTTTTCGTGTTCAAAAAACGGCCTCAACGGGATAACAGCGTCTTAACATTATAGGATATCTGCACCACGACCAGTCTGCAGACGACCAGGAAAATAATTTCGCTCGTTGACGTTGCTCGTTGTTGAACTAAGATTGATCTTAGTTTGCGAATAGAACACCCAAGTCCCCGTCAAAACTAGTCATTTAGTAATCAAAGGGCACAAAGTATGATAGCAACTTTTTTGTTGCTAAAGAGCTGCTTTGCTTTTGCGTAGCTTTTTAGTTATTAATTGTTGTTTTTACCTTTTGGTGCGAAAACAATTAACCAAAAACGCCAAAAGATTGAAGGTGGCACATCCTGATTGGTCAATACAATTTTGCGCGCTATTAAAATTTTTCTACTGCGCGTTTACATCAATGAGGCTTATAAACTTAGCGCGTTCACACACGATGACGCACTAACGGAGCAGCAAACGTCAGTCCGTCATTTGTGAAGCAAGGAGTTGTATGAAACCGCACGTAGAAGCACACACGGTGACGCATTGACGCACCGGGTGTGGTTCTATGGACTGTCATCTGCCGCTCCGTCAATGCGTCATCGTGTGTGAACGCACTTAGTACTACTCTATACCATTAAACGGTGAAGGTGAAAAGGAACAAACCGTTGGGAAGAAAACAATCTGTTTTTTTATTTTATTATTTTATTTATTTTATTGGAAAACCAACAGCAATATAATACAGTAGTCACAAGAGTATAAAGCAGAAAGCCAATAACAGGTTTTCAATAACAGGTTTTCTGTTGTTGGTAGTAGATTTTTAAATGTGCAATTTTATCTTAGCGATATCCGAGTCAGTAATCTATTTTGTAATTTTGTCGTTTGTAATAATAGTACACCTTGGTTCTAACATAATAAATCAAAAACAACAAATATCTACCACTTGGCTCAAATTATCAACCACTTACCTATCTTTTTAACTTTCCGCTACATCGTATGCTATTTACACCGCTACCGCTTATTACTTTCATTATAGTTCGACCAAAGGTTGGCACGGGTACCAAACGGGTTCGTGATAATATATTTTAGCTTTTATTTTTTACTCTAATGGCTTTTAGGATTAATTAAGCTTTTCATGTAAGGTACAAGCAAAGTAAGTTAAAAAGGTTCATTTGTAACAATTTTGTTACGTTTGATTTCAATAGATTTTGGGTATGTAATTAATGTTACTCCAATTCTGTAAAGAGCCTTATTTTAATTAGTGAAAACGTAGGTATATTAATACTGTACCAAAATCGCGTTGTAGGTCTGCTATCGGATAGTCGTGTCGCATGTCGGTCGTCGGTCGCCTGCTCCCTTGTCTACAACGAAGCTCTTTTTTTTCAAAAAACACATTTTTGCATAAAAACATTAAATGCAAATAATTTTAAATGAAATTATTGTTTCGATGCCATTATTTCGTTATAAATCAGTTGGGGTGTATGAGGTTCCTGCAGGGCACAGACCAACCCTCAGGGAGGGTGTATGGGCGACAGTCCACCACGCGTGCCCAATGCTGATTGGTAGACTTCACATACGCGTCAGAATTCCTTCTTCAGCGTATGCAGGTTTTCTCACGTTCTTTTACTTCACCATTTGAGAGTGTCGGTATTAGGAGCATAAGTTAGAAAAACTCATTGGTTGTACATGGCATGTGGTCCGTGTGGATTCGAAGCCGGACCCTCCTGATCGAGTATCCACTGTCCATACCTCCAATGCGCCACCGACGTATACTCGGATCATCGGACGTCCATCTCAACTGATGGACGTACACTGCTGGACATGGCCTCCCACAAGATCGCCACAACGACCGGTTCAACACCGCCCTCATCTAACAGGTTCCCGGCGCCGCCTTCACCAGGTCGTTGGTCCACCTTGTAGCCTACCCACGCTGCGCTTTCCGTTACGCGATCGACACTCTAGAACTCTTCGGCCCCGTCGGCCATCTGCTCTGCGAGCAATGTGCCCCTCCCGCACAATGGCACCATAGTTAAGCAATTCTTGTGGCTATGTCAGCTACTCCGGTTATACAGACATAACTATTACTATTACACAATAAAAATTGAATAAACTGTGAACTTTTCCAAGAATCACCAATCATTCATGTTCAATCGTGCTGAAAACGTTTTCCTTAATCATGGCTTTCACTGTAACCGTTTAGATGCGATATTATCATCTTACGCCTCGTTAACTCTGACTTGAGGTATGCATTAGATAAGAAAATGCCCGGTCAGATAGATTAGTAGGACAAAAGAAATGTTTTTGGGCATTAAGCACATTTATGGGAGTATTAAATTAAACGAACAAGAATGTACCGGATGATTTTTTTTACCGTTCCGCAACTTTCAGGGGCGGTTCAGACCATCAAACTGAACAACTTTTCCCTCTGTCCTGTTGGATCCACTATCTCGATCCACCAGTGGATTGAATAGCACGCTGAAGTTCACTGTGATCCACCATTAGGCTCAGTGGATCCTATGATACTTGAATGTCTTAATAGGCTCCACCAGTGAATCGAATTGAATGAGGATCTCCGAGGTTTTTTATTTTGTATGTAGTATTAAAGTACAAGAAAAATCCAAAACATTGCTGTTTTTATTTTTTTTCTACGACGAAAAATGAGCGAGCTATGAGCAATTGAATGTAGCAACTATTGAACTAGCTGGCGGCAAGGTGCGTGACGTCATCGCACCCGTTCGTACTGCGCTTGTAAGGTATTATGGTATTAATAGCTTTAATCTCGGCTATGGTACGTCTCACGTCAAAAGTGCATATTACAAAAAATGCTCGTATGGACAATTCCTACATATTGCGTACATAAAAAGTGGAAGTCATGCAGACACCTATAATTTTAAGAATATTTTTTGTCCTGGAACCAACGATATTTTACTACTAGAGCCCATGGCGGCTAAAGTTTAGTATCCAACGGCACGAATTTAGGGGGGGAGGGTCCCCCGACACACTCATCTCCCTCCCATGCCTCCATTAAACCCCCCCTCGCCCCTCCCCCTTCTTCCCACCACTGATGGGGGAGAGGAGACTCCCGGTATAGTGCTATTAATTTAAGTAAGAGGTTCAGGCAAACATAAATAGCCCCCCGAGCGAAGGGGTTGCTTAGGGGTAGCTTGGTTGTGGTTGGTTGGTAGCAGCTATAGGTAGGTTTGATTATTTTTAGTACTTTTAGGCTGTTGTGGGCAGTTTTTGGTTGTTGTCTTAGTTATTGTGCTTTTAGTACTTTTTGCTTGTTGTTGGTAGTATTTGATGGTTTATAGTACTTTTTGGTTGTAGTTGGTAGTTTTTGGTTGTTGGCTTTAGTTTTTGTTGTATTTGGTGGTTATAGTACTTTTTGGTTGGTAGTTTTTGGTTGTTGTTGTACATATTGGTTTTGCTTTGGTAGTTTTTAGTACTTTTTGGTAGTTGGCGCTAGTTTTAGTTGTATCTGGTGGGTTTAGTACCTTTTGGTACGTAGGTTTTTAAGTACGTATGTATGTAGTTTAATAAATCAGTCAATCAAATATAAGCTCGAACAAAATTAGCTGAAACTATTTTAAGGGCATGATCAGACCACCGCAGATTTTATTTTTCCCGCTTTCGATATTGGTCCCATAGAGAAAGTTGTTCAGTTTGATGGTCTGATGATCTGATCATCCCCTTAAAATAGATTCAGCAAATTTTGTTAAGTGTGTTTTTTGTAGGTAGCTATGTATGCAGTTGTGGGTATGTGTGAAGTAACAACCTGACCTACTCGAACAACATGAACAACTTTGCCAACTCTAACAACATGAACAACTTGGTCAACTCAGACAACACACAACTCGAACAACATGATTGAACAACTCGAAAAACTCAGGTCAACAACTCGGACAACATAAACAACTCGAACAACTTGGTCAACTCAGACATCATGAACAACTTGGTCTACTCTGTCCGAGTTGACAACAACTTGGATAACATAAACAACTCGAACAACTTAGTCAACTCGGACAACATAAACAACTTGGTCAACTAGAAAAACTTGGTCAACTCAGACGTCATGCATGAACGACTTGCTTAACTTTAACCGAGTTGTCCCATATTATTCGAGTTTTCCGAGCTGAACAAGTTGTACGTGTTGGCCAAGTTGACCAAGTTAGAGTTGCCCAAGTTAATTGAGTTGTTTATGTTGTTCGAGTTGTTTGTTTTCCGGGTTGACATTGACAAGTTGTTCAAGTTGACCAAGTTGGTTACTTTGTCCGAGTTGTTCGAGTTAACCAAGTTGTTTACGTTGTCAGGGTTGACCAAGTTGTTTGAGTTGACCAAGTTGTTCATGTTGTGCGATTTGATCAAGTTATTTATGTTGTCCAAGTTGACCAAGTTGCCTGCGTTGTCTGAGTTATCCAAATTGTTCATGTTGTTCGCGTTGGCCAAGTTGATCAAGTTCGAGTTGTTTATGATGTCCGGGTTGACCAAGTTGTTTGAGTCGACCAAGTTGTTCATGTTGTCAGAGTTGACCAAGTTTCCTGAGTTGTTCGAGTTAACCACGTTGTTCGAGTTGTTTATATTGTCCGAGTAGACCAAGTACCAACAACAACCAAAAAGATAAAAATCGACCTACCTACAACAACCAAAAAAACAACCAAACAAACAAAACCAAAAGTAGTACTAAAAACTACCAACTTCTACATGAAACTACCAAAAACTGCCGAAATAAAAAAAAAACTACCAACTGCAACCAAAAAGTAGCAAAGACAACCAAAAACAAAAACTACCAACAACGATCAGAAACATCGGCCGCGGCATCGCCTGACATAAAAGGCGTTGCGCCAACGACAAAAGGCGTACCTAAATTTCTTTTTAATACGGGAGGGGAGGGGGGTCTTACCAAGTCCCCCTCCACCATGGAGTGAGTAATGGTGGAGTACCATGGTCCTCTCACTCCTAAATTCGAGCCACTGGATATTAAACTTTAGCCGCCACGGGCTTCAGTAATAAAATAACGTTGGTTCTAGGTCTTTAAATACTCTTTAAATTAAAAGTGTCTTCGTGACCTCCACTTTTTATGTACACATCATTTAGTACTTGTCTATAGGATTATTTTTGGTCATATTCATTTTCGACGTAGGACGCACCATAACCGAGATATGAGACTTTTAATGCAAAAATAGCCAAAATACCATGCAACCGCAGTACGAGCGGGTGCGATGACGTCACACGAGTTGGCAGGAATTATTTTTTTCGGGCACGGAGCAGCTAACTTCAAACCTCAATAACTTTGGAATTACTGAACCGATTTCAACAATTCAAAAAGGAAAATCATTAGTAAATCATAAAGAATAAGATTATTAATAGTTTTGATGCATTTGCTATAGCATTGGAGATCCTCATTCTGGGAGTTTCGTAAGATCCACCACTGATTTCTGTGGGACCTGCAATATAATGTATATATACAACTTTTACTATGGAAGCAAATCTGCTGTTTCATATACTTCAGTCGAGTAGGCGTTGCAGTTTAGTATGGAAGGGCAAATTTTTCTATGATTTAAGGTTCCCATACTGACAGTTGTTCAAGTCGATCCCTGAAAGTTTCGGAATAATTCTGTAAAAAACACTATGTTTTAGACGCGACTTCGTTCTTTTCGGCTCCCGTTATCAAAGCGAGATAAAGTATAATATACCAGTTTTTAGTCTAATTGTCATTTCATCAAAATCGGTCTAGTAGTTTTACGTGATGCTCGAACAAACAAAGAAACAGAAATAAAAATCAGTCGAGGACACCGAAACCTTGTCGTAACTTTTTTTGACGTAAATATTATATTCAATGTACAGACCTGTTACTAAACAAAGTACTAAAAAAAATACTAAAACTGTGAATTCGGACCACAAAACCTAACCCGACTCAAATAAATGAAAGCAGCCGATTTTCTTTCGTGTTTCCTGAGATTGGCTCCATACATAAAAGACCAAGTGTGTGTCGGGTAAAAAGAGCATTGCAACGCTAGTAAATAAATAAAAACTGCCTGTTACTGCCAGTCGATGCCATTTTGTTGTGAATTCTGTCTGAAGGATACAATAGTATTAAAAAAGTTAGCACTTTTCTAAATTCCTAAAAGGTGTCCTAAACCCTTTCTGTTTTGTAAGGAAAGAACATAAAACGGTTTTATGAACTGTAGTTAAACCAAGAACTATGTTAAAACGTAATTTAATTAAGACAAATCTAGAATGTGTCGCTTTAGTACCACGGACCTGAAAAAAAGACGGACATAATGTGGCACTAAAAAGATGTGAATCATGCAAGGTCCTACATTTTCGTTTGTTCTACAAGGGACTAACACTCACACAGAAGCACTAGCTCTAGGCACAGGAGTGCGATTTTTGAATCTCATTTGGTGACCTCAGCAGTTGAAAATGTCTTAATTACTCTGGAGATACGCATCTTTTTACTACTGGTGGTTTTAATGATGGTCTACACCACCCCCTTAAAGGTTTATTTGTATTTTTGTAACACCTTGTGTATGTAATTCTATATCGTTGTCTAGTTATCATAATACAAGTCCAGGCTAGATTCTGGAACTTTAAATGTGACTAGATAATTTGTGTGATAATATCCAAGATATATATTTTTTTTCGTGGTAGGCTCCATAGTGCAAGTTGATCTTTGATGGTCTGAGTTACCATTCAGTTGACCATTTCAGTCTGTGGAAGTTTGTCCCATATACCCTGTATAGATATAAACGACACTGTTAGAAACCACAGGGTTTATCTGAAGTGCGGTTACATGCTATTGGCAGCGGCTAGCACTTTGACAGTTAAGGGTATTTAGGCAACAGGTATGATACGTGGTAATGATTTCAAATGAAAGGTAAGAATCGGATTATCATTATCTTTTATTTCCATCATGATCATCATCTTTTATGACTTTCACTGACTCTACATTTACCACCGTTTCACAAGTAAACACCATGGAGAAGAAACGGCAAGAAACTCCATAGTGTCCTAGAATATGACTTAGTATTGAGTTAAGTCCGAGAGCGTGTGCACCCGGCGACGTTCCCGAGCAGACTGTCCAGTGCCTCGCTCGACCCTGCTATTTATAGTGCACGACCGATGGTAGGGGCCACGTGAACACGCTCGGCAACTTCAGTGCACGTGCGCGCACCTGCGCGCACCTGCGTACCTCGTAAGACCGTCCGTTCTTATGACTATTTCCGACACGGCCATCCTGCAAGACACACGTCCTCGTGTGTAGCTCTGGAACAATGAAAACAAAGCAAAGTACATCGTTCGGTCTATCCTGTCTACTTCAATACTCAGAAAATGATTTTCTGCTACACACTACGTAGTTTATCTCCGACCACCCCCTCGGGGAACATAGCCGTGAGCATATGCCTTGACTACGTAGTATAATATAGTACTCTGTGACACTACTGTATTTTTATAGTCAGTGTGTGACTATGAATGGAATGTTACATGTTACGGATCTTTACAGTAATAACGCATCAAATTATGACTTGTTTAGGCAAAAGATTAATTACAACAGCAGAAAGCGTTTCAGTGGCAAGCTGAAAACGGATCGGCGAGTATCAGGTCCTTTTCATGGATAAGCCAAAAACCAAAAGGGTCATATAATGCCAGTCGTTTTATACAGTACGACGACAGCGACGATCCTCACCCAAGCCGTTTATGTTAGACTTAGCCTGATGCACAAATTAATACTAATGTTCGTTGCAGGTGCAACTCGATAGAAAGTAACACGCGTCGCCATTTTTACATTTTAATGACTGAAATGCTGTGTAATGTCGTCGTGCATTCCTCGGCCTACCTGACGTCGAACACGTCCTCGTGTGATGGATGTTTTTGGGTCTTCATCTGTGAATATTGAAATATAAGTTTATATTACCGTTCGGCCAGACCTGATAGGTGTCTTTGCTGCTTAGGACTACCTCTGCTGCATGGAGCTACCTCTGTTCTGCCACAAAGAGCAGCCTTCGACGCACATGTATAGCAGTCTTCATTGCATGGAGCAGCTTTACAATGTTGGATCTGTAAATAATAATTATAGTTGTGGTCCTTCACTCTTTTTTCTTTCCATTCTTTTTTTTTTTTTTTTTTTCTTTTTTTTTCATTCTTTTTCTCTTTTCTTTCTTTTTTTCTTTCTTTCTTTTTTTTCTTTTTTTTTCTTTCTTTTTTTCTCTCTTTTTTTTTTCATCGTTTTTTTTTTTTCATCCCTTCAGATTAAATCTGGCCTGGATTTACTTGGTCCTTCAGTTACCATACTGGACTGACCGTATGTCTCTGTAGTTACTAAGACTAGACTAGACTCATCTCCCTGTAGCTTGTTTCGCTAGACTGGAGGAACGGGGATAGCCCCGTACGTCCCTTTAGTTACTAAGACTAGACTGGACTCTGTCCCTGTAGTTTATGAAAACTAGTCTGGACTCATCTCCCTGTAGCTGTTGTTACACTAGACTGGAGGAACGGGGATGACCCCGTATGTCCCTGTAGTCACTAAGACTAGACTGGACTTTGTCCCTGTAGTTTATGAAAACTAGTCTGGACTCATCTCCCTGTAGCTTGTTAAACTAGACTGGAGGAAACACTATTCATATAATATGAAACAAAATAATTATTATTTCATTACAGTACAATATACTAATAATACAAGAAATATTGTGGTGCAAGAAATCATGAAAAATCATTGGTAGTCACATTCATCTGAATCAGAGCTGAATGTTTACTCGGTCATGTCGAGCACTTTCCGCGGCGGGAGGGCGGGTTAAACGGGCGGGAAGGCGGGTTTAAATCCTCATTCTACAGAATATAAAGGAAACCACTCACAGAGAACACCTGGATGACGCCACATCATTCAGCCAAAGTCCTGTCGAAACCCAAAAGTTTCACCGTCTCATCATTGTAACCTTTGTGCAGCGCACCTTCTCGAAAAACGGTGTCCTTTCTTTATGTATGGTGTGTTTCTGCAGTACGCGCCATTGCATTGAATAAAATAAAAATTAGCTTATTAACGTACCGTACGCGCAGCTGGCAACCATCTGGTGAGCGCATAAAGTTCAGGATTCCATCTCGGCACCCACAGCCGAGTGACAAAGGCTTGCACTGCAGTGCGGCACAACAGCACGGAGCACGGCTAACAAAAACAGTCAAAAAGAAAAGCCTCCCTCAACTGGGTATTTGGGATCCCTGCCATCAGCTGGTAGAAGCGCCAAGTTACTAAAGTTGTATTTTCTTCCTTCATGAACCGAAACCTAATAATCTTTTCAAAACGGTACATATCCACTGGGTTCTATTATTTTTAATTACAATCGCCTCTTTAATGTGAGCAGCAAGCCAGACTTGTCAGTGCATTGTTCAAAGCCACCAGCAAGTTCAGCTCTTTTAAACTCCAGTCCTTAACGGATGAAGTTGGTTAATTAAATCAGTTTCTTCATAAAAAAAAAAGTTAGTTATAGCCTGCAGAATCCCACCGCAGGGCAAAGGCCTCCTCAAACAAATAATGGTGAGAGGGTTTGGGCCATACTCAACCACGCGAGCCCAGTGGGTGTTGGTGTGTGGCGAGTTTCTTAATGTCACGTTTTATCAATCAATATCACAAATTGTAATCAACTAAACTAGCTACGACTCACCGAGCATAGTCACATGATGGAAGCTCAGATTTTGCTCAGCAGTTTTACATCTATGCCAGGCTGCATCATCCAGCATTGGCATTGCGCTGGCTTGGTCACGATCCAGTACCTCATAGGACATGAATCGATTACCATCGAATTGGGGCGAGTTGTTCGTTCATGAATCATAATCGAAACGATTCTACATTCTAAAATACTCAAAATTTGAAATGACTATAGGTATTCGATGTAACTCTACATTCGATATGACTCTACATTCGAAATGACTCTACATTCGATATGACTACATTCGATATGACTCTACATTCGATATGACTCTACATTCGATATGACTCTACATTCGATATGACTCTACATTCGATATGACTCTACATTCGATATCACTCTACATTCGATATGACTCTACATTGGTATTGGTAGAGACTGAAATCACAATGACATAAGACAAGATAAAGTAACGTTACCAAATCCGGATGTAGCTTGAACATCACTTCTGTATCGTAACACTCGAATTTCTACCTGGTAATGATGATGATGATGAAACAAAAGGTGGTTCCGTGAATCCTTGGCCACTTCTGATTTAGGCAACAGGTATGATACGTGGTAATGATTTCAAATGAAAGGTAAGAATCGGATTATCATTATCTTTTATTTCCATCATGATCATCATCTTTTATGACTTTCACTGACTCTACATTTACCACCGTTTCACAAGTAAACACCATGGAGAAGAAACGGCAAGAAACTCCATAGTGTCCTAGAATATGACTTAGTATTGAGTTAAGTCCGAGAGCGTGTGCACCCGGCGACGTTCCCGAGCAGACTGTCCAGTGCCTCGCTCGACCCTGCTATTTATAGTGCACGACCGATGGTAGGGGCCACGTGAACACGCTCGGCAACTTCAGTGCACGTGCGCGCACCTGCGCGCACCTGCGTACCTCGTAAGACCGTCCGTTCTTATGACTATTTCCGACAGGTATATTATTCGGATCGCGCTCCATACAAACGTACTATGGTGATATTTTCAATACTAACCAATTAAATTCAATTAAATTTTGCAGAAACAATCTAGAAACAAATTTCTATGCTTGTATGGAGTCAGATTTTCGTTAAAATCTGTTTTCAAGTTACAGTGCCTCAAAGATTTCCATACAAATCTTAAATTAATCCTAGCATTGAAACTGTATATTTTAACGAAAATCTGACTCTATAGAAGCATAGAAATTTGTTTCTAGATTGTTTCTGCAAAATTTAATTGAATTTAATTGGTTAGTATTGAAAATATCACCATAGTACGTTTGTATGCAGCGCGCATTTTCGCTCTCGGAATAACAATGTATGGTAGCCAAGGACTTTATGTACGAGACATAAAGACATAATATGCTCAAGACTAAATTCCCCGAGGGGGTAGTCAGAGATATTCTGAAACCTCAGAATATCTACGTTTCACCAGTAGGACTGTAAGTCTGTCCAGTGTGACACGGGGTGGGCCCGTTGCCATTTATAATGGACAGTGGGTACAATACATGCCTCGAAATTGAAGCATGCAGGTTTTACGATGTTTTCCTTCACCGAAAAGCCACTGTTGTTACAAATCGTACATAAATTTCGAAAAACTCATTGGTACGAGTCGGCCTGGACGGGGATCGAACCATCGCCTACTGCACGGCAGGCAAGGTTACTCGCCACTGGACCACTACGGCACTTTATGTACAAAGTGTAACAAAACACCCTAGTAATACCTAAGGGGGTGCTTCAGACCATCAAACTAAACAACATTCACTATGGAATGGAGCCAACTTCGAAATCCCAGCTTTTTCGTACAAAACTTCAATATCCAGCAGCCATTCTCTACACTCTGATTTAATTTTCAAAGATTAAGTAGGTAGTAAGTAAATAATACTCCATTCCAAACAGCAGCGAAATTTTTAAGGCTATTTAGAATAACAGAAACTGAGATTTGCGACACTTTCTGTCACTTATTCTTCGAACAGCTTTAGCGGCGTCTAAGATTTATCTTTGTGATAAACAAATTATATTTCTGTGGGTCCGGTGAATAACGGTCTAACTCAACTTAGATCCAAAATGCGTTTTTAATGCCATAATACTCAATTTTTTTTTCTCTACAAAATGGTGTTACTGGAATATTCATAACTTTAATAATTCCAGAGATAGACTTATTACAAAACGATTTAAGTCCATTTTTTTATCGTGCACAATGGTTGAAATAGAGTTAGATCATAAAAACAATATAAAATTATGTGAACATGGATTTATTTCCACTTAAATCCTTCGACACAATTTATTTTGTTTTGTGAAATATGATTTATCTGAGTTAAACCAAATTTCAAAAACCTTAATAGTTAATACCTACATAAAAAATCAATTGTAGCTTATGAATATGATGCGCGTTTGATAGCGGGCTAAGTACGGAAACTGACATCATCTGGGACTAGGGAGAACGCTATACATCTCACCAAAAATGTATGTCGAATAAGTGAGTTAAACCGCCTATCACCAAATATTTTCTTTTATGTAGTGAGAATAAGAATCACTTAGTATGAATACTATCTGGCGATTTTTTTTAAGGATGGTACTGTTAGATTAAACTAAGTGATAATGTCAGGTCTTGTTTTAGATAGGGATTGCCGAACCGCACTTCAAGCATAGGCTTGTACTGTACATAGTAGTAAAGAAAGAATCTGTTGTTTATTCTTTGAAATTAAACTATTTTATTTTCCTAAAATTATCTTGTATTTTGTATAATAACAACACTGCAAAGCGAACCGGATATCAAACGTATATTAAGTATGACAATACTAGACTAGACTGGTCATAAAATTTTGAGGCACAGAATCGTGAATTCTAACTTGATAAGTTTTTAAGCATGTGTCGCTTTAGAATTTGTTTTTGTAATGTTTTTATAATAGTTTTATGTTTAATATTTCACTTTCCAGCATTACTGATACCACGTGGCGTTACCCACGTCGCAAAATTTGCATCTAAGCTAGTGTTACCCATCAAAAAATATAACTATATATGAAAAAAATACTTACCTACTTAATAACGAAATAAATATTTTTTCTAGAAAATGTCTAATTTTTGTGTCACTTAAGTTTAATGCTGAATATGGTGGATATTAAAAGCTTAAACAGTGAGCTTAGAAAGTACATTTTGCAAGTGTTTGTTATATTTTTCCACAAAAATAATATTAAATATTAGATTTAAATCCATACGCACAAAATGTTACCTTTGTGAAAAAGAATTTAACTCAAAAAACACTTTGTAATTTTGTGATGAGCTTGTTTTACCTAAATAAAACTACTTTTATCAATTCGTTTTGATTCAGTTAACAAAGTAAGTTTTCCGGTGGTGTGTATTTAAGAAAGGATTGGAATTAAAATTAAATTAAAAAATAACATAAATCATTTTACACCAAAGTTATTTTGAAGTGTAAAAGGCCCTAACTCAATTTAAATCATAATGTAACGTATTTTTATTAGTGTCAAAAGGTTTAATTCAACTTCTGAACGAAATATCTCAAGCACGGTAAGTATTTCATAGACTAAACCATATAATAATAAAAGACCATAAAAATATCTAGAAGACACAGTGATTTGCTTGAAAAATATGAAACGGTATTCGAGAAAATAATTTTTTTTACCAAAAAATTATGTTTTAGGCTCTCCTGTAAAGTTGTATTTTTTGAGTTGGACCGTTATTCACCGGACACACAGATTTGCTGATCAGAATTAGCCAGAAAGCTAAATAGGAATCGTAAAATTCTTCCGTCCTTATTTGAAATTAAGTATAGTAAGTAAGTAAGTAAGTTATAGCCTCTAGAATCCCACTGCAGGGCAAAGGCCTCCTCTCACGAATAGCTGTGAGAGGGAGTGGGCCATACTCCACCCCCAGTGCGTGTTGGTGGAGGCATGTTAGTGGTCACCTTGCTGTCAGAGTATTTTCAAGCCGCCAATAGGCCTCTGACCTGGCTTAACGAGTAGTTACAACGCCATCTGACGGAACTATCCGAGACCAACTGCTTAACGTGCCTTCCGAAGCACGGAAACGCTCGAGATGAAATACCACTAAACGGTCACCCATCCAAAGGCTGACCGGACCTGACGTTGCTTAACTTCGGTGATCGTTTCCAAACCCGAAGCTCCACTACGCCAACGAGCGCTTATAGCTGAAATAATTAAGTATAGTACTTCCTTTTCACGCCAGCTAAAGTTTTGTTGCCATAAATATCATAATAAACCAATGAATAGAGAAATCCTCAACTGACAGTAAATTATCAACTTAATTAAAAAGTTTAAACCTAAACCAAAACGAGTAACCGAACAAAATTCAATCAATCAAACTAAATAAAAGCCTTTCCCGCTTTCGAAAGTGAAATTAAAATCAGAATATCCCAAAACATTAAATAAAAGAATCATAAATCACTTCATTTCATGAAACTAACGTTGGGGGATGTTTATTATTTTCCAGTTTGCAGACAATGAAATAATAATCTGTGAAGACCTCATAAAACGTAGCACCTTCAACCACTGCGACCACTAAAGCCTGCGGTTTTGGTCATAGATTAAGTTATTTATAGAGATGCGATTTCGATTTTATAGTTGACAGCACATAACGGGTATACTTAAAAACGTAACATACTAAATGGGGTGTTTAAGGTCATCAAACTGAACAACTTTTACTATGGGACCAACATTAAAATCGTGATATCAAAATCTATTGTTGCATGCATGGGTCGTGTAGCTTTTGACTGCGTGATATTTTGTATGGAACAGCTGTTTTTTTTGCATTTTCAATGTTGGTCCCATGGTAAAAGTCAGCTTGATGGTCTGAAACACCCATTTAAGTTGTAATGCATTTAAGTTAACACTCTGTAAGTATACAAGTTTGCCAAATGCTGTTAGCTTTAAAATGGTGTTCACACCGATCCATGCTACCCAATCCGCCGCGTAGCCCCAGTAACGTCCTATGCCGAGGTCCGTACCCCTCTGGGTGCCCCTAGGTCGGTTGCTTAAATTCATTCATTTGGCTTGGTAGACCCTTCGTGGTCCCTTCAATAGTCCGCAGTAAAAAGTAGTAGCTGCTCCCTGAGCAACGCTGTATTAGTCATTTCCAAAAAAAAACGTGTTCTACTTTGTCATGTGCAATGTTCTTAGCAGCGGCGTCCCTAATTTAAATATTTTATTTGCTCTGTGCTAGTATTATTTCTCCCTACACTATTCGTGGGAGCGGCAAAGTGCTGGACATACCTGCCGAAGAACTGACGACCAATGGGAAATCCGAGATCTAGAAAGGTAGCGGGGAAAGACTGGATGAGGAATGCCGATGGTAGGTCATGTGGCACGCCTTGGGAAGGCCTGTTGTTCAGCAGTGGATGATGATGGGCTGATGATGACCTTATACCACTTCAGTCACGGTAAAATCTATTTTGAATGTTTCCGAATAAAACTCAGATCAAAAAAGTCATCTGTAAAAATAGGAAGATTATTGAAATTATCAAAATGACCACCTCAGACCTGAGTGTGTTAATAGTTTACTTCATAGCATCAATTCTTCACAGTATCAATTACAAAATTAAATAGACTAGGCATTATAGTACAAATAACCTTAGCTGAAGGATTTTATATCGTAATAATAATTAAGTCGTGTTATGTTGTAGAGTTTCTGGCCGCATCTTCTCTACAGCGACAATACGTTCCGACGCAGTGGTAGTGGGCTTCATGCTCCTATATTAAATCAATCATTTTGAGTTTGAATTTGCTCTTGCCCTTTTCTTTCAACGGAGAAATAAACATTCCAGTCTTCCAACAAAGTTAATAGCACACTAAACCTATAATCTCCTTAAACAGAAAAAAATCTAAATTCTAGGAAAGTATGGGAAGTAAAGCTGCCAACAAATATCCCAAATGGGTTCATAGTCGGCTGTGTTCGGACGTAATCCTGAGACCTTAATCCCTTAAACCTTCCGACCATCTTTCGGCATTTTCCCTTCCATTTCTGCTTCCTAAGTTTCTAGGACAGATTGTATCCGATATCTTATGCTTTTCACAGGTTAGTTTTTTTTGGACATTTTCTCATACGTTGTTTTTTTTATTATTATTTTTTTATACTGGGGCTTTTAACCCCACTGACTTACACTCTAGCGAGAAGAGAGTATATGTCAGTGTTTAACCCTGAGGTTATGTTAGGTTATACATACGTTGTAGGTATAAATTATTTTAGCAATTACATAAAATAATATCGTATGTATTTAACCTGTCGTGTGTCGAGATTTGTGTCGACACAATAGAAAATGTATTGTGTCTGGATGCTAAGTGTCTGGACGGGGTCTGTGTTCCGATAGACGAGGGATTAATTAAATATTTTCATTTACACAGATTCGACATTTCTATTCGGTAAAGAAAGCACTAGTGATGGTAATTAAAACAATGACAGGTTATAATGTTATTTATTGTACATAAGATAGTAATATCAATCAATCAATCAAATCAGCCCACATCAACTCACTGCTGGGCACATGCCTCCCTTTTATTGTGCCATACGTCACGGTCCTGTGCTAATCTGATCCAATGTGAACCCGTCACTCTCACTATGTCATCAGACCAACGTGCTGGTGGTCTGCCTACTAACCTCCGTACCTCTCTTGGCCACCATTCTGTATTTAATACAGTCAATTTGTAGTCAAAAGGGCCCCGTTGTGAAAAGTTCACTTTCTTGCGATTTTGACAATGTAGCGTCATGAAATTTTGTTGGCAAACCTCAGATTCGGATTCAGCACCTCAAAATACATAAAGAATGGAAGAAATCAGAACTACCCCAAAACTTTCCTAGTAAAAACATAGTTTAACTGAATTAATTGCTTTGGTCCACCGGCTGTCTTCCCGTCTAGCCAAATGTCCTGCCCATCTCCACTTCAACTTTGTGATCAGCTTACCCACGTCTTCGACCTTGGTTCTTCGTCGAATTTCGACGTTGGGACTGTTTAGGTAGTGTTTCACTAAAGATTAAATATCCACTAACAGTATTGAAGGACTTTGTACTGTGAGTGTGTTTGCGTGCATGCTTTTATGCTTTTGATAGGCAAATTTTTTAAATATAAATAAATGTATAACGGTCACAGGCACATACATTGTAATGATCGCAAGTAAGCCTCAGGCTTTTTGTTATGGGAACCATACTACAGCGGCACACATATAATATCCGTGACCGAACCGGGATTCGAACACCAGGACCCTGTCGAATTTATTATTTTACATGTATGCCATGTTAGCTTAATCAAATTAAAGACGTCCCTTAAAGACGAGATATAGATTGAAAATTTCGTCGTGGCTTGCGGGGCGACGACTGCTCTGTTGGAGTAGAGCATGCCCCGGATAGGCAGGTCGTGGGTTCGAATCCCGCTCGCCGCCTGACTTTTTCAATCTTTAATTTGACCAGGACCCTGGTTTGGAAGTCCGGTGTGGTAACCATCACACCATCCGGGTCGTCAAAGAAAGAAGAGTCCTATCTGCACATACCTACTCGTGCAATATCAGCCTATTTTAATACAAATCTGAGGTCACGGCAGCGCGGCGATGTCCAACGATAAATCATGCATTGTTGTTACCGACAAAAGAAGTCATTTTTGGTAGGAAAGTGGGCCCATTGAAGGAAAGGTCCTATATTATTTGCGTGCAAAGTGCTTTTTTAAGGTCATCCTTTCAAAGGTGTCTTTTCTTTAGTGTCTTTTTAATTTGCTATTCCCACTGAATGCTCTTATTTGTGTTTTCAATGTTTGTCTTTTATGTTTCATGGATTTTAATATTTTTTTGATTGTTTGTTTGATATTTTACATAGTAGCAAGTGTATGTTTTATTAAAATATTTAGGGCCTGTTTCACCACTTCTGAATAAGTTCTTGTTAGCTTATCCGACAGATATTTTGACATAATTTCATACAAAATATGTCAAACTATCTGTCGGATAAGCTAACAAGAACTTACCCAGAAGTGGTGAAACAGGCCCTTATTATGTTGTTATTGTGTCTCAAGTCGATTTTCTTTTTCACACCGTAACAAGTCTGAGAATATCCTCTAAAAAAAACTTAAGAATAATATCAAATAAACTAAAACACTGTTTTCAGGTTACTATTATGAGTAACTTTAAGATAATAAATGACTAACTAAATTTATACTAGCTTAAAAATCAATAATCGTTTTATGTTTCGTTTTCTATGTTGTATCTGTGTTTAGGTGTAAATAAAAGTATATTTCATTAAACTAGAATTAACAATTGTAACCGGTTCGTTTTGGTAAAACTGTATTATTTCATTTATTCATTCGAATAAGATAGAAAAGAGTTATTTAAATTAGAACTATTAATCTTAAAACTAACTTTTCAGAATAAACTTAGTATTTTAATAATTTATTTACAACATTTACAATAAAAAAGGTATTATAATGAATTTTCTTTACATTTATTGTATAGAAGAAATCTTTTTTTTTTTTTTTTTTCAGTGTAGGTCCCATAGTTTAAGCTATTCAGTTTCATGATTTGAAACATCCCCAAGTGTATGGCCATAACTGTCCACGCACTATACCCAATATAATCCAAAAAACCGGTACCGGTCAATAACAACCATTGTATATATAAGATGTCTATGATAACAATACAATGAATTCGATCATTATGAACTTCCCGTGCCTAATCGAAAGTAATTAAAAATTACCCAGTGATTTTCCGATTATACCAAAACCAGTTTAGAATCCTTACTAAATGATGAACAACAATTCCAAGGGAATCCAATCGGTTATTCAGAGGCAATTAATAGGCTTCCCGTTATCAATAATTTAGGTTCACCGAAGCTTATTTGGTGAGTTTTAGTCGGTTTGGTAAATTGGGAATTTAGGGATAATTATGTTATCAGGTCATTGCTTCAGATTTGTACAAATTCTGCGTATTCAGAGTTCTTTTAATATGCTGACACATTTTTAATGAAATGATCAGACCACCAAACGGAACAACTTTCTTTATGGGACCAACGTGGGGTGATTGGGGATCTACCTCCTAGCGGTCCACCCCGAGCAACGGCATCACAAGCTACCAAGTTTGTGGTGGCGGCTGAACGATCCCCCACAGCGGTGTGGTAGGCTCTGCAAGGACGACTCGGCTCGCAACCACCCTCCTGCCGGAGTCTGGCGCCAAGCAGCTTGCTGCGTTCCGCCAGTATGCAGGAGTGCCAGTTCACTTCTGGGTAAGCTCGCTATACATCTTCGACCCCATCTTTCTCCTGAGGACTAGATAGAGGTCAAGAGCAATCCCCTCAATAATAAAAAAAAAAAAAAAAAAAACTAAATCGGGAAAAACAATGTGCTTACCATACATTAGGCTTAAGTAGGTGTGCGGTTTTATGTGGAATAGCGGATGTTTTCGCGAATTCGATGTTGGTGACATAGAGAAAGTTGTTCAGTTTGACGGTCTGATCATTCCCTTCAAAAATTGTCAGCATATTAAGAAGGACCCTATATGCATAGAGGTAGGTAGGTAGGTTTCAAGAAGACATACCTCGGAAGCCATCAAGTCAAACCGCAACGACTTAAGGCTCTTAGTAGGAGCCTTAACAGGACACTGCAAGTTAAACAAACATCTACACAGAATGGGGCTCGTAGAGTCACCCGCTTGCAGATTTTGCTGTGAAGCAGAGGAAACGCCCATACACCTCCTCTGCGAACTGCGAATGCCAAGTGCTTATCCACAGCAGGAGTCGCCATCTGGGTGGATACGTGATTACACCTACCGACATTAGGGACCTCCCCTCCAAAAGTGTAACACGGTTCATAAAGGCCGTGGGCCTAGGAAATTACCTCTAGGTCAAGGGTGACAGCTACAATAGATCTATAGCAGATATTGGTCACTGACCAAGCCCTTAAAACCAAAATAATAATAATAATAGAGGTAGGTACTGTGAGAAGGGGTAACTCGGGGGATCGGTAGATAAACATTAGATCTTGATAAATATTATTTTATTATATTTTCTGCATAGCTTTTTACTCTACAAAACCAATATGTCTCCCATAGCAAAAGACGTCCTGACAAAATCTAAGCGTTCTAAATTTAAACGTATAATAAAAGATAATAAACAGCCAATGTTCTTGAACAAGCATACAACCTTCCTTCATGATTCCCCCCCTTGCCGAAAATTTAGAACGCCTAGCCCCCCCCCTAAATACCTCAACATAGCACAACACTTAACACTGGGCCTACCTGCCCAACCTACACTAACGCGATGTAGGTTAGGCAGGACGGCAACCTCCACCATATGTGAGAAGGGGTAACTCAAGGGATGGGTAGATAAACAATAGATCTTGATAAATATTATTTTATTTTATTTTCTGCATAGCTTTTCACTCTACAAAAGCCTGTGCGTTGCAGTATATTAGGTGCTTTATTTTATAAACAGGTAACTAGGGATTGCAATCCGGTTTTCCGGATCCGGTAATCCGGCGGATCCGGCACGATTTACGGCCTACCGGATCCGGCACTAGCTAGCCGGATCCGGTCCGGATCCGGTAAATGGCTTGAAAATCGAATAAAACCGCTTTTTTAATGAAAATTCTCGCGGTGGACGTCGCTTACGACGTTATTGAGTCACCTGCTACAACAATCCGCACCTACACGTACATTTAAACGTGAAGTTGAATAATACCTAAGTAGGTAACAACGCTTAATTTCAAATCAAAGATTGAAAATTTTTTCAATTAAGCTACTGGTAACATATTATACTGATAGGTCCTAAAATCGATCTACTTTTTAATTTTGTTTCTTTTTTAACAATTTTATTATAATGAAAAGAAAATGTTTTTTTTGCATTATTAATACGATAGAAACTATCACTTCGTAACAATAATTATTTTTTTCACAGTTGCTAGAAACACCTTTATTGTTTTACAGTTGATTTTAAAATGAAAACGCAAATGATTATGTATATTACCAATCCGGTCGGATCCGGCGGATCCGGCCGGATCGGCGAAAATCCGGTCGGATCCGGCCGGATTGAAAATAGCACCGGATTGCAATCCCTACAGGTAACACAAGGCTTGTGCGTTGCAGTATATTAGGTGCTTTATTTTATAAACAGGTAACACAAAGCCTGTGCGTTGCAGTATATTAGGTGCTTTATTTTATAAACAGGTAACACAAAGCCTGTGCGTTGCAGTATATTAGGTGCTTTATTTTATAAACAGGTAACACAAGGCCTGTGCGTTGTAGTATATTAGACGCTTTATTTTATAAACAGGTAACACAAGGCCTGTGCGTTGCAGTATATTAGGTGCTTTATTTTATAAACAGCGAAAAATGATCCCGTCTGTCGGTCTCGCTCTAAGATAAAAATATTTTAATTCTCTTTAGCTTCAAGTTATAGACTGTTGTTTATGCTACGCTAGACTAGAACGTAAACATACAACCAACATTTTCCTTACTACTTATAAAGAAAAATGAAGTCATGCGCATACAACCTAAAATCACAAGATCTTCAAAATGGAAAGGCCTAACTTACACTCCCACATTTTCCCTCTACCTGCCTTTACCCAAATCCCAACACGATGCTGACCGTGGTTCCATCGATATTTCTAACTGTTTTCCTCTTGGCCCACTTTTGATGCCATTACTTACGTTTTATTGATCATCTACGTCAAGGCGATAAGCGAGTGACTTGTATTTTAGTATATGCTCTTGATTTCGGCTTCACACGAGAATTTTTATATTTAGTTTTTTAACAAATAACGGGTTTTATTAACGAAAACACAAAAACACAAAATACAGAACACCAGTGCAAACGTAATCAATCCTACAAACTACAAATAAAAGATATCCTCCAAAGCACCCACCCGAGGCAGAGTACCAAGGAGGCTGGCCGCATTGCCTATTGCCTTGCATTTATATTTAGTTGATTATGTTGCTAATGAAAACACTTTTACGTTATTGGATAAGCACAGGTAAGTAGATGGCATCGGTTACGGGAGACACGATGGGCGCAAACTGCACAAAACTGCTGTGGAAAACATAAGACGTAGGTCCTACAATGAAGACATTTCGGCTGAAATTATAATAATCATGAATGTACATGGTTCCTTCAATGCTTTCTTCCAGTTATCAATCATAATCGTAGCATAGTATAGCATATGCTCACGACTATATTCCCCGAGGGGGTAGTCAGAGATATTCTGAAACCTCAGAACATGCAAGTTTATTTTGGCCAGCTCTGCTTGTTTTTGATATCCCGCGTAGTATAGTACGGCCCGTTACTATCTACTATCATATCACTATACAATAATATTTATTTTTAAAAATATTTAATTTATTCATAAGTTTAAGACCAACGAACAAGCCACCAAACCTCTGTCACTATAGATATTTTCAATCGTGAAACCGTTCCATTGACAATTCGTTTCTACTGATACGTGAGGACCTTTTTTCAAGCGTTACCTGAAGTAGAGATATTTCTGGATATCCGATTAAATATCCGTAGGAGAAAAGTACCTTTGTATTGTACAACCTGTGCTCTAAGCCTCATAAAAATTTGGAGAGTCTCAAGTCATCATAGACAAAAGCAGTGGCTGATATAATACATGAATATGGTACGTGCTGCTATCAATGACTAGCCCGCGACGTTTAAAAGAGTGTATAAAAAATGGAGGTGCACATTTCGAATAATTTTTTTATAATATATGGCTCAATTTCATAGTCTTTTAATTAAATAAACCGTTTTTTGAATAAACATTTTATTTTTTATTTTATGCCCCTTTTTAGTTGTGACATTATTTATGGACCGACTAGGTAGATAAATTAATCCTATCTATTAAATAGATTAGGATTTTTTTTTTGAGTAATTAATTAATGTTTGAAGAGCGGGCGGGCGGTATTGTGACATTGTTTTCGACTCAGCGCGCTGCGTACAAATGTAATCAAACATTCCTTCTGGTTTATTCTGTATTCTGTGGCAAAAACATACCTTCAACATTCCTTTTATTTACACTCATTTATTAAAGAATAAAATTATAAAAACACTAGAAAAAAAATGTACCCTCAACTTAAACTACAAAACAAATCTAACCATTTTAAACAGAGTCACTACTAGTACTACCAACTGGGCTAAGGTCATTAATTGAAAATCCCGCCCCTGGCCATATCCATTAGTTGCCCAAAATGCTGGCCGATGCGTTGGGCCAGGTATGACCCAGCCAGCACGAAGATCAATACCCGAATTTCCTTTTATCCGAATTTCTATCCAATATTTTATGTTTGGTTATGTTTCATCGACGACCCGGCCATGTGATTAGATGGCTTGGTATGCCACACCAAATAAAGAGAAATATTTCGATGTGCTTCTGTGCCTGAAACTTTACGCATGCCAAAATGAGCACGCACGTGACAGTTTTCTCATTTCTTCGTTTTGTCGTGCGTAAAATGTTACTGGTGAAGTTGGCGGAAACCTGTTGGATGAGGGCAGCGTAGGACCGGTCATTGGGGGAGGCCTATGTCCAGCGCTACAATGAACGGCTTTCGTCTGAAATTAGGATGATATTTTTATACGAATATTTCGGATATGGATTCCAATGTTCATTACGGCTCTATTTTTTTCAGGCTTTACCTGTAGGGAGTTGGAGTGAATAAAGACACGTTTAGGTTCGGATTTGCGTTTAAATAGGGCGTGTGATAGGTCCTCGGTAGTAAATTGGGAAAGTGCTTTTTGTTTATCGTTTTTTGCATACGAAAGAGATTCCCTTCTTATCGTGGATTGGAATCTTGTTTTAGTAGATACAAGATTCGATTTTCGGCAAATTTATTTCGGTCATGTGGTTCTTTTTTTAGAATCGAATTAATTAAGTAAATTATACTAAGTATGTTTTGTACCAGACACAGAAACAGATTGTATTTATTGGGAATTATAGTTTGATAACTATTTAATCGCTTCTTAGCGATAAGACCGCCTTATTTTGTGCCTACTGATTTTTTCCCTCTGTATTTTACTGTTTATATTTTGGTGTAAAATAAAGTATATTTGATTTGATTAAAAATGGTTTGTTTGGAATCGAGAGTAGAATCGATTTATCAATGTTTCAACATTTGTGACAATATTATTGATTACTAGTGTTTTCCCGCGACTTCGTCCGCACAAATTATATACCAGATTTTAAGTCAGATCATAAGCTATCAAACAAACAAAGTTTCATCAAAATCGGTTCAGTAGTTTTTGCGTGATGCGCGAACAAACAAGTAAACTAACAATTTTGTCAATAGATGGCGCTGCACGTCATTTAAATCGCGCTATTGAAGTGTTATTTGAGTTTATTGAAGTGAACCGCAACTTTTTTATTACTCATGATGATTTTACGGTTTTATAATAGTTAAGATAAACATGTTACAGCCATGTTGTGCTATTTCGAATCAAATTCCCCCGCGCGCACGTCCCCTTAAGACGCAACAGATTGAAAATTTCGTTCTCTGGGTTGTGGACTCGGTGGTGTAATTGGTTAGCACGCTTCCCCGGTTCGGAAGAGCGTGGGTTCAAGTCCCGCCCGAGACAAATTGTTCAATCTTTAATTTGATTTGTGACAATATTCAAAATAATAAATAATAACTAAAAATTTGCTGAACTTGATGTCAACCGAGCGCACGGCCACACTCACCTTACAAAATAAGATTCTTAAATGTATCCTTGCTAACTCTTAGCTCTCTTTCTAATTTCGCGCAAAAAACGACATAAAAGGCGCGATAAAACCGTATCGCGCGCATCATGCAGACCCCACAGGCCTATGTGCACACTCATGTGCATACTTAATATTAATGACAAAATTACCAACAACGTGCAATTGTTAATATTCGTTATACAAACATTTACTTGCTGGATTAGAATCCGCAACTCTAGGCCCAGGCTTACTACCAACTACGTACACTATCGGGGAGTTTTAAGATTTAGGGCCGTTCACCACTTCTGAATAAGTTCTTGTTAGCTTATCTGACAGATATTTTGATATAATTTCATACAAAATATGCCACACTATTTGTCGGATAAGCTGAGAACTTACCCAGAAGTGGTGAAACAGGCCTTTAATATAGCGGAGAAAAATATTAAAAAATATACCTCAACGGATCTTAGCTCTGCAAAATGTCTAGGGACGGCAACAAACGTAAATCAAAAAGGAGATGAATAAATAAATTGCAGGAAATGCTTCCGAGCACTGCTAAGATTTTAGTTATAAATAAAATGAATACTTGGGAAATAAAACTAATGCCGAGATTTTTCCATCTCCTGTGATTGAAATGAATGGACATTTTTTTAGGGGTGGTTCTGACCATTAAACTGAACAACTTTTTCTGAGGGAGCAAACCAGAAGGCATAGCATGCTACACGTGATGCGGCTGTATCACGTCTTTTATCTCGTTCCTTCGCGCTCAAATAGAAAAAGAGCGAAAGTGTGATAGCGCTTTATTACGATGGCATGCTACCCATGCAGAAATCATAAAAATGAAATCAGTTGTTTCATACCAAACCGCTACCTCTGGCGGAAAAGGAGCACATTACCCAACCCGTTTGTTCCTCCTTCGGAAAGCCTTCCCCCAGGATATGAACTGCCCAGGCAGATTTGGAGGTCCTTAAATAGGCTCCGAACTCATGTAAGAAGAACCTATCCAAATAGGGTTTCATTGACTCATCAGACCACAGGTGTGAGTGTGGGGTGGCTCCTCAGAATATGGCCCATCTCATATCTTGCCCTTCCTGCCCAGACTGCACGCGAGTGGAGCTTACGCGGCCGGTAGTGTTATCCGTGTGGCAAAACACTGGGCTGCAAAAATATGAAACGTCACGCCATCGACTAGATAGAAGAAGATACTAAATTGCAATGCCTACTCGACTCAAATGTATGAACAGCTGATTGTTTTTTTGCCATTTCAGATTTGCTCTAACCCGTCATAATGTGTTTATTCATTTCAACTACAACCTATAGTTATCGGGCAAAGTTCCACCACACAATCAAACCATTGTATCTAGTATAAACCAACAACCACTCACAACACTAGACAGTGAAGTCCACCGGGTGAGTGGGGATGAATCTAATTTGTCCTGGAACCCGCATCGAATTAAATCAAGGAAGATAGGAGTAGTAAAGATAGATATACGATATATATCCCCTAGATCGATAAGCTAGTATGGCGTCACGAGAAACGTGACTTCGCTTCCTAGAATAGAGACCTCTCCAAACAATAAATTATTCTTTATTGCACACCAAAAATATACAATAGGCACCTAAAATACAGAAAAATACAGTAAAAACCATCACAATCAATCACCCTTTTGTATGTTTTATCATCATAATAACCCTGTATACGTCCCACTGCAGGGCACAGGCCTACCCTCTAGGAGGGTGTTTGGGCGTTAGTCCACCACGCGTTCAATGCGGATTGGTAGACTTCACATATGCATCAGAATTTCTTCTTCTGCATATGCGGATTTCCTCACGATGTTTTCCTTTACCGTTTGAGAGCAGTCTGTAATACGTACATATAAGTTAGATTCGAATTTTTTCGAACCCGCACGGACAGTTTGCCACGTACGTTGGTACCAACGTACCAACGTTACCAACGTACGTGGCAAACTGTCCGTGCGGGTTTGAACCTGGACCTCATGATTGACTGCTGCTCTCCTGCCTCCGTGGTCTAACTGCCTCCGTGGTCTAATGAAACTGCCTCCGTGGTCTAATGGTTAGAGCATTGGGATCTTGACACGGAGGTCGTGGGTTCGATTCCCACAGGGGGCACCTAGTGAAATGTCACTTTGTGCGTTTTTCCTCAGTTGGTTAGGACATTGCAGGCTGAGTCACCTGATTGTCTGAAAAGAAAAATGATTCCGTGCTTCGGATGGCACGTTAAGCTGTTGGTCCCGGCTACTATCACTGGTGGTAGTAGTCGTTACATAAAAACCACGTCAGAGGCCGTAACGCGGTTTGAATATACTCTGACACCAGGGCTTTGCAGCCCACTCGATAAGAAGATGATTGAGAGTCCACACCTCTCCGCAACGCGCCACCGAGCTCTACATCTTTGTTTGTTTATTGGTTGACAATTAAAAATAGAATCAGTGCACAAAACTTTTTACATAACTAGCTAGGTATAATTGACAAACGTAAACCTTCATTTTCTAAATTCACCTTCTACTCAACGAACAATTTTAGTTTTACTGCTACTGTTAACCAAATATAACCTTTAAAACTGTACAAATAAGATCCTTATTGGATTGGATTACCTATTCATTACACCAGGCGTCATCAACTATGTAGATTGTAGACAATTTGTAACAATCAAGTCGGATAAACTCACTTCTTATTCTCCAGAGTTACTTGATTCAACCAGTGTAATGAATGTAGGTGGTTAATGAACTAAGCATAATAAGACCGGCAAAAAAAACAAGAATTGATTGTCATGTAGGTAATCTATCATCGCATCGTGAGGAAATCTTTTATTTCGAGGCATAAATATGCTGACACTTTTTAAAGGGGATTTCGATGTTTTTATAGAGAAAGTTGTTCATTTTAATGGTCTGATCATCTCCTTAAAAAGTGTCAGCATAATTATTAAGAAGGAACCTGTATTGAAAATTGTAATGAATGAGGCGTATCATCCTTGGACCACGACTGTCCATACTAATCGATGCGAACGAGCGCGTGGTCAGAATTTAGCTGTTTTCTTTGAAAAATAAGGAAACTTTTAACAATTTTGAAAAAGTAAGAAAACCACATCATTCTAAATTGTGTTGTGAACAATAATGTAAATTTTCATTTTCTTCCAATTAAAAATGTAAGAGTAAAATGGTTACAACTGGAAAAATGGGGTGACTTTAGAGTCCTTTTTCTTTGGTTTTATTCATTAAAATCGATTTCTAAATAAAGCACATCACTTCACATATCGTGTAGATGGTTCAGTTGATTTTTAAGCTAAAAAGTGCCATAGTTAATGAATAAAATAGTTAAAAAGTTACCCAAAACCAGGAGGTAGCCCCTTAATGAACGAAGTAATAAAGAAGGAAAAAATATGCATGGAGTCGAACATCTCACCGTACAGAACCGTAAGGAAATCTTCTATTTCGAGGCATGTATTGACCATTGTAATAAATGTAGATGGATAATTAACTAAGTCACAGAAGTATAATACTATACAGTACAGATGCCCAACGTCAAACAATGGAACGCGACTGCGGTAACTCGGGCAGTCTTCGGGCAAAGTAAATTGCTTGATTTTCCGAGGCTCATGAGATTTTTTTGTAGTCAGATCATGTATTTTTAGTAACAATTTACACTTTTACGTAAACATTAATTACAAATCGATACCATAACGCCATATATTGGCATTTTTTAACAAAAATTGCATTTGTATGGGATAGGACACCATCATAAGCATAGCATAGCATATGCTCACGACTATATTCCCCGAGGGGGTAGTCAGTGATATTCTGAAACCTCAGAACATCCACGTTTCACCAGTAGTACCGAAACTCTGTCCAGTGTGACGGGGGGTGAGCCCGTCGCCACTTATAATGGACAGTGGGTACAATACACGCCTCGAAATTGAAGAATGCAGGTAGGACACCATGACTAAGTATAATAAGACATTCTGAATTTGGAAAAATACAAAGTCAGTGATAAAAGCAGGTCAAAAATAAAAATTTCGTAACACGACTGTATCTTACGAAGCATAGTGAGAAAACCTTCAATTTCAAGGCATTTGTATTGAATCCACACTACAACTACCTATCTTGTTGGCATCTGAATAATCTATGGGAATTTTGAACCAAACGGGTAAATAATAATTTTAAGTTTGATCCGAAAACTAACACAGCATTAACCCTTGAAAGCCGAAGTTAAAAGTTTTAAATAAAGTTTAAACAAACATAAATTTGAGAACTAAAAGTTTTAAAGCCAAAACCGTATAATTAATGGAGCTATCTACTGGTTAAAATGTTGTCCACTTAATGCATTACAGATTCAAATCGTTGGTTTCATTCCAATTGCTGTCATGCAGCAGTTGCCACTTTTATTTTAAGAGGCCTTTTACCGTTCAGTTGTCCATCACATCACATAATTTAAGATTTCTCATCTAAAAAAACCTAAAATAAAAAAGTGCAACACCAATAAAAGCCTACAAATTATTTTATCAAGGAAATATTATAAAGTTACAATTTATTCCGATTTTTCTAAATTTATGTAGATTAATAAACAGTTTGTAGTAATTTGCTGCAGAACTTTTTATTTTACGTTTCTTCAAAAACATTATATGATTGAATGACCACACCACGTCATACAATAACAAAATCCAAATATGACGCATGTCTCTAATGTCAACTTAGTATGCTTCAGTTGTGCACTGTTATATTGTTATACATTGCCGCTGACATTTCAGGCCTATCAAATGTCCTCGGTCACTAAGCAGTAGTGTAAAACGTGAACAGCACGCAAGCGCAAAATCCGTGTGTCATAGAATGTAATTCGTTTTTTTTATTGATAAATAATACGTTTTGCGATGAGAGCGCCTCTGAACCGTAAAAGGCCTCTTAAGAAGGAAACCAAGAACAATTTTGGAAATTACTTTCCTATCTATACGTATTACAAAATTGTACTAATCTAGTAATTGTAATAATCTACGCAAAACCAAAATAAGCTGGCTAGCTTATTATATTAGCTTACGCGCGGCTGCGCGTAGGTAAAGGAATGTATAACGTCGCGCGGCCAGCTTATGTTTGTTTGCGTAGCTTGGTGTGACGCCGTGTGTACATTAGAGATATTTACAAAAATATTCATTTGGGGGTTTTTAGAATACGTAATTGAATACATTAAGACTATTTTTAGAATTTTTGTCTGTCTGTCTGTCTGTTTGTGCACGCATCACTTAAAACTACTGAACCGATTTGCATGGGGTTTTCAAAGGCGCATAGGGCTTAAGTTGAATTTCAGATTTAGTTTATGTTTTATCGAAATCGCACTCAATCAAAAGTTATGAGTATTTAAAGTCAGAGGTGTGCGCGTACGGAGTCTCTGGCGCCGCTATAGTTTCTAATAAAAGCCACTTGGCCTCTAAGGCATGATTACTAATTCCTAGGTATTTAAACATTATAGCACACAATAATATAAGCAATTCAACAGCGTTATCTTACGACAATAGGTAAAAGAATAAGTGGCATTCCTCGGAAAGAATTCCTTCGATATTTCTTTCGTGAGCTGAATACCTAACTGAGGGAAAATTAATAAAAGTATTTGGATGACGAGGCATTTGTGGGCATTGTGGCACTGAACATTTTTCCAGCAATTTTCCTGTAGATCGCTAGATGGCGCCACAGAGCTATATCTTCCTTGTAATAAAAAGATAAAATATCATTTAAAAAAAATCTTAATACAGTAGTACCAGGTTTATAAGGTGTCACCGTGCCTCCGTGCCGATAATAACTGCCTCCGTGGTCTAATGGTTAAGAGCATTGGGTTCTTGACACGGAGTTCGTGGGTTCGATTCCCACGGGGGACACCTACCTAGTGATATATCACTTTGTGCGGTTTTCCCCAGTTGGCTAGGACATTGCAGGCTGAATCACCTGATTGTCTGAAAAAGAATAATGATTCGGTGCTTTGGAGGGCACTTTAAGCCGTTGGTCCCAGACTACCAGAGATAGTACTCTGGTAGTAGTAGTCGTTACATAAAAAACCACGTCAGAGGCCGAAAGGTGGTTTGAATAAACTCTGACACCAGGGCTTGCCCACACGATAAGAAGAAGTGTCACCGATGTACCAGCGCAGTAGACAAACTTTAATAGCCCGCAAAATTATATTGACCAATCAGGATTTGCCATCTTCAACCCCTTGCCGCTATTGGCTTATAGTTTTCGCGCCGTTTTTGCTGTTATCCGACTTTGCACCCTTTGAATACTAAATGACTTCTAGTTTTGTCGGGGACTAGGGTCTGCACTGCAGTCCAATCATTTTAGGGTTTGACCCTAACAATAATTCATACGTATCGCTGAAACTTTGCAGTGTGATAAAGTAAAGTATACAGATTACGGTTGACAAAATTTAATAATCTAGGTTTTAACTTTTCCGGTCCTAGGATCGGATCTAGTAATCTAGATTACTTGTTAACCATAATCGCTATACTTAACTTTATCACACTGCAAAGTTTCAGCGATAGATGAATTATTATTATGGTGTCCATTCAAGGAAACTGTAAAATGAACGAAGATTGGCGAGCGGAATTATTTTCCTAGTCGCACTGTAAAAGTTTATTTGTGTTTATTTTATTAAGCTAGTATTATTTTAGATGATGTGATCGCGATAGTGATCTTTCTTTTGTATATAATTACAAATAAGCTGTATAATGTAACATTATTGCTCCCTATTTATCGTAACCTTGAATAATATTTTTAGCCACAGTTTATGGCACATTATATACAAAAGAAATATCACGCTTCAAATCTGCAACACGCTTCTTCAATATGGCAAAATGTCCGTATCGGCAACATGCTTCGTCAAAAATAAATTAATAAACAGGATCTCAATTCTTGTAACCTCTGAACCAAAATGTAAATTTTCATTACAGTTATGAATCATTTTAATCGAAAATTTAAAACTGTTTGCGTATAACATAACATTAACAAAATAATATCATTTTAAACATGACATTTTTTACATGGCGCTAATGGCTTGATCCCTTGGCTTTTCCGTAAAAAATCAAATAATAATCTTATCTGATAAGCATACTCTTGACGTGAGGTCGTGGGTTCGAATCCCACGGTGATAATGCCACTTTGTGCGTTTTTCCCCAGTTGATTAGGACATTGCAGGCTGAATCACAAGATTGTCAAAACAGAAAGATGATTCCGGGGCTTTGGATGGCACGTTAAACCGTTGGTCCCAGCTACAATCTCTGGTGGTAGTAGTCGTTATTAAAAACCACATCAGAGGTCGTAAAGGGCTGCTATATAAACTTCTCAAGTTGCACCATTAAGATCATTAACTAAAATCCAATTATATCTTGAAACAAAACATTGATTGCAATCAGCCGATCGGAGAAATAACACCACACTAATCAAAATGCTTCGATTCCACAACCGACATGTGCACGATTTTCAAAATTGGAAATATGCGGTTCTGAGTGCAGAAGTGCTTTCGCCAGAAATCTATACTTGATTGTACAGACTGTTTGAAGCTCATCCCTTGTCAGAACTCTTATGTCTGAGCAGTAAGGATGAAATTGGCTTGATTTGAGTGACGTCTTGTGTTTTATTAGACCAGTACAAATACGGGTTTAAAGACTTTGAAGGAAATAACTTATAATAAGCCATTTTTTTCGTCGTTTGTTATTGAGGCAATCCTTGGGGGCAATACTATGTCCAGCAGTGGACGTCTATTGGCTGAGATGATGATGAAATAATATATGCAAGATCGTTTAACCAAATGAGTTAGACACATACATTTCGTATTTTTATTTTTTTTTGTACTGAAATTGATGTTTTTATTTAGTGTAAGTTTCCATTTTAATTTTGTTTGTTTGGCTATTAGTTTATATGTATACACTGTGTTAAATTTTTACTAAAATTGAGTACCTATATCTAACTAAACGTTTTTATC
This sequence comes from Agonopterix heracliana, assembly GCA_963693445.1. Taxonomy (NCBI): domain Eukaryota; kingdom Metazoa; phylum Arthropoda; class Insecta; order Lepidoptera; family Depressariidae; genus Agonopterix; species Agonopterix heracliana. Next base: position 9,131,468 of record OY856332.1, read on the forward strand.
CGTTCGTAATTACTATTTAGTTAAAACATAGGTCCTGTGGAGGTGTTTTCGTATTTAGTTCTAATTTAAATAAATAGAAATTTATTTGGCAAATGTTTTTTTTTCGAATTTGTATATTCAAAATCGTTTATTTCATAAAAATACTGACTGCTTATCTACAACAGGCTTTGTTAACGGTGATAAATACATAACTCACATCCACATCAGGCTATGTCAAAGAAAATGATATTTGCTTGCCTGTTACATTACAAAGTACAGTTCATTATACTATGCTTTGTTTTATTGATTTCTAATATTAATTATATTATTTTTAAGTTGGATTTCATCTCTCTCTCTCTTCGTCTTTCGCACTAATTTATAGTTTAAAAAAAGGATAACGGCTCTTATAAATTTTTCTCACCTCTCCATACTAATATAGCGTATATTTACTGGACTATATAATCGTGGTTACATTAGGTTACATTGACGCAACGTTTGCTATCACGCAATATAGACATTAAGTAGGGGGTGAGGTTACATTAGGCTCGAGGCTCTATCTGTCTACCTATTTGGATAATTTCAAGCTTAGATCACGCGTAGGTCGCATAATTGATGTCGGCTCATCAGATGAACATTAAACATTCTCGAATTGAAATATTTCTAAGTGCGTTCAAATACGATGACGCATTGACGCAGCGGCAGATGTCATTCCGTCATTTTTGAAGCAAGGAGTTGTATGAAACCGCACGTAGAAGCACACACTGACACATTGACGCACCGGGTGTGGTTCTATGGACTGACATCTGCCGCTCCGTCAGTACGTCATCGTGTGTGAACGCAGTAAACCGACTAAAAAGGAAGTGTGTCACCCAAATGTGGGTCCATGTGCGTGATATTCTCAAAAACGACACACACCCACCGACCGCCTTCTGGACCGACCGGTCGGTTTGCCCTTTTGGTAGTTGACCGTATTTGATGATACTTCCACTTGTTTATAAGATCTCAGTATTTTTATACACGCTGTAAAAAAACATCCTAGTAATACTAAAATGGGTTTCAGACTATGAAGTTGGAGCCAACTTCGAAATCGCGAAAAAATAATCTGATGTCCCATACAAAACCACAGTATCGACTTGACTAAAATGTATGGGACAGCAGATTTTTTTTGGGCTGAAAACTAAACCGATTTTAATCATTCTTTCAAGAATAATATGAGAAATACTTTGGCTATGTCTGTATGTTTTGCTTTTTTTCTTGATATTCGTCAAATTTGTTTGCTGGATGTCTGAAAACAGGAGGTAAAATTGGTCATTTTCGAAGATGCCTAGTTCAAACTAGACCTGTGTCGATCGCGATTGATCGAATCGTTTTGATTCGATCGCAACCTGTAAACGAGTCATCGAATCACGGGTCTTTAAAAGATTCGATCATTTAACCCGATTATAAAGCAAACCAAATTGCACTTTATTCTCATATTGTTACCGTAACTAATTGCTTGCTTACAAATGATCGAGTCTTCGTCGTCAATTCAATGCGACGTAACAAACAAAACGTGTCTATCTCTTTCGTTTACTTACAAACCGCGTTCGTTCGCGCGCACTCTTTCTCGTGAGTGAAATAAACCGGGTTGTTTGTGTCGTGAGCCGCACCCGCGGCTCGCGATCGGGTGATTTTTGAATTTTTCAAATCTTGCACCGGTGGTGCACGGGTCATAACCCGTGACGCGCGTTTAAGATCGTCGTGCTTTATTCAGGTTCAATTAGTATAGCAACAACCTGCTCAGCTTAGCAATCTTAGCATTCGTCATTCTGTCAGTCGTACAAATGAACTGTGACCCAAATGATCGAAAAGATCGAGTCATTTTAACCCGATCACTATACAAGTGGGTCATGATCGACCCGGGTTACGAAAAATGATCGATTGACACAGGTCTAGTTCAAACAATAATTAATTAATGCAAAAAAGCAAAAAATAGGGTTATAGCAGAGGTAACATAGATTGTATGGTAGAAAAATGTTTGTTCTAGTATCATTAACCAGGGAGGAAACGGGGGAATACGTTTGTATGAACAAAACGGTACTCGCCTATCCTCTTAACTGCATTAATTTACAGTTTTTCTTAACTATTATAAAACCGTAAATTCATGAGAAATAAAAAAGTTGCGGTTCACTTCATATAAAGTCAAATAACATATCGATAGCGCGATTTAAAAACGTGCAACGCCATCTATTGACAAAATTGTTAGTTTGTTTGTTTGTTTGCACATCACGCAAAAACTACTTAACCGATTTTGATGAAACTTTTTTTGTTTGATAGCTTATGATCTGACTTAAAATCTGGTATATAATTTGTGCGGACGAAGTCGCGGGAAAACACTAGTAATTTTTAAAAACGGTAAGGACGAGTATAACAATGGTAAATTGTTAATACGTTGAACTGTAAAAATCAAGTATAGGTTGATGTCCTTTTAAATTGTCAACATTGATTGTGTTTCAAGCTATATTTTTTATAATTTTAATAATGCATGCATGATTATAAATTCTATAAAAATTGTCCAATTGAATGCCGTGGTTACTTATAAGTGAGGTTGCACCTGCCTATTGTAATAGCTTTAGAACTGTGATTGTATCTGTGTTAACTTTGTTAGTAATCCTAAATCTGAATAAATAAATAAATAAAATAAATCAATAAAGTTGTAAAATAAAACCCCTAGAGCGCAAAGTCAGCTAATACTGAATATAAAATAGAGTCACAGCCGTCGATTTCGTTTCCAATTATCCAATTCTAGATCGAATTTCGAAAATTTAGAATTTGGATAAAACATCAAGAATAAAAATAGTAACTCTATTCTGGCAGATTTACAATCTATAATTGAATTAAAAACCGGTCAAGAGCGAGCAGGCTACTTGCACACCGAGGGCTCCGTACCACACCACCACACAACATATTTACTTACAAAAAAGATTTGTTTTCTCCGGGACCTTTAGCACGAGACCGATTCACACTTGGCTAGTTATTATTATCTGTTGTAAAACTGTAGTTTGCTTTCTATTCTATATTTAAAAAAAATGGCTGCCATCTTGGGTATGTGATGATTTTGCCAATGTCTAGTTTTTGTAGCAAGAGTGCTTGACGTTGTACGGTAACTTATGTATTTTGGTGACTTCAAGGATTGTTTTTCGAAAAGAACACTATCTTGAGCCACCACTGGAGCTTCGTTGTAGGCCGGGGAGGGGGCAACCAACAATCGACTCGCGATTCGACTACCCTATAGCAGACCTACAACGCGACTCTGTAGTTTGCTTTATAATAGCACCAAGTTTGACGCTTGTATGTATTACCATTTTTGCGATAGAGCAAGAAGAAAAAACCTTGATAAAAACTAGTTTCTTGTATGAGGACCCCCCCTTAGTTTTTAACTTTTTGACATTTTTATTATTTCGTAGCAAATTTGCCATAACGATGCACATTCAGTGAAAATTTCAACTGTCTAGCTATTACGGTTCAAAAGTGACAGCCCGAAATAGCTAGGACAGACAGATGGACAGACGGACAACGTAGGCTTATGAATAGGGTTCCGTTTCCACCCTTTGGTTACGGAACCCTAAAAATCATTTTAGCATGCAGTTGTACAAGGCTCACTTTTTGCAATATGGGGTCTGCGTAAAGTCGTAAAATCAAGAAAAACGATTCATAAATATGCTATAAATTAATGCGCCTAATCTATAACGATTGTTAAATTCAGATTAGCGATGTAACATAGTAATCCTTTTTAGGGTTGTGAAAAATCCTATAAAACGTGTTAAATTAAACTGTTCTTCCGTAGAAGAGAAAATCTTGTTTTACGATGTCAAAAAGCACTCGTGTTAAATGAAAATCAACTTCGAGTCGAACTGTCTTTTTACGATATTGTAATAAAACTCTCCCCCATGACGATTAAGTAATAAAAAAGTTTCAACAGTACATTTTGCTTAGGGTTGCCTATAAACTTTAAGGGTTAAATTTGACGCAATTTGTATCCAACCAGACATTTTACTGTATCGTACTTTCACACGACAAATATACAGGGTGCAATTGATATCATTAGCATTATTTTAAACTAAGAGACTAAACTGAACAACTTTTATTACGGGAGAAACCAATCAGAGAAAAAAAAAACTGCTGTGCCTCCTCGACTCAAATGTATGCAACAGCTGATTTGTTCCGATCGGTTTGCTCCCATAGCAAAAGTTGTTCAGTTTTATGTGTAGACTCGTAGTTTAACAAGATGTTAATGATATCAATTTCACCCTGTATAAACTGAACAGAATGCAAAGTAAATTGATTTCTATTTAGACACGGAGTAAAGAATATTTTTTGTTAAATTGGAAAAACGACTTATCTACTTTCAATAGGCATTCGTTGGCTTCGTGAAACTTCGGTAAGAAGTTAAACAATGAGTTCTAGTCAGTCTTCATGTTGGTGTCCATTTTAGTACCTAGTATTTAGTCTCGAGCCATTGTACTTCGGAAGTCACATTAAGCAATGGTCTTGAATAGATCCGTTACGGTGTGCATATTTGTTTAGCATGATCAAAGGTCTATTAAGGCGGCTTAACAATTATTTACTGCAAGATGAACAAAAATTTGCCACTTCATACAAAATGCACTGACAAGATGAGGCTATCACATGTATGCTGAATAAGTGCGAGTAAGAGAGGAATATACCCCTGATTACTGTCCTCCATGAGATGGGGAAAGTTCAAAATTGGAATTTATAGTATGTATTACTATTGGCGCGCAACGCCAATGCCGGCGCAGTCAATCCCGACATCTTCGCCGCTTGCCCCCTCCGTTGCTCTGCGCTTGTACATCCGTTGCCGTACTGTAAGGGCTATAGTTATACCGTGGTAGTACTCATTGTTATACTATGCGTCAGTCCTATCAGATCTCATCATCATCATCATCAGCTCCATATCCACACACGGCAGGGCATAAGCTTCTTCCCAATTTTGTCATCCATTTTGGCCTTGCGCTTATCGTATCAGATCTATCCCATGATAATTAATGTTGACTGCCAACCCTAATCTGACCCCATAGTATCGTGCACACTCTTCCATTAAATTAGTTGCTGAACTACTAAAATAAGTTTCCGTCTACGCTCAAAAATTATTTTGGTCAAACGCTTATGTTTCACAAACTTTCGTCCATTAGCCATTTTTTTAAGTGTTGCCCTATAAAAGTAACGATGTGGCTGTTTTAGATTAGTGTTTTATGGGTAAACTCGCACCGTGATTGTTTCGTCGATATTTTGGAATTGTTAGGGTTGGCAAAAACAATTCGGAATGTAAAAACTAACTATACAGGAGGGAAACTGTTTTTCCAGGCTATTATTTTGGTGAATTTGAAAGATATTTACGAATTCTTAATCTGATTATCTGATGTAGAAATTCGATGCTTTAGTCACTCTTACCACCTGGTCACCGGCGTCGAGGTAGACCGAGAAAAAGGTGGAGAGATATAACATGGATGCCTTCTTGGAGAGTTGGCCAGAAGTTGCACAAAACAGAGAGGATTGAAGAGTAAAAGGGGAGGCATTTGCCCAGCAGTGGGACATTCTACGTAAAAACAGGCTACGTAAAAAAAAAAAAAAAAAAAAAGTTACTCTTATCGGCTATCTCTCGGTGGCTACACGCATGTGTGTCCTTTGAAATAGATTACCAAACTAGGACATTACAAGTTTCTTCCCCTGAACGGTATTGCCTCCCTCATTTACCATGTTTTGTAAAGAGTGAAGAAAATAAATTTCTAGAGGTCAGCACAAAAGATTGTGCCGTGTTGTTGGCTTGCTAGCCCCCATTATAAGATAAGATAAAACAGTCGCTCTTATGAGCGCGTTCAATGCAAGCAAAATGAAATTATGAAAAAAATAGTTCATGTTTTAAGCGCCAAATGCATTTTACTTAATTCAATCAATCGAAAAAAACATTCTTTTTCTAAAAACGCAAATAACAGCCCTTTGTAATATGAAACTGATAATCATTATAAAATTGTTGGGAAATGGTAACGTTGTGATCTTTTAATAGAGGAAACATTCAGTCATTTTAATTTTAATCAATGTAAGGCCTTTGCAAATATGATATCATATCCATGTTATTTCTGTAACTCACTTTCGTCGTGATTTATTTATATACAAATTTTAAATCTAGGATTGGCGATTTTGCTTTATACCACAATAACCATGCAATAAATTAGAAAGTTTATACACGAAGTCAGAATCCACACTACAGTAATCTACATCATCATTCTCTTGCCCATTTCCCATTATCTGGGGTCGGCGCAAGATGTCATCCTCTTCCATTCATCTCTCTTAGCCGTCATTTCAGCACTCACTCCTTTCTTACGCATATCATCCTTCACACAATCCATCCATCTTTTCTTCGGCCTTCCTCTTCTACCACAGCCATCCAAATTCATACTTAACACTCGTCTCGTAACATATAACACTGCAGTAATAGGTATATAATCGAATTTATTATTTTACATGTATGCCATGTTAGCTTAATCAAATTAATGATTGAAAAAGTCGGGCGGCGAGCGGGATTCGAACCCACGACCTGCCTATCCGGGGCATGCTCTACTCCAACAGAGCTGTCGTCGCCCCGCAAGTCACGACGAAATTTACAATCTATATTATCGTCTTTAAGGGACGTCAGTGCCATCTACCAGAGTTATACAAACTACTGATTCGCACGTCTAATATTGCAATTAGATTAATAGGTATATAGTCCATTTTACCTTCCTTTTACGCAATAAACCCACGTGAAGAAATTGGAACGTATCTTCTAAACCATACACCAGCTAATTTCGTTCCAAAATAATTCAGTACCGCCGTGCCACTACCATTACATTTTCCTTTCCCTTACGTTTTCCCCATAAATAACATCCAAAACAAAGTCAACGCTAACTTAAGGCGCAGAAAGTAATTTTCTTTACTGTACGACTTTTATTTTTCATTTTACGAAACGACCTCCCGTTTCAATATCGGGAAACATTTGCACAATATGTTGAAAACATATTTTTTAACTGTTTTTACCTGGAGGCTACTACGGTATTGTTTAAGATTCGATACACGGTGATAACTGTTTAGAGTCTAACTTTTGTCGGCAATGTTGGGTGTTTTTATTGTTCGAATTCGGTTCGTTGGTGAATTTAGTTTTTGTTTGCTCTTTCATGAAGTTTTCAGGGTGTAAGGGACAGTCGTGCAAATACTGGTATTTAGTTCCTTTGCACGTGAGGTAGAGTAATGCCCACACGCCCTGTTCCCTGAAGTGGGTCGTATACAAGGTGTTACAAAACCACTAAAAGTAAGCGTAAGTGAAATAATGAAACAGTAAATTGACACCCAGTTGCAGAAACGCTCATTAGAGTTAATCCTCTTGAGTTAAACCAGGCAAAAAGTGACAGCTAGAGGTTTAATGGAGGATTAACTTTAATGAGCGTTTCTTTAACTGAGTGTTAGACTGTCAAACTGAACAAGATTTACTATGTAGCAAAGCGTCAGAAATGCGAAAAAATCTACTGTTCCATACAAAACTAAAATACGATCCGATTCAAATGTATGAAACAGCCAATTTTTTAGCAATTCCGAAGGTTGGCTTAACAGTGAAGTTTTTCAGTTTGACGGTCTGAAATTTACTGTTTAACTATTTGCATGGCTGTCCTTTACGACCTGTATAATCATTATCGTCATCTGCCTATTTACGTCCCACTACTGGGCATAGATGGAGGGTGACCTACGTTAGTCTACGCGTTCCCAATGCCTACTTTAAATATTACTACAGTATTTTTTATAAGATAGTGCTCAAACTCTGTCCGGACAAAAAACTCCGCAGATTATTACGTTACTCCTACTTTCTTCTAAGTACTTATCGAAGCATTTCCTTGGTCAGGTTAGAGTGAGTCAAGAAAGTGAATTAGACTGAGAGGTGCACTTAACTGTGCCCGGTCCGGATTTATTACTTTCCGCTTCTTTACTTTACTAAGACATGCTTTTTTGGATTACCTTTAAACTAGGAACTCTTTACAGGGTTAAAGACATTGCCCGTTTCGCATACAAAACTGGTAAATTTGAATTTTATAAGAAATCCCACTGCAGAAAAGGAAGGTTTTTATTTCCTTGTGAAGTATGATATTTTTAGATATCATACTCTTTGTATTCGTTCTTTGATTATACTCATTCTCTCTTATCTTATGGGCAAGCCTTGGTGTCAGAGTTAATTCAAACCGCCTAACGGCCTCTGACGTGGTTTTTATGTAACGACTACTACCACCAGAGATAAAAGCCGGGACCAACGGCTTAACGTGCCATCCGAAGCACGGAATGATTTTCCTTTTCAGATAATCAGGTGATTCAGCCTGCAATGTCCTAACCAACTGGGGAAAAACGCACAAAGTGATATATCACTAGGTAGGTGTCACCCGTGGGAATCGAACCCACGACCTCCGTGTGAAGAGCCCAATACTCTTAACCATTAGACCACGGAGGCAGTCCGCATACTCATTGTTGCGCAACGATTTGAAACGAATACAATTCGTCAAGTGGGCAATGTCTTTTGAAGTCATTAGCATTAGTTTAAAATTTTAAACTAAGGCTCTACCCATCAAACTTAACAATTTTTACTTCAAGCCTGAAATAGCAAAAAGAAATCTGCTGTTTCATACCTATACATACTCCTTTCATTTCAGAATAAGGCTTAGATTGGATTTAAAATTTCTTCTTCTTATCGTGTTGGCAGCAAGCCCTGATGTCAGAGTTTATTCAAACCGCCTTACGGCCTCTGACGTGGTTTAGGTTAAAGTTATAAGTACAGGAAAATATGGCCGTTCGTCAATCTTCGTTTGCGCTGAGCAGGCCCGAGTCCCCACCAAAACCCGAAGTCATTTAGTAATCAAAGAGTGCAACGTCGGATGGCAGCGAATAGGGCGCGAAAACAAATTAGCCAATAGCGTAAACGGATTGAAGTTGGCTCATCCTAATTAGTCATTATAATTGCCACTATTAGAATTTGTCAACAGCGCAGATATATCGACAAGACTGCCCTGATACGGTAAAAGGCGGCTAAGTGCTATGGAGTCTCATACAAATTAGCCGCCTTTTACCGTATCACGGCAGAAGACTTACTAACATGGTACCTACTACTACCTATTTAAAGTCTGCGCGTACAAAGTCGTGGGCGCCGCTAGTAATAACATAACATCAGAAATAAAACAAAAAAAAATAATTTATTGACCTCCTACTTTGAAGAAGGTCAAAAACCTATCCTCATGACTGAAGTCTACAAAATTTCAACACTGATATTGTAATAAACAAAAAACTTTCAACTTTTAAATATGACAAAATTAATTCAACATTTTTGTTAACTTTGCTACGATATTAGAGCTACGCCGTAGCAAATTGCTACGCGAGCGCTACGCGTGTTACACGTTGCCCTTTCCGCATTAAAATTTTTAACCGACAGTTTCATAAAAGCAAGCTGTTCATTTTGTTTTCGTTTCATTATAAAACTTTATATTTTAATCTGGAAACATTTTTGTTTGAAGAATACTTATAAAATGACATTAACATTTTCGTATCAGCTAATTAGTATATACAGACAGAGTGTGACGATATACCAGAGTTAAATTTAAATAGGTTGTTCAGATTATTAAACTGAAATTGTATCAGCATTATTAAGTTGGACCCTGTATGTATAGAATATAATAGACAATCTTCTTCTTCTTCTTATCGTGTCGACTTCAAACTTTGAACAAAGTCGCTAAATAGTACCTTGCCAGAAGTGGGCAACCGATACTGCACCGTCGCTAGCGGTCATGAGCTTCTCCTGCGTACAGGTGTTAGGGCACTCAGGGCACGATGTGAGATGGGCCATCGTTTGTGGAACTCCACACAAGCAACTCACATTTTGCGCATCTGAGAATCCCCACCTGAACATGTTGTCCTTACTGCGACCTGGGTTCGAAGTCGGTTTAACGACTTCCAGGTCGCCCAAGGCAAGTCATGTCCAGGCGGGAGGCTCTCAGACGGCGGCACAAATGGAGTTGGGAGGGACGCTTTTTGTCGCCAAAGAGTACCTCGCTTGCGCTGGGCCAGTATTCAATGGGTCGACACACTTTCATAAAGGCCTCCGCTCATTGCAGCGATAATATCGAGCGATATTATCGCTGCGATTTTGCGATAATTCTTCTCAGTACATTTTGTATGGGGACGCGCGCGATCCTACACACTGCCGCGATATTATCGAGCGATAATATCGCTGCGATTTTGCGATAATTGTTCTCAGTACATTTTGTATGGGGAGTACGCGCTCGATCCCACACACTGCCGCGATATTATCGCAACCTGACGCAATCTCTTTCTACTACATTCAGTGAAGGGCGCATGCGTGACGCGAATCGCGGAATTGCTGCAGTGTGTAAGGTGTCGCGATATCGCTGTCGATAATATCGGTCAATAAAATCGCTCGATAATATCGCTGCAATGTGCGGAAGCCTTATAGCTGCGTTGGCTTGGCAGCCTTTGCGGCGCAGGAATGAAGCCGTGCATGGGATGTATGGGATAGACAATAACCGCACCTACAGGGTAAATTTTATATCACTGCGGATAACTTCAGCGTGTATTCTACTCATCAAACTGAACAACTTTCTACAGAATCTATAGATACCTACTGCAGTTTTGTATGGGACAGCAAATTTTTTTTAGTGATTTCGATGTTGGCTTCATAGTGAGAGTTGTTCAGTTTGATGAGTAGAATACATGCTGAAGTTATCCACAGTGATATAAAATTTACCCTGTATAACTAAAACTGTGAAATGTTTTCTATTCATCAATTGCCCCATTTCCGTCACCTTTCAGATTAGCTTTGACCTCTATTCGTTTGACCCATCAAATTAACTCCTAAATGGACGGAGCGTTTGTTATCGGCAATAGTTGAACCACACACACCGGTCGTATTTTCGATTGTTTCCAAATTCCCATTCGAATAGTTATTGTACAATATTGTATTGTTCACAAATGCGTTGTGTGGATCGTTGATTGTTTTGTGTCATTTTATTATTCACATAAAACTGTAACGAGGTCATGTTTGTACATTTAGAGGATATAGGCGAACACGCTCTATAAAAATGAAAGTTTGATTCTATTTTTAATATTAACCAATGAAAATCAATGAAATTTTTTTATTATTATATTTAGGTTTCTCGGATTTCAAAATGTGTCCGTGTGGTGAGTTGATATCGAGTAAATTTTAAAATATACAATCAAATTATTTTAAAAAATATGAAACCTGTATGATGATGGTCTTGATAATTCGATTCTAAACAAACTACTTTCTAGTTTAGCGTTTATTCATTAACACGTTGTATATAAATATAAATATCTTGGACATTGTCACACAAATTATCTAGTCACATTTAAAGTTCCAGAATATAGCCTGGACTTGTATTATGATAACTAGACAACGATATAGAATACACATATACATACAAACATCCATGACTCGGGTACAAATATTCATATTCATCATCATACAAATATTTGTCCCTTACGGGATTCGAACCCGCGACCCTCGGCACAGCAGGCAGGTTCACTACAGACTGTGCTGTTGGGCCGTCGAATAAAGGCCTCCGCTCATTGCAGCGACAATATCGAGCGATATTATCGCTGCGATTTTGCGATAATTGTTCTCAGTACATTTTGTATGGGGACGCGCTCGATCCTACACAATGCCGCGATATTATCGCAACCTGACGCAATCTCTTTCTACTACATTCAGTGAAGGGCGCATGCGTGACGCGAATCGCGGAATCGCTGCAGTGTGTAAGGTGTCGCGATATCGCTGTCATATAATATCGTTCGATAATATCGCTGCAATGTGCGGAAGCCTTAACTCTCTATATCTCGAGACGCATAAGATATCCTATCTAACAGTATTAAAAAACAGCAAACTGTGAACTTGCTTAGTTAGCTTAATAAAGAGCTTACTGAAACCGATTGGCTTGAAAGATTGCAACGAAGCTGCGACACCCTTAATATTCAAGTACTTATAGCTTTTGTGATACCTTCTAAGAGGTTATTACGGCTACCTTTAATAATTTTATCTTTAAATTTTAGATGGAAAGTTTAATGAAAAAGTGTGTAGAATACGTGTCACGTAACTCAAAAATAACTGGCCAAGAGCGTGTTGACCTCACTCACCGAGGGTACCGTGCAACATTGGTCGAAAAATTAAAAATTATTTTGGACCTCCCTTAGAAAATTGATCGGCTGATTTGCACCAAAATTTGGCTGATTGTTTGGTAGGAAAGTTCAAATATTTTTCTCGCTCTTCGATCCGTGTTCCTTGGGGAAAGTTATTTAGTTTCATTATCTGAATACAACCTTAACTTTTTTTTTGTAATTATAAATTGTATGCATTCAGAGAGGATGATCAGACCATCAAACTTTACAACTTTCTCTATGGGACCAACATCGAAATCTCGAAAAAAAATCAGGTATCATACATTTGGCTCCAATAGGTTTGTACGAAACAGCAGTATTTTTTTCGCGATTTCGATGTTGGTCAGATAGAAAAAGTTGTTCAGTATGACGGCCTGATCATCCCTTTAAAAAAGTGTCAGCATAATTATTAAGAAGGACCCTATACCTACAATTAATGTCAAACAGAAAGATTTTTAGAACAATAAAACTGGTCATCATGAATCGAGGATTCAGCCTTTAAGAATACGAATTAGGTCTTACAAGGATCTAAACCTATAATTAGGTCTAACCTAAATCTAAACTTGAGCTAGGTACTAAAATAACACATTATTCCACGTCCTTACATAACGCCTGAGGCAGAAAAACCCTTCAATGTTCCTGACATTCACGGAACCTAGTACGGAACCACTGACAGAAAGACAGCCGTGGAAACCTATACCCCCTATACCATACAAAAGTATGTTTGTTGATACCATAGTGTAATAAAAATACTGGTGGTGAAGCTCGGCGGTCCATTCACGTGCGGTGTACGGGGGCACTGGCATTGAATTCGCAAAGTCGATACGGCGCGCAGGCAAGCCGGTACTGGGACGCGCTTCCTTATACTTTAGGGCAGGGGTAGCCAACACGTCAACCGCGGTCGACGGTGGTAGCCCGCGAACACTTCTCTAAATTATACAAATAAAAAAAAAAATTAAAATTTAAGCGCAAGAGCTTTAGGACGTGAGATTTTTTTAAACTGTCCCAAGTTTTCATACCTACAAAAAGTAGCTCCATATTTGACAGCTTTTTTGGATCCTCCTTTGTGAATCAGCGTTTTCTACAATTAATGAGATAAAAATGAGACATCGAGTTCGGTTTACAGGCGAGCATTTAATATGCGAAACAACTACCTACTAGCCCAATATAAAATGATTGATTTAATAAATAATGTCACAAATACAGTTGTTGAAAGTAGACCGCCAGGTGACCTAGTATAGACTCAAATTAAAGATTGAAAAATTTGTCTCGGGCGGGCTCTTCCAAACCGGTGAAACGTGTTAACCAATTACACCACCGAGCCCACTGCCAGAGAACGAAATTTCAAATCAAATTTCAATTTTTTTTTTTCAATTTTATTTCAATCTTTCCATCTTTAATTTGATTCTAAATAGCACAACATGGCTGTAACATGTTTATAATCAATAATAGTTGAAACCTAGTATAGAGTTTCATTATTATAGATCGCTTACATAAAAAGTTTGGCCACCCCTACTTTAGGGGATGCTTACGACCATCAATCGAGCCAACTTCGAAATCAAGAGCTAAACCTTCAACTAGTATCAACACACTAAAATAACATACATTATTCCACGACCAAAAGGAACGCCTGAGGCAGAAAAACCTTCAATGTCAGGACCGGACCTAACGAAATTTAAAAAATAGAGACAAAAAATCGTTCGTACAAAAATTAAAAAGCTTCCTCGTTTCAAAAAGCTACTACAACCTCAATGATTTTTTTTTCAGGATAAAAATGTTGTAATATTTTAGGTGTTTACGTCGTCATCTCTTTTACCTACCGTTTAAAAAGAACAAAGTTAAACGGGAGGGATATTGGTCATTATTTTTATGTAGGTAAGTAGTATTATAATGGATAGGTACAATTAATAATGAGGTAAGTAAAGAGTACATTTTATTATATAATTATATCGTTAGGCCATCTATTACATTACATTATATTGCATGCCCTAACAGGGGGTCACAATAATTAGATTAGATCTACATAGTTTTAATCTTAAGAGGATAGGCGAGTGCCGTTTTTTTTTCATACAAACGTATTCCCCTGTTTCCTCCCTGGATAATGACACTAAAACAAACATTTTTTTACCATACAGTCTATGTCACCTCTGCTATGTCCCTATGTTTTGCTTTTTTGCATTAATCAATTACTGTATAAACTAGGGACCTTCGAAAATAACCAATTTTACCGCCCGTTTTCAAAAATCTAGCAAACAACAAAGAAAACAAAACATACAGACATAGCCATATAGTCTTTCTCATAATATTCTTGAAAGAATGATTCAAATCGGTTTAGTTTTGGAGGAGGAAATAGAGGAATACGTAATGCTGTTTTCGTTGATTTTATGTCGATAAAATTAGTCCAAGCTGCAGTTGTCTCTTTCGCACTCTAGTCGGAGGGGTGTATGGGTGGGGAGGATCGTAAAAATATGTATACAGTCGGAAAAGTGACCTATTCTCCAAATAAACATTTCAGACCGCCTATCCTCTTAAGCATAGGTGTAATTTATTATTTGTGATAGTGCAATAAAATGCAGCTGTTCTGAAGTTTCAGAATATCCTTCAGAATACCCCCTCGGTGAATATAGTCGTGAGCATATGCTTATCTTAACAATTATAAAACTGTAACTGAAGTGTGTCTGTACATTGAATATATTTACAAAAAAAAGATTACGATATGGTTTTTGGGTATCCCTGAATCGAAATCAACCTTTTTTAGAAATTTTGTCTGTCTGTTTGTCTGTTTGTTTGTTTGTTCGCGCATCACGCAAAAACTACTGAACCGATTTTGATGAAACTTTTTCGTTTGATAGCTTATGATCTGACTTAAAATCTGGTATATAATTTATGCGGACGAAGTCGCGGGAAAACACTAGTATGCAATAAAATACAGAATACTGAAAACTGACCTACTCTCGGAAAGATTAACAGCTGTGGAAATCTATGTACTAACAATTGGGTCAAACCTAAATCTAGACCTATTATTAACACACTACCTAACACATTAGTCTACGTCCTAACAGAACGCATGAGGCGACGAAAAACATTTCATGTCAGACACACTGTCACTGACAGACCAAATGATTCGCTAACAATAGGACCCTCCTCCTTATGTAGTACTACTGCCCATGTCCATTTATCTAACACAAATCTTTTACTGATATTTTATACAGGGTGTAAGTGACAGCCTAGCAAATACTGAAACGTTGAACTCAGACCATCAAACTGAACAACTTTTACTTTGGAGCCTACTTCAGGAAACGCGAAAAAAAGTCAGCTGTCCCATACAAAACTGGAACAGCTAATTTATTTTCGCGTTTTCTGAGGTAGGCTCCATAGTGAAAGTTGTTCAGTTTGATGGTCTGAGTTCACCGTTTCAGTATTTTATAGGCTGTCACTTTCACCCTGTATAATAAATACCTTTTTTTGGACTGTTTTTAAACATAGGGCTCTCACTTCTAATACAATAAAGTTTCAAGATAAATACAGGCTGTATTTATCTTGAAACTTTATTGTATTAGAGGTGAGAGCTTTACTATGATAATTCGTTTCAGCTCTCGATTCTAAACAAACTGCTTTCTAGTTTTGCGTTAATTCATTAACACGTTGTAAACGTAATACCACAGAGTACGTAATACTGACCAAAACCTGCATCCGCTGAAGAAGAAATTCCGATGCGTGTGTGAAGTGTACCAATCCGCATTGGGCACACGTTGTAGACTTACGCCCTTACAGACTCCCTGAGGGTAAGCATGTGCCCTGCAGTGGAACGGGTCTAAGCTGATAATGTATATTGTCATATTAAGGAACATGAATGTTGGTTTATGCAAATAAAAACATTGTTTTCTTGTGAATAAATAAAATGAAACATTCTCTTTAAATGTTTTAATGATGTCAAAAGTTCTGATACGCTATCGGCAGTCGAAATACAGTTAAAATCATCATGCATTGTTAAAAGATTGTTTCGCAAAAGTTTAAATTGACGCATATTTGTTTGCTGACGAATCTCTATTAAGGGCTATTTTATTAATATTACTTCGGGTATGGAACGACGGAGAATAAACAAGAGTGGAGAAACTTCGTTCTTCTATACATGTAGCATAGCATTATGCTCACGGCTATATTCCCCGAGGACACAGGGTTCTATATGTCGCAGCTATCTGGTTAAATCTGCCATTTGATTGAAAGGCTAGCCCTTCTTTGACTGGCGACACTCAACTGAATGACCAAAGGACAACTGGCCAAGTCGTTGAATGTAACGTTCAACGAGATTCAACCAGGTGATACAAAATTGAACTAAATTTGAATCACCTGGCAGATTTTACGTCCACCATGTTCTCTATTGGCCATGTTAAGGGCGTTAAGTGACGCTTATTCAATCATCGTTCAGCCTAGACATTCAATTGAGTGTTGCCATTCAATGAACATTGAACGGGCTAGAGCTACCAGATGGCTGTGACATCTATACTTGTAATAAAATTATAAACTTGGCGTGGATGCCCATTGAAGAAATTGGGTAACATTTTCTTGCGTTTATGATTGTAATGGAATGTAGCCGCTCGACTTTTTCAATCTTTAATTTGATTAAGCTAACATGGCATACAATGTAAAATAATAAAATTCTAATGGAATGTAGCCTAAAAATTTATCGATGAAATAAAGCCTAAAAATGTATCCAAACTAAATTTCAATGGTTTTGTGAAAACCCCATCTAAATCGGATCAGTAGTTTTTAAGTGATGCGTTCACAAACAAACAGACAAAAAAAATCTAAAAATTGTCCTACCTAATACATTCCATTACAATCATTAATCCAAGAATATTATTTATTAAAATAATAATAATATTTTATTCGAGTATTCTTTAATTTCGCCAATTTCTTCTGACGCTAAGGCGCGCTAAGCTTGCGTGCACCGACGCAACAGTGACCACTTGTGTGATGTTTTCGTTCTGTAGGGTTATTTATTCATGTGGTATTACCATAGAATAGAGAACTAATAGCGTGGGCTGCACTGCGACATGCTACCTCCTCGGTCCTGTGGGTATTACTTTCTACACACCCACTGCAGGGCAAAATCCCCAACTATCCCCCTCCAATCCTCTTTATGCAATACAAACTCGGGCCAATCCTTCAAGAAGATATGCAAGCCATTACTCTATCTTCTCCTGAATCTTCACCTATGTCATCATCCATCTTACGGAACCCATTCTGTAGCCATCCAGTTTTCGAGTAGAAGGACCCTGCCTTCTATGCTGACACTTTTTTTAGGGGATGAGCAGACCGTCAAATTGAACAACTTTCTCTATGGCACCAGCATCAAAATCGCTGTTCCCTACAAAACTGCAAACCTACTTCAGCCAAATGTATGGGACAGACAGCTGATTTGGTCCCATACAGAAAGTTGTTCAGTTTATTGGTCTGATCATCTCCTTAAAAAAGTGTCAGCATCTTATGAAGGACCCTGTATATATTTTTTTCTTTGTAAGTTCATTGACTTTACTATTGACTGTCGTGAACAAAAAACTTACCTACATAAATAACGTATAGACTTTAATCAAAACTGATCTTAAATAAAGAACTATAAAACACATTTTCAGCTGAAATACAGCAGCAAACTCGAAAAGTCTTTACTGCCATTCAAATAGTCATTACAACGCTCCAAAATGAATAGCCGATTGCACTAACGACATGACAGCTAATTAGCGCGCATCATCTGTAATCACTGTGTAGTTAAGGCTTTATCGAGTTTTGATTGGATTTTGACGCCAGAATTTTCGGCTAGTTGAAAAAAATGGCCGTTTAAAATTCTCTTTACAACGAGTCCAGTCGAATTGATATTTGATATTAATTGATTCGTGTTATAAAACACGAGTGTATTTTGTGAGATGAATAATGAGCAATTTAAATGTATAACTAGTGGCGGCCGCGACCTCGTATGCGTAGACAACTGATTTTATACAGGGTGTAAGAGACAGCCCTCCGCAAACTGAAACGGTGAACTCAGACCATCAGGCCTATCATGAGTTTTCACCGTTCTTTACTACTGTAGTTATGTCACCAATTTTGTATTGAATTTCGTACAGCGCTCCTAGTGGTTACGTTGAGAACTAATTTCTGTCATACGAATTGGCGACGTAACTACAGTAGTAAAGTACAGGGAAAACTCATGGTAGGCCCTCAGACTGAGCCACTTTCACTATGGAGCCTACCTCAGGAAAAGGAACCGCGAAAAAAAATCAACTGTCCCATACATTTGAGTCGAGCAGGTACGGCAGTTTTGTATGGGACAGCAGATTTTATTCTTCGCGTATCCTGAGTAAATAACAGAACGAAAGCATCATACAAGTGACCACTGTCGCGTCGGTGAACGCAAGCAAAGCGCGCCTTAGCGTCAGCGCAGGAAATAATGCGAACAAGTCACAGGGAATGGATCTCTTGCACGTTATTTTCAATTCTATTGAATAAACATTGAGTTAATTATCAATTGAATAATGAAAACTGTTAGAACAGTTTTCCGCTAGGTGTGCGCTGACCATTAGACGTGATTCGTACAAACATGTGCGAACGTAACCTATCTGAATGTGTGCAAGTGTTCGTGAGTGCACCGACAGCAGTAGCTTGTAAGAAACGTGCGTTCTGGTAGGGATATTTATTCATGTGGTAATACTGACCAATATCCGGTTATGTATTATATTGTTAGAAATCCTCGGTTAGCCGCCCATCAAATTTATGTTAACCTACATCGAATGTGTTTGAAGCCTAATACAAGTCCCATCAGTTTCTGCCTCAAATACCAATCACTCTGTAATAACATTAACCCAATCATCCTTACCGTAATACAAATATCAGCTTTAAAACAAAGGCTCAAGGTTGCTTTTGTGAATGCTTCCTATATTCGATGTTTTGAGTGGACGATCCCTTTACAAAATCGTGTGAATTGTTCGTGAAATGGACTCTGGAACAGTGCTATTTAACGTTTGTGGGTAGGGTTACCAAATAAAACGATTAAAAAAATACAATCATAATAAAAGTTGCCTTCTTGTTTTGGCTATTTTTTCTGTTAAGTATACCCAATTAAAGTTTTTCATTTCGTGTGTACGGAAAAAATATCTAGTAGCATATGTATTTGTCACAACTTTTTATTTTAGTAGACTTTACTATAAAATGCATAAGCATAAGCATATGCTCACGACTATATTCCCCGAGGGGGTAGTCAGAGATATTCTGAAACCTCAGAACGTCCACGTTTCACCTATAGTACCGAAACTCTGTCCAGTGTGATGTGAGCCCGTCGCCACTTATAATGGACAGTGGGTACAATACATGCCTCGAAATTGAAGCTTGCAGGTTTTCTCACGATGTGTTCCTTCACCGAAAAGCCAGTGATGTTACAAATCGTACATAAATTCCGAAAAACTCATTGGTACGAGTCGGCCTGGACGGGGATCGAACCATCGCCTCCTGCACGGCAGGCAAGGTTACTCGCCACTGGACCACCAACGCTAACTATAAAATGTGTTATTATAAATCTTATTCTGGTAGATTTAATTTAAAATTTCTAATTATGTTTACTTACTTTCCATACTAAATGCAATCAGCTTATCGAACATTTTGTATGAAAAGCAAAAAAAATTTTTTTTGTTTATTTCCCTTTGGGAAAATTGTTCCGCATCATGAGTAAAATCACCCATTAAAATTACCCTAACAACCTGTATATCAGACATTACTTAAAAGTTTGTTGTTATAAAATGTTAAATGTAAATGGAGGTGGTTGGGAATCTACCTCCTAGCGGTCCACCCCGGGCAACGGTATCACAAGCTACCAAGTTTGTGGTGGCGGCTGAACGATCCCCCATAGCAGTGTGGTAGGCTCCGCAACGAGCCGCCTGGCTCGCGACCCCCCGCCGGAGTCTGGCACCAAGTAGCTTGCTGCGTTCCGTCAGTGTGCAGGAGTGCCAGTGCACTTTTGGGTAAGCTCGCTTCACCTTCGACCACATTTTTGTCCTGAGGACTAGATTGAGGTCAATAGCAAACCCATACATAGTAAAAAAAAAAATAGACAATTAAATCTACCAGAAAGCAGAAACGCATGATTTTAGTTTAGTACCATATAAAAGTAATATACCTTACCTTCCTAAAAGACTGTCCACACCAGATCCACTTACCATAAATCGTTTGGTAAACTCGATTAAGGAAAGTAATTCAAACATCAATCAGGTTTTATAATTAATGGCTTGAAAGCTGATTGAGACTGACGTCAAATGAGTTTTAGGTTTCGAATCTATAATTATTTATACAGAGTGTAATTGAAATGCGTTATACTGGGTGTAACAAAATACTTAAGTGCGTTCACACACGATGACGCACTGACGGAGCAGCAAACGTCAGTCCGTCATTTGTGAAGCAAGGAGTTGTATGAAACCGCACGTAGAAGCACACACGGTGACGCATTGACGCACCGGGTGTGGTTCTATGGACTGACATCTGCCGCTGCGTCAGTGCGTCATAGTGTGTGTACGCTCTAAGGGTCTGCTTCAGTCCATGAAACTGAACAACTTTCACTATGAACCCAACTACGAAATCGCGAAAAATATAATAAAAATAATAAAAAAATAATAAATCTGCTGTCCCATACAAAACTGCTGTACCGACTCGACTAAAATATATGGGACAGCTGATTTTTTTCGTGAATTCGAAGTTGGCTCCATAGTGAAAGTTGTTCAGTTTGATGGTCTGTAGCAGTCTGAAGCACCTCCTTAAGTATTACTAGGGTGTTTTGTTACACCCTGTTATTTTGGAGGATGCTTCAGTCCATCAAATTGAACAACCTTTACTATGCGACCGACATTAATATCAAGAAATAAAAATCTGCACGGCTAACATGCCACCCACGACAAAGCGTTTAAAAGAGAAAAACGTCATGCGCGCTCTTTTTGGCGTACGTAAAATAATAAAGATGGAGGCACGTCTCGATTTTTGTCGTTTTCTCGGCGGTGGCATGCTAGAGGGGCTGCTGCAGTGTTCCATACATTTGGGTCGAGTATTGACGCGCGACGTTCTCTATGGAACATCAGTTTTTTTTTCACGTTTTCAATATTGGTCTCGTAGTGAAAGTTGTTCAGTTTGATCTGAACCATCCTCTAAAATATACTTGACTATGTCAAGAACTTAACAACTTGTACAACAACGAAAACGAGAAAAGAAAAACTGTTGTTCAATAGAAAACGTTATCGTCTACTCGATCCGAATGTATGGAACAGCCGATTTTTTAAAGCACAGGGTTTGTCAGGTATCGGGTTTAAGTCCCGTCCGTGGCTTAATTTTTTCAATAATTAATTTGATTTTAAATAGCACAACAGTTATTTTTTGAATAACAATATTTAAAAATGGAAATATGTGTTAAAATTTCGTAGAAAATAACAAAAACTAGGAGTGAAAATAAAACAAATAAACTTGGCACGTTCAATTCAAAATTATCATTTATTCTTAAATCCAAATGACAGGTAATTACATTTCTTATTTATAATATTATTATGTTAAAGTTTACATCACTTATTACGATTATTAATTATGTTACATTTTTATTTACAGTTGCTGGTATAATGTTTTTGAAAGTACTGTCCAAAAAGCCAGCGACGTCAAATAATAATAATTATAATGTAATTTTACGCATGTATGGGTGTAGCAACTGATACAAACTAATTAAAAGTCAAACTCAAAATGATACCGACTCAACACAGAAAAATTTAAAAGTCGATAGATATTAGAATGAAGGACAGTACTTCAGGAAGATTACCTATTTAATTTGTTAGTCCCAAGAAAGATTATAATTATGGTTATTGAAAGAAGATTCCAAGAATAGTAAACACAATAATTACTGTAAAAGTAAAACTGAAGAAGGGGGCAAGCATATGCTCACGACTATATTCCCCGAGGGGGTAGTCAGAGATATTCTGAATCCTCAGAACATCCACGTTTCACCAGTAGGTAATACCGAAACTCTGTCCAGTGTGACGGGGGGTGAGCCCGTCGCCACTTATAATGGACAGTGGGTACAATACACGCCCCGAAATTGAAGCATGCAGGTTTCCTCACGATGTTTTCCTTCACCGAAACGAAAAGCCAGTGGTGTAACAAATCGTACATAAATTCCGAAGAACTCATTGGTACGAGTCGGCTTGGACGGGGATCGAACCATCGCTTCCTGCACGGCAGGCACGGTTACTCGCCACTGGACCACCAATGCTTCGAAAAAAAATAATTGAAAAACCAGAAACTATTAAAATACAATGTTCAACCATTCATCAATCCATCCATCACAGCCCTTGATCAGTCCGTCTTCGGACATAGGCCTCCTTCATATTTCTCCATGACGTCCTGTCCCTCGCCCTCTGCATCCAGTTGGGACCCGCGTGTCTCCTAAAATCATTGACCCATCATCATCATCCATCCATCATATCATTCAACCATTCGAATAAAATAAACTATTTATAAGAAAGAAAATAAAAAAATAGAGGGTAAGAGACTTTGCCCAGCAGTGTAATGAAATAGGCTACTAAAAAAAAAGAAAAAAAGAACGAAAGAGAAGTTTTACGACGCATGTTGCTGAAGCAGATTTTATACAGGGTCCAGCTTAATGTGTTGATGGTTTTTTAAGGGAATGACCAGGGACGACCAGACCATCAAACTGAACAACTTTTGCTACGGGACAAACATTGAAATAGCGAAAAAAAATGCTGTTCTGTCTTAAAAATCGACGGCATATTTTAAGAACTACTTATGTCTATTAAGTTGCTGAATTGGATAATGTTATAAATTTATAATTTTGGTTTTATTTCAATAAATGTAATAAGTTGTTTTCAAGCGAATGCTTATTAAAACAGTACAGTCAAAAACATTATTATTCAGCTTTAATATTATTGTACTCGATTTGGTATACTTGCCTTTATAATAATTATAACCAACTGTAAAATGTTCAACATTGAAAAATACGGAGCACTTTTTAGCTAAAAAATACTGAAGTTTATTTTTGTTACATAAAAATGAATACTTACATATTTAAAAAGCTTGAATCGTGTTCGGAAATTTTACTTTATAAAAGCTGGCTGTTTAATAAAATTTTATGTTTTAAATGTTAAAAAATACTTAGGTAGGCAACGAAAAACATAAAAATTGGTAAAGTAGACTAAGGCTGGCTGGACACAAAAAATTTTTTAGGCTTAAACATATTCTTTCATACCGCTCCTAAGAACAAGAACCTAAAGTAATAGAAGGAGAGACGGAACTGACTCTTTTTACAGTCCTGTTTTCTTCAATAGGCGGAGTAATGGAACAGAAAGAGAGTGATAAAAAAAGCAATTGTACTTGGTACAAGCTTCAGAATGGATACCTTTGATACCTTTATGACACCCAATTAAAAAGTCACTTAATGACAAATTTGTAGGTATAGTCTATGACTATTAGATGACTATACCCTATGCTCATATATTTTGGTTGCGTAATACTTCAGTACGTGTGATAGGCAAGATTTGCTTCCGACTCTGTTGTCTATAGCAATGCACGCCCAAATGTCATAGCGCGGTTTCTATTACTGTAAGTTCTTGTTCTGAGTACTGCTCATACTGATGACAGTGGCAGCAATTTATTTAAACATGTTTAATTCTAAATACTTTTTGGTGCAAACCACCCTTAAACCCAAATAAAAATATGCACTACAAAAACATTATTTATATAACTACATTGATAAAAAACACATTTAACTAGAAAAAATCACACTGACGATTTTTTTATATAGAAAATTATAAAGGTCTAATAAAATATGGGCATCATTTAAACGTTTAGCAACGTATTCGTACTTTTGTGAGCAGAAAAATATATTCGGTTAGCAAAAATGGCTAGTTGGTTAGCAACACATTTCCAAATCAATCGGCAATTAATGTCATACTGGACTGCTCTAAAATGTATTGTATTGCCAATTAAAAACATAAGCTGCATTGAACCACGTTTAATCAAATATTTGTAAGCACTCAGAGGATAAGCAAAAAGTCTTAGGGCCTAAATATTTTGACATAATTTCATACAAAATATGTCAAACTATCTGTCGGATAAGCTAACAAGAACTTACCCAGAAGTGGTGAAACAGGCCCTTAGTCAGTTAGCTAAAAATTAGCCTAACCCAATGAAGTCGGGTGCCGCAACAAACTCTCACTTCGCCTTTTTGGAATAATACACTCTAGGGGTAGTACAGACAAGACTGCGTGGAAGTGGTGTGCTCTGAGTGTGGTGTTCTAGGACAGACTTTAACCTAACCTAACCCATGCACTGAGTCGGTTCTGGGACAGACTTTATCCCCAAAACCATAATATGCAATACCTATTAGATAAACAGTTTCTAGGCACGTTTTCTCTGTAGATCAATTGTGAAATCTTGCTGACCAAGTAATTAATTTGCAGCGTGGCTATTTATTAAGCAGACACTATTACATGCTGACTGCATATTGGTAACATTGTTGACTAATTTAGGATTGTTTGCAGAACAAGGGTTGCACCCAGATTTTTATTAATTGCCAGCAAAATCTTTGTAGGTATGCTGTCCAAATGATTTAACGGCAGATTTTTGTTGCTGACCTAATTTCTACTTGGAGTCACGTTGCAGGAATTGACCCGAGCACACGTCTCGCGTGGTTCTCGCGCGTCGCGTTTTTGCCTGCCACAAGGCTCCGCAATCCTCAATCTCTTCTTGTTCTTGAACAAAAACAATCCCTGAGATTGGGATAGATACTCCCATAAATTACACTTGACACTGGCGGAAATGCGGTGCTACGCACAAGCAAAAAGCCATTAATTATAAATAAAAAAAAAATGTCTACTTCCCATAAAATATCTTTATAGGTACTTAATATTTAAAAAGTTTATTTATGACACCGTTGAACTATTTCAGAAAGAGTCGTTAAAACAAGTAATATTGTAATTTTAACCATACTTAAATAAAACATATTATTTAAAAATAAAATCCGGCAGTTAATAATTTACGAGTAATTTCAGTTCATAACATACTCGTAGCAATATTATATTAAGCTACACAAATACAATCGGCTTTTCTGAATTACTGGGTAGGTAGTAATATTAAGTACCTACTTAAATTAATATTTGCAAGTAGACGAACCATTTTTTGTTTTGTTTTGTTTTTCTATCCGTTGTATGTTATTATTGTTTGATGTATTAATCGAAAAATTATGTCATTCACAACACAATCACAATATGAATCGACTCAATTTGCGATGGGCATAGTTGGGTATTGGTCTACATGAAATATAGGTATTTTATTTTAATCCTTTCATTAAAAAAAAGGTGAGAAAATGAAGCTAAACTCTCATTTTCATTGAGTTTTTCTAATGAAATGTTTATGACGTAATTCTGTATTTAGTACAAAGTTCATACAAAACGCACGTTTTGACGGCCGATAAAGAGAAGCTGATTTGCATTGACGTAGAATACTATGGGCGCTGGGTATAGTACAAAATTCTCGAAAAAAGTGTCCGAGACTAATCTTCACAAACCTATTGTACGCGTATAGTAATGAAAATGCTGAAATTCTTTTTCATTTTGCTTGCGTAGTTTTTACCGCATCGTGGCAAGGCGTGCACCGCGCGCGCTCGCGTGCGCGTCGTCGACCGTTCAACCAAAGACTGTCGCGTCATTAGGTCTCTTTATACGTTTTAAGTCTCTTTTGGTTCGGACACTTTTGAGCGCGGACCCTTCGTCCAGTAGAAGTCAATGCTGATTTGACTAGTTGTCAACTAGCCTATTATAAATAACTAAAAGCTAAACCCGCTCGACACATCATTAAATTTTACGCATCAATAGTTGTAGGTTGGTAGTTGTAGGAAAGTTTCTGTCTATTTCAAAAAGAAATGCGGTCGTTTTTCAATATGACCGTACCTTCATACAACCTGAACTGAGTCGTACCACAACCAACTATCTATTTAACCGTACAGTTAGGCCCTGTTCAGACGACCCGCGTCCGCCCCGCGCCTGCCCCGCGTCCGCCCCGCTCTCAGCCCGCGCTCACCCCGCGACCTAAAAATACATTGCTTGCAATTTGAGTCTTATGACACGATAAATAAATCTCGTATTGTGTTTTGGGGGAGTACCCGCGCCCGCCCCGCACCAGCTGCGTAGCGGGCGGGGTGCTGGGCGGGTGCGGGTGCTTCCCCAAAATATAATACGAGATTCATTATCGTGTCGTAAGACTCAAATTGCAAGCAATGCATTTTAAGTCGCGGGTTGAGCGCATGCTGAGCGCGGGGCGTGCGCGGGTCGTCTGAACATGGCCTTATAGCAAAGTACACGCGGTGACCCATCAAGCTATGCAAACCAAAATAAGTTGACCGCGTGACGCTATACGTTAAGCAACATCCAAGCGGCCAGCTTATCTTGGTTTTGTGTAGCTTGATGTGTCGCTGTGGGTACACGGTCTACATTAATAAGATTAATCTTCTTCTTCGCCAGCATGAGTTATATCGCAAGACAATAGTTCAAATTAAACAAATTGGTTTCTAGGCATTTTTTCAGCTCGGCATAGAAGATATCTTTATCAAAACAAACTTGTTCTATTGTTTAGCTAAAAAGTGCAAATATCAACCATCTGAGAGAGTATTTTATACAGGGAAAGGACTATAACAATACAAACCACAATAAAGTCTGAGTAGTAGTGACACTTCATACCAATACACTTAGCTCTCCATCGAGACGTTCTGAGTATCTATTCAGGATGGTTTACTGATAAAGAACTTATTGAGAAAGCATTGTGTTTTTGTTATCCGTCCTATCTTCTTGAGCATTAGATGGCTCTCAATAAAGACATACCCTTCTGACGCAGTCGGGAAAAATCCACCAAATAAGACTTAACCGATTTTCATTATAAGTATTACCATTATTATCGAATCCCCATGTAATATTTAATTTGTTTAATAATAATTTAAACACGTCTTCCGATTTAAAGGATTGATTTGAGCATGATTTGAAATAAAATTTTCTTTAATATTTTTATTTAACTAAGAACAAAAACTTCAAGCAGATGTAGGTACTTAGGATCAACCAAAAGTATTATTGCAAATCTCAACACTATCTGACACAGTGTGGGAAAGGATTTATAAGCAAACAGTTGGCTGATATTTTTTTCGATGCGTTCGCAGTTTTGACTGTCCATCTAGACATTATTATACTTTATTATACTTTAAAGAAGGTGGCCGGGCCCGTTGGATGAGGGCAGCGTAGGATTTGTCGTTGTGGTGACCTTTGAAGGAGGCCTAGGTCCAGCAGTGGACGTCTCTTGGCTGAGGTAATGATGATTATGACTCGAACTGGATTCAATTTGCGATAATAATTTATTTAGATATTGTGTCTATGTGTACGATAAAGTATAGAATTTATGTCAAATATAATTCCTCCTTCTTTTTCTTGTAGTGCTATCTATCTCCTATTGGAGGTTGGTTATCATTGGGGCTATTCGGACCCAGAAGACTGTGCAGTCCTGAACAGAGAGATAGTGTTCATATAGAACAATTGAGACAGGTTCTTTTACCAGGCATTCGTCGCCCTACAATTTTCCCCTGCATCTGGAGAAGTTAGTAATTTTCTCTTCTTGTAATTTCTCCTTCATTTTAAATAGCCAGTTAATCAATAATATGAAGTGTCCCTACCTATTTATCTTAACCGTGATACAACATTGTATGTACAAATAACGTTATCCAAATTCACTATAGTTGTATGAGAGTAGCATACTCAATGATACCAAAGTAACCAATAGTTGTATGATTGTATGTATTTCTTTTGTGGGAGCCGCCGAGTTGTTCCCATGTTGCATGGCAGCTGGTGTTTCACCTGTAAATAAAATGTAATTTAGTAAAATGAAGCTGATATACGAATAATCATACTTTCTTTTAAATGAAAACCTGAGGTACATTTTGCAAAGAAAAACACTTAAATCATGGGCGAAAGTTCCATTTCCCTGAGCTATATTTTCAGGTAATTCTGATTAGCATTACGTTTTTTAGTAGAATTTTGTTCTCTAACACTCAGTTGTAGAATCGGTTAAAGTCTAAACTCCATTAAATCTCTTGCTAGTTTTTACAACGATTAAAAGACAAATAAAATCGGTCAAGTGTGAGTCGGGGTCCTCGCGCATCGAGGGTTCCGTACCACACCACTACAGAACACAACATTAACTTGGGAAATAACTTTTTTCTCCGGGACCTTAAACGTGAGACCGACTCACACTTGGCCGGTTTTTATTATTTTTTGTTATACTCTAGAGTTTGCTCTATAATCACACCAAATTTGACGCTTGTATGTATTACCGTTTTTACGATAGAGCGAGAAGAAAAAACGTTGATAAAAACTAGTTTCTTGTTGAGAACTTGTATCTTTTATCTTGTATCTTTTACTTGTATCTTTTTGACAATTTTATTATTTGTTAACAAATCCGCCGTAACGATGCATATTCTGTGAAAATTTCAACTATCTAGCTATTACGGTTCAAAAGATACAGGCCTAAATAGATAGGACGGACGGACGGACGGACAACGTAGGCTTAGTAAAATAGGGTCCCGTTTTCACCCGTTGGGTAAAAAACCCTAAAAATGACAACAATAGATTTAATGGAGGATTAACTTTACTTTAATAAGCTTTTCTGCAACTGAGTTTTACTGACATAATCAATGGTATTTTTTCTAATATGGGACTAATCTGTTTGATAATACAACATAATATGTATTTAAAATAAAGTGAGATTAATAAATTATTAAAACCGACAACACTTCACTACACAGGAAATTAAAAGGTCGAGAAAGTCGAAGGAAAAATAATTTCCGCACAATTTCAATTTACCCATATTTTTAATCTCCTTTGGTAATATTATTATGCGTAACTTAGCCGGGAAACTCAATTAATCTTAGACCAGAGTATCATAGAAAAGGAGATAACTTTAGCTTGGTGATACTTTTTAAGTGACGATTAAAAAGATTTGTAAATAATTAGTAACCACTTTTCTCAAATAAGGAATTCTTTTAGTTTAAAAACAATATTACAAGCAAATATTTTATTTAGAGCGCATTATAATAAAATCATTGATTACAATATTGTTTTTACACAGGGTGAAATTTATATCATTAGCATCCTTTTTAACTAAGAGTCTACCCATAAAACTGAACAACTTTTACTATGGGAGCAAACTGATCGGAGCAAAAAAAAATGCTGTTGCATACATTTAAGTCGAGTTGGCATTGCACTTTAGTATGGAACAGACGATTTTTTTTTGCTCCGTTCGGCTTGCTCCCATAGTAAAAGTTGTTCAGTTTGATAGGAGACTCTTAGTTTAAAAGGATGCTAATGATATCAATTTACCGTGTATAGGAATAAAATAAGTCGTTAATAAGTCTTTAGAGTATCCTATTCCATCAGATTCAAGAAGATATGGAAGAGAGAGCGCACACTGAAAAATATCCTGCGAAGTCGAATTTCTAAATCTGCAATGAGGATTCATTAATTCATAATGATACGGCTGGTATTTATACCCTGTCTCAAATATCATCAATATTATTATAATTTAAATCCTCCAATTAGGAGCAAATCATAACATTACATCCGGGTATTTAAACGCGTAGCAAAATTTTGCTTTATTACATTCTCGTAAATTGAAATACATAAATACAATGATTGTCTTACGAAACGACTACGTTTTAACCTACTAAATAGGAGCTCAAAAGAAAGGTGATTCGCTTACTAAGTAGGTACTTTAAGTTATCCTAGCACACTACCTCTCTTTACTCGCTTGGCCACCTAGAAAGAACGGGTGAGGATCGGCATGCCAGGGGAGTATAACTAGGCCAGCCTACTGGCTGGCGACGTCCATTGGATCGTCCTTGGTAACACTAGAATAAGGTAGTGGAGTTATGAAGCTAAGCATGGAACTATGTTAATATTTTTATAATATTAATCAGTAATATAATAATTAACGATTTTCATTGCAATGAATTGTATGGGTCGCCTGTATAGGTTTTTCTGTGCCTGAAATAAACAAACGTTTTTTATATATTTTTTATTTTAACACGGAAAGAAAAATCTGAGAATTTTATTTTTTTGTTCTTCTATGAAACAATTCTTTATTATGTTGATTTTCCAAAGATTTTTTTCGTTGTAAACTATAATTCTTGTTGACATTACTAAAATATGACTATATTCTTTTATGACGATGCATGTTGCGAATATTACTTTGATTTCTGTATTGATCATTACTAATATTGGGACATAACTGAAATGTGCTTATAACAAAAAAATGTCTAGTAAATACTTGCTACTAAAAAATAATAAATTTCAACTACTTATTTTATTTTAGTAGACTAACGAAAATTTGTTGCTGTAAGTACAATGTTTTTCAGAGTTTTTTCCGTGAAGAAAATGGCGGGATGTTCCGCAGGAACGGGAAAAGTACCGCTCATTTCGGAGAACAAGACTCACTTCGGGTTTCTGAGCCAGCCGAGTTATTTCATACATTGTAACAAAGACAAGGAATACTCACTCTGAATTACATGTACGGTGACAGAAGCAGCTTTTGCGTTGGCGGGAACACACGTGTAGTTACCAGCGTGTCTTGGCTCTGCCTTGCCGATGACCAGTTCACTCGTCTGGCGACCGTTGTGGACGCTTACGCCATCTAGACGAAAAAAGAAAACATTACATGCTTAGATAAAATATCTTGGACTTATCTCATGTTCCAGAATCGTGACTGGACGTGACAGATTGGATCGTGACTTAAAAACAAATCAAATATAGATAAACGATAAATGCTGTTCCATATACGAACAGCAGATTTTTTTTGCTCTAACAGGTTTGCTCTAATAGTAAAAGTTGTTCAGTTTGATGGATGAGCATGTGATTTAATGGTTAATGATACTTTTTCTCCCCTCCAGATGGAAAGCGACAATTTTCGTCCCGCTGCACTAAACGAAGTTGCCGCTTTCCACCTCCGTCAAGGAGAAAAATAGTATACTAACCTCGGGCCAGTAAATAAAAACAGATTACATAAAATCTGAGACCTTTCTTACTTTCCTGCCCTCGGTGAGTAATCTACTATTCTAGTTCTAGAGTAGAGACCGCGAACTGTAGGCCTCGCATGCCACCCCCGAGAAAACGATAGAAATCGAGATGTGCCTCTATCCTTATTATTTTACGTATGACAGAAAGAGCGCGCATGACGTTTTTCTCGTTTAAACGCTTTGTCGTGGGTGGCATGCTAGCTGTGCAGGTAGGCGTAGTGTGGGACGCCCTGCTGCCCCCTGGACAGACGACCCAAAAAAGTAGCAGGGAGCGGCGTTTGGATGAGGAAGGACAAGTTATGTGGCGCGCCTTGGGAGAGGCCTTTGTTCAGCAGTAGACGATGATGGGTTGATGATGATGAGATGAACATGGAAAAAAAATCATCAATCAAATTTTTTACACCTTTTATAGGCTGATGATGATGACGATAATGAACGAGAATGTGAAGTCTAATAATAAAAGCAACATAAATTTTTAAATTCCCTACTGGTTTTTAACTCCAATATCGTTGCATTTAAAATAAAAGTTTAAAAGAGTACGATTTTTATTTATATTTACTTAACCACGTTTCTACAGTTTCTGTTTTCAGTATAGGAAATACTACGATTTAGTAGCCTTTGAAGTTTGTTAGTGCAAGTTTACGCTTCTCGAATACAAATTAATGGGCAAACATTTGGTTTCCAGTTTAAAAGTTACTCAAGCGCCTGGATAGAGATAAAGATGTAGAATAGTAGATGTGCTTTCCCAATCGTCGAGTTTTAATTAAGTGGATGAAGAATGTTAATAAATAGGTACTCGTATAAACTTAAATGCATTACATAGGTACTTCAGAATATCAAAGTGAAAAATTTTCACTACATACATACATATTCTCACGCCTGTCCCACTGGGGTAGGCAGAGTCAACGGAACGCCACCTGCGTTTTTTTTTCGCGATTTCGATATTGGTCCCATACAGAAAGTTGTTCAGTTTGATGGTCTGATACTCCCCTTAAAATAGATTCAGTTAATTTTTTTAGACCTTATACAGAGTGTTTCATAAGTAAGAATAAATTTTTAAAACTCAGAAGATGACTCATAAGGGGTTGTTTAGACCGTCAAACTGAACAACTTTCTCTATGGGACCAACATCGAAATCGCGTAAAAAATAATTTTATATCCCATACATATTTTAGCTCTGCCGTTCTTATCATAATCAACGCACTTGCATGGAGGGAGAATTCGAGAAAATGGCGCCTAAAGTTTTTTTTTTGTTTTTTGTTTACTCTTAAAATACTAGCAGACATTTATTATTTTTTAGTTATCGACTATATAGAACAGGCTATGAACTTTCTTTTTGCAATATTCATTTTTCTTAAATAATAATTTTTCATATAAATAAACCCCAAAATGTTGTTTAGAATTGTAAACATAGATTAATTTGTCTTTATTTCCTAAGCATAACCATCGCATGTGTTACAATTGCGTAGCTTATGTCTAGGAAATGCAATTACGTCACTTATGCCTAGGATAAATATTATAAATCAATTAATATGTCCTAGACATCACCAACGCAACTAGCGCAAGTGCGATTATTATACCTGGGAATCAATAGCAGAGGTAGCAAATACGTTGGCAAATACGTTCTTTATGACTAGTAAGAAGGTCACGGTCAAGGTTACATAATATGAGATGAAATAAAAAAAAACACCTCCTCTTTAAATAAACCTTTTTGTCGCATCAGCAAAAAAATTAACAAACAAAGAAAGTATCCTTCAAACAATGAAAGTATCTCCTGAAAGTATCCTCATGGAGGAAAGGCGCGAGATGATTCTGCAGTCTTCAGATGATGCGAATAGGTACCAGCAGCTCAATAATAATGCAGATTTCAAAGTCTGTACTTAACTTGCGACATGCGTCGGTTTAACACCGAGCGTATTAGGGAGGCTATAGAGCGGAACAAAGGCTCCAAAGTCTTCGCAAAGGATCTGTCTATTCGGCAAAGCCAGCTATCAAAGCTGATGACTGAGGATGGCAGAATCGTATCGTTGAAGCCTGAGCTTCTGAGAGAGGTTGAGAAATTCTATGGACAGTTATACACGTCAACACGGAGACCCGCTACAAATCAGGCTAAAACAACAAGGCACCGGGTGATGACGCTATTACGGCCGAGCTTCTGAAGGCGGGTGGAAAACCGGTTCTGAAGGCCCTTCAGAAACTGTTCGATTCCGTCATACTCGAGGGAAATACGCCGCAGGCATGGAACAGAAGTCTGGTGGTGCTCTTCTTCATAAAGGGTGATAATGCCCTGCTGAAGAACTATAGGTCCATCTCCCTTCTTAGCCATGTCTACAAGCTGTTTTCGAGAGTCATTACGAACTATCTCACGCGCAGGTTCGACGACTTGCAGCCTCCCGAACAAGCCGGCTTTCGAAGGGGTTTTAGCAGCGTGGACCACATACATACGCTCCGGCAGGTGATAAAGAAGACCGAAGAGTATAACCTACCCCTTTGCTTGGCGTACGTGGACTACGAGAAAGCCTTTGATTCGATTGAGACTTGTGCTGTACTGCAGTCTCTTCAGCGATACCAAGTAGACTAACGGTAGGTACATCGAGGTGCTAAAATGCTTGTACAAAAACGCATGTCTATGTCAGTTCGACTACAGTACCAGAACTCGAAACTTATCCTTATGCAGCGAGATGTGAGGCAGGGAGACGTTATATCTCCGAAACTGTTTACCGCTGCACTGGAAGATGTTTTCAAGGTTCTGTACTGGAAAGGGCTAGGCATCAACATAAACGGCGAGTACATAAGTCACCTTCGGTTTGCCGATGATATAGTCATCATGGCGGAGACTAATAGAAGAGCTCAGTTGAATGCTCGATGATATTAGCAGAGCCTCCGAACGAGTTGGTCTGAAGATGAACATGGACAAGACAAAGATCATATCAAATGTCCATGTTGAACCCACTCCTGTAACGATTGGAAACTCTGCGCTCGAAGTTTTTGACGATTATGTTTACCTGGGACAAAGTATTCAGATAGGTAGGTCCAACTTTGAAGAAGGTTCTCGAGTTGCGGCCGCGTACCGGAAAGCGCAGCGTAGGGTATACCGACGACCTGGTGAAGGCGGCGGGAAAACGCTGGATGAGGGCAGCGCAGGACCGGTCGTTATGGCGATCCTTGGGGGAGGCCTATGTCCTGCAGTGGACGTCCAGCGGCTGAGATGATGATGATGATGATGACTCAAAAACTGCTGGACCGATTTTGATAAAACTTTATGTGTATGAAAGTTTATGAACAGAAATAAAACATAGGATAGTAACTTTCTCTTTTTCTCATTTTTTGGCTGATGCGGGTAAATTACAAGGTTTATTTAAAGAGGGCAAGTTTTTTTTATTTCGTCTCATATTATGTAAGTGACCTTCTTACTAGTCATAACGAACGTATTTGCCAACGTATTTGCTCCCTCTGCTATTGATTCCTAGGTATAATAATTGCACTTGCGCTAGTTGCGTTGGTAATGTTTAGGATCAATGTTTATGATTAGTAATATTTTTTGTCTAAGCAAATAAATTCTAAACATAACAATCGCATCTACTCAAATATGATGTTTATGACTAGTAGAGGTTAAGTAAATTATCTATAAGTTACCACCAAGAGTAACGTAACAGTCAAGTGCGTTGATTATGCTTAGAATTTATTATTATTGTTAACTGTGATAATCCTAGGCAAAACAACCGCATGCGATATTGCGGTGCTTATTATTAGTAAGTGTGAAGAACCTTTTGAATGACTTACTAAATTAAGTATCATAATGGCTATCACGTGGTATATGTTTAGTATACCTATGGAAAGTTTGCAAGTGCGACAAATTTGCTTATCAAAAAACCACATTTAAAATAAGAAAATCAAAAATGGGATCAGTTATGCTTGTAGATCGCTTTACGCTGATTCCGAATATGCCCATAACTCAATTTTTCCAAAAATGTCGATTGCGCTGATTATGATAAGGGCGGCAGAGCTCTAGTCGATTTGTAGAGTATAGAACATAATTTTTTTTTTTCGCGATTTCGATATTGGTCCCATAGTGAAAGTTGTTCAGTTTGATGGTCTACACCACCTCCTTAAATGTTTATTTGTAGTTTTGTAACACCTTGTATAAGCCTTATAGATTCCACTCGTAAATCTGCTTTCATCCATTCTTTCCATATGACCAAACCAACTACATCCTCTTTCAGACCACAACATTATCTAATAAAACTATTTTTCAATTTGTCCATTACAGTTACACCACAAATACATCTCATTATTATTTCCACGGCATTAATCCTACTTTCTTGCGTCTTCAATTTTCACTGAATTTTTAGAGAAAAAATCTGCCGTTCTGTTCAAAAAGTCAATCACTGCTACTCGACCCAAATTTAGGTAAGAAACAGCAGATTTTTAAACGATTTGATAAAATTACACCCATAACACCCACATAGCAACCATTACACCCAATGTGTGTGGGTGATAACACTCATTTCCAGCACTGTCATTCATAATTATACTCACACACACTAAATCAGAGGGCCTACCATGAGTTTTCCCTGTACTTTACTACTGTAGTTACGTCGCCAATTCGTATGACAGAAATTAGTTCTCGACGTAACCACTAGGAGCGCTGTACGAAATTCAATACAAAATTGGTGACGTAACTACAGTAGTAAATAAAATACGGCGAAAACTCATGGTAGACCTACAGGACTAACAATCTGCGTTGGGCACACGTGGTGGACTAATGCCCATAAACACATAATGACCATGCAGGGAGGGTGCTCCATGAGGGAGTATATAGGCTGTGATGATTATTGAATCAGGCTCAACAGCGGTAACCATTCACTAGACAATGAAGTCTAGCAAGCACGGGGAATACTCTGAACTCTTGGAACCCGCAACTTTAATCAAGCAAGACATCGGTGGAGTTGGAAAAAAAACCTGCCATGAGAGTGTCGATGAATGAATGTTTAGTTTTATTAGTACGGGAGCCAACAATTGTTTTTTTCACATACTTATACAAAATTTTGTGCAAAAATTTGAGTGATTGTGGGGGGGGGGGGGGGGAATACGGATATAATTTGAGGGAACTTTACTCGTGCCCTGCGTGCCCTAACACCTGTACGCAGGAGGAGCTCATGATCGCTAGCGACGGTGCAGTATCGGTTGCCCACTTCTGGCAAGGTACTATTTAGCGACTTTGTTCAAAATTTGAAGTCGACACGATAAGAAGAGAAGGGAACTTTGATGGTTTCTTGTTTGACTACGGAACCTTGAAAATCTCGGAAGAAATCTCTAAAACACACTGGTTCAAATTTATCATGCATGATTTTACCCATGTTACATAAAAGCTGAAATAAAAAAAATAAAAAAAGTTCGTATCCCAATCAGAGAAAATACAACTCCACTTTGAAATAAAAACATTAATTCTTAGAAAACAGACAGTAGCGATTGGCGTTGGTACTCAGCCAGGGTTGCCACCTTACCAAAGCCGCGCCTTTAGCGATTGTTTGTAGATGCTCGATTTTAAATTGTGTTTATTTTGGGACAGTGGTTCAATTTAAGGTTCAACAAACTTTTGTATTTTCATAATTGAGTCCAAAGCTTGAGAAAACACACGGCTGTGTAAAAAAATATTTTCCGTTCGGTGTTTTCTTCCTAACAGTCTTAAAGGTCATCGCTCGTTTACACAATACCGCTCCCGCACGGTAGAAGAATGAATGATTTCTATCTATCTACAGGGTGTAACAAAACACCCTAGTATTATTACTTAGACGGATGCTTCAGATCATCAAACTGAAAAAAAATCACAATGGAGCCAACTATGAAATGGCGAAAAAAAAATCTACTGTCCCATACATTTTGTTTGTATGTTTTTTTCACGATTTCGAAGTTGGCTCCATTGTGAAAGTTGTTTAGTTTGATGGTCTGAAGAAGTATTACTAGGGTGTACAGGGTATATGGTGCTAATTGTACCCATAATAGTGAACAATTTTCCCTAAGAAACCTATAGGAAATCTTTTCATACAAACGTTCGATCAGGTGATTGCATTTAGTACGAGTATGTAAAGTCCAAAAAAATATTTGGTAATTTCCTATTGGTTTCCTAGGGAAAGTTGTTCAGTATATTGGGTACAATCACCTCTTGAAGTAATACAACTGTTTACCTTTACACGCTGTAGAGCAGAGATAGACACAACCTTAAGCATATATTTGAATATTCATTCTTTGACCGTTCGGAACCGTCAATTTAGGGCTGACACAATTCTTGCCGTTTGTGTTGTTGTAGGTGACTAAGGTAAGTATTTCTAGTGAAGTGTGTTTATGGACTATTTGCTAGCCTATTATCCCCATGCCACCATTTCTTCTTAGTAAATACCCCACAGATATAAAGCTTCAATACTATCCTGCTACGATTGATAAGCCATGGTCATAGAGTAATAAAACTAAAAGTGTGAAGAGAGGACGACCAAAGAAAAGGATTCATCCAGGATTGTGTGAAAGATGTCATATTGTGTAGAAAAGGAGTGAATGCTGAAAGGACGGCTATGGAGGAAGACTACATATATTCCGCCGACCCCGAGTAATGGGATAAGGGCAGCATGAAGAAGAAGTGGTGAAGCTCAGCGGTTGCGACAGGCCAATTGTGCGGGGTTGCGGTGGCCTGGAAGAGAGCGTCTCGTATCCCGCTGCCTGCGCGCGTACCCTAACAGCTAATTCAATTAGGGTACGCCCGTCCCCTTTCGCTCCCCGCACACCGCGCAAGCGTGGACTCACCACGACCGCTGAGCTAATTACACTATGGCCTTTCAACGACGAAAGACGCCATGCCACCCGTGGATACAATCTGCACAGTCGGTGCTATTAGAATATAGCATTAGCTAATTTCATCGAAAATTAATGAAAAGGAAGATGTTTTGAACTCAAATAAAATCAAGAACAATGGCCCTACAGCCGTGATGCCATAATAAAAATGTTTTTCTCCCATCCGGACGGAAAGCGTCGATTTTCCGCTTTTACACGAAGTTAATTAAACGAAGTTAATTAAACGAAGTTGCCGCTTTCCACCTCCGTCGAGGAGAAAAATAGTATACTAACCTCGGGCAGTAAATAAAAAAGCCTCAGATCTGCCCTTGGTGTGTAATCTAATATGGACGGACAAGTTCTAAAAGAATAGGTAGTAATGCATATTTTTTGGCCAACACTTCCACATATTGGACCAAAATGGATGTTGTCTTTTAAGTTTATGTCAGTTGGACAGTTTATTTAATATTTTGGTTTCTCTCTCAGATCTCTCTTAAGAGAATATTATTCCGAGAGCGAAAATGCGCGCTGCCTACAAACGTACTATGGTGATATTTTCAATACTAACCAATTAAAGTCAATGAAATTTTGCAGAAACAATCTAGAAACAAATTTCTATGCTTCTATTGAGTCAGATTTTCGTTAAAATATACAGTTTCAATGCTAGGATTAATTTAAGATTTGTATGGAAATCTTTGAGGCACTGTAACTTGAACACTATACATTTTAACGAAAACGTGACTCCATACCCCCTTCCCTCCGGACCTCTGAGCAGTACAGACGTGTTTACAATACCACTACGCAAATAAAAAGCGAATTTTAACGAGTTTTGCACTCAAATAATCGTTGCGAATAATAGGAGTTCAGCGGAGTCAAGAGTTGGACCAACACATGCGAAGAAAAAAGAAACACACACAGTATACCACCACTACGTGAGTAAACTTACTATACTTGTTTACAAAAGAGCAAGAACGAGACACAGTGCTGTCGCGGCCACTGCAAAGGAAAGAGATATCAACATTTTGATAAACTACATACTAGAAAGTCTAACCAAGTGTCTAGTTACGCTGGCCGGCAGCACTTTCGTATGAAAGTCTCGCGTCCCAACCAGTTAACAAGACCGATTTCTACTCGTCATTGGTACTGCAGGCCAGGTGTCTAGTTAATTTGGCCGCGGATTAAAACGTATGCAACCCTCGCGTCACCACCAAATCATAAGACCTATCATCAACCTGCTTACGTTTCTGCACGCCTAGTACCTTTTCTAAGAAATCATGCCTGCAGATCGTTCTCCGTCATTAGGAAAGTCAGACTCAGATCCCGATACTTCATCGCTCCGCAAGAAACCACATTCTAAGGTGCCAAAGGGGCCTAAAAGGAAGAGAGATGACACTAAAGAGGAGGAAATGAGCTCATTTATGGAAGAAATAAAATCAATTTTATCTAAATCTGCAATACAGCAAGATGACAAATTTAAATCGTTACAAAGCAGTATAAATGAGATAAAAATTCAGAACCAAGGAATAACTTCAGCAGTGGAGTTCATGTCTGAAAAATATGAAGAGATGCGTGAGAAACTAGATAGTATGGAGAGGGAGAGGAAAAATAATATTATTTACATAAAAGAGCTGGAGGATAAAGTTGAAAATCTAGAGAGGAACAGCCGCTCAACCAGCTTGGAAATCAGAAATGTACCGCAGAAACATAAAGAAACCAAGAAAGACCTAATCGGTATCATCAGGAAAATCGGCTCTGCAGTGAATACCCAGATCGAAACCGGCGAAATAAAAGATACCTTTCGTATTAACTCCAGAGGGAGCAACAAGTCCATTATAGTTGAACTGACAACAGTAATAAAAAAGGAAGCCATTTTAGACTCAATGAAAAATTCGAGAAAGGAAAAGAAAATGCTTACCACGTCCCTTATAGATATCGACGGTCCGGATAGCCCAATATACATTTCTGAAAATCTAACAGCCAGAGGTAAGAGACTACACTTCCTCGCTCGAGACTTCGCACGAACATACAACTTCAAGTATTGTTGGATTACACATGGCAATGTCTTCCTTCGTAAAAGTGATGGTGACAAAGAACCCGCATACCGCATCACAAGTGAAGCCGACCTAGATAAACTAATGGTGTGACTAATTTTCATTCAATTACCTGTATCAGTTCCGCAATTGTTCTTCTTTTATGTTAAAATGTTTCATAATTTAGTCTATTCTTTAGTTAATATTTCGTACATTAAAATGTCTAACAAAATAGCCTATTCTATTGTCGAAT
Source organism: Agonopterix heracliana (assembly GCA_963693445.1). Lineage (NCBI taxonomy): Eukaryota > Metazoa > Arthropoda > Insecta > Lepidoptera > Depressariidae > Agonopterix > Agonopterix heracliana. The sequence continues at coordinate 9,171,945 of OY856332.1, forward strand.
ACACGAATTTCACACACACTAAAATAGCAACACGTACCCAACCACAGATAGTAAACACACTCACACCTAACCACACGATCTCAGTCAAACACACAAGCCTCTCGTTCAGCAAATCTTGCACTAGATCACGCTTCGCCTGCCATACATTCCACCACCACAAAATCCCATTCAAACATACAAGTCCCACTTTCAGCAAATATTGCAAGAAATCGCGCTTAGCCTGCCATGCATTCCACCACCACACAATCCCATCCAAACTTATAAGTCCCACATACAGCATATACGGCACTAAAACACTCTTCGCCTGTCGTGCATTCCACTACCACACAAAAGTAAGTTTAGACCACCACAAAGCACGTGAACTAAGTCCGAAAATAAAATCTTTTAAAATTCGATATCCACCAATTAAGTGAAGAGATTGACCGATCATGTGATATACCTTGTACTACTATCAATGATCCAAAAACTCTTCGCGTATTAATGAAAGAACCAGACGGCTCGACCAAAAACTACTTCAATATTATTTCCTTCAACATTAGAAGCGTCAACAGGAACCTGGACAGTCTCCTGGTGTTTATTACCTGTCTAAAGATTAACGTGGATGTAATAGTGCTCACAGAGTGCTGGTGTGATGAACTTTCAGTGCCTCCACTGATAGATGGATACAGTATGCATTTCAGCAAACGCAGCTATAATCAAAACGATGGAGTCATTATGTATATAAAGTCACACATAGCTGCTTGTGTCAACGAATTAGAAGTACAAGATGCAAATTGCCTAGCCGCGAAAATTGATAATCTAACTATCCTAGGTATCTATAGACCTTATTGTTTTAAAAATCTACACCCATTTCTCGAATCACTGGATAACACATTAAACGTAATAACCAGTAAAAATATTGTTCTTACAGGGGACATTAATATTGACACCATGGCGAACCATAATGAAGTAACCATTGATTATCTTGAAATAGTCGCCTCCCATGGTCTAACAGGCGCTGTAGATAGGCCCACACATGGACGTACTTGTCTGGACCACTTTATGGGCAAACTAGACAAGAAAACTCAATGCTATGTCCTAGACACCGACATCACAGACCACTTTCCAATATTGCTGTCAATTGAGCTTCCCCCTACCCAAAAGAATAATAAACCCGAAATACTTACCAGGACTAAAGTCGACTTTGAAGCGATAGGTATAGAACTGAAAGAAACCGACTGGACACCTATTCTTACATCCACAGACGCCAATGCAGCTGCCAAAACACTAATAAATATACTGCAAGAATTGATAGCTCGTCACACAAACATTGTCACCATATCAAAGAAATGGAGACCATTAAAACCATGGATCACCGTTGGCATGATTAAATGCTTTAGGAAAAGAGATCGACTTCGGCAAAGAAGTAAGAAGCACCCTGACGATACCGCACTAAAGACACAGTACGCTACATATAGAAATATTTGTACTGACACAGCCAAGATGATGAAGAGAGATTACTACAAAAATAAGCTTCATGAAAACACTGGTAACAACAAAGGTACTTGGAACACAATCAAAGAAGTTTGTAATCTCACTACCCAAAAAAACCCTGCCACTGAACTTCTTAAACTAGCATCTACCCCGAAGGAATCCCTAAACAATATCAACAGCTTTTTCACAACAGTTGGCAACAAACTTGCAAAAGACATCCTAACAAAGCTAGGGAAGACTGAAGAAGAGCTTATTGGAGTGGCACAAACTGCAGCTGTTACTACACAAAGGTCCATGATGTTGGCCCCAACTGACCACCTGGAGATTAAGAAAATTATATGTAATCTAAGAACCAACAGTGCACCCGGTAACGATCGAATTACGACAAATTTTTTAAAACAATTTCACGAGATACTTTCCTACCCAATATCGGTCATGTGTAACCAGAGTCTGTCCACTGGAGTCTTCCCGGGAATATTTAAGAATGCCACAGTTATCCCTATCTACAAAAATGGAGACAAAAACACGGTATCGAACTATAGACCCATTTCCCTCCTAAGCACAGTAAGTAAAATATTAGAAAAGGTTGTCAACGCTAGACTTACTAACTACCTTGAACAAAATGGTCTATTATCAGACAATCAATTCGGATTTCGAGCCAAAAAGTCAACCGAAGACGCGGTCGTTACTCTCTCAAAACTGGTTACTGACTGCCTTGATAAGGGAGAGAAGTGCACAGGTGTATTTTTGGACTTGAAAAAGGCCTTCGATACCGTGTCAATACCAATACTCCTACGGAAACTGGAAAACGTGGGTGTCCGTGGATTGCCACATGAATGGCTCAAGGACTACCTGACAGATAGACAGCAGACGATTAGCATATCAGGTCAGACTAGTGATAGCGCTCAAGTTACTTACGGCATTCCGCAGGGAAGCACGCTGGGTCCAACGCTGTTTCTGGTCTATGCCAACGACCTTTGTAAACTTCAAGTCAATGGTGGACGCATTCTCGCATTTGCAGACGACACAGCTTTAATTTTCCACAGTCGTTCGTGGGAGCAACTTCAGGCTGTAACGGAGAAGGGGCTTAACCTGGTTACTCGGTGGCTTGAGAGTAATCTCCTCACTATCAATATACCCAAAACAAAATTCATCACATTTGGGATTACCAGCGCAACCAAACCACCTGTAGACTTTACGATACCAGTCCATGAGTACCCCTGTAGGGGGGAGTGGGCCGGCGGTGTCAGGTGTCAGTGTGCTCACCTCGAACAAACACCTGCAATTAAATACCTGGGTGTGGTCATCGACGAGAAGCTTAGTTGGAAACCACATATAGAATCGCTAGCCAAAAGAATAAGACGACTAATCCCAGTTTTTAGAAACCTTCGTGACATCGCGGACACTAGGCTCCTCGTCAACGTTTATACTGCCCTGTGCCAGTCACTGCTGGCCTACTGCTTACCTGTTTGGGGAGGCGCAGCCACTTCCCACCTCCTGGAACTTGAAAGAGCACAGCGATCAGTCATTAAAGTAATGATGCGTAAGCCACGTAGATACTCTACACAGGTGCTATATGGCGAAACAAAGCTTTTAACTGTGCGCCAACTATATATACTGCACACCACGATGCGATACCACAGTCACAACGCCCCCTGGGAAATCGTACAACACAAGAGACGACTGCGTTTCCCGATAGCACCTGTTAGAACTAGCTTTGCCCAACGTCAATTTGCCTTTTTGGCCTCGTTTCTCTATAGACATTTTAGCAAAGAAGAACCTAACATCAACAAAATGAGTAGGCACTCCCTTAAAACTACCTTAAAATTGAAACTTAGTGGACTAAACTATATCGATACGGAACAATTCCTGCGCATACCACAATGATTTAATCCCTAGACATGACAAACGCGCGTACACACAGACACACCTCAACCCCCCCCCCCCCCCCCCCCACACACACTCACACACGCACACACATAATTCTAAAGCTATTTAAATAATTAATAATTGGCAAAATTAAATAAATAAATATAAACATTAGTTAAATTTTATAATGAAATATTGATACTGCATGCCTTGCTAATATTTAAGCAAGTTCATTATTGTAATTGTTATTATTATTGTACTTAAACTTTATTTCCACAAATACTGCTTCTGTTAAAAAGTTCTGTACTATGTATTGTTTCGATTTAATCATTGTTTGGGAAGGCACTAGCTCCTAGGGTTCAGGCATCTAGATTAGGAGCTAGGGTTTTCAATGTCATATTCTTATTGAGATTTAATAAAGCAAATTTTAATTTAAAATTTAATTTAATACAAGCATAGAAATTTGTTTCTAGATTGATTCTGCAAAATTTCATTGACTATAATTGGTTAGTATTGAAAATATCACCATAGTACGTTTGTATGGAGCGCGCTCCGAATAATATACCCTTAATAGCCCCGTAACTCTCAAAAACTATATTAAGTTTATCTCATCCTGTGGGGATAGGATTATTATGTCGCCGCAGACTTTCAAGATTAAACTAGCAACACTGAGCGCAGATGCAACTTTTTGCTATTCCAGCGGTCTCTCCAGCCACTTCGTCTGGATTGAACAATAAGACGAGTCTTTGCCGCGGAACTTACGAGATTTTCCTTTTAAATTAGGTCACTGGTTCACTTAAATTAGACTTTTAGTTTACTTTTTATCAGTTGAAAAGGTGTTTGGGTTTAGAATTCTGAAAAAAGGTTTGTTATGGACAAATTTTGGTTTTGCTGTGTAGTTTCTAGTTTAGGATCATGGAATTAGAGGAGATGGCCTATCGGCTTGTTTCTATAGAAAATTATGTCGCCGACAAAGGGGGTGAGGGGAGACAAAAAGCATTAGGGGAACGTGTAATTTCTCTATAGTTAGGATACTGTACTGCATTTCATTCCTATACAGAGTGTAAGGAAAAGTATAATTAACTTTTAAACCGATACTCTACCCATCATACTGAACCAGTTTTACTATAAGAGCAAACCTGTTATAACAACAATAAAATCAGCTGTCTCATACATTTAAGTCATGTAGGTATTGCAGTTCAGTCAGTATTCAACAGCAAATTTTTTTTGCTCTGACAGGTTTGGTCCCATAGTGAAAGTTGTTCAGTTTGATTGGGTAGAGTATGGTTTAAAGGTTAATGATACTTTACCTTACATTCTGTATACTATTTTAGAGCTGAGGTGACATATTGCGGTGTGATTTAGACACTCAATCGTAGCTAATCGTATCAACATATTTTTTATGATTGGTGGTTTTGTTACTACCACCCATAAACAATCTATTTATCGCTCGCTACGCAACATAGATATCAAAATTGTATCTCCCAGAAGGGTTTTAACTTAATAATATTAATACTAATGCACTCATTTCAATTAAATTCAACAATATAAAAAAATAACTTTTAAGCAACAAAAAAGCCAGCGAATTTTAAAATATGAGTTAATAATTAGAAAATACAAGCCTTAAAAATGTGAAAACAATTTTTACCTTCAGGTATTTTAGAACGATATAAATGCAAAATTTTAAATTTGGTGCTGTTGCGACCTTTTTTTTTGATAATTTGTAGGCTTAAATTGGCTCTTAAATGATATAGATACCGAAAAACAAAATTCTTAATTAGTCTCGTCTTAAACCGTAAAATGACTGGGCTATTTGCGTCGACGCCGACATTGCAAAGGAAATCCCACAGTGTTGTATTCTGAGGTCAATACTGACTATTCTAATAAAACAAAATACAACGTCGTTTTCAAATACGACAAATTAACTGTCATGGCTTTTTAATTTGCAAAACAGTCGTCCCTTCAAATTCCATAAACTTTTCCATGACAAAGTAAATTTTCTTGGGACATTAAAAAACATCTTTACGAAATCTCTAAGTAAGACCCTCTTTAAACTTCGTCTCGAAAGCGTAGGACCCTGAACTTTTCAACGCCATCAAAAGGAGAAAGTTACAAATCTTTGCCGTAGGGGGTAATGACGGGCATCAACTTCCCTTAACTTGATGTGAAAAGTCCCCTTAGAAAGTTGGCGGGAATTGTGCGCTGACAAACATCTGCGGTTTAACATTGGTTAGAACCTGTAGAGAACTAAATATTAACATTTTGACTATATTCACTAGATTAAGAAGGACTAGCACATCTGCATTGACCTTGACCCTTTCAAAACCGCCTCACCTACTAAACTACATAATTTTTAATAAATATACCTATTTTTGACTGACTTGTTCTTCATTATGTCACTGTGGTGTCTTCTAATCCAAATAAATCAAATTAGTATTATTTTATACTTTGTAAATAAATATTTTGTAACTCCATAAAAATGATTATCTAAGTAACTCGTAAATAAGTGTATGGAAAAAAGGCATTTTTAAATCATGCTATTGTATAAAAGTGATTGCAACTTATAAAGTTATTTATTTTAGGAGACCTTACTAGAAAATTTGTTATAAGTAGATTTTAGTTTAATCTACCAGAATTCAATTTATAAAAGCAATTGTAGCAAAGTCTACCAAAATAATACTTGTCACTGTAATAATACTACTAGATATTATTCTCATCGTGAGAACACGTGTGAGAGACGGACAGCAGACGGATAACAATTCTATGAGTTTTCCGTTGTCAAATTTTGGTACAGAATAAAAAAAATGATAATTCATAAAATACTCTAGCTCTTCCAAGAAAAACACACCTGGCTTTCTAAAGAAGTATCAAGAAGAATCTAACAACATAAACCGTTGAAATGTCTTTTTCTCAGCCGATTAGAAGACTGTGGCTGACTTTAAATAGTTTTAAGTTCTTCTGGGCATTAACAGACAGTTTAAAGCGGCCATTAGAGTAAAAGACGTCCATAATCTTAATGACAGCGATATGGCTTTAATAGTCATTTGGCTGGCCGTTGTTAGGGTAAGCTCGATATAAAGACGACTAGATGATAGTTTTGGTTCTACTATAATGTTATTTTGGTTGGATAAAACATTGTATAATCCGTGTCTCCTTTATAATAATTAATAAATGTTTTGGTTGATTTGATAATAGAATAGAAAAACAGAGATTACAATTTTGTCACCACACTTCGCCTATTGATAAACTATCATAACAACAACATGCTACTTCAAAATGCCAATAATTTTCAATTCATAATAATTTTCAACCAACCATTAAAAAATGTTTTTCTGTATTTTACGACTGACATCTGCTGTTTATCTAATTTAGCACTTTATTGGTCATTGCATTGGTTATTGCTTATGCTATACCGTATTGCCTACTTTGGCTTTTAGAATTTTATCTTCAAATTGCTGGGATAAAAAGTATTTCTGCAAAAAAATAAATGCTGCTTTAAAATAGTTGTTGGTTGCATTGCAGGAAAAACGTAAAGAACAATCTTGAATGCTTAGTTAAAGAGATTGTTAGCGCTGCTGCACAGTATTATGAAATAGTTTCTGGATTTCAGTTCAATTTGATCGTTACAAAATTTTACTTAAAAGAAAAATCTTGAAAAAATTTGTGATGTCTAGAATATTTTACCTGTTTTAATTGTTCATCGATGAAAACCGGTTTATTGATAGCACAATTATTTAATAAATAAATAAAATCAATAAATAAATATCTTGGACATTGTCACACAAATTATCTAGTCACATTTAAAGTCGCAGTTAAAATAAAAACTGTTCTTTAACGTCTGTAAGTATTCATCAATGCATATGCGTCCAACTGCAGGAATTTTTTCTCCAAATTAATATAACTGAGAGTAGATGTACTTGAATATACTTACTTACATGAATTTTTATATACATACATAAACTCCGACATTTTTCACACTAAAAACTTTGGCGCAACAACCAGAAAAGTTTTAAAAAATGAGATTGTGGCAAGGTTTAAGATTAGTGATGTAGTTCTCGGAAAAAAATACTGTTCCGCTATCGTAATTATATGTCATCTAACTAAGTAATCTGTTGACTTGATAAAAATGTTCAGGCTTATGTTCGTGGAGCTTCAAGGGCGTTCAAGTTGTAGTTTAATTACTATACGGTAGAATAACAAATAGTTTAGTATTAGGTCTACTTACTCAAGTCGTAGTTGATCATCCGATTCTCGAAGTACCAGAAGACGTAAGAAGGTGGCTCCGTGGATCTCTTCACGACACAGACGAGCCTCAGCATTGAACCTTCGTGGATGATCTTCTCAGATTCACCAACTATTTCTGCGTACGCCGCTGTTTGGAAAAGAAATGTATTTTTTAGAATAGTAAATATACTACTACACTATTTGAGCATCGGCAAAATTCGTAGAAGCATATCAATTTCTTTGCTACTGCGACTTCAAGATAACGAATGTTCAGTTGTAATTTAGATGAAATTAATGTTAACGCATTAAGGTTTAAAATTGACTGATTAACATCACCGTGAAAATTTATGGATGAGTTAGGTAACTAAGTTGTAGTTGTAGGCAAACTGTACCTATATTAATTATAATTTTATAATTCTGTGATAAAAAGTAAAACTAGATACAAACAATGAGCTTGAACCCTGAGGAAGAACAAAGGCAAACAAACAATAAGAAAAAAATATTTTTAAACGCGGATATAGTCGCGGGAAAAGCTACGCAATCAAAATAATTAGAATAGATCATAACATTTGCTCCCATGGGTACCGTAAGTAGCAAACTAAGGTCAAATCGTCGGTCGGAATCATTATCGGTACAAATCAAAATTTTGCAGTTTTTGGTTCCAGTAGTCTTTCGATTTCCTATCATTCTACATACTTGGTCCACACATAAATTATGGAGATGTTCCAGTAATGACTACACATAAATTTTGGAGATGTTCCAGTAATGACTCCGACCGACGAAATGTCCTTCGCAATGTCTATAGCCCAAAGGTTAGCTACTATTTGTAATTTTTGAAATGTTTTCAGAATTGTTTGAAAATACTAGAACCAGAACATAGTTTAACAAAATAAGATTTTTTTAGTAATTTGCATATTTTCTGAAACATAAAAGGTCAACATAATGTCCCTTGTCGATTCACACAAGTTTATTCTCCGAAATAACCTTAACGTTACTATATTCCACTACTAAGACCCAATGAATAGATATACGAAATTCTGGGTCAATCTCATTATTTTAGTTACCCAGCGTTCAAACGAAACGTGGTCCTTTGTAGATTTTGCGCCTTTGACAAAAATTTTAGTAAAACATAATTTATTTGGGGATAGTGTTGCCGTGTTTGACAATGCACGAAGTTTAAGCGTGTCAGTGGGAGATTATGGAATCAAATAAATAAAAATAAAAATAAAAAGGAGGCGATGGTTCGATCCCCGTCAATGCCGACTCGTACTTATCTACGATTTGTAGCACCATTGGCTTTTTGGTGAAGGAAAACATCGTGAGGAAACGTGCAGGCTTCAATTTCGAGGCATGTATTGTATTGTACCTACTGTCAATTATATGTAGCGACGGGCTCACCCCCCGTCACACTGGACAGAGTTCCGGTACTACTGGTGAAAATGGATGTTCTGAGGTTTCAGAAGATCTCTGACTACCCCCTCGGGGAATATAGTCGTGAGCATATGCTGTGCTATGCTAACATTCTTTGAACTTTTCCCATTTTGCCTTCGTCATTTCATACTTGTCTCTCTCCCTCATTATCTTCAGTAACAGCCACTTACAGAGACAAATAAGTGTACTATTAATTTTTTGAACTAAATCACTCAGTCGCTGTGATAAAGTCTGCTTATACTGAGAGGATAATTAATTACGTTATGATGCTATGTAGTTCATATCGTGAGCCTAGTTTAGACATTGCTTGATACTATAATAGCCATGTACAAGCCTCGGATGCTATTAAATATCAAATTTCCTCAGGTACAGAGTTTACTCTAAAGCTCGGGAAAATCTTATAAAATTTGAAGTTATCTGGCGAAGTACTCAAAGCTCTTGACCCTTCTTGACCTTTGGCTCATCAGTAATGCAATTAAGCGCTCAAGCATCGTGCGGCCGCCGGCTGTAGTCAGCTGTTCGTTAGATGTACCTACTACCCTGAACACTTCACTGACACTTCAGCTCGCACTAGCAATAAAAGGTAAGCACGTACGGTACTGAGTGAGAGAGGACTACACCATTTTCTACTGTACCCCTAGTGCGAGTTTCATAAAACAAATAGAATGACTTAACTACAAAGTAAATCGAATAAACGTCAAACGTGGTGATGACCGAAAAGACGCGAGTGTGAGTTGAAACTCTCGATCGACGTTTATTCACCATGAATCGCGTTTATTATTTGCCAAACAATAAACGCGTTTGGAGTGTGTGATATAAGCCGACTAAATGTAAAATATTGTTTTTAATAAAGCTCTTAACGTAAGTAGGTGTCAATCAAAACAAGGCGGGTAATCATTTCGAATTTAGCGTTGTTCACATTGTTCAGTTTTATTTACCTAAGTACATTGATTGGAATGTGTTGTGTGTTTAGGCATATTCATGGAGGTCTAATAATTATGACTTTTTATTGAAAATGAAGACGAGCCCGTCACAATTCAAAAAAATTGTGATGTTTGCAGGAACAAGTGAATATTAGTTATTTAAATTGATTGAAGTTCTAGTTAAACAAGTATTAAACGTAAATTAAAATCTTGTGGAATACTTACCTACTACTTACATCTATTCATACATTCGCTTTCTGTGTTGTCTAAAGTGTGGAATAGAAATAAATCAACAAATTTTTAGGGGTAGGTACTTCGGACCACCAAACTGAACAACTTTTACTGCTGGAGCAAACCTATAATTGCAAAAATCTGTTGTTCATACATTTGAGTCGAGTAGGCATTGCAGTTTCGTATGGAAAAGCAGATTTTTTTGTGATTACAGCTGTTTAGTTTAATGGTCTGAACCACCCCTAATTTTTCGATTCATTTCATTCGTTTAATTGCGTTCATCTTGTGTCTTAGCGGTCGCAAACAACATACAAGCGAAAAAAATACACACTGCCATTATTTTATCCGCTTCACACAACACTTTTAATGATAAAAACTGAATAAATAATTGTTCTCACGACAAAAACTTCAGTGACAACTTCAATATGGCGTTAGCGTAAAGTTTACTCTTCGAACTGTCAAAGTCGCAACTCACACTCGCAAAACGGTCACCAATACTGTTTACGTCAAGGACATTGTATAAATTCTATGTTTACGTTACACTTCTAATGTATCCGGTGGTCGCCGGTGACAGAATTAAAACTCGCACTCACAAATTATGTTTCTCATGAATGCCATCAGATGGCTCTGTTTCAATCCCATACAAATCACGGTTTACTTTAACGCGTTCGAGTCGTTTGAAAAACTCGCACTAAGCATACTGCTACCTTCCTCTCTTGTTCCACGAGTGAGAAGGTAAAAATTGGTGGTGGACAGAGAGTTTTTACGTACCTTATGTAATGTGGTGCTATATTCTTTCTAATGCTGTGTTATACTGGTTGATCTTTTTATACAGTTCCGAAACTTTCAGGGGTGGCTTAGACCATCAAACTGAACAACTTTTACTATGGAACCAAACCTGAATTCGTAAAAAAAATCGTCTAGGCATTGCAGTTTAGTAAGGAACAGCTGAACTTTGTTTTGCGATTTCAGGTTTGATTCCGTAATAAAAGTTGTTCAGTTTGATGGTATGAACCACCCCTGAAAGTTTTGGAACATTGAAAAAAAATTCCGGTATAGAGCACAGATGACAATATTATCGATTATACTACATCTATTTTATTTTATTTAAATTTTTTTATATTTTATACATTACATAACATGGACATCTATGTCTGTTATGTATTTTGACCCTCGCATTATTTAGCACATAGGCAATCGAACCCTTTGGACGTTCATACATGTGAACAGCCACTTCCAGGAACGATTTATTTTAACATACTTAACTAGAATTATTTTGCTATATAATTCGAATTCTGGTAGGTTTACCTATCTAAAAACAACTTATTATAACAAACTTTCTAGTAGTCTAAAACAAATAATGTCACATATAATTCTACTGTGAAAGAGAAATAACAACAAATGCATTCCCAAGAGTGTTGGCATCACGCAGCTCGTAAAACTTTTGTTAACACCTTTTATGTAATGTTACAAAGAACAACTCACCAACTAGGACGAGCTTGAAGAATATACTCGTAGGTGGATGTGTGGGCACTTGGCATTCGTAGTAACCAGCGTCCGCTGACGTCGCGAACCGTATGTGAAGTGCCCAGTCCTGTTAACAAAAGAATAGGTTGAAAGCATTGACTTACCAACTACTGGACATAGGGTCCGCGCTCAAAAGTGTCCGAACCAAAAGAGAAGTAAAACGTATAAAGAGAACTAATTACACGACAGTCTTTGTTTGAACGGCCACGAGGCGCACTTTGCCGCAATGGGTCAAGAACTACGCAAGCAAAATGGCAAAGAATTTCAGCATTTTCAATGTTTATATTACTATACACGTACTTAGGTTTATGTAGATTAGTCTCGGACACTCTTTTCGAGAGTTTAGTACTAGACCCATCGTCCATTATTTTGTATGTCAATGGTTGAAAGCGTCAAAGGTTGAAATTGCGTCACAGTGCAAATGCTTTAGAGCAGATGAGAGGAAAAATGTTTTCTCATGGATATTATTTTTAGAATTAATTATCGATACCGATCATATTTCAATTAATCAAATTAATATACTTTATTTTACACCAAAATATATAAAGCGGTCTTATTGATAAGAAGATATTTCTCCCAGGTAACCTCAGGTTTTAAATAAAATGGTGAAATAAAAAGTGGCGGTTATTTCCCTTTGGAGTTGTACAGTTACGTTTAACAATTTATAAATAATAAATGTGTAGGTATTCAACATTTTGTAAAATTGAAAACTAATAGAAACATTTTCAAAGTAGAACCTACTGTTATCAAAATAGAACATATTTTCAGTATTTTTTATTTGCAACCAAAGATAGAAAAATAAGAACACACTAGAAACAAAACATTGATATTTTTGTTTATCGTTGAAGCATTATTATGTTTCTAAGCCTACATCCGCAAGCTTCATGAGCTGACTAAAACACAACATTTCAATAAACACAATAAATAAATAAAACAGCCTAAGGCTGAACCAATATTCTAAAACCAACATTCAATCGAGAACCATTGAACCGAAATGTTATCAGCAAATTAAACAAAACGAAACAATACAAGATCCAATCGAAAGTTTTTGAAATGTTCCTGCTTCTGTCGAAATTAGGGTTGTTATGAAAATGAGATTACGGATTCAGATTCGGATATGGATACATATTTTGAGGCAAAGGTCTCATGCTGCTCTCGCTCGCATGCTCTCAACGAATAACCCAAAAATATTATAAAGCAATATAAATTATTAGTTTTTAATTATTGATTTAAGAAATAATATCGATATTGGATTCTCGTTACTATTATTGATATACAAGGTGTTACAAAAATACAAATAATCATTTAAGGGGGTGGTTTAGATAGACCATCAAACTGAACAACTTACACTATAGGACCAATATCGAAATCGCGAAAATAAAAAATGATGTTCCATACTCTACAAATCGACTAGAGCTAAAATATGTAGGTATGGGATATCCGATTTTTTTTCGCGATTTCGATGTTGGTCCCACAGAGAAAATTGTTCCGTTTGACGGTCTAAACAACCCCCTTAAGAGTTTTAAATATTTATTTTTACTTGTGAAACACCTTGTATAGAAGATAGAGAAAGTTCAAAGAAACTGATTCATAGTAGACTAGACGCTGGACCTAATTCGTTCAACATCTAAGACATCGGATAATTTTTCGGATATCAGGTACGGATAACGGAGCTTGCAACAACCCAAAAAGAAACTTTGGAAACAGTCGGAGAAACGAAGTGAATATTAAACGTATATGGAAATTGTTAATTGTATATGCGAGACACAGTTTCGCTTTGAATAGGAAAGGATTGAAACAGCCAAAGTGGACTTTATTGAGGAACATATTGTTTTGTTTTTGCTTTGTTCTCCCTTCCGTAACATTCCTAGTTAGTAAGGGTTTTGGACAAACATAATTTCAGTGCTAATTCCTTTCTAACAAATGTCGTCTTCTATACAATCCTTTAATTTATACTTTGGTCTTGCTCTCGAATCGTGTAGAAATTAAAATAGATGTTTGTTTATAATTTAGTATTATGCCTATCTCTTTGATTAGTCATTATGATATAAGTCTAGACTAGATACTGATACTTTGATTGGGGCTTGATTAATTGTTTGACCATAGATATAAACTCTGCAAAGTCATACTGTTAACTCAAATTGTTATCTACTAATGGCATATACTTTTCCTTATTGTTATATTGTTGGTGCGTCTGTAAGTGATCGAGTTATTTCTGAACTACTTGACCGATTGAGGTCATATTCAAACAATTGTATTGGTTTAGTCGATACGATAGCTCATAGCTAAAAAACATATCAATTTCGACGAAGTCGAGGGGAATAGCTAGTAGGTACTATAATATTATAATTCAAAAGAACTATTACGTGTACACTGAAGATATTCTTGAAAAAATACCAAATACCAAGTATGTTCAGAGAGACGTCCCTCGCAAATTTATTTGTCTACGAATAGAGATAGATAGATAACTCATATATTTTATCAGAACAATACAGGATAAACAGTTACAGACAAAGACAGTGGTAACATTATGGAGTCCGCATAAGGAATGAGGTCCGAATGTTAAAGGCCTCCGCAGATTGCAGCGATATTATCGAGCGATTTTATCGAGATATTATCGACAGCGATATCGCGACACCTTACACACTGCAGCGATTCCACGATTCGTGTCACGCATGCTTCCCACTACTGAATGTAGTCGAAAGAGTTGCGATAATATCGCGGCAGTGTGTGGGATCGAGCGAGTCCCCATACAAAATGTACTGAGAACAATTATCGCAAAATCGCAGCGATATTATCGCTCGATAATATCGCGGCAGTGTGTAGGATCGCGCGCGTCCCCATACAAAATGTACTGGAAACAATTATCGCAAAATCGCAGCGATATTATCGCTGCAATGAGCGGAGGCCTTAATTCTTACCATACAAATTCCCATTGGGAAAGATGTTACTGTCCTCGGTTTTTGCCTGTTTATCGGTTTGACCAACGAATACTAATAAACCGACTTTGTATCCGCTTTAAGTATTGAAAACCTTTTTAATAAAAAATAACTGGCCAAGAGCGAGATGTGTACTCGCACATAGAGGGTTCCAAACCTAATGTTACCGTAAGAAAAGATGAGAACAGTGTTACCGAAAAACGCCGTTGTTCGGAAGGTACAAAGTGGTATAGCGAGCACAACATAAAAAAAGTGCAACGATATAATAGAGAAATTATGTCATGATAGCTCACATCCGTTTTAATATTATAATATTAAGTAAATTTTTAAAGTTTTAATGTTTAAAGAACATGATGTATTGTGACCATGCTCAAAGAAGTGGCAATGGTCTCACTACATAAACACTTACATCGGACAAGTTTCATACCTACTGCACGAAAAATTTTACGTAATATTTGGAATTCAATATGATTACAAGAAAATCCCTAAATATCCCAATTAGAGAATAGGTAGGGAATCTTAATGCAAATGTAAGTAAGACATCAATTTTCTTTAAAATATTTATTTTTCAAGCGTCTGCGTGGGTCATGAATTGTTTCCAGTGAAAGAAAGTGGATGGATAATAGCCAAGTATTTTTGTTAACAAATGGGTGGGTACAACTAACACGGTAGAGAGTATATTCCTTGCCTAACGCCCTCTAATGCATAGAAAAGTATAATATAATAACTTTATGCTCTAATGACTACCACCTGTATTTTAAGTTCACCAAGAAGATTATGCGTTGCAATCTCATTCAATCATTAGCAATCTTTTTGAACTATGATTCTAGAACATGGATATAAACCATGGATTTAGAACGTAGAAAGAGAAGGTATAGAAGGAAGCACGTGTCTTGTATATTCACTCAAAAAGAGACGCACATAGCAAATTCGCTCTAGTTAAAAAAAGGAGATCCCTACTTATAATTACTGTCCTTTCGACGTAACCACTTTTTGTACTACAAAGGCTGTCTGACTCCAGAGTCAGTCATCTAGCTTCATATAAATTGAAAAGTCATTTTCACCGCCTGTACGGAAGTTTGCTCTCCTCTCCAGGTGCTTATTAGACAATGCCATCTTTCTGTTCTAGAAGTTAAAATGTATTGTAATGAGGCGGGTTATTGACGAACAGAAGAACTAGGTTTATCATTTTCTCACATTAGTACTAGCACCCGAGTTGGATAGAAATACATTACTCCAGTTTGTCTTCTCGGTATGAAAGCCCAAACAACAAGCCCAACCAAGAATTTTGATAGTTCAATCTTCATGCCTAAAACACTAAAAGGTGCATAAGCTAGCGTAAGCGAAAGTCTATGATCAAGAAGGTTGTAATGTAAGGCACTGTCTCTAATTTCATTGCATGTTAATGATCAAGAAGCTTGGAAAGCGTTGATTGAGTATTTTATAGATTCGCAGACTGGAATGGTCATACTGGAAAAGGACGGAGATATGAAAAAAAATGTATTAAATCTCGTACCTTAGCCCGACTAAGTTGTACGATTTTGATAGCAATTTCAACTTCATTAGCATCAGCATAGCGTATACGCGTGTCTCGTTTTCGCAATTAATATTATTTTAATGCCTTTTCGAGTCATTGTATTTCTACATTGGAAAGGTATTGTCCATGATCAGCAAGGTGGCATTGGTATTGTATATACATTGGTTTATATCCATGTCTCACAGCTCACAAGAAGGATCTCTTAATTCTAAAGCATCAATTTAAGATTGAAGTTAGTCTCTTTTCTCTTATGGCATACCTTTAATAGTAGAAGGAGATGGAACTTTAGATATTTTGTTAATGCGGCTGTCCACTTTCCACGTTTTTTGACACTTTTTGACATGCTAGTGTATGTAAAGTTGTGTAAAGTAGTAACTTTTTGTGCCTTTTGTCCTACCACATAACACAAAACATAAAAAAGCAAACTTCAAAAAAAGTGGACTGCCTTGCAAAAGTTATCCTCCCTCTATGCAAGTATAATCTCTTTGATCCATGTCCATGATTCACTACTGACGTATGACTGACGTGTAAAGATTTAATTCCGATTTGTCGTAATCATTATGATGATAAATATTTCATTTGTGAAAATCATTATTTCAATCCATCTTAATAACGTAGCTGTTGATATGGCTTAATATTTTGTTACTTTCCGTAATAAAATTATCTTATATTATGTTAGGATTTTTTCAATAATGAAATACGGTTTGCTGTAAAGTTATAATTTTTAAGTTTCCTGCCGTGTTTCCTGCATTGTGAATCGGACCTCACATCCTGTCAGTCAAGCAAAGTTCAAATGTTCAAATTAAAGTTACCTTCTCGAAAATATTTAAATACAGTTTATTCCCAACGAAACAGTGATTTTTCACAAAAATCTTAAGCACCTACCTTTTATGCTATCTCTGGATATAGGTACTCTAACTAGCTGTTTACCAAGTTTCACCGATACCGGTAGGTACATGTTCTTGCATGAAACCATACAAATCACAAATCAAAATATCGAAACAATTATTCATTTTGTACTTTTTTTAATGAGTAGGAATAATTGTAGGGAGTTATAGAATAGATATAGTGGAATTTAACAGATTTACCGTCTTTTAAAAATGTTTTAAGCAAAAAACAGTGACGAAATATGGCTAACAACAAAACTTCACAACGGAGTTGGTAATTCATCGAAAAACTAGCATTTTTGTTATCTTTGTTCATTTTTATGACTGAAACTGGTGTTAATTTATTGGATTTTATTTAAAATGTAATATATAAAGTTTGTATCTATGCTCATCAACGAAAAACATCAACTGCAACCCTAAGTTTGTTTGTACTGTATTTTTTCAATTTTCTCAAAAACTATTATCAATACAGACACCGCTATAATTTTCCTACAAAATTCAATAGTTCATCGACATGTAAGAATTATTTCAGATTTTTTGGCTTTATATGTTCGGAGATCAGGGAGGGGGAACCAAAATTTTCCGTGCAGTCGGGCTTATAAATGAATAACTACGCATCACTTAGTAAAACGAACTACCAATACGAAATCTACGTTTAAAGCCCTTTCAAATGATACCAAACTCGGCTAGATTGGAAAACTTTTTTTTTAAAAGTCATCAGTTTTTGGACCTTAAAAATTTGTAGAAAAATTATTTTCTAAATTTTTAGTCTCGCTTTACGTTTGGGTTAGCATGATTGACCACTATGCCGAATTTCAAGTCGCTAGCTTCTATAGTTGCTGAGAAAAGTGGCTGTGACAGACGGACGGACGGACACGAGAGTGATCTTATAAGGGTTCCGTTTTTCCTCTTTGAGGTTCGGAACCCTAAAAAACAACGACACTTTTTATGTCGGAATTAAATCGATAATCAACCCATCTAGGCCGACTCGTGCGCAAAGTTTTTTGATTTTATATCAGTTTGTATCACAACTGGCTTTTCTGTGAAGGAAAACATCGTGAGCAAACTAACATGCTTCAATTTCGAGGTGTTGTCTTGCATCACCTCACGTGAGGTAAAAAGTTGGTGGGAGGCAGGGAGTTACCATACTGTATGTAGTAATAGATACTCTTTCTTGTACTGTGGTTTCGGTAACTAGAAGGAGGGAGCACAACTTTATAATAACTTACCTTCATTTATAAAAAAGAAAACGGAGTCTTTCAATCAATTTAAATACAAATACAATACAATACAATACTCTTTATTTGCACACCAAAAACATAAAATAACAATATTATAAGCAAACAAAAGGGTACAAATGGCGGTCTTATCACTAAAAGCTCAAATTAGCTCGACATCATCATCAGCCTGTCATCGTCCACTGCTGAACATAGGCCTCTCCCAAGGCGCGCCACAAAACTCTGTCCTTGCCCTTCCTCATCCAGTCGCTCCCCGCTACTTTTTTTAGGTCGTCTGTCCAGCGGGCAGCAGGGCGTCCCACACTACGCCTACCAGTTCGCGGTCTCCACTCTAGAACTCTGACACCCCTTCGGTTGTCAGTTCTTCGGCAGATATGACCAGCCCATTGCCACGTCAGCTTGCTAATTTTCTGAGCTATGTCAGCCACTTTAGTTCTGTGACGAATCACTTCATTTCTACTCAGAGCTCGACATATCTTGTCTAATTGAAAACTTATAATGTGTACTTAGGTACCTATTTTGTGTTATGGAGAGGCAGTTTGCTTATACTTATCTGTGTAATTTATTAATTAGATACCTACTGTAAATCTTTCGAGTGTTCTGTTCAGTGCGAATGACTATTCATTTCTACTATTATTAAGTCTTCTTCTCATGTAAGTTACTATTTTTGTCTTTAATTGAGAATAAAGTATCTTTAAACCTAGAAGTGAAACGTGGAAGTTCTGAGTTTTCAGAATAGGTATATCTGTCTACCCCCTCGGGGAATATTAGTCTTGAGAAATATGCTATGCTATCATCAGTGGGTAAGACAAAAGCTTGTAATTACTAATTAAAATAGTAAGTTTTACATACTTTACGAGCAGTTTGCTTTATGAAAATATCAAACAAAAAGTTGGAACCCCCCAGGTAGTCTCGCAGGTAATATTTCCAGTATAATAAGCTACGACGTGGCGCGGCGCGATTTACTTTATTGTTGTTCTTTTTGACACCTACTTTTTGTGACATTTATAATTTATGTCAGCATTACTGGATAATGTACGCTCATTTGGAAGACAGTCTTTCAACAACTGAACCAATTATTTATATTATTGTTCTCCGTTATTAAAGCGATCTACACGGTTTTTCAGTTAACAATGGCATTATTTGATACTGAACAATTTTCCATAAGAAATCTATAGGAAATTCCTAAAACGAATTTCGGACTTTCGTACTGACGACCCGGTTGGTGTAATGGTTACCACGCCGGACTGCCAAACCAGGGTCCTGGGTTCGAATCCCGGTTCGGTCATGGATGTTATAATATGTTCGTGCCGTTGTTGTATGGTTTCCATAATAAAAGCCTTTTGTGCTAGTTTGGGATCATTAAAATGTATGTGCCTGTGAGCGTTATTATTATTATTATATGTCTTACGTTCCGTAATCACGGGCAATTAAGTCCCGGACCTTTGGAAGGCGTGCATGGAGCCGAAGCCAACATGTAGAGGCCCGTTCAAAAGACAAGTTAATACTATTATTATTATACAAAATGCAATCAACTGATCGAACGTTTGTATGAAATTATTCGATATTTTTCTCTAATTTCTCGAAGTGAACGGTACGGGTACCGTACTCAAGTGAAACATGATGTTTCTATGAGAGCATTGTCCTCCGTAAGAGTGTATGTTAATGAACATAAAAAAAACAACTTCTAGCTTTAAAAGATAATTAATCGTTTTCGCAAATTTCATAAATTGATAGTTTTAAATAATAATATTTAGGTATAAATATTGCTTTATTACAATTTAAAATACTACTACTAAGGTATGATTGCTGTAAGTACTTAGAATTTCAGATTGAAAACGTAATATTACGGCATCAAAGCTAGGCACAATTTGAATTGCAGCGAGCGATGAATTCCAGCGAACTTTAAAGCTCTTCTGTTATGTAGGTATTGAACTGCATTTCGAATTATCTGTACAACGGGAAATATTTTATGAAGTTTATAGGATTTCATAACTTGTTGTGCTCGACAAAACTAACATAATTTTTTTATTGTTTTGACTGAAAACTATGAAGAGTTATGTTGCTTAAATTTATAATTACCAAATCTGAAGGCTTTGGTTTCCAACTACAAGCAAAAGTTCATTAAATTTTTATATTACAATAACTTAACCATAAATTAATTTGACACCTGTTTAGATTTTTAGTTTTGTACACTTGTTTAGAAATTATGACTGTGGTTTGTTTAATACATAAATTAGTATATAAGTAAAGACATTAAGGCTCTCTTATTCAAGTGCAAGTGTCTCTTTCTTGCAAGCAGAAGTTTGCAATTAGCCTTCCCGCTCCAATTGAAAGCAGGATCGCAAAAAAACGTGTTTTTCGTCAATATCTTTGCTCATGGGAGTTTCTAAGCTAAAAATTCTACGGAGTTCACTAGAAATATTTAATGTATTTAGTTAAGTACAAGAATAAAAAGTTAAATATCAGCAGTTTAATCATAGTATTGAAAAAACATAACGAAAAGGGGTAACTTTGGGATGTTTTGATGTTTTTCTATCTAGTAAACTTAATCTAATCGTGTAATTGAGAACGGTCGCCCATCCACCCGATCCTTAAATAAGACATAATTTAATTTCAGACTTTAAAACACTTTCGTTCGTGTTCTAAAAACGGCCTCGACGGGATAACAGCGTCTTAAAGCCATAATAATTAAGTATACCTAGCGAAGGCGACTTAAACGTACTTACCTACATGTACTTATGTACATTATTAGTAAGATTGGTGATGTGCTTGAAAAGGGTCAGGTCAAAATAAATGTACCCGAATACATAAAGCATAGGAAGACTTATGAATTTGTAGAAGGTAAGAGAGGTATGTCAGAATCTCAGGTTGCATTTCTGCGGGAGATCATAAATGTAATAATAATAATAATTATAAGCTTACCTTGACATGCCTTCCATGGGCTGAGAAAAATCTGTTATCAGCACTGTACGTCACAAGGCCTACCGATAACAATGAGTAGTCCTTTCTTCTTATAAATGTGACCTGAAAAATGAAATATTATGTCAAATCATTTACATACATCCTGTTGACTTATCAGCTACTGGACGTCGGGTCTTGATATGGTTTTCACTGTTTAGATAATATCTTCCGAAAGGTTTATATATATACATTCCACCCGGACAAAGTTAAAATCATTCTAAAGTGAAGACATCATCTCGTTCTTCGTTCATCTCAATCGTTCGTTCCATCATTTCTTTTATCTTTTCTGTATGTTATTATTGTTTTTCTAGTCTGGGGGACCAAGGTTAATATTAATTATTAATGTATTTTTTAAAACGCATTACGGTGTAACCAATGAGCCATTTCGGATGGACTGTACAAACCACACGAACGATACGATGCGGACCATATGAACCTAATTGAATCGGCTGATCATAACGGGTATATGATCAAAGGAATAATACACAAATGGCAATGATATGTCGTTTATAGTTTAAGGCGTATCTGCCCTGGACCACGACTCTCCATACTAATCGATGCGAAAGAGCGCGTGGCTCCGGTCAGAATTTAGCTGTTTTCTTTGAAAAATTCGATGATTTTTTATAAATTTCTAAAAAGTAAGAAAACCATCCTTTTTTAATTGTATTGTGAACAATATTGTAAATTTTCATTTTCTTCCGATTCAAAATGTAAGATACAACTGGAAAAAAAGGGGTGACTTTAGAGTCCCTTTTCTTCGGTTTTATTCTTTAAAATCGATTTCTAGAAAAACCACATCACTTCTCATATCCTGTCGATGGTTCCGTTTATTTTTCAGCTCAAAAAATGCCATAGTTAATGAATAAAATGGTTACAAAGTTACCCAAAACCGGCAGGTAGCCCCTTAAACTGAAGCAACATCTCATCTGGTAATGACATCCTTTAGGAATAACTATTTCTGGAAATGACCCTTAGTCGTTACTGCCGATCTAAACTACAATGTTTAACATTCAAACGTCGAAGGTCCGTCGTAGAATATATTCCTTATGTGACATCCTAAAGGTGGGAATAGAATCCTAAAGGTAATAGTAGTACTTGCGAGAAATGGTAAAACCGTTTGGTAGAGAGTAAACTCTTATACCTTTTGAATAAAAAATTCAAATCTACAGTTTTATTTTCGGACTATCTTTGAATAGGTAGTTCATAATAATGTGGTTTTTCTTGACAAGGTAGTCGAAGTAATGCTTGACGCGGTGAAAAAAATGTGTTCGTAAAAGACACTTGTTCATTAGAATTTTTTTTCATAACCAAGTATTTAAATTAAAGCATGAAGCAGAATATATTTTTTTTCTGAACGACATGTCTATTTTGAATAGTTTAAAACAGTTCAAAAATGTCTATTCAATAAAAGAACTTGAAGCTCATTTATAAATGTCTATCTTTAAATTCTGACTAGGGTGTTTTATTACACCCTGTATTTTATCTAACGTAATGCCATAAATACAACAAAAACAAATATTCTATTACCATCCTCATCTGGTTTTTCTATTTACTAAAACATTTCACGAAATAATCTACGTAAAGTACCTAAGTACCTACCTAGTTACACAGAATAGATGTAGGGTATATAATTAATTGAAATGTTTTCATATCATAAAATATATAAGGTCTAACAAAATTAACTGAAACTATTTTAAGGGGATGATCAGACCATCAAACTGAACAACTTTCTCTATGGGACCAATATCGAAATCACGAAATAAAAATCAGCTGTTCCATACAAACCTACTCGACCTAAATGTATGGGACTGCAGATTTTTTTTTCGCGATTTCGATATTGGTCCCATAGAGAAAGTTGTTCAGTTTGATGGTCTGATCATCCCCTTAAAATAGTTTCAGCTAATTTTGTTAGACCTTATATACCTCTTCATTTTCACAGAAATTATTAGTCTTTGTTGGCCCACGTTCTGTTTAGGATATACACAATTTTCAGTAATTACTTGATGAATATAAAACAAATATTTTTTTCGAAATGAGAGCAAAGAAAAAAAAACGATACAGAGCAAACATTGTTTAAATTACTTAGCGTAATAAGACATAAGGTTAAAAAGGAAAGTTATTTGCCAAAGAATGTCTTTGATGTTAAAAAGAAATCTGGTAGGCTGTATCAGGGACGCAGCCACGTGAAACATCTTGTAAATGGTAATCAAATTATAATACCGGTAGGTGGAATACAAAATAGTATATAAAATATTATACATAACAATATTTCGTTCAGGCGAATAGTTTCTATAAGAAACGCGTTTGCCCAGCCTTCCGAAGAGTGTGATGTATTTGCGAATAAAAGGAATTAATAAAAGTATAATTTAAATATTTTTTTTATGATGTCACTAGATAAACTCATGGTGAATATGTGAGCAAAATTCCAGTAATTATAAACGGTTGCAAGTTATTCTAGTTTGAATAATGCTAAAAATTTGTTATTTTCTTAACTATTCAAAAAGAAATTCTATCGTGTGAAGTAATTTTAATCGTGTATTTAATTTATGATTTCACTAGACAAACTATACAAGAACTCTGTTTTGTATTTTGCATAAAGTTGTTATGAAAAAAAATGCTGTTGGTATATTTTTGTCGTTTCTTAGAAGTGGAAGTGACCTTAATGAAAAACGATTCACTTCAAAAAGAAAATTAATAAAAACACTTACCGTATTTTCAGTTATATCACTAACTTCACAATGCAGTATAGCAGTAGTACCTATCTGAGCTATCACTGTAGTACAATTCTCAGTTAAAAATATACCACTTTTTGCACCTTTTGAACTTAACTTATTAACAGCTGACGCTGTAGAATCTCTGTACATTTTCTTAACTTTAACTAAAGACTTTGACATAGACGTCTCATCGGTATCTTGTAAAACTTCTTTGTCTCTTTCAAAACTTCTATGTCTTTCTCGACCGATCAGTTCATTTACTTCTTCTTCTATAATGTTATCTAAATTATGTACATCTTCATAATCTTTATCTAATATAGAGGATGATAATCGAAGTGGTTTTGGTAGTTTAGGATATGTTTGCGTTATAAATTCTGTTGTTTGTGCTTCAGTCGTTTCATCCTCATTTTCGACTGTTGTTGTGTATACTATTGTCGTTTGGGTTGTTGGTATTGTTGTTGTTCTTCTTCTGTGACCTGTAAAAAGATTAACATTATTATACTCACATAAAATACGTTATTAAAAATAACCTACGCTTATGTTATTATAAATGTGAAGGTTTATGATGAGCTGTTTTAGATGTGACTCAATAACGCATTTGGATAAATAATAGCGGGGGCAGCTTGTGGCGAGCTGACGGTGAGTCCCCACACAGATAGTAATACACCCCCCTACCTCTGGCTTGCCTTCATTGGCCGTCCAGAGTGGAATCGCAAGAGCGGAACCTATGCTCCAGGTTGGAAGTGTATTGCACGTAATGGCGTAATAACAAGGAAACCCGCTCACGGGGGTAAACCCCGCGATGGTGAAACCGGTGCCGCACCTCTCTACAACCTTTAGCTGCTAAATAGGATGTTTCCAATCAAAAATGACGTCAGAAAGTTATCTATGTGATATTGTTTTGAATAAAAATTTTTTGATTGATTGATTGATTGCCCCATTGTCGCACTTTGTGCGTGTGGCCGTTTTATGGGGCGACGAGTCGGCGAGTCACCGCATGCCCTATTTACAATTTTGAGACTAGTTGTCATGGCAGGCGTCCGTTAGTCTCCTCCCATAGCCCAGTATCCATCCATCCAACTTTCACCTCCATAGCCCATGACCTTATTCGTCCATCACGGCCATAGCGCCGGACTCCAATAGTCTTTGCACCTGGCGGGGGCCATCCCCGTGTGTATCATGTTGTGCGCTCGGAGATGGTATCCGTCATGTGTATCCCTTACATTTAGATTAACTTGTCTTTTGAACGGGCCTCTACATGTTGGCTTCGGCTCCATGCACGCCTTCCAAAGGTCCGGGACATAATTGCCCGTGATTACGGAACGTAAGAATAATAATAATAATGAAGTCCCATAGCATTACACTAGTTTATAGATAAAAACTGGCCAAGTGCGTGTCGGGCCACGCGCAGGGTAGGGTTCCGTAGTTGCCCGTCACAATATACGAACTTAGAAGGGGGCTTTTTGTTTTATACTACGGTTTGACGGCTAATAAAGTCTAAAAAGTACTTTTTTTAAGTT
Source organism: Agonopterix heracliana (assembly GCA_963693445.1). Lineage (NCBI taxonomy): Eukaryota > Metazoa > Arthropoda > Insecta > Lepidoptera > Depressariidae > Agonopterix > Agonopterix heracliana. The sequence goes on from OY856332.1 coordinate 9,197,422, forward strand.
GGTCGACTATTACTCGTTAACTTGTAAAGCTAACTTAGCGGTGATAGTTTTCCTTTTAATTTCATTATATACACTACTGCCATGAATTTTTTCACATCTCTAGAAACAACCGTTTAGCTGGCAGAGGGGGGGGACACTCGACTCTAACAAAAATTAGCACCTTAAAGCTTAATATTTCGCTAACGGATCCCTAAACCGAATCGAAAAATGGTTTTCCCACACCCACCGTATTTTTAAAAGACCTATCCAACGATACCCCACACCATGGGATAGACGAGAAAAAAAAATTGCGTCCCCACTTCACGGGTAGGGGAGGTACTTACCCTAAAAAAAAATATTTTTCAAAATTTTATTTTACCACTTTCTCGGCGTGATTAATATGTGTACCCATGCCAAATTACAGCTTTCTAGTACTAAGCGTCTCTGAGCTAAGCCGCGGACAGACGGACGGACGGACGGACGGACGGACGGACATGGCGAAACTATAAGGGTTCCTTGTTGATTTCGGAACCCTAAAAAGCATCCTATATAAGTCTCAACACCTTTATATTCTTTTGTATTCCATTATAGAATGCATTTCTTCATTCCATTAAAGCATGAGTGCCTGTCTTGCGATTTCATAGAGATTTTCATGAAAGAAGATCAAACAAAGTCTTTCTTACAATTTGTAGTCGTGCATATAAAATATCTTGGACATTGTCACACAAATTATATAGTCACATTTAAAGTACCAAAATCTAGCCTGGACATGTATTTTGATGACTAGACAACGATACAGAATTATGTAATAGATCCAAACATTTATGACTAAAGTACAAATAAATATTTATCATATAAATATAACGGGATTCGAACCCACGACTCTCGACGAAGCAGGCAGGTTCACTACCAACTGAGCTATCGGGCTATCAATAAAGTTCAGTCACACAGAAAACAACAAAGTTATTATAAGTTATGAATATACCTACACCTAAAATCGTTAATAAGTTCCCCTTCGTATCACACATTCATCATCACATTATGATCTACTGTATAAAATACTACGTAAGTAAGTAAGTTATAGCCTATAGAATCCCACTGCAGGGCAAAGGCCTCCTCTCACGAATAAGGCTGAGAGGGAGTGGGGCCATACTCCACCACGCGGGCCCAGTGCGTGTTGGTGGAGGCAAGTTAGTGGTCAACTTGCTGTCAGAGAATTTTCAAGCCGCCTCAATAGGCCTCTGACCTGGCTTAACAAATAGTTACAACGCCATCTGACGGAACTATCCGAGACCAACTGCTTAACTTGCCTTCTGAAGCACGGAAACGCTCGAGATGAAATACCACTAAACGGTCACCCATCCAAAGACTGACCGGACCTGACGTTCCTTAACTTCGGTGATCGTTTCCAATACCGAAGCTCCACTACGCCAACGAGCGCTTCGTTAATACTACGTAATACTTTGTTATTAGTAAAGTTAAATAAAACCTTTATTAAACATCTAAATTGAAAAAAAAAAAAGGTTCTTCAGTCTTTTTCTCAACGCCTCCAGTTGTTTATTTTTCATCTACCCTAGTTTATTTTTAGAAGTTACCTTTGTAATTATCTACTTTATTATTATCACTTTGTTGTTTTATGTCTACTTTGTTATTATAAAATTTGATATTTCAGGAAAGGAAAATTAATTGGATGTATTCATTATTAGTAATTAATCGAATTTTAGAGTCATTGTAATTCTACGTTAGCTTTCTGTGTTATTGAATATTAATTTGGTCGTCAGGGAAAAGTTTTGGCGTCCGTGAATATGACATTAGTTTGTTTTATATTATAAGGTTTAAATTTTACTAGTATTTTTGTCACAATAATGAGAGACGTGATAGAAAGAATAAATGGAAGCAGATTGACGAGTGCTAATTATAAGGTGAGTCTAATTAAAATCTGTAAGACGACCTACGTTCTAATAATCACTTTATTCATATTTATCTCATCATATCAGCCGATAAACGTCCACTGCTGGACATAACCTCCCCAAAAATGGGGGGATTTGCCATAATCGCCACGCTTGACAGGCGGGTTGGCGATTGCAGTTGGATTGAATGCGTGTACTCAAAGGATGCTGCTGCCCATCCTCCGGTAGATCCCTTAGTCGCCTTTTACGACACCCACGGGAGGAGATGGGATGGTGCTACTCTTAGCCGACACCACACGGACAATATTTATCTACATTAAGTAAATTGGTGATATAGTAAAAACTATAAAGTCATTGTACCCAAAACTGGCAGGCGTGCATTAACTAACCCATGGCCAGCCATTGAGGTACCAGAGGCTTAAACTGGATTTTTTTTATTATTCGTACAGGCCAAATGGCGTATGCGTATAAATAGTCTATGCCAGGCGCTTGCCACACTTATATATGGACTATTTATATATGGACTAGTTACGCGTGTACTTAGGACTTTTTTCCATTACTTTAGATTCTAATTTTGAATGTTAAAAATAATTAAAAACAGTGTCGTGTGAACCCCAAACGTGATAAGTTCGAAGTGATTGTTCCGCAATTATAGGCCGTCGCGTTGTACCTCTGTACCAGGCCTGCTTCAAACCATTAAACTGAACAACTTTCAATTTAGAGCCAACATCGAAATCGGGAGTTTGAATCCCGTAAGGGATAACATATTTTTGTGTAATGAATATTTTGTGGCCGCGTCATGGATGTTTGTATCTAATAATGTGTTCTATATCTTTGTGTAGTCATCATAATACTAGTCCAGTCAGCACGGCTAGCATGCCACCCACGACAAAGCTTTTAAACGAGAAAAACGTCATGCGCGCTCTTTCCCGCATACGTAAAATAATAAGGATGGAGGCACATCTCGATTTTTATCGTTTTCTCGGGGGTGGCATGCGAGGCCTACAGTACCATGAGTTTTCACTGTAGTTACGTCGCCATTTTCGTATTGCAGAAATTAGTTCTCAACGTATTCACTGGGAGCGCTGTACGAAATTCTATACAAAATTGGTGACGTTACTACAGTAGTAAAGTAAAGTGAAAACTCATGGTACAGACACGATTCTGTTGTTTTAAATGTTAAAGATAATATTTGTATAACAATTATCAAGATATTTCTTGAATTTTGTTTCCCAACCCTAAACGTATTTATTTTCCTCCACCATCCGACCGCATTAACTTGTGATACTTCTGGTTGACGCTATTGGCTAATGGCACACGCCAAACTTCTGCATTATACCTAAGAACTTCCAAGAGTCCAATGTGGCAAAAACTATCAGTTTTAAGCTAAAATCAATAACCATCGGATAATAATCTGAAGCTATTCTCAAACTTATTCTGTCTGCCACCTCTTTTTCAGATTATGTAACTATTTCATGACCTGACATGACAAAGGAAACAATTTTGCTAGCACTTTTCTTTGCCGCATAGCTTGATAGTCCTTAGTATGTTAATGAGTTGTCAAAATCAACAGTAGCTGATCGTGAAACGAGCAAATCCATCTCGAAATATCAAAGGCATGTTGGCTTTGACCGTTTTTTACATTTTTACCTCTTAATTTGCAACTATATAGGTACTGATCAAAAAATTTTAATAGAAATTAGTTCAATACCGTGTAGATGATATATTTTTTTAATCTACCTCAGCTTTGACCTATAAAGAAGACCCAACCAAAAACTCAACAACAACAACTTTTGAAAAATTGTATATACAATAATAATTTAAAAAGTTTATTTCCTATTCATTTTTTTTTATTGAAGTAATCAACAGCGTTACAAACCAAGTGTACAAAAGAAATAGTGAGCTTAAGATAAAGCCAATAATAGATTACTCTAAATTAAAAAGTTAATACAAACGTGGCAAAACACATAGCAAATAAGTGCAGGTTCATTCCTACCAATATATCCTCCATTATATCCGAAAAAATATATCATTAACTCCTTATTGAACAACAGGCAGGGGTGGGATGTTATCGCCTATTTTGAGAGCCACTGGACTAAAAACTTTTATATACGAGAACTTGCGAATCACAAAGTTTATGAAGTACCTAAGTCTAGGATTTCTTCTTCATAATAATCTCGTGAACTAAGTAAATCTAGTTTGGAGAGAAAATTCTGAGAGGAAATACAATTAGAAATTTGCGGCTGGAACTTGTGTCGTCTTGAGAATAAAGTGGTTTTATTACGTTTTCTATTATAGCTTTTGCTACATTATTCATTAAGGCACTTAGTATAAAACAATTTAGCTTTGGAAAAATAATTAAAGCACCGACGTTATCATCAAAGTTGTTCGCAGTTTAGAGTGTTTAAGAAAGTATCTATATGTTATTGATAATATTATTATGTATTTAACTTTTTAGTAGATTGTTCGGATTCTTAAAATCAATGTTTATAATGCAAAAACAGATTTTGCTCGCAAATTCTCCAGCGTCATAATATGATAGCTGATAAACGTCCCCCAAGGATCGCCGCAACGACCGGTACTGCGCTGCCCTCATCCAACGGGTCTGCCTTCACCAGGTCGTCGGTCCACCTTGTGCCTACCCACGCTGCTCTATCCGATACGCGGTCGCTACTCCTGGTTACCTTCGTCAATGTGGACAGAAAATTTTTCCGAAATCTAAAGTAGGTGATACTACTTTAACTATATTCCAGGATGGAGTCTATTTCTGTATCAAGCATTGAAGGGTACAACAAACATTTATTCAAACTTTCGCATTTATAGTATAAAGTTGTGTATTTTGATATTGAAACTGAACAATTTTCCATAAGGATGTTCCTTCGAAACGAGAAAATTTGTTGGACCTGCCTTAAAAAATCGATCAGTTGTTGATCCATGGAAGGTCATCAAATTGTCTCGTTTTTTGACTCTCGTTTATTAGGTAAAGTTGTTTAGTTTCATTTATCTGAATATACCCTTAACATTTTGCTAATTCTTAAAAATATTGTTTTGTACACGTAGGTATATTGTACTGTTCTACAGTACTATTACACAGGGTGTAAGCAAACGTATCATTTAAACCACACACTCTACCCATCAAACTGAACAACTTTTACAATAGCAGCAAACCTGTGAGAACAAAAAAATCAACTATTAAACTGCAGCGCCTAGAACTACTAAAATTTTATGGGACAGCAGATTAATTTTGCTCCGATCGGTTTTCTCCCATAGTAAACGTTATTCAGTTTGATGGTCTAAATGTTAATGATACTTTTCCTTACATCTGTACACATAGTACCTACCTACTAAGGTATAATATTGTAAACAAAACAGTTGTGGGTAAGTTGAAATATGAGGAAGGCAATTCTCTTTACGACTATTTGATTAATGGCCAAACATTTACCCTAATCAAGAAGAATAGGGTAAGAACGTACCTTTCTTATGATGCCTTGTAAAATTTCCAAACACGCTACCCAATCTCTGTTGATTTCTCGACGTGCATAACTCTAATGATTTCAAATCATCAGCGTTTTGAGCTACCAATATGGAAGACCTCTTCGACTCCATGGCACTTGTGTTCACAAGTAACTCTGCCTCCAATAGTAGAACAATAGTGGCGTAGAGTAGTTTCAGCTCTTTACAACAAAACATTGTTTGGCACTACACTTCACTCACATGTTTCACTCAAGTTTATTGTCATTTTTGTTTTAACATAATGCTACCTAGTTGTTTTGAGGGGTGTTGGTGCGTGGCGATGCATTCTGGAAAGAAGAAAAGATATGGTTAGTTTCTTAATAAAGTATTTTTTTTTAATTCAATGTCATATACAACAAGTTTACAACAAACGTTATGACGTCTGACTCTTAGTCGTTTTTATCACTAGAAAAAGGGGAACATTTTTAATTGGTTGCTGTAAAAATGTAAGTTATTCACAAAAGTTTAAAAAATCCTTTTTTCTCTGACACTGCGCGGTATGACAAGATGTATAAAGCGAGAGAAGATAAGAAGGTACATTATATACTATATACATAATTATACCTAGTCTAATGAGTTTGAAAATATTACTAGTTATGTAAAAAGTAAAAAAGACATTGCCCACGTGACGAACTGGTATTCGTTTCAAATCGTTGCGCAACTAACGAATGAGTATACTTAATAAAAAAACAAATACAAAGAGCTAAAATTATACACAAAACAGGAGGAATCATACTTCCCAATGAAACTGCAGTGGGATTTCTTGTAAAATTCAAATTTACCCGTTTTGTATGCGAAACGGGATTGGGCAATGTCTTTTACGTTAAATACAGATCTGAATCGAAAATAATAACAATGCATTTTTTCCTAATTTAAACTAAAATCTCAAAGAATCATAGTTTTTATTTTCGATACCTAAGTTTAAAGATATTATTTCTTTAGCAGTTCCAAATTCCATTTGATGTGACAGGTAGTTAGCCCATCACCAGAAATATTAGCCTGTAGATTTTCTGAATAAGCTATAATTGATGTATTGTATGTATGTATGTATTTTCATTCTTCATTAATTTACTATTGAATGAAACTTACTTTACTAATAAGCATGAGCATATGCATGCTCAAGACTATTATTCCCCGAGAGTATATTTCAGAGATATTCGGAAACCTCAGAACATCCACGTTTCACCAGTAGTACCGAAACTCTGTCCAGTGTGACGGGGGGTGAGCCTGTCGCCACTTACAATGAACAGTGGGTACAATACATGCCTCGAAATTTAAGCATGCAGGTGTCCTCACGATGTTTTCCTTCACCGAAAAGCCAATGGTGTAACAAATCGTACATAAATTCCGAAAAACCCATTGGTACGAGTCGGCTTGGACAGGGATCGAACCATCGCCTCCTGCACGGCAGGCAAGGTTACTCGCCACTGGACCACCACGGCTTAATAACACCACACCACCACCTTACTTTACTAATACCATATAAATATACCAATTTACATAAAGATATCACGTCCAATCAATCAATCTTAACACCCAAGGATTTCTATTTTAGTTCACAATCGATAGTAAGACCAACTATTAAGTATTTAAAGTTGAATTCGATTGACAAGAGTTCCTTGCAGCCGAAGGATTGTTATGGTCGATAAAAAGTTCAAGTAGTACAGTCGTAACTTTGTAAACCGTTTCTACCTTGTAAGACCTGGATTTTTATTGAGATTTTATGGTTTCCGAACAAAGTGCAACTTGAAATCTTTTGCTGCTTTGACTAGGAAAAGCAGTTGTTACGTTTATTGTGAAACATTGTACTAGATCCAATCGTCGTATAAAAGTGTTTGTGCTTTCTTAAAGGGAATCATGTGTCGATCTACAGGGTGAAATTGATATCATTAGCAACCTTTTAAACTAAGAGTCTACCCATCAAACTGAACAACTTTTACTATGGGAGCAAACCAATTGGAGCACCAAAAAAAATTAGCTGTCCCATACTAGACTGCACCCGCCGCCGCTGCCTACAAGATTCAAAATTTTTGTTGTTGCTCCAATTGGTTTGCTCCCATAGTAAAAGTTGTTCAGTTTGATGGGTAGAATCTTAGTTTTAAAGGATGCTAATGATATCAATTTCACCCTGTATAACCACCAGTCCAGTTTTTTCAGTGATCTATCAATAAATAGGATTTTGCTATCTGGGCTGGCAATTAAAAGTCTTACCACTTTTAGATAAGCTCTGGATATTTTTCTTAGTTTTTCACAACGTCTTAATGAATAAACGCAAAACCTCAGACACCCCAACTGATTTACAACAAAATTATTTAAATTTTAGTTTTAGGATATGTTTATTTCTAGTTAGTTTTAAGATTGTTAGTTTTATTTAATTAACCTAAATATAACATAATTTACAACACTTATAAATAAAAGTACTATTTAAAATAATACTTATTTAAAATGAATATTAAAAATTATAACCTTAGTTATAATAACTTAATTAAAACTGTTTAAATTTTACAAACACATTATTTTATATATTTTTTTAATAAGTTATTTTGTTGAATCAATTATAATTCGATTCTGCTTTTGATTCTAAACAAACTACCTCTATTTTATTTTTCCGTTAATTCATTAACACATTTTATAATAGTCAAACCTTCTGTCAGATAAGCTGTTAGGAAATTATTTATAAGTGGTGAAACAGGCCCTTAAAAGGCTAAAAAATCACTGGCAGATTTTTTATCACTTAAATTTTTAGGGATAATTCAGTGCATCAAACCAAAAAAATTCTGCTGTTATTTACACTTCAGTTAAATAGGCATTGCAGTTCAGTATGAGACTTTTGCAATATCAGGTTTTTTTAGTTAGTAAAAGTTGGTCAGTTTGATGGTCTAACTAAATTTCGAAAAGGTTTGAAAACATCACCTAGTTTTAACATGAGAACTGTCGTAATAATATACAACAATAATATAAATCCATTTTCTTTAAATATTCGGTTCCAAAAAGGTAAAAACAGATTGGAAGGTCAGATAAACATATTCAGAAAATCGGTGAAGCGCGACCGTCTGGGCATTGGGGGTTCTGTACCTTCATTTTCTATATAATATGGAACATTCGTAATTAAAAGTTTTGACATAGCGCTGTAATACTGACTTACCTAAGCTTTGCCTGAGCTCCAAAAGATCTGAAATAATCTATTTGCATAGTTAATTGACCAATGCTATCATAGCCTGTGCACAAGAGAATATATATAGAAAGGTAGCCAACAAGACTCTATATATCCTTAGTGACAGCCAAGCAGCTCTCAAAGCCTTGAACTCCTATCATGTAAGTTCCAGGCTAATTCTGAACGGAGTGAAGACCCTTAACAAGCTTGGTCTTCACAATACTGTACGATTAGTCTGGGTCCCGGGACATACTGGAGTCCAGGGTAATGAGAATGCTGACGAGCTGGCGAGAGCCGGGTCAGAACGAAAAATGGTCGGCCCAGAACCAAGCGTGGGAATCCCAGCATGCAGCATAAGAATGGCCATCAGAGATTGGGCTGATAAAACATACAAACTGGAGTGGTCTGGCCTTGCAGGTCTACAACACTCCAAGAAATTTATCAGCAATGTGACAACTCGTGTCTCAAAGTTCATACTGAACAACAGCAGGAGCAAGGCTCGTGCCATCGTCGGAGCCCTCACTGGGAACTACGCCACAGGCGCGATGATGCACAAAATGAAACTCACCCTAGATCCCAGCTGCCGAGCATGCGGAGAGGATGAAGAGACTATGGAACATATTCTTTGTGACTGTGATGTCTTGGCGGCAAAACGTATGTGCCTCCTCTCAGATAGATACCCAAAACCGGGAGATCTTAGGTTTCTTCCCCTCAATGGTATTGCCTCCTTCATTGACCATGTATTTGAAGGGTGAGGAAAGCAAAAAGTATTGGGGTTAACAACAAAGGTTCCACTGGGTCGAAGTGTTGCTGGCCTGCCAGCCCTCACAACAAGATAAGATAAGATAATTGACCAAAATATAACAATTATGCTAAAGTTGTTGTTGGTGTTTGAAACTATAGCAAAAATTTGATGCATTGGCTGCTACTAGCGGTACAAGAGTAGTTACTATTGTATATAAACAAAAGATCCCACTGGGTCGAAGTGTTGCTGGCCTGCCAGCCCCCACAACAAGATGAGATACTATTGTATTGTGTTTTTGAAGTTTTACTACCATCACTTAAGTTGATAATTCCACTATATAACAGTTCTATTACCTTTACTTGGAAATCAAACTGTTGGAAATCTGTAATTACTTAAGGCTGCACCGAGCCTATTGTGCTGCCCCCAATCGTATTTTTTTTTTATTTCTTAACAATTAAACAATATTTCCAAAAAACAAGAATGTCACCTTGTACTCATTGCTGATTTTCAATTTATTGGGTCACTGCGGATTTGTTTTTATAATGTCTGTAGTTATTATCGTTAAAACCGCCAAAAGTGGCCACTTTTGGCGGTTTTAAAGATAATAGCTACTAGCATAAAACATAATAATCCCAAATGTTTCGATAAATTGAAAGTCAATTAGGACTACAATGTGACATTCTTGTTTTTTGGAAATGTTGTTTAATTGTTTAGAAATAAAAAAAATACGTTTGAGGGCAGCACAATAGGCTCGGTAGGCTCTTAATTAGCAACTGAAAGCTGCAATAAAATGAGCCCGTATTCATTGTACTTGGAAAAATCTCGCGGAACCCCAAAAACTGAAAGTAGGCAGCAAAACATTCTAATGTTTTATTCATATAGCTGGTAAGATGAGAAAAAACATATTTGCGTGCCGTTTCGTGCGTGTTACAACCAGTTCGGTACAGTCACAAAAAATATTATTAACATAAATACATGCCAAACCGAAACCTTGAGGTATCGATTGCTGAAACGTTTTCGTGACATATTTATTGTTGTTTCCTGTCTTGACTGTAATTTACATCATACTTTTTTTTCCTTGAGCCCCAGATGAAACTTAAGGAGGTAGACTCCCTTTAGACAAATTAACAAATAAACTGCAGGATAATTATCTTCTTTTGCATTCCCACAAATATTAGCAAGTATATAGTTAATGTCGAAAAATTGCAAAACGAGAGTAGTTGTGGATAGACTTTAAATATGTACAAGATGTGGTTCCGAGCTGGATTATTATTAATACGCTGGCACTTTAAAGAGCCAATGTGTCACTCTGAATGTATAATCTTAATGCATTTCTTCTTCTTTCGTGTTAGTATGAGATATTTCCCATGACAATCACCCATGCTGTATTGGAAAGATTAGCCATTCAGCAATGGTACCTACTATCGAGGCTGATTGCCCAGAATGCGCCAGATAAATTAAGATTAAGTCACACAAAGAGGCTTTTTCCTTGCACCCTTATTTGCTGATGTTTCCAAATTTTTACGAAGTCATTTTAACAATGTAAATGAGAAAAATCTTAATTATTATTAAACTCATTCAAAAAACAGTAGTACCTCGTAACTAGCTCTCAAAAAGCCATCTGGCTCTTTCCGTATTTTCAAAATTCTATTACACTTTTTATAAGCATTTATTGTAGCAATAATCACGCGAATACTCGTATAAGCGATGTACAAAACATGCCGCACATTTGTTCATCGCTTCTTCCATTTTTTCGTTTCATCCAAGGCTGGAGCCATATTTGAGGGTGTATCAGGGTGGCGTAAATAACTATTGACATCGCATGTTGAAGACTGTTATCTATCACACATTTTGAAATATCAGGTAAAAAAATTTTGTTTAGTCGTAAGAACGTGATAACATTTCTTTGGGCAGTGTTTATGGTCAACGTATCACCTCCAAATGAAACGTATTAATGTCAGTTTTAAATAATGAAGAAAAATGTCAATAAAAATGGACAGGGAAAGAGGAGGCCACTAATGACGGCCTAGACTTTTTAGAATTTTAGACGATTTTTTCTTAATTAAGGCCCGATTCGACCAAACGCAAGTAAATTTTATTCTTAGATTAAGTCGCCGGTTACTATAGAGTAAACTGATTTTGCCAACCCTAATCTAAATGAAATGTCAATGTCACATAATTAAAAAAAAAAAAAACCAACCAAATTAAAACTGTGTAACCTCACATTGCAATAAGTACGGATACAATTACCTCTTTCTTTAGGTGAATTACACATTCGTTCTTTTAGTACGGGGTGTGTAAACACCAAAAGTAAAATTGTTCCTTGTATAGTTACTCTACTATAAATCTAAGTTTGGTCGAATTCTGCCTTAAGAAAGAGAAAATTTGTCACGCCTTTAAGGTAATAAATGTTCAAGTTTAATTAAAATTTCTTAGTATTTTAGTATTGACTAGAATTTAGTGAAAGATGGCGATTAATTATAGTAACTAGATGGATTAATCGCTTCTTCAAATATTTATCGCCGTATTTGTACCACATTTAAGACACCAATAAGTATTTCATTAGACTTAGTAAGGTCTCGTACTAAGAAACTTATCACAGTAAATCTAATTACACTCTTTATAGTATTATTAGATCGGACCTCTTATTATAAATTACCATCTCTTCTTCAAACGCAAATCATAAGCTGGTTTTTTTTTTCAATCGAACTTCTATTTATTTGTTACGTATGATTTAAAAACTGCTCAATCTATTCGGAAGGAGTTTAATTAACTATGTAAAAATGCATTCAAGAAATTAAGTCTTAACAATATTATGTTGTTTTACTCTGTTTATGACACTTTGTTTATATTTCATCGCAATCGAATCATGCAAAAGGAACGATAAACGCAAAAAGTTTCATCAAAATCGGTGTAGTAGTTTTTTCTTTATGGTCGAACAAACAAACAGACAGACAAAAAATCCAAAACATGATCTGGAGAAGGGACAGCTAAACACCAAAATCGAAACTTTTTTTTTGTAAGTATTATTATCACAGAGTACTTCAATATTTAGATCAGAAGACACCTTTGTTATAGTTTTACAAAAGTGTTGATTATAAATAACATTTTTGAACAACATATTTTTGTATTAATTCGAGGACAAATTAATAAGAGTCCCCCCCTGATTTACGGAGATTGAACATAATAATAAATAAAATAAATGTGTTCTTAGAACAGTAATTCTAGTTCAGCACTCTCTTATTTCTCATAAATAGCTGTTTAATCTCCAAAGTAAATTGCGTTTGTGATATATTGCCTTCGCTTAACATAAAAATTGTAATAAAGAAAAACGAGATTCGTAAGATTACAGTGAACTTATGGAAAATAGCAAAAAGTCTTTGATTATACTCTCGTAGATTAAAATGATAATGTAAATAATGTACAGGGTATTACAAAAGTAGAAGATAAACATTTAACACTTTTAAGGGGGTTATTTAGAACATCAAACTGAACTACTTTCACTGTGGGACCAACATCGAAAACGCGAAAAAAAAATCAGCTGTCCCATACATAAGTAGATTTGTAGTTTTGTATGGAACATCAGAATTTTTTTTCGCGATTTGTATATTTGTCCCATAGTGAAAGTTGTTCAGTTTGATGGTCTAAACCACCCCCTTAATTTTTTATTTTTCTTTTTGTAACACCTTGTATAAACTGGTCCCTGCCTTAGAATGAAACACCAGGTTTTTCCCCGTGGGTGTTGTATGAGGCGATTCCTTTGTAGTCTTTTGTGGTTGAAAGCTGAAACAATTCCACAACATTTCGATCTGAAATTCTTAGTATGAAAGTCAAAGGTGACAATGCCTTAATTATGTTTTTACCAAAGGCATACAATATATTATAATTGTTTATTGGAATCAAATTAAAGATTGAAAAAACACAACACATGGCACATGGCACATGTTACATGGCTGTAACAAATCTGTATTGTTTATAATCAATAATATTAGTTTATTAGAGTTCTACATACAGAACGGAAGATCCCTGCCCCTCTCTGACTTCAATTACCGCACCGCACCCCGCACTTTCTAGGGACACTTTAGGGGAGCCGAACATTAAAGGATATGTCGCAAGCGTGTGAGCGGGGTGGCACCATGTCGACATCTTTTGTCTGTAGCAGTACTAGCCAAGTATCGTGAGACCGTTCTATGGATTTCTGGGATTAGACTAAAGCTGAATTTTGCTACAATTTCTTGCTTGTAAAGCAAAGGTCATGTTCCAATCAAGGTAGCCGGGAGCGCCTGAAAAAATAAGTTTTGTGGCGCGTCTTGGGCGTGGTCTATATTCAGCAGTGGACAATGATAGTCTGGTGATGATGGTGATTTAACGCTGAGAATTAAGCAACAAATAAGCAGTAATTTGTTTTTATGAGAACTGTACTTCGCCCGAATTTGGAAAGGAGGACATTATTGAACAAAGGATTAGAGGTACTGAATTTCCGATGTTGGTTCCTAAACAAATTATGTTGATATTCATTTGACATTTTATATGTATAAGAACGTTATGTTTTGCGAACCCAATTTTATCTTCTAGCTTTAGAAATATTGTTTGGTTGTCCTAGATATTTTATATTATACTCTGCTTTATCAGTACCACAGCAGAGTCACATGTGCCTTATTTTTTCTGGATAAGTGAAGGATAACATAATTTGACACGTTTCTCCATCCACCTTCGTCCTTCATTATTCATGATCAGCCTATATAAGTCCCACTGTAGGGCACATGCCCTCAGGGAGGGTGTAGGGGCGTTACCAACATGCATGCCCAAATTGCCCAATGCAGATTGGTAGACTTAACATACGCATCAGAATATCTTCTTCAGCGTTTGCAGGTTTCCTCACGATGTTTTCCTTCACAGTTTGAAAGCAATCGGTATTACGTTCATAAGTTAGAAAATAAAAAAATAAAAAAAAAGGTTCCATATTCCATACCACTCCGCAACACGCCACCGACACTCTCAACTAATACCTTAAGAAGACTGAAATTATGGGTACACGCTTAATAGTTATTTGTTATGCTAGGCTGCAAAGTTGCTTTTTGGCGCGAGTACTTTTATTGAAACCTGAGCAAGCGAAGGATTCTAGGATCTAGGAAATAATAGAATCCTGAGCGCTTAGCGAAGGTTTCAAAGGTACGAGACGCAGAATAACTTTGCAGCCGAGCGAAACACACAATTTTTCACCTCACAACAGCGAGGAAAAAAAGTGAATTGCTAAAAAGAACATTTCAAAAAGTTTTTATTTTTGTGCTGGCCAGTGTCATAAAATAGTTTTTTAGCATTTTCAGTGGATTGGCGGTATATACAAATATTGAATAGACAGATTCGAATTTCAAAAAGTCTTTCCACGCTAGCGGATAAAATGCTCTTTTGCACTCAGATTTCGAATGATAAACAGAATCTTTCCGAGCTTGTGAGGTGAAAAAATTATTTGACCGTTTTCAAGTTTTTGGCATCCCTGAAAGGTTTATACCTATTTCCTTCTCAGTTGTTGTCAACGCCTTTTAAGTCAAATAACTTACGAAATTCCGCAGAAATGTTGCCTTTTATTATAATTAAATTTCTAATTACCATTTTCAATTTAGCTGATTGCGTTACCGTTGAATTTCTCAATAAATTATTTGTCCGAACTAAATCCTTGAATAATCTTATGCAAATCCGTAAAAGAAATATGTGCCGTTTCGAAGCGAAAAATATGCAACCTAGCAGATTCTATTGCATAGATTGTAATCTACGGACGGAATTTTTCTTTAACATATTTTACCTTAAGGTCTATTCACACCAAGGAGGCAGCGTAGTTTCAGTTTTTTTTTTTTAAATAGCCTATTTTGTGTCCCACTGCTGGGAAAAGGCCTCCCCTCTTTTCCTCCAATCTTCTCTATGCATCGCGAAATCAGGCCAACCGTTCAGGAAGGTATTCAAGTCGTCACTCCATCTTCTCTTGGGTCTTCCTCGACGTCGGCAACCGTCTTGTGGAACCCATTCTGTGGCTATCTTGGTCCACCTCTCCGAGTGCATTCGGCAGATATGTCCTGCCCAATCCCACTTCAGCAGAGCTGTTTTTAGGCCTACGTCCGCTATACCAGTTTCAGATATGCAGCATTATAATCTTGATTTACATTGCTATTATTAACAGTCTTGGGCTATTGCAAGCAAGGGTCGTTATGTAACACTTCGACCATCGCTGGTCCTTTGTGTTCGCCCCAAACTCACCTATATTTTACGCATACCTCCGAACTTGTGGTATTTTCTTTTCATTCTCGGTAATGCAGGTTTCCTCACGATGTTTACCTTCAACGCCGAGCTAGTAAATAATAAATACAACCGTACATAATATCCAAAGAACTTAGTGGTATATTGCTAAATAAAACACATTATATCTTTTGGCGGACACCAAGGGACACTAATCAATTGAGCATCGGCTCGCATGGCCCCCTATCGGGATGTTCATAAACTTTGTTACAACAACATCAACGTCCTTTTATGGTTAATAATTAGCATGGAGTGGCGCTGCAGCTGTGTAAGGCCAGCACGTGGCTCAGCCATTTTGTATAGCTCTAATATATTTTCCTCAAAACAATGCTTGAGACTACATAAACAACTTGATACTGGCCAAATTGCTACAAGCAGAGTGCCATTAAACAAACAATATAAATAACTAGTGTTTACACGCGACTTCATCCGCACAAATTTTATATACCAGATTTTAAGTCAGATCATAAGCTACCAAACAAAAAAAGTTTCATCAAAATCGGTTTAGTAGTTTTTGCGTGATGCGCGAACAAACAAACAAACAGAAAAACAGACAGTCAAAATTTCTAAAAAGGTTGATTTCGAGTCAGGGATACCTTAAAATCATATCGTAATCTTTTTTTTGTAAATATCTTCAATTACATTACAAGTACAGACACACTTCAGTTACAGTTTTATAAAAGTTAAGATTAGATAACAATTTTATTAGCATTTTTGTAGGATTCAGAATCGTGACAAATGGTACACAAAAACACTGCATATTGTGAAATAAAATTTTTCCTCAGTCACCTTTTATGAAAGGCTGAAAGTCACCCAAAGGGCAATGGAGAGGGCTATGCTCGGAGTTTCCCTGCGAGATCGGATCAGAAATGAAGAAATCCGCAGAAGAACCAGAGTAGCTGACATAGCCCAAAGAATTGCTAAACTAAAGTGGCAGTGGGCGGGGCACATTGCTCGCAGAACCGATGGCCGATGGGGCCGGAAGGTTCTCGAGTGGCGGCCGCGTACCGGAAAGCGCAGCGTGGGTAGGCCCCCCACACGGTGGACTGACGACCTGGTGAAGGCGGCGGGAAACCGTTGGATGAGGGCGGCGCAGGACCGGTCGTTATGGCGATCCTTGGGGGAGGCCTATGTCCAGCAGTGGACGTCCATCGGCTGAGATGATGATGATGATGATGACCTTTTATGACAGAATGACAGTTACTAAAAGAAACGGAGTGTTTCATTACAAGCCGGAATCGTTCGATTCAATTATTTTAAATATTTCGTTATTATATCAAATTCCACGTAGATATCCAATGTAAGCGCTCTTCGTGGAATAGCTTAGGTGCTCAAACTTTGACGCTATTCAAAATAGGTGTTCTTCGTGGAAAACCTCTACTGCGAAACCTGTATTCAAGCTACAACATTGTTAAAATTCCAAGAATACCGTCTCGTGAAATATGCTGACAAAAAAGGAAAAGTAAGGAGTTGCAACGAAAGTATTCGCCAATCCCATTCCTATATATCCGTTCAATCGTTGATGCAAAAATTTTTCTCTTGCCGATTTCGTTTCGCAAACTTAGGTACTGAACTTTTTTCCAATTAATTTTTTTGCTCGTTTAGCTTGCTTTAGAGAAAAATGTAGCTTTTAAATTGCTTGTTTCCGCATGACGCGGTTGAATCTGATTTCTTGCAATTATTGGTAATTACAGGGCCGGATGCAAAACAACTGCATGCAGCTGTAATACGAATGTTGAGATTAAAGTGTAGCGAATCAAATCAAATCAAAATAATTTATTCAATATAGGAGCCTGAAGCACAGTTATTTAACGTTAATTCTTTTTAAAATACCACCGCTTCGGAACGTGTTGTCGCTGTATAGAAGATGCGGCCAGAAACTCTACAACTTTTTTTTATTTACCTCGTGTAACCGCCATACCGATATTGATGAATTTGAAAGAAAGATATAGATTGTATTCAGGTTAGTATAAAATATCATAATATACAGGAAGACAAAAAAAAATGCCATACGATATGATGATGATTATAAAATATCGCGTAGAACAAGTCAGAGCAACAGCTAGTGAAAATATTAACAGAATATTATGTTATTGACAAAATTTTGTGGTAAGGGTCTTTTGTAAGCCGACTTACGCTTGACTGGTTTCGATGGTCCAAAAGCTTTTGTCAGGTCGATATAAAGGTTATGTAGCGTTTTGATTAACTTGTCAGTTGGTTGGTTGCTTTGGTCAGAAAATGGAACGAAAAATATTTAGTCTGCATTCTTTGTAAGCGAAATTGTTTGGATGTTTACGTTGAGCTCTTTCATTTTAGATATCTTTGTTTACGAAATTGTTTATGAAATTTATTTTCTTTTAAAATGAGTGTCTTTCTTTAAAATTAAAATAAGTTGCCATACTCATGACAGATAGGAGTAACTAGAAAAGAGCAGGAGAGATTAGAGATTAGAAATGGTAATGGTAATTGGTATTAAATTTTATTTTTATTATACTTACATAAATAAGGGCCTTAAGACGGAAGAAGCATAACTAATATTTCGCAATTTAAAAAAAAAAAATTTAAATGTTTTGCGGCAACATGACAAAATGTCTAAGCAAATTGCGTACCGGAAAGCGCTGTGAGAGGGCAGTTGTGGAGATATATGGGGAGGCCTTTGTCCAGCAGTGGACGGCTATCGGCTGAGACAATGATGATGATAATTAATGATATCGAAGCTTTTAAACAAACGTAATATTTATGATCTTGCTATTGGTAAACGTAAAACGTTCTAAGACGTCTAAGAACCGAGTGAATCGGTATCAACGTCACGTAATCAAGTATTGGTTATAAATAGCAAAAAGTTTATATTTATAACTAAACGTGTTTTAATTTACTTCAAAACGTCGATTTTATGTATGTAATGTAAAATTTTAGGTAGGTGCATAATGTTTTATTTAGGTACTACAAAACTTCACTATAAAACTATATACGAGTAGCAAACGATATTATACTTCAAACGTGAAAGTAATAAAGTTCAATTTATACAGTCTATGCATGAAACAAATAGAAAAGGAATAAATTTTACAACCTAGAACGAAAGAATTCGAGTCTATTATTGAAGTTTGAAGCTAATATATAATTTTAGGAAAGGTGATTGAATTTTAGAGCTTTGTTTTATATTTGCATCTAGAAAATACGATTGTATATCATAAACTTTTTATTTTTATCCTTCAAAGGAAGACTCATCGACATTTATGATTTCTGCCTATCCCTAACCTTCGATGCCCAGATCTGACCCTCTAGCATGCTTTCTCTACACGCGCGACTCGGCTTTTTTCTATACTAAAAGTCGCGGCAAGCGCAGCTTGCGCTCTCAGAAAAGCGCAGAAATAGGTTATTTTGTATGCAACGAAGGCGCACGATGCGCCTTCAATAAATAAAAGTATCATTAATCTTTAATGACAAAGGGGTTACCTTTCGGAATACCGATTGCTCTCAAACGGTGAAAGAAAACATCGTGAGAATACCTGCATACGCTGAAGAAGAAATTCTAATGTGTATGTGAAGTCTACCAATCCGCATTGGGCTCGCGTGGTGGACTAACGCCCATGCACCCTCCCTGAGGGTAAGCCTGTGCCCTGCAGTGGGACATAAATGATGTGTGTGTGCAGTGGGACAGTGATGATAAATACTATTTTTAACCGACTTCAACAACGGGTCGAATTGAGAACCTCCTTCTCAATTCGACCCGTATGTTTTTTTTTCTCATCAGACCTTTCCATTTATAAAGGCGGATCGTCACGTCAGATGTGCAACCTTTGACATTGGTTGCCAAAAGGAATAAAATTTCCTAGCAATTTCATCCACTGCAGATATTTTTCAGTCCTTTTACCCATCTCCGTGAATAGAATCGTTTTTCCTCTCATGTTAATTATTCGGGTTAGGAACGACACAATAATCGACGGCGATCGACGGTTTGTAAGAGTAAAGCATATGCTCACGACTATATTCCCCGAGGGGGTAGACAGATATATTCTTTAAAGTTAGAACATACACGTTTCACTAGTAGTACTGAAAATCTGTCCAGTGTGACGGGGAATGAGCCCATCGCCTTTTGTAATGGACAGTGGGTACAATACATGCCTCGAATTTGAAGCATGAAGGTTTCCTCGCGATGTTTTCCTTCACCGAAAAGCCAGTGGTGTTTCAAATCGTACATAAATTCCTTCATTGGTATGAGTCAGCTTGGACGGGGATCGAACCATCGAATCTTGCACGGCAGGCAAGGTTACTCGCCACTGGACCACCACGGCTTCTTATACGGCCCAATAGTGCCAAGTATTTATGTTGGTTTTATTGGTTTAATAGCTGCATTTTCAAGAAAAACTAATTGATTAATTTTAACATTATGAATAAACTTAAGTAGAGAGTGCAGCCTTACTATTTGAATCGATTTCAAGATTGGATAGAATAGTGGCGGGTGGAACTTGAATCAGAATTCAGTAGGTCAGGCAGAAGTTCCGGTAGCTAAATTGGAACAAAACGTAGCCCTGTCAGCTTTCCCCGACTACCTACATATTTTATATTTTAGTTTGAATTGAACATTGATATCTTATATACAGGGTGTCCCGTAAACCGAAGTCGACCCGGTGGATGCTGATAGGTTAGTTCATGCCTAACCTAACCTAACCTAACCTAACCTAACCTAACCAGAATATATGAAGAAAAAAAACAGTAAATCAATCAATCAGTCAACATTTTACTTTAGGAAAAGGTTCTTAGTTTTCGAGATAAGGACAGTTTTATGAAATTCGTGAAACTCTTTACCTTAGTCACTATTGTTGAGTGCCACGGCTACAAATTTTCTTAGCAGTATCTGTGTTAGAACTGTCAATGTCTCGAAAACTAAGAACCTTTTACTAAAGTTAAATTTTGATTTTCTCCGTAGTCATGACCTAGCCTATCAGCATCCGCCGGGTTGACGTCGGTTTACGGGATAGCCTGTATATAAAGGGTGTAACAAAACACCCTAGTAGTACTTATAAGGGGGTGATTCATACCATCAAACTGAACAACATTAATTAAGGAGCCAATTTCGAAATCGAAAAAAACTAATCAGGTGTTTTATTCAATACTGCAGAACCGAGTCGACTCAAATGTATCATCATCATCATCAGCTGATTTTTGTTGTTTCGTGATTTCAAAAAGAATGTAGATCTGTGTCTAGACACATTTATGTCATTACAATACTGCTTCATCATAGTCATCTAATATGAGATAACCATTTTCAGACACTCAAACCACCTTACATTATACATCTTGCTCCATGACATCGTAAAAAAGAATCTAATCCATCAAAATCAGGATTCATATTCGCACAAATTCATACGAGATTCATACTTCACAAACCCGAGCCGTCAAACACAAGGGCGCTTCAATAATTTGAGTATAGAACTCGATAGTGAGATCTCAATTTACGATGCCGTTTGATTTTCATAGGTAGTGCCACTCAATCATCACCGCCCCATATGTTCTCGGGTCCACTTTATCCGAAAAACGAAACGATTCGCGATGGTGCAAGGAAAAAGCGAGAAGCGGTGTGGGGAGAGAAGTGATAGGTGTGCATTAAATTGTCAAATGATGAAGCATTAAATTATTGCATGTCGTTTTGTCTGAAGTCATGAAAAAATCTCGCACAAAAGATAGTTTGATTCTCTATTATTATAGTGTGGTCAACGATATCAATGTGCACATGATGTGGTGGTCTTTCTTGATCTAACAGTTTGATATTGACCGTTTTTAGCGGCTGGTGTAATGATTATTGATTAGATTTGTGGGGGCTTGCCGCTGATGTCAACACCCACAAGTTATAGTACCGATTTTAACAGATGGCGATACTGTTGCCTTCAGAAATGTGCTCCATACAACAACACATAAGAATAGTTAATAACTCTACTATTCTTATGAACAACACTCACCGTGAATCGTAACTCGTAACCAACTACAAATAAAGTTCATAATCGAATGCAAGACATAGATCGCGCAAGAGAAAATAATCACAGAGATTCGATATTATATGCAAGGTCCAACTAAGAACTGTTGGACCACGGCCGGTCCTCAAGCTTCACACCCGGCCTGGTGGAAGACCTTCCCTTTTCAATGGAGGAACATTCCCAGTAGTTCCTCCATAGATCCAAATCCCGGTTCGATCAAGGACACCACGCAGTTTAAGTCCACGTCAAAACTCAAATTATTGCCGGAAACAGTTTTTGGTTTGCACCAACCATCACCTTTCACTTAACAATCTGGCCGGATCAAACACGCCCTGTGCCCCGGGGAAATGTGTTTTAGCCAAATTGAATTTTATTTGAACGCGTTTTTTTTGTTTAAAAAAATCCTAAAGGTTTTTTGGCGAGGATAAAAATAAAGCCTTCAACCTTCGTGATAAGGAGATGATGATATGGATTCATTTTGATCTTTCAACTTCTGGTTTTAGGTCAGCTTTTATTTTTAGGGTTCCGCACCCAAAGGGAGAAAACAGAACCTTATTACTAAGCCTACGTTGTCCATCCGTCCTACCTATTTAGGGCTGTAACTTCTGAACCGTACCTAATAGCTAGATAGTTGACATATTCAGGCGCTATAACGGTGAATTTGTTAACAAATAATAAAAATGACAAAACATTTAAAATTAATGGGGTCCTCATACAAGAAACTAGTTTTTTATCTAAGTTTTTTCTTCTCGCTCTATCGTAAAAACAGTAATACAAACAAGCATCAAACTTGGTGTGATTATAGAGTAAGCTCTAAAGTATAACAACAAATTATAAAAACCGGCCAAGTGTGAGTCGGTCTCGCGCTAAAGGTCCCGGAGGAAACAAAACTTTTCTGTAAGATAATATTTTGTGTGGTGATGTGGTACGGAACCCTCGGGTTTATTTATTGAATGCAAGATTAACGGTGATTGATAAAAACACCAACTGAATTTTTTTATACAGGATAAATAATTTTTAGAGTGGTTCCGGCTTAGAACGGACAATCCCAATAAAATTATTCCCGTAGATGTCATACGAGGCGACTAAGCAATAAAGGTCTCTTATGCAGTGTTTATGTGGACGAAAGCCTAGCCACATCTCAACACTTGATACGTCATTTCATCCTGCAACTTAAATTGCTAACTGTGAGCAATTGCTACAACTACATTCTTAAACAGAAAATTGGTAGTTTTAGCAATGTTCTGATCACCCCGATAATGATTAAAGTACGAATACTTACTTTATCCAAACATTCTTCTAATTATACTGAACAAATTTTACTGTGGTCAACTTTGAAGCCGGGATATTTTATTTTTCGAAATATGTACATTTTTTACATAAATTCCTACAAAACCATGTTTTATGGTTTGGCTGTAGGAAACAGAAAATTACAGTCTGGCATTATATAGGGGCGCAATTATAATAGTCTATTTTTTACACGTTACATGACTGGTGTACAAAGTACCTACGTACTAGCTAATCACTGATAACATTTGATAGTAACAGTTCCTTCAACAATCTACAAAATCTCGGGGATATTGTTTCCATATTAGTGAAAGTTGTTAATTTTGACGAGTAGAATAGGTACATGATTAAACTACAACAACAACAAAAACAAATACACTAGGGGTGGCCAAACTTTTCAAATACGCGGTCTACTTTGAAACTCAGATATACCTGGCGGTCTACATAAAAAAAAAACTGTACTTCCAACATTATTTCGTTAATAAAAATAAAAAAATTTGCTGGCGGATGTTTGGCATTTGTCAACCGATACTGATGATTCATTCCATCATAGAAAACGTTGATTCACACTCTACTTTTCGTCGGCATTATTGTCAGTTTCCAAAAATCGTCACTTTCAAAAAGTACCTACCTACCTACATATTATGTCGTAAGAATCCAACGATATTTCCTCCACAATATTTAAAAATTTATTAATTTACTTTATCGAGCTCTTCGCGGGCTACCATAAATGTCGACGCGGGCGACTGGTCGACCGCGGTCGACGTCTTGGCCACCCCTGAACTACACCTACAACTACAACTTACAACTTTGTCTACTGGGGATTTTGAAGCGAAGGTCTCGACACAATCGTGTCATCTACCTGTTAGTCATGGATTTCCGCAAAGTAACGCCTGATTCCGCACTGCCTAAAAATTCAATAACTATGCATATGTAGCAGGTTTCCCCGTAATATTTTTCTTTATCGTTGGAGAAAACTCGATAGCACATTTTGACGTGCATGCGAAGGACCCTCACGATTGAAAGTGAACGCCTCGCCGCAACGCGTCACCAGACACCAACACTCTCAAACAAACATTTAAAATTCTAAATTATCTGTTCTCTGCTTACAAAATAACGCTCGAAGACTGGAACGCTCATTAAAGTTAATCCTCCATTAAATCTCTTGCTAGCTTTTACTACGTCAACAAGACAAAAAGTGACCGCAAGAGATTTAATGGAGGATTAACTTTAATGAGCGTTCCAGTATACGAGCGTTAGTCTGCAAAAAGGTCTCGCTCCACCTACTTGGTATTATGCAAAAATTGACAGCTGTTTTTGTTAGGCAGACTTAGAAAATACAGGCTTAAATAATACCCTAAATCCCTATAAGCCCAACATAAACATAACCTTGTAGGGACTATTAGACCTTTCATGTACCTAACCGACACTAAATCTTAAAGCGGATCGGGCTCTTGGGCGCACTAGTTTATGTATGGACGGACATGCTTTGGGTCTAGGTAAACGGTCAAAAGACAAACATAATTAAAAATCGGGTGATTTATTGAATAAATTAATAAGGGTCATTATTGGCTTTTATATAGCATGGATATTTTTGATATAACAGATCCTAAAGATACTGATTATGGACAAGCCATGGGGAAGCTTGCGGTTTCTAATTTTTTTCATAAGTAAGAATTGAATGATTAGAGAGTTAGCCCAGTCATTTTACGGTTTGACTAATCAAGATTTTTTTTTTCGGTGTTTCATTTAAGAGCCAATTAGAGCCAAGAAATATACCGAAATTTAAAAAAATCGTCTTCAACAGCTCCTAAATCAAAATTTAGCATTTATTTCTTTCTGATAAACTTGAAGATACTTTTTTCACATTTTTATTTAAGGCTTTACCATTATACACACATCAAACACGGAATACATATTTTCGTCTACTTATAAAACTTTTAAAAATACATTAGTATTTTCTAATTACTAAATCATTTTTTAAATTGCGATAGCTAAACAGTCATCTAATTAAAATGAGTCCAGTGGTATCAATGTTAGTAGGTTAAAAGCCTTCTGGGAAAAACAATTATGATTTCTATGTTGCGTAGCGATTTTTTAAACATGTTTTCATATTATTGCCTTTCTGTCACAAATGGTGCCGGTTACAGTTTTAAAATCACATTTATGTGAATCAATGACTTTCCACCCCTCCTAACAAAACTCCGTAAAATGACTGGGCTAAATATGGAAAAAAGGAAATAAAATATTTATGAGAGACTTGACGAAGCTTGTGTTCAGCGACCAGGACAACTGTGACGTCATAAGAAGCATTGTTAAGAAGACAAAGATGCGATGGCGCAGGATAGGGAAGAATATGAAAATGGGGAGGATATGATCTGCAAGAAACTGGCGAAACTGGTGCAGTCTTCTAGACTGTTGTAGTGACAGTTATTCAGCCAATTGTTAAAAAGTGGCATTGTTTGTGCTTTGGTTACACCTCAAGCTCTGGTGTTTCCACAAGGTACTATGAGTCGAAGTAAAGATTGAAAAATTACGTCTCGGGCGGGACTTGAACCCGCACTTTTCCAAACCGGGGAATTGCGTTATCCAATTTCGCCACCGCGCCCACTATTCAGGAGAACGAAATTTACAATCTATTGCGTCTTCGGGACGTGAGGTATTTTGAGCGTAAACATAATGTGCTTTACTGAACTATAATCATCACAATATCATGTTTAAGAAGATGTGCCCACAGTCTTAACAACTAATACAATATGTAGTTGGTATTATAGTCGGTAATCGTATTATGTGATTTTGAGTACAACTAATGCGCTTAGGCATTTGTTATTTTAATTTTCGTGAAGTAATTGAGGTACGCGTACCTAATTGGCTTAAAATTAATTATTCTTTAGCTCGAGTATATTATGAATAGCGTGTAATAATTGGTAGAGATATTCTTATACCAATATATACAGGGTGAAATTGATATCATTAGCATCCTTTTAAACTAAGAGTCTACCCATCTAACTGAACAACTTTTACTACGGGAGCAAACCAATCGGAGCAAAATAAAAATAAGCTGTCCCATACTAAACTGCACCCGCCGCCGCTGCCTAGACGACTCAAATGTGTGGGACAGCTGATTTTTATTTCGCTCCGATTGGTTTGCTCCCATAGTAAAAGTTGTTCAGTTAGATGTAATAGTTATTAAGTCGTGTTATGCTGTAGAGTTTCTGGCCGCATCTTCTCTACAGCGACAACACGTTCCGACGCGGTGGTAGCTTAAAAAAGAATTGACGTTTAATAAGTGTGCTTCAGGCTCCTATATTGAATAATTGATTTTGAATTGAATTGAATTAAATTGATGGGTAGACTCTTAGTTTTAGAGGATGCTAATGATATCAATTTCATCCTGTTTATAAAATCTTTAAATCACGGCTTTCAATTTAAATTTCATGGGTGGTCAGAAATATTGTTTAAATAACCAAACGATTAAACAAAAAAAGTTCATTTGACTATACATACAATTAATATACTTAGTTTACAGTTTGAATGCTAGGATTAATTTAAGATTTGCATGGAAATCTTTGAGGCATTGTAACTTTAAAACACAAAACTTTTAACAAAAATGTGATAACATACAAGCATAGAGATTAGTTTTTAGATTGTTCCGGAAAAATTTCATTGACTATAATTGGTTAGTATTGAAAATATTACCAGTCTTTGTTTGTTTCGTTTGTATGGAGCACGCTCCGAATTATATCCGTCACAGATTTTTTTCCGTGGTATATTGACAGTAGGTACCTACCTATGTAAAATCTATTACCAAGTTTAGCAAGGTACCCATAATGAAACTTAATCAAAATGTCATCAACAAAAACAGTATTGTGGTAATATGAAAACGTAATTAAAATTTCAGGGTTGATTAAAACACGTTATGTTATGACGGTTATAATAATGTGTTTTGACACGAAGTTGGGAAAGTTTGAATCACAATCTGCGTAGGAATTGAGTTTGAAGAATAATGAGGTACATTATGTAGGAAAACTGGAAAGGGAAAGTAAATACAGAAGAAACACGATGTTACTTATATGAAAACATACTATATATTATAACATACTATGTAATACAAACTATTACAAAAAAAAAAAAAAAAAAAAAAAACATTAAGTAGTACACACTATTTTTTCTTTGTAAAATAAAAAAATAAATAAAAAAAACTTAAACATCACGTCTTCAACTCCCACAAATACGTTACATACTTTAGGGGTGCTTTAGACTGAACAACTTTCACTATTGGATCAAATTGAAACCACGATAAAAAAAGTAAGTTCAGTAAGTTAAAAAAAAGGTTAACCAAAGATTTTTTTGGTTATCGTAGACCAAAAAAAAACGTTGAAGTTAAGTTTCTTTCTATTTCGTTTCGAAAAGAATATCTCTGCGCACCATTTTCACAATCCACAATTTCACTAATATTTGTCTAAACCTGTTTGTGACATTTTAGTAAGTTTTTTCTGACTAGTGTTCAAGAACGTCATCGTATGAAACGCGAGAGTATTATAATATTCATTACACTCTCGGCTGAAATAACGCCATCACCTTCGGCTCGGGCTGAATCCAGCCTAGTTTGATGACCAACTTAGCTCACTTGTTCAGAATGTACTATTTGTACAATAAATAATCTAAAGAACTATCAATTAATTACATTCAGTGCGTAACGCACATGCACAAGACGTAACGAACAATACATGTACCTACGCCTTATCTAAATAATAGATTTCAATTAAAGCGTAAACTTAGAAATTCTCAGCATTATAAACTATTCCAATTAATAAGATCACCTTAGTTTACCCTCCCATACAGTATTGCAATATCAGACTTAATATCGGGGTATTACATAACTTGGAGCTTGGCGCGTGCCTTCGAACTAAAACTTATGCCAAGAAATAATGTTTTAAGTACCGGAACTTTCATAAATAATATCTAGTCGATATTAGATATTTTATAGGACAGCGTGATTTTTTAGGACGTGGTGGTCCAGTGGCGAGTAACCTTGCCTGCCGTGCAGGAGGCGATGGTTCGATCCCCGTCCAAGCCGACTCGTACCAATGAGTTTTTCGGAATTTATGTACGATTTGTAACACCACTGGCTTTTCGGTGAAGGAAAACATCGTGAGGAAACCTGCATGCTTCAATTTCGAAGCATGTATTGTACCCACTGTCCATTACAAGTGGCGACGAGCTCACGCCCCGTCACACTGGACAGAGTTTCGGTACTACTGGTGAAACGTGGATGTTCTGAGATTTCAGAATATCTCTGACTACCCCCTCGGGGAATATAGTCGTGAGCATATGCTATGCTATAGGACAGCTTAGAGCGCTAATTCGAATTTAGACTTGAAAAATTGGGATTAACAAACTCAAATAATAAAAAATTGCGGTAAGAACCCGTTCTTCTTCATAACGTGTGGGTAAGCCCTAGTATCAGAGTTAAATCGTTAATACAGACAAACAAACAAACAAGTGTGCCGCAGAAAACCACATTTTTTGGTAATATTGTATGGTGGTACGGAACCATCCGTGCGCTAGTCCGACTCACACCTGGCCGGTTTTTAAAGATTTATTTGACCTTTCACTAGGGTTTCATAAGTAAGAATAAATTTTTAAAACTCTTAAGGGGGTTGTTTACACCGTCAAACTGAACAACTTTCTCTATGGGACCAACATCGAAATCGCGAAAAAAAAAATTTGATATCCCATACATTATTTTAGCTCTAGTCGATTTGTAGAGTATGGAACATCAATTTTTTTTTTCGCGATTTGGATGTTGGTCCCATAGTGAAAGTTGTTCAGTTTGATAGTCTACACCACCCCCTTAAAGGTTTATTTGTATTTTTGTAACATCTTGTATAAATAACATCACTTCAGCATTTTGTACTTCACTTGTTTTCTAAAAGAAAAAATGTTTCTGAATGATGTTATAAAGAACTTTTTAAGTGTTCGATCCATTACATTGAATTTCCTTTCATAAGCAAGTCTATGAATTCAAATCCCCGATTGAGAAATAACTGGATTAAAGAAAGTTTTATTTCTGCAGGGTTGTCGAAATTCCGGATTCGGACGAAGTTTCCTTACTTCTCGCTTTGAAATCTCGGTTTTGTTCCAAGAACAAATTTTCAGTCTATTGGATAGCAATTTTAGTGTATGAAGTTCGACTTTAGTCACAAGAAACGAATAATAAGACACTTTTTTTATATTTTTAATCACTCCTTGCGGTCATGCGGCATACAATATCCTCTGACCAACGCATCGGCTGTCCACTGACATCCTTCCTTCTCTTGGCTACCATTCCGATATTTCCTTGGTATACCGACCGTCTTTCTTTATAGCCAAGTGTCTTGCCCATCTCCACTTTAAATCTACTAACTATCTATCTAACAACAAGAATCCGTTGTTAGATAGATACTTAGACAGCTTCGAAGTTGAATAAAATCGTTTAAAAAGTAGATAAAGATATTTACCCAATATATCCCGTAGACTAAAATCGGGAACCGGAATAGTCGATCGGTCCATCAATAAGCCACTGTCTCCTGAACATCAAATTTCGCATTGTGAGTTCAGTTTTCCTCTCTGCAAATGTTACCATTTCCATTGTTTCATATCTCTGGCAACTCTTCTCCAGATAGCACCCTCTGTACCGGGTAGACCTAGTAAAAGACTGATGCTATATTTTACTGCGTCTACAAGAATATTCTTACTGAATACTCAAGAAACCGATAGGCATACCAATGCAGTAGTAACCTTTGCATTGGTATTCCAATCAGTTTCTTGAATAAAGATGAAACAACCCTAATACTAAAAAGAAAAAGTTTTGAAACAATGTGTTTTGCGTGGGAAGTTTTTCCACATTCAAAGAACTAAGTTTTTTCCGATGAGAAAATTGAGCAGCGAATGTTATTTTACATCGATATGAATAATGCTTGTGGCGTAGTGGGGTTTTGGTATTGGAAACGAAAACTGAAGTTAAAAAACATCCACTGGTCGGTGATTATAATATGAAAGACGAAAATGTCATGTTTTGGCAATGTAACAATACCTATGTAATTTAATATTGTATTTGTAATTGTAACTCGCATTATTTTGTTTGGTTTTTAAAAGATGTGATTGTTGAGTTTCTGGCCGAATCTTTTCTACAAAGGGACACCTTCCGATGCAGTGGTAGAGTCGAAAAATTACATCAGAATTTCATCTTTGTGATAAATATTTTGAGTTGGAGTTTTGCGCGTCTTTGGATCGGTCGTTTTAGAGGTCAAATCAGAGTTTAAAGTAATTCGCATGTTAAGTTTTCATGCAAAAATTATTTGTTATTATTTCCTAAGATTTCAGAAATGAATAAGTAAGGTGAGTGGCCTGTGCTGTTGACATAGAATTCAGTAAATTTTAATTAATATAAACAATTTTCTTAATATTTAAAAAAATATGTAACCTATGTTGAAACCTTGCGATACTAAACAAGCTTTTTTCTAGTTTTGCGTTGTATATTTTTAAGAGGTAGCATGTGCCTTACAGTGGGACAAATAGGCACGGACCTGAAAGAAATACGGACCGAGTATTGCACTAAAAAGATGTGAAGCATGCAAGGTAATACAATCTCGTTTGTTCTACAAGGGACCTACACTCACACAGATGCACTAGCTCTAGGCGCAGGTCCGACAACCCGTCACCTTATGTACCGCGTGACAGCACGCACACAAAATAAATGGGTGCTTCACTCATGATTAGATGACATTACGTCTGGTTCTTCTTTTTAGTCTGTGCAAATAGGCAGTTGATATGAAATAAATACTGCATTTTTGTTTGCTACAAATAAGAAGTGTTGTTTTTACTGCGTCAGTTTATAGGATTAGGTTTCAATCAACACCGGACTTTATTCCAGCACAAAATGTCAGGTTCGCCACCAATCATTGGCTTTTGTTTAGTCGTTCAGGTCATTCGTTGGATAGATTTATTTTGGTAAGCGTTGCAAACTATTAAATTTTATATTGGGATGTGTTTGTGACTATTGTTAAAGAATTTACAATCGTTTTTATTGATGTAAATTATACTATTAATAAGACAAAAGAATGATAATGTAAGATTTCTTTTTTATTTATTACTTTCATTAATATTTTGTTATGTAACAATGAAGAGTTAAAATTACCAAATAACTTACAAAGTTGGTACAAAGAAAAATATACGAAATAATCATTCTTGAAAGAAACGAAAACTTTATAGATAATACAATTGTAACAGACGGAAGAACACCAAAGTTATTCCATAATACACAAGCGTTCCGTTTTTTCAATTTTCAGTAAAAAATAAAAACGAAAAGCTTTCCACTCGAAATGAGAGAAAAACTAAATCAAAGCCATCAATTAGCCAACACTGTGTACGTATGCTAATTCCGCCTGAAATATTTAGAACAGTTAGCACAAAAAGCGAATACAGAAATTGGTCCAGAACATGAATTGAAAAAGTTAAAAAGTCAGCGCTACCACGGTTCAATAAAGCGCGCGGACGAGTTGGCACATTATTCTTTTTTCATGACGTAATAAATTTATAACAATTTTTCTCGGCGGTCCTACCCAGTACGATTTGGACCATTGTTAAGCGGATTGCGGCTGATTTGAATTAATCCTACATTTGTAGACGATTTTTGAGAATATTTTTACCTACCTATGTTATGACTGCGACAATTTCAGGTTTTCAGTTCAATTCTTAGTAGAAGTTTCGGTAGAAAGCGTCGTTGTAAAATGTACTGAATCTGATCGATAATACAGAAAGGTGAGGTGCAGAGTATTTGAAACTGGCATGTTTGAAAAGATGTACGGATGTGAAAGAGATAAGAGAAAGAGACGACTCTGACTATACCGATGACTTGTAAAATTACAGCTTCAATACTGATTCCTACCCTGTAACTCAAGTAAGGAAGAATTACACCATCAACCATTCACAAGACTGAAGTCCAGGAAGACCGTGCCTTGAAGCTTACAAAGAATTCAATCAATGGAGATAGGACGAGAAGAGAAGGAAAAGCAAATATCCCATGTCCTTCCATTACTAATGAGAGACAGCAGACAAGAAAAGCAGAGCTAATAAGTAAGTTACTTCAGAGATTACAAAATGGAATAAAAATTGGCAAAGAGCATTCCATTCCTGATTTCATTGAATTGTACTCGTAGTAACACTTTGTGGCTCACTGAAGTAAGTAAGCTATCTGCTAACTTATTATAAAGTTCACTAAGGTCCATAGGGATCAAATAGGGACCAAAGAAAGGGTCCTATTAACAGGGTTAGTGGGCGACAATTACGCACTAGGGTGTCGCAAAAAGCAATGAATTACTGGGATGACGCAATCATAAAGTTCCTGGAAGGTTATGAGAGAGACTGTATCCTTGTTGAAAACAGATTTTAGGTAGATGGTTCGCAATTTATAAACACCTTTTATTTTCGGCGATGGTTCGATCCCCGTCCAGGCCGACTGGTAACAATGAGATTTTTTGGAATCGATGTACGATTTGTAACACCACTGGCGTTTCGGTGAAGGAAAACATCGTGAGGAAACCGGCATACTTCAATTTCGAGGCATGTAATTGTACCCACTGTCCATTATAAGTGGCGACGGGCTGACCCCCCGTCACACTGGACAGAGTTTCAGTACTACTGGTAAAACGTGGATGTTCTGAGGTTTCAGAATATCTCTGACTACCCCCTCGGGGAATATAGTCGTGAGCATAATACGCTTATGCTTACCTTTTATTTCCTCAAGAATTAGAGGAATTGGACCGACGATCTGAAGGAGGTAGCGGAAAGTGACTGAATGAAGAAAGTCTAGGGTAGATATTTGTGGTGCCCTTTTAAGCTCAGCAGTGGACGGGTATAGGCTGATGATGATGATCATGATAGAGTCAGCTTTTTGCATATCCAAAGATTGCATACTTATTGCATATTAATACAATACATATTATAAGGTTTCGTTTGAAAACAGTTGTGGGCAAAAGGATAGCCAGATTAGCCAGTCCATTATTATTTCAATAAGTCAAAATTATTCAAAGTTACCATAGTTTCCATACTTCTATAAGAACAAAATATTCAAATACTAGATGACCGCGGCGAACTTCGCACCGCCTTAGAATCTCCCCGACATACACTTGGCCGTTTTTTTTAGCCTATGTTATCAGTGATAATGTATCATTCTAATGGTGAAAGAATTATTCAGATTAGTCCAGTAGTTTCGGAGCCTATTCAATACAAATAAACAAACAAGCAAAAAATATAATCTTTCCTCGTTTTTAATATAAGTAAGTATAGATATCAAAATGATCTTACAGAAGCGAAACTCTTGTACCTCGTGATTCTGCAAGCGTGTACAAAGCTCGTTCCTAAAGTACTACAAAAGTCAGCATTACAATTTCGCCTGAAACTTTTTCAAAATTTTGCTTATCTTCCGTGTTCTAAATTATGTCAGCGAAAGGGTTTCAGCCGTTTCTACGTCGAGATATGTAGCATCTAGTGATGTGCCGGACATCCGTTTCGTACTCGTTATAATGGATACCCGCATGGGAAAATTTTATCCATATCCGAAGCTACTTATAACCTCTTGGCGTTGTTGAATACAACAAACTTGGCGATGTATCCGATCGTTAATGTAATTTTGAGTGTGGCAACATCGTGCCCGCTCTCTCGCCGTTCGACCTCAAAGCTTGTAGCGTCCGTTGTCGCCGAATAAATTCGATTTACTTAAAGCAACGTGTTTTTGATTCTCGAGACCAATCCCATTTCATTCATTTGGTCCTTCGAGAAGTGTTAAATTAAATTCAGTGCCAAAAAACTTGTAAAAACTAATAAAAAGTGCAAGTGACGTAGTTACCACCCCGCGTAGAAGGACTGTATTTTGTCGTTCGTTGTGCACGGGGTTACGCCTATTCGCGCATATTCAAGCAAGTTTATGGATTGCAGTGCATTTGTGGGATTATCGTGATCAAAACAGTGAATTTTGTGCTATTATATAAAATTTGCACCATCATTGTGTCGGTTGTTTAATTTCGGGTAGTCGTAAATATTTTTTTTGGCGGCAGCGTCGTTGGTCATCCATCACATCACTTGACAAAAGTTGCCGTGACTGTATCCGAACGCATTGCTTTCTGATTGGCTGAGAGCATTGTCGACTGCCATTTGTAAACGTCAGGTTGACAGGCACTGTCAAGCTGTCATACGAACTCGATGCATTGTTGTGAAATCGTTCTTCAAATCAAAACATTGTTTCGGAGGCCGTTATATCACAATTTAAAGGGCTTCTGTATTAGCCATGTCGACCGACAAAGAAATAAAGCAATTAAAAGCTTCGGCAGGCCAGTGCAAGGCGACGTTTACCAGATACGAGAATTATTACGAGCAAAACAAGGAGGACAATTCAGCAATCGGCATTGCAACTTTAAAGGCCAGGTTTTTAGCCCTTGAAAAAACTCTCGACGAGTATCGACGTATTCAATTGAAATTGAATATCCTACAGGAAAAAGATACCGAAGAGGATTTTCTTACGAACGATCTCGAAGATAGATACTATAACCTATATGCAAAGGTAAACACGCTGGTCGCAGTAGCCGAGGAATCTGCAAGAATGGATGTAGTGCAAGTGCATAACAGCAAATTGCCTTATTTGGATATTCCTGTATTTACCGGAGAAGATGTTACCAAGTATAAGCCATTTATTGAGCTTTTCCATGCTGTGATCGGAAATGAAAAATCATTAAAGCCAGTTCAAAAGTTGTGTCACTTACGGAACCACCTCAAGAAAGAGGCAGAAGCTCTAATTGATGGATTGCCGCTGGTTGACGAGTCATATGAGGAGGCATTGTCATTATTAAAGCAACGCTATGATAACATGTGCGTATTAATCTCAAGCCATGTTAATACTATCCTCGACTATCCAAACATTGTTAAGGGTACCGCTGCAAATCTTCGTGGTCTGGTGTCACACGTGCGTCAACATTTAGGCGCCTTGAAGAACATGGACCAGCCAACTGAAAGTTGGGATATGCTACTACTTCCAATACTCCTCAGAAAATTGGATCCATACAGTTCCCGTTCGTTTTCCATGGAAAGAGTTAAATCGACACTGCCGAAGGTAACAGATCTTTTAGCTTTTCTTGAATCTAGGGCTTCTAGTTACGAAGAAAGTCAAAAACAGGCAGCCCCTTTTGTGCCTAAATCCAATTTAAAGCCAAAAGAACCTAAAGTTTTTCTAAATAATTGTGTCAACAATAAAAATAAGCCAAACAATGATTGTTTGTATTGCAAAAAAGGTTTACATAAATTGTATAATTGTACAGAGTTTAAACTCGGTTCTGTTGATGATCGTATCAAATTTGTCAAAGAGAATTGTTTTTGTTCAATATGTTTAAACAAGCATAAAAATGCTAAATGCAAGTATAGATTGAAGTGTGCATCATGCAACTCCAATGAGCATAATAGCCTTCTGCATTATGTGGAAGAGGAAGTGCATTCTGAGAACCCTGATCCCGTTAATTTACACAATGCTATGGGCAACGGCCGTGATACAGGTATGGTCCTGTTGCCTACTGTAAAGTTGCAGCTTGCTTGTAAGGATGGAACTTATTTGACCGTCCGTGGGATCCTGGACAGTGGTAGTCAAACCTCTTTTATCACCACTGACCTAGTAAATAAATTAAAATTAAAGTCCTTTAAAAAGGACATAAATATTACAACTTTAGGACAACGGGAGCGGCCTGTATCACAAGCTGTTGTTATCAATATTAACAATCTTGATAGAACCTATTCTCAGGATGTTATTTGCTCTATTGTAGATAAGATAACCTCTCCGTTGCCACAGCAAAAAGTTGCTCTGTCGAATGTATCGATACCAAAGGGGATCAAACTGGCTGATGCTAGTTTTAACACACCTGAACCTATTTCAGTGTTGTTGGCAGCTGACATATTCTTTAATGTCATACTAACAGAAAAAATTGAAGCGCCTAATGGTCTTACATTTCTTGAAACTAAATTTGGTTTTATTGTCGCAGGAGGAATGAAGAGTGTAACTAACCAGACATCATTAACAAGCTGTGTTCTGCATGCTATCACCGAACAAGAAAATTTGTCCAATTTAATGGAACGTTTTTGGGAGGTTGAGTCTAAACCACTAACAAATAACAGCATGGATCAAGGTCGCAAGGAGCAGTCACCTGAGGAATCATCACAGGACCTGCCATGTCCGGAGGACGTCTGCGAATCTGTCTTTAAAGAGACAACCGTCTTGAAAGAAGGTAGGTTTCATGTTAATTTGCCTCTTATTCAGTCCCAAGATTCATTGCAGTTAGGAGACTCATTTTCAATAGCCTTTCAGCGACTAAACCATTTATTAAAGAGATTTCAAAAGGATGAGGGCTTAAAAATTCAGTACACTAATTTCATTGATGACTATGTACAATCAGGGCATGCCAAGTTGTATGACATTAAGAACAGTAATTTGCCATTTGAGTGTCATTATTTTTTGCCACATCACCCCGTTCTGCGACCCGATAAGAGAACAACAAAGATAAGAGTTGTTTTTGATGGGAGCGCTAATACAAATTCAAAAGTTTCTTTGAATGATCTTCTGCTTAATGGAAGGTTAACACAAAGGGATCTGTTTGACATATTAATTCAGTTCAGATCCTTTGAATATATTTTTATAACGGATATAAAAGCTATGTTCCGGCAAATAGTCTTGAATGAGCCGCACAAGTGCCTACAGAATATTCTGTGGAAGTCAAATTTCAACGAAGATGTTAAATGCTTTCAGCTCCAGACCGTTACGTATGGTATGAAAAGTTCCAGTTATCTGGCTACAAGATGTCTTAAGGAGTTAGCTGACCAGTTTTGTGCAGAGTTCCCGCTTGCAGCTAATGTATTGGCAAATAACACGTACGTAGATGATATTTTGGCTGGTGCTATGAGCGTCGCTGATGCAATTCAGGTACGAGATCAGATTATTCATTTACTAACCAAGGGTGGTTTCGAATTGCATAAATGGGCAGCTAATCATCCAGACATTTTAATGGGAATCCCTGTAGAAAGGCAACATTTTGAGGAGAAGGAAATGTCAAGTGAGCATGCATTTCTCAAGGCTTTAGGAATCTATTATGATGTCAAAAAGGATAATTTTAAGGTTTGCTGTGTAAAGCCTTTTGGTAACATGTTATGGACTAAAAGATCAGTACTCTCATTTATCGGCAGCCTGTTTGATCCTCTAGGTATTATAGGACCTATTGTAGTCAAAGCAAAGCTTTTTATGCAAATGCTGTGGCAGTGTGAGCTTCATTGGGATGATAAATTACCCAACCATATTTTAAAAGATTGGTCTAAATTCTACACTAATGTCTGTGAGCTGCAACCTATTCAAATTATTAGAAATTTGAAAATCCACAATGCAGATTTTGTTCAATTAATTGGATTCTGTGATGCATCTCAGCATGCCTTTGGAGGGTGTGTCTATGTTCGGGCACGGCACGGCAATAATATTGTTGTTAATCTAGTGTGCGCCAAGTCGAGAGTAGCGCCCTTGAAACAGAGGCTCACTATACCAAAGTTAGAGCTGAGTAGTGCAGTATTACTTAGTCAGTTAATTTCAAAAGTAAGTGAGATATTAAAAATTTCTGATGTTGTTTTATATACGGATTCTATGGTAACTCTTGCATGGATTCAATCGAAACATGGAAAGTTAGAAACCTTTGTAAAAAACAGGGTTAATCTCATAAAAAGTCTTACAAATAGTAATTTGTGGCATCATGTGGCAGGTGTAGATAACCCAGCTGACTGCTTGTCTCGCGGTGTCGATCCGAAAGCTCTGCACAGCAATACTATGTGGTGGCATGGGCCACTGTTTTTGAATGGTTCTGACTATAAGGTAGAACCGGTTGTTTTGCCTACGGACTTAGCTCCACCCTGTGAATCAACTGAAGCTCAAGTCGGTTGTCTTATACCTGATCACCAAGGTCAATTGCCTATTTTTGAGAAGATTTCAAATATTGCTAAATTACAGCGCATTATTGCATATGTATTCAGGTTTTATTTAAGCTGTAAAAACAAAGTAATACCAAACAATGTACGTTTGACAGTGCCCGAGCTTCATGTTGCGCTTGAAAAAATTGTAATTTATGTACAAAATAACCATTTTCAAAATGAATTGCATTGTTTAAAAAATCATAATGATATTCAAGGATCACTAAGTTCTTTGTCACCATTTATTGACGGAAAAGGTGTTCTACGAGTGGGTGGAAGAATTGATAACGCAAATGTTCCATATAGCCAACGGCACCCGATTTTATTACCGAAGAATTGTCAGATCACTAGCTCTATTATAATCAGAGAGCATCTTGACTTGATGCATGCGGGCCCTAAATTAACCTTTTCTAATCTTTCATCAAGATTCTGGATAATAAGCGGTATAAGAGAGGTGAAAAAGGTTTTGCATAAGTGTGTAAGATGTTTTAAATTAAAAAGTGTAGCGTCAGAACAGTTAATGGGCTCATTGCCTCGCGACAGAGTCACTCCTATAGCGCCTTTCCATGTCTGTGGGATAGATTATTGTGGCCCGTTTGAAATCAAACAGGCACGCATAAGAAAACCTGTAATATCAAAAGGCTATGTTGCTCTATTTGTGTGCTTTATAACAAAAGCAATACATATGGAGTTAGTCTCAGACATGACAAGTGAAACCTTTTTAGCGGCTCTAAAGAGATTTATTTCCCGCAGAGGGTTGCCATCTAAAATTTACTGTGATAACGCTACTACCTTTAAAGGTTGTAACAGTAACTTAAATAACCTATATAAGTTACATCATGATGCTAAAAATAGAGACAATGTCATTAATTTCGCAAACCAGAAGGGAATTGAATTTCATTATATACCTGCTTATTCGCCAACCTTCGGAGGCTTGTGGGAAGCCGGGGTTAAGAGCGCAAAATATCACTTTCGTAGAGTAGTTGGGAAATCCATACTTACTTATGAAGAGTTCCAGACAGTAATCGTTCAAGTCGAAGGCATTCTGAATTCGCGCCCTCTCGCACCCATGACTAGAGATGGACAGGATTTTAGTTGTTTGACTCCAGCCCATTTTCTCGTAGGCAGGCCTATTACGGCTCTACCAGAACCTGATTATACCCTCATTCCTATATCCAGATTAAGGTTTTGGCATCAATGCACACAGATAGTACAAAGTTTTTGGAAAATCTGGAAGGCTTCATATTTAAATCAACTTCAGAGTCGACCGAAGTGGCGACTTACTGTACCTAATATTCAAAAGGGTCAGTTAGTTTTGTTTAGGGAAGAATCGTCCCCTTTGGATTGGCCTTTAGCCATTGTAGTTGACGTGTTTCCTGGTAGGGACAATAGAGTCCGTGTCGTTAAAATTAAATTTCCTAACAAGAGTGAGAAAACAGTAGCCGTTAACAAGGTTTCGCTTCTTCCTCTTTATGACTAAATTAGGTCAACTAAATGTATATCGTCGTAGGACTTCCGCAAGGTCGTGTTATTTTAAACGATGCCGAGACATATACATTTAGTTGCATTTAAAAAAGTTAAAATACTAGTTATTAAGGTATTAGTTTAACCTAACTCTAGGTTTAAATTATAAGTTTAATTTAAAATATAAAATTAAACTTAATCAATTAAGTTTGCATTTAAAATAAAAATTTTCTTATTTCATAGCCATATAAGAGCAGTATTTTTAAGTTGCATATACTTATACATTATATTGTTTGTTTCCCCTCGGGATTATGTTGAATACAACAAACTTGGCGATGTATCCGATCGTTAATGTAATTTTGAGTGTGGCAACATCGTGCCCGCTCTCTCGCCGTTCGACCTCAAAGCTTGTAGCGTCCGTTGTCGCCGAATAAATTCGATTTACTTAAAGCAACGTGTTTTTGATTCTCGAGACCAATCCCATTTCATTCAGGCGTCGGTATTTCTAGATGCACTGTAATTGAGAACCTTGCTGCGACTGCAGGCTTTAAAATGTAGTTATATCAAAATCCTAGAAGAGATTTGATTTGACAATTTTTTTTTTAAATAAAATGACCCCTTTTCAGGATGGACATTTTATAAATAACAAGATTTGCCGCACCATCCTCCGTGTGGTTTTTGTATTTTCGAAAAACCATTTCTTTCATTCTTCCAAATTTCATGCGGTTTAGGCTGTGCATTGTCTGTCAGTTAGTCGTTCACGGAAAAGTTTTAGAAGTACTATAGATAATATAATATTGTAGTTCCTTTTGTAACGACGATGTTTAAAAAAATCATAGGTTTCTAAAATTGACCTGCCTGCTTCATACGTTAGGAATACATTATAGAACTAGAAT
The DNA here is from genome assembly GCA_963693445.1 of Agonopterix heracliana. Taxonomy (NCBI): domain Eukaryota; kingdom Metazoa; phylum Arthropoda; class Insecta; order Lepidoptera; family Depressariidae; genus Agonopterix; species Agonopterix heracliana. Next base: position 9,237,660 of record OY856332.1, read on the forward strand.
TTTTACATTGCTTGAGACTTATAAGGTTAATTAAAGAAGTCAGATATTTTTAACAGTCATTATACTCAAATATTCAGTATTAGGATCCGAATCAGCGACAGTGGCACATCACTAAAGACATTCTTATCGTCGTTTATCACAGGCATTACGCCCCAGTCTCCCCCTGACTCGCTTGCTTCCTTGAAATGTTTCCTTTACTCATTCTTTGATACCTTTTCCCCTTGTTTATTCCTGTTTCTTTAGACTCACAGCCGCATTCCGTTTTGAGTTGGACAGAAGTTTTTTTTTTTTTTTTTTTTTTTTTTTATTATTGATGGGTTTGCTCTTGACCCCAATCTAGTCCTCAGGACAAAGATGGGGCCGAAGATGTAGCGAGCTTACCCAGAAGTGCACTGGCACTCCTGCACACTGACGGAACGCAGCAAGCTGCTTGGCGCCAGACTCCGGCAGGAGGGTGGTCGCGAGCCAGGCGGCTCCTTGCGGAGCCTACCACACCGCGTGGGGGATCGTTCAGCCGCCACCACAAACTTGGTAGCTTGTGATGCCGTTGCCCGGGGTAGACCGCTAGGAGGTAGATCCCCAATCACCCCAAAGCTATCATTAGCATCCTTTTAAACTAAGAGTCTACACATCAAACTGAACAACTTTTACTATGGGAGCAAACCGATCGGAGCAAAAAAAAAATCTGCTGTTGCATACATTTGAGTCGAGTAGGCATTGCAGTTTAGTATGGAACAGCTGATTTTTTTTTGCTCCGATCGGTTTGCTCCCATAGTAAAAGTTGTTCAGTTTGATGTGTAGACTCTTAGTTTAAAAGGATGCTAATGATATCAATTTCATCCTGTTGTAAAAGCATAAATAAACGAATCACAAAATATTATTTTTTCGCAAAAATTCAAGTAACTGATCGTTACATAAATTCTTATTTTCGCACGTAAATACTCGGAGCTAATACATTCGATCAAATATTTACTTCTTTTTGAGGGATAAAAAGTTATCACATTTATTTTTCGAGTAAATCCTAAAATCATTTCGTTTATAGATATCGTTTATTGACTGTCTGGAATATACAAAGAAAATTGTTTTTTTTATCGATTGATGACTGTTAGACGTAGGTACCTACTCGTACTATATTTTATAAAAAGTATAAAACAGTAAAAGTAAAAACTGGAAAGCAATTGTTTGTCATAATAAAAGAATGGTATTAAATATGATTGTAGGAATAGATGAGAAGAATGAGTGTGGAAGACTAAGAGAAAAAAATATGGTTTGTGTGAAAGATATCATAAGAAGAAAAGGAGTGAGCTCTGAAATGACGACTTAGCTAAGAGGTGAATGTAAGGAAAGGACATATTAATCAGACCCAAAAAATCAGTTTCCATGTTGAACATAAACAATAAAAAAATGTCCACACGGCGACACGTCAGGTTACCCTGTTTGGATTTTGAACTATTAGAAGCTGAACGCTGCGAATCGTGCGAGAGGGTGCACCCCTTTTTTCCAATTGTAACCATTTTACTCTTACATTTTTAATCGGAACAAAATATAAATTTACAATATTGTTTGCAACACAATTTAGAATGATGTGGTTTTCTTACTTTTTCGAAATTAATAAAAAATCATCTCATTTTTTAAAGAAAACGGCTAAATTCAGACTGGAGCCACGAGCTCGTTCGCATCGAGAGACGAAGTCTCTGGATGATACGCTTTAATTCACATCCATTACATCTTTTTACACATGCCAACCGATTTCGAGTAAAAACGGAGTACACCGCAAATATTCTGTAGGAATTAATAATTGAAGAAAATATCAAAATCACTCAATTAGACAATATTCAGATAGACTAGATATAACCAAACTAAAGGATAATAATTTCAAGCCAATTCCAAATCAAAGAGCTCTTCCCTTCTGTGTAAAGCTATATTAAAGCATATCCCACAGATTATACAAGGATGCTCGCGTAGAGATAGACATTCCGAGTTATAATCAATCAAGATCTGAATTCGTGCCAAATCGCAATATGAATATTGATTGGTTAACGGTAGGTACTCTATTTGATTTGAATATTTGCTTTAGATGAATATTGAGTTCGTATTATATAGATGTAACTTTTTTGGCATCCGGTGTTTTCTGTCTTCGAATGAGCGTTATTTCGGAGGTTTACTTCGGTCTTCACGACTAAAAGCCAAAGTTTCAAAATGTGTTTTAAAAAAAGAAAAAAAAATGATCAAAAAGATGCTAACACTGCTTCCAATGGAATATTTAATAATTCACGAATCGAATATTTTAAACTATTTACGTCCGACATCGCTATATGGTCTGGATCTGGTCCTGGTCTTTAGAAAAAAGATGACAGATCTTGAGATGATTTTGACATGATCTGGAACACTTCTTTATGGAGCGATACAACATGTTAAAAGGTAAATTAAATGAAAAACAGCGTTGAACTCAAAATCAAGAGTTATTAACACTGAAAAATCACTGATCGCATAATCTCGCAATCAAACAAAACAATCTCAAAAGTCAAAATAAAAGTTCGCATGATCACGCCATGGCCAATTAGGACGAAACTTCATCCTGCCCGGACACTTGCAAAGCTTAATGGTCGCTGCCGTTAGTGCTATCGGTGTGGCAACATACTGGGCTAGAAATATATACGATGCGATCGATACGACAGGAACAAGAGTAGTGCATTGAATAAAATGAGACCTAAATGAAAGATAGGATTTTTGTACAGACTTTGTGGGGAAAAAACCTTCCCTTTTTAAATAGGAATTGACAACACAGGTCCTAAGTGCGTTCACACACGATGTCGCACTGACGGAGCGGCAGATGTCAGTCCATAGAACCACACCCTATGCGTCAATGCGTCACCGTGTGTGCTTCTACGTGCGGTGTCATACAACTCCTTGCTTCACAAATGATGGACTGACGTTTGCTGCTCCGTCAGTGCGTCATCGTGTGTAAACGCACTAACTTCAAAAAAAGAGGAACGCTCCTCAAAGCAACGCTTCACCATTAAAACGATTGTTAAAAAACGTGAAGGATTATTTTATTATGTTCCCCGCTTTGATGCTTCAACTTTTCCCATTGTCTGTTAAAAAAGATGCTTAAAATTCAGAAAATAAAAATTAATTTCACGCGGACGAAGATCCCTATCACGCTCAGTGGCTGCGTCAGATCAATCACGCGGTGTTCGGGGGCCGGGAGGAGCACGTCCCGGCCCCCTCGGCCTGCGCGCGTACCCTAACAGCGAATTTAGTTAGGGTACGCCCTTCCCCCGCTCACCGCACTCGATTGACCTACCGCGACCGCAGAGTTTTTCTACTGTATTGTCATTACGCTATGCAAATACATAGGGCACAGGCCCGCCCAAAGAAAACGAAATCACTAGCGTTTTAAAAGATGCCGCTGTATAATTAGCTTCGAAATAGTATGAATCTAGCGCATTATATCCTTGGAGCCCAAAAAATCTAAGGCATTAAATACAAACGCGATTTTGTTCTAGGTATTACCAACGTAACTGTTCCTTGCCTTCCCCACTTTTTACCTCACTTCCTCTCGGTGGCATGGAAAGTGAACGATAGTTAGAAATATTGTATTCCTCTCTCACTCACACTCACTCAGCATACACGGTGCTATCCTCTTGTCAGTGCGAGCGCGTTTGCTAGGTATTGGGTGTGCTGTTACGATATTAAAATCATGCTAGAAAATGAAATCCTGTCATAATCTTGGATTACTGCCGAGTCATAATAGACGTCCTCAGATTATTCAGTCAATGTTCAGGAAACCAATATCATCGGTTTTGATAGACCGAAGATCAAATTGGCTTTAATCCAAAGATGTTCTAAAGACTGATATTAAAGGCTATAAACGAAGCGCAGTATTATTAATGTTGTCCTTAAATTTCTTCTTAAGAGGATTATGTTCTCTAGCACAGGTTACTACTGTTCGATATTTAAAACGAACACTAGTTCCGTTTCCGGTGTCTTTTTTGTCACATTGACTCAATGTGACATAAAACAATATGCATATGAAAGTTCTGTTATTTAATTATAAAGATATTTGACAAAACTATTATTATAGTTTTTAAGATTGCAATTGGTTAATTTCCAAAATTAAATTAAACCTCGTTTGTATGGAGCGCGCTAGGTAGGAGGCATAATCCTCTTAAGGAGAAATAAATTGAAAAATAAATAAATTTGGTTCAGACCATTAAATTGAGCAACTTTTTTTATGGGACCAACTTTGAAATAGCGAAAACATAGCTACTGAACCAATATTTATAAGAAACAGTAGATTTGTTGAAGCGATTTCAATGTTGGTCCCATACTAAAAGTTGTTCAATTTTAGGGTCTGAAGCATCCCCTTAAGTAAGGCATTTTAATTTACACCTGGGAAGATTCAAACATCGGATACAAATATTCAAAGTTACGTAAACAAATATAAGCTACCAAAATAAATGTGCAAAAAGCGGTCGACAAAATAATGGTTAGATACCTAATAAAACACAACAGACGAATAAAAGTGCTGAAACAATTACTACCTAATTAAGGGCAAGTGCGTGAACGAGTAATAAATAAATAGCAGATAGATTAACTGGGTGAGGTTGAGGCACGTAGGCTTTTAACGATATCCCACGGTCCGAGGCCTTTCATAGCACGTGATACAGGTCCAAAGGTATTGGCGGTACGGTCTGCAAAGAAATTGGTCGAACACCATAAGGCTGGCGGCCGTTAAAACTGAAGCCACAAAATAAATGGTACAGATGGCCAGTTTCATAGAATAATCAATACAGGTGCACGTACACATAGACGCGTACGTATGACGATCTCGGAACAAATCGGTCGACCACCAGGCGCGAGTGTGCACGGTTTTGCGATGTACGTCTTTTTTTTTAATTCTATTTTTTATACTGGGGCTTTCAACCCTGAGGTTATGTCAACCCCATCGTGCCTGTTTTGTGTTATTTTCATGGCCAAGTGACAATGATAAAGTACGATCACATTATTTTAAGATTGAGGCTTTATTATACATTAAATTATAAAAATTACAGAATCAACAAATCAATTCAATACTCAATATTTTATTGCTTTCCATATTCGTATAATTACTTTTCACTGACTGATAGATTCTCTGGTGGACTGGTCAGCTTTAACATTGTTTACTTCTCATAAAAGTACAAGAACTGTTTTCGTTTGAAATCGTACTGTGACATCTGTGGCTTATTGATTCGAATTTGAATAAAGAATAATTCCAATATCAACCTTAGCTACATTTTCATTAGCTAGTATGTTTCAAAGAGAATGGAATCACTACGTTTCGTGACTGATAGGCCACTTTCTTTGCCGACCGTACCTGCCCGTATTGATACTAACATTTTACGACTGAGCTTTTGGAATAACTTCAAAATATTGTTGTTTTGTTGATGCAATTCTCATAACTGTTAATATTTAGTTTTTAGATCAATTTGTGTATTTAGAAAAAAAAACAAAGAAGAAGACATTAAATAGATTAGAGCATTATATTATAAGGCATAGTTATTGAATAAAAAAAACAACCTCTACTCCTAGTTTTACAGCCGTCCTGGATGATTTCATTGATTCATAATTAAATACTTAAAAATTATCATACTTGGTGCATTTTTGAGGGTGCTCGGTTTATTTTTTCCTTTTAACGTAAAATTTTTCAGTGTCGTGGGCTTTTTAGAGTTCCGTAGTCAACAAGGATCCCTTATTAAATTAAATTAAACCATTTTTACATCATTTAGCGATCAATGAATGAGCGAGTACAGAATCGATAATCGTATAAATAACAGTTTACATAGTTTATCAAATGTTTTTCAGTTATCGATCATAATGATTATTTTCATTATTTTCTTTTAAATAAAACTTACAAATTATTTTAGGCTATATTAATAATCTGCAAATGTTTTAAGCAAGTAGGTTTAATTGTGAAGATAACCCTGCAGCAAACTAAGTAAATTAATTGGCTACCTTCGGACCCTTCCCTCCTTTCCCTTAGAGATCCCTAAAATTGTACTTTACGACGAGAAGGCTATCCTTGAGTACAATATTAATCTGACGCCAGGTAAAATAGGTCATAAAATAGAATTTCAATCAGGACTTTAGGATTAAACCAGCTTTTACCCGCGACTTACGCGAAGATATCGGACAAAAACAGAGAATACATCCTATTTTCACCTTCAGGGATTGATTTTAGAAAAATGCTTTTTTAGTGTACAAAATCTCTTACGAATTATAAATTTCTATCTTCAGTGGTTTAGATAATGAGTTGTCAGTCAGTGGAACTGTTTTGTATGTATTACTTAGCTCGTAGGTACAATAAGAAGGTAAATAATTCAAAGAATAAATTAATTTAAAACATTTATTTCCAGAAAAGTCACAGCGGTAGAGTATGGCCAATTTCAGTAGTATTGCCCGAATTTAATCTGTGATAAGTTTTTGTTATGTATGCCGTGTTTCAAAAGTTAGTGGGTTAAGTTTTACCACAGATTATATAAGACTATACAGTACAGATGCCCAACGTCAATTAATGGAACGCGACTGCCGTAACTCGGGCAGTCTTCGGGCAAAGTAAATTGCTTGATTTTCCGAGCCTCATGAGATTTTTTTGTAGTCAGATCATGTATTTTTAGTAACAATTTACACTTTTACATAAACATCGATACCATAACGCCATATATTGAAATTTTATAAACTAAAATTTCATTTGTATGGGATAGGACACCATGGTTTTACCATCGCAAGGTAGCACGGCAGCACACAAGTATATCAGTTTACCTATAATGTGCTAGATATATCAAGGGTTACATTATAAAGCTCTTGACAATTTAACTTTTAAGAAAGCTGTAAACATAGTTACTTATGACAAAATTATTTTATAGTGTGAATGACTTTTTTTGATAGTAATGGCAAAGTTTAGTAGGTAATCAGAATTATTGGAGGATCGTGAAAGTAAAGTAAAGTAAAGTAATCTTTATTTGCTATTGATCAGGGTACACAAAAATTACAGGTGGTCAGTACAGTAGAGGATCTCCTAAATCAGCCATTAACAATGGCACGCAAATATTTATACATTAATACATTAGACTAATGCTAATTTTCATTGAGATTCATAAAATTACAATTAAACTTTATTACATATTAATTACATTTAAAAATGTCATAATTTTATAATAAGTCAATACAGTCTGAGTCTTATTATAATAGTAGGTACATTATATTAGTCATGGTGCTCGTTAAACTCTTTGATGGAATAGAACATGTTCTGGAGAAGCCAGTTGAGTACTGATTTGACCTAGTTTGTTAATGTATTCTGTTTTTTGTAATCTGATGTATAATTAATTAATTTGTAGTTGACACTCGTGTATTAATTTGATTTTAAAGGCAGTTATATTTAGTATTGTACACCTTAACCGGTAAATTGTAGCGCACTTATGTACCTAACTTACTGGTCACGCTGCCACACTTTTTTATTTTATTTATAATCAATGGACTTCTTGCTTGTGCGTTAGCACTGCATTTCCGCCAATGTCAAGTGTTTTGAGGGAGTATCTATCCAATCTCGAGGTTTTTTTTTGAGTAAGAACAACTGAGAAGGATTGTGGAGCCTCGTGGCAGGCTGAAACGCGAACCGCGCGAACACCACGCGAGAGACAAGTGTTCGGGGCAAACCCTGCAACGTGACACCTACAGTTTTGCAATAAATGTATTTGTCTTTGACTTTGACATACAGAAACCGATAAGCAAAACAAACTAATCGAACCGTCAAACAAGTCCAAGAAAAACAAGACAAAATAACCAAAACCCTGGGCTTCAATAGACCCCACAAGTACCCATTTGCTCTCAAACGTCTGGAGTTTCCTTAACTTTGATAGCTCTTCGACTTCTGTTTACTTTTGCCGAATTCACCTCGATGAGAAAAGGGAATAGAAAGTTCTTTTGTATCTAAATGTATAAGTATAGAAAAGGTTGTGAGTCTAATGTAAACATTTTTTTTAATGGGATTAAGGTCCTATCATATCAACATAATTTCAGATACCTTTACGATACCTATGTAGGTACGTACAATAGTGGTTTAAAAGGTCGAAATATTTCTTTGACCGGCTTCTACCAACCTTCTATTTTCCGTCATTATTATTAGGTACTAAAATATTGTGTTCATTTCTGTGAAATCACCAATTCATTTGCAGAAATCTGAGATTTTCGCGATCTTTTATTTGTACCCACGGTCGTAAAACAGGAATAAATTGACCGTAAAAACGGTGAAATTTATTGAATCCAGTCATGAAACCATGAAAAAAATCTAGACCAATGTAATCAAAATCTTTATCCGCACCACTCCCGGGTGACTGGCTTTGAATAACACTACAGGGTCACTACTATAATTGCGTTAATTTAAAACTTCGAAGTTCAATCTTATTCAATTCCAGTTCTAATCACATTGCAATCCAGTTACTATTCAACTGTGCTGAATTCCGTATCGCGCTAAACTTGACATATTTATTTATTGCCTTTAACCTCTGAACGATATGTCAAAACGGCTCTAAAAGCTGTCAAACGATTAGCGTGATGTGCTTTCACTCAGTGGTACCCCATGTCCTAGAACGACGCGAGTGTGTCTGGGATGCGGTCCAATCACGGTCTAGTGGAGATTTATTTAGCGCAATCGGTCTCCTGGACTAGCATGCAACGCACGATAAAATAAGATAACCGTGATGCGAGCTGGCTTTCGCATACGCAAAGCAACAAAGACAGAGGCGCGTCTCTTGACGTTTTCTCGGGGGTGGCATGCTAGGCCGGCAGTTTAATCTCCCCTTACGACGCCATCATCGGCCCGGTAAACCCCACTGCTGTGTATAAGGCCTCTTCATTATCACGCCAACTAGAATGGTCCCATACTAATCTCATCCAATCGCATCCACACCGCATATCCAAAGCACATGCCACGTTTCGACATTGGTCAAAAAACGAGAAATGTTTTTGGACCTCCCATAGAAAAGGCGCCACTGTAGTGCACACTACACCCAAATATTCGGGTCGGCACGTTCGGCATACTATGCACTCAAATTCGTAGGTATATATCGGCACGTTTTGCTGGAGAAAATCCGAACCGAATAAGCTGACCCAAGCATTTTTATAGCACTTCTTCAGGTGCACTGTTTAATCATCATCATCATATCGTTGAGCATTTTTTGTCTTCCTGCTTGGATCCGAGGAGGTTTAAATTTCGAGGTCAAGATGTTTTAGCCAGTCTTCCGCTGCCGGGGTTAACCTTTGGAGATCTTCAATTCCACCGGGGAAACTGCACAGAGTGCACTCATTTACCACATGGGTGAGGGTTTGGTCAGGCGCCCCGCAGTCGGACATCGGTGACTCCCTCAGGCCCCATTTGTAGAGGTGGGAGTTGGTCCTTCCGTGGTTAGTTCTGAACCGGTTCAGCTTAGCTCAGGTCTTTTGGTCCTTTTCAAAACTGTTTAATTATGATTAGGAGTCGCGTGGCTAAGGGGATAACAAGTAGTTGTGTTGTCGGCTTGCGATTTGATTGGCCACGTGGCTCCGCCGTCTTATGGCGGTTTCTAGTGTGTGTTTTTGTTTAAAAACCTATCCTATTACCTCCAAACCGATGTATTACCGTACAATATCTAATAAATATATCTTCAACACTTGACACTGGCGAAATCTAACAAGGAAACGCCATAATAATAAAAATAGAATAGAATTAAGATTAAAAATAAAAAAACGTGAATATTTTAAACTTACTCAACTAAGAGATTTCCCAGAAAGATTGTTGTATTAAATTGTCTGTGATATTTTCTGTTATTCCAGCATACTCAGCTTTTATAAAAAATGGTCGACAGTTTCTACTCCTCCTCTCTAGCTCAGATTGAAATGATGGAAATAATGAGACAAGCTTTGTTGTTGTATTTTACTTTTAGGAATACTGAAGTGGAATATTAATGTGTATTTACGAAAGAGGACGTAATTTATTTAGCGTAAGAGGCGCTTTTGTAAGATTTCTTTACAAATTTTCTATACCCATGAGTTTAGGAAATGATACACATTCCAGTAGAAATGTCATAGTTTAGGGATCGTAAAGGAGTCACTTTCTTTTAGACCAACAAACGGTAACGTTTATTGATGGTTTTAAACTTCTAAAACATAATTTAATTTATTATAGTAATAGGACAAAAGATAAACATTTTAAAACGGCTCATGTAAAACAATACGCGGAACGTCTTAGATGTTTATACGAAAACAAAAATAAAAAAACCAACATATTTTACCCGGACAAGATGTGCGCCAACTGCGATTACGTGACACTCCGTTTAGATGAGGTATAGCTAATATTGCCTCTATAATTTAGAGACTTTGAGAAACAAATCGACATGAGTTCCATAATATACGCCAACTATTACGCTAACATTTTTTGGTGGCCTATATGTTTCGAATAGCTGGAGAAATTGACTTATGGAGGTGGTACTTGGGAATGTTCCTCCATTGAAAAGGGAAGATCTTCCACCAGGCTTAGTGTGAAGCCTGGGGACCGGCCGTGGTCCAACAGTTCTTAGTTGGACCTTGTATATATATCGAATCTCTGTGATTATTTCTCTTGCGCGATTTATGTCTCGCATTCGATTGTGAACCTTATTTGTAGTAGGTTACGAGTCACGTATTTACGGTGAACGTTGTCTTTGTATGGAGCAGATTTCTGAGAGCGACGGTATCGCCATCTGTTAGCTTCTTTGCTATAACTTGTGGGTGTTGACATCTATGGCAAGTCCCCACAGTACTCCCCCCTCAGACCGGAGGTCGTTGAGTTGTTCGAAGTGTGCAGTCTGTATCCATGTAGGTGCAGGGCTCCAGTCAAGTGAGTCTGACGAGCGATGTGCTGCGAGTGTGTGCATCTGTCAGGGAGACTAGTCCTGATGTGATGCGGGTGAGTGACAGGCGTGGAGAAGGCGAGCAGAACTGCCACGTGGAGGTGAGCTCAAACACGTGGGCTGCGGGAGATCCTTCTATGCAGACGCTGACTGTCGTTGAGGAAGCTGCAGGCCCAGGAAGCGGTGTGAAGACAGCTGCGATGGACCTGGTGCGGCTCCGGGTTGATGGCGTGTGACTGCTGCTTGTTTGACCTGGTCGAGGGGTGTGAGGGGTTGGTTGAAGCTGGTTGCTGCTCTGTGTTGATGCTGCTCTGCGGTGTTCAGGTTGCGATGTTCTTTGTCGAGGGTCACCAATATGGAGGTGGTACTTGGGAATGTTCCTCCATTGAAAAGGGAAGATCTTCCACCAGGCTTAGTGTGAAGCCTGGGGACCGGCCGTGGTCCAACAGTTCTTAGTTGGACCTTGTATATATCGTCCCCTTAGAGGGAAAAGTCACCAACTGACACATTTGGCCAAAATGAGTTAGTAACACCACCGTACTCAGAATAACCTGTTTTACGTTCCCGTCTCACTCACGTTTCGATATCTGCCATACTTTCCAAGATAAAAAGGTGGAAAAGTCACTAAGTACAGCTTTTGTGTGAATTCAAACAGGAAATAATAACTAACTCCAGCTGCATTATCATCCAATATAGCTACGAGCAGTTAGTGACTTTTCCAACGTGAATAAAAATCACTAACGGTACTTGGTGACTTTTCCCTGACAAAAATAATAACTAAGTGCAATTAGTTATTTTTGCTACGGAACTTTATTTCATTTTAAAAATGAACTAACCGCATTTAGTGACTTTTTGCCTAAGCCCTATTTCCGTATGGGCCGTTAGTGATTATTTCTCCTGAGAAACCGTTGAAAGCTTTGTATTGAAACACACCTCCCGCGCCCGCCGCCCACTACACCTGCACCCTGCGTGGGCCCACCGCTCAGTGTTGCAAACTTAGTGGATTTTCTACTAAAAATGGTGGTTTTGACCCCCTTTTAGCGTAGAAATTTTGCTTTTAGTAAGTGGTTTTGCGAGTGGTTCAATAGACTAAAATTGAGTTACAAGAGAGCTAATTTTGAATTTCGTAAGGCTTGATTCGTTCTCAAAAATGTCTTAAACAATTATTTAAGTTTATAAATGCATTATTCGATCATGTTTTTTAAAATTGTCAGATTTAAAAACAGCATTCCAATTAGTAGACACACGATTACTCAACCACTAAGCATTTACTGATTATTTACATAACTAGAAAAAAAAATTGTCATACAACTTTACTGTTCGCTGTCGAGACACCAAGGCCATGGGCATTCGAAGCCAAACCTTTCTTTAGGGACCTGGGATGTCCTTAACGATAAAGATAAGATAAAGGTTGTGACCTCTTCTGTCCTTAGCTGTGCAGCGGAGAAATGCCGCCAGCATAATTGTCACTTTTGGTCTATACATGTACGGACGGCCAGAAGCAAATAAGTTTTTCTTTGTGTAATTTCAATACTTTGTTTAGTTTAGTTATATTTTTGGACTTACAAATAAATCGTAAGAAAAATGGCTCACAACTATTTCCCGAGGGGGTACACAGAGATATTCTAAAACCTCAGAACATCCATGTTTCACTATTATAGTACCGAAATTCTCTCCAGTGTGACGGGGGGTGAGTCCGTCGCCACTTATAATGGACAGTGGGTACAGCACATGCCTCGAAATTGAAGCACGCAGGATTCCTCAGGATGTTTTCCTTCACTGAAAAGCCAGTGGTGTTACAATCGTACATAAATTCAGAAAAAGTCATTGGTAAGAGTCGGCCTGGACAAGGATCGAACCATCGCCTACTATGGCAGGCAAGGTTACTCGCCACTGGACCACCACGACACGGCACTTACGGTATTTACAAGTAAATGTTGCACAATATGTATAATAAAGGTAGCAAATTACCAATATAACTACCCAATGTTTTCTTGTTTAGTGCAAAATTTGATTATGTGAGTAGGGCCTTCTGCTAGCGGTTTTCCTGTGGTTTTGAATCTGGTGGAGAGCTAATTTAACTGTTGGCAACACTGCCCCCACTTCAGTCAGATCGATCGAGCTAGCCGGTCGATGAACACCGTTGCGTTGTGTTTTATCGTGATTTATACATTATTTCATGTGACATCATTATTTAAAGAGATTTTGATGAACAAGAGGAAGTTAAGCCCTGAACCTAACCTTCACACTGCGCTGTCACACCAGGAACAAAAATTCCTGACCTTCACACAAAGGTTCCTGATACCTGACTGAAGGTGATCCTCACATGAATTTTTGTTTTTCTAGTGGCGAGTAACCTTGCCTGCCGTGCAGGAGGTGATGGTTCAATTCCCGTCTAGGCCGATTCGTACCAATGAGTTTTTCGGAATTTATGTACGATTTGTAACACCACTGGCTTTTTGGTGCAGGAAAAACATCCTGAGGAAACCTGCGTGATTCAATTTTGAGGCATGTGCTGTACCCACTGTCCATTATAAGTGACGACGGGCTCACCCCCCGTCACACTGAACAGAGTTTCGGTACAACTGGTGAATCGTGGATGTTCTGAAGCTATAGAATATCTCTGACTACCCCTTCGGGGAACATAGTCGTTTATGCTATGCTTAAATAACTTTAAGTAATATTAAAGACTATATGTTAGTTAAATTGGACACTCATAAACCTGCATTTCCAAATTGCATAAAGTCACCAACAACATGACAAAAGTCACTAACGATTTATTTGGCAAAAATGTGTTGGATGGAAAACTAACTATACTATTTTTCGTCTTTCGTGTGATAATTAGAGATCTACACTTTACTTCACAAAATGGGGATTAATTCAACGATTAATTTGTACTTACAAAAAATTTAATATATCAAAATTTGACGTTGTTATGACGTTTTAAACTTAAAACCTCAATATCTCAAAACTATGCACATGTCAGTTAGTGACTTTTCCCTCTAAGGGGACGATATATCGAATCTCTGTGATTATTTCTCTTGCGCGATTTATGTCTCGCATTCGATTGTGAACCTTATTTGTAGTAGGTTACGAGTCACGTATTTACGGTGAACGTTGTCTTTGTATGGAGCAGATTTCTGAGAGCGACGGTATCGCCATCTGTTAGCTTCTTTGCTATAACTTGTGGGTGTTGACATCTATGGCAAGTCCCCACAGACTCCTTTTGATTGCCATCCCTTAGGCTTGTCACAAGCTCTTGGCTTCCGATTATAAAAATGATGGTCTTTTTATGCTACTATACCTACTAAACAGAATGTCTTTTTAGACTTGATTAGTCTAAGGAACGCTCATTAAAGTTAATCCTCCATTAAATCGCTTGCTGTCACTTTTTGTCTTGTTGGCGTAGTAAAAGCTAGCAAGTGATTTAATGGAGGATTAACTTTAATCAGCGTTCCAGTATTCGAGCGTTAATATCGAAAATCGTTTTAAGGATAATATAATGCTCAGTCGACGCCTAGGCTGACGCTATCAGGCTAATTGAACACCTGGCCAGTAAAATTAAACACCAATGAAGAACTATTGATACGAAAAGAATAAGAAGAACGCCTGGGCTTAAAATTGCAGCAATTCAGTTGCGACATCGCCTACGCTCAAAAATCGCTCGTGAAATAGGTCTCTAAAGGGCCTAATGGCTCCTTAAAACTCAATTAAAAAACGTATAAATTAAAAATTTCCTTAAAAGCACTCGAGACCCAATTTATTTAGGTACCTTGAGAAAAAATTTGTAGGCTTTAGGATAAAAATAATAATGCGGACTACAAATTAATAACAGTCTCTACAGCCACGAAAAATTATAGTATGACCATGAAAAGTCTTTTCATGAAAAAAAATTGTGAGCGGAGCGAACTCGAAATTTTGCAAATAATAACTCGAATGTCAAGTTTATGCCGAGATTGATTTGATGACCATCATGTTTATCAAATAATCTGATTTTCCTCTTTTCACTTTTGTGACAACCCTTCAAACTAGGAAAAATTCGTAGAAACCCGGGCGGATGGCAGCCCTAGGCAAGATACTGGAAATGGATGATCTGAGAAAGTCATGACGATTCCACACGAAAAGAAAAAAAGGATAAAGATTACGTTCATTTTATCGTAATCATGTAAAACATAATTGGATACCGATTCTAAGAACACTGTCTTGTTTTTCCGCCGCGATGGTTTTCTATTTATCGAAACGTTACGGATTACTATGTTTTATGTTTGTACCATAAAGTGTTCCCTTTAATGGTTTTATAGGCAGCAACTAACTTTTAAAAAAATCAAATTCTTAATGTATTAGTATAGAAGTACTAAAATTACCTAAAGCTAAATTTATAAAAAGTACCTAACTAGGTACCTACTTTCCTAAATAGGACACGAAATATCACAGCAGGCAGCGTTTATAGTTTTCACATACTATTTTATTTCCGTAAATTTATTATGAGTTTTGCCGAAATAGATCGACAACTCGCGTATCTTGTGGTGTGGGGATCCGAACACGAACAGGCGTTTGACAAAAAAAACCTATTCCGAGTAATAACAATCCAAAAGCTTAAAGTAAGTAGTTAAACACCGATAGGCCTAGGTGGAATTTTACTTCAGTATCAAACAGCCCATCTGTTTATTATTTGAAATAAATTATTTGATATTACCTACTGACCCTACGAATAATCCCGATGTGATTAACAAAAATAATAACATAAGACAATACTAGGAAGAGATTTGAGTTTGAGTTATACCTAACTAGCAAAATGGAGCCTGTTACAATAATAAATAGTTATACACTGGATGTAATCGATTCCTAAAGCAGTCAGATGAGTTATATGCTCTATTGAGACAATAAAACACAATCTAGAATGCGATTAATAAATTAGATTTAATGTTAGTTATGAGTTTGAATAATATGACTTGACAATTTATGGTTACTTAAATTATTCTGGTTAACATTAGAGCAGATAACAGTTATGCCAATCAAAGCAGTATGCCCAGAAACAACTATGGGAAGATACTTTTATGCGTAAAAACTTTATGCTGAACATTTTATGACTTCCAAAATTAGGACTGAAGTCTTTATGCGACGCAGAGGGCACCCCCTAACTTGGTGGTCGGTAATGATCGTTCTTCTCCGTCCTTGTTTGTTGCGACGTTAACTTTGTCCCTTTCTAATCCATCGTCAAAAATCAACGTCACTCAATTTTCGTTGTTACGTCATTGGATAGAGAGGGACACACCTACAATTGGAAATATTGACGACGGTAAATTTTCTTTGACGACGGAGAAGTACGAAAGAAGATTGAATATTACCGACCGCCATGGCCAATTTTCTTGTTTCAATTCTTGTAAGGAGGAGTGGCATCCTTTATGATTTAAATCCATGGCAATGACAGACCGCAATGTGTCATTAAATGGAAAATCAATATGAAAATTGTTATTCATGTTGAATTATTGTTTTTTGGAAACAGAATCAGAATCAAATACAAAATATAGACAGTGGGCATCTTGAATATTTGTTAAGAAATTAAATAAATAAGAATCAGAGCGCCACTGAAGGCAATATACCTTGTTTATTGTTTTTGAAATGTGGCTATAAGCCCAATGAATGGGGTAAGTAATATTAGATATAAATACAAAGAATATATAGTTTAGGAAATATAACTTCTTTTGATATAATTTTGTTTGAAATACAGGACACTTGCTATAATAAACGTTAGATATAAATTTAGGACCTATAATTTGATAAAGTATAAAACGCATCGGATATAATGAACCTTAAGTATAACCATCACATGTTATAAAATCTATAAAGCATAACATTTAATAAATATAGCATTGATGTCATCTAGTTTTAGAATGTCTAATAATTAATGCTCATAATATAATATTTAAAAACCGCATGTCCATGTCTAAAATATGACCGCTCTCTAAGTGGTTACACTACATACAGAACCTAACCTATAGTTTTGAAGCTACCTACCTTTCTGCCCCCCAAGCAACAAGCAAGCAAGCATGCAGCGAGCAAATAATCATGCAGGGAGCAAACAAACATGCAGCAAGCAAGCAAGCATGCAGCATGCAGGCAAGCATGTAGATGCTCCGCTCGCTTCGCTCGCTCCGCTAAGTGTGCAACATGTTCTAACCTAACCTAACCTAGAATTTTTAAAACACCTGTTTGTTTTTCTCAGGCAGGGGGCATCCGCCCCCCGCACCCCCCTCGCGGGGGGCTCAGCCCCCCTGCACCCCCCAACATGCATTCAAGCAAACATGCAAGCAAGCACACATGCAAGCAAGCATGCAAGCAAGCAAGCATGCTCGCAAGCATGCCAGCAAACAAGCATGCATGCACGCACAAATGCAGCATGCATGTGACACACGTTTCGCTTGACTCCACTTGCTCTATACGTGGTCACACTACCTAAATTAACCTAACCTATAGTTTAGAAGGCAATTTACTAGTTATAAAAAAATATTTAATTGTATGGAGCAATACTTCAAGGGATCGTTATGTCTCATAAAATAACATCAAATGATTGATATATCAAAAAAAAATTATATTAAGTAATCGTTAGTAATAATCAACATTAGATATATTAAAATTATAGGATATAAGTATTCGATTAAATGTATGTTATGTTTTTTCAATATTATGCTCGTAGTTAGTATTTCTTACGAGCATTATATCATTTGAACGTTATAAAAATTTTATTATACCAAATGTTATTATACGAAACGGGACGCACCCCAATGAATGTGCATAAATTTTACATTATTTGTTTACCTTACCGGTACCTATGTCTTAGTTATATGCATGTTGCAAATAAATAATTTTTCATTGTCATTTTTCGGCGCAGGACCGGTCGTTATGGCGATCCTTGGGGGAGGCCTATGTCCAGCAGTGGACGTCCATCGGCTGAGATGATGATGATGATGATTGTCATTTTTCATAAAAAATCCTAACAATAATTTGATTGCTGTCGCCACTTCGAAGTACATTATAAACAATTTGTAATCGATACGCCGGTAAACTTTTGTTTCCTCTACTTATATAAAATATGAGTAATGTAGTCTCACAAGGCATTGTACCCACGCATGTTAGACATTGATAAATGTATTTTAGTGGCTCAAGGCTTTCTTAAAGAAATTTCTTTTTAAAGACCTTCGTAATTGATCGATGTTTTAGGTTGATTTCTTTAAAAATGTTTATAAATATAAACATGACCAAATGGTCTAACAAGCATATGCTCAGGACTATATTCTCCGAGGGGATAATCAGAGATATTCTTAAACCTCAGAACATCCACGTTTCACTAGTAGTACTGAAAATCTGTTCAGTGTGACGGGGAGTGACGTCGCCACTTGTAATGGACAGTTGGTGAAATACACGCCTCGAAATTGAAGCATGCAGGTCTAACAAATTATATACAAATATCAATCATCATCATCATTAGCTTCTATCATCCTTTTAGACTATTAGACATCCCGTTAGTCTAGTGCTCAAGGTGGATTTGTGGACTTCACATGACGCATTAGAATTTCTTCTTCGCAAACACAGTACACTGGACAGAGTTTAGACACTACTGGTGAAACGTGTATGTGTTGAGTTTTCAGAATATCCCTGACTACCCCTTCGGGGAATATAGTCGTGAGCGTATGCTTATTTGCTTTTGCGCAAACACAGTCGTGTTTCCTCTAGATGTTTTCCTTCAGTCTTTGCAAGGAGTCGGGATTACGTACATAAGTTCATTATTCTGTATTCTGAGATATCGACTATTTCTATCGTTACTTAGCATGTTATACGCGTGGATTCGTTCTGGGATCTATATTATTGAAAGACCATACTGCTCCACAACTTGCAACCCACTAACTTCAAATATAATTGCGAAAGCAAATATTTTTCATATTCGTACTAACTGTTTTTTAATTTATTTATTGAGGACCTCAACAGAGTATTATACATACAACATTACATTTTAAACACATGTGCTAAGCCCTTACAGGCTGTCACAACATACATTTCAGCTTGAAGGTTGTTAAAAGTTATGTAATTATTAACATAGTAAGTAAGTTATAGCCTGTAGAATCCCACTGCAGGGCAAAGGCCTCCTCTCACGAATAAGGGTGAGAGGGAGTGGGCCATACTCCACCACGCGGGCCCAGTGCGTGTTGGTGGAGGCAAGTTAGTGGTCACCTTGCTGTCAGAGAATTTTCAAGCCGCCAATAGGCCTCTGACTT
Source organism: Agonopterix heracliana (assembly GCA_963693445.1). Taxonomy (NCBI): domain Eukaryota; kingdom Metazoa; phylum Arthropoda; class Insecta; order Lepidoptera; family Depressariidae; genus Agonopterix; species Agonopterix heracliana. The sequence goes on from OY856332.1 coordinate 9,256,840, forward strand.
GGCTTAACAAATAGTTACAACGCCATCTGACGGAACTATTCGAGACCAACTGCTTAACGTGCCTTCCGAAGCACGGAAATGCTCGAGATGAAATACCACTAAACGGTCACCCATCCAAAGACTGACCGGACCTGACGTTGCTTAACTTCGGTGATCGTTTCCAATACCGAAGCTCCACAATTATTAACATGGTCTTAATTAATTACAGCTACATGAAAACAGGAATGTATGACAAAATGTATGAACCTAAAGGAAGCAAGAGTGGTTTGTTAGAACCGCCCAAAATTTATATCCATAGTTTTTACCCCTCTGGGAAAAGGACGAGAGTATTACATGAAAACCGAAATCATCTACCTCGACTCAAGATTTATCACTATAATGCTCATGCTTCCCGAAGCACAGAGGTACTCGAAAAGTCGAGACGAAATGCCACTAAAGCGGCCAGTCATCCAGACACCTCGGCAGTTTTCAGTGTCAGGTTAAATCCTGGATTTTAAAATCTGTTTTGTTACTATGGATTTTGAAAATATACCACGATTAACATAACTTTAAGAGTGTGTTCAAATAATGAAACTTAACAACGTTCCCTGAGGAACATGGGTCGTAAAACGAAAAAAAAAGTAAGCTCCCAAAGAAAATTTATCGGCTGATCTGCACTTTTGTATGGATGGTTCGAAAAATTGTTTTGTTTCGTTGTCTGAACACACCCTTAAAGTTGAAAGCAGCAAAATCTGGTACTATAAAAGACCTGAGAACGTTTTAGAGCGTGCTAATTAGTGTTCATGATTAGCACTATAATGGTGTTGTAAACGTCTAGAGAACCCCAAAAAGGCCCAAGTTTTATCACTAATTTATTCTATAAACATTATATAAAGGCTCTCACGGTGATAAATCTACTACTATAAAAGTAACCGAAAAACGTTTATAGTGCTATTTTGCACCGTAATCGATTCTGTTTCGCTATCCTAAGTGCTTAAGCGCTTAACTAACAAAAAAAATTTCGGTATGTTAATAATATGCTTTATTTATGTCATTCACCATTGCTTAACGTAACATGTTTTACCTAATAAAAAGGACATACTACAAAACATCCATGGACCGTAACTCTGCCGTAACTTGCACTTGCGAAAATAATTGTATCGATAAAATCACTATGCTGATTTCAAATTTGACAATGCGCCCTCATAATTTTCGTGTTTTAATAAAATGTAAATTAATAAAATAAGGAATTGTCCCGACTATGGCCGTTATAGTACACATTGGCTACAGCCGTGCTGCTAATGTGCTATCATTGCAGAAAACAGCAGCCATGACAGTATGCCACCATTTATGAATTACCAGTGATATAATTGGTACTCAAAAGTTAGTTACAGATCTAATTAGTACATAAATCGTTAAATTTAGTACTTTTATGTCACGCTTTAGTCTCGTAGCAGTACCACAAACTCAATTATAAAGCAATTTAAGCCATTTATGTTCATTAGCAACGGCACCAGGAGTAGCTATGGTACTATTTAGTACTATAGAGGAGTTTTCGTGACTTTCACAGAACTGTCCCCATAACGGTGTGGAGGGAGCTTTTAAGAAGCTAAAACATTACGTAATGGTCGTGTAAGGTAAATTTATAGTGCAATTTGATCCTATAATAGGGTTTTCGATATAGCTTCAATACTAGTACTGTAATAACAATTTTGACTCATTATTAGTGCAAAATAGATACATAAAAGTGTCAGTAAGGTTGTCTATAGTACTAAATAGTACCATATCCGTTTTTTTCATATCGATTACAGTGCAATACTTTAAAGGTTCTTTTGTATGGTCCTGTAAGCGTTCTAAGAGCTGAACTATAGAACTTAAATGCTCTTTAATCTTATCGAATCAAAACGCTCTTTTAAAAACCTTTATAGTACACGCAGTCACAATGGTTACCATTATAGGCGTACTATATCACTATTTGGTGATAAAACGCCTGGGTTATACAGCCTTCTGCTACTTGGGGAGTAATTAAAAACGAGTAGTGTATAACATCACAGGTCTTATTTCATCTCAGTAGATGTTTCAAACAGCGTCTGTTTGGTTAAGATACCGACGTTCGTGGCTGTATAAGCTAATTCGAGGTGGCCCACTCTATACCGGAACCACACGGCTTCTAAGCCGGACCCTCGTGGTTCGTATTATCCGCATAATACTTTCGGCCATCAAACTGAACAACTTTCACTTTAGGGCCATTATTGAGTTAATTATTAAGAAGCCAGGTGTTCCATAGAAAATATCCATAGCGACTTGACAAAAATTTATCAAACAGCAGATATTTGTTCGCCGTAGTAAAAGTTGTCCAGTTTGATGAATCTGAAGCACTCTGTTTAATATTTACGCATTTAAATTTTCAGAGAGAGAGAGATTCGCAGAGTTTCGGTACTACTGGTGAAACGTGGATGTTCTGAGGTTTCAGAATATCTCTGACTACCCCCTCGGGGAATATAGTCGTGAGCATATGCTTATGCTTATTTAAATTTTAAATTCATTAATATGCAACCATATTGATAAAAATATCATCACTATTATGTCAGCCGATGGACGTCCCCTGCTGGACAAAGGTCTCCCCCAAGAATCACCAAATCGAGCTGTCCTGCACTGCCCTCATCCAATGGGTACCCGCCGCCTTCACCAGGTCGTCGGTCCACCTTGGGGCCTACCCACGCTGCGCTTTTTAGTACGCAATCGGCACTCGAAAACTCTTCGGCCCCATCGGCCATCGGTTCTGCCAGCAATGTGCCCCTTTAGTTGTGCCACTTTAGTTTAGAAACTCTGGTTCTTCTGCGGATCTCTTAATTTCTGATGCGATCTCGCAAGGAAACTCCGAGCATAGCCCTCTCAATTGCCCTTTGGGTGACTTTTAGCCTTTTCATGGGTCCTTGAATAAGCGATTACGTCTCTGTTTCATATGTCATCACTGGCAAAACACACGTAAACTGATAAAAATATATAGTATATAATATATAATCCATAATCAATAACTCATCAGTAACTTTAACGTCAATATACGTAACCGCGTCTAAAATGTTCGAGCTAGATTCAGTACCTATGGAGTCGGTAGGGAATTGGGTTACTGATAAGGATGTTACCTAGATATCGACATATATATTATAGCTATAGGAGGTGCATAGTCTGCAATGCTGCAGTAATTTTCAGCTAGAGTTTGTCGGTTGAAATATAATGTTCGAACTTTTGCTAAATCGTTCTTATTCGCTCGTTGCACGATTCGCTTTAATTTTGTTAATATATTAAGTAGGTGAATAAACACGTTTTTTTAAATATAAATAAGTTATCGTGCCTAACGAGGTAAAATTTTCGGGAAAAATAAAAAAATAACTTTTCTTATTATAGTTATTTTAAAATAACTTACATTTTTATTTAGGTCAGTTATCGAATAACTTACGTTGTAACGATTTTCAGTTTTTTAAATTAATTTTTTAAATAAAATTCCTTCCAAAAAAATCAATAATCTATCATAATTCTAAAAACATTAATAAAAATTAAGTGATTTTAATTCGCTAATGAAACAAAATTACAATACCTTTATTTTCTTCAAAAATTCCGTATTCCGCTTGCTTATTATCACTAAATAACACTTTTACCGTCAACCACACAAAATTATTATTTACACTTCTTTTTATTCTCTTAATTTGTCACTTGGCTAAAAATTTGACGAATAAATAAGATTCAAACTTTTTTGTCACTTAACACTGTTTATCCACGATTTTTTTTTTCTTTTTTTTAACCACAGTTTAAATAATCGTCAAATGTAATACGCGTCGAATATAATTCAAAAATGTAAATCGCGATCTTCCATGTCTAGAATCATACGTAACGAGCGGGCGTCTGTCCAACGCGAGATTTCAAATCGCACTAGGGTAGGGTGCTTTCTGAGGAGAGAGAGAGACGGCTACAGTGAGGGGTAGAATCTATATGGGGCTAATTCAGCCCACAAAAATACTACCGTATCCTGACGTCAGATGCTCATCGATACAAGATCTTTAGCTTTTTTTGTGACAAATTTTTAGCAACAAAAACTTTTGACATTGAAAATATCTTTTTGTTCACTCCAGTATAGGCTCCGATTTCACGAAAAAGTGCGATGCCCTTATATCTCAGAGAGTTGTGAAGATATGATATTCAAAGAGCTGTAAGGTGCAAAAAGAATTATTCGAGAAAGTCAAAAAAGGAAAAAGGTTATGGCTCAAATAACTGAGCGTAACTTACGTAACCGTGATAGGCTATGCCACAAGCCGTGTAAAAAAACGCTACTACAGAATAGCACATCAAAAATATTTAACAAACTGCCGAAAAGTTTAAAAGATGCTCCCTTAAATAAGTTTAAAAAGGAATTGACTAAATTACTGATTGATAGGTGTGTTATAATTATTAGTATAGTTATTATAATATTGCAGAATTCTTTGATGACAAGTTTTGACGAAAATTAATTGTAGTTAATGTCTAGTTAGTAGGTATAATGAATTAAAGGCACAACATCTATTATTATTGCATGAAAAGATTTGTATTAATTGAATTGACCATAATTATACTTAACAATGTAATCTGGACAGGAATTATTCAAATAGTTAATGTTGTTGTACACAATAACAATATTTTTGCATGCCAAAATGGTAGAATATGATTTGAATTTTATTGATTATTTCATTGTAAGATCTGTTATTAATATTATAATATTAATTGTACTCATATTCCCAAATAAATGATGTCTATGTCTATGTCTAAGAAATAGTGAAAAAATCGTATTTTTGAATTTGGCTTTATTTTGGATTCATTTTCAATGTGAATCTGTGAATTTTTTTTGTGGTTTAATAATTTTATTTATTTGCAAAGATTTTCACGTAATAAGCAAATCCTGACATACCCCGAAATCGACGAGCATGAATAAAAGGACTAATTACAAGGTGTTTCATATAAATTTTTAAAACTCTGAAGGGGTTGTTTAGACCGTCAAACTGAACAACTTTCTCTAAGGGACCAACATCGAAATCGCAAAAAAAATATGTTTATATCCCATACATATTTTAGAGCTATAGTCGATTTGTAGAGTATAGAACATAATTTTTTTTTCGCGATTTCGATATTTGTCCCATAGTGAAAGTTGTTCAGTTTGATGGTCTACACCACCCCCTTAAAGGTTTATTTGTATTTTTGTAACACCTTGTATAATAAATGTGGAGGAAGCTAGAGAGATTTGTCAGGATCGTGGCAAGTGGCTTTCCGTTGTCTCTGCCTACTTCATTGAGAGACAGGTGTGAGAATATGTATGTATGCATGTATGAAATACAGAATCTACATGGTGAATGTTTAGTCATTATCCTTTTAAACTAAGACTCTACCTTTCAAACTCTAAAACGTTTATTAGGAGAGCAAAACTGAAATCGAAAAAAAATCTGCTGTTTAAAACATTTGAATCTATTAAGCGTTTCAGTTTAGTAAGGAAGAGCTGATTATTTTTTTGGCGATTTCATGATTGCTCCTATAGTACCTTAATGTTATTAAATTTGATCGGTAGAGTCGTAGTTTAAAAATATGTTAAGTATGGGACCAACCAACATTAAAATCGCTAATAATCTAATGTTTTTTTTACGATTGCGAAGTTAGTCCATTAATTAAAGTTGTTCAGTTTTATGGTTTGAATCACCCCATAAAGTATGTATATGTACGCATTTAAGTTTACACCCTGAATAAAAATGAACCGCATACTTTTGAAATTAAGGGGCCATGGGTTCCGACGAAGATTTTCTATGAGAAAAACGATTGCCCAGCCCTCCGAAAAGTGCGTGCGTGTGCCGTATTTTCGATTAAAAAGAATGAACAAAAGCACTTTTTAAAGATTTGTTTTATGATTTCACTAGATAAACTAATGGTGAATATGTGAGTATAATACCAACAATCGGAAACTATTTTAAGTTCTTCTAAAACGAGAAAAATGATTAAAAATGCATGTGCATACGTAATCTTTGAGACGATTTTCCAATCCAAGGAAGTAATTCCAATCGTGTATTCATTTTATGATTTCACTAGATAAACTATCCAAAAATACTGAGACTTTAGTTTCGGTAAATGGTATAAATCTAGTCGTAAAATGAAAAATAAAAGACGCCTCCAAGGCATTTCGTCCTACCATTGGGCCTTAAGTACCAATTTATATTTTTCGTGGTTTGTATGAAAACCACTCGAAATATGCATGGTAAGCCTATATTTCTTCCTTATATTACAAATTATGAAATACGAAATTCGCAGGTGAAATATTTTGCTACTTTATCTCTCTGAAATATGAAAACCGTATTCAATTTCGTAACTGAAACTGTGAAACGAAAGCTCCTCATATAACAATTAATTATGTTAAAACCTACGTGTTGAAAATTCATGTTCTTGCTGAAATATTTATACGTTTTGTGGTGTTCGGTTAGCAACATGCCGTGTCGCCAATTGTTGCCTTAAAATGTTGTCACCTACTTATTTACTTAGTTGTGTAAATCATAAATACCTATAGAAGATGGCCGCTTAAAAGACGATGACTTAGGAAGATGACGTTTTCTTAAGACGTTTTGTCGTCGATTTCCTACGTCTAATATGTAAAACAAATAGGCCTAGAAGAAATGACGATCTTTCTGTGTCGTCTTTTTACGACGACCGACACAGGAAGATGTTAACATTAAAGAAGGACAATAACGACCTAGGAAGACTTGAACTGTATTTTGACATTATTATACTCAGACTTCACTAAATTTTGACATAATTATACTTGAACTGTATTACAATTACTACTACAATTTTATTAGACTTCGACATTATTATAATTTGACATTATTATGCTTCGACATTATTACATAAATGTTGACATTATTACACTTCGACTTTATTCGATTTCGACATTTGACATTTTATACCTTGTCATTATTCATTTTAGACATAGTCGCCTAAACCGTTTGAATTCTTTTTCGAAAAACCAATGGTACATACATACATACATAAGCTCACGCCATTGTCCCATGGGGGTAGGCAGAGACCACGGACCGCCACACGCTACGACTCTGACACACCTCTTTAGCCTCATTCACATTCATACATCTCTTCATGCACTTCCGTCGATTGTTTTCATCATTGATTTGATCATGGTATGTTTTCTTCGGACGGCCTCTCCCAACACTTCTGCTCACCTTTTCTTGATAAATTTCATTCGTTAGTTCTTTCATTCGTTCTCTCTACGTGACGGAACCATCTAAGCATACCCCTTTCAATCCTTGTTACTATATCATCCTTCAACTTACACCAATCCCATATCACACAGTTCTTGATTCGATCAACCAAAGTAATACGACACATTAACAGTAGTATAGTTAAAGTAATACCACAAAGAAAAACCAATGGTAGGAAGGACAAACTAAGATAACAGTTGTCCGGCCTCCAAAGTGTTTTCAAGTGTTTACAAGTTTCACAACAGATGCATGTGTTCTAGACGGACGTTATACAAAAACGAATACACTGATTAGTTGCTCGACTATATAGCGATGTCAATAATTGGCTCATCATCAGTATGTCCGCGGGCGAAGTTATCTACAGGGTTTTAGGGTAAACAGTGGCACTACTTTAAGGGGTGATTGTACCCATCCCAGAACTACTTTCAGTAACCTAAATAGTTTAGAAACCTATAAGAAATTCGCAAAAAAGATTTTGGACTATCCATACTAAATGCGATTAGCTGATCGATCGTTTGTATGAAAGTTCAATTTTTTTTTGTAGTTCCTATAGGTTTCTTAGGGAAAGTTATTCAGTATCATGGGTACAATCACCCTTAATGTAATGCAACTGTTTACCCTAACACACTGTATATCATTAGTAGTTTAGGTATATCATAAGTTTCTATTAACTTTTGGTGCGAGTATGATCGAAGTTTTGGCACGTCGATGGACGGTATCAAAATTATATCCATACATAGTAGTATTCTTTGTCCATACCGCCTAAAAACCACTAGTAAAAAATATCTGTTCCCAAATTTTGTTTTGAAGCGTTTCATTCCCATGACGTCACTGCCACAGCTGGCTTTCAACGTTATGCAGGGTTTTATTTTTTTTATAATCGCATAATATTTTTAAAATTCCGACTGTACTTTTTATAGACCTGGGACGCATCTGCACTATTTTTGTTATCGGCTAAATGTCTAGTTTAGAAAATAAGCTCTTTTCACTTTGTTTCGTTTTTAAGGGGCTACCTCCTGGTTTTACCATGAAATTGGGTAACTTTGTTACCATTTTATTCATTAACTATGACACTTTTTGAGCTGAAACATAAACTGAACCATCTACAGGACATGAGAAGTGATGTTGTTTTTCTAGAAATCAATTTTAACAAAACCGAAGAAAAGGGAATCTGAAGTCACCCCTTTTTTCGAGTTGTAACCATTTTACTCTTACATTTTTAATCGAAAGAAAATTAAAATTTACAATATTGTTCACAACACAGCTTAGAATGATTTAGTTTTCGTACTTTTCGAAATTAATAAAAAATCATCTCATTTTTCAAAGAAAACGGCTAAATTTGACCGGAGCCACGCGTTCGTTCGCATCGATTTGTATGGAGAGTCGTGGTCCCGGGATGATACTCCTTAGAAATATTCTTGTATTCACTCTTTTACTCTTAATTAGGTACTGAAATTGTTTTTGAAACTCGCATTTTGCCGCCTTTTGGTACAACCTTTAAAACCTAATTTGCTATTGACTCTATACAATGCTTACAGGGTTTTCAAATAGCTTATTTATTCTAACACTGGTACTATTTATTTAAAACTGTTGCTCTTCGTGGAATACGTCTTGTCTTACAATGAACAAACACAACATAAATACATGAAAGCTTATTCATGTTCAACTTGCTGAAAAACTTCAGGAATATACCCACCTATTTAATGATATTATACAAGGTGTTACAAAACTACAAATAAACATTTAAGGGGGTGGTTCAGACCGTCAAACTGAACAACTTTCACTATGGGACCAATATCGCAATCGCAAAAAAAAAAATTATGTTCTATACTCTACAAATCGACTGGAGCAAAAATATGTATGGGATATCAGATTTTTTTTTTGCTATTTCGATGTTGGTCCCATAGAGAAAGTTGTTGAGTTTGACGGTCTAAACAATCTCCTTAAGAGTTTTAAAAATTTATTTTTACTTATGTAACACTCTGTATATGATCAGAATTCAACAACATTAATCAGAATTGTTTATAGAACTTTAGGACTTATTATTAATTGACTTTTACATTCAGCACCTGCTAAAATATATCACAAAATATCGTTATGACAGATCTATTTACAGCTCTTCTATAACACAGAACATTAAATAGTTAGAAGTGACAAGAAAACCAGTGTCGCTGAATTCTAAATACATTCACATTACAGGTCATTCACATAACCCAGTCCTGAGTCCTGACATTTGAAGTTTCCAGTGACACGTGGAATCAACGCACAAGGTATTTTTATCAAGGTATTATAAAATTATCTGTGTATTACTCCTCTTACATTTAAGACGCTATTATCCGGTCGAGGCTGTTTTTTGAACACGGACAGAAGTGTTTGAAAGTATGAAATGAAATTATGACTTATTTAAGGATCTGGCGGATAGGCGATGGTTCTCAATAACACGATTAGATTAAGTTTACTCGATAGAAAAAATCCCAAAGTTACCCCCATTTTATTATGTTTTTTCAATACTATGATTAAACTGCTGATATTAAACTTTTTATTCTTGTACTTAACTAAATACATCAATAATATTTCTAGTGAAATTCGTAGAATTTGGAGCTTAGAGACACCCATGAGCCAAGATATTGATAAAAAACACGTTTTTTTGCGATCCTGCTTTCAATTGGAGCGGGATTGCAAACTTATGTTTGCAAGAAAGAGACGCTTGTACTCGGATAAGAGGGCCTTAACAAGACTTTCCAAATACACGATGAGAATTAGTCTAGTGTCTTTACGTAACATTTTATTTTAAGTAAACTAGTTAGTACTAGCTAGTTAGTATTTTAGCTGTATACCTACTAGTGTATACAGGATGTAACAAAAGGGGGAGGGAACAGACCATCAACCTGAACAATTTTCACTACAGAGCCAACATCGAAATCGGAAAAAAATCAGCTGTTTCATACAAAACTGCAGTACCGAGCTGATTATTTTTCGCGGTTCCTGAAGTAGGCTCCATAGTGAAAGTTGTTCAGTTTGATGGTCTGAGTTCACCGTTTCAGTACTTGCTACGGTATATCACACCTATCACGTTAGTTCGTGAAAAGAAAGAGAGCTAACGCGTGATAGCGCTGTATCACGCTGCTATGCTACGGCCGCTGGTAGAATTAACTAAAATCTGTTATCCATAACTTACAAAAAAAAATCTGTGTTTAATTTTATAACACATCCATAAACAAATAAGGTTGAGTTTTAAAGTAGCACTTAACTGAATTTATAGCTTTTCCAGGTCAAAATAATAAAAAAAATAGGCTGCGTACACAACGGACTTTTACGATTCTTGAGGAACAATTGAGAGAACAATGTTGCGACCCGCCGCACATAAATAACTCCTAATCTCTTCGCAAATATCGCTTTAGGATAATGGCTTAGTATGGACGGAAGCTTGGATTGACTTGTTTTTCCTCGTAAAATTATCGTTCTATCGAAACAATTTTGTCGATTGTGAGGAAAAGGAACTAAAAACCTGATTCAAGTGCGAGAAAAACGCACAGATTCCTATTCCTTACGTATGCAATTTGGACCCGAAGTTTCACTTTGTCACCAGGAATGCGACATTGCAGGTTTTTTCTAAAGGTAGGTAGTAAAAATTCTCCCATTCATATCCCATACTGCGTCGGTGGCGGGTTGCGCGTTTCTATGGAAAATCAATCTTGATGTCCAGTTTCGAATCCGCACGGATGACGTGCCATGTACCAATGAGTTATTCTGTTTTATGCACGTAATACCGACTGCTCTCAAACCGTGAGAAAACATCGTGAAGAAACCTGCATACGCTGAAGATCAAATTCCGATGCGTAAGTGAAGTCTATCAAATACGCATTGGGCACGCGTGGTGGAGTAATGCCCGTACACCCTGAGGGTAGATGCCCTGAAGTGGGACGTATACAACGTGTTAAATGAATAAACGCAAAACTAGAAAGTCGTTTGTTTAGAATCGAGAGCAGAATCGAATGATCATGGTTTTAACATGAATAATTTTTTTCAAAATATTAAATAAGTTATTGTTAATTTAAATGAGTATTGCAAATTTTATTTGATACGCGGCATCTAGATTCTCCAAACTATTTTTCCGTATATAAATTATTACATAAATTAATGCCGTCTACGTGTTTTACGCGTCAAACTTTTGCATAAAATTGACACTTCCGTAGGGTCCGAACTTTGTACTTACTACTGTGACAGATAGTGAACTAAATCTTGGAATTGAAGTCAGCTTCTCTGAAGTAAAAACTTGAAAAGCCAGTTTTGTTATAATTGCCTAGAGGTCATTGGTATAAGTGCAGCAGCTAGCTGCATGGAAAGCGAAAGTATGAAAAACGCCCTCAGTCACTTTCAAAATGCTGATTCGTGTACTTTGAATGTGTGCCCGTATCACAGAGGATTGTGCCCGTATCCCGCAGTTCAATATCTAATATCTAAACTATTATAAAACTGTAACTGAAGCGTGTCTGTACATTGAAGATATTTACAAAAAAATGATTACGATATGGTTTATAGGTATCCCGAACTCGAAATCGAACTTTTTTAGAAATTTTGTCTGTCTGTTTGTTTGTTTGTTCGTGCATCACGCAAAAACTACTGAACCGATTTTGATGAAACTTTTTTTGTTTGATAGCTTATAATCTGACTTAAAATCTGGTATATAATTTGTGCGGACGAAGTCGCGGGAAAACACTTGTAATTATTATAATTGTTGATCCTCATTTCTGGCGTACAAGACTTAGGTACAGCTGGGGAATGAATGGTGTCGGCCAATGACATTCTATACACATGGACTCACTAAGTCATACAATAACAAAACCAAAAATGGCACATGTATCTAAAATGTCACCTTTGTATGCATCAGTCATGCTCGGCCGTCATACATTGCCGCTGACATTCCATTCCTTTCAAATATATTCGGTTACAAAACTCCTACCATTACCTATCGTAATGGTAGGAGTCACGTTGCAGGTTCTGACCCGAGCACTTGTCTCGCGTGTCGTTCGCGCGTTGCGTTTTTGCCTGCCACGAGGCTCCGCAATCCTCAATCTCTTCTTGTTCTTGAACAAAAACAATCCCTGAGATCGGGATAGATAATCCCACAAACTACATGACACTGGCGGAAATACAGTGCTAACACATAAAAAAATAGTAATATTATAACATTTAAGCATAACTTAGCGGTAGTGACAATAGCGCACTGCTGCGAAGTCCTTGTGTATAGAATGTCATTGGTGCCGGAACAAAAAGTTTTATTTTCCACAATGTAACTAAATAACGTTTAGAGCAGCCAATAAAATATTTCGACGACCAACAAGTATTGTTAAGCCGTGCATTCCAAACAAACACTCGTTCACAGGATTTGAAACGTTCAATCCCGGCACTGCACTGGCAACTGTTGAAATTGTTATCTGTGTGAAATAAAAAAACTAAATAAAATGTGGTTTGTTTTAGTCCGCAGTATAGAAATCTAGATGTATGTATGTTATAGCCTATAGAATCCCACTGCAGGCAAAGGCCTCCTCTCACGAATAAGGGTGAGAGGGAGTGGGCCATACTCCACCACGCGGGCCCAGTGTTATAAGAGATAAGTGTACTTTTTGCAACCATCAGCAGCAAGGCTGATTCAGTGTTTATGGGGTGTAGAGCATCTCTGTGATGGGGATGGACCAGGTCTGTCTTCATAACGTCAGTCGGTTTAGGAGTTACAGACATTTGAAGGTCAGTAAAAAATTAACGATCAGCTGCAAGGCTGATCGTATGATATTATTGTAGTATGCACTGTAGCTATGTGAAAAGTACAAAAACTGACATGGTTCATCAGTCGGCTTAGGAGTTGCAGCCCTTCAAAGGTCCGACCTTTGCCACCAGCTTCTAGATAGAAATCTAGATGTAACGATAGTTCAATTTGCAAATGAATTAATGATAGGGTTTACATTACGGGCTTATGACGAAAATTGTAATAGATAGCTTATTATGACACCACACATTTCAACTATTGTAACTCATTTATAAATTAATGGCTTTTGGCTCTATCTCAATCTTAAGGATAGTTTTTTGAGCAAACATTAATTTGAGAAGAGATGGCCGGGCCTTGTGGCAACCTCAAGCGCGAACCGCGAGAACACCGCGCGAATAAAACAACCGCTCACGGCAAAACTTGCAACGAATGTAAAAGACATCGGCTGCAGTAATTATTATTTTCAACTTTTCGTTTTGAAGTCGGTTTCGATTTTTAATAATTTCTCAACCTTTAAAAATAATCTACTTTGAATTTTGGCCAAATAAAGGAATAACATTGTAAATATCTTGAACATTATCACACAAATATATTCACATTTAAAGTATCAGATTCTAGCCTGGACTTGTATTATGATGACTAGACAACGATATAGAATACATTCGATACAAACATCCATGACTCCGATACAAATATACATATTCATCATTCAAATAATTGTCCCTTACTGGATTCGAACCCGCGAACCATGACACAGCAGGCAGGTTCACTTACCGACTGACGGTCAAATTAAAAGGTTATCAGGAAGCAACATTAACAAAGGTTTTCAGAAAGCAACTTACAAACTAAATTAAAAATACGTTGTCACATAATTAAAACTGTTATGGATTAGTGGTTTTTAATTATTAAGCGTACTATTTCAGAGCCCATTTAATTTTATGAAACAACTGCAGTGCTACCGCAAAGCCGTAAATAATTAATCAAATCGTATGTAGGTACTACATTTTACTGAAAGCAGAAAAAAATCTGCTAGAAATAGTCAAACCAAATGTATAGTGACAATTCACCGGTTGAGAAATGTTCCGTACTGGTAAGCTTAAAAGATTGTATTGATACTAGAGGTGTGACAAAACTATACCTAATATTTGAACTTGTAACTCAGTTTAGCATTACGATAAAATGATGTGGTGGTGGGTGGGTTGACACAGCTCAAAAAATTAGCAAGCTGAAGTAGCAATGGGCCGGTCATATAATATGCCGAAAAACTGACAGCCGATGGGTTGTCAAAGTTCTAGAGTCCTGCCGCCCGCTGGACAGACGACCTAAAAAAAGTAGCGTGGAGCGACTGGATGAGCAAGGCCGAGGAGTCTTGGGAGAGGCCTATGTTCAGCAGTGGACTTTGATAGGCTGATGATGATGTGGTGGTCAATGACGGTCAAAATGCCACTTCTTCTTCGGGTTCTTCTCCATTACTGAAGATTGGCAGTCAGCTTTGCATATCCCTGTCTATCTCAGACTACGAAACAGCTCTTTGACGCTAGCAATGTCTGTCTACTCTTTTAAAATGCCACTCAATTATATATTTTTTCGAATAGGTAGATAACACGATTGTATTGAGACCTTGTTATTTTTTCTTTTGTTTAATTTTTCAATAATTAACATGAAATGTGTTTTAATCCAAATTTTTGAATTTTGACGAAAAATTTCGGTTAGTAATCAAGAAATTCGGCTTAATCATTTTGCGATGATAATACCGTCAAAATATGTACAGTAATTTCTTCTTCGTAAATGTTATGATTCGAAAAAAGAAATCAGCTGTTCCATACTAAACTGCAATGCCTACTCGACTCAAAATATATGTACAGTGTTTATTTTTCAATGTCGCTACAGGTCTAGTCCACAAATTACCGTTTCGTGAAATAGCCGATTTCTTTCTGGTTCAACTCACCTACTGATTCGAATCATGTCATTTATGATAATATGATATAAAAGTCACACCTCTATTTCGTAAGTCACACAAAGGCTCGACATTGATAAGGGTGGGTTAGGTCTTATCTTAGTTTCTTTTTTCAAACTTTTTTAGTGATACTTTGTTTTATTTTTCGGCCATGAGAGCTGTAATTGGGAAAGAAAGACTTATCGCGTGTTTCTGCTCTTTTCATGTTATTTTCGACTTTATTCAAGGTTACGTTTTGGGTTAATTTACATTGTGAATACGAAACTGCTGTAATACTTTTTCTTTGCACATTTTATGATTCTAAAATGGAACAATTTTCTTTCTTTGCAATTCCAAAGACTTGTTTACGGGACTGCGTTTTTTTACTAAACGTCTTTCTGTTATTTAATCTCATTGTAGTACGAAGAAACTCTACAAGATAATGAATTAAATGGTATTTCTAGTGAATGTTTTAAAGACGTTGACAGGCACTTTCTTTCATTTTCTTTTTATTTAGATTTTATATGAAAGTTGAAGCCAGTCAAGATCTTGTGAAATGTAAAACTTTTTTTAAAGTAGGACTTGTTTGGGGTGAATCTTCAGAGTTTTTGAAAGCCTAATTTTATCTGGCCGAACATTTTCATCTTGTTTTTAAGAAAAGGTATACAATTATAATATACCTACAGGGTGTTTCATAAGTAACAATAAATTTTTAAAACTCCTAAGAGGGTTGTTTAGACCGCCAAGCTGAACAACTTTCTCTATGGAACCAACATCGAAATCGCGAAAAAAATAATTTTATATCCCATACATATTTTAGCTCTAGTCGATTTGTAGAGTATAGAACATAAATATTTTTCTTCGCGATTTCGATATTGGTGGAAAAATTTATTGTTACTTATGAAACACCCTGTATACTATTACCCCTATTACCTATTCTGTGTTAATATTGAAGAAGTGCTTTATGCAAACCATTTGCCAGTGTTGTTGAGTGTCTGACCGCATCTGCTCTACAACGGAACTTCTTCATTTTTTTTTACTGCAAAACAATTTGTAGGTACACTTTGTATTTCTGAAAAAATTTGATAAATGAAAAAAAAGTTGAGAATTATACAGGCAGGCAAGGTTACTCGCCACTGGACCACCACGGTTTTTTTTTTGTCACGAAAGAAGATGACTTAAGGGTATATTTTCGTTTGTGACGTCATCACTTGCTGTCAAATTTCAATAAAAAATGTTGATAATGTTTTGTAAGTTTTCCGTGACCTTTTGTTTGAGCTCCCACCATCGATAAGAAAAGTGTTAAGTATTTTTTGTGAAGTTAGTGGGTAGGTTTTTTTTTCACACAATAAGAAATTCATTACTTAACTAAAACATTTTAAATTAACCAAAGTGGGAAGTTTCGGTTAATTTAAAGTGTAACCTACATACATACCACTTTTTTCAAACTAAATACGATCATCACTGTGGGCAAAAAAATTGTGTAGAGATACCAAAATTATGATTTCACAATATGTAGAGGAACGGAATATGCCTACATAACTAATTAAATTTATTAAACACTTATTTTTTTAAATATTTTTATAGTTTCAAAATTACACATGTGATATTTTTTACCAACCGACAAGGAGGAGATTCTATGATATATATACAGCCGGTATTCTAATTTTGAACATACTGAAAAAAAAAATCACCGACTTTTTCGTCAATTCGGTATGTCAAGTTTTTTTTTTGGGAGGACAAAATGGAAAACCATTTCGAGATAATTGTCTCAATAACAATATTTTATATGTCAGAATATTTAAAATGAAAGGATTAAACTAAATATCAACTTAAAATAACAGGTCATTCAGAAAAAATATGTTCAATGTGTCAGAATTTGACATTTCATGTTGCCGTTTCTGTTTCCAACATGGAGTAAGAAAGAGAAGGCAGGTAATTTTTATTTTTTAAATTTAATTTTTAAACAACAAAATTAACAACGTGGAGTTCGAACAATTTTTTTCGAGCCCACTATTGCCATTTACAGATAAACTTCATGAATTGAAAAAAAAAAAGTTTCTTATAATGATATCGTCTATCCGTAAAAAATATAAAATAAAGACAAAAAAATGCTTGACATACCGAATAATTGTGTGAATAATATAGTAGATTACCTACACACCGAGCACCGAGGGCGGGAAAGTAAGTAAGGTCTCAGATGTCATTTGATTGCTGACCGAGGTGAAGCCGAGGTCAACAAACATGTTATCTGAGGCTTTCTTATTTACTGCCCGAGGTTAGTTTACTATTTTTCTCCTCGACGGAGGTGGAAAGCGGCAACTTCGTTTAGCGCAGCGGGAAGAAAATTTACGCTTTTCGTCCGGAGGGGAGAAAACAACATTTTCTATGTTAGAGATTTTAAAATGAAAGGATTGCGGATATTTTTTAAAAATATAAGGTTGTTTTCGACCAGGAGTGCGATTTTTGAATCTCATTCGGTGAGCTCAGCAGTTGAAAATGTCAAAATTACTATGGAGATAATTTGCATCTTCCTACTGCTGATGCGACTTTCAAAAATCATACTTCAGCAGTGCTATTTTTGAAATTCAAATCAGCAGTAGGAAGAAGCATATCTCCATAGTAATCTCCATAGTAATTTTGACATTTTCAACTGCTGAGCTCAGCGAATGAGATTCAAAAATCGCACTCCAGGGCACTATTCAATAAACGCGACAATTCCAAGTGAAAGGCGACAGGCGAAAATTCGACAATTATTTACAGTTCAATAAAAATGTACATTGACAAAATTGTCAAGAGCATTGAGTTCTGCTTACGTAGGTCGTGGGTTCGATTCCCACGGGGGACACCTAGTGACATGTCACTTTGTGCATTTTTCCCCAGTTTGTTAGGATATTACAGGCTGAATCACATGATTCCATGCTTTGGATGGCACGTTAGGCCGTTGATCCCGGCTACTATCTTTGGTTAGGTACATAAAAACCACGTCAGAGGCCCGTAAGGCGGTCTGAAAAAAACTCTGATACCAGGGCTTGCTGCCCACACGATAAGAAGAAGTGTTTAATAAAACAAATACTTATGTCAAGAATACTTATGTCAAATTTTTCAGGACAAATTGTCATTATTTCTATTCTATTTTTATTAAATGGCGTTTCCTTGTTAGATTTCGCCAGTGTCAAGTGTTGAAGATATATTTATTAGATATTGTACGGTAATAGGATATGGCGATCTAAAAACCCCGTTTTTAAACAAAAACACACACTTGAAACCACCATAAAACGGCGGAGTCACTTGGGCAATCAAATCGCAAGCCGACGACACGTCTACTTGTTACCTCCTTAGCCACGCGACTCCTCTGTCACATGTCACCTGTCAGGAGAAAAATTATTGAACAGAAATATGTCAAATTGTCGCTACAATCCGACAAATTTCTTTTCTCAAACATGCTTGGAAATTTGAGCATTATGTTGACAACCTTCTTTGAAATAAATCGAAATTGCTGTACTATGCGAGCAGTGGCCGGCAATAGCTGTATGAAAATCTATATCTGTCGTAGTTTAGCGGCCAAATAAATTACATAGTAAACTTATATTATGTCGTGTAATTTAAAAATGGAACGATCTTTTACTCCGAAACATGGCAACCAAGGAGGTAACTTATCAAAGGTTTGGTTTAAATTTTGAACTGGCTTGCAAATAAAAAGCTTTATAATGAAAAAAAAACGAATGGACACTTTAACCACAGATAAGTTATAAGTTACTAGCTTTATCGCAGGAAAAATTATTGTTGTTCGTCATTGATTTTGAAAAGTTGATTAATTTTCATTTCCGCGCATTCATAATTCATAATATTTATTGCATAATCATAATAATAACATAATAGCACTGTTTGAGAAAAGCACTATACAAGCCTTGGCCACAACTAGGCATTGATGGACTTACGTATGTGTGCCTTGGCTTCGCCTCGGCCCACATTTACACTTTCGTCCATCGATGCGTCTTTTGCTGGCCACTGCAGTAATGTACTATAATTTTCCACCATGACATTTTGACGAAATTATCAGATTTTCCACCTGTAATTGTCACGCTTATTGTCACGTTTATTAAACCGGGCCCTGTAAACTCCTCGGTAAATTTGAAAAGTACATAAAATAACTGGCCGATAAGAAAAACAAAATTATAATGTCAGAATTTGACATTCTAGGTTGCCGTTTCTGTTTCCAGCATCGAAGTAGAAAAAGAAGGAAGGTGTCTTTTTTAGATTAGCAAAGTTTTTTCTACATGAGTTCGAATGATTTTCTTGTGACCACTTTTGCATTTAGAGATTACCGTTCAAATTCATTTAAAAATGTATTTGTATTGATAAACTAGCTAGCTTTTACGGTTCGCTTTCATTGCAACAAACTATCTTTCATAAAAAATACTTATTTTATAACTGTCTCCCATAATCTGTATATTCTTCTGTCTAGCCCCACACCAAGAAATGGTGGTTGGGCAAAAAATCTCGAGAGAAATATATCTCAAGACAATAATTATATTACTACTATTGTATTGTATGGTATAGTCAAAGTGAATTTACGCTATGGTATGGTGCTAAGGGACCCTCCGTACGTGAGTCCGACTCACATTTGGCCGGTTTTCTTTAAATATAGTAGTTTACTTAACAAAATTTTAAAAATATTGCTTCTATGACTAGTGGAGAAAAATTAGCCGTGGAATTTAAATATTCCCATTGTTTTGGCAGACGTGCCTAAACCACTGAACCGATTTTGATGGTTGAGATGTCATTCGACTGCAATTTAAGTCTGTGATTGAGTCATAATTGCAAACATGACGTGGATGTACATTGAAGATATTTATAAAAATGTTAATTGGCGGTGTTTGGAATAGGTTTTAGAATTTTTGTCTGTTTGTTTGTGCACACGTTAATTTAAAACTACTGAACAGATTTGGATTTCACGAAAGCATAGGGCTTAGTTTGGATTGACATCAAACTAGTACCTACCTAAGTAATAAAATCTTTTCTGTTCAATTATTCATTGAAATTAGTA
The DNA here is from genome assembly GCA_963693445.1 of Agonopterix heracliana. Lineage (NCBI taxonomy): Eukaryota > Metazoa > Arthropoda > Insecta > Lepidoptera > Depressariidae > Agonopterix > Agonopterix heracliana. The sequence goes on from OY856332.1 coordinate 9,276,852, forward strand.
GGAAGCATGTTTTTAGTTGTTTTGATATTATTTGCAGTGATTTAATTTCAGAAGTAAATAAAAATTGCATGATTTTCTTATCAAGAATTTTATACTACGTAGGTAATTTAATCTTCTTGCTTAGAATTTATTTGAAACTGTGCGCGACTGTATTGGTAATTGTATATTGAACAGCCGACCAAAGAGAATGGTCATAGATTTGGTATACGCTACTTAGACGACACTGACATAATTGAAGTCATTTCAATTTGATTGAACAATATGACGAAAATTATCCTAGAATTCGTTATTTTTTTTTGGAATTCAACATAATTTTAGCTTTAGAAAAATACAAATAATGAATTATTCCATTCAATTACCTTTGTGTTTCAGTCATCCAAAGACGGATCGAGAAAAAAATTGTCGCAAATTATTTTTAAAACATTTGACGCGGACGTGCTCCAGTAACGGCATTTCGCCGTACAATGAAAAAAATCAGAAACAAGGATAATTTTGCAGTTGTCACAGGATGTCAAAAGATTGAATTTGTTCGCCATTTTGTATGGTAATCACAATATTTGATTTTAAATAATATGTTTTCAAAAATATTAGTGTTTCAGACTGGTATTTCAAAAAATCGATTCATTATGTTTTTTAAATTTATATAAACTGTCTTTTTACGTAAACTGTAAATTCAACCGTGTAGCGTAACCCTTCTAAAAATGTTCCTAAAGTAACCCCATTTTTAGCAATATTTCGACGAACAGTGTCCGGATTTTATGCGATTACTAAAATAAATTATATGAAACATACAAAAAAACGATTCATTACATTTTTAAGTAAAGGCAGTTCTTTCATAATAAATATAAAACACTGGATATGCAATAGCATATCACTGAAAACAATGTTCCTAAAAGTAGGGGTTTTAGAAAATATACCCTTAAATAAACGTTAATTTTCTAAGACATCATAAGATTGTATTTAAAAACATCAACCTCAAGAACGAGATCGTAGAATTCTCAGTTATTTTCCTTTACTCGAAAACTACGAAGTTCCGGCAAATGGTAACATAAAAGTGAAAAAAGAAACAGTCAACATTTTACAGTAGTAAGCATATCAAAGTAGTAATTTCCAACAAAACAAAAATCTACTCTAAATGCACTGACAATAAAAGCTAACACCCAAATTATGCACCAACATTTTTTTGTACAAAACAGCAAATCCAAGCAAATCTTCCCTCAGAAAGGGGACTACCGTTTATCCGCCATAGGAAACCCTTTGTTGAAATTCGTATTCCAACGCTTTAAGGACGATAATAGCTTGGTTTGTGTGTCATTGTATGTAGGATAGGAGTTATGGGGGCGGACCATGTCACCCATAAACTTGAATGCGTGACCGGTCTGCGTTGTGGTGGTGACAGGCGTTAGTCGTACGTTTTGAGCATTTAGAGTGTACATTTCTGAAGCATTCACATGGCTAGCTGTGACTTGTGAGTTAGAATAAGCGATAATGTTGGGATTGTTATACTTTTTAGGGTTCCGTACCTAAAGGGTGAAAACGGGACCCTATTACTAAGCCTACGTTGTCCGTCCGTCCGTTCGTCCTTCCTATTTAGGGCTGTAACTTTTGAACCGTAATAGCTAGATAGTTGAAATTTTCACAGAATATGCGTTATTACGTTGGATTTGTTGACAAATAATAAAAATGTCAATAAGTAAAAAATTAAGGGGGGTTTTCAACAAGAAACTAGTTTTGATCGACGTTTTTTCTTCTCGCTCTATAGTAAAAACGGTAATACATACAAGCGTCAAACTTGGTGTGATTATAGAGCAAACTCTACAGTATAACAATAAATAATAAAAACCGGCCAAGTGCGAGTCGGTCTTACGCTTAAGGTCCCGAAGAAAAAAAGTTTTTTTCCAAGTTAATATGTTATGTTCTGCACTGTGGTGATGTGGTACGGAACCCTCGATGCGCGAGTAGCCCGACTCGCACTTGACCGATTTTATTTTAAAATACAAATGCATATATCCTTTATAATCAATCAATCAAATTAGCCCACATCAACCCACCGCTGGGCAGAGGCCTCTCTTAAATCGTTTAAATGGAATAATTAGTTTAAAAAATTAAATTAAAGATTGAAAAAGTCGGGCGGTAAAAGTAAAAAATTAAGTTTGATAGTATGTTGGTAGGTAGATGTAGGTAAGTAATCCAAATTGAAAGAAAAAAAGAAAAACGTTTTATTGCCACACTGGTACGGACGGACGGACGGACTCCGTTTTGCCAATTTTTGTACGGAACACTTAAACAACTAAATTAAAACACATGCAATAAATCTGCTAACAATGCATTTCATTAGGGTCGGAAAGCTTCCAAGCTTTCACAATACAAAATTTCAATAAAATTGGTTCAGCTAAACGTAAAAACACAAAATCGTTTCAATATCATCTAAGTGTAAGTACATTTCTTTGACACCAATCATCTTGAATGAAAGCTGAAGAACTTTTTGATTTATCTGAGGTTTACCTTATTTTCAGTGAAAAAACGATCTGTGTCAAGTTGAGAGACATTTTTATTGGGGTCCATGGTTTTTTGAGCGATGGGGTGAGTGGGTCTCGATGAACTTTTGATAACATTTTCGGGTTCAGTTGACAATTTTGACAAAGTATCAATAACTAGACTACTGTAGTAAGTAGTATTTCGTGGAGTATTCGTTCGAATCCAGCCTCGATCACAGTGTCTATCTATAGATCGGCTTTTCCAAAATAAAACACTAAATACGCCATTATTTGTTTGCTATTGACGTACCTTGTTCAAATTCTACAGAACTGAAGATCCTTGTTTAAACATTTGGGAAATATATCTCTATCTATCTATCTATAACGTCACGCCTCTTTCCCAGTGGGGTAGGCAGAGACCAGAGCGCGCCATCTACTACGATCCTTACATACCTCTTTTGCCTCATTCACATCCATACATGCCCGTCGGTTTCGAGTACTTCGCACCTCTCCTTTTTGTAAGACGCAACTGATTTGATCAGAATACGTCCTACGAGGGCGCCCTCTGCCGACACTTCGACTCACTTTAGCTCCATATATCTCTTTCGTACATCTGCTATCACTCATCATTGGGAAATATTATATTAACATAAATGTCCATAAAAAATATTGTAGATTACACCCAGGGCAGGAAAGTAAGAAAAGTTAGTAAAGTAAAGGAAAGTAAAGGAAGTATACTATTTTTCTCCTCGACGGAGATGAAAAGCGGCAACTACCCAGTAAAGTAGACAGAAACTGAGGTAGAAAAGTGGTAACAGGCTCACTATCTGTCATTATCAGATTCTGTCATGTGTCACTATCTTTCATGCGTATCAGGAAGTTTAAAATACCTACAGATATTCATTACAAAGATTTTTTTTGGAGCCAACAAGACTATGAACTTGGATTTCGTCATTTATGTGTCCATCCCATCTCATTTCCTCTTTACATGGTGTCACCCTAAAGAAAGAGATGGGAAACATCAGTGACGTCATCAATCATCAATGCAAATGTGACATTATTCTGATAATTATGTCGTCTGATGAATGACACACACGCATAATGACACATACGGGATGATTGTGTCATTATGGTACCTCAATTTCAATTTTAAAGTGTCACTAAGCGTATGTGTCATTAAGTTTTTTTATTTTTTTTATTTATAATTAATGGCTTTTTGCTTGTGCGTAGCACCGCATTTCCGCCAGTGTCAAGTGTCATTTATGGGAGTATCTATCCCAATCTCAGGGATTGTTTTTGTTCAAGAACAAGAAGAGATTGAGGATTGCGGAGCCTCGTGGCAGGCAAAAACGCGACGCGCGAAAACCACGCGAGACGTGTACTCGGGTCAATTCCTGCAACGTGACTCCCATTACGCTTTTTGTCAATGTGCGTAAGTTCTATATCATTGTGTTTTTATGCGTATCATTGTGCGTATGACGTGTCAATTTGTACACATACATCATTATGTGTGTAATCCTTTGAAATAAAATTGGTAAAAGAAAAAATAATAAAATTACTAAGTGCACCGTCGCTAAAGTGTAAGTGGAATTAAAAATGTCCGCCGGGCATTTTTGGAGCTAAAGATTTTCTTCCTGAAGAGTGTCGATGTCTAACTCTGTTTAAAATGTTTAAAAGTGGCACAAATTGTAAATTATTTAAAACTCTATTAAAAACTGTGCTCGTCTAGTTTATTGCTACTTAATTACTCACCCTTTTTTAGTTGCGGCGCTTACGTTATTAATTAAGCTTTAGAAGTTTGTAGTTAAAGTTTTATTTTAGGACGCGCGACGTAATTAGAAAAAAATGTCTTTTCGAAATTTTATCATCTACTCTCTAATTGGTAACTTTATTGACATTTTATCGGGTAGGTATTTCTATTCTATTCTATTCTATTTTTAAAAATATGGCTGCCATCTTTGGTTAATGATGATTTTGCCAATGTCGAGTTTTTATAGCAAAAGTGCTTGACGTTGTACGGTTATATTGATATTTTGGTGACTTCAGGGGTTGTTCTAATAAAAGAACAATATCCTGAGCCACCACTGGAGTTCCGCTGTAGGCCGGGGATGGGGCAACCGACATTTTCGAGCGAAGCCGAGGTCAACAAACATGGTGATCTGAGGCTTTCTTATTTACTGTCCGAGGTTAGTATACTATTTTTCTCCTCGACGGCACGACAATTGACGCTTTCCGTCCGGAGGGGAGAAAATACTCTTTCCGAGATGGGGGGATGAAAAATACAATTATAGTCCTCCGTTGCGTTATTCTATTGTCCTGTCTGCCAAGTCCTGTAAGCTAATCTCAGAAACTAATGTATGGGATTTTTATACGGTTTTCACTCATAGTTAGACTGATTGACGACCAAGGTTCGTCACTAGATAATTCTTAATGCTATCTATCTATCTATTTATAACGTCACGCCTCTTTCCCAATGAGGTAGGCAGAGACCAGAGCGCGCCATCTGCTACGATCCTTACATACATCTTTTGCCTCATTCACATCCATACATCTCTTCATACATGCCCGTCGGTTTCGAGTACTCCGCACCTCCCCTTTTTGTAGGACGCAACTGATTTGATCAGAATACGTCCTACGAGGGCGCCCTCTGCCGACACATCCACTCATTTTAGCTCCATATATCTCTTTCGTACATCTGCTATCACTCATCCTCTCCACATGACCAAACCAACGAAGCATACCCTTCTCTATTCTTGTCACAACATCTTCTTTCAATTTACATCGATCTCTAATCACACAATTTCTCACTCTATCTCTAAGCGTAACTCCACACACGTTCTTAATGCTACCCATGTGAATTGGGGGCAGGCCGCTAGGTTAAAATTTGAAAAAGAAATAGGTATAGTAAATAAAGTAGTAAATAAAGTAGTAAATTGAAATGCAAAAAAAGGCAAAGAAACGCTAAAAGAAAACGTTTTAAGTAACAATCAACAAGGTGTAGGAAAACCTATTTTAGAAACTTATTTCTGCAAAAAACATTTCTTCTATGCAAGCGTTCTTTAATTAACAGTTTTAATTATTTTATTTTTAGAGAAATGTTAAAGTAAAAGTTTAATTTGCAAGGGAAAAAGCGTTCATTTAAGAATTTTGATTTACTCCTAGTTTTCATAGGATACATTAGATATATGATATATGCTATGAAATGGTACCTATTGAAGGGTTTAGTTTTTTTTTAAACAGGGTCCTTATTTATGCTGACACTTTCTTAAGGGGATGTTTAGACCATCAAATTGAACAACTTTTAGTAAAGCACCAAGGTCGAAATCGCGAAGAAAAAATCAGCTGTTCCAACTGAAACTGCAATCCTACTCGACCGAAATGTATGGGACAGCTGTTTTTTTCCCCGCGATTTTGATGTTGGTCCCATAGAGAAAGTTGTTCAGTTTGATAGTCTAGTCATCCCCTTAAAAATGTGTAAGCACTTAAGAAGGACTCTGTATTGGGGCTGTATCGTGAGGAAACCTGCATGCTTCAATTTCGAGGCATGTATTGTACCCACTGTCCATTATAAGTGGCGACGGGCTCATCCCCCGTCACACTGGACAGAGTTTCGGTACTACTGGTTAATCGTGGATGTTCTGAGGTTTCAGAATATCTCTGACTACCCCCTCGGGGAATATAGTCGTGAGCATATGCTTATACTTATGCTGTATTGGGGCTTTTAACCCAGAGGTTATGTCAGCCCCATCGTGCCTTAACCTTGAGACTATCATTATTAATAAAGTACATTTTTACATTAATGATGAACATTTGAACCTTTGTTCCATTTAAAAAAGAGCTTGCAAAGGCCATCGATCGATGTCGCTTTCAAATTATTTGCTGACAAAAGCTATGACGATTGAATACCTCAAAACTGGGTCGAGTCGATTCCAATCCGATATTATGTTCAGCAATGTTTTGAAATTTTCTTATTATTTTGTCTCCATAACATAAACCATTGACATAGGTACCAAATAATGGACGTCGGGTCTATTACGAAATTATCTAAAAAAGTGTTCAAGACTAACCTACACAAACCTAAGTACCTACGTGTTGTAATAATATAAACCAATGAAAATGAGGAAATTCTTTTTCATTTTGTTTGCGTAGTTTGTATCCCATCGCGGCACGGCATTATACAGGGTGTAAGGAAAAGTATAATTATCCTTTAAACCACATATACTACACATAAATACATTTATTATATATAAAATATCAGCTATCTCTCATACATTTTAGTGGAGTAGGTTGCACTTTAGAATGGAACAGCTGATTTATTTTTGATCTGGCAAGCTTGCTCCCATAGTTAGTTGTTCAGTTTGATGGGTATAGTATGTGGTTCAAATCAAATTCAAATCCAAATATTTTTGTTTAAAATAATATCACATTGATAACTTTCTGATGTTTATGATGAAATAGGGCAAGGTGGAGAGAAGAAACCTAATTTTTTTTATTTTGATGTTGGTTCCATGGTGAATTCTTTAATTATTTAACGCATTCATGTTTACACTCTGTACAATTTATAGATTAGTTACAACGGCTTATGTATCTGAAGGAAAGCTAAATTTAATCTCACACACATTTGCTTCTATATTGCAAACGTCAAACTACCCAAACAAGCTCGACTAGTAGTTTTCCACGTCATGAAATAACATCTTATAGTATGTGATAGCAAACGTCATATCAGAGGTTTAGGCTGAGGGCAGAAGAGTAGAAAATTGGAAAGGTCAATGCGGTGAAGAGATAGTTCGGTCATAGGCTCATAGCTGCCTTTTATTTACTGTTATTATAGTCCAATCATTTTAGAGTATGACCCTAACAATAATTCATCTATCGCTGAAACTTTGCAGTGTGCTAAAGTAAAGTGTTTTAGTAAAGTATTACAGATTACAAATAATCTAGGTTGTTTTTTTTCCGGTCCTAGATTATTATTATTTGTAATCCGTAATCTGTGTACTTTACTTTATCACACTGCAAAGTTTCAGCGATAGATGAATTTATTGTTAGGGTGTCCATACAAGGAAACTATAAAATGATTGGACTATTAGGTATGTGTTATGTATGATGTTTTAGTAGATAAAAATTATCTTTTAGTTACATGGTTTCTGTTTATGAAGTTATACTTATTTTGGTGCGTTAAGCAGCAATTACATTTTCTCCCCTCCGGACGGAAAGCGTCAATTATCGTCCCTCTGCGCTAAACGAAGTTGTCGCTTTCCACCTCCGTCGAGGAGAAAAATAGTATACTAACCTCGGACGTAAATAAGAAAGCCTCAGATCACATCATGTTACATGTTGATTACATGAGATCTGAGACCTTTCTTACTTTCCTGCCCTCGGTGTGTAATCTACTATATCCAACTTGCAGGGTCGATTTCGGCATACATTGCCTAATTTGTTCTCACCTTTTTTAAAGTGTAGCGATCAAAGCAAGCAATATGTATGCCGAAATCGACCCTAAATGTTGACATTACCCTACATTTGCTACATTTGCTTTAGAAGAATCCGATCAGAGTCTATTTTCAGTATGCGACAGAAGTTGCGCGCGACGCATAACACACCATGAAATTAGTTTTAAATTAAAGTTTTTTTGCGGTTCCATACCCAAAGGGTGAAAACTGGACCCTATTCATAAGCCTACGCTGTCCGTATGTCCGTCCGTCTGTCTGTAACTTTTGAACCGAAATAGCTAGTAGATATTTTCACAGAAAGTGCGTTATTATGGCGGAATGGCTAATAAATAATAAAAACGCCAAAAACTTAAAAATTAAGAAATAAGAGAAACTACTTTTCATCAAAGTTTTTTCTTCTCACTCTATCGTAAAAATGGTAATACTATACAAGCTTCAAACTTTGTGTGGGAGTTTTTGGCGGGATTTGATAGCTGACGTTTGGAGTCCTCATATTTCAAAGAATTTTTATTGTTTATAGTGAGTTTTGGTTCGTAAAATTGGTGTTGTTTTTGTCGTAACAAAGTGTCGTGCAATATATAGTTCAGTGAAATATGATGGTGCATGGGTCGTAAACAGGAAAAGTGTTCCGTGATTTTAGCGCGGCAAAGCGGTCGGTTCACCTCTTTCCTGTGGACTTCTCTGCTTTTCCTGTGTCTTTCGATTGCCTCCAAAAACTCCAAAGAACTATCAAAACGTCGAATACCAACGTTTTAATGTGAAAACAGAAGAAAATTAAAAATAAATTAAGATTTAGCCAAAAGGTCTAGTAACCAGGCTTGTAAATAAATTGAAAAAAAAAAAAAACTTGGTGTGATTATAGAGCAAACTCTACAGTATAACAACAAATAATAAGCACCGGCCAAGTATGAGTCGGTTTCGCGCGAAAGGTCATCGATCTAGTGAAAATTTGGGGTTATTTTAAAAACTTGTAAAAAGTATGCGTTAAGACGACGTGATTTTAGCCCAAAAGCTTTTCAGAACGCCAAAAATAGAAATTATATCAAAGAAAATAGGACCCTAAAAACTTTTTAGAGCCCATTATTTTCTTGAAATGTCATTGATGGCACATTATAAAGACTAACGACAGTCACCTTTCTTCCCCATCTGTCACTGAAACGGCAAAATTGTGGGTTTATTATGCGAAGACAATAAAATAATAAGGTATGATCGTTATTTTAACGGACGCCATTTCGAATACTTACGCCGTTTATTATTTTTACAAGTTACTGGGACCGTCGAATCGGTGCTTATACTTATATAAGTCCTAAAGAAATATTTTGACTTGATACGTCATCCATTTCGGTCCGTCCTATACATTTTAATGAAAATCGGACACATACAAGCATAGATAGATATAGATATTAGTTTAAGGGCCTATTTCACCACTTCTGGATAAGTTCTTGTTAGCTTATCCGACAGCTCATTTGACACATTTTGTATGAAGAATATGTCAAATTAGCTGTCGGATAAGCTAACAAGAACTTATCCGAAAGTGGTGAAACAGGCCCTAAAGATTGTTTGTTACGATTTGTAACGCCACTGGCTTTTCGGTGACGGAAAACATATCGTGAGGAAACCTGCATGCTTCAATTTCGAGGCATGTATTGTACCCACTGGGCTCACCCCCCGTCACATTGGACAGAGTTTCGGTACTACTGGTGAAACGTGGATGTTCTGAGGTTTCAGAATTCTGACTACCCCCGCGGGGAATGTAGTCGTGAGCAATATGCTACGCTATACTCTGAAAAATTTCATTGACTTTAATTGGTTAGTACTTATTGAAAATATGCCCAGACGTCGTTTGTATAGAGCGCTCCAAAGGTGATATGCCCTTAAACAAACAACTTTTAAAACCTGCCGGAAACCGCAGTTAAAATCCATAGTATCGAACCGTCCATTACGCCGATGGAGTTAATCTGAATAATCCGTTATACCCAGGTTCGACGCATTAAATATTTTTCATTTGCCCACCGAAAATTGATGGTGTATTGAATTAATAATAATGTAACTACTGCGCTGTATTTAAAATAGAGATGGGGGATTTTCGACAAAAAAAACGAAGGAGGAACTAAGTGGGAGGATCCTCCATTGAAAAGGGAAGATCTTCGGCCAAGGTGTGAAGCCTGGGGACCGGCCGTGGTCCGTGGCCTATAATGTATAGTTTTCTCTATTATTAATCACACAAAGTTTAACGTTTTTATGTATTTTCTCCCCTCCAGATGGAAAGCGTCAATTTTCGTCCCGCTACGCTAAACGAAGTTGCCGCTTTCCACCTCCGTCGAGGAGACAATTAGTATACTAACCTTGGGCAGTAAATACGAAAGCCTCAGTCACATGTTTGTTACAATTACATGAGATCTGAGATCTTTCTTACTTTCTTGCCCTCGGTGTGTAGGTAATCTACCGTTTTTACGATAAAACGAAAAAAAAAGATGATGAAAATTATTTTCTTGTATGAGGAATAATTTTGTAATTTTTTGTTGTTTTTATTATTTTTAAGCAAATCCGCAATAATAACACATATTCTGTGAAAATTTAACTATCTAGCTATTCCAGTCCACAAGTTACAGCTCTAAATAGGCAGGACGGACGGACGGACAACTTAGGTTTAGTTACAGGGTAAAGATGGGCGATTGTGAATGAAATTATTCGAATAATTCGATTGTAGAAGTCATTCGAATTATTCGAATAACCTTACATTTCATTCGAATTTGAAGAAAAAGCGAGATGTAAATAAGAATGTATTGCGTCGTCTCATTCTTCCCGATTCAAATTTCATTATTACTAGTTTATTTATTCGAATATCCGTAACATCATCTAAAAGTAAACTGTATTTACTGAGAAAAAATACCCAATTTCGTGTGGCAAATTTAATCATTCATTCAACCATCGAACTTAGCGCTATTCACATTAGAACGGCCGGGCGCGGGCGGAAGACGAGGACGGACGGGAGCGGGTGGAGGACGTGGACGGACGGGAGCGGACGAGAACGGACGGGAGCGGACGAGAACGGACGGGCGCGGGCGGAGGGCGTGGACGGACGGGAGCGGGCATAGAACGGAGGACGTGGACAGACAGGAGCGGGCGGAGGACGTGGACGGACGGGAGCGGGCCAGGACGGACGGGCGCGGGTGGAGGACGTGGACGGACGGGAGCGGGCATAGAACGGAGGACGTGGACAGACAGGAGCGGGCGGAGGACGTGGACGGACGGGAGCGGGCCAGGACGGACGGGCGCAGGTGGAGGGCGTGGACGGACGGGAGCGGGCATAGAACGGAGGACGTGGACAGACAGGAGCGGGCGGAGGACGTGGACGGACGGGAGCGGGCCAGGACGGACGGGCGCGGGTGGAGGACGTGGACGGACGGGAGCGGGCATAGGACGTGGACGGACGGGAGCGGGCGGAGGACGGACGGGAGCGGGCGAGGACGGACGGGTGCGGGCGGAGGACGTGGACGGACGGTAGCGGGCGGAGGACGGACGGGAGCGGGCGAGGACGGACGGGTGCGGGCGGAGGACGTGGACGGACGGGAGCGGGCCTAGGACGGAGGACGTGGACGGACGGTAGCGGGCGGAGGACGGACGGAGGACGTGGACGGACGGGAGCGGGCGAGGACGGACGGGTGCGGGCGGAGGACGTGGACGGACGGGAGTGGGCCTAGGACGGAGGACGTGGACGGACGGTAGCGGGCGGAGGACGGACGGAGGACGTGGACGGACGGGAGCGGGCGAGGACGGACGGGCGTGGGTGGAGGACGGACGGGAGCGGGCGGAGGACGGACGGAGGACGTGGACCGACGGGAGCGGGCGGAGGACGGGCGGGCGTGGGCGGAGGACGGAGGACGACGACGAGAAATTCCTGGCTTAGCACCAGATTCTGGTTAAATATGTGTTTTGCCTATCAAAACTGAACGAATGCAAAAAAAATCAAGTCCATGCTGTTACCCGTTGAGGAGATCCCTCGTACATTCGAGACATTCCTGGCTTTATTAGTAACTAATTATTGTTATCAACTAAAAGTAATCTTAACAATATGAGAAAAATGCTCAATTTTGTGTGGCAAACTGAATGAATGAACTAGCGGTTCGCAAATCAGTAATTATTTACTTATTACTACGAATATCAATTAAAAGTAGACTTTATTGTAAGACGAAACAGCCCAATTTTGTATGGCAAAGTGAATGAATGAACTAGCGGTTTTATTCGAATTTGCGAACTAGCGATCGATTGTTTTTGTATTCGATTGTTAATATTAGTACTATCAAACCATTCGAATATTAGAATCAGTAACAATCGCCCATCTCTGTTACAGGGTCCCGTTTTCACTCTTTGGGTACAGAAAACACAACTTTCAATCACGATTTATGTCGTTTATTACCATAGAAATGTCAGATTCATAAAAAGAATTCTGAAAACTACGACTGCCATCATAATACTCCACAATAATAACCATAAACCAATAAATTCGTCCGAGTTTATTACGCGACTTAATTTTATTATTCGGAGGTCGTTAAATATTAAAATAAAGCTGGGAAGAATTTTACGATTCGTTCGAACTCTTTATTCGAATTACGAAATTTGTTGTGGTCTGCTACCACGTCGTGTGTTCGTCTTAACTATTATAAATCCGTAAATTCATGAGGAATAAAAAAGTAGCGGTTCACTTCGTATAAATTCAAATAACACTCTATAGCGCGATTTAAAAACGTGCAGCGCCATCTATTGACAAAATTGTTAGTTTGTTTGTTTGTTCGCGCATCACGCAAAAACTACTGAACCGATTTTGATGAAACTTTTTTTGTGTGATAGCATATGATCTGACTTAAAATGTGGTATATAATTTGTGCGGACGAAGTCGCGGGAAAACACTAGTAATGTATAAAACAGCTGTTTTTTTACCTCGTATGTTGCATCAGTACTTCTTTTCCAGGGTATGGTCAGGCCGGGGTGGGGCCAATATTGTGACAAATCGTTCTAAGTTCCTAAAACTCTTTGGTATTATATTTCTGATTAAGGCTTTGACGTAACAAGTCACTCAATCAAAAGCGTTGAAAGAGAAGGAACTAGAAGAAAGCACGTATCGTGTCATATCACTAAGTAAGAGATTTTTTTTTCTTTTCATTCTTTTTTATTTATATTGGGGCTTTTAACACTGAGGTTATGTCAGCCCCATCGTGCCTTAACCTTAAGACTCTACACAACAAAGAAAAGAAAACCTAACACTAGCATACACACACACTCTCACGTACTACTCACGGTACTGCACATAGCAAATTCGCTCTAGTTAAAAAAGGAGATCGCTACTTATTGCTGTCCTTATCGACGTAGCCACTTTTTTGTTCTACGACAGCTGTCTGACTCCGAAGTCAGACGTCTATTTTCATACAAATTGTAAAGGATTTTATGACTATCGCTGTCTCATACGCGGTTACACTGTTCCGTCTATCAGCGTAGACCTGTGTCGATCGCGATTGATCGAATCGTTTTGATTCGATCGAAACCTGTAAACGAGTCATCGAATCACGGGTCTTTAAAAGATTCGATCATTTAACCCGATTACAAAGCAAACCAAATTGCACTTTATTTTTATATAGTTACCGTAACTAATTGCTTGCTTACAAAATTATCGAGTCTTCGTTGTCAATCGAATAAGACGTAACAAACAAAACGTGTCTATCTCTTTCGTTTACTTATAAACCGCGTTCGTTCGTTTGCACTCTTTCTCGTGAGTGAAATAAACCGGGTTGTTTGCGTCGTGACCCGCGCCCGCGGCTCGCGACCTGACGATCGGGTGATTTTTGAATTTTTCGAATTAGTTGCACCCGTGACGCGCGTTTAAGATCTTCGTGCTTTTATTCAGGTTCAATTAGTAAAGCAATAACCTGCTCAGCATAGCATTCGTTATTCTGTCAGTCGTACAAATGAACTGTGACCCAAATGATCGAAAAGATCGAGTCATTTTAACCCGATCACTATACAAGTGGGTCATGATCGACCCGGGTTACGAAAAATGATCGATTGACACAGGTCTATATCAGCGTAAACGAAAAATACTTCGCCTATGATCAAAAGCCAATTTTGAATAGTACCAGAGTTTGAGCTTTTATAAGAAAAAAATTTTAACAAAAAATTAAAACCGACTTCAAAACTAAAAAGGTAAAAATAATAATATTGCAGTCGTTGACTTTTACATTCGCATCTATAACAACATTAATTTGTCTTATCGGAGTCGGTGTCAAGCCGGACGATTCGCAACCGGGCTTGCAGTAATTTTTTGGCTTGGCTTGGCTTGACACCGACTCCAATAAAACAAATTAATGTTCTTTTAGATGCGAATGTAAAAGTCAACGACTGCAATATTATTATTTTTACCTTTTTAGTTTTGAAGTCGGTTTTAATTTTTTGTTAAAATTTTTTTATTTCAAAATTTTCAGTGTTGAAATCTAGGTGAAATATATTAGTGCGACTTAGATATCAGTTATAAGTAAATGCAAAGGATACGGTGTACGCTCTCACCACACTCGATTAAAAACAATCCAACCCATCTTTCGTACAACATTTCTGTTTTTGGGTTACTGTTATATGTCTTTATGCCATATTTCGATTTAATAGATGCATAAATGAGTACTAATGAGTTTTTCTAACTTATGTACGTAGTACCGACTGCTCTCAAACGGTGAAGGAAAACATCGTGAGGAAACCTGCATATGCAGAAGAAGAAATTCTGATGCGTATTGTGAAGTCTACCAATCCGCATTGGGCACGCGTCGTGGACTAACGCCCAAATACCCTCATACAGACAGACAGACAGGCAGACAGAATTGACGAAAGTAAAGTAATAGACGATAAGGGTTCTTTGTTTGACTACGGAACCCTAAAAAAGACGAACATTACCGACCGCCGCCATGATCAATTATAGGAGATTACACACCGAGGACTGGAAAGGAAGAAAGGGCCCAGATCCCATGTAATTCGAAGACCGAGGCGAAGCCGAGGTCAACAAACATTTGATCTGAGGCTTTCTTATTTACTGTCTGAGGTTAGTATACTATTTTTCTCCTCGACCGTGGTGGAAAGCGGCAACTTCGTTTAGCGCAGCGGGACGAAAATGGACGCTTTGCGGCCGGAGGGGAAAAAATTATTAAATATATGTGTTTCGGTACTAGGTACGAGTATACCCATGAAGTTTTTATACGTTTAAACACAACAGTATGACCTATAGATTCGAAACTTCTTGAGTATGACCAAGAAGCTTTACATATAAATATAGGCATATAAATCTTCTTGGTTATGACAGTTAAAAAAAACATAGTTTGTCAGTCCCCATCAAAACATTTATTTTGCTGGAGTCACGGACTTGAAAAAAAGACGGACCTAATCTGGTCTAATCACGAGTGAAGCACCCATTTATATTTGTGTGCGTGCTGACGAACTGTCACGCGGTACATAATGGTGGCGGGTTGTAGGACCTACGCATAGAGCTAGTGCATCTGTGTGAGTATAGGACCCTTGTAGAACAAACGAAAATGTAGGACCTTGCATGCTTCAGATCTTTTTAGTGTTGTTCTGGTCGAAATATGCATAATCTCCATAAGTCCATAGTAATTTTGACATTTTCTACCGCTGATTTGAACGTGTGATGTTCAAAAATCGCACTCCTGAAGAGAATCGACAAACATAAACGTCATCTGTGTCACGAACCTGAAAAAAGACGAACGTAGTATCCTTTAATCATACGTGAAGCACCTATGTATTATGTGTGTGCATCGTAGAAAGAGAAGGTACTAGAAGGAAGCATGTGTCTTGTCATATTCACTCAGTAAGAGATGCACATAGCAAATTCGCTCTAGTTAAAAAAGGAGATCGCTTCTTATTGCTGTCCTTATCGACGTAACCACTTTTTTGTTCTACGACGGCTGTCTGACTCCGGAGGCAGACATCTAGCTTCATACAAGTTGTAAGTATAGGATTTCATGACTATCGCTATCTCATACGCGGTTACGCTGATGTTCCGTCTACCAGCGTAAGTGAAAAAAAAATCGTAGTCTATGGTTTGCGTGCTGTCGCACTGTCGCGCGGTACATGACCTGCGCCTAGAACTGGTGCATCTGTGTGAGTGTAGGCCCAGAACAAACGAAATTTTAGGGCCTTGCATGCTTCACATCTATCTAGTGTAACATTACGTCCGTCTTTTTTTCAAGTCCGTGACTGTGAATATATTTGTTGTTGTTGTAGATTTTTTCAACAAGCGCTGAATCAATTTCGTGGGACCACCTTGGAAGTATGACCTACCAAACAAAAAAATCATCATCAAAATCAATTCCCAATTGGCGGAGTAATCGCGTAACAAACATACAAAAAAAAAAAACATACGGGTCGAATTGAGAACCTCCTCCTTTTGTTGAAGTCGGTTAAAAAGCACCTGGATTGGTGTAAATGTAATGCTCAAATTTAAGAAAAGTTTCAAATGTTTCTGCGATTAGTTTGCAACATAGTCTCGGATAAGCCATGAAGAGAACGACGACGTGTAGACCATCAAAATGATCAATTTTCACAACGAAGCCAAAATAGAAATCTGCTGTTCCATACATTTTGATCAAGCTGCCATTGAAATTTTCTATCAAACATTCAATTTTTTTAGTGCGTTTCATATTAATATGGTCGGAAGTACCCGTGTTAAGGTGGTTTCAGAGTAGTCAATTTCATACAAAACTTTGACGTAGAACACTCGTAGACGGTATTAATAAAAGTAATATTTTATATCTATAAAAATAGCTTAGAAAATCTAGATTACGCGTCTCAAATAACATTTAAAATTTATAATCGGCTTTGAAATTTTGTATGAATAATTTCAAAGCCTTATATTATCTTCTTAATTATAATATAAATTGTAAATGTTTTCTAAGCTATTTTTCCATATAATATACTTATAAAATATCACTTTTATTAATACCGTCTACGAGTGTTCCACGTCAAAGTTTTGTATGGACCCCGTATATCCCGTCTTACTAATATTATAAATGTGAAAATTTTGATGATAAAATGTTTGAATTTTTGTCCCTCAATCACGGCTTAACGGATTTGAATGAAATTTGATACACAGATGGAATATATTCTAGATTAACAAATAACGTACTTTTTTAAAGTCAACGCGGACGAAATCGCGGGCTTCTATTATATACATTGAAAATAATTGATGTGTAATGAAATTAGCAACGTTACGTTACGCGTTATTGAAAGATCACAACGTTAACTTTTTTTAAGAATTTTATAATTATTATCAGTCTCATATTACAAAGGGCCGTAGCTAGTTCATACTCAGAAAAAGCGTGGAAAGCCTAAAATTACGCGGTTAACAACCGAATTAATGGAACTGAAGCATTTTGTGTTTACGTGAATAGTTAATACATTTAATGGGTAATTTATTTCATAGAGCTTTAATGATTATTTCAACCATTGTACCAACCACATCAATTATCCCTTGGGTATTTCATAAACGAATAGTTTTAATATAAATAATGGATCGAAAATTTCAGACCGGGTATCTGGTCCCGATGGAATTTCTAGAATTTAGTCTGGACTCGTGTTGTGATAACGATATAGAATACATGAATATATTAATAAATGTTACTAACTCCGTTTGCTCAGCAACCAAAAGCAGGGCCTGGCCGATCGAGAGAGAAGTAATGGCAGTAGGTAAAAAGTAGGTATTTAGGGTCCTTTGTAATTATGCTGATTGTTTTTTAAGGATATGATCAGACCAGTATTATTATTATTTGTGTTGGGCTATAGCAAGCAAGGGTCGTTAATGTAACACTTCGACCATTGCTGGTCCTTTGTGTTCGCCCCAAACTCACCCATATTTTACGCATACCTCAGAACTTGTGGTATTTTCTTTTCATTTACTTAGTTTAGTTTAGCAATTCTTTGGGCTATGTCAGCTACTCTGGTTCTTCTGCGGATTTCTTCATTTCGATTCGATCTCGCAGGGAAACACAGCATAGCCCTCACATTGCCCTTTGGGTGACTTTCAGCCTTTTTATGTGGCCTCGGCAACTTGTACGAATTTAATTCGTCCAAGCTCGGTAACCAAAAGTGGGTCTTGGCTCCTGAATTGAGAGAGCGCCACTTTTCCCGATGCTGCGCAACCTCTTATCTGTAGCTGTCTTGAAGCTCACGTTACGACGCTCCAGCCCATAAAGTTAATATACCAGCACGTTTAGTATAGTTTCTCTACACGCGCGCGATACGTCTTTGCCCCATAGAACATCCCGCGCTTTCCGATAAGCATATCTCACGACTATATTCCCCGACGTAGTCAGATATATTCTGAAACCTCAGAACATCAACGTTTCACGAGTAGTGCCGAAACTCTGTCCAGTGTGACGGGGGGTGAGCCCGTCGCCACTTATAATGGATCCGAAAAACTTATTGGTACGAGTCGGCGTGGACTGGAATCGAATGGCAGGCAAGGTTACTCGCCACTGGGCTACCACGGTTTGTGTAGGGAAAATACCTAATTTAAATTAAATTACCAAAGATCAAATTAATTGATACAAACTCAGTATCAAAATATGAATCTTAAACTAAATATACAAATACAAAGGTTGGACGAAACTTCATCATTACATTTCTCGAAGATTCTCTCCATTCAAACACTCTCACCAGATTTCAAAACAAATAACTAAGTCTAGCTGTTACTGTAAATACAGGTTATAAACTTTAGTTCCTCCTCCGATGTCCTCTAAACCGAGTCATTTTGATCTTTATTACGAGGGTATAAATGTACTGCGAGGGAATTGTAGAGTAAAATGGAAGTCCGATGTAAAAGCTAGATACAAACATAACACTAAAGTCTGGTCCACGAGAAGAGATAAATAGGTGATTGACCCACTTTTACCAAGCAACGAAGCGATCGATAGCGATAAGTAATCTAATCTTTTAAATGCGATAGAATATACGATCGCTAGAGACTTCGTAGTACGGGAAAGGGTAAATATGCATTAATTAGTAACTTAAAGTCCTACCTTTTGAGTTTTGAGGTGCGATGAATTAATTGTAACCCACCTACAGCTGCTGTTTAAAAAAAATGAGAGTACCTACAGTTTCAACAACGCTCACAAATTTAAATGGAAATAAAATAACATTATTATGTAGGCTTTTTGGAAAACACAAAAGCCACAGAACTTGAGTTTAAATTAATACAGGTACCTATAAGCCAACAGGCTTTCGCTTTTGTTAGATCAAAGTAAAATTAAGGGGCTCACGCGAACATTTCAAACCGGAAAAATAGCATAAGCATAATATGCTCACGACTATATTCCCCGAGGGGCTAGTCAGATATATTCTGAGACCTCAGAACATCCACATTTCACCATTTTTTAAATATAATTAAGTACGAAGATATACGGTGGCGACGGGCTCACCCCCCGACACACTGGACAGAGTTTCGGTACTACTGGTGAAACGTGGATGTTCTGAGGTTTCAGAATATCTCTGACTACACCCTCGGGGAATATATGCTACGAAGATATAATTTGTATGAATAATTTCAAAGCTTGATATCTTCGTAATTATATTATAAATTGTAAATATTATTTGATACGCGCAATCTAGATGTTCTAAGCTATTTTTCCAATTTTATAAAACATTACTTTTATTTATACCGTCAACGACTGTTCTACGAAAAAGTTTTGTATGGAATTGACAGCTCTCCAACCACCTTAAAGGGATATTACTGTTGGCGGGCTCCATACAAACGAAGTATGGTTACCTATATTTTAAATACTTACCAATAAAAATCAATAAAAATTTTCAGAAACAATCTAGAAACTGACCTCTATGTATCTGATGGTAGGCCTGTGTCCTGC
Source organism: Agonopterix heracliana (assembly GCA_963693445.1). NCBI lineage: Eukaryota > Metazoa > Arthropoda > Insecta > Lepidoptera > Depressariidae > Agonopterix > Agonopterix heracliana. The sequence goes on from OY856332.1 coordinate 9,296,691, forward strand.
AGTGGAACGTATACAGGTTGTAATGAAAAGTATCATTAACCTTTTAACCACATACTCTACCCATCAAACTGAACAACTTTTACTATGGGAGAAAATGATCGGAGCAAAAAAAAAATCTGCTGCTGCATACATTTGAGTCAAGTAGGTATTGGAGTTTAGTATGGGATAGCAGATTTTTTGTTGCTCTGATCGTTTTGCTCCCATAAATGGAGTTTAAAGGTTAATGATACTTTTCCTTACACCCTGTATAGGATGCAATGATGAAATACGCATCAGAATTTCTTGCAGGTTCCTCACGATGTTTTCCTTTACCCTTGAAAGCAGTCGGTTAACAAAATGTTTACTACCTCACAATGTTTGTCTCCATCTATTATTATGTCGCTCTGATCTAAACTTCAAAAAGCACTAGTTCCTAACACTAGACACTAACACTAGGTACTAGACTAACACAATAAAGCTGAGTAAATAATACATTGACCTAAATAACGATGCCATTTTAAAAGGACGAAGCTTTAGGTGCTCTAAATTTGTAAATTCCGTTGGGACAATTTTGTCTTCACTTACTTCCATCAAAAACTTAAAATAATTCCTTTTATTGAATGAATTTTTTGCCCTGCAGTCTTTTGACGTTGGTCATGCGTCAGGTGCGAAATCAATCGACAATTAGAAGAAGATTATTTTTGGCAATTACAAGGCAACTGCACAGGTACATTAAGCATTATAAACCTAGTAATAGGTACGAATTTTAAATGACACCCTGTTGTAAACACGACACGACAATAAAGGCTACTCCAAAATAATGTTCCTTCTCTCTAATTTACACCAGCTTTCACGATAAACAAACAGTGAACCCATGGTTAGTTTCGTCGCAAATTTTAAATTGCTTTATATACTGTCAACCTTAGTTTAAAAGGTTAACAAACGTAACCCTTGTTCATTAGAAATTAACAACTTATTTTGTTGTTGTAAAATTTGGAAAGCACTTAATCTGACTTCCAAAGGCTTTACTTTTATGCCTCATTTAGACCCATTGACTATTATGGATCTGTGTGATAAGTATAGAAATACCTAGTAGGATAGGCCACTCCATTAACGCGTCGCGTGGTCAGTCAGTATCGAAAGAGACAACTAAGGGATAAGGATCGTGATTCTATAAGTTTAAGTTTCAGCACACGCACAAACACTCACACACCAGTACGATCACAACCACATACGCACCACCACGCGTGCACAAACACTCTTTGTGCTCGCACTTTTGCAAAACATTCCCACGCATCCGCACATCCGCACACGCACAAATACGTACGCACGCACGCAATCATGCACCCTCCCATACACACACACGCAATTCCACGCACTCAAACGCACGCAGGTGCACGCTTCGGCACGCGCGCACACGCACAAATACACAAACAGCACATACCATTGCGTTGTTAACAACAGACTGACATACTTTTTGCATCGGAGGTTAATTTACCAGTTATTTTATTTCCGCGTAAATTGCTCTGATTGGTATCTTCGTTTTCGATACAAAACTTCATTCATAACTCATAACCTACGGTTTGTTACCTGTAACCTGAGATATTTAGAATTTCTGGTCATTTCCCAGACACATTTACCGCCTACCACCTGCGGTTGACGGGATTTCTGCTGGCTTAAAGGGTTTTCCATGACCTGTTTCAAGATTTCAGCTGTAAGGGGATTATGTTTTATGTCAGGCCGTCCAGACCTGACACTGCGTAATCCTAGGAACGGGCAGAGTGTGAAATAAGTGTATTATTCTCTAGACGTGTTTTGATTTCGGAAATATATAGCACTTAAAGTTAGATAAAACAATTTTAAATAAATAAGAATACATGCATACCTACACAATGTATAACAAAACACCAATGTAATATATAAAGAAGCAGTTAATACTATCAAATTGAACAATATTCACATTCACAATGGAGTGTATGGAGACAAGGTTGAGAAAAAAATTAGCTGTCCCATACATTTGAGTCAAGATGCACTGTAATTTTGTATGAAACTTTCTACTACTACTACAACTACTTTTCGGGGGTCTTTTCTCTTTTCTCTGGTGGTTTCCATTGCTTATTAATGCTACACTGGGAATGTGATGTCACAGGATATAGCTTGAAAGTTCGCCAAAAAGATAGTTAAGTATCATTTTTGCCAACTATTGAATTTTTGTTTTTGGTGCTATAAACCAAAAATGTTTTTGTTTGAAAAACAGCACAAAAAGCATCCCATTCGCCTCTTCTTAAAACACACTGAAAGAAATGGTATGGTCTATTTCAAACCGGACTCTAAATGTTTTAAATAGTTACCGTGTAAAATCAAATTAGTTCTAACGAAGAACAAAAATAACCGAGATCCAATTTTTGGAATTGACATAGAACCATAAGTCATTCCATGGGGATTCCTCATAGCATGATAGAACTCAATATATCATCCGAACGGACAATGGTTTAAGCCGATATTTCACTACAGTTCATTCAAAATGCGAAGTCCTACAAATCAAGCCATTCTATGTTCTACTGCCTTGTTACAAGAGATTTCAAGCTGAATTCTTTTGTGAAAGAAACTTTATGAAAGACAGGGTATTGTGCTATTGTATAGTAGGATTAAGATATTGAAAGCGATCAAAATACCGATTAGACTCGGTGTGAGATTTTACGTTGAAGTTTGATTTTGCATAATTATGTACCCATCAAACTGAACAACTTTTACAATGGGAACAAATCGAATGGAGAAAAAAAAATCTTTTATTCCATCCTTAACTGCAGTGCTTATTCCACTAAAATGTCACATCTATGAATAAGAATGTATAGAAATGTAAATCAAGCTCAAAAAGTGGCTCCAAAAAAACTATACCGTGTTCTAAATTTGTTCTTTGTGGTGCCAAAAATTATGTGGATTTTGTTAAGAGTTACCCTTCTGTAGTTATTCTTATTCGTAGTGTACGTCACATACATTTTAGTCGAATAGACACTGCAGTTTAGTATGCAACGGCTGATTTTTTGTTTTCTCCGATCGGTTCGCTCCCATAATAAAAGTTTATAAAAGAATGCTAATGATATCAATTTCATCCTGTATAACGAACATTTAGTAGGCATATGTAGGGACGATAGAGGGTTAGTCAGAGTAGTTCGGTAATTAGTTCCGTTCCAAACTTTTGTCTGCACAAAAAGTTGACAATTCATGTAGTCAAAACTACTTCACAAAAGTTATCCAATTCTAATGAACACACATTTTTTCACTCATTTAATCTATGAAGTCACATAGCAATATTGTACGAACATAAATGCGAATAAGTATGTTACACGATATCAGATTGAATGCTTCACCAGTCAACACAAGATCAAAGGGGATAGAAATGCTTAACCTTCACAAAAACCTACACTCGATTCGAAGTCACGTGCCTTTTTCCAAAATTCTTAACCAAATATAAACTACACTTCACTCTGTTTGCTCGAGCTCCCCTACCATGAAATCTATTACGTTTTATAAGGAAAAAACTCGAGGACACTTAAATTTTTAGGCATGTATTGGTTCGACCACTAATACTGGTTACACTTTGGGCATTACTTACTTAATATTCTGGCTCAGGGACCCGAAGTGGGCCTTGCCCTCCGACAACAAAACACGCCATTTATCTCTTTTCGGTGCCATCTCAGTCCAGTTGGGCACCTTCAGCTCCTCGAGATACTTGGTGACCTGGTGTATCCAGCGATACCTGGGCCTGTCCATCGGGCGACGCCCAGAGGATCGCCCCAGATACGCTCTCTTCACCTCACGATCTTCCCCCATCCGTTCCATATGAGCCAGCGTAGTCGAGCAGATTTTATCTCTCCTATGACGTTGGGAGTGGTAACTAGGAACTTTGGGCATTTCTAGTGAAATTCAAATATTCTGTATATGCTACATGAATACATTCCCTAGGGAATAACATTGTAACTTTCCACAGGTAAATAAAACGATTCATTTTCTTTTTATTTACCTGGATCCAAAGTCGGGCCAATTTAATAGATCACATTTGACATCTATTGATATTTCATCAGACGTAACCTTGTAACGGCGGGCATAGAATATTGTAAATTTTATCGAAGGCGAAGTTAGAACTGCACAATTGCTTTACTTTTTTAAATTACGATTACACATTTATTGTAAGTAATAATAACCAAAGAAGGTAATTTTACGATTTGCTTTCACTAATAAACCATTTTAAACATAATAAACATTTTCTGTTCTATAGAACTGAACGTCGTTACAATGTAGCGTCAGTGAACCCTTTTTCTTTTTTAACACTAGTGATGTTACCCAAAAAAATCGATGTTAAACGTAGTTCCAACAAACCGCGATATTTATAGGTACATATAAATCAATTCATATATGTTGGAGATCCGTATCGATTCATTCACTTTAATCGATGTTTTTAAGCAGGTCACCTTACTATGAAGCTAAAACTGACAAATATGATCTATTAACTTGGACCGACTTTTAAGTAAATGATTAAACACTGTTATTGATTGATTATTCTTGATTCTAATTGTAGCTTTATTTAACTTTGAAATACGTTGATTCGACATAGCTCAATGCGCTTGCTCGATTTCTGCCAACCGTTCTAAACGGTAACGTCGTCGCGTACGTCGCGCATTGTACGAAGTCATAACGCTGTTGCAAGCTTCACTAGTACAGTTTTCTGATTGTAGGTAAATAAAGCTTGAGAATTTATATCGTTTTCTAAGGAAGTAATGTACTCGCACCTGCTAGTCGTACGAAGTACTAGTAATCTGTGTCAAAAGTAAGTTGCAATGTTATTTCTAGAGACTGTCGAGAATTATCTCTGACAGGGAAGGGAAAACAGTCGAGAGCATATATTATTTTATGCTGGACTGTTAATAGTAGTATCAAACAATAGGTTCCGGCTTAGAACATATAGTCCATTCATTCAGTCCGGATAGTCCATTCTATTTCTTCCTTGTGTGGGTGTGGGACGAGGCGACAAAGGCCCTTTTCACACTCACACGGTTTCCATTTATACGCGATAAGATGGTTTACTAGTATATGCATTAATATGTATTCACTCCTCACCGCCTCCGTGGTCTAGTGGTTAAGAGCATTGGGCTCTTGACATGGAGTCGTGGTTTCGATTCCCACGGGGGACACCTAGTGATATGTCACGTTGTGCGTATTTCCCCAGTTGGTTAGGACATTGCAGGCTGAATCACCTGATTGTCTGAAAAGAAAGATGATTCCGTGCTTCGGCATTATGGCACGTTAAGCCGTTGGTCCCGGCTACTATCTCTGGTGGTAGTAGTCGTTACATAAAAACCACGTCAGAGGCCGTAAGGCGGTTTGAATAAACTCTGACACCAGGGCTTTGCAGCCCACTCGATAAGAAGGAGCTAACTCCTCACTGTTACCAGGCCTCCGTTACTAGGCCATAGGAACTGAAATAAGTGCCTACACTTAGGCGCATCATCGTAAGCTATGCACGTGTATTGTATGAATTCTGCCACTCCCTCCAGACGGCAACGTCGCATAAAGGCCTCCGCTCATTGCAGCGATTTTATCAATAATTAATTACAAACAATTAATATGTCAGTTACGCCTAAAATGTCAGATACGTCGTTTAGTATGGCTATCGACGTTATAATGGATAGTGGGTACAACACATGCTTCGAAATTGAATCATGCTGGTTTCCTCGCGATGTTTCCTTCACCGAAAAACCAGAGTTATTACAAATCGTGCATAAATGTAGTTAGTAGCAGAAGCTTTACTTCGCAATGGTTTTCAAAGAAATATGTACTCAATCTGATAAACAATATGATTTAATTTAGCTCGCGTTCCAGCCGAGCACGTGTTCATTTACATACCTACCAATTTTTTTTGAGGGAATATGGGCCTTAATTCACTGGACTACGGTTCATAATAAGTTATACGTGGTTATACGTATTGAAAGAGTTTATTGCGGCAGCCTACTAGATTGGCCCTTGCGCAATGGCCGCCGCCTGTAGGTACCTACACGCGGAGTGACACAGGCCTGTTAGTAGTAGAAGTTTCATAGTATTTTTATGTATTTAAGTACCAAACAAATTTGACATTATAAAATCGGTCTCGTAGTAGTGGTAAAGTTTGTTTGTTTACCGACCTAAGGTGGTGTTTGCTCTTTAAGATACAAAGGAAATATTTGACATGATGCTGCGTCTCGATTCTGTAGAACACTTTCTTAGGGTACTGCTTAGATAGGATCAGGTGCCTTTTTGTAATAGAAAAAAATACGGGATTTTGTATGGTTTTATATGGTGGGATTTGTACAGTGCGTTTGAAATTAAAATAGGATAAAAACTACAGAGTAAAAATAACAACACATATAAACTTACGACCATAATACTCTTCAGTGTGGTCACAGAATAATAACTAGTAACTAGCGTTACAGAAGCTTTACTTCGCAATGGTTTTCAAAGAAATATGTACTCAATCTGATAAACAATACGATCTAATTTAGCTCGCGTTCCAGCCGAGCACGTGTTCATTTATTTACACACCTACCAAATTTTTTTGGGAATATGGGCCTTAATTCACTGGACTACGGTTCATAATAAGTTATACGTCTGTCTTCCTTGGCTTGCGGCAGCCTACTAGATTGGCCCTTGCGCAATGGCCGCCGCCTGTAGGCAACTGTAGGTATGTTTTTAATATCTACACGCGGAGTGACACAGGCCTGGTGTGGTCAAAAATTTTGTTCTAAGTCGGACTGACACAGCCATTTGAAGATATAAAAATGCATCTGCGAAAGTATTTGTAGATACCGAAATCAAGCTTGAGCAATTTTATTATGCTCCGACTTTATTACTTTTCGACATTATTATATTTTGTCATTATTATCCTTCGACATTATTAAATGTTGACATTATTATACTTCGTCATTTTTACACTTCGACTTTATTAGACTTCGACATTTGTCATTTTTATACCTAGTCATTATTCATTTAATACATTAGTGGACTAAATCTTTGTCACCAATTATTTTAACAAAAGAATAATTACAAACTCAGATTGAAGATTTAAAAATGTTATGCTTAAATACATAATTAACCTAAAGAAAAAACAAAAAACAAACTTACTTTTAAATGATGAAACAGCACAATGACGAATGTGAATAACCAATAATATTTGTACTTATATAAATATGTAAAAATCGTTGATTTATAACATAATAAACACACAATACAATCAATCTCACGAGATTACAGCAGTACAGAACATTTCGCAGTAATATTTCAAGATAACGCACGCACTTGTATCGGATAACTAACGCATCCCTTACTGTCCTTGATGTGTGGCCGATTCTCTACGGATTAAGCTTGTTGTTGCAGCCTTGCGTTTTTTCGGCAGACGATAATTTCGGAACCGATTTAAAGTCGGTGATCGTGCAATACCGCTTAAGAGCAGTTTAGATACGGTACGAGGTTTCTGTGTTTATTTTTGTCTGATTATCTGTTAATTTGTTTTTCTCTTAAAAGACTGAAATAGATGGAAAGGTGATGTTTTGCACGCATCACATAAAAACCTTCTTAAGAGAGAAGTAGGTACTTATATCGCGCACGGTCGCGTTAGGTACCTATTTGATTTGATTGTCGCCGTCTCTGTCGAGCTTGGGACCGACCGCTCGAGCTCGTTGAGACAGCATTCATTTCGCAGCATATCCGCGCGTAATTTTCAGCAAGTAAGCCAGCAAGATGCATCTTTGCGTTTTTTGATAAAACAAGTTATTAAAACCGAATTGAAATACTTACATGCCTAAGCCCATTGTCAATGGCATGGCAGCGGCTTCAAATGTTGGACATGAATATACTACTTACACATTTACAATCTTACACTTTAAATTCTTGTCGAAACAATACCCACCCTGCGTTTCAAATCGCCCGTCTGCATCTCCCGGTATTCAATAACGACCATCCTGATAAATGGGATGGGGAACTATTACAATTTATGGCTGGTCTGCTTTATCTATGGTGTGATGCGACGCTAAAAGTATGGGATAAGAATTCAATGGGAAACTTAAGTTGCCGTGCATTTTGTTGATAACAGTATTGTGTTAAAAATGATTTTAGGAGTGGTTCTGAATTAAACAGTTTCTTGGAAGAAAAATGTAAGTACCGCAAAAAAATTATACAGTGTGTTAGGGTAAACAGTTGTACTACTTTACGAGGTGATTGTACCCATGATACTGAACAACTTTCCGCCTTATTTTGTGCCTCTTGTTTTTTTATTCTCTGTATTCTACTATGTTTATTTTTTGGTGTGAAATAAATTATATTTGATTGATTGATTGATCTTTCCCTTTCCAAAAATTCGATCAGCTGATTGCATTTGGTATGGAAAGCCGGATTTTTTGTGAGAATTTTCTATAGCTTTCTTAGGGAACTTTTTTTTTTTAATTTTTAATATTAATTAGGTACTATAGTCATTTGTTTTTCTCTCTGAAAATACACTCTTGTTGTGGCTATTAATCAGGTTTACTTACAAATTACAACAGCGATTTAACTAATCAATGTTAAATCTTTTAAGGCCTCCGCATATTGCAGCGATATTATCGAACGATTTTATCGAGCGATATTATCGACAGCGATATCGCGACACCTTACACACTGCAGTGATTCCGCGATTCGCGTCACGCATGCGCCCACCACTGAATGTAGTCGGAAGAGTTGCGATAATATCGCGGCAGTGTGTGGGATCGAGCGCGTCCCCATACAAAATGTACTGAGAACAATTATCGCAAAATCGCAGCGATATTATCGCTCGATAATATCGCGGCAGTGTGTAGGATCGCGCGCGTCCTCATACAAAATGTACTGGAAACAATTATCGCAAAATCGCAGCGATATTATCGCTCGATAAAATCGATGCAATGAGCGGAGGCCTTTATGGGATAAAATACAAAAAGATACCTGTGCTATTTTATTAAAATATTAAGGAAGTAAGTACAGTAAAAATACTGTCTGGAAACCGGAACGTAAAAAGCTAATGGCTTTGTTTTTAATTATCGTGGGACTGAATTAATATCCGTTAAGAATTTCTAGTCCTCCCGTTATTAGAGCCTTCGTTTTATTTTTATTTAAGTAAATAATTATCATGATCCTTAGTGATTACTATTACATACACACGTACATAAACTCACGCCCTTTTCCTAGAAGGGTAGGCAGAGCCTATGGATCTCCACTTTGGGCGGTTCTGACACACCTCTCTTGCTTCCTCTAGGTCCATACAGTCATCTTGTCATACATTCCTTTCGATTTCTTATGGTATTTTCTTTTTCATTCTCGTGTATAGGTACAGGTTTCCTCACGATGTTTTCCTTCACCGCCGAGCTATTGATAATGATAAATACAGCCGTACATAAATTCCGTAGAACTTACAGGCCAGGAATCGAACCGCCGCCTCATGATTGAGTCGCTAGCTCTCTTCCGTATGGACTATCATCGCTGTTCCCTGGGCAATGCTGTAATTGTCAATTTGAAAAAAATATAAAATAAAAAGCTCTCTAGAGCGACATCTCAGTAGTGCTTGTGAGTAAGCACACAGTGAAGTCGTGACTTCCTGGTTTAACTCAGAGCACGTCTTTGTGCATTTTCTTGCACGTTGCACTTTATAAGAGAACCTGCAATTTCACTCCAAAATTATTTGACGGCATTTGTTGGTAACTACAAAGCTTTTTGGCAATTAATCATACGTCCCTAATATTATAAATACCTATTATATGAAAATTTGTGACGATGTTTGTGATTCAATTCCTATTTCAGCTACCTATTCCTGTAAAAGGTTGTGACCATTTTGATGAAATTTGGCACCTAGATAAAATATGTGCTAGATTAAAACATAACATAAGCATACTCTTTTAAAATCCACGCAAACAAAGTCGCCGGCAACAGCTAGTAACAGTTTTATATTACAAAATGTTATTTGTAAAAATTTTAGAAATGAACAACAATAATAGGAATTTTTTGAAATTCGCAATAAAAGATACTTTGAAAAGTATCTAATTGACTTCGCGAAAAAAACTCAACATTTTATAGGTAAAATAATTTTAGAAAATATCAAACTATTGGAAAGTAAATTTTTTGTAAGTACTTACCTACATATTTTATCGATCGTCTTTAAAATTCTGAACCCAAAGTTTGATATTTTGATAAAAATACCAATATTATACACTCTTGTTTACTCTTCCTAGAAACAGAGAAAAAAATATTCCACTTATTTATCTTTCCTCACCCTTTAAAATAAATATTCGATAGGTACTAAAATAACGTACTTTATTACTATCTTGTTAATTATACATTATTTCATTATTTTTATTGACAGAGGCACCCTCTAACATCAAATAAAGTAGTCTGTAGACAAAACAAATAGCAAAAGTGTACAGATTTGTTCAAAGACTAGAGGGAACTTGTGTTTGCTCGTAAAAATTACATTAAATATTTAGATACCTTTGCTTCAGAAAATAGTGTACTTACTGTAGTATACGCCATTAAAATTACATGTTTGTCAAGGGTCAATTTGGGAAGAGCTCGGTGGCGCGTTGCGGAGAGGTATGGACTCTCGATCATGAGGTCCGGGTTCGAATCCACACGGACAACATGCCACGTACCAATGAGTTTTTCTAACTTATGTAAGTATTACCTGCTGCCTCATACGGTGTAGGAAAAAATCGTGAGGAAACCTGCATATTATGCAGAAAAAGAAGTTCTGGTGCGTATGTGAAGTCTACCACCTTGGGTCCTTTCTTCCAACTTTTACCGGTTACAACCAATAACATTTTTGTTTTTACTTCACTCTACACGTATTGCTAAGATTCATTTCTACGGTACTTCTAAGACTAGATTTGAAATAACAGGCCCTCCCGCCTCTCTTCCTTGAAACAATTAGGTACAATCTGCTCCATATTTATGTCTGTATTCAGAATTATTCTAACTTGATATCCCTACATGCCTGTACCACGGTATAATAAAGAGTATCTATTACTACATACAGTATAGACACTCCCTGCCTCCCACCAACTTATTACCGCACCCCCTCTGGTTACCTGGTGGTTACACCACAATATTGACCAGTTAGAATAATTTATGTTTTCAAAACAAAGAGAATAATATAATCTCACGACAAACGATATAAAACTCTTTTTGAATATACAAGATGTTACAAAAATACAAATAAACCTTTAAGGGGGTGGTGTAGACCATCAAACTGAACAACTTTCACTATGGGACCAATATCGATATCGCGAAAAAAAAATTGATGTTCTATACTCTACAAATCGACTAGAGCTAAAAATATGTATGGGATATCAAATTTTTTTTTTGCGATTTCGATGTTGGTCCCATAGAGAAAGTTGTTCAGTTTGACGGTCTAAACAACCCCCTTAAGAGTTTTAAAAATTTATTCTTACTTATGAAACACCTTTATCCGACTTCCGCCTTATTCCAACTTATTGCAGCCCTAGACTTCGTTTCGCATGTGCTGTCAATATCTGTTTTTTTGGCAGTGTTCGGGGTGTGCCTGTACTTAAAGCTGTCCCTGATCATACTCTTACAACTGTATTCTTAAAACGGCCCGAAAATACCAAGATGTTTCTAAAACGTATATTTTAAATGGATGATAAAAGTTGGCCAGAATACAAGAGGCGATGCAATAAACCAGACAACAAACTCTTATTATCTTTGAAAATGTACAGTCAGTCAGTTATAAGTTTATAACATTTAAATTAAAAATTACTAAAGAAAATCTAAAAACACACATTACAGCTTGTTAACACCTTGTATATTAGTTAATACGAAGTTGCTAACAGAAATCTGCATCATAATTTCCTTTATGCTCTACCCAGTATTCAACAGAAGGGGAATTACCTCCAACGTATCCAGACCTTTCATTCGTAACCCCTTCCAACAAACTCAAGTCCTCAGTAAAGTGGTCACCACATCTGCACAATATTGGATACCGCATACAATAATGTGATCCATTGGGAATATATTCACATTGCCACCCCCGATGTCAACTTTTGTTAGTTCACCCTACTCTGATGTGGCTGTGGGTGTGTTACCCTATTAATACTCATAAACCACGACTTACGAGTAAAAGGGAGAAGTAGCTTCCTGCATTCTGAATCGAAGTAATATTATTTGAAATTGTCTGTAGTTTACTTACCTCTTTGCTTTTTAGGCGATATAATAGGTAATGGGTTTATAGGTAAAAAAGCCGAGGTGGTCCAGTGGCGAGTAACCTTGCCTGCCGTGCAGGAGGCGATGGTTCGATCCCCGTCCAGGCCGACTCGTACCAATGAGTTTTTCGGAATTTATGTACGATTTGTAACACCACTGGCTTTTCGGTGAAGGAAAACATTGTGAGGAAACCTGCATGCTTCAACTTCGAGGCATGTATTGTACCCACTGTCCGTTATAAGTGGCGACGGGCACACCCCCTGTCACACTGGATAGAGTTTCGGTACTACTGGTGAAACGTGGATGTTCTGAGGTTTCAGAATATCTCTGACTACCCCCTCGGGGAATATAGTCGTGAGCATATGCTTATGCTGGCCCACTAATGCACAAACGATATGCTCACTTGGGTAAACACTCTGTTCATCCGAGTGAAGTAAAATTTTTCACTGCTAAAGAAATCCTACAATTCCTTAAGGAAGTGGGTATTAGCAGTGAACTGTAACTATTGTGGCGATCACAAAAGATCTACATAAGGTCGAAGTGATACTAGTCTGGAGTAGACTCGAATAGCCGCTTTACACAAAAAAAAAAAAAATATGCTTATGCTTATGGATTTATTTCGTATGCATTTTTAACCGAATGACGACATTCGTCTGTTTCATTAAGAATCAATCATTCACAGAATCAATGTTATCAAAATTTCCCGCCGTGAAATTTTTGCCAAAACCTTACTCAATATAAATAAATAAATAAATATAAATAACGCTCACAGGCACATACATTGTAATGATCCCAAACTAAGCACTAAAGGCTTTTATTATGGAAACCATACAACAACGGCACGAACATATAACATCCATGACCGAACCGGGATTCGAACCCAGGACCCTGGTTTGGCAGTCCGGCGTGGTAACCATTACACCAACCGGGTCGTCAATACATAAAACGCCGAGAGGATAGGAAAATTACAAGTCATCGATTTTGCCAAATATAAAATTCTATTGTAGTCATAGATATGCCGTAGCTGGACAAAGCCTTTCCACGCTCTGAACTCTAACAGCTTTTATTCGCACGTTTTTCATGTAGTAATCAATCTTTCCTTCTTTTTCTTTGTCTAAATTGACTTATATACTTACTATCCTATTAGTGTTATAGCCAGAATAGAGAGATATTGAATTTTGAACTCTACTCCATTTATGTTTGAATTGCAACAAATTTTATTTTTATCATATTTTTTTAATAAGTACATGTTAAGTTAAGTACACATTAAGGTACATGTTCGCTTTAGAGAAGATGCAGCCAGAAACTCTGCAACATATATACTTATTATAACAATTAAAACATAAATGTATCCAGATAGTTATAAATGAATCATCACCATCATAATTTTCAGCCTGTATCTACCCACTGCAGGGCATAAGCCTCCTCCATATTTTGCCATTCCTCTCGGTCCTGTGCCAGTCGCATCCAGGTCTTGCCTATACTTTTCCAGATGTCGTCAACCCACCTGGCAGCCGGACGAAACATACAATTAATTTAATTCAGTCGTTGAAACTGTGATTATAGTGCAAACTATAAAGTATAACCACAAATATTATAGTATAAGAGATAAGTGTACTTTTTGCAACCATCAGCAGCAAGGCTGATTCAGTGTTTATGGGGTGTAGAGCATCTCTGTGATGGGGATGGACCAGGTCTGCCTGCATAACGTCAGTCGGTTAAGGAGTTACAGACGTTTGAAGATCAGTAAAAAATTTACGATCAGCTGCAAGGCTGATCATATAATATTATTGTATTATGCACTGTAGCTATTTGAACAGTACAAAAACTGACATGAACTGCCAGTCGGTTTAGGAGTTACAGCTGTTCAAAGGTCGGACCTTTGAACAGCTGTAACTCCTAAACCGATTGATGAACCATGTCAGTTTTTGTACTGTTCACATAGCTACAGTGCATACTACAATAATATCATACGATCAGCCTTGCAGCTGATCGTTAATTTTTTAATGACCTTCAAACGTCTGTAACTCCTAAACCGACTGACGTTATGCAGGCAGACCTGGTCCATCCCCATCACACAGATGATCTACACCCCATAAACACTGAATCAGCCTTGCAGCTGATGGTTGCAAAAAGTACACTTATCTCTTATAACATTAAACCAGTCAAGTGTGAGTAACATTTTTTTCGTTAAATGCAAAACACACAAACATTGTGTGGTGGTAAGGAATCCTCGCGCGTCTGACTCATACATTGCCGGATTTTCTGTATGTTTGTGCTTGGTGTATTTCATTCATTTACTAAAAGCATTGTCGGTTATTAATTCAGAGAATCCTCACGTTATTTCAGCATCTATATCACGTTATTCACGAAAATAATTTCCCGCAGAGAACACTAGAAATGTCCGTGCAAAAGCTTAGTTTTGCGTCCGTCAAAGTTTTTGTCTCCGAAAATATCTCATATCCTGCAGATATGAAAGTGAAAAAGATGAATGATAGTAGCCTATGTTTGTTCGCAGTACGAATGCTTTTCATTTGAAAGGTCTTGACTGACAGCTTTTTCATTAAACCTTCGTCTGCCTGGATATGAGATGAATTAGGGGGGAAATAATCAAATACCTAAGCGCAGATCTATTTGCTGTTTAGCGATTTTAAATTCTAAATCGGCGTACTACCTTTTCTATTAGACTGAATTGGGACACTGCTAATGACAACATGATACTACTCTTAAAAAGATATAGGTAATTCTGAGCGCGCTCCATACAAACGTTCTATATGGTATGATATTTTCAATACTAACGAATTAAAGTAGGTAAATGAAATTTTGCAGAAACAATCTAGAATCATATCTCTATGTTTGTATGGAGTGAGATTTTCGTTAAAATATACGTGTGCGCGAGTAGACCGACTCGCACTTGACAGTTTTTTTAAAATAGAGTGGAATTAAGTGAAATGGAATGGAGTGGAATAGAGTTAAATAGAGTGGAAGTGGAATAGAATGAAATTAACGTTTATTGCCATTTATTATCGGTTTGTTTAAAAATAAATTATGTCAATGTAATTATGTGAGTATAGGTGTTCGTTCATTCATAATAATTATGCTAATAAACTATTTTTTTATGAACAGACCTTAATAGGTAATAAACAACTTTCTCAACGGGACTTACATTGAAAATTTGAAAAAAAAGTAGTTCAGATTGGTCTGATGACCGATATAAAATAATTGGCTAAGCTCTTATCGATGGACTTCGCCAAATAAGTGTTAAGAGAATTTTATTCCGAGAGCGAAAATGCGCGCTGCATACAACCGTACTATGGTGATATTTTCAATACTAACCAATTAAAGTCAATGAAATTTTGCAGAAACAATCTAGAAACCAATCTCTATGCTTCTATGGAGTCAGATTTTTGATAAAATATACAGTTTCAATGCTAGGATTAATTTAAGATTTGTATGGAAATCTTTGAGGCACTGTAACTTGAAAACTATACATTATAACGAAAATCGGACTCCATACAAACATAGAAATTTGTTTCTAGATTGTTTCTGCAAAATTTTATTGACTTTAATTTGTTAGTATTGAAAATATCACCATAGTACGTTTGTATGGAGCGCGTTCCGAATTATATACCCTTAAATGATCATAAAAAATAAGTATCCATAGCTGTACACGATTCGTTTCCAGTTGTTTCGCAATAAATCCGTTTGCACATATGCGTCGCATTGCTCTTGCCGCGCCGGTATGATGGATCGACATAATATGCCGACACGAGAAAACCTTAATGTTGCCCTAAATTACAATTTTGACGTTTTGGCCCGAAACGTATACGTACGTACCTATTTGTAGGTGTATAAAAGTTGTAAATTGATATTTATTGCTTCATATTACAAGGTGAAGGAAGGTAGGTGAGAATTGAAAATACTGATTTATGTATCGGTATTGCGAAATTATTTTTCTGTTTCAGTAAAAAAACAAAAAGAAGAGCCTAAACCATAGTGTAATCAAAACTACTAGTGGTGAAGCTCAGCGGATTGAGTGCGGTGTGTGGGGCTGGGCCGGGGAACGCGTCCCAGTACCACGGAAAAGAGATAATTATAAAGTACAGGGTATTCAAACTTCATGCAAGCGCTTGAATCGACGCACGCACACAGACGAGTGCCACGTACTTTGGGGCATAACATTACTAAAGAAGCAATTACATTACCTGACTTGCAAAGCCGATTTCGGCATACATTGCCTAATTTGTTCTCTCAATTTTAGAGAGTACATAGTGATCAAAGCAATCAATGTATTCCGAAATCAGCCCTAAATGTAGGGTAATGTTATCACTGCTTTAAGTACCTTAGCAGGCTGTGTAGGTGAGCGCTCGTCTGTGTGCATGCGTCTATTTGCTCGAATCGACGCACGCACACAGACGTTGCATGAAGTTGCCTTCCTTTATATCTCTTTTCAGGGCCAGTACCGACTTGCCTGACTGTGGTACCGATTTTGCAAATTCAATGCCGTCCCTGTGCCCCATCCCCCGCACATCGCATAAGCATAGACCTGCCGCGATCAGCTTCATCACTGGAAGTTTTTATTACACTACGGGTTTGGTTCCTCTTTCTGCTTTTGTTCTTATTGCTATTTAATTGGTGCTTTGCGGTAGGAGGTTCAACTCTACCATACATCTCTGAAGTTGGCTTGCTAATAGCTGCATTTCGTATTGATATATGCCATGGGCAATGGAGGGAAAAAGGATATTTTGTTTCCTATCTTCGATTAAATTAATTGTGGATTCCGAAACAGATTAGAGTCGTGGTTTGCTGGATTGTCTAGTGTTGTAAGTGGCCACCGCTGTTGATCCTGGTTTACTGAAGTTATTATACAAAGTGTAAGGGATGGCCATCCGAATACTGAAACAGCAAACTCAGACTATCAAACTGAACAACTTTTACTATAGACCCTACCTCAAGAAATGCGAAAGCTGCGGAGGGCCCTTACACACTGTGGTGGTGGAAGAATGGTATGGGCATCTGATACGGAGAGATGAGTGTTAAGTATGGATGTGGTAGGAGAGTAAGGCCGAAGAAAAGATGTATGGATTGTGTGAAGGATGATATTATGTGTAAGAAAGGAGTGAGTGCTGAAACGACGGCCAAGCGAGATGAATGGAAGAAGATGACATAGGTATAGCGCCGATCCGAAATAATGGAAAATGGTCAAGAGAATGATGATTATAGTGGTGGAAGTAATTTCACATCATAGAACATTTTAAGGTACACTTGTGTAAATACAGGTTTCATATGCTACTGACACGGAACTCAAAAATTTCCTGGTACCTACCTACTACGTTTAATATCAACGTAACAATTTTATCTGTCCCATTATTCTTACTGCGATTACAGTTGAGTAATGATGCAGATAATCCGTGTTCATATTGTTCCCGCAGGTCTGTGACGAGTTGCGTGCGGTGCAGGGCTGTCACAAAATATTCTATTACGCAACTTGATCGCAGGTTTGATAGTTACTACCGTAACAGATACCGCACTTTCCCGATTACGCACACTTTTTTGAATTTAGACTTTTTCAGCTTCAGGAACGAGGAACTAAAAATGTCCATGCGCAACAGTCTGTACTGCTAGTACCGCACGCGTTACGCTACGCGACGCCGCCGCCGGCGTCAAACGTGAGTGACGGCAGGCCTGTCTCACTCCACAGCTCAGGTACGCTTGACGGCCGATCCCCACCAAGGAGTGAATAGCTATAGGTTAGGCAAACCGTGTACACTTCAGAGCGAATCTTCATCAATTATTCATACAAACTCAAGGTTCATTGCCATGGGGGCCAATTTGTAGAATACAAAACTTTTTATTTGCACACCGAAAACATGGTATAAAATTATTAAAAAGGGTATAAAATTAAATGGCGTACTTATCACCAGCGAGAATTTTGAAAAGGTGCTCTCACTCTGAAGTCAGTAGGTTCCTAATATCGTGAGTTAGATCAATTTACTTTCAACACAATCTATATACGTCCCACTGCAGGACACATGCATGTGGCTACACTCAGCGGGACCCCATGTCCACGCGTGTCCTAGAACGATGCGAGTATGTCTGGGATTTAGTTCCGAATTTGTTCTATCTTTTGCCTACCCTCAGGGAGGGTGTATGGGCGTTATTCCACCACGCGTGCCAAATGCGGATTGGTAGACTTCACATATGCATCGGAAAGGTTTCCTCACGATGTTTTCCTGTACCGTTTGAGAGCAGTTGGTATATCGTACGAGTAGGTACATAAGTTAGAAAAACTCATCAAATATTATGAAGAAGAGTCAACATTTTAATTTACGCCTCACCTTTTAACTAACATACCTATTTTATGTTTTTGTTTGTATTACTGATGCATAAAAATTCGCTGCAGCGGCGTTCGAATTTCGTCTTTTTTTTCTCGTTCGTGGCAACCCTAGCGTGTACTAAATACAATATTCCCGTGAGGTGATTCGTGCAACTAAGTTAACACGTAAGGTTTTTAATTGCCTTCATTTTCATTTATGTTTTAAATTACTGTATGGTTTTAATTAGGTGTGTTTAATGAAGTTTTTACATTGACAGTTTTGTAGGGGTGTGGTGAACGTTTATTTTTGTGTTCGTTTAGTTGTAATAGGTAAGATTAATGTGTTCGTGTTTTTTTATTACAGTTATTAGAAAGGGAATGGCACGGAAAGGCAGCATTTAGATTTAATAGAGCGTTCAAAGGCACCTGCGGTGACACAATCGAACAAAAGTCATCGATATCCAGGAGTGCGATTTTTGAATCTCATTCGCTGAGCTCAGCAGTTCAAAATGTCAAAATTACTATGGCGATACGCATCTTTCTACTGCGGATTTGACTCTCAAAAATCGCTCTCCTGGAGTATGATTTTTGAGAGTCAAATCCGCAGTAGAAAGATGCGTATCTCCGTAGTAATTTTGACATTTTCAACAGCGGAGCTCAGCGAATGAGATTCAAAAATCGCACTCCTGGGGTTTGGATCACAGGAGTACGATTTTTGAAACTCATTCGCTGAGCTCAGCAGTTGAAAATGTCAAAATTACTATGGAGATATGCGTCTTTCTAACTACTGATTTGAATTTAAAGAATTATACTTCAGGAGTGCGAATTTTGAAAGTCAAATCAACAGTAGAAAGATGTATATCTCCATAGTAATTTTGACATTCTCAACTCCTGAGCTCGGCGAATGGAATTCTAAACTTGCATTGCAAGTTGTTATAAAGTTTCTGTTCATCCTGGAAGTTAATAAAAGTCTAAAAACCGTTTTGAAGAATCGGGGGCTGAACAAAATGTGGTTTTTGTATTTTTCATCAATATCTTTTCTCTTGGGTGTTGGGTAAAAAAATTAGCCTGATAATAATTTAGAAAATATAATTTCCTATTTTTTCAGTGTATTTTTTATTTAGAGTGTTGATAATCTTTAAGTAAAATAGTCATACACTTACCTATCTTTCTATGTGTTTATGATCAAGAGAAGTCTATCATGTTTTGATGATAAGAATAATCAAGAACAGTTCATAAACAAGAACATATATTTTTTCTGGATTAAAACAACGTCTACTTCATGCCTTAAAACTCAACCAAAAACAGGTCGATTTGAAAGATCCTGCCCTTAAAGAACGAAAACACAAAACAGTACCAATTAAGTATTTAATTTTTTCTTCAAATCTTTCTATATTTCTAAGGGAGGCAACGGAAGTTCTATAAAGTGAGCGGCGCTCACCTTTATGTACCGAGCTCAGGTCGTGACTTCAGGTTTCTTTTCTTAAGACGACGTGCGGCGCCGCTCTTTAGGTATTTGAGGGGGTGAAGCAGAGGAAGTGACGGGAGAGTAGTCCCGCCCATCGGCGGGTGGCACCCCGCGTCAACTTTTTTTTTGGAAAGAGTTTTACGGCTCTGGGTTCATATTCTGTTGCCAACCGTATTGACCACCGATTCCGGGATTTTTCCGGAAATTTAAATAAATCATTTTTTTTACTAACTATGTGAAATTTAATATCATACTATACTCCATTACAAATAGGGGCGAAAAGAAGGAAAAAAAGGTTCTTTATAGTACACACTTTAAAGAAATATGAAAATTTGTATCAAACAACAATGTTGCAAAGCGATTGGCGATGTTGAAAGACCTAAAGAAGCAGTGGTGCACACATGTGGTTCGTCTTCCTTTCAATGAAGCTTTTTTAAAGATAGTTATGAAAAATATCCGCCAGGTGGAGCTAGTAGTAGCCATATGGATACTTAATATTTTTAAAAATTCTAAAAAATGTACTAAGATTAGTAGAACTTCTTTCAAATCGTTATTGAGCATCGTTGTATTTATTTATGAATAGATTTGTCTCTAATCTAAATCTGAAAATCTAGAAAAAATGTGTTTGCAAGTTATTGAGGTAGGTACTAGAGTAGGCGCAGAGACTTGCCTGGCAGACAGCTGCCTCGGCGATTTGTTTGGGTACCTTATGAAGGCTAAAGATTTCTCACAAAAGAAAAAAAATGTTTTCATAAAAATTTAAAGAAATATTTATTCATCATAATTATCTAAGTATCAAATGGAATATTACACTCTCCTTACCTTTTTTCGGCAAACTGATTTATTAAATCATTTATAGCTGATGAAGAAATTTGGGAAGTATTTATTAATTTTTGCTTACGCACGTCGGGGGCCCCATATAATTGATACGGCAGATACGGTGGTAGCTACACCTCTGATGACAAGTTTCCTAGTGCTAAGTTCGTAGCCTCGAAAAATATGCCTTCTTGTGTCCTGAGGTACTGTGGCAACTACTAAACAAAAATAAAAAACCGGCCAAGAGCTGCATGTCAGAATCGTCCAAGGTAGGGTTCCGTAATAAATATGAAAATGTTTTCTTAACATAGCTTAAATAACTTAAAAAATCCTCAAGAAGCAAACAATAGTGCGATTTAATTTCGTTCAGCGCCATCTATTGATAGACGCCGACACAGCGGTCGACGGTCGATAGGTATTTTATTTGATTTCTCCTAAACTAGTTGGGCTAAAGCTTCCGTTATAATTTTCTTTGAAAGTACTTACAGAGAGCTAGCTATATTGTGTCACATTTTCAGTTTTTTTACTCTTGTATTTTAGAAGTTAGAGGGGGGTACGCCCTATTTTTGACTTTGAGCGCAAATATCTCGAGACACAAGCATTGTAATGATTTAGTTTCTATAGGAGTTTTCTTCCATTGGACAAAACCTATCCAACGACACCACACTCGATTTATTAAAAAAATATTTTTTTTAACGACCTTTTCGTTGTATCCCATACGACGAAAAGGTGGTTGGAAAAAAATTCTGTTCAAAAAAAATTACTTGCTTCATGATTATGACTACCTCATTTCTGTTTGGGTTAGGTACTGTTATCTGTATTCATACCAAATTTCGATTCAATAGGTGCAAAATGAGCGTGTTATTGAGGTAGGGCAACAGACAGACAGACAGACAGAATAGACGAAAGTATAAGGGTTCCTTGTTGGACTACGGAACCCTAAAAACGAACAAGGAGTTACATTTTTGTGTGGTTCCAGCCTATAATGGACCACCCGAATTCTTCCCGTGGGTGTAGTACGAGGCAACTAAGGGATTAAAGGTTTCTCATACAGTGTTTATAGGTGAAGGGTTAGCCACCTCTCACCACTTGACACGTCATTCCATCCTGAAACTTAAATTGCTAAAATGTGAGCATTGCTACGAGTATAACTACACTCTTAAACAGAAAGTACGTAGGAGTAGCAATATTTCTGACCACCCATAAAGGGATTACGGTCGTGAGTTTATGTATGTTTATGATTCTGTATGTAATTTATCAACTGTCACTCGTGACTTAGACGTCATCACGCTGCTGGCGGCCAAGATAGGTAAAATTCGCAGTCGCGTGGCTAAGGGGTTAACAAGTAGACGTTTCGTCGGCTTGCGATTTGATTGGCCACGTGGCTCCGCCGTTTTATGGCGATTTCGAGTGTGTGTTTTTGTCTAAAAACGGGGCTTTGAGATCGCCATATCCTATTACCGTACAATATCTAATTAATATATCTTCAATACTTGACACTGGCGAAATCTAACAAGAATAGAATAGGTAAAATTCACAGAGTAACTTGACATTTTCTACGCAATGTGACATTATTGGTGTTAATAGGTACCTACTGAAAAAGAAAAAAATAATCCGTACTTGGGAGTCTATGGTATCATTATTTTTGAAATAAAAAAAAAGCAAGAGATAGCCTGTAGAATCCCACTGCAGGGCAAAGGCCGTCTCTCACGAATAGGTGTGAGAGGGAGTGGGCCATACTCTACCACACGGGATACTACAAACTGCTCAGCAGTTTGGCGATATTATAATTTGTTAATTTAGATGTGAGAATCTGAAATAAAAAAAAATGTGCGTGTTAGTGGAGGCAAGTTAGTGATCAGCTGGCTGTCAGAGAATTTTCAAGCCACCTAAATAGGCCTCTGACCTGGCTCAACGAATAGTTACAACGACATCTGACGGAACTATCCGAGACCAACTGCTAAACGTGCCTTCCGAAGCACGGAAACGCTCGAGATGAAATTATGACGAATTATGAGGTCATAAATTTTTGTTCTGAAACCTATCGTGTGGGGTATTAAATAAAAGCGCTTCATGAGTCGGTCTTAAAAATATACTATACCATTAACTTTCAGCCATAATGTTTTAAAAAATCCAAAAAATATTTTCAAAACATACCAAGCGTGGGCTCTTCCAGGTAGGAAACGACTGAGTAAATTTTTGGAAAGCATACGCCAAATGTGTCGTAATATCGTCATTCGTCATATCTAACGTCAATAATGCAAATTCAAAAATATTTATTGATGAATGCGGATTGGTAGACTTCATTATAACGCATCCGAATTTTTCTTCAGCGTAAGTAGGTTTCCTCACGAATTCACGATGTTTGCTTCATCGCTTGCTCTTCATCCTTGTCACTTGTTGGGGACAAAAAACCTATCCTTGATGGTATTCCATCTACTGACACCTGCACAATATTGGAGACGCTTACTTGAGTTTATTTTAAGTTGTATTATTGTGTCTTGTGTTTTTACTGTTTTACAAATAAATAAATAAAATATTTATTTTTACTGCTCTTGGAGAACGCATTATTGTCAGCACTTATTTTGATTAGAAATTGTTATATTATGATGAGATACACGAGAATTACCTACTCTGAATTAGCGTTACAATAAAAAGTTGATTTTGTTTTTCACGGTGTTATGTATACAGGGTCCTTCTTAATATGCTGACACTTTTTTAAGGGGATGTTCAGACCATCAAACTGAACAACTTTCTCTATGGGACCAACATCGAAATCGCGAAAAAAAAATCAGCTGTCCCATACATTTTTCTCGAGTAGGTTTGCAGTTTTGTATGGAAGAGCAGATTTTTTTTTCGCGATTTCGATGTTGGTCCCATAGAGAAAGTTGTTCAGTTTGACGGTCTGATCATCCTCTTAAAAAAGTGTCAGCATATTAAGTTGGACCCTATATGTATTGAGGAATGCAGGATTGAAGTCTTCCAACTTTTTTAGTATTTTTTATGGAGTAACGAAGCTATGGTATCTTGTCTTGGATAAATACCCTGCAACCATGACTAAGGTGTAGTTATTCCATTAACATTCAAGGGGGCTACTCGTTTCTAAGGGCAGGTTTAGACGCGAACACCTTCCGGTAGTACCTACTTGAAGACTATTCCGGCGATGAAGGCTGACCACGGTTGGTAAGCGATGGTCTTTGGTGAATTTCGATAAATTGAAGGCCAATCAGTAGGCCTCGCATGCCACCCCCGAGAAAATGATAAAAATAGAGATGTGCCTACATCCTTATTATATTTACGTATGCCAGAAAGAGCGCGCATGACGTTTTTCTCGTTAAAATGCTTTGTAATGATAAAAATCTATGCTAGCCATGCATGAATGCTTTCTTGTTTTTTGGAAATGTTTTTTAACTGTTTAGAAATAGAAAAATACGATTGGGGGCAGCACAATAAGCTCGATCCCCTTTAAAAAAATCCTTGTCATTTCATTAGAAGGATAAAAATACTTAATAAAGATCTTACGTACGTCTACATTACTATTATATGTACATACAATGTGGCAAGGAAAAACATTGTTGAATTTGAATTTAAGGTGGTGTTGCAATCTTTTGTTAGATTAATTATAGTGTTTCGTGTTTTTATCGATTCCGTAACTTTAGGGAGATTTTTTTTAATGCATTAGTAAGATTTAGGTAGTTACAAACAATGTGAAGGACGTATAAATACTTGGATTGATGTTATTCATCTTTGAATAAAGTGTATTTGATTGATTGATTGATTACAGATGTCGTTCAAGGCTTTAGAAAACTTGTTTAATTCGCCCTCAAAATCGATTTTCAGTCCGGTTTAATCATACGGAATTACGGACCTAGTGAGCACAAAACTGATTTTTTCTTTCGTTTCCATCAACACCGAACGAGTGAAATGTTAAAATTAACATGCACTTGTTTTTAATTTAGACGACATTCTTTTTAATTTAAGATAATGTTCCTATAATTATTTGGAATTTATATAACATTCTTCTATCGAACACTGCCAATCGGTATTTTGATTTTTTATAAAACGATCACGGTTTGAAAAGGTTTCGTAGCCCTGCTGCTGTCATCTTCTTATTTTCGTCTTTATTTGACATATAGTTTTATAGTTTAATAATGTGCCATTAATGGAGAACAATATTACAGTTAAAGTGAGAAATAAAGATAGGCGCTTCCGTTTGATTTGGATTAATCCTCGTGTAAAACTCATCTAATTGGAATGTTTGAACCACCCTTGCATTTCAAGAGTTAGCTAGGTTAGGTTAAGAACAAAGAAAAATATAACTAAAGACCAGGCTTTAAGGGCTAGTTCCATTGCCTTTCCGAAAGGATAAATTCTTAACAAAAAAAAAAAAATAGTTTACCACTTTATTGTATTTCAAACCATCGTCAAAAATCAATATTTAGTGTGAAAAGTGTTCATCTTTTTTTATTGTAAATATTAATGTGAGATTAAGTATATCAATTTAATCACGTAAGTAATTGTTTAGATTGATTTTTGACACGTGATTTTTCATTTTGGGTAAGAGGATTGGCGGATACCGTTTTGGCCATACAAACGTATTCCCCTGTTGAGTTTAAAAAATCCAAAATCTAGCTCAAAATAAGCTAAGGTGGCAACTCTAAACGTCAGCATTTAGCGAACGTGACACAATATGTCTAGCTCATGCAACCCTAGACGGGGGCCGCTGTACATCGACGTTTTTGTGGGCAGAACTAGTAACAACCACTTACTAGACGAGTCAATGTACTCCAAAGTCAAAAAATAAAAAATTGGCGAGCGTCCGTCTCCGACCGTGGCTAAAAGCCGTCTGAGCGCGCCCCGCTAAGACCCGCTCCGAGAATATTTGGTACGCCATTCGTATTTTTGAGGATAAATAAATAATGGAATTACTTTTTATAACTTTTGTTGATGAATTCACTAGAAGAATCAATGGTGAATATGTGAGTATAAATTAAAAAGAATGAAACCTACTTTAAGTTCTTCTAAAGCGAAAAAAATCGTTTAAAATGTTAAAAAATACGACATCTTTGTGACGATTTTCTATCGAGTGAAGTAATTCCAATCGTGTATTTAATTGATGATTTCACTAGATAAACTATCCAAGAATACTGAGGTATGACTTATAATTCGGTAATTTGTATAAATCTAGTCGAAACATGAAAAATAAAAGATGCCTCCAACGTATTTCCTTCTACTATGTCACCTTAACCTTTGACTAACAATAACATTCAGCAATCTACAATTGAAACGTCAACAGCACAATAGCTACATCTCATTGTAAAAGCCGACGACACTCGGTTATAAATCGTATTTAACGTCCAACAATTGTCTTGGATCAAGACAGATTGCTTTGTTTACCCAAATCTCGATTAGTTGAGCAAAGGCAGAGAGTTTTGCCTATTGTTCGCCTTAGATTACCTGCATTTATCTAGATTTAATTGTGAAAGGGTAGATTTACGCCGGTTAAGTTAAGTTTGCTAGTATTGAGGATGTATATTCATCTTTATTATTTTGAAAATAATAATACAGTAAAGAGTGAAATAATAAACCCAGTTGGTGCTGTTGGTGTGATAGTTACCACGCCGGACTGCCAAACCAGGGTCCTGGGTTCGGTCATGGATGTTGTATGTGTGTGCCGTTGTTGTATGGTTCCCATACCAAAAATTCTGAGGCTTACTTGGGATCATTACAATGTATGTGCGTCTGGTAGTCGCCATATTGAATTTTGATTACTGTCATGTCTTTAGTGACACTCGCAAGATTGAGACAAATCGATTGCAGTAAGAATGATCAACATACATAAATACATACATACTTACATACATACATACATAGGCCGTTAAACACTTACCCTTCCTTTGCGTCGCCGTTAACAAATACACGTTGTGAACATGAAAATCACGATGTGTTGTTGTTTTTTTGCGGTATCGTTGTAGTTGCTGTATTTCAGTAGAATTGAATTTAGTTGATGCATGAATTTCAAAGAAAATTGCCTTACGCCCACAGCGAGCCTACAAAACCTGCCGCTTTTAAAGAAAAAAAAGTTCTAAAATTTATAACACGTCGTTTAAAAAGTGTAAAGAAATAAAAACTTCACGGCGCCCGACCCCAGTGAAATAACGCCGATTCATGCCGTTTTAAAAACGGTCAGCAATAAAAGTATGAAATATTAGATTTGTCAATGTCAAGCCGTAGCGACATGTGCAAATCTAATAACGCGTCCGTGACGTTGCTATTTGGAACACAACTGTTGTCAAATTACTATCAGAGACCTTTAGAATGTGTTGATTTTAAGGTGGTTTCAGTCCATACAAAACTTTGATAAAGAACACGCGTAGACAGCATTAATAAAACTATGGTTTAGAAAATTTAGATTGCGCGTCTCAAATAACATTTAAAATTTATAATATAATTACGAAGATAAGAACCTGTCGTGTTACTAAAATACAATTACTTTATGTGTGCTCCTATTACAATAAAAGAATAAACTATGAAATGCTTGTTTTATTTTTCATGCACGGGGCGCAATCTAAACTTGCTCTTCGTGAATTTAGACCTGGAACCCTAGATTCCGCTATATATTCTTTGAAATTTTGTATGAATAATTTCAAAGCTCACGCACTTTCTCATGTAAAATCTTTAAAAAAAACTGTGGTGATATTGGACCCAGTATTTTTTACAAAAACTAAAAGGTCCTAATTATTTTAAGGAATTTTCGAAAAAAAAAAAAGTTGGGGATCAACCGATGGTGTGAGCCGTTATTCAATTATCATGATAATTATACAGTTATCGTGATTATTTAAATGAAATCCACAAATTTTGCTTAAAAGGATTTAAAAAGAGAAACACCTTTTCCTCCAACTTTTACAGGCTACAATCAACTAATTATTTTTTAGTTTTAATTTACTTTTACGCATTGCTAAGTCTCATTTTTATACGATCTCTCTAAGACTGAGACCAAAAGGCTCATCCGCTATTCTTCTACAGCAGTCCGTGTCTATAGCCAAATAACAAATGTTTACCGTCAGCGAGCGAATACTAAAACCAAAGCTAAAGTGAAATTTCAAAGCGGTTTTTTGATTCCTACTATTCAATTAATATTCAAAGAATAGGTACATTAATGATACAACAAAAAATACATCAACAAACATTGTTTTACTTTTCAATAAATATAAAGACCTGATTTTATCTATATTAATACATTTCAATTTCCTTATCTATTTAAATCGTTGAATGTAAAGAGCTTCACGAAATGGATGTAAAGGGGCTTGAAATTGCCGGTTTTGTTCCCATACAATTATTGCTAATAGTATGTTCCACTAGGGGATAAAATTGCAAGTGTTCCACGTTACATGCTCCCTTAATGCAAGTTATTTTCATTCTTATTATGATGAAAATAAAACCGGTCATAAACGACTTCTTGTAAAGGATGTAAAATTATTTGTAACACAATAATTAGAAGGCGGCAATTTGGCTTGATGGGGTTATTTCCACTTGTTTATTAAAGATAATGATTGTGTAAAATATGGTGTTTAGCAAAAAGGTTTATTAATGGTTTGTAAGTTTTAATCATATAGATAATAGTAATTTAAATGTTAAACGTGATGGTAATTTGAATAGAGGTCCATTTCAGTAATTAGTCATGACAAAATTTCGTTAACGAATCTTATTTACTAATCGATTTTTATAAAGTTTCACTTATGTCACGGACTTGAAAAAAAGGCGGACGTAATGTGACACTAAAAAGATGTGAAGCATGCAAGGTCCTAAATATTCGTTTGTTCTACAAGGGGACCTACACTCACACAGATGCACCAGTTCTAGGCTTAGATCCTACAACCCGCCGCAATTTTGTACCGCGCGACGGTGCGTCAGCACGCACACAAAAATAAATGGGTGCTTCACTCGTGATTAGACGAGATTAAGTCCGGATTTTTTGTCAGATCCTTGCTTATTGTCTAAAATCTTGTTATAGCATTCGGATTGACCACAGCCACAAATGATGAGAAGGTCTGAAGGAGTGAAGAGGCTAAACAAAGTTGGAAATGAACATAATCGTAGTAGTTTTAAAGTTGACTCCATATCAGACAAACACACCGAAAACTATCTACGTACTATAACTAGTAGATACGGTCACGTGAGGCGAAGTAACGAGAAATGAGATGGTCAGAAAAGCATTTCGCCTGCCTGAACACAAAGGATGTAGAAGACGCCGTCCTTACACATCACCATCTCAGTCGATGGACGCCCACTGCTGGAGATGGGCCTCCCCCAAGGATCGCAATAACGACCGATCTTGCGCTGCAATCATCCAACGGGTTCCCGCCGCTTTAGATAGGCTCCATTGGGAAAGTTGTTCAGTTTGATGGTCTGAGTTCACCCTTTCTGTCTGCGGAGAGTTGTCCCTTACACCCAGTTTCCTTTTGAAATGTACACACGGCGACACATCATGTTACGCACCCTATATAAACTACACTACGTACAAAACACAAAATAGTGCGATAGATGCCTGCATAGGCGCCGCTCGTTGCCGGCGCGGGCGCAGCGTGCCGTGAGACGAAACAACGACAACATACCGCATCCTCTCGCACGATTCCCAGCGTTCAATTTCTAATAGTTCAAAGTCCAAACAGGGTAACCTGACCTGTCGCCGTGTGTACGTAAAATTGTTTTTAAATGCATTCCCAAAAAATATTCTTAATTTAGTCAGAATCCATTTTATCGTCTCTTTATTTCACAGAATCGTAATCGCCGTACATTAAAAAGATAAAAAGACAAATGTTTGTCGTAATGAGCATTATTTAGGTGCCGTGGAACGTGCATCAATCATCTCGGAGGATCGGACGTCCCTGTCTAAAATTATGAACGAAAATAACATCAAAAATTGTTTTGAATTTCGTTGAGTTCGGTTTGTTTTCAGGGTAAACATGTCTCTATGTATGTCTCTATGAAAAGCAAAACATGTAAAATTTACAGTTTTAAGAAGTTTCATAGGTACCTATTTCTTTTTTATTAAAAAAAATAGTAAGTAAAAAAATAGTACAAAGCTGTCTTTATTTTGGGTTTATTGAACATCATAGCCGATATCCAAATTGAGCTATTTTTCGCGAAGTCTATGAATGGAGACTGGGCAAATGTGTATGGATAGCGGTCTATGAACCAATAGTAATATGGTTTTGGTGTTTGTGTTTGGATTTGTTTTCTGCAAACAGAAAACTCTGAACTGAACTCTCTGAACTCTGAATTTCTTTGTTTTTTGTTTTTTTTGTTTTTTGTTTACAGTTCGAAGTAGTTCACAAATGACACAATATAATCAAATTAAAGATTGAAAAATTTGTCTCGGGCGGGACTTGAACCCGCACTCTTCCAAACTGGGGAAGTGCGTTATCCAATTTCACTACCAAGCCCACTACCCAGAGAACAAAATTTTCAATCTGTTTGTTCAAAAAGAACGCAATATAATTCATTAATTTATTTACGTAATTTTTACAGTCTTGTAACCCAGGCCAATTAATAAATAAAAGACGATAAAAAATATTTGTGACATACAAAGCCCACTGAAGCTCTAAATCTATAACAAATTTTAACATGTGGTATCAAAAGTATATCGTGCACCTATTAATTTTTTATAACTTTCACCAGTGCACTGCAGAGAAAATTGCTTGTAATATTATAAATCATACATGTCACATGATTCATAAAACGTATGTTGTGGCTGTGCAATTTGTAATAGCTTTTTGTTTTTAGTTGGAAAATTGTTTTAAAATAGTAGGTAGTAAAAAGTGACGGGCATGTAGAAAAGTGATTTGTTATGTAAAACCGAATTTAGTATTTTGATTTAGTTTGAGTTTGTATATTAAATAACTCTGAGATGTTTTGTTTGACTTACCTAGGTATTTTTTTTTTCTATTTTGCAATCTATACGTAGATAGTAACACCTTAATAATAGTGTTTATAAGGTGTTTATAACGGAAATCCACACAATGAGCCCATATTATTGAGAAGCAATTTTTCTTACTTTAGAAGTTAGATATCTCATATTTTAATTAAATATTAATAGTATCCAGCTTTGCATATTTCAAATAACTTAAGGCGGTTTCAGAGTAGTCAATTTCATACAAAACTTTGACGTAGAACACTCGTAGACGGTATCAATAAAAGTATATTATATTATCTACTATAACTATACTATCTATGTGAAATCTATCTATGTCAAACAGAATAATTTTCTCCAAGGCAAATCGTGAAAAAAAAATCAGCTTTTCCATACAAAACTGTCAACCAAATACGTATGTATGGAAGTATGGAACAGCGGTTTTTATTTCGCGATTTCGATGTTGGTCTCATAGAGCAAGTTGTTCAGTTTGATGGTCTGATCATCCTTTTAAAAAAACTGTCAGCATATTAAGTTGGACCCTGTAGAGGCAGAAGTGTACCTATATTATTTAAAGCCGTGGTAGTCCAGTGGCGAGTAACCTTGCCTGTCGTGCAGGAGGCGATGGTTCGATCCCCGTCCAGGCCGACTCGTACCAATGAGTTTTTCGGAATTTATGTACCATTGGTTTTTCGGTGAAAGAAAACATCGTGAGGAAACCTACAAGCCTCAATTTCGAGGCATGTATTGTACCGACTGTCCATTATAAGTGGCGACAGGCTCACCCCTCGTCAGACTGGACAGAGTTTCGGTACTACTGGTGTAACTTGGATGTTTTGAGGTTTCACAATATCTCTGACTACCACCTTTGGGGAATATAGTCGTGAGCATATTATGCTATGCTCTTTAGGTGACCAACATACATTGAAAAGCTTGACAGCGCAAAGCGATGTCTTTTTATCTCTCTCACTTAGCGCGTAACATAGTGAGATTCTGAAGCAAGGTCCTCTTGAAGTACAATATCCTACCGGCTGCGCCATAATAATTCATAATCGTTTATCGCACACAGAACCTAAAAAAAAACAGTTCTACAGTAACAAATACGACAACATTAATTATGTAATTTATATCTATAGCAATTATATACTTTACAAAAGCAAGTAGACGTAACATAGTTTAACTAACAAACTACAACCTTACGTAACTAGTTTCAAAGTGATAATTAGACTGTATAATCATCGCAAATCATAAGACTAAGCCTATACAAATATGTGTTCATCCTTGTAATCCCAGGTTTGTTTAGGTTGAAGCGTAATATTGTTTAGTATGTTCGGATAATGAAGGTAGGCTGTCTAGAGTGTTTAATTTCCAATTTAGTTATGTTTTCATCAGTTTTCCTAAGGTTAAGAGAGAACAAGTAGGCTTCGTTCAACTACCTTTCAATATTATATTAAAATAATTAAGTTATTAACCGTAATTGAACCGAGTGCCGAGATCTGCGTAGTGCTTTTGTAGGCGAAATGGAAGCCATTTAGCTACCCGTCGTTTAGTTTTGGTTCCTAATAAAGCTGAGCCGGGTACTACGCCACAGGCCCGATGATGCACAGTGCAAACAGGAAGAAGAAAGCCTGGAAGGAACGTGACTGTAATAACTTGACGGCTAAACGAATTGTGCCTCCTTTTAGATGGATATCAAAAACTGGGAGATTACTGGTTTCTTCCCCTAAATGGTATTGCCTATCACTATGTTTTTGAAGGGTGAGGAAAATAAATGTCTGGTGGTTTTACAAAAGATCACATTAGGTCCAAGAGTTGCTAGCTTGCCAGCTTTTACAATAATATAAGATAATCAAGCTGAAAATTAATTGTGGAAACCACCGCACGGTAAAAATGTTTGTAAAGGTACAGCAAATTTGACGACCCTCCTTGAAAGGGAATACGATTTATGAGATTAAAGTTTTTATATTGATTTTCTTTTTAAATGAAAGCAATTATTGTACTGTAAGTAATTATTTTTATTTTTTACCATAGCCATGTTTTATTTATAGCGATATAAGTTGTATAATACTGTTGTAAATATCACTTAAGGTGGTTTAAGTCCATACAAAACTTTGAAGTAGAACACTCGTAGACGGTATTAATAATAGTAATAATTTATATATGGAAAAATAGCTTTAAAAATCTAGATTGAGCATTTAAAATTGATAATATAATTACAAAGATCTTAAGGCTTCGAAATTTATATCTTCGTCAAGAGTGAGAGAGATAAAAAGACATCGCTTTGCGCTGTCAAACTTTCAAACAATATAATACACTTCAACCTCTACAGGGTCCAACGTAATATGCTGATAGTTTTTTAAGAGGATGATCAGACCATCAAACTGAACAACTTTCTCAATGGGACAAACATCTAAATCGCGAAAAAAAAACTTCTGTTCCATACTTCCATACATACGTATTTGGTTGACAGTTTTGTACGGAACAGCAGATTTTTTTTCCCGATTTAATTCGATGTTAATACTAATGCTAATCCTCTCCGACCAGGAGTGCGATTTTTGAATCTCATTCGGTGAGCTCAGCAGTTGAAAATGTCTAAATTACTATGGAGATACGCATCTTTCTACTGCTGATTTGACTTTCAAAAATCATACTTCAGGAGGGCTATTTTTGAAAATCAAATCAGCATTAGAAAGATTCATGAGAAGGCTTTTGTATGAGATTTAAAAAACGTTCAAACTCACCGATGACATTCAAAAATCGCACCCCAGGGAGTCGATTTTTGAATCTCATTCGGTAGGCTCGGCAGTTGAAAATGTCAAAATTACTACGGAGATACGCATCTTTTTACTGCTGATTTGGCTTTAAAAAATCGCACTCCTGAAGTATGATTTTTGAGAGTCAAATCAGCAGTAGAAAAAGCATATCTTCATAGTAATTTTGAAATTTTCAACTGCTGAACTCACCGAATGAGATTCAAAAATCGCACTCCAGGCCCTGAGTCTAGCTAGTGTGAGATCACAGCTTAAAACTTGTATTGTATTATCTATACAATGTGCTAGGTATAGGTAATCTAAGGTTGTTAATCATAATCATTAAGAGTCCTGAAAACCTGTATCACACGTTGGTTCAATAAGCCCCACTTGCACCAACCTGGGTTAGCAATAAACTCCAGGTTAAGTTGGTAACCCGTGACTGTTTGTATAGAAAAACAACTGAGAGAGCTATTTTATCCGGAGTTAATTGCTAACCCGTGGTTGGCGCAAGTGGGGCTTAGTATTTTGTTTTGTTTTGTTTTTGTTTTTGATTTGCCATGGATAAAATTATTCTGTTTGACATAGATAGATTTCACATAGATAATATAGTCGCAGAGTACTATATACCTCTGAAGGTATAGTCAAATTTAAAGTACTTACCAGAATATAGTCCAGACTTGTAATGTGATAACTAGACAACGAAATACAATACATAAGATGGAAATGGGATTACAGAACGATTTTTTTGTTTGATTTTATACAGGAATTATCAAGAAAAAACAGTAAAACGTATTATTAATATTCTTCTTAAATTATGAATAATATTGTAATAAAGCACTGTAAATAGAGTAATACATGAATAATTGATAAAAATGTTTACTCTGCCGAAAAAAGCTAATATATTTTCAGTAGTAAAAATATTAAAGCAGTTTTTCGCCTTTCAAAGAAAACAAAGAAACTGGTTATTATTCATCAAGATTTAATATAAGAAGAAACCGGCCAAGAGAGTGTTGGAAACGATCGGTTTAGGGTTCCGTAGCCGTATTGTGTTCCCGTCATTGGTTCCAGTGGCTTATAAACGTTTTTTTTTAAGAGCTGGCGTGCAATTTTTGAATCTCATTCGGTGAGCTCAGCAGTTGAAAATGTCAAAATTACTATGGAGATATGCATCTTTCTACTGCTGATTTGACTTTCCAAAATCATACTACAGGAGATTGATTTTTGAAAGTCGAATCAGCAGAAAAAAGTTGCGTATATCCGTAGTAATTTAGACATTTTCAACTGCTGAGCTCAGCGAATGAGATTCAAAAATCGCACGCCAGCTCTTAAAAAAAAATTGTTTTTCTTATATCTGACACTACAAATTTTTTTTAGAAGAGATTACATTTCTTTTTTTCTTAAACTGATTTCACTACAGCGTATTTAAATTTGTTATTGAAAGAGCTTACTAAGAGCAAAAGTATTTGCACATTTTTAGATGATTTCTCTAATATTTTAAAAGTTAGAGAGGTACCTAATTTTAGGAAGCAATTTGTTAATTCTTTATAAGGATTATGAAGGTTAAAGACGTTTTGATACCTACTTTGAATTGATCTACTTTTTGTGCAGTTAATGTTCATTTTGCGTATTGCTTGGTAGTGAACAATTTTATTTATCCATTAACAACACCACCTGTCAGATTTCATGCAAACCATAGACAAACATAACTTTTTACTGTCAGCGTGACAGGTTTATGGAGAGTCACGTTGCAGTTTTTGCCTCGAACACTTGTCTCTCGCGTGGTGTTCGCGCGGTTGTTGGTGTTGCCATCTAGTGATTTTTCAATGTACTAGTCTTGGAAAACGCCACATCGAGGCTGAGCGTACAGACAGAATTACCGAAGGTTTCCTTGTTTGAATACCGAACCCAAAAAAAGAAGAATATTTCTTACACTACCTAACTTACAAATGAAACATTTTCGCTTCAACAACAACAATTTTTTTTTTTCCTTGCCAGGCTTTTAGGTTATAAATCTTAAATACCTATTCATTCATTCACATCGGACCTAACGAACTGTGAAGCCAATTCATCTATTCAACAAAGTGACAGCGCAAAACGAATGCCAGTAGAAATAATATGAATATTCTTGTTTGGGGTACATCAACTTAAAAATTAAGGGGCTGCTGACATCTTGACCTCGTTTTGAAGTGGGGTTTTCTTTGAATCAGAGCATTTTCAAGAGCATAATTATAACGTAAACAACCAGCCTATCGTATCTTCTATCTATAGATGATACGATATATTCTTTGTTTTGAATTTTTCATAGAAAAAATAAAGTAATGTCGAACTCAACTCAAAATTTTATATGCAAAAACAAAATAAAAAATTTTGATTAAAAAACCCATGGAAGCCCACTATTCTATTCTATTATATATTTAAAAAAAATGGCTGCCATCTTGGGTATGTGATGATTTTGCCAATGTCTAGTTTTTGTAGCAAGAGTGCTTGACGTTGTACGGTAACTTATGTATTTTGGTTACTTCAAGGATTGTTTTTCGAAAAGAACACTATCTTGAGCCACCACTGGAGCTTCGTTGTAGGCCGGGGAGGGGGCAATCAACAATCGACTCGCGATGCGACTACCCTATAGCAGACCTACAACGCGACTCATGGAAGCCCACGACGGATTTTCTTGGGTTTGGTTTATTATCTTTTGTTACTTACCTACCTTCTTTTAGAAGGAAGTTTTAAAAAAAAAATTTAATGCTTTTTGATTACAATGTTAACGTCTGTCGTGGGTTTCAATATTTGAGTCTTGTAGGCATTGCAGTTTAGTATGGAAAAACAGATTTTTTTGCGAGGTTTGATCCTTGAGTAAAAGTTGTTCAGTTTGATGGGTAGAACATGTGGTTTAAAGGTAAATAATACTTTTCCTTGCAGCCTTCGATGCTGATCATCATCATCAGCCCGTTCTGCTGCCTCCTGTTCTAATTGGAAATAACAAAAATGATGTAGACAAAAACAGTGAGTATTTTTTTTAAATTCCTTGCGGGCCGCGTGAAATTAAAATTTAAAGCACACGTACAGGCTACAGTTAAACACATCTGCTCTGAATGATTCAGCCGCTCCAAGCAATAACTCCGGCTCCGTAATTTATCATAACTTTGTCAAGTTCCTAAGGGAAAGAACGTGAATATAACTGTCCAAGATTTAATAAACCTGACTCTTATTTCGATGGGTTAAGTTCTGAAATGGAAGTAAAAATTGTTGTTGAAATATTATTTTTTTAGCATTCCAAAAGTGATGAGTGTTCTCAAACATTGTTTTTAGATTTGGATGACAGCCAAGATTGTTTTTAAACTTTGTCATAACATGGTTATTAAATGGAGTAAGTAATTTATTATATTAAACTATCTGTATTGCTCAACTTAAATAAATGCAGGAAATTCCAAAAGCCATAATACGGAGTCAGAAATCAGAAATCAGAAATGTTTATTGCAGAACTGGTTACAACAAATAGGTCTTAAATGAAGGATAGTTTCGAATCACAGTTCTTACCTAGATCAGGCATGCAATAATTATACACAAATAACATTAGTCATCATCATCATCAGCCTATATACGTCCCACTGCAGGGCACAGGCCTTTTAGGAGGGTGTTTTGTGCGTTAGTCCACCACGCGTGCCCAATGCGGATTGGTAGACTTCACATACGCATCTGATTTTCTTCTTCTGCATATGCAGGTTTCCTCACGATGTTTTCCTTCACCGTTTAAGAGCAGTCGGTAATACGTACATAACTTAGAATAACTCATTGGTACGTGGCATGTTGTCCGTGCTGATTCGTACCCGGACCTCATGATACGGAGTGCAGCTTGGAAAAGACCAACCATTTTGGGTATCGTTTTTCGGGTTCCTTGGGTATCGTATGATGTGGTTTATTCTACGTTTTTTTTTACTTTACGCTCCAAACATTGCAACCCTACTCGAGCCAAACGTGTGGGACAGCAGAGTTTTTTTCGCGATTTCGATGTTGGGTCTCATAGAGAAAGTTGGTCAGTTTGATCATCCCCTTAAAAAATGTCAGCATATTAAGAAGGACCCTGTAGGTATACATATTATGTTACAATCAAAACTCATAACCGGTCAAAACCACTTTCGACTGAATTTTGCAGTCAAAAGTGGTTTTGACTGTTGACCAAAGAGTAATATAAGTATATTAGAAAAGAGAACCCACTCGTGGCAACATTATGCATCCACATTATGTCAAATTGAAAGCTACCTAACTCCATCTTTATGTTCCCGTTCTGTTATTAAACCTATACTACATACCTACTTATATCTACTCATACGGATATAAATTATTGTTTTGAATCAGTCTTCCTACTATTTCTGTAATCTGTATATTGGTTAGAGCACAACAGAAACTCCAGAACATCACTAAATCGGCACGAAATTGAACTAAAACTACAAAAAACACGCACATTACACAAATAGGCAGCCATCTTGTGAATTTGGCAATTTGACATTGACATAGACCATACAATTTTTTTTTTCGTCGTTTGCAGAACGTAATACTAGATGGCTGCACTTTCTATGCAAACTACATTGAAAATACCTGCCAAAAGGCTATTGTCCTCCCACTGCTGGTGACCTTATATTTTCGAGTGGACTAGGTAAAGAGTAGCAATTCGGTTCTGCATGCATAACGAATATTTTATTTCATTTAGAATGATAATCAGGGAACGTTAATTAAAGCACAAACAGTCATTTTGTCCTGAACTAGTGAATAAATATATTCACCCTAAATCAAATTTAATACCTCACACCGATTTCTAATCCTATTTCAGCAATGACATGGGGACAATTATTTAAACTTTGTGTCCATTGTAAACACCAGAATTACAACAGCGTATTAAATGGGTATTTTTAGAACAAGATTTTAATGTATATTTTAATTAAAGTGTTCATTATTTACAAGCCCAAATGGTTTCTATCTAGATTATTTAGATAGACCTGTCAAAGAAAATAAGGCCACTGTTTTACGAGGGTCGTGTTTTGTAAATTAAGTTGTAAAACCAACTAAATAGAGTTTGTTTTATGTTAACTAGTAGCGACAGTTATGTTCATGGATTTTATAGGGTCACCAAAGGATTTAGTACCTTTTATTTTCCAAAAAATTACGATTCTAAAATAATACTTGATAATATAATAATAATATGAGCTATGGAGACACACGGGTGAGTAACGTATACAGGCTGTAAGGAAAAGTATAATTAACCTTTAAACCACATACTCTCCTACCATCAATTTGAACAACTTTCACTATGGGAGCAAATCTGTCAGAAAGAAAAAATAATCAGCTGTTCGATACATTGTTTGTATCGACAAGGCGCTGCAGTTTAGTATGGAACAGCAGTTTTTTTAAGCGCTGACAGGTTTGCTCCCAAAGTAAAAGTTGTTCAGTTTGGTGGGTAGAGTAGTGGTTTAAAGGTTCATGATAATTTTCCTTACACCCTGTATTGGAATCCAAGTGATCCTTGCTCTAAAGTGGCAGAGGCTATGATCACCAATCCAAGAAATCCTTAGAATGAGGAGTTTTCTGACAACTATCATACCGGCGATAGATGGCGTTGACCAGAGAGGGGTTCGAAGACAACAATTTTAGGCTAAAAAGTTAACAAAAATGCATTTCAATGAGTCAGACGAATTAGTTGAAGAAATGTTTGTTCACATTTTGTGGGTTACATAAAAACACAAATTCTTACTATTTTATTTGAATTTTAGTATCTAAAAGGTCGCTCGCCCCTGTCTCGTCAACGCCATCTATCGAGCCATTATGACCTACTTTTTCTTATTTAATGGCTTTCTAAAAATCCCTCATTGCACCCACCGGGCAAGCAAAAGTGGTTGACTCTTAAATATCTTGGCGCGCCGCGCCGCCGCGCTGTTGAAACAGAGACTAATGTAATTGTTGCCAATATATCAATAGTTTTCATACTGTACGTAGATGGTTTTCATACTGTAAACGTAGGTAGATGATTCCCTTGGTCCCGGTTAGTATCTCTGCTGGTAGTAGTCGTTACATAAAAAACCACGTCAGAGGCAGTAAGGCGGTTTGAATAAACTCTGACACCAGCATAGCTAGCATGCCGCAGTGATACAGCGCTATCACACCTTAGCTCTCTTTCTCTTTGCGTGCGAACGAACGAGATAAAAGACGTGATACAGCCGTATCACGTGTAGCATACTACGAGTGCTGGGCTTGCTGCCCACACGATAATGCCCGTATGTGGGATACACATTATGACATTAAATACAGCAATACACAAAACTATTTTACCCTAATGAATCATGTTAACTTTTTCGGTTACGTGACAATTTTCTCGTTACATAGTAGCAGTGTGCTAGAAACAATTTCATCCCCTATTTACCCACAAAGTAATTGCCAGCAAGAAATCTCAGCTATTTCAGGGAGAACATTAATAAATTAAGGGATCACCCTAACATAGTATCGTCGGCTATACACACTATGCCGTCCAAATCAAGGTATTTACACACTTACAGTGCAGAAAATAAGAGCTTTGATAGAGGTCTTGTTTGATAAAATTAACAGTAGCAAGAAATGTGGGGTGCCCTGGCTTATTTTAATTGTAAATCAGCGTTTAGCAAATGGTAGGAATGTGGGAGGGTGATGTTTGAACATCGAAATTGGTTATTTTAAAAATAAAGTCGTTGTTACTCTACGGTATACCTACTATAGGTACCGTATTGCGACACGCGGTCTTATCATTAAGTATGCCAGTTTAGTTCATGATTCAGTACAGTAAGAGAATCAAGGGTTTTACACTCAGTTGCAGAAACGCTCATTAAAGTTAATCCTCCATTAAATCTCTTGCTAGCGTGTACTACGTCAACAAGACAAGTGACAACAAGAGATTTAGTGGAGGATTAAATTTAATGAGCGTATCTGCAACTGGGTGTAAAAATGACATGGAGATACAATTCGCACGTTAAAACCATTACCGTCACTATGCAAAAAATGCAACTTTCGGGAAATGGCGTTCAAAGTTTTTGCAAAACGAATTATTTAATTATATTTTTTTGTTAGTGGTTTTTAATGATTTTATCAATTTAAATGATAGTTTGGGTAATAATCTTGCTATTAGTTCAATGATATACAGGGTATATTCCATTTTCATGCAGTTATTAAAAAATATCTACTTTTGTGTCGTTATTCCTCTAACTTTTTTACTTAATTTGTCGTAGAGAATAAGATAAATTGACTGACACTATTCTAGTAAAACTTAAGAAAACTTAAAAAAACATGCATTGTATGAGCAATTAACTGGTGTAAATAATAAAAAACAGTTGTCTATAGACCGTTCTTAAGCACCGAGGTAAAAGAGGGGTACAATAGGTATAATAAGTGTTACAATAGGACTAATACATAAATATGAATACTTCTTGCTATTCCATGTACGCATTGTTACAACTTCTATGTCCATGCGGGC
Source organism: Agonopterix heracliana (assembly GCA_963693445.1). Taxonomy (NCBI): domain Eukaryota; kingdom Metazoa; phylum Arthropoda; class Insecta; order Lepidoptera; family Depressariidae; genus Agonopterix; species Agonopterix heracliana. The sequence goes on from OY856332.1 coordinate 9,337,677, forward strand.
TATTCTAGATACTCACACTTATACATCGTGTTCAAAGGAAGAATTACACTAATAAATTGCACTTAAACACGCTGTAAATTCATCAGAATCATAGGTATAAAGAAAATGTACAAGGAACTTTGTAGATGTAAAAGTAAACTATACTAAAGTAATTCCCCAAATAACTTTGTGTTAGGCACAAAGTAATTTTGGGTCCTACTCCACTTTTCTATAGTAAGAGTTTAAAGACAAGTTCTGTAACCTAATCTGATTTTGATGACGAGCTAGAGCTAGAGGACTGGATCGGGCTACATTTTGGTTTAGCCCTAACATTATTTCATGACACCTCTTTCAAAGTTGAATTTAAGGTCTGACGGGCTTCATTTTGAACACTCGTTTAGTTTAGATTTTGGTATTTAACTCTTGACCAACGATGGCTTTTCAATAGCATTATCTTCCAAAACAAAATCGGATTCTGATGAAGAATAGTTCGATTTTTGACTTTGGTATTTTGCTCTTGACTGACGAAGGACTTTGGGTTTGATACTGGCATAATCTTGCAAATATTATTTAGATCTTAAAGACGGCCGTCGTAAAATTGTATGGTGGTTCGTACTACAATTTTCCTAACTCCCGTAGAAAGTTTTGACAAGACAACTGGTGGGGACGATGTTGTCTTGATTGAAATCAAATACTGTTTTCATGATCTGAAATGGGAGGGGCTTAGGTACTTTGTCCTACGAGAATCTAATACACCTCATATTCTACATACATACATACATAACCTCACGCAATTGTCTCATGGGGGTAGGCAGAGACCACGGACCGCCACACGCTACGACTCTGACACACCTCTTTAGCCTCATTCACATTCATGCATCTCTTCATGCACTTCCGTCGATTGAGGGTGCTACGCACACACTTGTCCGGCATAGATTTTGTTTTGCGGCTTATGAGCTAAAAAGTACTACGTAATTCTATACTACGGGGCTGATTAAGTTTTGGGAATCTCTAAAAGCCGAAGTCAACCCGACTTCTTTTGCAAGTAACAATTCACTTGAGTTTTTAGTTAGCTAAATACCTATAAAATCAAGGTAAAAGAGCTCTTGGTTTTGGCAAAAGAATACAAAACTTAAATAGTAAAAAGTTAAAATGTGTACTAATTTATTTTTAACATTCACAGTCTACAATAAATTTTGGGTAATATCGACACCAAACGAAACATGACTCGGTTTACTTATAAAAGATACAAACAATACTGACTCTAAAAAAAATGTTACCATTTTTGTATGAATTTATATAAAATGACAATATTTCTTGAAATTATCTACAGATCTTTTTTCTTAAGTAAAGGCAATATAGGTTTAAAACATAAAAATGACAGTCTTGTTTGAATCCCTATGCGTTTTACGCTCAAAAACTAACAAAAAGAACGACTTTAATCGTCAAAAATACACTATTCCCAGAAACTGCAACAGATTTTTAGCCTAAAGTAAAAGCAAATATGGCTCTATGCAAAAACGGACAGTATTGCGTTTATTTGTACCGAATTTACGCTATTAAATTAACGTGAAAATGACACTAACCAAAAAATGACGGTACTCCACACATCAAAGTACATTCAATTGGCTGTTCTATTTAATGGAATAACGTTCTTATCCAAAAAATGTCACTCTTGCGCTTAGAAAGTACTCTGGTATTTCTGACGTTCACGTCACTATCCAAATGGTGTCGGTAAATCGGTTAGTCGGCGGGCGAATTTTGTTTAAAGTCGTTGCGATACTACTGACATCTATAAGAATTACATGGAATTTCGTTACAGGTGTTTTTGCATTGGACAAAGCTCTGATTGGTGGGAGACGTGGTGCGAAAATCTAAAAATGCGGGTTTTTCGTTTAGTGACGGTATTGGTTTTAACGTGCGAATATATCGAATAGTATACAGGGTGTTTCAAAAGTAAAAATAAATATTTAAAACTCTTTTTAGACCGTCAAACAGAACAACTTTCTCTATTGGACCAAAAATTTGGCCATACTCCACCACGCAAGCCCAAAATGGATTAATGGGGGCAAGTTAATGATCTCTTGCTGTCATATATAGGCCAGATTGCCGGAAATGAAGACTCAATCAATCAATCAATTATACTTTATTTTACACCAAAAAAACAATATACAGAGAGAAAACAAACAGGAAATACAGAAGGTACAAAAAGCACTCGTGAAGCAAGTGGAGACCGTGGCGAGAAAAATGCCCAAAAGAACGACTTCAAACCTCGGTGTTTATTAACTTTGACTAAAATATCAGTTTCTGCAGAAACATTGTTCATCTTTTGCATTTTTGTGTTAACTTTTATACCTACTTTCACGTACAAAGTGGTTGAACTTTAAAATCAAATTAATTTAAAAAAACAAATGAAAATGTTTTAGTAAACCAATTTAAAAATGCCAGAGCCAACAAAACAGCAAACAAAAGCCAGTTCAAATATAAAGTTGTTGAATCACTAATTAAGTTATACAAGTGCAAACATAACTTCATTTAATTGAAAGTAAATATTTGGTTATTCTACAGTTCAATAGTGCTTTGTCAATGTAGTTTAATTAACTTACATAGTTAAGCTAACTAGCTGAATTCATCGTGTAACATAATTAATAAGAAACCAGAGAGAGACACATTATTAACTAAACAAAATGGTGATTCTTAATTTTTACTTTTCATTCAAAGATATTTGATCGAATAACCAGTTGATTGTCCGTGTGATGTTGGCTAAGAGGAGCACCATCCCATTTCCTCCCATGGGTGTCGTAAAAGGCGACTAAGGGATCTACCGGACGATGGGCAGCAGCATCCTCTGAGTACACACATTCAATCCAACTGCGATCGCCAACCCGCCTGCCAAGCGTGGTGATTATGGGAAATCCCCCCATTTTTGGGGGGGTCTATGTCCAGCAGTGGTCGTTTATCGGCTGATATGATGAACCAGTTGATATATTCTGTAAAAAAATAAATATTGATTTAACGAAAGAATACAAAAAAGGTAGGCAAGTACAGAAATCTGTTTTGTGCCTAAAAGTTCTTTCTGTGAAATGTATTATATCATAGAGTAAATAAATATTATATTTTATGTTGATTTAACCAGCAATAGAAAGATCGCCGAAAGAAGCAGTGGTGGTCTAGTAAGCCATGGTCATGGTGTCCCATCCCATACAAACGAAATTTTAGTTTAAAAATTGCGATATTTGGCGTTATGGTATCGATTTGTAATTAATGTTTACGTAAACGTGTAAATTGTTACTAAAAGTACATGATCTGACTACAAAAAAATCTCATGAGCCTCGGAAAATCAAGCAATTTACTTTGCCCGAAGACTGCCCGAGTTACAGCAGTCGCGTTTCATTGTTTGACGTTGGGCATCTGTACTGTATAGTATTATATAATCTGTGGCCATGGTGGTCCAGTGGCGAGTAACCTTGCCTGCCATGCAGGAGGCGGTTGTTCGACCAATGAGTTTTTCGGAATCTATGTACGATTTGTAATGCACCACTGGCTTTTCGGTGAAGGAATACATCGTTAGGAAACCTGCATGCTTCAATTTCGAGGCATGTAATGTACCCACTGTCCATTATAAGTGGCGACGGGCTCACCCCCCGTCACACTGGACTGAGTTTCGGTACTTCTGGTGAAACGTGAATGCTCTGAGATTTTAGAATATCTCTGACTAACCTCTCGGGGAATATAGTCGAGAGCATATGCTATGCTAGAAAGATAACTAGACACTACTGAAGTAGGTATGTAAAGAATTGTAAATTTTGATCCGTTATTTCACCCTGAAATCTATGCTAAACGTGAAACTTATTACACTTGCATTCTAATAATTGTATAGATGCCCGAACTTTTGTACAATGTGCTCGAAATGGAAATATGATACGTCCATATTTCCGTACGTTTTCGTTTGATGCACTTATATTTTGTAAATTTTTATTCAACCTTCGATCAAGAGCAAACAAGTTTTATTTTGTTATGCATCCAACTTTCACCTTTTGTATTATTTCATGTACCTATTCAAAAACATAATATTTACAGAAACTAATGTAAGCATTTAGATGATGGTTTCAGGTGAAGGTTAATAACTTGCCTGAAGCTTAAAATGAAGCTAAAATTTAATCTAGTTTTTACTCATTTAATTTTTCTAGATTCCAGAACTTCGTATTATTTCTTTTACATAAGTTAATACACAGTATAATTATAATATTACTTATGTTAATAACCAGTGTATATTATATATGGGCATGCATTAAAGTTAATTCAGTTTAAAAGTGTCAAAAAACTATTTAGCATAACACCTATATTCCCATAGGGTTGTGAGCCCGTGGCCAATTGACAGTGGTTTCAATAAGCTTGGGGAATGCCGTTTTTTTTAACGTTGCCTTTTCAATGTCCCACTTCTGGGCAAAGGCCTCCCCTTTTACTCTCCAATCCTCTCTGTTGTGTGCAAATTCTGGCAAACTCTCCAAGAAGGCATCCATGTTATCTCTCCACCTATTTCTCAGGCTACCTCGACGTCGGTGACCATCCTGGGGAACCCAGTCTGTGTTGATCCTGGCATTTTTGCAAAATTTTGATTTTCGTTTTTGTTTTGTTGGCACGGTATAAAACATTAATTAAAAACGTATACTACATTCCCCACACCACACATAGATCCATTTTGACCATAAGTTAGGCGATGGGCTGTGTACATACACACAGTATTTGGGGAATTTAGTATACATTTTTAATTAATATTTTATACCGTGCCTACATAATGAAAATCAAAAATTTTGCAAAAATGCCAGTATCAAAAGTGCACCATCGCCTAAATTATGGTTAATGTGTACGTCATGGATACGTCAATGTGTGGTGTTACAAGAATGGACAGGATCAGGAATGAGTAATAGAGGAAGTTTAAAAGTAGCCCCTGTGACTGAAAAACTGTGCGGTATTCGATTATCGTGGTATGTACCTAATGAGAAGAGATGAGTGTCATATTACAAGACGAGTGTTAAATATTAATGTGAATGGCTGCATGAAGAGAGGACGACCAAAGAAGAGATGGATGGATTGTGTGAAAGATGACATATTGTGTAAAATATACTAAGATTCGACCGTAAAGGATAAAGCAACTTTTAGGCCCAAACATTTTTTTGGTGTTGCCCAAAGATGAAACCTTTACTAATTGATAGACCTTATCACCAATAGTCACTTTTAGTATAAAACTTGCAAATCCATCCCAGTGAAAAAAAGATGGTCATCAGATTTTTTTTTTTCTTTATTTGTTCAAAAATGTTTTTATTTACGTGCACGAATTTGTCTGGTGAAAGTGTCCACACAGGGGTTCATACAAAACCGCTGGGTTTCCTAGCAAATTATTGCCTCAAGTGATTTACCATTATGATATTTGGTACAAATTTTTCCCATCCCCTTAAACTAAGTGTCAGCATTTAAGAAGGACCCCATATAACACATTTAATTTTACGCCATGTATACCTTTACATAAGTAAAGTAGGGGGTATTTTGCAACTGCGACAAACTTCAACTCAGAAAGTTTACGTGAATTAACAACCGCAAATGTTTTACACTAAGTTAATTCGTAAATCATGTACCATTTGTTTTTGAGACGGCAACTTGTGTATATGCGTAACTTACACGTTGTATCGTGGTTTTAGACAGTACATGTAAGTAAAAAGTAGTTGTTTTTTAAAGCCTGTCAAACTTAGGGTTGGTAATCATAAATTTATAATTTTGTTTAGTTTTAGATTTAGGGTGGTATGTACCAAAAACTGTTTAGAATTCGTGTTAAACGTATTTTCTAAATCATCACCATCTCAGCCGATGGACGTCCACTGCTGGACAAAGGCGTCCCCCAAAGATCGCTATAAATACTGCTAATGCGCTGCCTTCATCCAATTTTCTAAATATAAATCATTAATTCATTACATATGAGTTTTCATTTATATTTTCTAAGAAAATGAAATTTGTAGCGATTTTAATGTTGGCACCATATTTTATATTGAAACTTGATCATTTTATTTTTTAATGCTCCTCCATAAATACGTAATGTATTTAAGTTTATAACCTGTTTATTATTAGTTGTAGGTATGTTAATATTAGTACCTCCCAAGTGTAACTCTAACCAGGTCACTAAAGTATGCTATATTTATGTAAAACTGTCCAAATGCAAAGTACAATGAATTATTAAAACAAATGCGAATATTTCACTACCATCCAAGAAGCTCTCGTGAAAGCTACGGAATATCCTCATAATTTTAATGAAACAAACAACTTAATGCCTCTACGTTATGCAGAATCCTCGTTAAAATTAAGCAAATGAAGTCCTCAACCATCTGAGGTCGGGGTAAAATTACCCCGGGGTAGTTGCTGACAGGGGAGTCTTGTTTTTGCAGTCAATTTGTTACTGTTACAGCGTTTCGGGTTACGTAGTATAATTTGCTACTGTTATTTTTGGAATGATAAATGTTTTTGTAGTTTGTATTAAATGTTAGAGTGTCAAAAGAAGTGTTATTTAAATTGGTAACAATAAGATAGTAAATGACTAACTAAATAAAATACAGTTTATATTGAATAATTGTAGTAAGCATAAGCATAAGCATATTATGCTCACGACTATATTCCCCGAGGGGGTAGTCAGAGATATTCTGAAACCTCAGAACATCCACGTTTCACCAGTAGTACCGAAACTCTGTCCAGTGTGACGGGGGGTGAGCCCGTCGCCTGCACTTATAATGGACAGTGGGTACAATACCATGCCTCGAAATTGAAGCATGCAGGTTTCTTCACGATGTTTTCCTTCACCGAAAAGCCAGTGGTGTTACAAATCGTACATAAATTCCGAAAAACTCATTGGTACGAGTCTGCCTGGACGGGGATCGAACCATCGCCTCCTGCACGGCAGGCAAGGTTACTCGCCACTGGACCACCACGGCTTTTTAGACCAATAATTGTAGTAGAGTTGCCTTATACCTACCTAAAAACCACATCAGAGGCCGTAAGACAGTTTTAATTAACTCTGACACAAGAACTTGGTGCCCACAAGATAAGAAGAAGATAGTGAAACTATCCATAGTCTATCGATACTATCGATATTTTCGATAATATAGATAGTTTTACTATAAGAAAAATTGGTACTATTGATAATATTGAGATTCATACATTTGAGTCGAGTACCTAGGCATAGCACTTTAATATGGAACAACAGTTTTATTGTTATTTCAGGTTTGCCTGCTCCTATAATAAAAATTGCTCAGTTCGATGGTCTCAAACACCCCTAATTTTGCTAAACATTTTATAACAACCTACAGGGTCATCCTAATACAAACCGTGGTAACTGTTTTGTGGGACTGTTCTGTGTGTCTTTTTTATTTTCAAAAATAAAATTGAATTATTTGTTTTTTTTTTTTTTTAGGGCCGTGCCAGATTTAATTCTGGCAATTTTAATGTGACGAGATAATCCGTGTGACAATATCCAAGATATTTATTTATTATTATTTATTTAAACTCGCCTCCACCAATAGGCACTAGGCCCGTGTAGAGGAGTACAGCGGACTACCCCTCACCCTTTTTCATGAGTGGAAGCGTTTGCCCTGCAGTGGGATCCCACAGACTATAATTTCATCCAGATCCTACATAACCAGTGAAAATCGGTAATTGGCCATTCTGTTAGCACTATAAGTTGTCACATTTATAACGCAGTGGATTTTACAAATAAATAATAAAAAAAAAAAAAAAAGTGCTCTGCCAGAGTAATAAAACAAGCGTTCATTTTATTCTTCAAACAAACAAATTGGCACCTATCTTTTTTACCCCAACTTTTTAAAAAGAGAAAGAGAAAAAGATTTCGAATGATTAAATTTGATTTATAGTTCACAACTTGCGGCGGGCCACGTGTCAATTCTGTCACGTCTTTATTTCCTTAGGGTTCCGTTTTATTATCCAATTGTTTGTAATAAAACCGTGAAGAATGGTCGTTAAAGTTGTATTTTAGAGAATAACTAGGTTTTATTTTTAACTTTTTTAAGCTGAGGGCGATAGGATTTAGCATAGAATAGCATAGCATATGATCACGACTATATTCCCTGAGGGGGTAGTCAGAGATATTCTGAAACCTCAGAACATCCACGATGGGATTTGGTGTCACTTTTTCAATTATTAGATACCAATTATCTCTCTCTGTTTTCAGAAAATCTCAGACTATCCTCGGGGAATATAGTCGTGAGCATATGCTTATGCTTATGTAATTATCTCTATTCTGTTCTACTATCTATACTATCGATCCGCTCCGGCTTTGTCCAGGTAGCACTAAGAAACAAACCTTCCTTGTATATCAGTCTTTTTATTCGTGAAAACCGTTTCTAAATCCATATAGCAGTTTCTGAGATTAGCTTTTACAAATAGATAGGAAGACAAAAAAAACGCGGCGGGAGATTTTTTTTTTTTTTAATCATATTCAGCAGTATTTCATTGCAATTAGCCCTTGGCTTGAAAACGTGGTGACCTAGATAGTTTCTCTCGAGCAAAGAGCTTCAGTTCGATTCATGTCTGAATCAGACTTTAGTGTGTTTTTATGAACTTATTTAAAGTATGTTCGAAAGGTGTAGAGGTCTTGGCCCCGCAATGGAATCCTAAGTCTATAACTTAGTTATTTAAGACTTAAGAGGGTACCGAGCCTATTGTGCTGCCCTCAATCGTTTTTTTGTTATTTCTAAACGATTAAACAGCATTTCCAAAAAACAAAAATGTCACATTGTAGTCCTGATTGGCTTTCAATTTATCGAAACAATTATTATGTTTTAGGCTTGTATCTATTATCGCTAAAACCGCCAAAAAACTAGTAATAACTACAAACATTATAAATAAAAACAAATCGGCAGTGACCCGATTAATTGAAAATAAGCTATGACTACAATGTGTCGTGTGTTTTTTTTGGAAATGTTGTTTAATTGTTTAGAAATTAAAAAAAACTATTAAGGGCAGCACAGTAGGCTCAGTGACCCCTTAAAAACAATAAAATATGCTGACTGTACAGTTTAAGTAAATAAAAAATATATCCTTAAGCCGTTAACATGCTAACAATTTCGTGCATCTCATCCTATTTCCCTACGTTCCTGCATTGTGTGTAAGTCCAGCTTAACTCAGCTGCATGTAGGGTGGCCATGCTTTTGTCTATTGTAGGACTGAGTTCTTACTCAAAAGAATCATCTGTTTTTAGTCTCTTTGAAAAATAATACATTGGTTACGTTTTTAAAAAGAATTCAGTCTTAAATTTGCTTTGTGGTCATAATTGTAGTTATATTTTTAAAGCTGTTCCGAGGCGTTCCGTGAAAGGTTTTGGAATTTTCGCTTATAGCGTATTCGCTCAATGACGTTATTAAGAAAATAAAGCCTGGTATCTCACCAGAGTAGAGCGGAGCGGAACTGTGTAAAACCAATCAAGCGAATTCGTTTTTCAGATTCAAACTATTTTATTGGTTGAAGAATGGATTCCGGGCCTTAAGCGCTCTTGCATTATTTCTTTGAACGCGCCGCCTCGCTGCCTACCAGCATGTAAATTAATCTTGGTTTTCCACACGGCTACGGATCATCCTACCCACAGTTGAACCTTAGTAATTAACAAATACTAGTGGTGAAGCTCAGTTGTCACGACGGGTCTACTACGCTGTATGCGGGGGACACCGACATTTAATTCGCAAAGTCGGTACCGCGCGCAGTTAAGTCGGTACGCTCCACGCCTACCACGCTCGATTCACCATTAGTAGTTTTTATTACACTATGGATGAATTATTTGTTCATGGACATAAAATTCAACTATAGGTAGGTTGATATGTCACCGTGTGTACTGTATTCCTGGACCTTTAAAATATGGGTTAAAATGGTGACCCTACAGCAAATCGTCATTGTTAGTGCACAGTTGTGTCGTCGAATGCAGATCTTCGGAGCTGTTTATTTTAGACGATTTACGACAACCCTGTTTACTGCCCATTTAAGGATTGGTGTTTGGATTATAAATTACGAGACGAGAATTATGAGAGAGAGGCACGATAGAATCCGCAACGAGTACGTGCGAGGTAGCCTGGGTGTACGTGACATTGCAGATAAGCTTGAGGAGCATAGGCTTACGTGAAACGAAAGCCACCCGACTATGTAGGAAATATTGCACTGCAACTGTCCATCACAGGACGGAGACCAAGGGGACGTCCGAAGACTAGATGGATGAATACAGTTCGTAGTGATATGACCGAGTGCAATGTCTCCGAAGACGACGTCGGCAAGGTGGAGAGAATAGACACGGAATTCTGACCCCACCACCACATGGGATTAAAAGCCAGGAAGAGAGAGAGAGAGACGAGAAGCATGGGTGTGGATTGGCTGTGGGAGGAGAGGAAGTTTGAAGAAAATATGCATAGATTGTGTGATAGATGATAATTTGTAAGAAAGGAATAATAAAATGACGACTTACAGTTGCAGAAACGCTCATTAAATTGATTGTTTGCGTTCATCGATATTTATAATGAGTAGGTATCGCTGATCCAAGTAATATGCGTTTATGTAGCGTTAAACCAAAGTGTTACTGCTAAACACTAAAACTAGCCTTTTGCTACGTTACCATATTACACTACGTCAAGAAGACAAAAAGTGGAAGAATAACTTTAATGAGCGTTTCTGCATTTGAGTGTCAAAGATATGAATGGGAGAAGACCATAGACATATTATCTTATATACAAACAAGACTCACAATCAACGTTCGAAAAATGGCACAACTAAAAGAGCTCGGATGAGCTCTTTTTTGTACTAGCTGACAGTTAAGGGCTCTTACAGACCAGCGACAGTTTGTTTACGACAGTTTGCGGCAGCGGTCGCCGACAGTCGGCGACGGTCGTGCGACGTCGCGCGACCGTCGCACGACCCTCCGCGACCGTCTGTCGCAAGCTGTCGCCGACGGTCGCGCGACCCTCCGCGACCCTCGGCGACCGTTACGTCATCGTCATTTATAGTCTGAGAGTCAGATGTTGTTCTTGAGAGGTTTAATATTTATTGTATAACGGCGGTTACAAGTTTATTGTTATTGTTACCAATAACAAGCCAGCAAACTAAAGACAAGTCTGATATCATCATCATCATCATCATCATCATCATCATCATCATCATCATCATCTTCATAATCGTCTGATATAGGTACATACTGAATTACTCAAGTAATTGTTAATTCAATTACAGTAATTGAGTAAAATTAAAATGACACAATTACTTTTATAAGGGTCTCCGATAAAACTAACTCTGAAACCAGGACCAGGGTGTCCGCCAGCGGGGTGTGAGTGGGGGTCGAGTGGGGGGTCGAGTGGGGGGTCGAGTGGGGTGAGTGGGGCGTCGAGTCGGGGGTCGAGTGGGGAGTGGAGTGGGGGGTCGAGGGAAGGTCAAGTGGGGGGTCGAGGAGGGTGGGGGGGGGTTGAGTGGGGGGTCGAGGGGAGGTCAAGTGGGGGGTCGAGGAGGGTGGGGGGGTTGAGTGGGGGGGGGGGGTTGAGTGCGGTGTGGTAGTTTGTGGTCTTGCGCTCTCAGACTATACAAATGACGGCGCGTTGTCATCGGTCGCGGAGGGTCGCGCGACTGTCGGCGACTGTCGGCGACAGCTTGCGACAGACGGTCGCCGAGGGTCGCAGAGGGTCGCGCGACAGTCGCGCGACGTCGCGCGTCCGTCGCGCGACTGTCGGCGACCGCTGTCGCGAGCTGTCGCAAACCAACTGTCGCTGGTCTGTAAGCGCTCTAACAAGCGAAATACGACTATGTTTATGAATCAAATGGCTCTTACAGACCAGCGACAGTTTGTTTACGACAGTTTGCGACAGCGGTCGCCGACAGTCGGCGACGGTCGTGCGACGTCGCGCGACCGTCGCACGACCCTCCGCGACCGTCTGTCGCAAGCTGTCGCCGACGGTCGCGCGACGTCGCGCGACGCCGCGCGACCCTCCGCGACCCTCGGCGACCGTTACGTCATCGTCATTTATAGTCTGAGAGTCAGATGTTGTTCTTGAGAGGTTTAATATTTATTATATAACGGCGGTTACAAGTTTATTGTTATTGTTACCAATAACAAGCCAGCAAACTAAAGACAAGTCAATTGAGTAATTAAAATGACACAATTACTTTTATAAGGGTCTCCGATAAAACTAACTCTGAAACCAGGACCAGGGTGTCCGGCAGCGGGGTGTGAGTGGGGGTCGAGTGGGGGGATCGAGTGGGGGGTCGAGGGGGGTGAGTGGGGCGTCAAGTCGGGGGTCGAGTGGGGAGTGGAGTGGGGGGTCGAGGGGAGGTCAAGAGTGGGGTCGAGGAGGGTGGGGGGGTTGAGTGGGGGGGGGGGGGGGGGGTTGAGTGCGGTGTGGGCATTAATCGATATTTTTTTCAATCGATTAATTAATTTGATTAGTTTCAATCAGATTTAATTAATTTTGAATGAATTAATCAAGATTAAAAAAGTAATCGTTAATCTGATTAAGTACCTATTTTTGTAAATTGCGCTCTCAGACTATACAAATGACGGCTCGTTGTCATCGGTCGCGGAGGGTCGCGCGACTGTCGGCGACTGTCGGCGACTGTCGGCGACAGCTTGCGACAGACGGTCGCCGAGGGTCGCAGAGGGTCGCGCGACAGTCGCGCGACGTCGCGCGACCGTCGCGCGACTGTCGGCGACCGCTGTCGCGAGCTGTCGCAAACCAACTGTCGCTAGTCTGTAAGAGCGCTTAGTGACAACCAGCAGCATGCATACTTTATTTGTGCGGTTTTTTGCGTCAATGTCCACAAAAATTTGCTAAGATTTTATATGACACTGTAGGTCAATGGAGAAGACATAGGTATCAGAGATGGGCGATTGTTACTGATTCTAATATTCGAATGGTTTGATAGTACTAATATTAACAATCGAATACAAAAACAATCGATCGCTAGTTCGCAAATTCGAATAAAACCGCTAGTTCATTCATTCACTTTGCCATACAAAATTGGGCTGTTTCGTCTTACAATAAAGTCTACTTTTAATTGATATTCGTAGTAATAAGTAAATAATTACTGATTTGCGAACCGCTAGTTCATTCATTCAGTTTGCCACACAAAATTGAGCATTTTTCTCATATTGTTAAGATTACTTTTAGTTGATAACAATAATTAGTTACTAATAAAGCCAGGAATGTCTCGAATGTACGAGGGATCTCCTCAACGGGTAACAGCATGGACTTGATTTTTTTTGCATTCGTTCAGTTTTGATAGGCAAAACACATATTTAACCAGAATCTGGTGCTAAGCCAGGAATTTCTCGTCGTCGTCCTCCGTCCTCCGCCCACGCCCGCCCGTCCTCCGCCCGCTCCCGTCGGTCCACGTCCTCCGTCCGTCCTCCGCCCGCTCCCGTCCGTCCTCCACCCACGCCCGTCCGTCCTCGCCCGCTCCCGTCCGTCCACGTCCTCCGTCCGTCCTCCGCCCGCTACCGTCCGTCCACGTCCTCCGTCCTAGGCCCACTCCCGTCCGTCCACGTCCTCCGCCCGCACCCGTCCGTCCTCGCCCGCTCCCGTCCGTCCACGTCCTCCGTCCGTCCTCCGCCCGCTACCGTCCGTCCACGTCCTCCGTCCTAGGCCCGCTCCCGTCCGTCCACGTCCTCCGCCCGCACCCGTCCGTCCTCGCCCGCTCCCGTCCGTCCTCCGCCCGCTACCGTCCGTCCACGTCCTCCGCCCGCACCCGTCCGTCCTCGCCCGCTCCCGTCCGTCCTCCGCCCGCTCCCGTCCGTCCACGTCCTATGCCCGCTCCCGTCCGTCCACGTCCTCCACCCGCGCCCGTCCGTCCTGGCCCGCTCCCGTCCGTCCACGTCCTCCGCCCGCTCCTGTCTGTCCACGTCCTCCGTTCTATGCCCGCTCCCGTCCGTCCACGCCCTCCACCTGCGCCCGTCCGTCCTGGCCCGCTCCCGTCCGTCCACGTCCTCCGCCCGCTCCTGTCTGTCCACGTCCTCCGTTCTATGCCCGCTCCCGTCCGTCCACGTCCTCCACCCGCGCCCGTCCGTCCTGGCCCGCTCCCGTCCGTCCACGTCCTCCGCCCGCTCCTGTCTGTCCACGTCCTCCGTTCTATGCCCGCTCCCGTCCGTCCACGCCCTCCGCCCGCGCCCGTCCGTTCTCGTCCGCTCCCGTCCGTTCTCGTCCGCTCCCGTCCGTCCACGTCCGCTCCCGTCCGTCCACGTCCTCCACCCGCTCCCGTCCGTCCTCGTCTTCCGCCCGCGCCCGGCCGTTCTAATGTGAATAGCGCTAAGTTCGATGGTTGAATGAATGATTAAATTTGCCACACGAAATTGGGTATTTTTTCTCAGTAAATACAGTTTACTTTTAGATGATGTTACGGATATTCGAATAAATAAACTAGTAATAATGAAATTTGAATCGGGAAGAATGAGACGACGCAATACATTCTTATTTACATCTCGCTTTTTCTTCAAATTCGAATGAAATGTAAGGTTATTCGAATAATTCGAATGACTTCTACAATCGAATTATTCGAATAATTTCATTCACAATCGCCCATCTTTAATAGGTATTGGGCCTATTGGTATTCCTAATCTAATCTACTCGTAATCTTAACTATTATAAAACTATAAAATATTGATTCTTGTAAAAGTGCAACTAGTAATATCTCAAAATCTTTGTTTTGTTACTAATAACTTGTAATCTGTCAAGTTTAAAAACCACGAACTCTTAATGCATAGTCCCCTTAGCTAAAAACGCTTACATAAAACATTATGAAAGGAACCCTAATGCTAATTTGCATTCTGAATGCAACACATGTTCCAGCCCCTAATCCCAGTGTTGGGCGTTACGCGTCTTGCTACGTAAACTATTATTAGAAATGTTTTGTCTATTTCGATGTAAACATAAAAAAATATAGAGGTGTTTAAAATATTTGGCCATAGATTTAGTTTGGCCTGTTTTTAAAGTAGAATTAGGTTTTGAGTTTGGTCATCTTTCGGCTAAAATGTTAGTCGATTTCGATCAGTTACTTTTTATGGATTAAAAAAAAAAAAATGGTGTGTTTTCAGCAATTATTTTGGCCGGCACTTTCTCACTTGGACGAAGCAGCCATCAGCCTATACAGGGTGTTAGGAA
This sequence comes from Agonopterix heracliana, assembly GCA_963693445.1. Taxonomy (NCBI): domain Eukaryota; kingdom Metazoa; phylum Arthropoda; class Insecta; order Lepidoptera; family Depressariidae; genus Agonopterix; species Agonopterix heracliana. The sequence goes on from OY856332.1 coordinate 9,352,832, forward strand.
AAATATCATTAACTTCTAAACCGCATACTCTACCCATCAAACTGAACAACTTTTAGTATGGAAGCAAACCGAACGGAGCAAAAAAAAAATCGGGTGTCACATACATTTGAGTCGAGTAGGTATTGCAGTTTAGTATGGAACAGCAGACTTTTTTTTGTTCTGACAAGTTTGCTCCTATAGTAAAAGTTGTTCAGTTTGATAGGTAGAGTATGTGTATTAAAGGTTAATGATACTTTTCCTTACACCCTGTATCTATGTACCAATGCAGGGCAACGGCCTACATTCAAAAACGGCATATGGCGTTAGTCCACCACGCGTGCCCAATATGATAATATGCACTTCATTAAAGTCTAAAATTTTCATTAGGTAAAAACACAAATTGTTCCAAGGTTTTTCTTTTATTGAGTCCAAAGAAAAAACAAACACTTAAAGTTGGTCAAACTTTTAATTCGCTTTTTTCCGAAAAGTAAATTCACCTTCTATCTGTTTTTGTGTTCGCATTTTCCACAACCCTCTTGGTAAGTTGTCCATTGTATAATTTAATACTTCGGCATTAGCAGTTTCAGAATTTGCATGCTAGATTTAATTTGGGCATAATTTTAAGAGACCGGGGCGAAGGGTGTTATTTTAATGTGCTGCGAGAATAGAAGGGGAGTTAGAGGCTTGTTGAGATAAACTTTTGTTCTACTAAATGTAGGTTATTCGTGGTAGTGTATTTTGAGTACCTAATTCGAGTTTTGTACAAACTGGCGAAACCTTAGCCCACTGACTTAAGCTCTAGCGATAGACAAGCTTGTTCCTACAAACAGTATGTCACACAAAATGACACATTGCGGTATGTCATTGCCATACTGACGAAGTGAACTCGAGAACATCAATGCGGTGCGGGTACGCATTCAAGTGGAACATGTTGCTTCTATGAAAGGGCCTGTCTATCGCTAGAGTGTAAGTCAATGCCTTAGCCACGATTTATACAGAAGAGACGTGGTGGATAATCTAAGTAACACAATATAAACCGTATAGTACGTAGCATAGCGTCGTTTTTGTCGTTAAGGAGAATCGCGCCCGCGCTTCCAGGTGACGGCGCCTAGAGGCGCGGGCGTTATTCTCCAAACGACACTATGCTACGTACTATAAGGTTGATATTGTGTTACTTTGACTATCCGCAGCCACACGTCTCTTCTCTATAAACTGCGCCTTAGATATACATTGTATTACACGAGGCGTGGTCCAATGTCGACTGAAAGTGACGACGTTCACTGGTCAGAGTTTGGTGCGATTGAAATGTGGATATTCTATATTATTTAACATATTAATCATCTGTGTTTGGGGTGGTCCAAGTTCACATTTTGATATAATTTGTGAGATTTTGACTAATATTATCAATCGAATATTTTATTAGGTATTTGTTTTGTTCCACATGACATGCATTCTTTCAATTATTGCTTTCTTTAAAGTATACTTTAAATTTGGTTGGTGAACAAAATAAAAAAGAAACAAAAAAAGTTCGCTGTTTCAAACCAGACAAAACCAGTTCTCACCGCTTGCAGCCGGTCACGTTATAGAATAAACGTTTAAAACACAAAATCACACCATTCAAACAATTCTAATACGTATGGCGTAGAAATTAGAGTTTCATAAGGGGACTTCTTCTAGGTGAAGTAAGTAGAAACGTCGCATTATTGCCGTATCTAATCTAAACTGCTAATGCACGTGCCGCTCTCGAGTGTGATACGATATGGTGACGGTATAGATACGATATGGTGACGGTATATATACGATTTGGTGGCGGTATTGATACGATACGTCTAGAACGGTTGCTCTTTGATTTATTGATGTGGGAACTTAGGATTCTGTGATTTTTAGGGTTCCGTACCCAAAAGACGAAAACGGGACCCTATTGCCTACGTTGTCCGTCTGTCCTACCTATAAAGGGATGTATCTTTAGAACCATAGTAGCTAGACGGTTTTCACAGAATTTACGTTATTATAGCGGATTTATCATAATCATACCAATTTGAACAGCTGATCACTGGATCGATTTCAAAATTTATAATTAGGTAGGTAGGCTATATTATAGGGTCCAACTTAATATGCTGACACTTTTTTAAGATGATGACCAGACCATCAAACTGAACAACTTTCTCTGTGGGACCAACATCAAAATCGCGAAAAAAAAATCTGCGGACTCATAAATTTGGCTCGAGTAGGTTTGCAGTTTTGTATGGGACAGGTGATTTTTTTTGCGATTTCGATGTTGGTGCCATAGAGAAAGTTGTTCAGTTTGACGGTCTGATCATCCCCTTAAAAAAGTGTCAGCATATTAGGAGTACACACGGCGACACATCAAGCTACGCAAAACCAAAATAAGCTGGCCGCGCGTAGGTAGAGTAATATATATCGTCGCGCGGCCAGCTTATATTTGTTTAGCGTAGCTTGATGTGTCGCCGTGTGTACAAGAGTTGTTCATAATTTATCTTATCATATAAACATTTAATATTAAAAAAGCGTCCATAGTCCCTAAAACGAAATACCTACCTAACATATTTTCATAACCCTCTTCTTTGTACAACCCTCCCGAGTATCCGAGGGTAGGGATGTCATGGGTATGAAATCACGGATTCAGATATGGATATAATTATAATGACGATCTGATCCATTTGTTAGTATTGTAGCTAATCCATCTGCATAGCCGAGGCTCGCAAATTCAACTCGCAATTGTTAAATATATAATTTGTGTGAACATAGTTTTTTTTAAGAAATCAATTTTAATAAATGAACGCAAGCTTAGATACCGTTGATACCTAACCTATTAACTTTGCCGAATACCTGGCTATTAAGATATCCCTAAGAGCATCGACGTATAATTAAAATCAATTAGAAGGAGGAAAGGTCCTTGATCATATCTTGAGGAATGAGATATACCAGCGGTGTCAGGATCGTAGTGTGTGGCGACCTACTCTGCCTACCCCTGTGGGACAAAGTCGTGAGTAAATGTATGAAATGATGTATTATTTAGATTCTAACCATGCCAAAACGAAGCAAATATTTCAACAAAATCAGGCCTGTCTCACTCCGCACTATGTAGGTATAAAAATGTACCTACGCGGCCTAATTCAGTCGCACGCGTGACCTTAGTTTCCCGCGCCATTCGTCGATCGTCCGTCATCTTGCGTTGCTGACATCCCTTACCATTCACGCACAGAGAGTCAGATAATGAACCTTCTGTTGTACTCTTAGATGTTCCGTGACAAGATTCGTCTGAAACCGTCATAAAAGAAAATTGAAATATCCGTAACCAAAGATGAAATTTTACACTCATGCCATCACTACGTCATAGGTACCAGAGAGTTCATAAATTATGAATCTTGCGACCTGATACAATCTCTGTACGATGGGAATATTATGCCCGTGATCCTATCGCTATCCATGCGTGTGTTTTTGGATTTTGTGTTATGCTTTTTTTAGCATATTATGGTGCGTGGAATAAGTGCGTATTTATTTACATTTATTTTGCATTTTTTACAATAATACTGTTGAAAATTTGAAAGCTTAAGTGTTATAGCATAGCTTAGCATAGCATAATGCTCACGGCTATATTCCCCGAGGGGGTAGTCAGAGATATTATGAAACCTCAGAACATCCACGTTTCACCAGTAGTACCGAAACTCTGTCCAGTGTGTCGGGGGGTGAGCCCATCGCCACTTATAATGGACAGTGGGTACAATACATGCCTCGAAATTGAAGCACGCAGGTTTCCTCTCGATGTTTTCCTTCACCGGAAAGCCAGTTGTTACAAATCGTACATAAATTCCGAAAAACTCATTGGTACGAGGCCTGGACGGGGATCGAACCATCGCCTCCTGCACGGCAGGCAAGGTTACTCGCCCCTGGACCACCACGACTCTTGTTCTTTCTGAAGTGTAATGTGTTGGTTATATTTGTCAAAAAACAACTGTGAATTGAGACCACAACTGGCGGTTGGTCGTATAACCTGCTGCAGACCGACTACATGGCGAGCGATTTTAAATCCGTTGACGTAAATTATATTTTCATTTCTACGTTTTAGAGATCGTCCGAAGTTTCGTTTCACAGAGAAAATGAACGAACGAATGACTGGTTTCATAGTGACAGATTAAGCCAAAAAGACGAATGCGGGTTATATGGAAAGTGGCGTCATTTTTCTTGCCTATTTTTTGACGCGTCTATCAACCAATAAAGTTACAGTAAGTTTAAGGTATTTGCGTTTGATACACCCAAAATAATGGGGTAACGGAACGTAGTCAACGTCTGTTTACGTCTATGACATTACAAAAGTCAAACTTTCGAGTGATGACTTTACTTTTTTTCCGGATTAGGACGTGAATTCAAAAATAGCACTCTTAAGGCAAATAGCGTGTTCCTCGATGAGGAAGTCCAAAGATACTAGTTTTGTGGCGCCTTGGAAGAGGTTTTATGTTTAGCAGTTGAATATGACAGGACAGGTGACATTAAATGGTAATGTGTACAAACAGCCTAAAAAAAGTTCGTGGCTTGAAATATCCAGAGAGTATAGTTTTCTGGAAATGTTCAGAATGTATATTTGTATTACTGTTTTGGGACTAAGTGTTAATTATTCAACGTCCACCACGTCAGAGGCCGTAAGGCGGTTTGAATAAACTCTGACACCAGGGCTTTGCAGCCCACTCGATAAGAAGAAGTTAATTATTCAATAGTGAAAAAAAAAGAACAAAAAATAACATTTATTGAAAACATTGTGTACGCTTAAAATGAATAATAATTCGATATACATGAAACAATTCATAAATCAGAAGAAACACCGAATAATAGCTAAAAAAGGTGATTTATATGAAGCGAAGCAATATTAGATATTTTTCACGTGGACAGCATATAAAATTGATTACTTTCGAACGAGCGAGCAAAAAATTTAATCCAATCTTTTTGAAATTTAAAGTATTTTTTTAAAAAGTTTGCAGAACATTTTTTTTGATGTCGTGTTTTTATTTTGACACTAGAGCTTACCCGCAACTTCGTCCGCACATATTATCAATATCAGATTTTAAGTCAGATCATAAGCTATCGAACAAAAAAGTTTCATCAAAATAGGTATTGTAGTTTTTGCCTGATGCTGTTACAAACATACAAACAAACAGACCGACAAAAATTCTTAAAAGGTTGATTTGGAGTCCATACCTAAAAACCATATTATCGTAATCTTTTTCATGTAAATATCTTCAAGGTACAGTACACACTTTCTGTAACAGTTTTATAATAGTTAATATTTATGAAAGTGAAACTATAACCCTTGAGGGAAGAGGACATTCTAATCATTATTTTCAGTAAATCCACATTTTACTCAAAACTCATACTCAACCTATTTCTAATGTGACGTTACGCGAATATGAAATTTTGCGTCAAGATGACAACTTGTGAATGTGGCATTATGCGACTGATCCTTTAAAAGCATCACGTCACAATTCCCGAAACACTAATTAAACATCTAATTTTAAAAACTCGGCGGAAACGTTGACACTTGTCATTCATAAATCATAATTAATCGAAACGCAACTGACGTCAGACAAAGATTAATTACATCTCGTTAGGACAGGAGTTTTGTGTCAAAATCAATACCAGTACAAAAGCCAAGTTTTTGGTGGTCAATATTGCACTTTAGGTGTAAGTGAAAGAGTGAGTTTTAGATTGACGTATATTGACTGTAAGTAACTTAGAAAACTTAGTAATTATTGGTGTAAACGACAGTTTGAAGCTTCAAATTAGGTGATTGATTTATAATATTTGTTATAAATTAAATACGTTACAAATTCAGAAATCGATCAAGAATCAAGAAATAAATCTGAAAGTGTCTCAGCTTTCTACTTTTCAATAAAACAGGTGATTTATAAAAAAAAATCTACATAAATTGAATGGTATTGAAAATTAATAAATCTTTACTATTGGTGCGTGCCATATAAAATTTTAAAAACTTTTCTCCAATTTACTATAAATTAAAAGTTAGTATAAGAATGTGCAATATTATAAAAAAAAACTATTTTATTAAACAAAATCTGCAAAATCTGGAATTTTATTTGTTTAGTTCTAAAACACAATAATATAATGGATATAGAAAAACTGTTATCAGATTTTATTTTCATAAAAACTCTAAGTAACTTTAAGTTGCTGATGTTCTAAAACCATGATTAACTCAAACAAATAATTTCAGTTAGTTTTTCTACGAAAACATGTTCCCAGCTAACTCTACCGTTGATCATATGATACAAACGTCAACGTAAGTGCAACACAATTTGAACCTCTTTCATATTACAATATGACCATAACCTTAGCTGGCGAGTGTACTTGTACCTGGTCCCAAGCTCCTCCTATTTCATGTGAGACAAGCTTACATCGACGCTCCACTATCTAGATTCAGATTTGAGATCTAGACTTAGGTTTGTGACGTCACGATAAGAATATTTTTGCTAAACTATAGCGAATGGTTTTAATCTCAATTAAAGTTTGTTGAATATTTTTTTTATTTTTCGTTTATTGAAGTAATCAACAGCGTTACAAACCAAGTGTTCAGAAGAAATAGTGAGCTTAAGATAAGGCCAATAATAGATTACTCTTAATTAAAAAAGTTAATGCAAACGTGGCAAAACAGATAGCAATAAATGCAGGTTTACAGGTCTATTGGAGTACATAGATACTTAAGCAGGTAAGTAGGATTTATTATTCATAGGTATTTAATTATACGCAAAATACTACAGCGTCATAAAAAAAAAAAAAATTTTAGATTGCATAGGTATGAGATGGAGCAGTAATTAATATTATTATCATTGCAGGCGAATTTGAAAGTCTATGTGTGTGTGTTTGCGAATGCTAGTGTAGTTTAGTTTTTACGTGTTTGTGTTTTTGATAGTTTTAGTGCTTAGGTTAGTGCGGGTATAAGTATGAGCGTAGAAGAGTATTTGAGCGAGAGAGTAGGTATAAGTATAATAGTGTGTGTGTTCTGGTAGGTAAAGTAGATAAAAATATATGTATACTGGGTGTTACAAAAGTAAAAATTAACATTTAAAACTTTTAAGGGGGTTGTTTAGAACATCAAACTGAACAACTTTCAGGATGGGACCAACATCGAAATCGCGATAAAAAAATTCAGCTGTCCCATACATTTAGCTCGAGTAGATTTGTAGTTTAGTATGGAACATCCGATTTTTTTTTCACGATATCGATGTTGGTCCTATAATGAAAGTTGTTCATTTTGATGGTCTTTTCAGGTTTAGACTCTTAAATGTTTACTTCTATTTTTGTAACATCTTGCATATTTATTTATTTTTACGGTTATTTGAAATTACAACCGCATCGGAACTTATCATGACAATAGCTACATAACCGAAACCGAGACCGAAACGTATGAAAAACTGATTGTTTTTTTTTTTCAATTTAATTTTTTGTCCTTTGTCTCATGTGAATTTTGTTCAGTTTGATGGTCTCAAACAGCTCCCAAAGTTATACAAGCATACTTACTATGTAAAATTTTAGTTACTTATTTATTAGTAACGTTTTGAAATTCTTAATCCAGATTATGATTGAGAAACATCCATTACAGCCTATAAATATAATATTCGTTTTGATAAATAGGCTCGGTCTCTATAGACTATATTTCTATACAAACAATTTGCTTTTAGAATAAATTATAAACACTGAACTCACCTGGGACGGCAAGGGTTGAGAGTTCGGATACAGTAGAGGGCATAAATTTGCGTGATTAAAAAGAGTGTTAACTCTTTCATGAATTAAATGACATTTATTTTCATGAAACAGGTGTGATTGGCGCAAGACTGAGAAGGATGGCGTAATGGGGAAGAGGCAGCAGAACGGGCTGATGATGATCAGAGTCTAATGCTGATTGAATGTATACACCGTGGATCCGGGGTCATTTTGAAACCAGAACTGGGTTTTTCAGGCCATTGAGCGTGGTCTTGCCAAGACAAACCAAAATGGTTTAATGGCATGAATTAGTTGTAAGTAAAGTTTAAGTTTTATTACAAAATAAAAAATAAAAAAAACTGAACAAACTGTTCACTAAAAATTAAAAAAACACGAAAAAATCATAGTAAAAAAGTCAAGTTTATCACGGTACGTAATTCAACACGTTCCAACTGGATTGCAATAATTCGAACTGAAATTGAATAATGATTGAACTGTTTTAAAGCATGATCGGGCCCCAAATGTTAATATAAGTAAGTAATAGCCTGTACAGTATCCCACTGCAGGGCAAAAGCTTTCCATTACGAATAAGGGTGAGAGATTCGTTAATATGAAGAGTGTAAAAAGGTGGATTTACAACAAACATCAAATGGAACATCTTTTAGTATGGGGCCAACACAGACATCGATAATAATATATAAAAAACAAAATACAGAAATACACCGACCATTTCATTTCATCGAACTGTATGAAATACATTTTCTATGAAATACACATTAGTTACACTTTCTAAATTTGATACGGGCGCGTCTGCATAACAATTCTAGGTGATTCTAGTTCATTCTGAGATAGTTTATAAAAAATACAGGGTGTAACGGACAGCCCTCCGCAGACTGAAACGGTGAACTCAGACCATCAATTTGAACAACTTTCACTATGGAGCCTACCTCAGGAAACGCGAAAAAAACATCTGATCCATACAAAACTGCTCTACCTACCAGACTCATTCCTCGTATGAAATAGCTTTTTATCGCGTTTCCTGAAGTAGGCTCAATATTAAAAGTTGTTCAGTTTGATGGTCTGAGTTCACCGTTTCAGTTTTTGCAAAACCATTCGATCACCACACATCACCTGTTTAAAAACTACAGACTTTAAAAAGATTTAAAACGCTGTTAAAACCCTCTTTTAAAATACGAAAATAGGAAAGCGTATATACAGCATACATCAATTCGTTACAAGCTATCCACAATTTATTAGCGACACTCAAAGTACCATTTAGTGAAACGACATAAAAAATTACGTCCCAAAAACGTGCTGCCGTTGAAATAAATAAAAAGGTAAAACTTTTTACAAGTGTGGAGGGCTCCGTATATAATTATGTTTTTTTATATTATGCGTGAGTGAACATGGTTTTAGGGTTCCATAGTCGAACAAGGAACCCCTATACTTTCCATTCTGTCTGTCTGTCTTAAACTTCAGCAGTGGCTTACAGTTGGAGCAAATAACTGTATCGTAACCAATATACATATTAATCTATGCTGTATCGATTGTCCCGAGCTCATTAGCAAAATTCAATTTCGTGTAACAACATTCAATTCAGACAACAAATACTATTTTCATTCCATATATTATGCCGGTACGGGAAGCGTTGTCCAATATTTAGAACATAAAGGTAACAGGAATAGAGCAACAAACATGAGTTGTCAAACTCAACCTTTGTTGTCAACCTTTTTTGGATGTTTTTTGGAGACTATTCGCAGGCAAAACTTCGAATATTGTCTAGAATTCTGAGGCTAACGTGAAATTGTGGATAAATTAATGAAGTAGTGTCAGTATATTTCATTAAATTATCTACGATAGCAATTTAGATTCCTTCGCAATTATTCACGGAAACCGAATTGTAAAGGGCTTTGAACATTTTGGCATAGTGGTAACCATAATTTTGCAGGAATTTCGGAAATTTTTCAAAAATGCGGCGGACCCTGAAATATACGTATATCGATAGAGGATGTATAGACGAACATAAAATGTCCTATAATATATAGTCCTAAAGTGCAACGTTTTCGAGATAATACATGTTAAAGATCTTGTGTATACAGGGTAAAAATAAATATTTAAAACTCTTAAGGAGGTTGTTTAGACCATGAAACTGAACAACTTTCACTATGGGACCAACATCGAAATCGCGAAAAAAAAACTGATATCCCATATATTATATTTTAGCTAGAGTCGATTTGTAGAGTATGGAACATAAATTTTTTTTTTCGTGATTTCGATATTGGTCTTATAGTGAAAGTTATTCAGTTTGATGGTCTAAACCACACCCTTGAATGTTTATTTGTATTTTTGTAACACCTTGTACCTATACTATACGCGAAAAAAAATCAGCGGTCCCATACAAAACTGTTATACCTACCTGACTAAAATGTATGGGACACCAGACTTTTTTTTTGCGTTTCCTGAGTTAGGCTCCATAGTGAAAGTTGTAAGAAAAACATTTTGAGGAAACCAGCATACGATGAAAAAGAAATTCCGATGCGTATATGAGGTCTACCGCACCGCATTGTGCACGCGTGGTGGACTATCGTACATACACCCTCCATGAGGGTAGGCCTGTGCCCAGCAGTGGGTCGTAGGTGGTGGACGTTTGGGGTGGTTAAGTATCTACCTCCTAGCGGTCCACCCCGGACAACGCCGCCACCACAGACTACCAAGTTTGTGGTGACGGCTGAACGATCCCCCACAGCGGTACTAGGCTCCGCAAGGAGCCGCCTGGCTCGCGCCCACCCTCCTGCTGGAGTCTTGCGCCAAACAGCTTGCTGCATTCCGTCGGTGTGCAGGAGTGCCAGTGCCATTGGGGAATGGGAGAAAGTCAGCTGTGCTGTTCGGAATCGGTCTTGGCCTCTGAGCAACACTGTACCGGGAAACTCATTCTGGAGGGTAGCGGGATCCAAAGCACGGTGACAGTCGTGGGCCGACCGCAGTTAGTAGGGGGCCCAAGTAGTGCGCTCGCCACGTGTGAAAGGCTGCCCCACTGCAGCCTTGGCGACTGGAAGGGAGGACCCGGTGGCCATTGCAGGGGGGTTCGGACGTCCCTGCAGTCTACAAGTGAGTTTCCCATCAGTCAGTCGAGCCCAAGAGGTCCATCTGGGTATCTGAGGAGCGTATCTCGGCGGAGCGGAGCTTATTTTTCTGGGGGACTTAAATGCCCACCACAGCGAGTGGCTGTTCCTGTTCCAGAAAACTAACCATGCTGGCAGAGAGACGCGCAAGTTTGCGTTATCGCTAGATATCACCCAGCTGGTGAATCAAGCAACGCGGGTAACGGATGTCGATGGCCATACGCCCAATTGTTTGGACCTTCTGCTGACATCAGATCCAGACAAGCACTCAGTATCGGTCTTTGCACAGACTGGCATCTTACCCTTCTGGTAGTAAACAGTTCTGGTCCCTTTCAAAATCGGTCGAATCCAATTTCTACCGTCCCCCTTTGCCTCCCATGCAGAAACCTTTTGGGCCCTTTGCCTCCCATGCAGAAACCTGGTGGGTTGCTGACTGAGAAAGCGAATTTATTTGCTTCTCTGTTTAGAAGCAATTCACGTTTGGACGCTCGTGCCAAACAGCCACACATGCCGGAGATGACAATAAACACGAAAGAGGTCCGCAAAGCATGGCGTAGCCTGCATGTGAATAAGGCCAGTGGTCCTGATGGAATACCTGCAAGAGTGCTGAGACATTATGCGCCTGAGTTGTCTCCTGTTTTAACACGCCTGTGTCGCCTCTCTCTCAGAACAATAACGATTCCGAAGAAGGGCATTCGTTCCGACCCCTGAAACTACCGACCTATAGCCATCACTTCCATTCTCTGTAAAGTAATGGAAAGAGTACCTACTTAACAGTAAGTTGCGGACATACCTAGAAGATAATGATCTACACAGTGATCGTCAATATGGCTTTCGCCGGGGGCGATCGACTGGGGATCTTCTTATGTCAAACTCAAACTCAAAATAATTTATTCAATATAGGAGCCTGAAGCACACTATTAAACGTCAATTCTTTTTTAAGTTACCACCGCTTCGGAACGTGTTGTCGCTGTAGAGAAGATGCGGCCAGAAACTCTACAGCATAACACGACTTAATACTATTACAATATAAATTCTTACGCTAAGGTTATTTAAACAGTAATACATAGTCTATTTAATTAAATTAATAATTGATGTATGTCACGCACTAGTGGGGCGAGGCCATCGAGAAACACAGCGAAGCACTAGTTGTGTAACTTGACATCGCGAAGGCCTTTGACAGGGTATGGCACGCTAGATTGCTGAGCAAGCTTCCTGCTTATGGCATCCCTGCTGATCTCTGCAGCTGGATATCTGATTTCTTGAGTGAACGGTCGATTAGAGTTGTCATTGACAGCTGCTCAGAGATCGGAAGACCTCATGGCAATTGATGCTGGGGTTCTTCAGGGGTCTGTTCTCACTGCGAGACTTTTCCTGCTACACATCACTGACCTCTTTGTGTCAGGTATTGTTGGGTATGCAGATGACAGTACTGTCACAGAGAGATATCTATCCGGCGTTGGGGCCAGTGGGGATGAAATACGTTCGCAGAGGGAAGCCATGGTGGAGCGGACAAACTTGACTTTAAGTCTTGCCTCCCAGTGGGGTGACAATAATCTAGTCAACTTCAACGCCACCAAAACACAGGCTTGTCTGTTCACCGCCAAAAGGATTCTGGCTCCTACTTTCCGGGGTAGGTAAATCTGTTCCTGTTTCCGACAGTCTTTAGCTTCTGAGCATGGGTTGACTACGAAACTCAACTTCGGCGCTGACATCGAGTCTAAGGCTCAAAGTGCAGCCAAAAAGCTGGGCATCTTAAACAAGGTGAAGCGGTACTTCACTCCTGGACAGCTCTTAATGTTGTATAAAGCTCAGGTCCGATCGTGTATGAAGTATTGCTGCCACATGTGGGATGGCTCAGCTAAGTATCAACTAGAGGCTCATTGGCGACAGTAATCTGGTTGGTGGAAACCAAGCTTCATAGCCTAGCCGCCGCAGAGTAGCCTGCTTGTCGGTCTTCTACAGATTGTACTTCGGTGAGTGTGCACCAGAGCTGCATGAGCTCATCCCGCCTTCCCCTTTCTACTATCATTGGACTTCCAGACGCACCGCGGGATACCACCCCTTCTTGGTTGATGTTTATGATACCTCATACCTACCTAGGTACACGGACCTGAAAAAAAAACCTGACGTAATCAGCTCGTCTAATCACGAGCGAAGCACCCATTTATTTTTATGTGCGTTCTGACGCGGTACAAAATGGTGGCGGGTTGTAGGACCTAAGCCTAGAACTGGTGCATCTGTGTGAGTGTAGGTCCCTTGTAGAACAAACGAATATGTAGGACCTTGCATGCTCATGCTTCACATTTTTTTAGTGTCACATTACGTCCGCCTTTTTTGTCAAGTCCGTGCTTAGGTATAAAGGTTTTTTATTACACCTTTCTCTTTTTGGTGAAAAAAATACAGCGGTAGGTAGGTACTTTATTTCGAAAAAAGTTCTCATTAATTTTTTTGTTATTTTAATTAAATTGTAATTGCAATTAAGAAAAACATAGACTAGGACATGATTAAAATATATTCCATATGGACATAGCCCAAACAAACATTTATTTCATCTGTTGAGGTACTAGCAAATACAACCTGCACGACGACGCACTACACACTGCCAGTATTTTTTTTTTTTTTTGCCTCTTACACTGCCAGTATAAGTTGACCGCGAAGTATGCAGCGCGTCGTGAGGCCTATTTGTACTTACACACAGCGACACATCAAGCTGTTCAAAACCAAAATAAGCTGGCCGCGAGCAGGTTTAGGTTGCATGACGTATGAGTCGTTGCGCGGCCAGCTTATTATTTTGGTTTTGTATAGGTTGATGTGTCACCGTGTGTACGTGTATACCAGCACAGATGAAATAAATGTTTGCCATTAATACAGGAACTTTTTTCGAAATAAATTATCATCAATAAGTACCTACCTACCACGGTATATTTCTCATACTGGGTATTACAGAAAGGTGTCATAGAACTTGTTTATGCCAAAAACATTTTCTATTCCATACATCTTCTTCTTCTTATCGTGTGGACAAGCCCTGGTGTCAGAGTTTTTTCAGACCGCCTTACGGCCTCTGACGTTGTTTTTATATAACGAATAATAACCACCAGAGATAGTAACTTGGACCAACGGCTTATCGTGCCATCTGAAGCACGGAATCATCTTTCTTTTCAGGCAATCAGGTGATTCAGCCTGCATTATCCTAACCAACTGGGGAAAAACGCATAAAGTGACATATCACTAGGTGTCCCCCATGGGAATCGAACCTGCGACCTCCGTGTCAAGATCCCAAGTCTTATAACCATTGGACCACGGAGATTGGTATTGGAGGAAAATGTGTTAGGATTTTTATCTATACAAGATACTTAACATGGATTATCTCGAAAACGTTGCACTTTAGGACTATATGTTATATGACATTTTATGTTCGTCTATAGATCCTCTATCGATATACATAGGTTTCAGGGTGCGCCGCGTTTTTGAAATTCCCGAAAATTTATGGTCATCACTATGCCAGCCTCCCATACAAAGAGGTTCAATGGCCTTTAATTGGTGACTAAAAAAGGGTCCTATTGCCTCGCGTCAACGTATCTCTTTCTATTATATATTATACAGTGGTGCCGCTAGGTACATCTCGCTCACTCAGCTGTATGTTCCTCTATTCCTGGTATAATACCTTTATGATTTAGAATGTGTTCGAGATTCAATGAGTTCTTTACTGACATAGACATTTTTTTTAACAGTTTGTATTAAATAGAAACACAGTTATTTCAATACTTAGATCACTCAAAAATAAAACAAAAATAAAAATGAAATGCCCAGCCTTCCCTTATTTTTTAAACATTTTGAATCGATATTTGCATGAAGACAGATAGTAGTAACCTGAATACAGAAATACGGTTTCTAACTAATAATATTTTTCTTTTAGATTTCTTTGTTTTCTCGACGTTTTGGCTCTATAGTGACAGTTGTTCAGTTCGACGGTCTGAAGCACCTCTTTAGGTATTACAGGGTGTGTTGTTACCTACCCATGTAACGAAATGGTTTTTTCACCTTACAAGCTCGGAAAGAATCTGTTTATCATTCGAAATCTGAGTGCAAAAGTGCATTTTATCCGCTAGCATGGAAAGAGTTTTTAAAATTCGAATCTTTCTATTAAATATTTTTCTTTAAGTACCGCCTTATTGCGCCACAAAAAATATTTTTTTTCTTGCATACAGCCAGCTATTTCCTCGCCGTTGTGAGTGTGTTGCGCTCGGCAGCAAAGTTATTCTGCGTCTCGTACCGTTGAAACCTTTGCTGCACTCAGGATTCTATATTTGAACTCGCTTCACTCGTGGTTCAATCTTAGAGTACTTTGCTTGCTCAGGTTTCAATACAAGTACTCGCGCCAAAAACAACTTTGCAGCCTAGCATAACGAATAACTATTTAGTACTCAAGTGAAGTGTCGATTTCTGTTAGCTCTTGTAACGTGGAATAAAATCCCCATACAATGCTTGTATTTCGAGATAATAAATGCGCTCAAAGTCGAAAACAGAGCGTACCTATTATTTTGGCCGGTAAATTTTTTTTTATAAGTATAATTACATAAATAAATAAACGAAAGACTTCGTATATAGTTTCTCCGGAATCAAATGAATCTGATGCTAGATATTTTTTTTAATTTCACTCGTTTTAATAATTTCAGACTCGTAGTCCTACCAATTATATCCTTCTAATGGTATTCTTTTCGGGTGGAAACGTCATGTCTCTCTCAGATCGTCTATTTCCATTATCTTGCCACCTCTAACGCGCTGGCTGATGCGCTCATTAGGTCCTCCTCTCCACTTTGTGGTCCGCCTGTATAGACAGTTAGGTGCTGGGTGGTTTGTTGTAGTCCGCATTTGCATAAAGTGCTGTTTCGAGGGATAATTCCCCATTTAGTCAGATTATCCTTGGTCCTGCCTATTCTAACCCGCAGGCGGTTCTAAAGTCTTTTAACTCGCAATATGTTTTAGTTTATATGGGCGAAAGGCTAGCCAACTCTCACCACTTGACACGTTATTTGATCATGCAAATTAAATTGCTAAGTAAATCTGAGCATTGCTACAACTATGCTACAACTATTATTTTCTCCCCTCCGGACGGAAAGCGTCAATTTTCGTCCCGCTGCGCTAAACGAAGTTGTCGCTTTCCACCTCCGTCGAGGTGAAAAACAGTATACTAACCTCGGATAGTAAATAAGAAAGCCTCGGATCACCATGTTTACAAATTACATGATATCTGAGACCTTTCTTACTTTACTGTCCTCGGTGTGTTATCTACTATAAACAGTATGTTGGTAGTTGTAGCAATGTTTCTGATCACCCCGAAAGTGATTATTGTTTTAGAAAAACGAATTTATGTTTTAGAAAAACGTTTCATTTGCTAGAGCCTAAAATTCAACATTCTTGTTCTCTTGCGCGCCTAGAGACATATCTGCGCGCCTTATAGAGTCCACTAGCGATAACAGGGCTGGCGTTACCTTCGTCATCGCATAATCTTAGCGATTCAGAGGGGGAATGCTGCCAGCGTTCTAGGGACCGTGTTTCAGAAACACTGTTCATTTGCTAGAGCCTAAATTTCAACATTCATGTTCTCTTGCGCACCTAGAGACATATCTGCGCGCCTTATAGAGTCCACTGGCGATAAGAGGGCTGGCAGTTACCTTCGTCAGCGCATATGCTTAGCGATTCAGAGGGTGAATGCTGCCAGCGTTCTAGGGACCGTGTTTCAGAAACACTGTTCATTTCCTAGAGCCTAAAATTCAACATTCTATTGTTCTCTTGCGCGCCTAGAGACATATCTGCGCGCCTTATAGAGTCCACTGGCGATAAGAGGGCTGGCAGTTACTTTCGTCAGCGCATAAGCTTAGTGATTCAGAGGGGGAATGCAGTGCTGCCAGCGTTCTAGGGACCGTGTTTCAGAAACACTGTTCATTTGATAGAGCCTAAAATTCATTTTTTTGTTCTCTTGCGCGCCTAGAGACATATCTGCGCGCCTTATAGAGTCCACTGGCGATAAGAAGGCTGGCAGTTATCTTCGTCAGCGCATAAGCTTAGCGATTCAGAGAGGGAATGCTGAGGAGGAGGAGGAGGTTTATAGATTGTAGGTATAGGAATTGACGAAGCTTGTTGCAGATATACGGGTGTATTTATTGATGAAACGATTTGTGGATCTGAGTGGTTTGTTTTCTGTGACGAAGCCTGTGGTGGATACGCACTTTGTTTTTGTTACATTTTAGTTAAATACAATATTATTTATGTACATTCTTATAGTCCATCTTAATGTACATTCTACGTTAATTTAGAAATCTCCTATCAAACTCAGCTTTAATTCAACAAAATATCTTATTTGTCATTGAATACAGTGCTATTAGAATCACATTTATTATTTCGATTGTACAGAGATAATTATTTCGATGCCAAAAACCTCTAATCACCTCGCGTAACTGATTTATTATTAGAACAAAATAATTAATGAATCGTTCGGTATCGTGTATCTCATTATCATAAAACAATCAAGTACTTAACTATCTCATTATTCGTTAATGATAATCCTTAGTGTATACTACGTATTCACACGACACGATTTTTTTCGCACAAAAGCTTCTTCAGAAGCTTAATGAAATTTTAAATTTGAGTACAGTCCCATGAAGTTCATTATTAAATCCCACGATGAGAACAGAATCGATGCGAGCGCGACGCGTTTGCAACTAGTGGGAGACGCGTGCGTTATGCGTGCGCGATGCGTGCGCGATGCGTGCGCGATGCGTGCGCTGAGGGAGTTAAAGCACAGGTTTAAGTAAAGTCCCCTGCTGCGTTTTTCTGTCTTTCTGTCCTTTATGGCTTTGGCTAATCTCAGAAACTAACGAAGGGATTTGATACGGTTTTCACTAATAGATAGACTGATTCACGAGGAAGGTTTGTATACCGTGTGAAATTTGGTTTTAGTGTTCAGTCTACGAATCCTTAACAATTATATTTGAGGATCACAACGTATGCGAATGGCAAAGGCAGTAAATTAGAGTTTTACGCCGTTTGCTCGATTACTTTTAAAGATTGTATTTTACAGCAAACGCCAAGAGACCAGAAGAAACGAAACAGAATATAGGGGAGGTCAGCTCAAAGTGGTTACCTTAACTTTGAACAAAGATAAAACGAACTTGGCTATTGATATTTAATAAGGTCTTGGTACTAATTGTAGCAGAATTTAATATGGTATTGTTATAATAATTATTGTTATTATTGTAATTGTTGTTATTGTTTTAATAATAATTATTATAAGAATACCATATTAAATTCTGCTACAATTAGTAGCAAGACCTTATTAAATATCTATTGCCAAGTTCGTTTTATCTTTGTTCAAAGTTAAGGTAACCACGTTGAGCTCACCACCACTATATTCTGTTTCGTTCTTTAATAATATTATAACAATACCATATTAAATTCTGCTACAATTAGTACCAAGACCTTATTAAATATCTATTGCCAAGTTATGCAATGCGATTTCACTTATGTCTGCAAATAATTTCTCAGTAAGCAAATTACGAAACCCTTATGAATAACCGCTTTGCCCGATGGCCTAACAGAACAGGTTTTGGGCACAGGCGGTCTCGTATAATTTTTTAGAAAATTCTGGAAAATGATTATTTGGTGTCAGTATGTCCATACGTTGAAGCGCTCGTTGGCGTAGTGGAGCTTCGGTATTGGAAACGATCACCGAAGTTAAGCAACGTCAGGTCCGGTCAGTCTTTGGATGGGTGACCGTTTAGTGGTATTTCACCTCGAGCGTTTCCGTGCTTCGGAAGGCACGTTAAGCAGTTGGTCTCGGATAGTTCCGTCAGATGGCGTTGTAACTGTTCGTTAAGTCAAGTCAGAGGCCTATTGGCGGCTTGAAAATTCTCTGACAGCAAGGTGACCACTAACTTGCCTCCACCAACATGCACTGGGCCCGCGTGGTGGAGTATGGCCCACTCCCTCTCACCCTTATTCGTGAGAGGAGGCCTTTGCCCTGCAGTGGGATTCTACAGGCTATAACTTACTTATGTCCATACGTCATAATGTAAAATACCATAATATGATATAAACAGGTAATATTTATTTTAAAACCCAACTTAACATAATTTTAACAGTAATCGAAACATAATTATACTTAAATTAATTTCAACAAACAAAATCTTTTCTTCTCGTGTCATTGATGCTTTATCTCAAGACGCCTGCTTAGTTTTTTTCTATAGTTGTTCACCAATATACTGTCATTCAACTAACCGCCTTGCCCTAACCGCTTTGCCTTTTTCAGCCATTTCGTTTTCATCGAAACCTTATAAGAAATGTTTTACCACATATTCCAATAAATATTACAGAAATACTGCAAGTCTCCCAAAGTAGATACGTACATAAGCTAGAAAAACTCATTGTTTACGTCATAGCATGTGGTCCGTGCGGATTCGAACTCGGACGTCGAGTTTGAGTTTCCATAGGTCTCCGCAACGCGCCACCGACTCTCCTATGCTCCTGTATGATTGTAGCCGGGACCAACGGCTTAACGTGCCATCCGAAGCACGCAATCATCTTTTTTTTCTACAACTGCAACATTTACAACATAGATACAAAAAGAATACGAACTTACTGTACCTAAAACGGATATTTATACACTTCCCACATACAAATATAGTTAACAAAACAAAATGATCAAAAAGATATACGAAGAAGTTATTTGATACAACTTTTCCTTCAATAAAATATTCCAAACTTATTTATATTATAAAAGATCAAAAGACAGGAGGACATTAAAACGCTTTCATGTTTTTATCGTTAAAATAAAAAAAGTGACAAAAATAAACCCTCAACACTTATTTCTAATGGCCTCAAATTATGTTTTTAAATAGCTTGTACAAAACTGTCTCTAACCTTATATTTTACTTTAATTGACTAAAACAGTGCTACTACGGTATTAGTGTGGCGTTACTATTAGTCTATTGCTAACTCACTTTTATCTCACCGATCTCCGCACTCACTGATACGCCGCACAGTCCTAGCAATGTCCCATGCCGAGGTTTGTACCTTTCTGGGTGCCTTAGGCTAGTTGTTTCTGTATTCACTGATTATAATGACCTATTAGGACACTTCAGCGTCACTGATAGGGTGGTCGTTTCCCTGATTCTTCCTGAACAGCACTGTATTAGTTTATTACGTACTTATCACTTTAAAAAAAAAAAAGAATTTCTAGAAATTTAAGCAATTTTATGTCGATAATGTAACGATTTTTGACTATCATACAAAAAAATATCGGGATAACAGCTTAAAAATGTATCATGCATAGGCTCAAAAACTACTTTGGGTTGCATGACTACCAAAATTGTATGTGAAAGAGATGTGTCGAGCTCGGAAAAGACATTAATATGCACGGAGAAAAAAACATGAATATGACATGGTTGTAATGGAGCAAACCGATCGGAGCAAAAAAAATCAGCTTTTGCATACATTTGACTTGAGTAGGCATTGATTTTTTTTCTCTGATGGATTTGCTCCCATAGTAAAAATTGTTCGGTTTGAAAAATAGTCAAAGCATCTACATTTACGCTCCGTGTACATCTAAGCATTTTATTTATTCCAAATTATTATCAGGGTTCCGTCGTCGAACAAGGAATTATAGTTTTGTCCATTTATCTCTGCATGTCTGTTTGTCTGTATAAATATGTTTTTTTCATGAAAATCAAGTGAGTTTTATGTGAGTTGCAGTTCAGTGGTTGCACTGTAGTTCTTTTAGTCGAAAAAACACACGACGTTTGTGTAACAAACCACCACGTCCATTTTATGTTACTGTAAACATTTTCTAAACATATACACTAATTAATTTTGTATTTTTTCTTCAAAAGTTGAGTTCTTAAAATTATTGTGATGTTTAAATTTTGAGGATGAAAGTTATTATAGCCATTAGAAAAAAACGGACATAAGCATATCGATGTCAGACTCGCCCATGACAGGGTTCCGTAGTCATTATTATGAAAAGTTTGTCCAATAATAGCTTAGATAAAAGTTAAGGAATCTTCCAAGGCATCTTCTTCTTATCGGGTATTTTAGCTCTAGTCGATTTGTAGAGCATGGAACATCATTTTTTTTTCGCGATTTCGATATTGGTCCCATAGTGAAAGTTGTTCAGTTTGAAGGTCTAAACCACCCCCTTAAATGTTTATTTGTATTTTTGTAACGATTGTATTGTAAAATAATTTCATATTTTTACTCCAGATTATCAATATTTTAGAGGGGGCACTCTGTTTTCGATTTTGAGCGCATATATTATCTCGAGATACAAGCATTGTAATGACTAAATTGCTATGGTGTTTTGTTCCACGTTACAAGAGTTATCTAACGACACCCCATTGTCAGTTCTTCGGCAATTATGACCAGCCCATTGCCACTTCAGCTTCCTAATTTTCTGAGCTATGTCAACCATTTTAGTTCTCTGACGTGTCGTCTCATTCCTGATGTGATGTCTCAGAGAAAAACTATAGCAAATACCATTTTCCATAGCTCGCATAGACTTAAATATATGTTGGTATTTATATCTACATTTTTGTAATTGCATTATCATAAATAGATGTAATAAATAATTTCATATGAACAGACAAGCACATTCAGTTAATGTTGCCATCAATTCGAGTCTGTCCGTCCGTTTAGTTAGTGCTTAACATCAAAAAGATCTCAAGTCAAGCGAAAATACACGTTGTAATAAAGTAAAAACCTAAATGCGCGTCCAGATGAAGAACAAAGATGGTATGGAGTCGATAAAAAAACATTCATCTAAGAATTTATAATACTTATAAACAATTTACAAACAAATTAAAGATTGAAAAATTTGTCTCGGGCGGGACTTGAACCCACGCTCTTCCAAACCGGGGAAACGTGCTAACCAATTACACCACCGAGCCCACTACCCAGAGAACGAAATTTTCAATCTGTTACGTCTTAAGGGGACGTGCGCGCCATCTACTGGAATTATTACAACCAACCAACTTGCAAGTCAAGCATTACAACTTGAATTCATACAATTGACACAAGTAACAGATTGAAAATTTCGTTCTCTGGGTAGTGGGCTCGGTGGTGTAATTGGTTAGCACGTTTTCCCGGTTTGGAAGAGCGTGGGTTCAAGTCCCGCCCGAGACAAATTTTTCAATCTTTATTTGATTCGAAATAGCACAACATGGCTGTAACATGTTTATAATCAATAATTTACAAACAATCTTACAATAAACAAATCTCCACATGTGTCGTAAAATAAGTCAACACGTAACCAATCATAATGCGGCGATAAGCATAAGCATAAGCATAAGCATAATATAATGCTCACGACTATATTCCCCGAGGGGGTAGTCAGAGATATTCTGAAACTTCATAACATCCACTTTTCACCAGTAGTACCGAAACTCTGTACAGTGTGACGGGGGGAGAGCCCGTCGCCACTTATAATTAACAATACATGCCTCAAATTGAAGCATGCAGGTTTCCTCACGATGTTTTCCTTCGCCGAAAAGCCAGTGGCGTTACAAATCGTACATAAATTCCGAAAAACTAATTTGTACGAGTCGGCCTCGGGGATCGAACCATCGCCTCCTGCACGGCAGGCAAGGTTATTCGCCACTGGACCACCACGGCTTGCTTACGAATGCGGCGATAGGAATGCCATATAATATCAATGCGTTTTTGTAACTTATGTACATACTCCACTATGTGACCGTGTCATTTTTCTATACGTACTATACCCACTGCTCTCAAAGGCTGAAGGAAAATATGTTAAGGAAACCTGCATTCGCTAAAGAAAAAATCCAGCATAAACGTATACAGGGGTTCCATTTCTGTAAAGGTTGTTTGAAATTTATGATACTGAACAACTTTCTCCAAGTAATACAAGGGAAATTCGTAAAAAAATTTCATCTTTTCATACAAACTTTGATTTGATTGACAGCTGATTACATTTTAGATGGTAGTCAAATTGTGTTTTGCTAATTTCCTACAGGTTGTTTGAAAAAGTTGTTTAGTATCCTGAGTACAAACACTCATAAAAGAACAACTGTATACACTAACACCCTGTACCTATGTAAGCAACATTTCACATTACACCCATCCCTTGGAGATTGAAAATTAATCCCGCACTAAGTTAGGCACACGTGACATCAGAACAAATAAATCAAACGGCATTCCAACACAGCACTGTAACTAATTCCTTAATCCAGAATATATTAAGTAATGATTAAGCAGACGCTTACCCATTTCGTGTATATTAATTCGTACATTCGCTTACAAATGTTAGGGAAACCTTCAAAGGTGTGGTTATTAATTATTGATATCTTTGGTAACTAACTACTAAGGTAAGATTCAATTAGCGCTTTGGTGTCAACAATCTTTGAAGCATAGTTGAGCGAAGTGCATCTAAAGGTAAGAGCATATTAGGGCGGGCCGCATCGCATCGCTAAATGCGTATTTCGCTCATACTCTAGGAAATCTACGGATTTTTGTATGGAGTAGGTTGCATTGATTGCACTTTATGGGATTCTTTTGGAATATATTAGATAGGTACATTCCTGAAAAACATAAATTATCAATAATCCCTGATTTTTTATTGTGTATTATTGAATAATTTAGACATTTACAAATCATTAAATTTAGGCATGAACAAAAATGGAAAACTGGTGATTTTGTACAGGACGGCTTCGCTCAACAATAATAATCCCCGATAAATATCGTAAATTTAAGTAGATATTTAATTTTGTAAGTATTCAAAAATTATAACCTCAAAACTTAATTATTTACTGTTTGTTTGTACACATAAAATTTGTCTTGTGATAATTGACTGTCTCTTTTGCTGGTATGCTGGAAGAAATATCTTTAGAAATTGCCCTTGCCCTTTGTACATTTTTACCGATTTTTAGGTATTTCTCAGGTATAACCACGAAATCTCGAAAAAAGTGTTTCAAATTAATACAGATTCAAAAACAATTTACTAAAGTGTATTTAATGCAATCTCAACCCGTATTTTTCTCCGACTATCACTTGCAGAGCGGGCCGTGGTGCAACTGAAGGTTTTTAGTTTGACGTAATACTGGCAGACGTGGTAAAAAGTAACGATTGGTATAGCATATTACTACTGCTGGCCGCATCGCACGGACGGAAAATACCACACAGAAATGCAAACCAATCCGCCCCGGCGCGGCTTGGTACGTGTTCAACTGTTTATCCATATAAATTGTATAGAAGTGATTAGGTCAGATTTTTGCGCTGCAGTTCGCCCTGATATGCGCTTATTTTATCAAGTATTTCGCTTTAATATATTTTTTTGCCAACCAAACACTTCATAAGAAACGTTACATCTTACAGTCTTTATAGATAGGTCATCCAAGCTACGAATAAGAATGTATAGAAATGTAAATCAAGCTCAAAAAGTGGCACCAAAAAAAGTGTACCGTGTTCTAAATTTGTTCTTTTAAAACTGTACCTTACCGCTAAAACTCATACAACATGTCATTTTTCATTAGGTGCCAAAAATTATGTGGATTTTGTTTAGAGTTACTCTTCTATAGTTATTCTTATTCGTAGCATCCAAGGAATCAAATTGGTTGTCCCTTTCAAAGCCACATTAGGTCATTAGCTCATTACAGCTGCTGTATTGTCAATGTTAATTACTAATTTATATCTCAATGAGCGTCTTTTTTCTATTTTTAAAAACTCAACAGATGGCTTGTTCGTAGAGGGATCACCATAGAGAAGCATGCCAAATCATTTCAAATCTGAGCCTGCTTTTTTTAAAGGCATAAGGATCGATCCCATACGCTATGCAGACGTAATTTGAATTTTCGATAAACTGGTTCGTAAATTTCCATCGTAGTTGGCATCATTCTGATCATCATTTTTCTCTTTATTATTTAAAACAAACACAACTATTTTGAATTTTTTACCTTAAAAACGTGGAGCCATCTATCGACCCCCTAATAACCTTTTTTCAAATATTCGTGCAACAAATAAAATCAATAGCATCAATAACGACTCCATAGGAACTCCAATTCCATCGCCGTGTATATTAATGTGAACAGATGTCTCCACATATCGCTCGCTTCGGAGAAACTGTGGCCGCAGTGGAGTATTAATGTCCTATACTTCGATCCACGTACGGGTTCCCACAAATTGACGGATTTCCAGACATATCGCGTAGGAAATAAGATTCATAAAAGGAGAGTTAAGAACGAATTTTAGAAAAAGTAAAAAAATGATCGTATTGCAGTTCTTCGCTTCCTGAGTATTGACTCACTGTGCATTATTGAAATGGAGAAAAGCTATTTTAGATTTGAAAAATCGAAAATTACTAAGGTTGTTGGAAAGTTACATGTGAAATTGGAAACATCAGGATAAGATTTGATGTACGATCATACGAAGAAATAATAATAGTGCATAGATAATAATAGTACACTATAGAAACTATCATTAAAAGCATAAAGGCCTCCGCACATTGCAGCGATATTATCGAGCGATTTTATCGAGCGATATTATCGACAGCGATATCGCGACACCTTACACACTGCAGCGATTCCGCGATTCGCGTCACGCATGCGCCCCACCACTGAATGTAGTCGAAAGAGTTGCGATAATATCGCGGCAGTGTGTGGGATCGAGCGCGTCCCCATACAAAATGTACTAGAAACAATTATCGCAAAATCGCAGTGATATTATCGCTCGATAAAATCGCTGCAATGAGCGGAGGCCTTAAAACTTTCAAGTTTAGAAACGCATACTTTTGGGGAAACAAATGATTGAGAGGAAGAAAGGCTTATAGAGGAAGAAAGGAAATAGCTTTTTTCTGTGAACTTTTGAAATAATAAAAATCTTCAATTGACCTGGTTCTAATCAATAAATAAACCCCTGACCTATATTTCTTTTTATCTAATTGTATATAATAATCTATTCTGTTACGTTTTATTCCAATTAATAAACCTTATTTTTACTTCAAATAAAAAGAAACAACCTTTCGAAACACAGTGACATTTGCACAATCGCACTAGAACCATTACTCTATTTTGTTGCACGTGCTATCTGAATGTACCTTCTAAAATCCATTTCTAGAAGTCCCTCGGCCCAAGCTATTTTGGCACCTACTTTGTTAGCTTTAAGACTCGTGTCAGGGGATGCATTTGGGAATAGGAATTAACTTTTTAGCCGCAAGCCACGTCCGAGCGCGTCTAATTAGGAACTTCGTTGCATTTTAACGGCAGCACTGCAGTTTCATCGGTAGCAGACTGTTGGACGGAATTTAATGAATCAACCAATTTAACATTTAATACTAGAACCTGCAGAAGCATAGCATCAAGCATATGCTCACGACTATATTCCCCGAGGGGGTAGTCAGAGATATTCTGAAACCTCAGAACATCCACGTTTCACCAGTGGTACCGAAACTCTGTTCAGTGTGTCGGGGGGTGAGCCCGTCGCCACTTATAATGGACAGTGGGTACAATACATGCCTCAAAATTGAAGCATGAAGAAGCCTCGTAGTATCTCTACACGCGGGCTTTTTGCACACTACGATCGCTTACGCACTCTTTCTCATTATCGTGTGGGCAAGCCCTGGTGTCGGAGTTTATTCAAACCGCCTACGGCCTCTGACGTGGTTTTTATGTAACGACTACTACCACCAGAAACAGTATCCGGGACCAACAGCATAACGTGCCATTCAAAGCACGGAATCATCTTTCTTTTCAGACAATCAGATGATTCAGCCTGCAATGTCCTAATCAACTGGGGAAAAATGCACAAAGTGACATAACACTAGGTGTCCCCCGTGGGAATCGAACCCACGACCTCTGTGTCAAGAACCCAATGCTCTTAACCATTAGACCACGGAATCAGTTACACACTGAGCTTCATGCTGATGTGACGTAGTAATATTAAGTGTATGGGAGTGACTGAGCAGTGTGAAAGCATTGAATAATTTTGTATAGAGGAGATAACTTGAACAAAATCTTAGCACCACATCATATTCGCAGTGCAGAGTGCGTGCTGGAGACGTCGCGGTGCAGCGAGTTCCATAGTCTTTCCAACTTGTTATTTAACTCCTCGGTGGCATCGAGATAACAGACATCCGCGTAGTCGATAAAAGGAAGGATGGTACTTATATATAGTGAACATCCTTCCTATTATCTTCCTATGAAATAGAGCTAAAGTGTAAATTGGGGAAGAAATTATACTGTTCCATACAATTGAATTGAGAGAGGAGGTTCTGTTTGTGCACCCCAAATAAACATGTTGCTAACATTATATTTTATTAACTTATATAAAACAATTTTATGTAACACGGTACATTTTTCTACCTCATAAACAAGTTGACATAATGTTAGGGAAAAGTATCATAAATGTTTCGCAAAAACAAACAATTCAATGACACGCAATGCGTGGTAGCACCTACTTGAATTTGCAAGTTTAAATACAGGGTGCTAAATAAAATACGTCACAGATCCTACGCTTCAAAAAACTGACTGATTCAAAATGCCCTCAAACTAATCATCATCTCAGCCGATGGACGTCCACTGCTGGACATAGGCCTCCCCCAAGGATCGCCATAACGATCGGTCCTGCGCTGCCCTCATCCAGCGGTTTCCAGCCGCCTTCACCAGTTCGTCGGTCCACCGCCTACCTAGGCTGTGCATTCCGGTACGCGGCCGCCACTCGAGAACCTTCCGGCCCCATCGGCCATCGGTTCTGCGAGCAATGTGCCCCGCTCACTGCCACTTTAGTTTAGCAATTCTGTGGGCTATGTGAGCTACTCTGGTTCTTCTGCGGATTTCTTCATTTGTGAAGAGCCTTTTTATGAGACCTTGAGTGAGCGAGTACGTCTCTGTTCCATATTGTAATCACTGGCAACACACACTGATCGAAGACTTTCGTTTTAAGACACTGCGGTATTTGGGACGTGAAGATACTACGTAGCTTCCCGAACGCTGCCCAGCCGAGTTGGATTCGACGGTTGATCTCTTTCTCAAAGTTGAACCTACCGAACTGATGTTCAAAATTCAAACCTCAAACTCATATTTAAGGATATTTTTTTCTTATTAGGTAGGCATGTAAAAAGGTATCCATGGCTCCATGTCGCTTACAGAAGTCAATTTGGTCAAATATTTGTGAGTGCGCTATGGGTGCTCTTTGGAGATGACAATTTATAGCTACTACTACGACGGCACTACGTACGCGTGTAAAATGGTTGTATGGGATAGAAGACTACGGGGTGAAATTGATATCATTAGCATCCTTTTAAACTAAGAGACTAAGGGCCTGTTTCACCACTTATGAGTAAGTTCTTGCTAGCTTATCCGACAGATATTTTGTATTTTCATACAAAATACATCATACTATCTGTCGGATAAGCTAGCAAGAACTTACTCAGAAGTGGTGAAACAGGCACTAACGCATCAAACTGAACAACTATTACAAAGGGGGCAAACCGATTGGAGCAAAAAAAAAATTTACTGTTGCATACATTTGAGTAGGTACAGTTTGATGGGCAGCATAACACCTTATATGCTATATGCTACCATATTATGCTATGCTGTGCTAATGATATCAATTTCATCCTGTATAAGCTACAAAATGCAATAAAAGTTGATAAAAGATACTTCCCTTATTAAATTTACTGTCCCCATACATCAATATAATGTACGCTACACTGCACAAACAAAATTTGTGACGTACTTAAAAAGGGTCAGGTCAAATGTACTCGAAACTAACAAGCATGAAGCAACTATTGAATGTTGAAGAAGGGGAAGAAAGTGTGTCAGGATTGTAGGTTGCAGTTGCGATCCATCTATCTAGCACCTATCAAAAACAAAAAAATACTATGTACCTCTTTCGGCAACCGCCGAAAGTGGCCACTTTTGGCAGTTTTAAAAATTTTTTTTTACTAGCTCATTTCATCCCACTATTGAGCAAAGGCCTCCCCTTTCATCCTCCAACCATCTCAGTCCTGGGGGGCATGCTCTAGGCATGCTCTGGCCACGCGTCATTGAAAACATCCAGATCAACCCATCACCTCTTCCTAGGACGGCCTGGACGCCGACGACCGTTTTCCGGGATCCAGGGCGAGACAATTCTTGCCCACCTTTCCTGGTGCATTCGACGACATGGCCGGCCCAATCCTACTACATAATAACACAAACAATTTCCGTAATGTAATAATTATAATTATAGTCATCCGTAATGTTTCGATAAATTAAAAAGCAACAAGGACTACAATGTGACATTCTTGTTTTTTGGAAATGTTGTATAATTATTTAAAAATAAAAAAATACGATTGAGTGCAGCACTGCAGGTTCGGTACCCTCTTAAGTGTCTTATTGTATGATCTTAATTGATTTAAAGCTAACTCAGTTTGAGCAATTTGCGAGTTGGGACAGCTTTAATTTAAATTAGCTATACGTATTTCGAATTCATCTCAATAAATCAATTCATAAAAATTCAATTTAGAAATACAAGTACAAAAAAATTAGATATTCTGCTCGTTCATTGGAAAAAATTTAATGGCGGCTCCCGAGGAAAATCCAATAAAATCTCCTAGATTAAAAATTTAAATCGAAGATAGCAATTTGCAATTTAGAAATCACTTAGTTTACGGTTCAATAAATAAAAATGAAGTAATAACAATGTTCTCCAAGAAGTTATACAAAAATAGTAACTAGTAATATCCGGTACTAAACTAGAATACGGACAGCAAAATATAGTTGAAGGTTGCCTGAATGATCCTACTTACGGAAAAATATACCGTATAATTTTTTTTACCCTTTCGTTCAGGGGTGGTTCAGACTATCAAATTTCCATAGCTATACCTAAATTCTGCTCAGTGGTTTGTAGTAGATGTGGCTTTTTATGGACAGTGATCACAATCTTCTTCTTATCGTGTGGACAAGCCCTGGTGTCAGAGTTTTTTCAGACCGCCTTACGGCCTCTGACGATGTTTTCAGTGATCACTATACAATGCCACGAAATTGAAGCCAATACCGACCTAGCAGCTTTACCTACAACGTTGTACTTCACTGTAAAACCTTGTGGCACCAACTATCCAAGTTTCTCTTCCATCAAGATGCAAGGATAGCAAACTCGTAAAACTAATAAAATTTTAATGCCAACCACAACCAATATTCAAGATAGTTTGAAACTTCACGTTTTAAAATATGAACCTTTTCTGCTGACCTTAGAGACGTAACAGCTGATGTCCGCTATGGTTATTGGTCTCGTCTTCGAAGGAAGCATAATGGTAAGTAAACGGCGGCTTCTTTGTTTTTGAGAAAGACGAATCATTAATTTTATTCGGCAGCTGTAGGCTATGTTAACAATGCTAAAATACATCATCCGATTTGGTTTATATATGAAAATGCCGGCTAACAAACACTAATCTTCTATATTCTGTTACAACTTGTCCGTCTAAGCATTTATTATTATGACACCAAAGATAAGAAAGTAGGGCTCTTGTCCTTGGTTTTATCCGAGTTAGAAAAACCTGCCTTTTCATACATTTTCGACGAAATAGGCTATAATATTCTGTTAGACTTGTCAGTCTCATCAAAATGGATTAAAAATGTAAATGTAATTATGATGTTGATGGTGACATTTTCATCAATAAATAACATCCTACACACACACACAGGCACACACGCGGTCACAGACGGTCTGAAATAACTCTGACACCAGGGCTTGCCCACACGATAAGAAGAAGAACTTGAACTCGGAACTGATCCCCCAGCGTGCGGAGAGGAGGAGTCCATAGAACATATTCTTTGTGACTGGGAGGTCTTGGCGGTCTTGGCTTCCTCTAAATTGTAATGCCTCCTTCATTGACCATGTATTTGAAGGGTGAAGAAAGCAAAAGTATTGGGGTATACAAAAGATCCCACTGGGTCAAATTGTTGCTGGCTTTGCCAGCCCCTACAACAAGATAAGATAAAAAGGTAAGATCCCCCATTTTAGTAAAGATAGGAATTATGATACAGCAGCTTCCTAAATAGAGATCAATAAGTGACCTTTCGTCACCAAAAACGCCGAAGAATAACCTTATCGCAAATCCTAATCCATTCCCATCGTAGCCCATTTCAAGCCCGTATCTTACCATCAAGTCTCCAAACACTGCGTTGAAAATGCAGCGACTCTTCCGCGTCGTTCGCTCACTTATAACTTAGCTCCTACAGTCCATTTTACGGAATAAGCCCCCTGACAGAGCTCCTATTACCAGCTACATAAGTGCGAAAGTATCTCGACTCATGATACCTCTTCTGTAGAAGAGTATACATGTCCTCGGTTGGTACTTACTATGTAAAGCAGTGTTTGCATAGATTCCTGTTACAAGGTGAAAATAACGCCCCATTTTTCTGTTTAGTGAATGGACGTGTGAGTTTTGTACATGCTTTTAGTTCCGAATGACAATTTGTACGATCGTGATAGTTTTTCGATATGAGAATATGAATTGTTTGACTGTTAAATCACCAAAGTTTTCCATACAATCGTCGCTTTGAAGGTCTGTTTTTGGTTGGTCGCGTGTCATATGCCTCTGCCCGGCCTGCAACAAAACCAATTTAAATTTTTGTTTAATGGCATCCGATGTGTTATCACAATTCAGCCAACGTCTCGTTATGTGGAGAGTATACGTATGAAAATGATCAGTATTAATTAATTAAGTAGAATGGCAGTTTTGCCAATGTAAGTAGTTTAGAGTCTCAAGTGATTGTTTTAAGGTTAAAACACAAAAGAGTTCACAAAATGGCCGAGCCGCATGGCCAGCTAAATCACTAGCCGACGCAGACGTCCTCTCGGGAGATCTCTAGCCACGCGACTCCTACAACAAAACCAATTGTATGGTTGCCCATGATTATGTTTTTTTTTTTCAAAATATGGGTAATTTTAAAGTCCCAAAATATTAACCATACAACGACAAGCACTTTTGCTATTTAAACTAAACATTGACAAAATCATGAACACTAAGTTGGACGCCACAATTTTAAAAAGAGAATAGAAGAGAACATTATTTTCATTGCTCTATACATCGCGTCAATGAGGTGTTTCTCAAGAATAGAAACGAAAAATCTGTAGATGTAGTAAGCCGTGGTGGTCCAATGGCGAGTAACCTGGCCTGCCGTGCAGGAGGCGATGGTTCGATCCCCGTCCAGGCCGACTCGTACCAATGAGTTTTTCGGAATTTATGTACGATTTGTAACACCACTGGCTTTTCGGTGAAGGAAAACATCGTGAGAAAACCTGCATGCTTCAATTTCGAGGCATGTATTGTACCCACTGTCCATTACAAGTGGCGATGGGCTCAGTCCCCGTCACACTAGTCACTGGACATAGTTTCGGTACTACTAGTGAAACGTGGATGTTCTGACTTTTTAGAATATCTTTGACTACCCCTTCGGGGAGTATAGTCATGAGCATAATATGCTTAAATGTAGATGGTGATATTAAAATCAAAAAGTTGCCATTCTTGGTAAAAAAGTGAATGATGGTTGTCTATGGTTTGTCTCATCTCATCATCATTATCCTCTAGAACCTATTGCTGACCAGTCACAAGGTCGCAGAATTACGAAGTATTTACAATTCTTTGCAGTTTCGTAACTGATACGACACATACTGTGTGGAGTTTGGTTTCAATATGTGGCGGGGGTTCAATCACAATCTGACCGAAAAAGTTTCAGCAACTTCGTGTTTCGTGTCTACACGTTACGTAATTTTTGTTATAACTGGGAACAATTTTGCAACACGGCGGTGAAACTGTGCAAACAAATTTTTCTGTGTTGACTACTTCCGACATTTTTCGTTTTTTTTTGTAAATGGTTACCAAACACGAATAATAGTGAGAGGACTTTATGCATTCTTAAAGATTTTTTTTATTCTTAATTCTTCTAACTATTTAACAGAACGAGGAACATTTTTTAATATTCTTTTCTCAAAGAGAAAAGTCATAAAGAATGAATTCCCTTGAAATGAGAAATGTTTCCTTAGGTTAGAGGTCAAGTATTTTAAAGTCTTCAGCTTTGATACTGGCTATAAAAGTTATGAGAGGGAAACTGCATAAGATACCAGGGCAGGGTGAGAATTACAAGTAGGTCAACTGGAGATGTTGGTTAATTTGCTTCATTAAGACAGCTGAGATGAAGAATTTAAAAACTGGTAAATTGCGAGCTACTCCCGCCCCGAGGGTTCCGTTATAAACTTACAAAAATGTTTTGTATTCTCCAAGATATTATTAGCGCGAGATCGACTCTTACTTGGCCGGTGCTCAGTGCGTAACTGCCTCCGTGGTCTAATGGTTAGAGCATTGGGCTCTTGACACGGAGGTCGTGGGTTCGATTCCCACGGGGGGCACCTAGTGAAATGTCACTTTGTGCGTTTTTCCCCAGTTGGTTAGGACATTGCAAGCTGAGTCACCTGATTGTCTGAAAAGAAAGATGATTCCGTGCTTCGGATGGCACGTAAAGCTGTTGTTCCCGGCTACTATCACTGGTGGTAGTAGTCGTTACATAAAAACCACGTCAGAGGCCGTAAGGCGGTTTGAATAAACTCTGACACCAGGGCTTTGCAGCCCACTCGATAAGAAGAAGACTTGGCCGGTTTTTATAATTTTTGTTATATTGTACCTATAGTTTACTCTACAACCGCACCAAGTTTGACGCTTGTATTACCGTTTTTACTATAGAGCGAGAAGAAAAAAACGACGATAAAAACTAGTTTCTTATATGAGAACCCCCGTAATTTTTAACTTTTTGTTACGTTTATTATTTGTTAGCAAATCTTCCATAATAACGCACATTTTGGGAAAATTTAAGGCGTATCTGCCCTGGACCACGACTCTCCATACTAATCGATGCGAAAGAGCGCGTGGCTCCGGTCAGAATTTAGCTGTTTTCTTCGAAAAATTAGATGATTTTTTATTAATTTCTAAAAAGTAAGAAAACCACATCATTCTAAATTGTATTGTGAACAATATTGTAAATTTACATTTTCTTCCGATTCAAAATGTAAGAGTAAAATGGTTACAATTGGAAAAAAAGGGGTGACTTTAGAGTCCCTTTTCTTCGGTTTTATTCATTAAAATCGATTTCTAGAAAAACCACATCACTTCTCATATTCTGTAGATGGTTCAGTTTATTTTTCAGCTCAAAAAGTGTCATAGTTAAAGAATAAAATGGTTACAAAGTTACCCAAAACCGGCAGGTAGCCCCTTAAGCTGTCTAGCAATTACGCTTCAAAATTTACAGCCCTAAAAGGTAGGACAGACGGATGGACGGACAGCATAGGCTTATGAACAGGGTCCCGTTTTCACCGTTTAGGTACGGAACCTTAAAATGCTTTAGAATTTAGGTGCAATGGCAGCTTTATTTGATAGGTATACAGGGTGTAAAGAAAAGTAGGTATCATTAACCTCTAAACCACGTACTCTACCCATCAAACTGAATAACTTTTAATATGGAAGCAAACCTGTCAGAACAAAAAGAAATCCACTGGTCTATACTAAACTGCAATACCTACTCGACTCAAACGTTTGGACCAGCATTTTTTTTTTTGCGCAGACATGTTTGCTCTCATAGTAAAAGTTGTTCAGTTTGATGAGTAGAGTATGTGGTTTGAAGGTAAATGATACTTTTCCTTACACCTTGTATAGGAGAGTACATTATACCTCCTTTGCAAATCATCTAAAATTGTGAAAATTTTGGACAAAATTATTCAGTTTGAAGGCTAAAATATATAGCATTGCTTAGCATAGCATAGCATATGCTCACGACTATACAGGGTGTTACATTAGTAAAAATAAATATTTAAAACTCTTAAGGGGGTTGTTTAGACCATCAAACTGAACAACTTTCACTATGGGACCAACATCGAAATCGCGAAAAAAAACCGTATATCCCATACATATTTTAGCTAGAGTCGATTTGTAGAGTATGGAACATCAATTTTTTTTTCGCTATTTCGATATTGGTCCCGTAGTGAAAGTTGTTCAGTTTGATGGTCTAAACCACCCCCTTAAATGTTTATTTGTATTTTTGTAACACCTTGTGTTCCCCGTAACCTCAGAACATCCACGTTTCACCAGTAGTACCGAAACTCTGCCCACTTATAATGAACAGTAAAAAAAAAAATATATATTTTTGCATAATAAATTGTCTGGATTTTAATTTAATTTAATTGTCTGGAAATTGTCTGTGTGGAGTTACGCTGAGAGATAGAGTGAGAAATTGTGTGATTAGAGATCGATGTAAATTGAAAGAAGATGTTGTGACAAGAATAGAGAAGGGTATGCTTCGTTGGTTTGGCCATGTGGAGAGGATGAGTGATAGCAGATGTACGAAAGAGATATATGGAGCTAAAATGAGTGGATGTGTCGGCAGAGGGCGCCCTCGTAGGACGTATTCTGATCAAATCAGTTGCGTCCTACAAAAAGGGGAGGTGCGGAGTACTCGAAACCGACGGGCATGTATGAAGAGATGTATGGATGTGAATGAGGCAAAAGCTGTGTGTAAGGATCGTAGTAGATGGCGCGCTCTGGTCTCTGCCTACCCCATTGGGAAAGAGGCGTGACGTTATAGATAGATAGATAAATTGTCTTTCATATACGTTTTGTAAAATATACAATGAAAATACAAGTGTTATTTCTATTACTCATTACAATAATAATCTATAAAGTAAAACAAACTTCAAAGAAGGTTTGTTAAGTCTAATATAAACTTAGTCTACTACAACAATAGCAAAGGTTTATTATACCTACTTGGAAAGTTGTTCTACATTAGGAGCGCTAACTTGAAAAGCTATGAGAAAGTCTAGTACTAGCTTTAGTAGTTTACTCACTAAAATTGTCTACAAAAGGTGTAAATTAGCGTCGCGCAGTCGGGTAATTAAGAGGATAAGCGGTCTCTTGAAGAAATTTGGAGAATAGGTCATCACCCCTCTCACACACCCCGCCGTGTAGAGTGCGAAAGAGAAAACTACAGCTCAGACTGATTTTATCTACATAAAATGAACGAAATCTGCATTTCGTGTTCCCATTTTCCTCCTCTAAAACTAAACCGATTTTAATAATTATTTCAAGAATGATATGAGAAAGACTGGCTTTGTCTGTGTGTTTTGCTTTTTTGGTTTATTCATATTCGATGTCTGAAAATGGGCTGTAAACACTGACATACTCTAGCGATAGACAAGCTCGTTCAAACAAACAACATGTCACACAAAACAACACAAAATGACACATTGCAGTCTGTCATTGCCATAGAGACGAAGTGAACATGGGAACATCAATGCGGTGCGCCCACCGCATTCAAGTGGAACATGTTTCTTCTATGAAATGTCTATCGCTAGAATGTAAGTCAATGGCTGTAAAACTGGTCATTTTCAAAGGTCTCTAGTTCTTACAGTAATTACCCGACGGCGCCAGAAGGAGAGTTATGTGTTTTTACCCGACTGCGCCAGTAGGAGGGTTATGTTTTTCGAGCGTATGTATGTATGTATGTAGGTATGTCTGTATGTTTATATGATTTAACTAATAATCTGTTTTCTAAAACAATAATTATTGTTCAATTGTCAACCAAGCCAATTTGGTTGTCTGTATGTATATGCATTGTAATGTAATGTTTTTTATTTCCTTTTTCTACGCTTATTAGTACGCTGTGTCGTATCTAACTCCACTACTAAAAAGTTGAAAGTGATCTACCTACCTACTAAATGTTTAGCTCGGGGCGTACTTAATTAATTTTATGTAAAACAATGTCATCAAAGTAACTTAACTTACAAAGATTAAAGTATTAAAGTAATGTTCGTTCTAATTTTAACTTAACCTACTGCAACACAGCAAAGCTTCACTATACTTGAAAAGTTGTTCTGAATGTGAAGCTCTATAACTTTTGAAACTCACAAGTACGTTTAAGACTTAGCTGTTTCGTCTAAGTTGAGTTATAAGCGATATTCCATCCATTAGCCATTGATCTGTACATCTTTAAATTATTCATCATGGCCATTGGTATCCATCACGCTACACTCATCTCAAATGTTGTGACAGCCTATTTAAAAGTATTTAATAACGCGTTCAAAAAAAACAAAATTAAAAAAGCCGTGGTGGTCCTGTGGCGAGTAACCTTGCCTGCCGTGCAGGAGGCGATGGTTCGATCCTCATCCAAGTCGACTCGTACCAATGAGTTTTTCGGAATTTATGTACGATTTGTAACACCACCGGCTTTTCGGTGAAGGAAAACATCGTGAGGAAACCTGCATGCTTCAATTTCGAGGCATGTATTGTACCCACTGTCCATTACAAGTGGTGATGGGCTCACCCCCCGTCACACTGGACAGAGTTTCGGTACTACTGGTGAAACGTGGATGTTCTGAGATTTCAGAATATCTCTGACTACCCCCTCGGGGAATATAGTCGTGAGCATATGCTTATATGCTTATGCTATGCTTAATAACGCGTTCAGGGTGCTGGTGGGGCTGCCGCGATTCTGTAGTGCGTCGTGGATGTTCGCCGATGCGTGAGTCGATGGTTTTTACACCACTATGCGCAAAAGGTGTACATCCCTCGTGCGTAGGATAAGCGCCAGCGCCAACAGCATCTTGACCATGTTTTCTAGTAGGTTTGATTGTCAGTATGTGAACCATTGTTGTATGGTTCACGAACGGACAAAAAACAATTATAATAGAGATGTTGTTGTGTATAAACTAACAATAGGCTAAGTGTGTTACTAACAAAATTGTGATCTCAGTTGGTCGAAAATTAAGTTTTCTATTCTATTCTATTCTATTATCAAACCATCGGTAGTAACGAACTCTTGTTATCGATAAAATTCATGAATTATAACGATTATCACATTCCTTGCTCACCCCCCGTCACACTGGACAGAGTTTCGGTACTACTGGTGAAACGTGGATGTTCTGAGGTTTCAGGGTATCTCTAACTACCCCCTCGGGGAATATAGTCGTGAGCATATGCTTATGCTTCCTCACCACGCGGATCCGAGGGGGAAAGGCTGTAGATGCGGTGCTTCTCACTCGGATGCGTTCGAGCGTCCCGTACATTTTGTAAACCGCCGGCATTTGAGGCGAGTCAACGTTGCTTTTGTTGCTTTGCACGGCCACTCTGGCAATGTAAATTCGCCTTAAAAATTTTTGGTTCCCAGCTAATATTTTTTATTAACTTTGATGGCGCTAGTCGTGTTATAAGCATGAAAATTGATTATCCTCATTCCCTAAATTCATTCGTATTGCAGAAGGTTTTGCCAAGAGTTTTACGGCCAATCGCTTGCCCCGTACATCTTCTGTGAGAATGCAATTATTGTGGTATTGCCACCATTATTCGTTACTGTAACTATAGTTTCTTCTACACAAGCAAATGAACGTAATTATCATCATCATCAGCCTATACACGTCCCACTGCAGGGCACAGGCCTACTCTCTAGTAAAGCGTTAGTCCACCACGCGTGCCCAATCCGGATAATAGACTTCACATATGCATCAGAATTTCTTCTTCTGCATATGCAGGTCCTCACGATGTTTTCCTTCACCGTTTGAGAGCAGTCGGTAATACGTACATAAGTTAGAAAAACTCATTGGTACATGGCATGTTGTCCGTGCGGATTCGAACCCGGAACTCACTCACCCCGGAACGCGCCACCACCGAGCTCTTAAATTATATATATGTTATATTTAATCGAGCTTTAACATAATTATCTTTTTCATAAATTGCAATTAACTGAGCTCTATTTATATTTCTCTTGTATCTTAAACCACACAAAGCAGAAATTATATTTCTCACTGCAAACTCGAGATGTGGAAACCTAAGTTAGGATATATTTTTGTTTGAAATATAAAATAACATGAGTAAATAATTCCAAAACAGTGTTTTTCTTCCAGAAATTTGTTTTGCGACTTTTTAGCTTGTTCAATTCATGTTATACAAATAATTTCTTGCCAGTTCCTCAGAACATTTGCTGCAGTTTCGTGCAGTTATGTTTCCAACCATAAATTGTGGTTTTATCATCTATTTAAAAGGCTATTAGAACACACAAATTACTTCAAACGCTTTGAATGTCAGACTGTTAACATTTTTAGCAAGTTGGCAGTCGTAAAAGTTTTATTTCGGTATCAGGCTGTATTTATTCAGCGTTTTATTTCATACTGTAAATTGAAACTGGGAAATACATATATTTTCACCATCAATTCTGCAAACGCAGGCCTCAAGCCAAGCTAATTAATAAACACTTTTCGGCTTCGGCTTCGAAAGGGCCACACCAATTAAGGCTATCGTAGGAGGCGACTTAGATATAAATGGTTTGTTATGCAGTGTTTATGTGGGCGAAATGCTAACCACCTCCCCACTTGATAAGGCATTCCATCCTGAAATACAGGGTCCAACTTAATATGCTGACACTTTTTTAGGAGGATGATCAGACCATAAAACTGAACAACATTCTCTATGGGACCAACATTGAAGTCCCGATAAAATAATCAGCTGTTCCATACTAAACTGCAAACCTACTTGAGCCGAATGTATGGGACAGCTATTTTTTCGCGATTTCGATGTTGGTCCCATTGAGAAAGTTGTTCAGTTTTATGGACTGATCATCCCCTTAAAAAAGTGTCAGCATATTATTAAGAAGGACCCCATATAAATTGCTAAATGTGAGCGTTGCTTCTATATTCTAAACATAAAGTTGGCCGTTGTAGCAATGTTTCTCACCACCCCGAAAAGGATTTCGGTCGTGAGTTTATGAATGTGTCTATGAAAAATCTGCACCTGTTGGGCAGCAGGCCATTCTAAAACACTTTAGCCCTATCGGCTATCTGTTCAGCGAGTAATTTGCCCCACCCATTGTCACTTTAGTTTAGCAATACTTCGGGCTGGGTCGTAAGGATTATTATTTATTTATACTAAAAATACAAATACATTATCTTTACAAGTTTTCACCCAAATTGATAACATAATAACTTATTAATTAACTTGCCTTACTTGAATAATCTAAAGCGGCCTCTGTGAATTTTGTCAATGAACAATGGAATATATCTACCTCTTTTGATATTTCGTTTAGTATTCTGAGTGCGGTGGTTAATGGAGCGTACTTTAATATGTTGGTCCTGCACTTCGGCATCACAAACACCATTATGGGATCTTCTTCTTATTGTGGCCGTGGTGTCCACTTTTTTTCAGACCGCCTTCCGCCCTCAGACGTGGTTTTATGTACCGACCGACTACTACCGGAGATCGTAGCAAGACCAACGGCTTAACGTGCCACTCGAAGCACGAAATAATTTTTCTTATCAGACAATCAGGTGATTCAGCCTGCAATGTCCTTACCAACTGGGGAAAAACACACAAAGTGACATATCCCTAGGTGTCCTCCGTGGGAATCAAACACACAACCTTCGTATCAAGAGATAATCTCAACCATAAGACCACGGATTCATTATGGGATATATTTTAAGCCACTTAATATCCATTTAAGCCGACTTGTACCAATGAGTTTTTCGGAATTTATGTACGATTTGTTACACCACTGGCTTTTCGGTGAAGGAAAACATCGTGAGGAAACCTGCATGCTTCCATTTCGAGGCGTGTATTGTACCCACTGTCCATTATAAGTGGCGACGGGCTCACCCCCCGTCACACTGGCCAGTGTTTCGGTACTTCTGGTGAAACGTGGATGTTCTGAGGTTTCAGAATATCTCTGACTACCCCCCCCTCGGGGAATATAGTCGTGAGCATATGCTATGCTATGCTATGCTTAATATCCATTTTTTAAATAACCTTATACTCATTACTTTATAAACAAGAATAAAGAAATAACATGTCAACTAGCTTAATCGAAGCATTTGATGGTTGTGTGTCGTGACAGACCGCAGTCTGTGCTAGTTTGCGCACTTGGCCTAATTGGTCATGGGGTTTACATTAGCAGAGAATTGTTTGGTCCAATTTATGAGCAGAAAACTATTATTATCTCAGCCAATGAACATCCACTGCTGGAGTGAGATTTTTGAATCTCATTCGGTGAGCTCAGCAGTTGAAAATGTCAAAATTACTATGGAGATACGCATCTTTCTACTGCTGATTAGCCTTTCAAAAATCATACTAAAGGAGAGCCATTTTTGAAAGTCAAAACAGCAGTAGAAAGATGCGTATCTCCATAGTAATTTTGACATT
Organism: Agonopterix heracliana; assembly: GCA_963693445.1. NCBI lineage: Eukaryota > Metazoa > Arthropoda > Insecta > Lepidoptera > Depressariidae > Agonopterix > Agonopterix heracliana. Next base: position 9,393,875 of record OY856332.1, read on the forward strand.
TACAACTGCTGAGCTCACCGACAGAGATTCAAAAATCGCACTCCTGGAGATAGGCCTCCCCCAAGGACCGCCACATTGATTGTTAAATGGTCAATTGATGAGGCTGCGGACCCCCATACAGTCATATTATATAAGCGGACCCCAAGGGGTCCGCGGACCACAGGTTAAGAGGATAGGCGGGCTGAAATGCTAATTTGGAGAATAGGTAACTTTTCCGACTGTACTCGTATACGTATTTATCAGATCCGCCCCACCCCGGCGACTAGAGTGCGAAAGAGTCAACTGCAGCTTGGACCGATTTTATATAAAAAAAATCGACGAAATCAGCCTTTCGTATTCCTCTGTTTTCTCCTCCAAAACTAAACCGATTTTAATAATTCTTTCAAAAATAATATGAGAAAGACTTTGGCTATGACCGTACGTTTTATTTTTTTGTTTATATTCGTCAAATTTGTTGACTGGATGTCTGAAAATGGGCTGTTAAATGGGACATTTTCATTCATAGAGACATGGCAGAGGTGACGTAGATTGTACGGCAAAAAAATATTTGCTCTAGTGTCATTATCCAGGTAGAAAACAGGGGAATACGTTTGTATGGAGAAAACTGTACTCGTCTATCCTCTTAAGAAACACTGCTCTAGACTGGTTTCACAAATAAAATTTCTGATTTCTGATTTCTGATTTCTGACGATCGAACTGAACAACTTTCATTACGGATCCAATATCCAAATCTCGAAAAAAAATCGGTTGTTCTATCAAAATGTTTTGCTTTGTTACCGTACTCTACCAAAGTATATGAAACAGCTGATTTCGTTTTGCGATTTCAAAGTTGATCACATAGTAAAAGATGTTCTGAAGCACCCTATAAGGAATTATAAAGCATTTATGTTTACATCCTGTATATGGAAGGAAATTCTGAAAAATATAAAAAAATATTGCCATTTCGGAATGAAAAACCTCAGACACCAGGGCTTGTTGCCCACACGATAAGAAGAAGAAGCAACTGGATTGCAATGAGATCAGAACTGAAATTGAATAAGGATTAAGGCCAGGTTATCCCAGTGCAAGCGTCTCTTTCTTGCAAGCATAAGTTTTCAATTAGCCATCCCGCTCCAATTGAAAGCAGGATCGCAAAAAAAACGTGGTTTTCATCAATATCTTTGCTCATGGGTACTTCTAAGCTCAAAATTCTACGGAGTTCACTAGAAATATTTAATGTATTTAGTTAAGTACAAGAATAAAAAGTTAAATATCAGCAGTTTAGTATTGAAAAAACATAACAAAAAGGGGTAACTTTGGGATTTTTTTCTATCTAATCATGTAATTGAGCACGGTCGCCTAACAGCCAGATCCTTAAATAAGACATAATTGGTTTTCAGACTTTAAAACACAGTTTAAAACACTTTCGTTCGTGTTCAAAAAACGGCCTCGACGGGATAACAGCGTCTTAAACTCGCGATCGGGCCCTGTTACAGTTTTATAATAGTGTCCAAATCCGCTACTCTCTTAACACATGAGCTGTAGCACACAACTGGACATTTGGTATTGTATTCTAGACTCTAATTGCTTTAGCTTGAACATGATGAGACAGATATTATTACGGTCATGTAAGCCAATCTCGTACTTATGATTAGTTTTCTAATATTAATCGCCAATACAAATTAAGTATATTAGGGGATATTACCGCTAGCGCGCTCCATACAAACGAAGTCAGTACAGCAGATTTTTTTTTGTTACGATCGGTTTGCACCCGTAGTAAAAGTAGTTCAGTTTGATGGGTAGACTCTTAGTTTAAAAGGATGCTTATTATACAGAATGTTCCGTAAACCGACGTCAACCAGGTGGATGCTGATAGGTTAGTTCATGCCTAACCAGAATATACTAAAATAAAAAATAATAAAAAATGATGTTTTCATTTTTCAAGTCAATCAATCAATCTGTCATTTGACTTTAGGAAAAGGTTTTTAGTTTTCGATATAAGGACAGGTTTATGAAATTCGTGAAACTTCACCTTAGTCACTATTTTGAGTGCCACGGCTACAAATTTTCTATGCAGTATCTGTGTTAGAACTGTCAATATCTCGAAAACTAAGACACGTCTTTTACTAAAGTCAAATTTTGATATTCTGCTTTGTCATGACCTAACCTATCAGCATACGGGACACCCTGAATATCAATTTCACCCTGTATATAACTGATTCTTGAACTATAGATTATCCAACAATTTTAAGGTGGTTGGAGAGCTGTCAATTTCATAAAAAACGTTGTCGTATAACACTCGTAGACGGTGTTAATAAAAGTAATGTTTTATATATGGAAAAATAGCTTAGAAAATCTAGTTTGCGCATATCAAATAATATTTACAATTTGTAATATAATTACGAAGATATAAGGGTTTGAAATTTTGTATGAATAATTTCAAAACGTGATATCTTCGTAATAATATTATAAATTGTAAATATTATTTGATATGCGCAAACTAGATTTTCTAAGCTGTTTTTCCATATATAAAACATTACTTTTATTAACACCGTCTACGAGTGTTATACGACAACGTTTTGTATGGACGGAAACCACCTTAATGCCGAGTTCATAACCTAACACAGTCATTTCAAAAGGATCAAAGCAAATCCTTTGCTGCAATCAAAACATTTCGATGAATATCTATTTGAATAGTAAAGTTATCGTTCAAATTCCAGACTTATACAGCCCGCGGCTTGACTCCTAGACGTTCATAGAGGACTGATAACTGACATATAATAAAATTCTTCTTCAAAAATATAATTTGAATAATAATAGGATTGGTAACATTGACAAGGTCGTGGGGAGCCAATATGCAAGCTGCATGAAATAGATAGGTAATAAGACAATTCCATTAAAAAAAAAAATTGGTCGTGAACACTGGAATTCCAATGCCCAGAAGATTTGAACGCTGTCATAATTATTCAGGGCGAAAATTGAATGGCTGAGGGGGAAGGGGGTCATAAGCAAGAGTTCATTGAATTTGTTGAACAAAAGTTTTAATTAAAGATTTGGAAAATATAATTTTAGACTCGCATTTTCATAAGCTTTCAATCGGTACCTCATACGATATAGTACAAAATCATTTTTTTAACTTCCCCTTTCTACGTCCCAAAATTGCACCTCAATATAAAAACTAAGCTTTTTTGACTTTATTTATTATATTGGACCATTAATTGCTATACAAGGTGTTACAAAACTACAAATAAACATTTAAGGGGGTGGTGTAGACCATCAAACTGAACAATTTTCACTATGGGACCAATATCGAAATCGCGGAAAAAAATATTTATGTTTATACTCTACAAATCTACCAGAGCTAAAATATGTATGGGATATAAAAAATGATTTTTTTCGCGATTTAGATGTTGGTCCCATAGAGAAAGTTGCTGAGTTTGACGGTCTAAACAACCCCCTTATGAGTTTCAAAAATTTATTGTTACTTATGAAACACCCTGTATATGTGCCAAGTTTCAGGTTTTTGTGTTTTACGGTCTGTGAGAAAAATGCCTGTGCTAGACGGACGGACGGACATGGACAGACACCAAGCTGCTTCCGTAAGTGTTCTATTTAGCCAATTTTGGTACGGAACGCTAAAAAATCTACTGTTCTGTTTTGAGTGCCGGGGGCCATTGACATTTCCTATGGAACCACTAGTGTATTTTTTGCTATCAATATTAATTTCATTGTTTGTCCTGAAAATTGTTTAATTTTATCGTTTGAAGCACCCCCAAAAATATGTAACACATTTAAGTAAACATCCTGTGTTTAGAGATAACATAGGCAGGTACTCTATTATTCAAATATATAATTGCAGAATCATGTTTTCCTTTCCTTAGGGTCCGATCCCTCATGTTTAAGTGGTCCCAGTAGTGGGATCCTTTGGTCGCCGTTTAATTGCTTATTTTGGTCTAAACTACGTTACAATGCCACAATGATTGGTTAACGAAAATAAGTTGTACCTATTTAAGTTCTGTTGGTTTGTACCTATCTACAGGATGTTATTTAAAGAAGTCGATTGGAAAAATAAATATCTGCTGGTCAGACATTTGAGTCCAGTAGGCATTGCAGTTTCGTATAGAGTTTGAGCAAGCATATGCTCACGACTATATTCCCCGAAGGGGGTAGTCACAGATATTCTGAAACCTCAGAACATCCACGTTTCACCAGTTGTACCGAAACTCTGTCCAGTGTGACGGGGGGTGAGCCCGTCGCCACTTATAATGGACTGTGGGTACAAGACATGCCTCGAAATGGAAGCATGCAGGTTTCCTCACGATGTTTTCCTTCACCGAAAAGCCAGTGGTGTTACAAATCGTACATAAAATCCGAAAAACTCATTGGTACGAGTCGGCCTGGACGGGGATCGAACCATCGCCTCCTGCACGGCAGGCAAGGTTACTTGCCACTGGACCACCACGGCTTCTAGCAAAGAATTGCTAAACTAAACTGGCAATGGGCAGGGCATATTGCAGATATGGGCAGAACCGACGATGGCCGATGGGGCCAAAGAGTTCTCGAGTGGCGTACGCGTACCGGAAAGCGCAGCGTGGATAGGCTTCCCACAAGTGGACAGACGACCCGGTAAAGGTGGTGGGAACCCGTTGCATTAGGGCAGCACAGGACCGGTCGTTGTCGTGATCCTTGGGGAGGTATCTGTGTCCAGCAGTGGAGTTGGACGTCCATCGCTGCTGAGATGATGATGATGATGATGGAACAGCAGACTTTTTTTGTGATTTCAGGTTTGCTCCTATAGAAAAGGGTGTTCAATGTGATGGTATGAACCACATCTGAAAACATTTCGTCTCATTTCAATTACACACTGTAGAGGTATTGTAAAGTTGTATGAACTTTTCTAAAAGAAAAAAATCGATGTGGGCTTTGAAGTAAAAGTTGTTCAATTGTTTAGTCTAAATAAACCACCCTTATACAACGTGTTAATGAATAAGCGCAAAACCTCATACACTGCAACTGATATATAACACAATAATTCGATTGAAACAATAATATCATAATTTTGATGTTTTGATGCAAAAATTATTTGTTACCATTTCAGCAATGAATGAAAGCGCTAGCGTGCTCATAGATACATGTTAAGACTCTAGTTTTGGTATTAAGTTAGGGTGAGTGTGCCCGTTCTGTGGTTTGAGATCGAGTTTGGTAAATTTTAAAAACAAATTATTTAATATTTAAAAAAAAACCTATGTTGAAACCATGATAATTCGATTCTGTTCTCGATTCTAAACAAACTACTTTCTAGTTTTGCGTTAATTCATTAACACGTTGTATACAGGGTGTTTCATAAGTAACAATAAATATTTAAAACTCTTAAGGGGGTTGTTAAGACCGTCAAACTGAACAACTTTCTCTATGGGACCAACATCGAAATCGCGAAAAAAAAAACATATTCCATACATATTTTAGCTCTAGTCGATTTGTAGAGTATTAGAACACATTTTTTTTTTCGCGATTTCGATATTGGTCCCATAGTGAAAGTTGTTCAGTTTGGTGGTCTACACCACCCCCTTAAAGGTTTATTTGTATTTTTGTAACACCTTGTATATTACTAGTACCTATGTGTTACATCCTGTATATTAATACAGTCCCTCGACTCGAAATATGTCAACCGCATCGGTTCTTGTCCAAAAAAAACTCCCAAACATTTACAAAAACAATTCCCATTTTGTATTTAATTTTCCGTTCCGAACTCCGGCTCGACTAAAACGAAATAGAAAAGTACAAAATACGAGTTTTTTTGTGACAATCCGTTCTAGTTCGTATTGGTTAGTTTGAAAAAAGGCTTTGAATTTCAACTATTAACTATACCAAACTTTTGACGATCACATTGAATAAGCAAGAAAATTAAAATTATTAAAATTTTGTCACGCCAACTCGAATTCTAGAATCTTTTATTACGTCGAATTCTTGGCTGCTTTAGGTAAGCAGTCAAGAATTCGACGTCATAAAAGATTGAAGAAAGCTTGAAGTTAAAAACAGACTACGTTTTTTTCCTATTTCATTGAAATACTCAATAGCAAGAAGATACAGCATAGCATAGCATAATGCTCACGACTATATTCCCCAAAGGGGTAGTCAGAGATATTCTGAAACCTCAGAACATCCACGTTCCTCCAGTAGTCGCGAAACTTTGTCCAGTGTGACGGGGGGTGAGCCCGTTGCCACTTATAATGGACAGTGGGTATAATACATACCTCGATATTGAAGCATGCCAGTTTCCTCTCGATGTTTTCCTTCACCGAAAAGCCAGTGGTGTTACAAATCGTACATAAATTACGAAAAACTCATTGGTACGAGTCGGCCTGGATGGCGATCGAACCATCGGCTCCTGCACGGCAGGCAAGGTTACTCGCCACTGGACCACCACGGCTTCCACGGCAAGAAGATATACCTAATAGATATTGCCTAGTAATCATAAAATATGTAAGACCAGAAGGCCGGCTCCATATAACGAGCGATACAGGCAACGCAGACATTGACGCGTAGGTACGTATATACAGTCTCAAAATGAATACATAAGCACGGAAGGCACGGCGGCGCGACTTAACGTTTTATCGTGCTTTTTTTACTTTATGTAGAGACTTTAATTATTTAGCCCCCCAGTTCTCCGACTTTGGGAGTCACAGTCTTTTGTATACCACTAAATTGTAATCAAATAAATAGTTTTTTAAGTCTTAGAGCGAAAGGACGTGGCGCCTCTATCGCTCATTACATGACCTTCTGCGGCCTTAGCACATGTGAAGGCCTCCGCACATTGCAGCGATATTATCAAGCGATATTATCGACAGCGATATCGCGACACCTTACACACTGCAGCGATTCCGCGATTCGCGTCACGCATGCGCCCCACCACTGAATGTAGTCGAAAGAGTTGCGATAATATCGCGGCAGTGTGTGGGATCGAGCGCGTCCCCATACAAAATGTACTGAGAACAATTATCGCAAAATCGCAGCGATATTATCGCTCGATTAAATCGCTGCAATGAGCGGAGGCCTTAACAGATCGGAAGCTTCATACAAGCGGGACGCCGAAGACCGCCTCTAGACTCGTAAACACGCCATTTTGATCCGTAAAACAATGAATTACTGCTTTTTTCGCGAGTCTAGCACCGTTGCGCGCGCTTTAAGAAGATTGACTTCTAGTCTTATTTTTCATATGGCCTTTAGTATTACAACCTGATATAGCGCTATCGCCTCTTCACTCTCTTTCTATTTCCGCACGAACGAACGAAATAAAAGGTGTTATGCAGGGTGTAAGGAAAAGTATTATTAACTTTAAACCACATACTCTACCTATTAAACTGAACAACTTTAATTATGGGAGCAAACCTGTCAGCACAAAAAATAAATCAGCTTTTCCCATTGATGTTCCATAGTCCATGCTAAACTGCAATACCTACTCGACTCAAACGTATGGAGCAGCTGATTTTTTTTGCGCTGACATGTTTTAGACCGGTGGCCAGCTACAGTCAACTATACCTTATACAATTAACGAACTCACTCATTATGCACCTAAAGTAGACTAAAAATAAGTCATAAAAAACTTGGTTTGCCAGGGCGCAGCTTGGCACGTTTTCCGGTGTGATGAAAAACGTGGACCCCAAAAACACCCCATTTTACCTCATCGAATTAAAGGATGGAACTTGTCTGTTGGTCTAGAGGCCGATTAGTAAAGCCTAAAAAACCTGGTCTGCCGCCGCCTATCCTGGCACGTTCATGGGTCCGACTGAATTTAGGGTGCCCCTCGGAGGGTGGATTTTACCTCATCGAATTAATGCATGAAATCAATGCCAATTTATAGTCCTATTAACTATGTTTACATATGCCTTGGTTTGCCTAGGCTCAGCCTGGCAGTTTTCCGGGTCCGACTGATTTTACTTTCAAAAAATTGTTTAGCCAAACTTTAAAAACCGGTATAAATCTACAGAATCTGCGGAAAATTTTACTGAAATTCGCTTGTATAAATTAACCAAGATATATGTTACTCATACAAATATCCCTGAAGGTGGAATTTTAATAGAAAAGGTCAACGGCCCGCGGAAACTAAAAGAGATAGGTATGTGGTCCCGAAGGAAAAAATGTCAAAAACCCTGGGCAATTTGACGTCCCGATGAAAAAATCCAAAATGGGAGATCCAAGATGGTCGTCTTACATTTTCAAAGTCCTCATAACTTTGTAACCATTGACGGTCGGCGCGATGTGTGTGTACAAATCAAATTAGTAGCAAAGCCCGGCTTACGATGTTTACCTTTCGATTCTATCAGAAGGCATATTTTAGTATCGTCGAAAAAAATGGTGGCGCAGAATTGTTAATCTATGTAACAAATCAATTGATAGATAGATAGATAACTCATTTATTATTTCACCTGAACAATACAGGAAAAAACAGTGACTGACAAAGGTATGTTTTTGTTAATTAAACAATCCTGGAGATTGAGATTTCGATACTTCCAGTCATCATGATATTGGCAGAATTGCAGTGTAAAACATCAGGAATGAGCCCTTAAAAAAAAAATACCTACGATGTCCGAATATCTTAATTAAGTATTTTAATTTATCGTGTAAGTAAGTAGGTCATTGTCTACCTTTGTCACACACTGTTTTTCCTGTATTGTTCAAGTGAAATAAATGAGTTATGTATCTATCTATCAATTTATTTGTTACATAGATTAACGATTCTAGGCCACCATTTTTTTCGAAACTAAAATATATGCCTTCTGATAGACCCGAAAGGTAAACATTGTAAGCCGGGCTTCGCTACTAATTTAATTTGTACACTGTACAAACAGAGAGTAATAAACACAAAAGCACTAACAGGGAAAAATATGTATATATTTCGCAAACTAAAGGGCACTATTATTTAATGGCACTAAATGATTAATCTTGATTCCCGTCATGTGTACCTACGCTAGCTTGATGGACACGTATTTTTACTATTTTGGCCTAATCACCGGTTTCGAAGCCATAATGTCATGTCAACGCCATATTATATCGAGACATGTTGAACTAAGTGTTTTACTCGTTTTTTACTATTTAAACTAGCTTAGTCGCTTGGCGAGTCTATTGACGGGCGGTCGTCTCGGTTGGTGTCTCTGGACTTGCCACGCAGTTCTGCTATTTGGTGTCCTAAAATATGTTTTTGTTAATAAAACTATCCTGGAGATTGAGATTTCGATACTTCCACATCATGATATTGGCAGAATTGCAGTGTAAAACATCAGGAATGAGCCCTTAGTAAAAAAAATACCTACGATGTCCGAATATCCTAATTAGGCATTTTAATTTATCGTGTAGGTAGGTAATTTTCTACCTTTGTCAGTCACTGTTTTTTCCTGTATTGTTCAGGTGAAATAATAAATGAGTTATCTATCTATCTATCAATTTATTTGTTACATAGATTAACAATTCAGCGCCACCATTTTTTTCGACACTAAAATATGCCTTCTGATAAAACCGAAAGGTAAACATCGTAAGCAGGGCTTTGCTACTAATTTGATTTCTATACACATAGCGTGCCGACCGTCAATAGTTACAAAGTATGAGGACTTTGAAAATATAAGACGACCATCTTGGATTTTTTCATCAGGACGTCTAATTGCCCAGGGTTTTTGTCATTTTTTCCTTCGGGACCACATACCTATCTCTTTTAGTTTCCGCGGGCCGTTGACCTTTTTTATTAAAATTCCACCTTCAGGGATATTTGTATGAGTACATATATCTTGGTTAATTTATACAAGCGAATTTCAGTAATTTTTTCTGCAGATTCTATAGATTTATCCTGGTTTTTATAGTTTGGCTAGACAATTTTTTGAAAGTAAAATCAGTCGGACCCGGAAACCTGCCAGGCTGAGCCTAGGCAAACCAAGGCATATGTAAACATAGTTAATAGGACTATAAATTGGCATTGATTTCATTCATTAATTCGATGAGGTAAAATCCACCCTCCGAGGGGCACCCTAAATTCAGTCGGACCCATGAACGTGCCAGGATAGGCGGCGGCAGACCAGGTTTTTTAGGCTTTACTAATCGGCCTCTAGACCAACAGACAAGTTCCATCCTTTAATTCGATGAGGTAAAATGGGGTGTTTTTGGGGTCCACGTTTTTCATCACACCGGAAAACGTGCCAAGCTGCGCCCTGGCAAACCAAGTTTTTTATGACTTATTTTTAGTCTACTTTAGGTGCATAATGAGTGAGTTCGTTAATTGTATAAGGTATAGTTGACTGTAGCTGGCCACCGGTCTATTTGCTCCCAATACTAAAAGTTGTTCAGTTTGATGGGTAGAGTATGTGGTGTGGTTTAAAGGTTAATGATACTTTTCCTTACACCATGTATAGCGTCATCACGCGCTTCATTCTACGGCCGCTCTCCTATCCATTTTGTGGTAACATTATATCGCATTGAATTGTACACTATAGGAGCACTAAATTCCATTACATTACATCACAGTAGTTGGGTAAGTCGATGACATCACATGACATAATTTAATTACATTACATTGAATTACATTGCATGACCTGAATGCTAGGCTACCTACGTATTATGAGTCTTTGAAATGAAGATTCCACCAAAGAACAACCAGATAACTACTACTTAAGAGGATAGGCGGGCTGAAATGCTAATTTGGAGAAAAGGTAACTATTCCGGAATTATTCCCGGCACGCCGCTTTCCCCCTACGCCGCTTCTCTTTATAGTGAGTCGCGCTACGTCACGTCGCGTAATAGTGATTCCCTCTACATCGAGTCTACGTCATGTACAGTTCGCGAACGATTTTTTAAAATTGTATGGTAGTTTGCATGTGTGTGTGCTTTTTTCAATCATCATCAGCTTCTATGCCTCTCATTACACTTACCTACTTAGGTAGGTACATAAGGTTTATATAATTATATAAAATGCATTGAGAGAAGTACCAGGAGAGCAGAAAAGTACAAGATATTAAACTTTACTCTGCTATATTATCGTGACGGACCCACCATATCCCTGTTAAGGGCGCAACACACGGCCACTATAATATGTTGCTGTACTCTTCTAACACACGCAAGTTGCTAATCGCTTCCTCTCACTCGCACGCAGAAAAGAGACGTGCTTATGTATTTTTGCGTGCGTAAGAAGAGTACAGCAACATATTATAGCGCGTGTCTGTGACGGGCCTTTTATGTGCTGAATCAAAAATCTATGGTTTAACCTTTTGTACTCTTCTGCTCTCCTGGTACCCACGACATTAATATCTTATAATAATTCTTTGTTAGTATGGTGGAAATTGAGAGGTGGTGTTGCGAAACTCAATCTTGAGGTCCGGGTTCAAATCCGCACGGGCCACATGCCACATGTACCTACCAACTTATGTAGGTACGTAACAAACGGTGAAGGTAAACAACGTGAGGAAACCGAACGTAGTAGTGGGTCCACGAGGAACAAGGTTTCCTCGTGGAACAAGGTGGGACACATTAGCGGGTCCACGAGGAAGTACCGATCATGAGGGACAATAGAAGCTGATGATGATTGCAAAACACCACCACCACCACCATCATCACAGCCGATATACGTCCCACTGCAGGGAAACCGGCCTACCCAATGGGCACGCGTGGTGGACTAAGGCCCATGAGGGTAGGCCGGTTTCCCTGCAGTGGGACGTAGGTATATTGGCTGTGATGATGGTGGTGGTGTTAGTGTTTTGCAATCATCATCAGCCTCTATTGTCCCTCATGATGCTAAGGGTTTACAATTATGAATTATGAAGGACCCCCTCATCCAGAGCCGGACGGAACTAGAACTGAATTTAAGATTGGACATAGAAAGATTAAGGTAGAACGGAAGGAAAAGCTTATTGGGACTTCTAACTTTTTGGTGAAATACGAGTACTTACTTATATACAGGATTGTCCAAACATTTTTTTTAGATTCCTCACACCTCCATGTAGGTATGTTCCGCGATTTTTTGTAGTTTAGAAGTGATGATTTTTTTAATGAATATTTGAGAATTTTCTACCTGAGCGGCTTAAAACTGTCATAACTTTTTCATAGTAAGAAATTTTTACATTTTGTTTTTGCAAAATAATCGTCTGGAAACACTCTTCCATACGTAAAATAATCAGATTTTACATTACTTACAAATATTATTGTGTACTTTTTAGCTAAGTGCACAATTACATGAATAAAAATATTTTTCTTCAAACAAATCAACAGAAAAAAACAATGTTCACAGAAATAATGCGTCATTCCTGACCTGCATAGATAGCATGGCACCGTGATATAGCGGTAACACACCTTCGCTCTCTTTCTATTTGCGCACGAACGAACGAGGTAAAAGACGTGACACAGCCTTATCATTTTGTAACATGCTATGGCTTCTGAAGTGCTTCAGATCGTCGAAGATGTCATATAAGTTTGACACAAAGCATACCTAATTGACAGCTCGCCGATGTTTCAACCGATGTTTCAAAGTAAGTTTAAGTTCTTTACACAGAGGTAAAGTACATTTTTGATTCAGCGCATCAGTAGGACCAACAGAAATAGTTGTCCATGGTGGACCTACTAGTAGGACAAAATAGTAGGACCCCGAGAAAACGCTGGAAAATTCTCAAATATTCGTTCAAAAAATCATTACTTCTAAACTACAAAAAATCGCGGAACATACATGGGGTATTTTCCGATACACCTAGGTGTGAGGGATCTAAAAATAATTTTTGGACCACCTTCGATCCCAGGTGTGCGTATGCCCAGCGGGGCCCTCGATCCTAGGGCTTTGAAACCTAGCTAATCATTTATAACCCAGTAAAATTAAACAGAAAAATGGCATTCTGGAGAAGTAATTCCCGGAGTTTTGGAAGTTGGTTTAAACATTCCATTGGTATGTAAGGTTGAAGAAAATAAAAAGTCCTGGTGAGGGGGGGGGGGGGTGAGCTCGAGGAAGGGGGGGGGGGGGGGCGCTAAAGGTGTCTTTTTTCAGTTTTTCGCTTATTTCTCGGAATCTGTAAATCGTATTGAAAAGTTTTGTAGGTACAAATTAATTCTGACAAAATTTCCTACAAATTATGTGGTATGAACTTTTTTCATAGGACTTAACCTTTGAGGGCTAGAGGGCCAAGAATTTCAAAAATTATGAAATTTGTATGGCGACCCCTTATGAAAGTTGAAGATACCAATAAATTATTCCATATTATTAATCAGCAACCCCGAAAACCCACGGATACAAATTTTTAGTCAGTTCGGTGAACCTTTAGAAGCTGCGTGGGCGTTTGAAATTTCCATGGCAGCCATCTTGGATATCGCAATTTTGGATTTTTTTTACCGACAACCAAATCTGACCAGGGTCCACTATGACATTTGTTAAGGTCCATACCCCTATCTGTCATAGTTTCCGCGGGCCATTGACCTCATCCATCAGGAGTTACCTTCGGAGAAAGTCGAAATATTCCTTTTATCACCAGGCCATCCTTATGATGATCCCCAAATGTCATCTTTGTACCGTAAGGGGAACACGGAGATCAATTAGAGGTATCTGGTCGATCCCCCCCACCGCTTTCTATGGAATTAGCTAAATACCTGGATAATTGTTCACCTGGTCTCCCCCAAGGCCCCAACCAACTAGTAAATGATTAGTTAGTGATTAATGTAGTATTGAAATAGTAAAATTATTTTAAGAATCATCATAAGGATGCCCTGGTGATAAAAGGAATATTTCGACTTTCTCCGAAGGTCAACTCCTGATGGATGAGGTCAACGGCCCGCGGGAACTATGATAGATAGGGGTATGGACCTTAACAAATGTCATAGTGGACCCTGGTCAGATTTGGTTGTCGGTAAAAAAAATCCAAAATTTCGATATCCAAGATGGCTGCCATGGAAATTTCAAACGCCCACGCAGCTTCTTAAGGTTCGCCGAACCGACTGAAAATTTGTATCCGTGGGTTTTCGGGGTTGCTGATTAATAATATGGAATCATTTTATTGTTATCTTCAACTTTCATAAGGGTTGCCATATACATTTCATAATTTTTGAAATTCTTGGCCCTCTAGCCCTCAAAGGTTAAGTTCTATGAAAAAAGTGCATACCACATACTTTGTAGGAAATTTTGTGAGAATTAATTTGTACTTACAAAACTTTTCGATACGACTTACAGATTCCGAGAAATAAGCGAAAAACTGAAAAAAGTCACCTTCAGAGCCCCCCCCCCCCTTCCTCGAGCTCACCCCCCCTTTGCCAGGACTTTTTTTTTCTTCAATCTTACGTACCAAAGGAACGTTTAAAAAAAGTTCCAAAACTCCGGGAATTATTTCTCCTGATTTGTCTAATTTTACTGGGCTATTAGTGCTTTCTGAATATGTTTGTATGGCTTATATTTAGTGCTTCAAAGATAACGGTCCAGTTTTCTAGATACACCATAACTGCATATAAATAACTTTGTAATCCCATAATATGTAGGTATATGGGATTACTAAGTTACATTTGCAGTCAGTAAAAAAGTAGGACTATCCACAAAAAGAAATGAGATCCTATCAAAAACCTAAATTTTAAAAAACAAGTCTCGAATCACTAAAAACTCATCTACCGCAAAAAGTTGTGACCATATCAATATTAAAAATATTTTAGGTTTTAAATAGATAGATTGTCTTGGCAATCGCACTAAATAAACAAATTTAAATAATTTGTATTACTTGTGAGATACATTGTGTTTTCATGCGATGGCGAAGTCAATCTATTTCTTTAAAACCTAAAAGAGTAGGACCACGAGGTTTTTAAAATCCTGCTGGTCCTACTAGGGGAACTAAGCGGTAGGACCAACAGTCCGTAACGAAGATTTTTAATATTGATATGGTCACTATAAGGATCCTTGAGTAGGGACTGAATAAATTAACAGACTTGGACATGTGGAAGCATTTCATACATTCCTATTTATGTGGAAGCTTGTAATTGGCCTATAGCTGACTAAATTTGAGACTTATTTGTTTTGTAGCTGTAAGCTCCCCAAATATAATAAAATAAAATAAAATAAATGCATCTCACAACTTTTTACGGTAGATGAGTTTTTACTTTTTGTGTTGCGAGACTTGTTTTTTTTACAACTTATTGTTTGTGATGGGATTAGTCTTTAAAGAAATCAAACTGTTAAGTTTTTGCTTTAAAAAACATATGTAATTAGTATTCTTCTAAGATTAAATCTATGGAAAAGATGATCAATGAGATACTTAATGCAAAAATTTCGTTAGCATGTCGTCAAAAAAAGGTGACTAGGTAGGTATAGTACCTACCTACACAGTTATAGACGCTAAGATTTATGCTTAATAAAACAGTTCATTCAGGTACCTACTTTAAACTTATGACATTGAGAAATTGTTATTCTAAATATTGGTTACATACAACATGGGTGAGTATCAAATATTAAATGATGTACCTAACTACTTACCTATTACACAATATAAAACAAAAGTAGGTAGATTCCTTCAAAAAAATATTTTTTTTTATTCGTATTCCATTAAGATAAAATCTATGGAAGAGATGATCTATGAGATAATGCAAACATTTATTTAGCATGTAAATTATAGTAGGTACCTACACAGTCATGGGCGCTAAGATTTATTTATGCTAAATAAAATAAAATTCATTTAGGTAGGTACTTTAAACATATTATGATATTGAGAAATTGTTATTCTAAATATTGGTTACAACAAAGGTAAGCATCAAATATTAAATGATGTACCTATAGGTACTTACTTACCTATCACAAAATATAAAACAAAAGTAACGAGGTAGATTATATTTCATGCCTTAAATAGAAAATAATAGTACATTATGATACAATACAAGTGAGCAAAATTTGTCATTACAGCCGAGGCGGGATTCCAACACGAGCCGCAGGCGAGTGTTGTATATTCTAGCAGAGGCTGTCATGACCAATGCTCACGCGTTTCATACGACGTTTTTCGACATACTTCCAAGGAAAAAGTAATAAAATTTCGTAAAACACAACAATTTTAGACAAGTATTTGTGGAAAATGGCCATAGTAAAAAATATATGTAGGTACTTGAAAATGGAACTGGACTTTTTTTTAAATGCAATGACTGTAGCCGCCATTCAACCAACGACATTTTATTGTAAACAAGGTGATATGAAAAACGTAATAAACTAAATATTTATGTAGGTATTTATAACACAAATTAATGTTTATTTGTTACTAAAATAAATTGTTTGATGAAATGAAGCGTTTGTTATTTTGTAGCTAAAAGCGGTGCAATAAGAGCCACTTTACGAGCAAGTATTTGAAAAAATGTTTTTATAGCTTGTCGTCAGAAAACGGTGACTACCTACATAGTACACAACCTGTTAGTACGGGAGGGGGTAACACAAGAAAAATAGAAGAAGTGCTGTTTTTGAATTTAACACCCTCAAAATCTCGATCGAAAAAAATGTATTAACTCCGTAACTACTGTGTATCCACGATAATTATGAGCTCCGGTGGTACATAAGCACGACGGTCCCTACGTAAATTCCCGTAAGTGCAAAAGTAAAATTTTACAGGAGAGCACTTATAAGTTTCAAACATGTGTATTTCACGACCTATTTGTAACACAGTGACGAAATTTGGCATATAGGTTTAATGTACGGTAAATTATATGAAACATGAAGAAAAAACTCAAATTAATTGGAAGGGTGTTATTTTATAAGTCATTTACTTAGTTCTACATCGGAAACGCTCCAATTACAAATAACGTATGTGGTACATATTGATTATTACGATCGGTCAAAATCTTAACTGACACATTGATAATTTTACAGGGGAAACATTATGGAGATACGGGGTTTGTAGGAAAGGGCAAAGTGTGTTGTTACAACAAAAATTTAACGTTTTTAGTATTAACTAGTGTTTTCCCGCGACTTCGTCCGCATAAAATAATTATATACCAGATTTTAAGTCAGATCATAAGCTATCAAACAAAAAAAGTCAAAAAAAGTCAAACATCAAAATCGGTTCAGTAGTTTTTGCGTGATGCGCGAACAAACAAACAAACAAACACATAAACAAACAGACACACAAAATTTCTAAAAAAGGTTGACTTCGAGTCAGGAATTCCTAAAAACCATATCGTAATCTTTTTTTTTGTAAATATCTTCAATGTACAGACACACTTCAGTTACAGTTTTATGATTAGGTAGTATTAGATTAATATTAATATTAAGTATTAAATTAATTAATATTAATATTACTTAACCCTTAAACAGGCTGTGGCTATCACATTAACATTCAATAATGAACCTTTTTAATGAAGTTTGAAGTAATATATCAGTTACTTATATGTGGTCGATGAAATGTACTATGCCTGATAAAGGGTTAATTAAAATATTAATTAATAATAAATTTTAACCCCGTCCCCACATACCTCGTGTGTCCCCGTCGTCACATTGGACATAGTTTCGGTACTACTAGTGAAATGTGGATGTAATGAGGTTTAAAAAATTACATACTTTAGTATCAGTCGTTAAAAGCAAATTAATTAATTTAAGACTTTAAAATAATGAAACAGTCCAATACAATTTACAACATAGATGAGAAGAGTAACAAAGGCCTTATCTCGTAAAGCAATTTTTCTAGATATTAATTTGATGGAATAGAGCGGGACACTTTTTATTTACAAGTCACAGGAACTCAAAATGCAGGTGTCAAGATTTAGTTCTACTTTCATTTATTACGTTTTAAGTGAAAACAGTGTTCTAGCGTACATAATTTCAAAAATAACAGGGTCCTAAAAAACCTCCACTCAGCGGGACCCTTCTTTACTATGGTACTTAGCCCAGTCATTTTACGGAGTTTTGTTAGAAGGGGTGGGGCCCTAATTAAGTATGGTACTTTTAATCTGTAACCGGTATCATTTAAGTTATTTATCATTTAAGTTAAGGTATCATTTAGTGACAAAAAGACTATCTGAAAAATAATTTTAAAAAAATCACCTTTAACCTACTACCAATCGAGGTCGCATCGCACCATTTTATTAATTAGTTAGCAAGTACTCATCAAACCGCGATCACGCGCTCATTCCATATATTTTCATTTATTTTAATAATTATCAAGTTTAATATAATCAAGTTTTTACCTCTTAATCAATCTTATAACATAACAGTAGATAAATAACAGTAGTATAAAACGAAATTTGCAGCTTAGAAAGACCTGTGTTAACTGTCATTTTAAGTGCTCGAAAAACCTCGAAATTTTCCGACATTTTTTAGTTTTTGGCATATCACTTCTACACATCCTTGGGGGGAAAATACCAACTACACCGTTAAAATAAGTTCCGAGACACTTCAAACATTAAAAACTTAGAAACACCCAAGAGAAAAGATACTGAAGAAAAAGTTTTTTTTGCGATCCTGCTTTTAATTGAAGCGGGATGGCTAATTGCAAAAAGTTATGCTTGTAAGAAAGAGACCCTTGCACTCGGATAATCGTGCCTTAAATATATACAAATATCTCTAAAATAAAATGCCTTAAATGGCAGTTATTGATAAAAGCATATAGCATATGCTCACGACTATATTCCCCGAGGGGGTAGTCAGAGATATTCTGAAACCTCAGAATATTCACGTTTCACCAGTAGTACCGTAAGTCTGTCCAGTGTGACGCACTGGGCCCGCGTGGTGGAGTATGGCCCACTCCCTCTCACCCTTATTCGTGAGAGGAGGCCTTTGCCCTGCAGTGGGATTCTATAGGCTATAACTTACTTACTTAGAACTATATAATTATGATATGATATGTATATGTATAACTGCTGCTGAATAATGGTCCATTATTTGTAATGATTTTATATAAATAATTCCGACGAAACGGGAATACGACGAATCAGGAATCCGACGAAACAGGAATACGACGAATCGGGAACAATGCTCGCTTACGACCAATACAAAACATTCTTAAAAAGGAGACGTTTACAAAGTGAATCACACCCCGGCCAAGACATTTTCCAGTGTATAGGTCCACGCAGGCAAAGCCACATGAACACTAGCAAATTAATAATCCTTTAAAATGCTAGTCTGTTTGCTCTCGAAAATGACTAAAGCAAATGTGTTTTTTTTGTTTGCACATCACAATATCATATCTCTAGACTCTAAACTACTGATCCGATTTTGATGAAACCTTTATAGAGTGCCTGATCACGGGGTCGCAGCAAGGATTAATCTTGATTACATCCACCTTACCATTATCTACGCCACCAATGGTGTCTGTACCCTCCAGTATGGCAAGTAAAGTTTCAACATCCACTGAAAAAAAAGTTATAGAAATGGAGTTTTTTTGTGATACTTGTTAATAGGTAGGTTGATTCTATTAGATGAATTCTATGGCGAGCTTTAGTGCTATCAATGGTGTCCTAACTTCGTCGTAAAATTCACAGATTGGCACAGCACAGCCACAACAGCTCTAGACAAATTCGCTTAATTTGGAGCTTAGAAACACCCCAGAGGGGAGTCTCGTGGCTAAGGGGGTAACAAGTAGATACGTTTCGTCGGCTTGCAATTTTATTGACCACGTGGCTATGGCTAATTTGTTACATACCTATCTATTTTTATCGTAAAATAAGGAGATATTGTCAAAAACTGTTTTAAGACCGCTAATGCGCGCTGCTGCATACAAACGAAGTCTGGTGATACTTTTAATAGTCACCAATTAAAGTCAATGAATTTTATCTGTAACAATTAAAAAACTAATCTCTATGCTTGTATGAAGTCAGATTTTCGTTAAAATATACCTATTATATAGGGTCCAACTTAAGGCGTATCCGCCCTGGACCATGACTCTCCATACTAATCGATGCGAACGAGCACGCGTGGCTCCGGTCACAATTTTTCTGTTTTCTTTGAAAAATTTGATTATTTTTTATAAGTTTCGGAAAAGTAAGAAAACCACATCGTTCTAAATTGTGTTGTGAACAATATTGTAAATTATCATCTTCTTCCGATCAAAAATGTAACAGTAAAATGGTTAGGTACAACTGGAAATAAACAATAAACAAACATTTAAGGGGGTGGTGTAGACCATCAAACTGAACAACTTTCACTATGGGACCAAAATCGAAATCGCGAAAAAAATTAATTAATGTTCCATACTCTACAAATCGACTAGAGCTAAAATATGTATGGGATATCAACTATTTTTTTTCGCAATTTCGATGTTGGTCCCATAGAGAAAGTTGTTCAGTTTGACGGTCTAAACAACCTCCTTAAGAGTTTAAAATATTTATTGTTACTTATGAAACACACTGTATACAGGGTGGATTTTTGAGACGGGGCAGTAAGGGCAAGTACCTTAACCGTTGTAGCTACAGCGAAACGTTCTTAGGAGACTATCCTTAACTTTTTGAAAAATTTCGAACTGCATTCACAGATTTCGAAAAAAATGTACAGTCAGCAAGAAAATTGTCAATTTACACAAAAACTTTTTTTGATGTCAATCGATCCTGTTTCTTATAAGGATCAATAGACTCTATGGGACCAACCGAGGTTTGAGTACTAGAAATGTCAGAAATCGCAAAAAACGTTTCCCATACATTTGGTAGGAAATGAGACTCCAAATTTACTTTTATACTTACATAACAAAACTTTTTTATTATGGATAGACTGGCCGCTAAAAAGAAGTTTGTTCGAAAATAAACAAAAAGGATCAAAATATTAATGTTCAAAAATCTAGATAGCCAGCATTGTAAATTGTATGATTTTAAAAATACATTTCTTTCTAATACGGTTTCAGTATGTTTTTATTATCAAAGTCTTCTTAGCGGCAAATCTGTCCTTAATAAAAAGTTTTGTTATGTATAAAAGTAAATTTGGAGTCTCATTTCCTACCAAATGTATGGGAAACGTTTTTTGCGATTTCTGACATTTCTAGTACTCAAACCTCGGTTGGTCCCATAGAGTCTATTGATCCTTATAAGAAACAGGATCGATTGGCATCAAAAAAAGTTTTTGTGTAAATTGTCAATTTTCTTGCTGACTGTAAATTTTTTTCGAAATCTGTGAATGCAGTTCGAAATTTTTCAAAAAGTTAAGGATAGTCTCCTAAGAACGTTTCGCTGTAGCTACAACGGTTAAGGTACCTGCCCTTACTGCCCCGTCTCAAAAATCCACCCTGTATAGGGTCCAACTTAATATGCTGACAGTTTTTTAGGAGGATGATCAGACCAAACAGAGCAACTTTCTCTATGGGACCAACATCGAAATCACAAAAAAAAAATCAGCTGTCTCATACATTTGGCTCGAGTAGGATTGCAGTTTAGTATGGAACAGCAGATTTTTTTTTCGCGATTTCGATGTTGTTCCTATCCTATAGTAAAAGTAGTTCAGTTTGAGTTCAGTTCAGTTCAAACTGAACAACTTTCTCTATTGGACCAAAGTCGAAATCGCGGAAAAAAATCAGCTCTTCCATAGAAAACTGCAAACCTACTTGAGCCAAATGTATGGGACAGCTGATTTTTTTTTCGCAATGTCGATGTTGGTTCCATAGAGAAAGTGTTCAGTTTGATGGTCTGAATATACCCTTAAAAAAGTGTCAGTGTATAGTTTCAGAGACCCCTCACACTAGCGTCGGTCGTCGTCGTACCAGCGTCCGCGCTGCGACGATTCGAGCTTCGGTCGTCGACGCGGCGCCAGCGCTGGCCGGCTGCCGAACGCTTACGCAGCGCTGGCGTAGCGTGGCGTTCGGCAGCCGTCGACGCTGCGCTGACGCTGGCTCTACGACGACGCTCGAAAGACGCTAGTGTGAAGGGTCTCTTAATACCAAGGTTAATTAAGATTTGAATGGAAATATTTGAGGCACTGTAACTTTAAAACTAGGTATTCATTTTAACGAAAATCTGACTTCATACAAACAAGCATAGAGATTAGTTACTAGGTTGTTTCTGAACAATTTCATTGACTTTAATGGGTTAGTTACACACTACACCGTGCCGGGTCCGAGCCGTGTCCGTTCCGAGCGCCGGCCGTAGCCATCCGACCCGGTCCGGCCCGGGCCCGGCTCGGCCCCGGCTCGGTTGCCGCTCGGTGTCCATCATGTGTCCATAAATATCGGCCGACGGTCGGCACGGACTCGGCTCGGACCCGGCACGGTGTAGCGTGAGTGATCCTTAAGACACTTACTTTCTTCCGCTTGATGACGCAGGCTGATGATGCAGTTAGAGGCGGTTACGCCTGTGGGCCTGTGTGTCCTTTTGTCTCTTAAATATATATATTTTTAGGCCTTTTTGTGTAGCTTGTACCGTATCTTGTAATAAGTTATCATAACAATATAATATAATTAAACTGTAGTCTTTGATAATATATTTTGCTTTTGACCAGCATGACATCAAATTTGCAAAACAATGGAAGATCAAAAAGATCGAAGACAGAATGAAACCAACGGCCAGCAAGTAATTAGAAAGAGTATCTATTACACGTACCTTCGGGTTGTACTAAGTTTGACAAAGAAGGATTTAATCCTTTAATATTTTATTTATTTGAATATTTGGTATTAGGTAGTTACTAAGGCATAATAACTTGATGGGTATTACCATACGAGGTAATACCGTAGAAAGAGAAGGAACGAAAGCGAAAAATACTTCGCCTGTGGGTATTACCCATAGAGAAATTACTCGCTGAATGCAGCGTACAGGTAATACCTACCTACGTAGGACGGCTGCGGAAGTGATTAACTGATGATAAGTACCTAGATGTTCTGTAAATCCAGCAATGAGTAGATAAAAGCTTCCGTGCATTCATCATCACATTATTTGATTTCGTTAGTTTCTCTCCATAAATTATCCAGTCGGCAATCTACTCCGCATCATCTCTGCCTATCTCATCACATTCCCTATTAAAGTAAAAATATTAATATGTATAGATAAATTCATAATAAACGTACCTACATAAACAACAAAGAATGACAATAAAAAAAATAATACATCTATCGAAACGCGTTCGAAAACATCTATTCATAGCGATCTCCTTTTTTAACTAGAGCGAATTTGCTATGTGCATCTCTTACTGACACTTATATATGACAAGACACGTGCTTGCTTCTAGTTCCTTCTCATTCTACGCGTCATACGGAAACCTGATCCGGAATCAGTGTTGCCAGATGGGGGGGATTCCCTCCAAATTTGGGGGTATTTTCAGACCAAGGGGGGATTTTAGGGGGGACAAATCCTTTGGGGGGTTCTGCGGAGGGAAAATAATTGGCTTGGAGGGAATGAGCGTTTTTCTTTTCTTTTTTAAATTTAGTTAATAAAAAACTCGACAGATGGCATGTTTATCGCTCCATAGAGCCGTTGGCGAGATCCTGTCAAAATATTGTCAAGACTGTGACTGCCTTTTTTTTAAAGCCAAGGAATCGAGCCTATACAATCAAGTCAGACATAAAAGTTAAGAATTTTCGATTAAAATGATTAGTAAATAATGAAATATGCCATCAAAAGATGCGTTGGCATATTCTTGATCCTCTTTTCCCTCTTTATTGTTTCAAAGAAACGCTTTTTGAAATTTTGACGTATATTCGCACAGACCGTAGCGCCATCTATCGATCCCCTAGAAAACCAAAAGAAAAACGCTCATTGGAGGATTTTTGAAAAGCCGTTTAGACGAAAGTTTTTATAACTTAACGCGATCAAACCTCTCACTACTTAATTTGAACGCACCATAGGAACGCACACACGCACTAGCACAACAATGCTGCGGCGCACGAGACGATGGACGACCGTCGTTCGGTCGCAGTCGGTCAAACAGGTTTTTAACGCCAACCGCCCGCTAATACCGTCTTTGCCAAAGTGTAAAACGTTCTATTCTATATTTTAAAAAAATGGCTGCCATCTTGGGTATGTGATGATTTTGCCAATGTCGAGTTTTTATAGCAAAAGTGCTTGACGTTGTACGGTTATAATGATATTTTGGTGACTTCAAGGGTTGTTCTTATAAAAGAACAATATCCTGAGCCACCACTGGAGTTCCACTGTGGACCGGGGATGGGGCAACCGACGCGCACGTGACCACCCAATAGCAGACCCACAGAGCAACTCCGTGTAAAACGTTGATAAAACACAGAGATAAAATCGTGATTAAAAGTGACAATGTTTAAATAATAGTGGTGAAGATAATCAATGGCACTGTCAAAACAAAATTTAACTCAGAGAAAATGTATGGAACTGCTGACGACGTAAGTGGAGATGCTGATCCAGTGATGGAAGCAAGTTTTATTTGATTGTTTTGAATAAATAAATATGTTTCCAATTAGTGGGGGTTTTTTTCTCAAAACACTACAATTTTGGGGGATTTCGGGGAGATTTGCGGAGAATGCCAGATTATCATCTGGCATCACTGTCCGGAATTCCTGATGCCATCCACACACATACGTTTTTTTTCATCCGGAATAACCTTTTGTACTCTTCTGCTCTCCTGGTACTTCTCAATACGTTTATTAGCCTTTCTTTGTTAGCCTTTTATTAGGGTTCCGTACTCAAATGGTGAAAACGGGATCATATTACTAATTGTTCGTCCGTCCGTCTGTCTCGGCTTTCTGTCTGTCCTAACTAACTATTTAGGGCTGTAACTTTTGAACCGTATAGCTAGACATTTGTTTCACAGCATGTGCGTTATTCTTATTATGGCGGGTTTGCTAACAAATAATAAAAATGACAAAAAGTAAAAATTAAGGGGGACCTCGTACAAGAAACTAGTTTGTATGAACGTTTTTTCTTGTCGCTCTATCGTAAAAACGGTAGGGGTAAACCGGGATGCATGAACAGGTGGGATAGATGAGCCACCTCCATTTGTCGATTGAAAATTTCGTGTTATCGATTCGTTTGACAGGTCATTGCATTCCCGCGATCCATACCTACCACCACAAGCGCCATCTAGGCTGCGGGCAGAGTAGTTTGACTTTGAGCTGAATTTGTGTGTTTTTTATAGTAAAAAGTGAAAAAAAATAGTTTTATTTACTTGTTCGTTACTGCGTTAAATTAAAAGGTACGCATTATGTTGATTTATTATTATATTTTCAAAATAGTGCAGTTTGTTGAATGCAAAGCCTATTTGACCTGTGATTCAGAGTTTTTCGGAAATCTAAACAAAAGTAGGAACGGGTCGATAAAGGATGGTTGATCCACCCCACAGAGGGAACCATAGTGAATAATAATATTTTTCATCGACTTTAATTATCTTTTAGCTTCAAATGCCGTTCCAGATCAAAACTAAGCATAGCATAGGCTTCAGCCCCAAGAAAGGAAATAAAAAATCAGCAATTAGTAGATTCGACTTTCGAAGTTTTGCAGATCACATACCAGCTTTATGTGTTTTGCCATGTTTTAGTTTCAAAATTTGATTCTCTTATTAGATCTTGCTTAGTGTGTTCATATTATTAAGGAATATAGTTCTATAATGCTAAATTTGACTCTAAAATGATTTCTTTTAGTATCAATATATAACCTACGTAGAAAACCGTAGTTACCTTGTCAAAGTGTGCAATGTTGACATGCCGCAATTTTAATTTCTTTTTTAATATATTTACAAGTTTAGATTGTTCCCATACAATGTACTTATATGAGATTTTGATATAAGTACATTGAATTTAAAAAGCATTATTTCTTAAATTATAAGGGTATTTTCAACGATCCCTACCCCCCTGTTCAACCATCCCACCCATTGGGGATGGTTGAGCCAAATCTCATTTTTCGGAAAAAATTGTCCAGCCCAATAAATATTATATTCACAAACATCTTAGTACATAAAATTTGTAGCCAAATAACTTCGCTATCTAATATCACTAAAGTGACATCACTGCATCTTTGCAATAAAAAGTTGTATGCGTTTAAGCAAAAGGTGGTTCAAGTATCCCGGACTCCCCCTACTTACAAAAGTCAAACTTGGTGTGATTAGATTATAGAGCTTTTGTAAGCTGTTTGTTGTATTAGTAGTATTAGTACCTACCTATGTGTTGTGGTACGGAACCCTCGGTGCGCGAGTAGCCCGACTCGCGCTTAACCGGTTTTTTTATCTCACTTGGACACGATAAAATAATAAAGAAAGAGGTTGTTGGTCCGCTTTTTTTGTTCTTTGTTTTTTTCACAAGATTGTGTTGCATGCATTGTCTATAGCAATGCACACCTAAATTTCATAGCGCGGTTTCTATATCAATCACCTCACCTTAATGGCGGTGTTTCAAAAAATTAACACTTCTTTTATTATTTTATCATCGTGTCCTATGCAGTGCTGTCTGTCTTTGGTGCTGATGATCGAGTATGCTCGTATATATGTATTGCAACTCGAAAATGCAAACTCATTATGTACTAGATGACCGCGGCGTATTTCGTACCGCCTTAGAATCTTCCCGACACACACTTGGCCGTTTTTAAGCCTATGTTTAACACGGATAATGTAGCATTCAAATGGTGAAAGAATTATTCAGATCGGTCCAGTAGTTTCGGAGCCTATTCAATACAAACAAACTTACGAGCATCCAGACAAACAAACAAACAAAAAATCAAATCTATCTAGGTATCCTCTTTATAATATTATAGAGATTGTACCTACTACCTATAGAGCGCGCCAACGGTAATTTTGTAAGTTTAACCTCTTGTACTCCTCTGCTCTCCTGGTACTTCTCAATGCTTATTAGCCTTTCATCTTTTAAAATTATAAACCCTAAGTAAGTAGGTAAGTGTAATGAGAGGCATAGAAGCTGATGATGATTGAAAAAAGCACACACACATGCAAACTACCATACAATTTTAAAAAATCGTTCGCGAACTGTACATGACGTAGACTCGATGTAGAGGGAATCACTATTACGCGACGTGACGTAGCGCGACTCACTATAAAGAGAAGCGGCGTAGGGGGAAAGCGGCGTGCCGGGAATAATTCCTATTCCGACTGTATGCTTATTTATCGGATCCGCCCCACCCATACACCCCGCCGACTAGAGTGTGAAAGAGACAACAGCAGCTCGGACCGATTTTACATACATAAAAAATTTACGAAATCACCATTTCGTATTCCCCTGTTTTCTCCTCCAAAACTAAACCGATTTTAATAATTGTTTCAAAAATTATATGAGAAATACTTTGGCTGTGTCCGTACGTTTCGCATTTTTTGTTTATATTCGTCAAATTTGTTTACTGGATGTCTGAAAACGGGCTGTAAAATTGGTCATTTTCGAAGGTCCCTTAGTTCTTACAGTAATTAATTAATGCAAAAAAGCAAAACATAGGGACATGACAGAGGTGACGTAGATTGTATGGTAAAAATATATTTGCATTTCATGAAGTGCATGAAGAGATGTATGAATGTGAATGAGGCTAAAGAGGTGTGTCAGAGTCGTATCGCGTGGCGGTCCGTGGTGTCTGCCTACCCCCATGGGACAATGGCGTGAGCATATGTATGTGTGTATGTATGTATGTATAAAACAATTAATTCTTCTTCTGTAACTTCTTTAAGTTTTCTTTCAACTTACCTTCGACCTACTTTGTACTTTGTATCAACAAAGAAATTACCTACTTCTACAAGAGTTAGGTAATAAATAAAATCCGGTGCCAGCAAGCATGTATCTCCGAAGTGGCAGCCGTAAAGGTGGCTACAAGAAAAATAATAGCTACTCCCAGTTTACGATGTAGGCAATATCTCGGCAACACTTTGTGCTCTGTGAAAAATGAACTACTTACATGGTCGTTTAGTTTTATTTTTGAGGTCGACACGGATGTGGAGTAAGATTGAGCTCACTTGAGTTTAAAAACAAAGACTAGGAAGAAACTAACGGCGCAATTTTTATCTTCTTTTTCTTTAATATTGCGGCCCATTACAAGGTGTTACAAAACTACAAATAAACATTTAAGGGGGTGGTGTAGACCATCAAACTGAACAACTTTCACTATGGGACCAATATCGAAATCGCGAAAAAAAAATGTATGTTCTATAGGTACTCTACAAATCGACTAGAGCTAAAATATGTATGGGATATAAAATTATTTTTTTCGCGATTTCGATGTTGGTCCCATAGAGAAAGTTGTTCAGTTTGACGGTCTAAACAACCCCCTTATGAGTTTTAAAAATTTATTGTTACTTATGAAACACCTTGTATACGTGGCGTAAACTTAAATGCGGTAATAATATTTAGACGGCCCGACAGCATAGTCTGTAGTGAACCTGCCTGCTGTGCCGGGGGTCGCGGGTTCGAATCCCGTAAGGGACAAATATTTGTATGACGAATATGAATATTTGTACCCCAGTCATGGATGTTTGTATCTATAATTATATGTATTCTATATCGTTGTCTAGTTATCATAATACAAGTCCAGGCTAGATTCTGGAACTTTAAATGTGACTAGATAATTTGCGTGACACTGTCCAAGATATTTCATCATCATCTCAGCCGATGGACGTCCACTGCTGGACATAGGCCTCCCCCAAGGATCGCCATAACGACCGGTCCAAGATATTTATTTATTTATTATTTATTATTATTTTAATATTTAGGCTGGTTTCAGAGTCACGCTTAGGCTGTGTTCAGAAGACCCGCAGGCAGTTCAGGCAACACCTAGCACGTGGCCCGCGTCGCTAACCACCGCCACGCGCTGGTGTAAGGGTGCCTCGGAACATCAAAATGAACAACTTTTAGTGGAGGCCAAAATTGAAAAAAAAAAACGCTGTTTCACACATTTCGGTCGGTCAAATTGGGATTTACCCCCTTCTTCGGAGATTGTATGAGAATATTGTAGCTCTGATATTCAACTAGAGCACTGATACATGAATTACTTCCGCAGGTACATTGTTCTGTCACCAACATGAGGCCTTTATTATGAGAAACAAACGACACAATAAGCCTTTCTCTGCGCGCGCAGTTCTAAAGAATATATCAATGGACGGATGGTTGTTGTTGCTTCATGGCGATGGCGATGGCGGTATGATCCGGTCGAGGCCGCGCTCACTAGTTTTTTTAACATGAACGAAACATGAAAAAGTGTTTTAAAGTCGGAAAACAAATTATGGCGGATAGGCGATCGCTCTAAATAACACGATTAGATTAAGTTTACTAGATAGAAAAACATTCCAAAGTTACCCCCCTTTGATTTTGTTGTTTTTTTTTTCAATATTTTGATTAAATTGCAGATATTTTTTTTGTACTGAACTAAATACATTTAATATTTCTAGACAAATTCGCTGAATTTGGAGCTTAGAAACACCCAAGATAAAGATATTAGATGAAAAATACGTTTTTTTTTGCGATCCTGCTTTCAATTGAAGCGGGATGGGTAATTGCAAACTTATTCTTGCAAGAAAGAGACGCTTGCACTCGGATAACTTGGCCTTAAGATAAGCATTTTGACGGCTCCCGTTGGGGCGGAGCAAATAAATCCGCTCTAATCGCTTTTATACAATTTATATGAACTATCGCATACTGAGCCAATGCAAGCCGCATCGCAGCGGAAAATGCGTACCCTTTGCACACTAGAGCGTGACGGGTCGCAACGACATTGAGGGCTTTTTAGTTTCACGTAAAAGAAGAGAGTTTCACGTAAAGGCAGGTTTAGACGATGACAATTTTGCGGTGCGAATACAGGCCTTAACACAGACAAGAATTATATTGTTCGAGGTTCGAAATCTGCAGGTAACTGACCAAACTGAGTTGTAATCAATCAATCGTGACGATACACCCGTTCGAAACAGGCAAAGGAACCCGGATACATCTGGGTTCCATTGTACGGTACGCGGTAGTTCAGGAATTTCGGACCACTGCTTTTACATGCAAGAGTTGTAGGTATGTCGCAGCTCACGTGTCGTTAAATGAATAGGCCCTTACTAGCATTCAATCATCATCCGCCTGTACAGGGTGTAACGAAAAGTATAATTAACCTTTAAACCATATACTCTACCCATCCAACTGAACAACTTTTACTATGGGAGCAAAAAATTTTTGAGAGTTACGCGGATATTAATTAAGCTAAAGTCATCCCGTGATCATGGCAGTTGTAACACTGCCGAAATATCGGGAACTCCAAAATAAATAAAAACGCGGTAACGGTTTAAGAACCCGTTATAATGATTAACTATGGGAGCAAATTTGTCAACACAAAAAAAAATCTGCTGTCCCATATAAGTATTGCGTCACACTTGCGGAGCGTTCCGCGGCAGAACCTTCAGCGGCTGAACTATCTGTACTAATCTGAAATTTCGGCGCGTAACGTTACGTCGGCTTAGTGTGTCATAGGGTACTTGAAAAGCGTTGCGCGCGTGTCGACCGAACGTTCCGCCGCGGAGCGCTCCGCAAGTGTGACGCAATACTTAAACTGCAATACCTATATATCTAATTAAAGATTGAAAAAGTCGGGCGGCGAGCGGGATTCGAACCCACGACCTGCCTATCCGGTGCATGCTCTACTCCAACAGAGCTGTCGTCGCCCCGCAAGCCACGACGAAATTTTCAATCTATATCTCGTCTTTAAGGGACGTCAGCGCGTATATATCTATCTATCTATAGTCTATGTTTCCTTAAGAAGTTTTCTTTCACTGTTTGAGAGCAGTCTGTATTACGTACATTTTGAAAAACTCATTGGTACATGGCATGAGTTTTAAAAATTACCGGACCTCATGATTGAGTTTCCATATCTCTCTGCAATGCGTTACGGATACTCTTGGAACACATTTTCGCTAAGTGTGTAACGAATTTAAGTTAACACTGTGTATAGAACACAGCAAACTAAATTATGTACTTATATCTAAGGGTGCGTCCACATCTGACGAACGCACCGCGAATGCGCAGTTCGCAAGCCGTTCGCGAGCCGCTCGCGAGCAGAAATGCAATTCTCTAAGGTAAAATCCTTCTTACATCCTTTAGATATTTCGATCTTTCATAATAAGTTTGACACGACGCATACCGAATTTACAGCTCGCCCATGTTTCAACCGATGTTTGCGCTTAGAGAATTGCACTCTATCCAGCTCGCGAGCGGCTCGCGATCTGCGCGGTTGCATTTTATGCTCGTGGGTCGCTACTGCGCGTTCGTCAGATGTGGACGCACCCTAAGGAACCGACTTAAGTCTAAACCTGGGCATAATCTATCTAAATAGGGATCATTTATTGAAGCGTAGCAACTTTAAACACTATTTCTAAACGGCTAGAACACAAAGTAGTAAGCGCTTTTTATTTAGTAAAGAAATTCTTTGCGTGCTGGTTTATTCGTGAATGTATTTTCATTAGCTTTCAGTTTTAAAAGAAAGACTGGAAAGATAAAATGTTGGAGTCTTTGTGAATTTCTGTTTTTTCCTTTTTAGGCTACCTGCAGTTTCTTTTATCACAATGCTGGGTATCAGGTAAATACGTTTACAACAATAATTAAAGATAGTTTCAGTGTTTTTATCATGGTTTCATTCAATCCGCGGTAATACTGCCTGAGGGGATTACCTGTTGCATTACTTTAAGAGGTGATTCTACCCATGATACTGAACAACTTTCCCTAAGTAACCTATGGGAAATTCGCAAAAAAAATTTCGACTTTTCATACAAACGTTCAGCAACGTCAGGTCCGGTCAGTCTTTGGATGGGTGACTGTTTAGTGGTATTTCATCTCGAGCGTTTCCGTGCTTCGGAAGGCACATTAAGCAGTTGGTCTCGGATAGTTCCGTCAGATGGCGTTGTAACTATTCGTTAAGCCAGGTCAGAGGCCTATTGGCGGCTTGAAAATACAGAGTATTAGACCTTGGAGACAGGTGCTATGGCATGAGTTACAGATATCTCCTGCGTCCCAAATGTGGGCGCCTTCAACCAATGAACACGGTTCCCTATATGCGGGTGCTATGGAATGCGTAACAGATATTTCCCGCACCCCGCATGCGGGTGCTATTGACCAAAGAAAATCAGCCTTTAACCACACGTAATACGGGAAAACGTGTCAAGTTAAACCCCGACATTGAACGTCTGCCATAATAAATCCTATGGTGTCAGTAACAGGTGTGTTTTTGACATTGATAGAGGATTACTTCAATGCGCCTCGTTTAGGATTTCTCTCAGAAATGTAATTTATGGCGAGTCATTTGTGTTATCTGTGGAACGATGAAGGTGCTAGCGTTAGTAAGACAAACGCCACTATAGATTTTCATAGACATCCGTCTACTATCCAAATATACAGGATGTAAGAAACATAAATGCGTTACATATTAAAGGACGTGCTTTAGACCATGAAATTGAACAGCTTTTACTTCGGAATCGCAAAAAAATATCAACTGTTTCATGCATACAGCAAGTTGGTAGTTGTGGCAATGTTTGACCCTACCCCCTCCCAAAATGTCGTGAATTTATGCATATTATGTGTTTCATACATTTGGGTAGAGTCACCAAGCGCCTTATATATCCTCTCACATCGATTTTGATTTGATTTGAATAGAGAAAACGAAAAACTTGCAAAGTTCTTGTCCCAGAATTGTGAACACGAAATTAGGTGAAAGATAGCAGTTGATAGTATTTCTAGTACTTTATTGCTTTTCCTAGAACAAGCCTGTAATTGAAAACGTAACATAAATAAGGTAGGTAAGTAGTACACTTACAGAAAATGTATAACTCCAACTCAATAATTACACGATGATGAAATCATGTCATAATTTCCTACAGATCAATGACTACCGCCATGCCACTGAACCTACTGCATAAGTACACGTCATTGTCCCATGGGGGTAGGTAGAAACAACGGCCCACCACAACGGACTTGAAAAAAAGGCGGACGTAATGTGACACTAAAAAGATGTGAAGCATGCAAGGTCCTACATATTCGTCCTACAAGGGACCCACACTCACACAGATGCACCAGTTCTAGGTTTAGGTCCTACAACCCGTCACCATTTTGTACCGCGCGACAGGGCGTCAGCACGCACACAAATATAAATGGGTGATTACTCGTGAGGTACTATTTCTATTTCAGCTTCGTGCCCACCACATAGTACGGATTCTAACACACTTTTTTCGGCTCATCCACATTCACAACCCTTTTCCACTTTATCCAGTTAAGCCTGCTACGTACTTGTCCATATACAGGGTCCTTCTTAATTATGCTGACACTTTTTTAAGGGGATTATCAGACCATTGAACTGAACAACTTTCTCTATGGGACCAATATCGAAATTGCGAAAAAAAAATCAGCCGTCCCATACATTTGGCTCGAGTTTATTTGCAGTTTTGTATGGAAGAGCAGATTTTTTTTTCGCGATTTTGATGTTGGTCCCATAGTGAAAGTTGTTCAGTTTGACGGTCTGATCATCATCTTAAAAAAGTGTCAGCATATTAAGTTGGACCCTATATATTTGTAGTATGAAAAGGTGAGATAGTACCTATGCACAAATTGGCTGAAATTTCTCAGAATGAGAACTGTCCCACGTGCTTGTTGAAAAACGTTACTGTCTTGAGAAACGTAAGGGTTTTCTGAGAAAGTTTGAATTCTATTTGTATTTTATATTATCTTACCAAGATTCCGAATAATCATTAAATAAATAAATAAATATCTTGAACATTGTCACACAAATTATCTAGTCACACTTAAAGTACCAGAAACTAGCCTGGACTTGTATTATGATGACTAGACAACGATATAGAATACATATTATACAGGGTGTTTCATAAGTAAGAATAAATTTTTAAAACTCTTAAGGGGGTTGTTCAGACCGTCAAACTGAACAACTTTCTCTATGGGACCAACATCGAAATCGTGAAATAAAAAAATTGATATCCCATACATATTTTAGCTCTAGTCGATTTGTAGAGTACACAAGCAGCAAAATCTGGTACTATAAAAGACCTGAGAACGTTTTAGAGCGTGCTAATTAGTGTTCATGATTAGCACTATAATGGTGTTGTAAACGTCTAGAGAACCCCAAAAAGGCCCTAGTTTTATCATTAATTTATTCTATAAACATTACATAAAGGCTCTCACGGTGATAAATCTACTAATATTAAAGTAACCGAAAAACGTTTATAGTGCTATTTTGCACCGTAATCGATTCTGTTTCGCTATCCTAAGTACGTAAGCGCTTAACTAACAAAACAAATTTCGGTATGTGAATAATATGCTTTTTTTATGTCATTCGCCATTGCTTAACGTAACATGTAGGTATTACCTAATAAAAAGGACATACTACAAAACATCCATGGACCGTAACTCTGCCGTAACTTGCACTTGCGAAAATAAATGTATCGATAAAATCACTATGCTGATTTCAAATTTGACAATGCGCCCTCATAATTTTCGTGTTTTAATAAAATGTAAATTAATAAAATAAGGAATTGTCCCGACTATGGCTGTTATAGTACACATTGGCTACAGCCGTGCTGCTAATGTGCTATCATTGCAGAAAACAGCAGCCATGACAGTATGCCACCATTTATGAATTACCAGTGATATAATTGGTACTCAAAAGTTTGTTACAGATCTAATTAGTTCATAAATCGTTAATTTTAGTACTTTTATGTCACGCTTTAGTCTCGTAGCAGTACCACAAACTCAATTATAAAGCAATTTAAGCCATTTATGTTCATTAGCAACGGCACCAGGAGTAGCTATGGTACTATTTAGTACTACAGAGGAGTTTTCGTGACTTTCACAGAACTGTCCCCATAACGGTGTGGAGGGAGCTTTTAAGAAGCTAAAACATTACGTAATGGTCGTGTAAGGTTAATTTATAGTGCAATTTGATCCTATAATAGGGTTTTCTATATAGCTTCAATACTAGTACTGTAATAACAATTTTGACTCATTATTAGTGCAAAATAGATACCTACATAAAAGTGTCAGTAAGGTTGTCTATAGTACTAAATAGTACCATATCCGCTTTTTTCATATCGATTACAGTGCAACACTTTAAAGGTTCTTTTGTATGGTCCTGTAAGCGTTCTAAGAGCTGAACTATAGAACTTAAATGCTCTTTAATCTTATAGAATCAAAACGCTCTTTTAAAAACCTTTATAGTACAAGCAGTCACAATGGTTACCATTATAGGCGTACTATATCACTATTTGGTGATAAAACGCCTAGGTTATACAGCCTTCTGCTACTTGGATGGAACATCAATTTTTTTTTTCGCTATTTCGATATTGGTCCCATAGTGAAAGTTGTTCAGTTTGATGGTCTACACCACCCCCTTAAAGGTTTATTTGTAGTTTTGTAACACCTTGTAGATACAAACATCCTTGACTCGGGTACAAATATTAATATTCATCATACATATTTATATGCGGGATTCGAACCCGCGACCCTCGGCACAGCAGGCAGGTTCACTACAGACTGTGCTATAGGGTCGTCTTAGATTCTTACAAAATAACATCATTATGAAACTCACAAACCGTGAGGAAACCTTCATGCTTCAATTTCGAGGCATCTATTGTACCCACTGGCCATTATAAGTGGCGACGGGCTCACTCCCCGTCACACTGGACAGTTTCGGTACCACTGGTGAAACGTGGATGTTCTGAGGTTTCAAAATATCTCTGACTACCCCCTCGGGGAATATAGTTGTGAGCATATGCTTATGCTTATGAAACTTACAATAAGTCGGGATGCAGAAAGGCGTGCTTAGTATACCTACTAAATAAAAGAGTTTTCTAGATACTTGATGCAAGATTATTAATAAAGACATGGCTAAGAAATGCATTGTATTTTGCTATCAGTATTAAATAGTTGTCCCCGGTAGAAGGTAGAACAAATATTACAAACACTATTCTTTGAATTTTCTACATCACAAAGAAGCCATTATTGTCTTCTACTGCAAAATGTCAAATCCGTGTAAACACCTCTTTACTGGGAACACTAGAAAATAGGGATGGGGATACATTGAAACAAATTTTTTACTTATGTGACTCGTGGTTTAAAAGTGAATGCTTTATTTTTCCAATTTTGCTACTTTTATGTGATTTTTACGGGATAACTCACTCTTTGTTTAGACTTCTGCTGTTGAATTTTTTTAAGTTACTTTCGTATTTTATATTCGTATTTAAGGCCTCCGCTCATTGCAGCGATTTTATCGAGCGATAATATCGCTGCGATTTTGCGATAATTGTTTCCAGTACATTTTGTATGGGGACGCGCGCGATCCTACACACTGCCGCGATATTATCGAGCGATAATATCGCTGCAATTTTGCGATAATTGTTCTCAGTACATTTTGTATGGGCACGCGCTTGATCCCACACACTGCCGCGATATTATCGCAACTCTTTCGACTACATTCAGTGGTGGGGCGCATACGTGACGCGAATCGCGGAATCGCTGCAGTGCGTAAGGTGTCGCGATATCGCTGTCGATAATATCGCTCTATAAAATCGCTCGATAATATCGCTGCAATGTGCGGATGCCTTTATGTTGACTGTACTAACATATTAATCGTAAATTATTTTATCATAAATGATGATATACATAGAAGATTTAATTTTCATACAATTTCATGTTTTAACAGGCTAAGCCCTAATTTAAGATTTTTTTTTTTTAGTTTGAAGGAAAGCATAAGCATAAGCATATGCTCACGACTATATTCCCCGAGAGGGTAGTCAGAGATCTTCTCAAACCTCAGAACATCCACGTTTCACCAGTAGTACCGAAACTCTGTCCAGTGTGACGAGGGGTGAGCCCGTCGCCACTTTTGAATGGACAGTGGGTACAATACATGCCTCGAAATTGAAGCATGCAGGTTTCCTCACGATGTTTTCACCGAAAAGCCAATGGTGTTACAAATCGTACATAAATTCCGAAAAACTCATTGGTACGAGTCGGCATGGAGGGGATCGAACCATCGCCTCCTGCACGGCAGGCAAGGTTACTCGCCACTGGACCACCACGGCTATCGGCTATGGTTAGAAGGAAAGAAAAACATTAATTCGGATCTCCAACCCAAATACAATCACGAACCTTAAGATAATTAAGTACTCTTTTTTAATATCACAATTCCTAAATCTAAAACATAAAAAACCTTGGAGTTTAGATATTATGAATTATTTATAAAGTTATTTGTGTGAGATTCTAAAATATTACGCGTGTGAAGAAGCCTGTGAAACATTTTGTTTTTGAGATAATTTAAATGATTCATAAATGAATCAAAGAAAAGAATAAATCAGTGAGAACCAAACTTGATCCCATCCCTATTTACCTTAAAGCTGACACGTCGCCCGCTGGTGAGGTCACGACGTAACCGTAACATCGCTGCGATTATCCTTGAAATTCGCGATAAGAGAACATTTTTAAAGGTGCGAGAATTGCGACGTTTTCTCGTTTCAAGACTCTAGTGCAGTGGGAGTTTCCAGTTCAGAGGTTTAAGTCATCTTTTTGTTTTGATATGGTTGGTGTTTTCTGAGAGATTTTGGCTTGTGTTTTATTAGGTGTGTTTTAGATGCAGGTACCGGACGCCGACCGCGCTATTACAGGTTGTAAGGAAAAGTAAACCACATACTCTACCCATCAAACTGAACAACTTTTACTATGAGAAAAAATCTGTCAAAACAAAAAAAAATGCTGTTCCATACGTTTGAGTCGAGTATAGGCATTGCAGTTTAGTATGGAACAGCAGATTTTTTTTGTTCTGCCAGTTTTGCTCCCATTATAAAGGATGTTCAGTTTTATGGGTAGAGAATGTGGTTTAAAGGTTAATGATACTTTTCCTTACTACCTGCATAGTATTAAATAAATTGTCCTCCGCGAAGAAAGTCTAGTAGAAAACGACTGTTTTTTACTTTTGGTGTAGTCGTGTGAAAAGGTCTAAAAGATAGTCGTTTCGTACGGGCTTTTTGTTTAAATGATCAATCCATTACATTTGCCGAGATCCCAAGTCCGAATGTTTATAGACCTTTTATAGACCCAGTTTGAAAGATGACCTCGTCGTCACTGTGTACCGTTTTTTTACGACTATTATAATATGTTGATCTCGAAAATCAGCTGTTCTATACAAAACTGCAAACTTACTCGAGCCAAATGTATGGCACATCTGGTTTTTTTATAGCTATTTCGATGTTGGTCCCATAGAGAAAGTTGTTCAGTTTGACGGGCTGATCATCCACTTAAAAAGTGTCAGCATATTAAGAAGGACCCTGTATAACTGACGATGATGATGATATAATTATTATACATATTCGTGAGATTAGGAATTTGCATTGTAGTGGAATCACAAAAGACCCAAAAAAAATTGTCAAGCCCACTTTAAGGCACTTTTTGATTTGGTTGAAAATATTTTTTTGTATCTACAAATTCGCACACAGATTTTTTTTACAAACAAACGTAAAATTAAGATTATTTTAAAAACATCACAAGATAGTCAACGACTCTTGAATCTTTATGTAACGCCGTAGCATAAACCTCCTCCTTCAACGATTTTAATATTTTCCTTCCCTACTTGTAGCCAACAATGTTTGAAAAAATAAAGTCATTTTAGATATGGTTATATTTTTTACATCTTCAAGTAAAAACATTTAGATGGAGCCGTCTAAGCGGAGCTGTCATGGGTGCTACTTTTAACCTTATTTTAATACACTTATTCCTAATGCGTGGTGGTCCAGTGGCGAGTAACCTTGCCTGCCGTGCAGGAGGCGATGGTTCGATCCCGTCCAAGCCGACTCGTATCAATGAGTTTTTCGGAATTTATGTACGATTTGTTACACCACTAGGCTTTTCGGTGAAGGAAAACATCGTGAGGAAACCTGCATGCTTCAATTTCGAGGCGTGTATTGTACCCACTGTCCATTATAAGTGGCGACGGGCTCAACCCCCGTCACATACTGGACAGAGTTTCGGTACTACTGGTGAAACGTGGATGTTCTGAGGTTTCAGAATATCTCAGACTTCCCCCTCGGAGAATATAGTCGTGAGCATATGCTATTCCTAATCCTGTCAACTCCATTCTAGTAACACCACACCTAGTTGTCTCAACATTTATCTTTCAGCAGCATGCAATGCGTTTCTCATCCATTTCTTCTTAAGTATGCAGGTTTCCTCACTGTGTTTTTCTTTAACATTCAACGTCATTGTCAGCCACTATTTATCCAATTAGTATCACATGATCCATAGAGGTCGGCCAAGTGTTTGCCTTCAAATTCTCATTTAAAATCTAACGTCAATTATGGGATTACCAATTGAACAAAAATAAAGCCCCCAGGGCTTAATTTTTAATTTGTCTACTTCTACTCTTTTTAAATTCAACTCACATTTTTTTTATTAGTTAGAAAACTATTTTTCTATTATAAAGCAGGCGTTGAACAATTGCGTCTAATGTCTTATCAAAATTAACGAACCATTTTATTGACTTCAGACTACGCCTTGTCTGGTTGACTGGTCGTGAAAGAAGACCTTTTAGTTCAAGAAGGGAAAATGATATTTATGGAAAAAGTTGCGAATTAGTCTGACGGTCTTTGTACGTTTTACTATCTTTACCTAAAACTCACAGCTGTATTCATTTTCAGGATGGTAAAATATCTCTACTACAGGTTCTTTTTTGGCCAGATAACATCTCGAGTAAGACCTTGGCTGCGCAAAATAAAATTTGTAGGCGAAAGCGCTACTGCGCATGTCCCATTACACCCACCCATTTTTCAAGTTGTTTGCCGAGTACAGTAAATGTAAGAAAACTTTTAGAATTTTAAGATTTCGGGGTTGTGTGATGTTTAAATTAGAAATAGGTAAGTAGTTAACTACCCTTTCGCCAAGATAGCACGGCATACCAGACCAGACTCGTACGAAACCCACGGTGAGAAATGATGTGGTCCTTTTTAAGAACCACATGTCATGTAAACATTTAAAAAATAAATCCACCGGTCCACTTTCGTACCTCTAAGATAAAGGTAAGAAAATGTCCTTTATAATTCGACTAAAACATTCGAGTGGAATCGAAGAGGGACTTAAGTGGAACGAAGTGATCGGGAGTACATAATACGAGGTCGTTTGTACCCCAAGACTATTTATGTTCCAGTTTATAGACGTTAATAGGTTTTCGTGGGCGCAAATTGGAACGCTTTGAATCTTATTTGTTTTGTTTTAAGATCGCTTTTGCAGTTAATTTATGCTCTTTCAATAGTTTAATTGTGTTTACTCTTAAAGCATTGATGTTATTCTATAGCTTCGAAGCTAACATAAATTTGCTCGAAACAATTTATAGTTTGATAGTTGTTGTGGAGCTATGAGAGAGCTAAAGCTTCGTATCCACTAGGCAACAATTGACGCGCAACACGTGACGCTTAACATGTTCGGCAACGTTGCAAAACAACACGCGACGTTGCTTCTTTTGCAAAAAGAAGAATCTTTTAAGACGCTGTTATCCCGTCGAGGCCGTTTTTTGAACACGAACGAAAGTGTTTTTAACTGTGTTTTAAAGTCTGAAATTAAATTATGTCTTATTTAAGGATCGGGCGGATGGGCGACTGTTCTCAATTACACGATTAGATTAAGTTTACTAGATAGAAAAACATCCCAAAGTTACCCCTTTTTGTATGTTTTTTCAATACTATGATTAAACTGTTGATATTTAACTTTTTATTCTTGTACTTAACTAAATACATTAAATATTTCTAGTGAACTCAGAAGAATTTTTAGCTTAGAAACTCCCATGAGCAAAGATATTGACGAAAAACACGTTTTTTTTTGCGATCCTGCTTTCAATTGGAGCGGGATGGCTAATTGTAAACTTATGCTTGCAAGAAAGAGACGCTTGCACTGGGATAACCTAGCCTTAAAGAAGCAACGTCGCGCGCTGTTTTGCAACGTTGCCGAACATGTTGAGCGTCACGTGTTGCGCGTCAATTATTGTTGCCTAGTGGATTCTATTCTATTCTTAATTAATGGCGTTTCCTTGTTAGATTTTGCCAGTGTCAAGTGTTGAGGACATACTCATTAGATATTGTACGGTAATAGGATATGGCGATCTCAAAGCCCCGCTTTTAAACAAAAACACATACTCGAAACCGCCATAAAACGGCGGAGCCACGTGGCTGTCAAAATTGCAAGCCGACGACACGTCTACTTGTCACCCCCTCAGCCACGCGACTCCCTGCCTAGTGGATACGAAGCTTCAGCAACAATGATGACGCGCTGTGCCGAGAGGACATGCCACTACTGTTTGAGGTCAGAAAAAGTCTCAAATATGCATGCAGACATGCATATGGTCACGACTATATTCCCCAAAGAAGTCACAGGTATTCTACAAACTCAAAACATCCCCATTTCATTAAAAGTACCAAAACTGGACAGAGTGTGACTGATAGTGAGCCCACTTATAATGGTCAGTGGGTACAATACTTGCCTGGAAATTGAAGCATGCAGGTTTTCTCATGATGTTTACTTCAGCTAAAAGCCAATGGTGTTACAAATCGACCAAATCGGACTTGGATGGGGATCGAACCATCGCCTTCTGCATGTCAGCCATGGTTATGCGCCACTAGGCCACCATGGTTTTTTTATATAAAGAATTCAATTCAATTTTTGTTTAATGGCATCCGATGTGTTATCACAATTCAGCCAACGTCTCGTTATATGAAGATTATACGTAGGAAAATGATCAGTAGTTTTAATTAAGTCTAGAATGGCAGTTTTGCCAATGTAAGTAGTTTAGAGTCTCAAGTGATTGTTTTAAGGTTAAAACACAAAAGAGTTCACAAAATGACCGAGCCGCATGGCCAGAAAAATCACGAGCCGACGCAGACGTCCTCTCGGTAGACCTCTAGCCACGCGACTCCTTATATAAAGAAACATAATTCACGAACGATAAGAAGAAAGACTAATCATTTTTTTTCGACACTCTATAATCGTTTACTGAAAAAACTTTCTGAGACAATGTGCGTGTTGTTTAACAATGAGAATTTTATTAAAAGTACTTTCTAGAATCAACTTTTGATAAAACAACTTTTTAAATTAAAATTTCGATGCAAACCGATCTCTCTTAGGCATTAAAAGTTATTGAAGCACTTTTTTCAGTACCTACCTACAGCTTGAAATTTTGTAAGCACTGAACATTAATTAATTGGAGAAGTGCTTGACTTTAAAGAGGGAACGGGTATCGGAAAACATTTCAGCTACTGAATTAATTTGATTCAGCTTCGAATTCGCTTCAATAGCTTAATGTTTATTTAATGTATTTCAATATTAAAGTTTAATAAAATTAATGTTAAAATATTCCATGATAATCTTGTTAGCAATTTTAAAATAATCAAAATGTGCAGCTGATTCAATAGGCACTCAATATTTTATTGCATTTCATAATGTACAAAAAGTTAAGGTGCTTGATCATTATGGGCCCTGTAGGACACAGAAACTACCTAGGTATACAGGGTGTCAGGAAAAGTATCATTTTCTTTTAAACCACATACTATACCTATCAAACTGAACAATTTTTTATATGGGAGCAAATCTGTCACAGCAAAATACAGCAAAATAAAGCAAATATACACTATACAGGATACAGGGGTGTTAGGGTAAACAGTACAATCACCCCTTAACGACTAATGCATCTGTTTACGCTAACACCC
Source organism: Agonopterix heracliana (assembly GCA_963693445.1). Classification (NCBI taxonomy): domain Eukaryota; kingdom Metazoa; phylum Arthropoda; class Insecta; order Lepidoptera; family Depressariidae; genus Agonopterix; species Agonopterix heracliana. The sequence continues at coordinate 9,436,386 of OY856332.1, forward strand.
CATATAACACAAATTAACCATTTTGATCAATTAATAAATTCCAATAAAATAAAAAAAGCATTCTTCAAAATCTAGAAATCTTTTTTTTTAAATTCGTTCTCCGGGATCAGTCATAATTTGTCGGTCTGTTTCACAGAGGAGAGAAATTGGCATATTTAGAACAATTCCGTGTCCTATGGTCGATATACCATAGGTGATAATGGTCGATATACCTTATCTGTCCAAACATTTCGTTCACAGAGAGGTCACTATGACAATTTTACAAAAATTCATTTATAAGAATTATGAAAGTAAGTTTGATATTAATTTGTTTCATTTTTAGATTTAAAAAAAATTGTGAGAGTGTTGTTCAATTTTATGGGCTAACTAAGGGATGGTTTCACTTTAAATATAGCCGGCGTGTTTTGTTACTAATTTTCACAAAATGTGGCATCGGTACGTATTCTGTCTACACAGGGTCCTTCTTAATATGCTGACACTTTTTTATGAGGATGATCAGACCGTCAAACTGAACAAATTTCTCCATGGGACCATAATCGAAATTGAGAAAAAAAAATCTGCTGTCCCATACATTTGGCTAGAGCTGATTTTTTTGACCATCTCTATGTTTGTGCCATAGAAAAAGTGGTTTAGTTTGATGGTCTGATCATCCCCTTAAAAATGTGTTAGCATATTAAGAAGGACCCTATATTTGTTAAAGGTATTTCAAATAATACCACGCTATATCCTTTATGTAAATTGAATATGCAAAATAGCAGAGCATGAAGCTCTATATTATTTATTTAGTTGAAAAGGCATAATTATTATACAAAGCAAACATAACCTAAACGGAATATAAATTTCACGTAGCAAATTACTGCCCTAATAAGCGTTCTGAAATCCCAAATGCATTTGCCATTTGAACCGAAATTCCCATGTCACCTTTATTAATATTAACTGTGAAATAACCAAATGGAACCTAAATATTCATGAAATCCTTATTAAAATGTATACTCTGAACTGATCTAATTAAACTCACACTAACAAGGCTAACTAGTACCAGTAAATGAATTATCATTCTAGATTTACCTAGAAGGTTCCTCACTTGAGTTGATAAACGCTTACTCAAATTTGATTTCAAAAATGACATAAGCGTCCTCGATCGAGTCGAGTGCGTTCACACACGATGACGCATTGACGCAGCGGCCGACGTCAGTCCGTCATTTGTGAAGCAAGGAGTTGTATGAAACCGCACGTAGAAGCACACACGGTGACGCATTGACGCACCGGGTGTTGTTCTATGGACTGACATTATGCCGCTCCGTCAGTGCGAACAAGAACATCGTGTGTGAACGGACGAAAGAAAAGTCAAATTGAAGGTAGCTCGCGACCTTACCATAGGGTGGTTTCAGTCCATACAAAACTTTAACGCAGAACACGCATTTATACGGTATTAATAAAAGTAATATACAGGGTGTAAGGGACAGCCCTCCGCAAACTGAAGCGGTGAACTCAGACCATCAAACTGAACAACTTTCACTGTGGAGCCTACCTCAGGAAACGCGAAAAAAAATCTGCTGTCCCATACATTTGAGTCGGGTAGGTACAACAGTTTTGTATGGGACAGCTGATTTTTTTTCGCGTTTCCTGAAGTAGGCTCCATAGTGAAAGTTGTTCAGTTTGATGGTCTGAGTTCACTGTTTCAGTTTGCGGAGGGCTGTCTAATGTATGTATCTGTATAATGGAAATTTATAGTTTAGAAAATCTAGATTGCGCGTCTCTTTGAAGCTTTGATATTTTGTATGAATAATTTCAAAACGTTATATCTTCGTAAATACCTATATTAAAAATTGTAAATGTTATTTTTTCTAAACAATTTTTCCATATTATTAAAACATTACTTTTATTAATACCTACCGTCTACGCGTGTTCTGCGTCAAAGTTTTGTATGAAATTGACTACTCTGAAAACATTGGTCTCGAGATACGTAAACGTGTCGTTGAAGCATAGATTTTCGTTAAATGATGGCACACCCCCGTATTTGTCTAAATATTGTGAAAAAAAGGAACAACGTACCTACCTATACAGTTCCACCATTATTGCAAATTTTTACACGACTTCACTGAATGAACCTCGAGAAGACCGAGAATACAGATTTTGAGGATGGGTTGAGGAAAACCTAGAAGTATCCTTGATTGAGGCCGAGTCGAAGAAGCTTTTGAGGAAGCGGCTATATGGGTGAAAATATAGCTAGGTATCTTGTATGGAGGAGCAGATTTTTTTTTCGCGATTGTGATGTTGGTGCCATAGAGAAAGTTGTTCAGTTTGACGGTCTGATCATCCCCTTAAAAAAGTGTCAGCACATTAAGAAGGACCCTGTATACCTATAGTACCTAGGCACTTTGCTTGTATTGAGCCTTGTCGAAACCGCTAGTAGTTTTAGCAATGTTACTTACCACCCCAAAAGAGACTATAGTCGTCAGTTTATTTTCACCTCACAAGCTCGGAAAGATTCTGTTTATCATTCGAAATCTGAGTGCAAAAGTGCATTTTATCCACTAGAGTGGAAAGAGTTTTTGAAATTCGAATCTGTCTATTTTTAATATTTTTCTATACCGCCAATCCACTGAAAATGCTTAATAACTATTTCATGTCACTGGCCAGCACGAAAAAAAAACGTTTAAAAATGTTCTTTTTAGCAATTCACTTTTTTTCCTCGCTGTTGTGAGGTGAAAAGTTGTGCGTTTCGCTCGGCTGCAAAGTTATTCTGCGTCTCGTACCTTTAAAACCAATACAAGTACTCGCGCCAAAAAGCATCTTTGCAGCCTAGCATAACAAATAACTATTACCTTTTTTATTCGTTATCCAGTAAGAACAAAATTAAGTGCCATCGGTCATGGAATACCTACATGTTTTGGCGATCGAATCGAGTATCTACTAGAATCTGATCAATGTCAATTTCAATTCATGAAAAATTCTTCAACTGGTTTTTAGAAACTATTAGTAAATTAAATGTCATTTGCCGAAAATCTTATAATATGAGCAGAAATAAATTTTTAGTCTTTGGATACAATGTAAAATTTATGAATAGCCAAATTTCAAGAAAGAGATTAACAAAATAAAACAAACATATTTCATGTTAAGTTCTTCTTTCAAATAATGTTTTTCAGTAAACTTTTAAAAACTTAAATGCTCTTTTTACTTTCTGAATAAAAACGGGCGAGTAGTATTAAAATACAGAAACGGGTTGAACTCGTCTGAAGTTGAAAAGGGCCTTTTCATTGAAACATTGCGTTATTTTCAAGAAAACAACTTCTTAATTTAAGGCATATCAAAAATTGAGTTTAGTTTTTCTTATTATCTATGCAGGGTATTTTTCTGAGAGAAAAATTTAAGAACTTTTTGTGTTATTCAATGTTTTTAAGGCTGCACCGAGCCTATTGTGCTGCCCCCAATCGTATTTTTTTATTTCTTAACAATTAAACAATATTTCCAAAATACAAGAATGTCACCTTGTAGTCAGTGCTGAGTTTCAATTTATGGGGTCACAGCGGATTTGTTTTTATAATGTTTGTAGTTATTATCGTTAAAACCGCCAAAATTGGTCACTTTTGGCGGTTTTAAAGATAATAGCTCTACAAGCAAAAAACATAATAATCCCGAATGTTTCGATAAATTGAAAGTCAATCAGAGGGTCTACCATGAGTTTTCACTGTATTTTACTACTGTAGTTACGTCGCCAATTCGTATGACAGAAATTAGTTCTCAACGTAACCACTAGGGGCGCTGTACGAAATTCAATACAAAATTGGTGACTTAATTTTTCAAATTTTTTATTTTAATTTTTAATTTTTCAAAAAACGTTCAATACAAAAGTCGTAAAGTACGGCGAAAACTCATGGTAGGCCTACAGGACTACAATGTGACATTCTTGTTTTTTGGAAATGTTGTTTAATTGTTTAGAAATAAAAAAAATACGCTTGAGGGCAGCACAATAGGCTCGGTTGGCTCTTAAGATTTGAAGTCGACACGATAAGAAGAAGAAGATTTTTCGCGATTTCGATGTTGGCTCCATAGTGAAAGTTGTTTAGTTTCATGGGCTCAAGCACCCTTAAGTATTACTAAGGTGTTTTGTTACACCCTGTATAGCTGCAATTTTAAAATTAAAGTTAGAATTAATAATATATAATACTAAAAACTGCAGCCGACTGAATTGCAACTGGGCTAAAAATAATAATCACGGAATAAAATAAAAGTTCTTCAAAAAGAGTATTTATATTTGTCAAAATTTTAACCCCAAATCAAAACTTTTGAACCAATCTTGTGTTCAGTAAGCAAAAACTTTCGCTTATTTTGATCCGTTATTAAATTTGGACCAAAACATCGGAAAGCTTTCAAACCAATATTTGTATTTCAGTCTAAACCAAAAGGGACGAAATGAATAAATAAGCGTCTGTATCTAAAATACTGTTTCACTGATATTTATTTTTGTTAGGAGAGTGTTGGAAGAAATGTAATCCCTAATTAAATTTTGTAATTGTTAATCGCAATTACTCAATTACTTTTTTGGTTACGATTATAAACGTATGCTTTTCTAAAATAAAGAATGATTGCATCAGCCACATTTTATAATGCTATAAAATAAAGCAAATTTATAATCGATAAAATTGTACTCAACAATTAAAAAATTAAATTATTAATTAACTAGTGTTTACCCGCGACTTCGTCCGCACAAATTGTATACCAGATTTTAAGTCGATCATAAGCTATCAAACAAAAAAAGTTTTATCAAAATCGGTTCAGTAGTTTTTGCGTGATGCGCGAACAAACAAACAAACTAACAATTTTGTCAATAGATTGCGCTGCACGTTTTTAAATCGCGCTATCGATATGTTATTTGACTTTATATGAAGTGAACCGCTACTTTTTTACTTCTCAAACAATTTTACGACTAGATATTTTTTTAAAGAGTTCAAGTTTTATAAGAGAATCAGTAGGTACATTACATCCTCGGCTTCAACTACCGTTTCGAATAAAAAACTATCTCAGATGACGGTAGCTGGTAAAAAGAACTCACTGGCAAAATTTACTGAACGTACTTCTTCTTCTTATTGTGTGGGCAGCAAGCCCTGATGTCAGAGTTTTTTCAAACCGCCTTACTGCCTCTGACGTGATTTTTACGTAACGACTACTACCACCAGAGATAGTAGCCGATACCAACATCTTTCTTTTCACACAATCATGTGATTCAGCCTGCAATGTCCTACCTAACCTAGCCAACTGGGGGAAAACACACAAAGTGAAATATCACTAGGTGTCCTCCGTGGGAATCGAACCCAAGACCTCCGTGTCAAGAGCCCAATGCTCTTAACCATTAGACCACGGAGGCAGTAATGTTGTGAGCACGCAGACCACGGCAACAAACGTACTCAAAGAATCAATGAACCGCATCTCTTGGTTTACGAAACAAAGTAACCGTCAATAATTAATTAACGGTAATTAACGATGTGATCCATCATCGTTAAATATTGCTGTCTCATGAGAACGCTGGGGAAACTTTGTACGCAATAACGGAGCTTGTTTTATGTACAGTACGACCAGGAAAATAATTCCGCTCGTGAATCTTTGTTTGCGCAGAGCAGGCCCGTGACCTCGTCAAAACCCGAAGTCATTTAGTAATCAAAGGGTGCACAGTCGGATAGTAGAGAAAAGGGCGCGATAACAATAAGCCATTAGCGGCAAGGTATTGAAGGTGACACATCCTGATTGGTCAATATAATTTCGCGCTATTTTTGTCAACTCCGTAGGTACCGTCGGTGAGACTTAAAAACCTGGTACTGCTGTAGTGTTAGCAAAATAAAAATCTGCTGTCCCGTACTAAACTGCAATGCCTAGGTACTCTACTCAAATCTTAGATCAAAATAAAATGAATGGATAGGCCTTACGCGAACATTTCAAACCAGAAAAATGAGGCAAAACAAATGAAAGGTTTGCTTCAAATTTGTATGCAAGTGCCCTAGATTTGACAGATAATGGCGCTAGTTTGTATGGACCAAGTGCACCAGTAGTTTGCTTCAACTTACCGCGCTTTAGGCCTATCCATTAATTTTATTTTGATCTAAGACTCAAATGTATGCAACAGCAGATTTTTTTTACTCCGATTGGTTTGCTCCCGCAGTAAAAGTTGTTTAGTTTTATGGGTAGACTCTTAGTTTAAAAGGATGATAATGATATCAATTTCACCCTGTTGTTTACTATTATTATCTATTCATATGCTGCAATGGCCCAATCTGTGGTGATTTTGGCCCATCCCACTCAAATGTCTATTTTAAATTCCTTACGGTTCCATTAGCACCATATTCTTCAATTGCAATTACAGCAATAATGTCAAACAAAAAATCTGAATAAAACTGCAGAAAATATTAAATCTTCGCTTCGTTTGGCGTTCACAAGGAAAACAACGTTCAGTTTATCGACGACACTAGAAATATCACGTTCGACATCCCGCCGGGAACTGCAAAAAATATGGACAGTCGCCGCGAAAATAATAGGAAATGTATTTCTTACATTCGTTCCATAACAAATTGCGAAGTAATAACCTAGACGCATAAAAATGTAAAAAAACATATGCACAGTATCATAGCATAGCATATGTGAAACCGTGCACCGTGAAAATATTAGAAAATGAATTTCTTACGTTGCGTAAACGTTGCAAAACAAATTGCAAAGTAAAGTAACAGCGTAGCATAGCATAGCATAATTATTCTCACGACTAAAGAACATCCACGTTTCACCGACCGTCACCGTAGAACCATCATCATCATCATCATCAGCCTATCATCGTCCACTGCTGAACATAGGCCTCTCCCAAGGCGCGCCACAAAACTCTGTCCTCGGCCTTCCTCATCAAGTCGCTCCCCGCTACTTTTTTAGGTCGTCTGTCCAGCGGGCAGCAGGACGTCCCACACTACGCCTACCAGTTCGCGGTCTCCACTCTAGAACTCTGACACCCCATCGGTTGTCAGTTCTTCGGCAGACATGACAAGTCCATTGCCACTTCAGCTTGCTTATTTTCTGAGCTATGTCAGCCACCGTAGGACCGATACTCTGTAACTCTAAACTAGGTAATAACACACATATTAAATAAACCCTATAAACAGTACTGTAATAATTACGTATATTATTATTACGTGTATTATAAATTTTTTGATGGTTGAAGCCCTTACAAATGAACATACTTCTCTGTTAACCCTGTATAAATTATACAGCAATCATACTCAATTCACCTATGTTGAGTACCACCTAAAATCAATTACCTAAGCTATTCCACGAAGAGTAGGTAGGTACCTGGATTGATGCTCGTTGTAAAGTTTGATATTTTCAATTTACGAGATTGCCAACCAGCAGGAGAGCCTTGCTGTTTGCCCGAAATGCGCCGAATATTTCGGGGGTTCAATAGGTCACACGGAAAGGCTTCACGCACTCAATCATACCACAGCATGTACTATACACTGTTACATACATGCACACACATTGTGATTTTCGTGGCATACCTCGGTAAATCTCATCACGCCATGACTTTGACCTGCCATCGACTCAAAAAAAGACGAATATTCCTACAACTAATCCTTATACAATTTCTGAAAGAATTTATCACTGTTATTGTTTCTGTACTGGAAGATACACCATACTGGAAGGGAAAATTGAGGGGAAAAGAGGCAGAGCAAGACCCAGACAGAGTTATCTAGCCCAAGTGAAGGAACAGGTTGATGTCGTGTCGTATCAAGAACTCAAGACACTAGCGGAAAAGAGACATGATTGGCGAATACTCCACCGAAAAGAGCGTAGCTTTTAAATAAGATGATGATTCAAATTAAAGATTGAAAAATTTGTCTCGGGTGGGACTTGAACCCGCACTCTTTTAAACGTGATAACCAATTACGCCACCGAGCCCACTGCCCAGAGAACGAAATTTTCAATCTGTTACGTCTTAAGGGGACGTGAAGGGGAAGGGGAAGATGATGATTGTTTATCTATACTAATCGTAGGTTGAGTATTCTATAGATTTCCTGACAGCGTATACTCGAAAGGGACAGAGATATGACAAAAATGTATGAGAAATCGTGCCTTTGTCTGCCACAGTTGCAAGATTTTGTATGCAATTTCAACTGTGGCAAACAAAAATATCGCATACGCAGAAAGGGACAAACGACATGGATTTTGTCGCATTCACTCTGTGTAATTAGCGTTTAAGGCTGTCTCGTTTTCGTGACTATTATTATTTTAATGCCTTTTCTAGTTGATTCTCTTTCTACGATACTAATATTATAAAGAAGAAAGATTAGATTTTTTGTTTGTTTGTTTGTAATGAATAGGCTCCGAAACTACTGGACCGAACAAAATAATTCTTTCACCCTTAGAATGCTACATTATCAGTGATTAACATAGGCTATAAAAACGGCCAAGTGTGTGTCGGGAAGATTCTAAGGCGGTACAAAGTTCGCCGCGGTCCTATAGTGTGATATAAAATAGAAAATTTTGAACTCAGCCCATGTCAGAACGTGTTGCGGAAATCTTATGAGAAGCTTCCTCACTTTCGTACACTCTAGTTTTAGTCTTTATTTTGCTTGAGGTAACTGAGACAGTTTTTAATTAGTAACTACGTTTAATTGGTTGTTAGTTCTGAGGAAAAGATAGCGCTCGTTTTGCTCTCTTCTCTTCAGTGAATCCAATTAGTTATGGGCACTTCCGTGAGTAAAAACTAATTGTTTGAAAAATTTGTAGGTTCATTCAAAGACAACTGAAGCTCTGTTCGAACGTCAAAACTATCTTTTTCTGCACTTTAGTTCCTAAATAGGTATTCATTGTCATGAGTCTGATCTAGGAATCGAACCAACACCTTCAGAAGGTCACCAAGGTTCCACGGCTTTACTACCATCATCATCACAGTCAAAAGATATCAATTGCTGGACAAAGGCCTCCTCCAAGGATCGCCACAACGTCCAGGCATAATATGAATAAATACGACTAGAAGTTAAGCTTCTTTAAGCGCACGCAACGGTGCTAGACTCGCGAAAAAAGTTGTAATCCATTGTTTTATAGCTCAAAATGGCGTGTTTACGAGTCTAGCGGCGGTCTCCGGCGCGACGTCCCGCTTGTATGAAGCTTCCTATCTGTTCGGATATTTAATCATGTGGTCCAGGAATGCAATTCTCTAAGGTAAAATCATTCTTGCATCCTTCCGATCGTTGCGTTTTCATATTAAGTTTGACACAACGCATACCGAATTGACAACTCGCCGATGTTTGCGCTTAGAGAATTGCACTCCAGTCCTGCACTGCCCTCGTCCATTGGATTCTTGCCATATTCACCAAGTCGTTGGTCCACCTTGTCGGGTATACTACAGTCCCTTAATAGTATAAGAGATAAATGCACTTTTTGCAACCATCAGCAGCAAGGCTGATTCAGTATTTATGGGGTGTAGAGCATCTCTGTGATGGAGATGGACCAGGTCTGCCTGCATAACGTCAGTCGGTTTAGGAGTTACAGACGTTTAAAGGTCAGTAAAAAATTTACGATCAGCTGCAAGGCTGATCATATGATATTATTGTAGTATGCACTGTAGCTATGTGAACAGTACAAAAACTGACGTGAACTGCCAGTCAGTTTAGGAGTTACAGCCGTTCAAAGGTCGGGCCTTTGAACGCCTGTAACTCCTAAACCGACTGATGAACCATGTCAGGATTTGTACTGTTCACATGGCTACAGTGCATAGGTACTACAATAAAATCATACGATCAGCATTGCAGCTGATCGTTAATTTTTTACTGACCTTCAAACGTCTGTAAATCCGAAACCGGACGAGATGCTCTACACTCCATAAACACAGAATCAGCCTTGCTGCTGATGGTTGCAAAAAGTATACTTATCTCTTATAATAATAACGAAAATAATTGATTGTAAGAATGAAAACTAAAAAAAATTACTCCCAGACACTTGCGTACCCAACAGTACTAGGGTAAAGAAACTGTAGTTGTGTGACACGTCACAAGGCCCTGTTTGTGATGCTTTTGACTTCTTTTTTGTTTTCGCTCTCGGCAGCTCTTTTCTGTAGCAAAGCAAGTCACTGATTCGAATGTATAGAAGGACGAAAGAGAGCATGGGAAGTTCTCAAAACAAATGGTCGTGAGTTTAAAAACAAAATTTCCAGTTTGATGTTCTGATCATCCCCTTATAATAGTTTCAGCTAGTTTTGTTCTAGACCTTATGCAGGGTGTAACAAAAATATCTTATAACAAGACTGGATATACAGGATGGAGCCAATATCGAAATAAAAAATCTGCTGTTTCATAAAAAACCCATAGTACCGACTAGACTTACTGTATGGATTAGCAGATTTTTTATGAAAAAGCTAATTTTGAAAAATTATTTCTCCATATTAAAAGTTGTTCAGTTTGATGGTTTAAACTCTAAATAAATATTCAAATACTACAAGAGTGTTTTATTACATCCTGTATAAGAATGGGAAAGCAAATACATTTACCACACCGTCTTTTACAAAATCCTTATTTATTAAGCTATGAGTTACTGCTCATTCTAAATCAATCATAAAGAAATTTCAATATCCAAAGCCGAGAAAAAAATTAGAATTTCCAATGAGATCGGCGTAATATTCCTATTAAAATCAGGTTCTTTTGTGGCCCCAGATCTGAATATTCCATTTCGGGATTCATAACCTTCCTCATGTAATAAAATGATTGCTTGATTTGAGCATTCAAAACGGGTAGTATATTACATATTATTCTAATTTCGAGGCATTCGATAAATAGATAGAAAAACCATAGACATAGAGTACTTTAGAACATTGATATCGTTGAGAAAAACAATATATAGGGTCCTACTTAATATGCTGACACTTTTTTGAGGGGATGATCAGACCGTCAAACTGAACAACTTTCTCTATGGGACCAACATCGATATCGCAAAAAAAAAAATTTCTGTTCCATACTAAACCTACTCGAGCCAAATCGTATGGGACAGCTGTTTTTTTTTTTCGCGTTTTCAATGTTGGTCCCATAGAGAAAGTTGTTCAGTTTGATGGTCTGATCATCCCCTTAAAAAGGTGTCAGCATATTAAGTTGGACCCTGTATTTGCATGAGTAATACACACATGATTATATTACAGTTTACAATGTTTCATGGTTCACAACAAGTTTACAAAACAAGAATACAACGAAAAACCAAATTTTTCATTTGTTTGTTGATTGGCCAGTAATTGGGCTACCCACGCTGCGCTTTCCGGTACGCGGCCGCCACTAGAAAACTCTCCAGCCCCATCGGTTCTGCGAGCAATGTGCCCCGCCCATTGCCTTTAGTCAAGCAAATAACCAAGAATGAACATCTTAAGGGCCTATGTCGAAAAATAATTGAAGCGAAATGGGCATGTGATAGCTTATATACTGCCTGATGCGAGAGCTTTCTCTCGAGATGGGGCAGCGCGCGAAACTGGACAGACGCAAGCGTAAAACATACTTTTTTTAAATTGTGATTGTACTATTTATGTAAGTTCAATTCTGCTCCAATCAAACTTTATAAAATATCATTCTCTTTTTTATAAATCAAGTCTTGTGCTTCTACTATTCACCGTTTAGCAGTTCCAAGCGTTTAAAAATAAAGACGGAGGCTACTTTTCACATAATCCTCTTAAAACGTTAGGTATAGGTACCTATTCAAGTCAGTCTGTAAACGTCCAGAATGTCAGAGTTCATTACGACAAAGCCTTTTACTTAAATCCGCAAACGTAAGAACAAGGCCGAAAGCACATCGGTATCTATTTCAAGGGGACTCTAAGTTTCTCGCTTCGTTGGACCGAGGTATTACCGTCTGTCCTTGTCATTTTGCGTTTTATTTATTCCTACGGCATAGGGATGGCCGTCCCGGTTTGGTTTTCTAAGAATTTCGTCCGGTTTTTGTACCTACTAGATTAATAGACCTTTCAGTGGGGTTACAGTTAAACTCAATGGATCATCGATTTAATCAATCTTGAGGACCAGGCCCTTTACCCAGTTTTCCGATTTTCTATACAAGGTGTTACATAAATACAAATAAACCTTTAAGGGGGTGGTGTAGACCATCAAACTGAACAACTTTCACTATGGGACCAATATCGAAATCGGAAAAAAAAAATGTGATGTCCCATACTCTACAAATCGACTAGAGCTAAAATATGTATGGGATATCAATTTTTTTTTAGCTATTTCGATGGTGGTCCCATAGAGAAAGTTGTCCAGTTTGACGACCTAAACAATCCCCTTAAGAGTTTTAAAAATTTATTCTTACTTATGAAACACCCTGTATATCGCAGCCGTTTCGGAACAAACTTCATTCTAATAGAGTTCACATTGGAACGAAAACGTTCACGCAATTGCGAAGTTCGAATGTTCGGGTAGAGGTCCAGATTCGAAACCGCACGGACGAGTTACATGTACCAATGAGATTTTCTAACCTAATACCGACTGCTCTTAAACTTTTTCTATTCTTGGTGTGCAAATAATAGTTATTTGTTATGCTAGGCTGCAAAGTTGCTTTTTGGCGCGAGTACTTTTATTGAAACCTGAGTAAGCGAAGGATTCTAGGATTGAACCACGAGCAAAGCGAGTGGTTCAAATAATCGAATCCTGAGCGTTTAGCGAAGGTTTCAAAGGTACGAGACGCAGAATAACTTTGCAGCCGAGCGAAACACACAATTTTTCACCTCACAACAGCGAGGAAAAAAAGTGAATTGCTAAAAAGAACATTTCAAAAAGTTTTTATTTTCGTGCTGGCCAGTGTCATGAAATAGTTATTAAGCATTTTCAGTGCATTGGCGGTATACAAAAATATTGAATAGACAGTTTCGAATTTCAAAAACTCTTTCCACGCTAGCGGATAAAATACACTTTTGCACTCAGATTTCGAACGATAAACAGAATCTTTCCGAGCTTGTGAGGTGAAAAGAATATTTATCTTATCTTATTTATCTTAAACGGCAACGGAAAACATCGTGAGGAAACCTGCATACACTAAAGAAGAAATTTCTATGCGTATGTGAAGTCTACCAATCCGCATTAGGCACGCATGGTGTACTAACGGCCATACCCTTCGAGGGTGGGCCTGTGCCTGCAGTGGGACGTATACAGGGTGTAAGGAAAAGTATCATTAACCTTTAAATCACGTACTCTACAACTTTTTCTATGGGAGCAAACCGATCAGAACAAAAAAAATCAGCTGTCCCATACTAAACTCCAATACCTACTCGAATCAAATGTATGCAACAGCAAAGTAAAAGTTGTTACATTGCACCCCTGGTCTGCGGTCGACCGACAGTGTAGTCTGGCCCTGTACCCGGACTTTCAATTTTCGATATATCGCGACCGTTTCGGTCCGAACTTCATTGTAATAGAGCTGACATTGGAACGAAATCATTCATGCATTTGCGAAGTTCGAATGTCCGGGTAGACCCCCTGTCCGCACAAGTGTCGTCGAGCGACATGTTTTTATTGTATTATCTATACAATGTGCTAGGTATAGGTACTGTCGCAAGCTACGCAGGGTATTTCATAGAAATACATACAAACCAGAAGGTCGATTTCTGAATATCAGTCACGTTGAAATCAGCAGTAGAAAATGTCAAAATTACTATGGAGATTATGCATCTTTCTACTGCCGAGTTGATCGTTAGATGTTCAAAAATCCTACTCCAGTAGTTCGCAGCGACACGTCGTCTGCTACTGCTGTGTGCGGTCGGCTACCAACTTGTACCTTATAGGTTACAGGATTGATCATAATTTAACCGTGACTGACTGTGTTAAGTGGTGATACAGTACGACCAGAAAATTTCGCTCGTCAATCTTCGGTCGCGCAGATAGGGCCTAACCTTTCCCGACGGTACTCGACAGTATCTGATAACATAATCAACCTTATGGCTACTTTGAGTGAAATTGATTGCCGTGCAGTCTAATTAGTCCAATCATTTTAGGGTTTGACTTAATCTAGATTTAATTTTTTCCGGTCCTAGATTATTTGTGAACCGTAATCTGTATACTTTATTTTATCACACTGCAAAATTTCAGCGATAGATGAATTATTGTTAGGGTGTCCATACAACGAATCTCTAAAATGATTAGACTAAATGATCGAATTTATATGGCGTCGGTCATGTGTCAGGCGCGATATCAATCGACCAATAGAAGCTGATCGTTTTTAGCAGGTATCCGAAAAGTATCGTAATTGTTTCCCACGGTTTTAATAATAGTCAACTGCTTAGGTTAGTAGTATAAACTTGAAATATGGGCCACATTGAAATATGGGCCTTGAAAAGTGGAGGATTAGAAGCTCTCTCTCTTCACTCCTTTTAGTTTGATAGGGACATTAATCTACAGTAAAAAATATCATACCGGTTATTACCAGTTCCCGGTTTTCCGGCATTAAATTAAAAGACAACCCTATTTTAGCGGAGTGGCAAAGAGGACAGGGTGAAAAAAGGATTAATTATTTCGTAAACAATGTCCGGCTATGCTTTTATTTTAGACTGGAATTAATTGCAGAGCTTTGTCTTACATTTGTTTAGAAAAAACCTTTTTGGGAGCGACTGGTTAAGTGTCTTTAAAGGTGTTATCTTTTTGGGTATTTTAAAATGGCATTCGGTCAGAGTAGTCTTAAAATGTTTGCTTTGATAAACCGTTTTAAAATTAAGTAAGGAAAAATACAGTGCTCTCAAACGGTGAAGGAAAACATCGTGAGGAAACCTGCATATGCAGAAGAAGAAATTCTGATGCATATGTGAAGTCTACCAATCCGCATTGGGCACGTGTGGTGGACTATCGCCCAAACATCCTCCTAGTAGGCCTGTGCCCTGCAGTGGGACGTATATAGGCTGGTGATGAAGGGAAAATACAAGAGTTTTTTTTTGTCTGGCATTGCATTTCTTCCAATGTCAATGCATTTTTTGTGCTAATACAAACAAAGTAGTGGAGCCTCGTCGCAATTCAGAAAAAACGTAATAACGCGACCAGTAGCTAACTCACAACCGTTTATCTACCATTCTTAGTTCGTCGGTCCAGTACCATACCTACTACAACTGTTTGTGGTATCCATTTTAAAACGTAGACTCCCACATCGTCGGTTGTTAGTTCATCGGTAGATTAGTCCATTGCTTTATTGCACGCAGGGTGAAATTGATCATTAGCATCCTTTTAAGCTAAGAGTCTACCCATCAAACTGAACAACTTTTACTATGGGAGCAAACCGATAGGAGCAAAAAAAATCTGCTGTTGCCATTGAGGTACTATGTTAACTAGAGAAGCTACCGAGAAGTAATGTTTTGTAACACGCGTTAGGGTGCACGCGCTCTAACTCACTTAGCCTGTGCCAGGCGCTCGTCGCCCAGCACGCGCCCCACACTGCTGATCATGGTGCACAGATTTTGTTCGCGATGTCTGCTCTATACATAATTACTCAATGGCTGTTGCATACATTTGAGTCGAGTAGGCGTTGCAGTTTAGTATGGAACAGCAGATTTTTTATTGCCTGATTGGTTTGCTCCAATAGTAAAAGTTGCTCATTTTGATGGGTAGACTCTTACTTTAAAAGGACGCAAAAGATATCAATTTCAGCAAACATAATGCATTCAGGATTCTGCTGGGACTGTGTCGGTAGTGGTACTTATTATGTGGCTCTGTTTTTAAATGGTGACTTAAGTTTAGGGTAAATTTTGTGTTTTACACCCAGTTGCAGAAACGCTCATAAAATTTGATCCTCCATTAAATTTCTTGCTGTCACTTTTTGTCTTGCTGCCGTAGTAAAAGATAGCAAGAGATTAATGGAGGATTAACTTTAATGAGCGTTTCTGCAACGGATTGTTAGTGTTTTACTATTTTATTCTTTCACTAACGACCCGCCCCGGCTTTGCGGCTTTGCGGGTGCAATAATAAATAATAAATATCTTGGACAGTGTCACACAAATTATCTAGTTACATTTAAAGTTCCAGAATCTAGCCTGGACTTGTATTATGATAACTAGACAACGATATAGAATACATATATAGATACAAACATCCATGACTCGGGTACAAATATTCATATTCGTCATACAAATATTTGTCCCTTACGGGATTCGAACCCGCGACCCCCGCACAGCAGGCAGGTTCACTACAGACTGTGCTGTCGGGCCGTCTGCAATGCACATAATATAAACCTTCCTCTTGTATCACTCTATCTATTAAAGTAAAAGTTAGTTAAAAGATATAAGCATACATAGGGACAGACAGACATATAATTGATTGGCTTTAATTTGTTTTCTAAACTACGTATCCAACACTCAAAAGGAACTAAAAAGATTTCACACCTTGTTCTAATTAGGGGCAGAACATAAACCACCTAAGGAAGCTCCGTCTCAACCTACTCCAGTAAGTGGGCAAGTTAGTAGTTCCCACAAACTTTAGCAGTAATTTGACAAGTTTAAACAGAGGACAGAGTTCCTTACCTGAAGACCTTGTATTTGCATATATATGAGCAGTCATTACCTAGTAGTAATAGTGGAGTGGTTTAATAGATGCTCGAGGGTTTTGTTAAAGGAAATATTGGTAGACGCAGACATACGTACGTAACTAAACCAGATTAGGGACGTCATTGACACTTTCACTGCTAAGCTCAAAACAATGACATTTGTGCTGTGCTAACACTGTGGAATGCTATACGATCTGGCTCAAGGTGTGAGTCATGAGCACTGCGGCCCATATGTCGCTGACCTACCAGGTAGGTCGTCAGTAGTTAAAGTGTTAAACAATGCCGTGGTGGTCCAGTGGCGAGTAACCTTGCCTGCCTTGCAGGAGGCGATGGTTCGATCCCCGTCCAGGCCGACTCGTATTAATGAGTTTTTTCGGAATTTATGTACGGTTTGTAACACCACTGGCTTTTCGGTGACGGAAAACATCGTGAGGAAACCTGCATGCTTCAATTTCGAGGCATGTATTGTACCCACTGTCCATTATAAGTGGCGACGGGCTCACCCCCCGTCACACTGGACAGAGTTGCGGTACTACTGGTGAAACGTGGATGTTCGGAGGTTTTAGAATATCCCTGACTACCCCCTCGCTCGGGGAATATAGTCGTGAGCATATTATGCTAATGCGCTGCTATATGCTATGCTTAAAAGTAGCCGAAATTGACGGACACTTATGTCAAGATGTCATTGTCTGGACCTCAAGGAAGCAAGAGAGGTGTATCAGAATCGCCAAAATTGGAGATCCATAGTCTCTGCCTACCCCTTTGGGGAAAAGGCTTGAGTTTATGTATGTATTAGGGTTTTGGACAGAAATATTCATTTTTCTTTATACAAGGTGTTACAAAAATACAAATAAACATTAACCACCCCCAGTTAAGACCATCAAACTGAACAACTTTCACTATGGGATCAACATTGAAACCGCAAAAAAAAATCTGATGTTCCATACTAAATTCTACTTCAACCCCTATAAAAGTTTTAAATGTTTATTTTTACTTTTGTAACAACCAGTATAAAGTGTGTTTATTAAAATGCGTCACATAGTTACGGTGGTGCTTCAAACCATCAAACTGAACAACTTTCACTATTACCAACATTATAATCGCAAAAAAAATACAGCTGTATCATACATTTGGGTCGAGTAGCCGGGTTGTACGAACAGCCAATTTTATTTTCGATTTGGTTGCGTAGTAAAAGGTTTTCAGTTTGATCGTCTGAAACACCCCCTTGACTATGTTACTTATTTAAGTTTACATCATGTATAGCAAAAAATTTCAGAGACAATTTTCAACTAAGTACCCAACGACCACGGGATTTTTAAGTGCATAAGCCACTACATCCGACCTCCTCTAGTCGTATCGGTTACTCGTGCTGTTAGATATAAAAGGGTGAGTAAGGAGAGTGCATATTTTTTTGTGTTTAGCGCACTTATACACCTAAAGTGTTTACTTAGAATGCAAGGTTGACCAATACACAGTAAAACTGGAAAATCAATTTTCCAAAACCATTTTTTATTTTTAAGATTTTATTTCTACAGGGTCCAACTTAATATACTGACAGTTTTTTAAGAGGATGATCAGACCATCAAACTGAACAACTATCACTATTGGACCAACCACGAAATCACAAAAAAAAAATCAGCTGTCCCATACATTTGGCTAGAGTAGGTTTGCAGTTTTAACATAACATTTTTTTTTCGCGATTTCGATGTTGGTGCCATAGAAAAAGTTGTTCAGTTTGACGGTCTGATCATCTGAAAAAAGTGTCAGCATATTAAGAAGGACCCTGTATACTCTTTTGTTGTTTTCATTTGTTATTAAACTAGTATTTTATTCCTATCAGTTATAGAAATGAATTTTTCAACATGAATGAGACGTCTGCCTGAAATATACTGGTTTTAGTCATAAGTCCTGTGATTAAGCTAACAAAATTCGTTTGAAAAAGGGACAATACGTTCCGAGACGCGGTGGTAGCTCCAGAAATTAATTACAGTTTTTTTTTGCAGAGCAGAGTTTCTGTACCTACCTTAAGTATTTAAGTTTCTTTTATCATTAACATTTTCTAGAAATTACAGAAGGGCCTTCTACAAAAATTCCCATTTTCCAGTACCTAATTAAAACAAGGTTGTGGTCTGAAAGCTTTTGCGCTCTCTTTGAGGGCAAGCCTGCACCCTGAAGTGGGACGCGTGTAGGCTGATGATGATGATGATGAAAACAAGAAGCGGATCCTTTCCAAAACATTTATAATTTTTTTAGGAATAACGAAACCCAACCAGATGGTAACCAGGATTGAAAGAGGTATGCTTAGATGGTTTGGTCACGTACCTAACAGAGAATGACGTACCTTAAAGAGATTTATCGATCCAATGTGAGAGTGGAATTATTGGAGAGATGGCGTCCGAGGAGAACTTACCACGACCAAATAAATGGTCTTCCCCGAAAAGGACAAGTGCGTTGCACCCTCAACCGACGGAAGTGCATGAGGATATGTATGAAAGTGGATGAGGCGTGAGAATTTTGTCAGAATGGCGAGCCGTAGTCTCTGCCTACCCTTGTGGAATAGTGGCGTGAGTATATCAATATCATCATCATCATCTCAGCCGACGGACGTCCACTGCTGGACATAGGCCTCCCCCAAGGATCGCCATAACGACCGGTCCTGCGCTGCCCTCATCCAACGGTTTCCCGCCGCCTTCACCAGGTCGTCGGTCCACCGTGTGGTTGGCCTACCCACGCTGCGCTTACAATCGAATATCAATATACAACGTGTTAATGAATAAGCGCAAAACCTCATACACCCCAACAGATTTACAACAAAATAATTAGATTGAAACAATAATTTCATTATTTTGATGGTTAAAATTTAAAGTTATTCGCATTTTAAGTTTTGAGGCAAAAATGATTTGTTATCATTTCAGCAATGAATGAAAGCGCTAACGTGCTCATGAATACATTTTAAGAATCTTGTTTTGGTAGTAAGTAGGATGCGTGTGCCCGTGCGGAGGGTTGAGATTGAGTTCAGCAAATTTTAAATTTTACGAAAAAAATATTAATCATTTTGAAAAAAATTACCTATGATAATTCGATTCAGCTCTCGATTCTAAACAAACTGCTTTCTAGTTTTGCGTTAATTCATTAAGACGCTGTTATCCCACCGAGGCCGTTTTTTGAACACGAACGAAAGTGTTTTAAACTGTGTTTTAAAGTCTGAAATTAAATTATGTCTTATTTAAGGATCGGACGGATGGGCGACTGTTCTCAATTATACGATTAGATTAAGTTTACTAGATAGAAAAACATCCCAAAGTTACCCCTTTTTGTTATGTTTTTTCAATACTATGATTAAACTGCTGATATTTAACTTTTTATTCTTGTACTTAACTAAATACATTAAATATTTCTAGTGAACTCAGAAGAATTTTTAGCTTAGAAACTCCCATGAGCAAAGATATTGACGAAAAACACGTTTTTTTGCGATCCTGCTTTCAATTGGAGCGGGATAGCTAATTGTAAACTTATGCTTGCAAGAAAGAGACGCTTGCACTGGGATAACCTAGCCTTAACACGTTGTATATAACGAAAGCTGTCCAAAAGACTTTTCCAAGTATTAAAGAATCGTCGTTCCATAGCTAACCCCCAAAATTAGAATCCCCCTTAGCTGGAATTAACTAGATAAAGTTTTAAAACAATGTTTTGTACAGTTTTAGACTAACTTTCAGAATTTAAATGGGTATAATAAGGCGGATAAAGAACTTGTAGGGTCATATTTTTGAATGTAAATCTCATTTCGCTTCCTCTTCTTTCGTACCTCTTTTGTCTTTAAAACCATTTGTGTTGAGTTTGTACAAAAGCTTGTGAATTACTATCTTCAGGTTAGTTAGGCAACTTTTTTGGTAGTAATTTAAATAGAGACAATAGGATGGAATTTGTTTTGTGACCCAACTATACTTTTCTATGTGATTGTATCTAAATTTAGTAGGTTTTTGAAAGGATGTTAATTTATGTTTATAATAAAACGAAACAGATCAAAGTTGTGACGTTTTGCGAATGTGACATTTTGATTACAGCTATTCCATTCAGATGTGTTGAGTAGCCTTGACGTTTTCTATGAAACAACAAAAAAAAGCTATGTCGATTTTGGCTTAATAGTGAAAGTTGCTCTGTTTGATGGTCTAAAGCACCCTGTTGATCATATGTAACGTATTTAATTTGGCACCCTGTATAGTAGGTATTGATACAAGCATCCATGACTTGGGTTTAAATATTCATATCCATCATTATAAATATTTGTCCCTTACGGGATTCGAATCCACGACAATCGGCACAGCAGGCAGGAATGCGATTTTTAAAGTCTCACGTTCAAATCTGCAGCAGTAGAAACTGGAGATTATTCGAACACGATTTTGAATCTCACGATTCAAAAATAGCACTATCGGACCATCAATAAGCATAAGCATAAGCATATGCTCACGACTATATTCCCCGAGGGGGTAGTCAGAGATATTCTGAAACCTCAGAACAATCCACGTTTCACCAGTAGTACCGAAACTCTGTCCAGTGTGACGGGGGGTGAGCCCGTCGCCACTTATAATGGACAGAGGGTACAATACACGCCTCGAAATTGAAGCATGCAGGTTTCCTCACGATGTTTTCCTTCACCGAAAAGCCAGTGGTGTAACAAATCGTACATAAATTCCGAAAAACTCATTGGTACGAGTCGGCTTGGACAAATCAAATCTGAAGCAGTAGAAACTGGAGATTATTCGAACACGATTTTGAATCTCACGATTCAAAAATATCACTATCGGACCATCAATAATTATTAATAATCAATCCGAGAAAAACTGTGTTGTTTTATTCGATTTAGTTATACATTTTTGTGAATTTCCTTACGTCATACGTAATTAAGCTGTAACTAAATAATGTCAAGGACTGTGTTATAGCAAAACGGTGTTTATTGATAAGAAATACGATTTGTAGTAAATCGATTCTGAGATAAATTTTCACATTTACATGCCAATTAAAGTTTACATTTTTTTTTACCAAGGTCACTAACAAACTCCGTAAGAAATAAAATACTTATAGCACAGACTTATAGGTATTATTTTTATAGGTACCTATAACTTCTGTTAAAATAAGAATATAAGAGAATAAGCAATCATGTTTCACATTAAAATAGATGCCTCTAAACGCCTTTTAATCCAAAGAAATCAAATTCGAAAATTGTAAGAATTCGCACCAAAGTTTGTATTTAACTAATTAACTAAAAGTGCCTTCAACTTAAAAAGTAGATGCACATAATACAAATTTTTCCAACATTTAGGCTTTCCTTTGAACACAGGTTTAATAGTATTTAAAGAAAATTAAGAAATATAAGTACTTCTTAGCAAATAATGCCATTGCTATATTTTTCATTAATTTGTATGTTTTTCAAATAAGGAGAAGATAACTTTTAAAAACTAGCAAAATATGGCCCGACCCTTCGTTTACCCATGAGCGTCTTAACTTCAGTGATTGTTTTCAATACCGGAGCTCCATTACCCCATTCAGCAACTTTTCACCTTAGTCAAAAATACCAACGTAGACACCACAGCAACTCTACCATAATCAAGAGCAAATTAACATATTATTTCCTATCAGACACTTTCAGACGGGATCCGAAGAGCTAGTTCTTCTCATTAGGTAGCAATTAGCGCGACTTGTATAAGCCGAGAACGTTCCGGGATTAAGCGAGCCATGTTCGTAGGTCGATACACACCGGCTTTTAGTTAAACGAATTAGTTACACTAACTAGCGATGTTCTAATCGTGTCGAGTTGGATAGATGTCAAATTTTGTCACCTCAAATAATGTCAGGCCCCTAATCAATTAAAATTACAATTGTAATTTACAATGACAATTCAGTGTACATTGCTTGTTATTAAGACGCTGTTATCCCGTCGAGGCCGTTTTTTGAACACGAACGAAAGTGTTTTAAACTCTGTTTTAAAGTCTGCAATTAAATTATGTCTTATTTAAGGATCGGGCGGATGGGCGACTGTTCTCAATTATACGATTAGATTAAGTTTACTAGATAGAAAAACATCCCAAAGTTACCCCTTTTTGTTATGTTTTTTCAATACTATGATTAAACTGCTGATATTTAACTTTTTATTCTTGTAAGTACTTAACTAAATACATTAAATATTTCTAGTGAACTCAGAAGAATTTTTAGCTTAGGAACTCCCATGAGCAAAGATATTGACGAAAAACACGTTTTTTTGCGATCCTGCTTTCAATTGGAGCGGGATGGCTAATTGTAAACTTACGCTTGCAAGAAAGAGACGCTTGCACTGGGATAACTTAGCCTTAATGACGCTAAAGATGCAGTAGGTAACATTAATGTGTCCTTGCATTCCCAGCAATGTACTCTGAATTGTCATTTTAAATTACAATTGTCATGATTCGTGTCACATTAAATTGTGTCGCAAAAAAATTTGGTTACCTTATCCTGCACTTTCTGAAATAAAAATTTAATTAAAAGCATACTTATCACGTCAAATTGCTAAACTTTGTTACGTCTAATTGTATACCATTATATTGTCTCTGTCTCTCTCTTCATCTCTCTCTCTCTCTTCCTGGCTTGTTAATCCCATAATATGTTGGTTACCGTGTCTATTCTCTCCACCTTGCCCTATTTCTGACGTCGTCTTCGGATATATTGCACACAGTTATATGATTATATCACTGCAAACTGTGTTCATCCGTCTAGTCTTCATCAATCGATAGTGGCAGTGCAATACTTCCTATACAGTCAGGTTGGAAATGGAAATGGAAGCCCCATTTCACGTGTCCGAAACAACTAAGCCTATGAGCTTCAGCATCAATCTCCTGGAGTCCTGAGAAGCTTATCTGCAATGTCACGTGCACCCAGAGCAGCAATCGCGGTAAATATTCGGTGATTGAACCGTGAGTGGACTACGTACGAACCATAACTTTGACACATTTGGTATTGCACTAATCGCGGTACTGCTCTTGACAGCCGTTAGAGCCGTTTTGACAGATCGCTTAGACGTTAAGGGCTGTCAGTTACATAGAGTTTAGCGCAATGCGGAATTCAGTACAGTTGAATAGTAATTGCTTTGCAATGTGATTAGAACTGAAATCGGATAAGAATATAACTTCGATGTTTAAACTTTGCGTAATCGGGCTCCATGGTTACCTCGTACAAACTCGTTGCTTATTCTATAACGCCTTGTCGTCACACCGCACATCTACCCCAGGATCTTCATTTGGGGTGTTTGTACATTTCGGAAATAACTTTTCATTTGCGTCTAATTATGTGGCGACAAATTGTGTCATGTTGAATTATTGAAGTCTTAACAAGACAATCTGTGTCACGTCGAATTTGGTCTCTTAGCTTTCCAATCTTTGTGCAGAAAATAAATAACACCTTCATATATTATTGATTTACCAATACAAAGTTTCAACCTTTCTCAGAACTGTATTTCTAATTCACAATCCTATCTCTAGCATAATAAAACCTAGACTTATAAGGGTCATGATTGTCTAGAAAATCTTGATATAAGAATTCTTATAACATTTCCTCCTATACATAACATTACATGAAGGGAAACGATCTAGAGAACAGCAGTTTCGTTCTGAGTCAATGGTAATTTTATTCATGTTTTTGAATTCACCAAATCTGCTGCTGCGACAAGTAGATACATTACAGTGAGTTACGGTTTTGATAGAAAAAAGGGTGTTGTTAGGTGTTTTAGAAGGATTTTGTTTTATATCCTATGGCGATGACATTAAATTTCATTGCAAAGATTTGGATGCATATTGCATTTTTCGACAACAGCAAATAGGATAACCGGGTTAGGTGATGTGATGTGATTACTTCCAAACCAGAGGTTCGAATCCTGTTTCGGTCAGGCATGTTATTTTTTGTGTGATTGTTGTATTGTTTCATTAATAGAAAGCCTTGTAGTTTATGTTTGGGATCATTAGCATTACTAAGGTATCCTGTTTATTTGGTGTTATAACGTGGTCAAACGAAACTGTATAAGTTTCAGAAAATGTTTATTGAAGATCAAGAAATTAAATTATGACGGAACTAAATACGTCACACTGCAGGGCCAAGCCTACCCCCCATAGAGAGTGCATGGGCGTTACTGTCCAATCCTGTCTCTTTATATACTCCATTCAGGAATTAGAGCGACACAATTAAAACAACGGTGATACCAGTGTAGAAAATACCATCTCGAGACGGTAGAAAACTTATCTTTGGAATGAATAACAGTAAATTATCTATTCTGCTCGCAAAGGATTACGACAAATGATAATGTTAATTTTTTTATGGAAAATAATCAATAAATATGCAAGTAATAATTTATTTTAGATTAAAAGAAAGCGTGACTGTAAATATAATATTTCGTGGTCTGGCAACAATCATATATAATAGACTTTTGGTTTGTTTTAACAAAGTTCTTAAAGAAAAATGTTAATTATAGACATTAACGTAAACGCGTCTCTTGATTGTTTAATGCCTTCGTCTGAGTCCGTACGCTATGCGCGGATGCTACGCATAGCACAAAAAGCCTACACAGACAAAGAAGCGGGCTACATAACATAATTTATAAATTTCATTCAAATTGTCACGATTGTTTTTATTAGTCTATCTATAATAGACAATAAATTTTTAATGTCAACGCAATTTATTAAATGCCGTGCCGACATAATGTTATTCTTAAAAAATGTACCATTGGTTTCTGACCACGTAATGTCACTTTGACAGTAACGTTTCTTTGTTTACATTATGTCGCTCTAATTCCTGAACGGAGTATAGTGTCTTGAGTTCTTGATACGGCACGAGATCAACCTTTTCCTTCACTTGGGCTAGAGAACTATGTCTAGGACTTTTTCTGCATCCCGTTCCCTCTATCTTGCATTCCAATATGGTTTTAAAGAAATTGTCGTTTCGTATCAAGTGTCCCATCATTTTTTCTCTATTCGGTTATCGATTGTTTTTAAATTTCTCTTTTCCATAACCATTTTTAACACTTCTTCATTTGTTATTCGTTCTGTCCAACTTATCCCCTCCAGTCTCCTCCAACGCCACATCTCAAAAGCTTCCAGCCTATTTCAATCTCGTTTAGTCAATGTCTACGTCCCGCACAGTGCAATGCTCCAGATGTACAATTTTATGAGGGATTTTCCGAAAGCCATTAAAAAAGTAAAAGTACTCGTATTTCCAAATGGCTTGATAGATGGTGTTGACGAGACATATAGATGCAGAAAATAAAATACAAATACATTTGTAATTGTAAAAAATTGTGTTTTTAAGTAGGCAAGGTGAAAAATGTGAACATAAATTTAATAATACTTCGTCAACGGATGCGCCTGAGTTACACTCAGTTGCAGAAACATTAGAGTTAAACCTCCATTAAATCTCTTGCTTTCTTTTTCTACGCCAACAAAACAAAAAGTGACAGCAAGAGATTTAATGGAGGATTAACTCTATTGAGCGTTTCTGAGCGTTGTGATGACATGCATTTTTTGCTTATAATTTTTAGCCTGAATTCCGTCTTTGCCTCGATCTCACGTCAACGATATCTATCGCAGTATGTTGAAACTACGTTTTACTACATAGACTTAAACTCTGGCGATAGACTTGCCCTTCCATAGAAGCAACATGTTCCACTTGAATGAGGTGTACGCACCTGATTGATGTTCCCGAGTTCACTTCGTCACTATGGCAATGACAGACCGCAATGTGTCATTTTGTGTTGTTTTGTGTGACATGTTGTTTGTTTGAACGAGCTTGTCTATCTTTAGAGTAATATGTCTATGTTTTACTATCAGATTTTGCTCGATATTTTGTCGTTGAAAGTTCTTTTTGCCATAGCAATCTTATATCAAACACTTGATAGACAACTTGACACCAAGTTCGTCCACTGTATACACCGTGAGTATCAGAACAGCGGCGCTGCATCGGAACACATGCATATTACCAGCTACCAGCTTTCAATGCTTGCTCTAATGAGCTCATCTCCTCTTAATGAACTAGAATATTAAGATTTAAGGAAATTCGTGTTCTGATTACGAGATTATTATTTTGATTGCTTGCGTTTTGAATTGGTCCTTAATGAGTTTGGGAATTTGTATTGCACAACGTTCAGTGACAAAGTTAATGTGTGTTCTTGTATGAAATTAATATTTTTTCATTCTTATATTTAGTGACATGGTTTTTATTATTTGATTCATTTTTCTATAGCCATTTAAAACTAAATGTATTGAATGCAGGCTCTTTTGTCACCATTTTAGCCGCCTTTACGTCGGAAGAGGCTGAAATGGTGTATGTTTTTATTTAAGGCCTCCGCTCATTGCAGCGATTTTATCGAGCAATAATATCGCTGCGATTTTGCGATAATTGTTTCCAGTACATTTTGTATGGGGACGCGCGCTATCCTACACACTGCCGCGATATTATCGAGCGATAATATCGCTGTGATTTTGCGATAATTGTTCTCAGTATATTTTGTATGGGGACGCGCTCGATCCCACACACTACCGCGATATTATTGCAACTCTTTCGACTACATTCAGTGGTGGGGCGCATGCGTGACGCGAATCGCGGAATCGCTTCAGTGTGTAAGGTGCCGCGATATCGCTGTCGATAATATCGCTCGATAAAATCGCTCGATAATATCGCTGCAAAGTGCGGAGGCCTTATAGTACTGCGTGAGAAGGTGTGTGTATGTGTGTGCTAGTGTTTAGTTTTCTTTAGAAAGTGTTAGGTTTTCTTATAATTATTGTGTAAAGTCTCAAGGTTGGGGCTGACATAACCTCAGGATTGAAAGCCCCAATATAAAAAACATGGTTAAAAAAAAAAACTTGGAGACAGGGCTGCCTACAGAAAATTGGCTCGCAGGATGCAAACTGGGGTAAAAATCCGAAACGGAATAAAACAATGTTTTTCCGGATTATTTATCACATAATTTGAACTCATATTGGTTTTTATTTTTCAAGTAAGTAGTATTTTAACAAATTTCCTATAAAGCATCTATTGGTTCAACACCCTCTACCGTCCATATTATGTCAGTGCTACCGTCTTTCTTTCGAGCTTCCTGGGTACAACCGATAGAGCTGATATCTTTCTACACTCTTGCAAGTCAGAGAATCAGTTCACAGTTCAACAATCAATGCTCGTTTTATGTTACTAGTCTGCGATTTTTTGATTCAAACAGAGCTCTTCAGTTTATAAAATTAGTTTTATTCTTGTATTGTATCCAATTATACGTGAGAGTCCAGGATACATAGATAGAGGATACAAAAGGTCCAATTATAAATTTTTTTTCTGGCAGCCCTGCTTGGAGATGTAGTAGGTACCATTTTTGTTAGCTAATGATTTTTTTCACATAATTTTTCTAAAATGTCTATCTATCTTGAAAAATACATACTTACCTTTCTAAATACCGTATGTTCTTTAAGGGGCGCACACTAACCAATATAATATATCGCGGCGTCTTGTTGCTATTGATCTAATTTTCTTCTTCTTCGGGTTCCTCTCCATTACTAGAGGTTGGCGGTCAGCTCTGCATATTCCTGCCTATATCTCGTAAAACGAAACAGCTCTTCGACACTGGCGATGTCTGTCCAGCCTTCCAGGTTTGCGAGCTACTACATTTGTGACCTATCGACGCTTCTTTTGCCCTTTTCTTTGTCCATTGATCTTTTTTTTTCACAAGTCGCAAAGAAAGAATCTGCCGAGACAAGTGCACGCCAATAGAACGTATGGACGCTGCAAGTAGGCTCAGTAGTCCTATATTATAATTATTTTGCAAAATACTGGGGTGAATAAATATAGGTAATTAAAATGATATGCCATTGACTCGAAGGAAGATTGAAAGAATTCAAGCTATTCTATTGTATTTTTGTGTAATGGCGTTTCCTTTACTTGAAGATTTCACCAGTGTCAAGTGTTGAAGATATATTTACTAGGTATTGTACGTTAATTGGATATACATGGCGATCTCAAAGCCCTGTTTTTATACAAAAACACACTCGAAACCGCCATAAAAAAGCGGAGCTGCGTGGCCACATAAATCGCAAGCCGAACGAAAGACGTCAACTCGAATGCCCCGTAGCCACGCGACTCCCAATTCAAGCTTCAAATGTATTAAATCTCCAATCGTTGACACATCAAGTTAACAAAAGAAAGATGAA
Organism: Agonopterix heracliana; assembly: GCA_963693445.1. Lineage (NCBI taxonomy): Eukaryota > Metazoa > Arthropoda > Insecta > Lepidoptera > Depressariidae > Agonopterix > Agonopterix heracliana. Next base: position 9,465,116 of record OY856332.1, read on the forward strand.
AGCATAACATAAAAGCACAAAAGCCCCATACTCGAAACATTTTCTCACAAAATTAGCTTAGTGCTCGTTTATCCTTAGCTTAAATATCAACAACGTTCGCGCTTAATTTCAGCGCTAATTAAAACGGCGACACTCTAAGACGTTAGCTAAACTAAAACCGGTTAACGACTTTAGTTTGCATAGGCACATTATCATGCAGTATTCAAGCAATTACATGCCTTTTGAACTCACCGAATGAGCTGCTTGCCATCAAATGGACCGTACATACGAGCACATAGTTCGTCGAGCGGATTTCAGAAGTTCGGCGTTTGAATGGTTCAAACCGACTGCACCATATCTTGTTTGTAAAGATAGCTGATAAATATAACACGTCGTTCTGCTGTAATGGCTAGGTGAACGTGGATTAAGACGCTGTTATCCCGTCGAGGCCGTTTTTTGAACACGAACGAAAGTTTTTTAAACTGTGTTTTAAAGTCTGAAATTAAATTATGTCTTATTTAAGGATCGGGCGGATGGGCGACTGTTCTCAATTACACGATTAGATTAAGTTTACTAGATAGAAAAACATCTCAAAGTTACCCCTTTCTGTTATGTTTTTTCAATACTATGATGAAACTGCTGATATTTAACTTTTTATTCTTGTACTTAACTAAATACATTAAATATTTCTAGTGAACTCAGAAGAATTTTTAGCTTAGAAACTCCCATGAGCAAAGATATTGACGAAAAACACGTTTTTTTGCGATCCTGCTTTCAATTGGAGCGGGATGGCTAATTGTAAACTTATGCTTGCAAGAAAGAGACGCTTGCACTGGGATAACCTAGCCTTAATGATGTAAAAGACGCGCTATAAGATAATGGTGATAGATTTTGGATATAATGAGAGAAACTGTTGACGTTCGGGACAGAACATCAAAATCGTAGACAATTTTTAATGGTTTATCCATCCTGGCGTACGCTTTCTAGGATCCGCGTAAAACTGTGTTTCCTAATAGTGTGTCTAAGACGATTGATGGTCAAAAACAATACAAACAAATGAAAACCATAATCAAAAACATAACAAATATACGCTTATGGGATTAATGAGCTTTATACATTATTATTTTCGTAGCGTAAGTGCGTTCACACACGATAACGCACTGACGGAGCGGCAGATGTCAGATTTGCCATCAGATTCTGGTCCACCATATAGTACCATATAGTACCGTCCTGGTATAGTACCATACTCTTTCTTATACTGTTGCTTTAGTATACATAATTATTAGGCTGATCTAAGTCTCTCTCTATTTTCTTCTTTAGGACCCTATACTACATTGCATACTCACCTATAGTTTCGTCTATGTGTATTAACCGAGTTCCAACGAACATCGAGCTAAGTGCAATGAGGTTAAACCTAATTACGTCACTTCATTACAAGCACAGAGAAGTTGCGGTTATTATGTTGCAATTAGCCTTTTCCCTTTGCTCAATAGTATACTTCATTTCATAATAAGGATGTAAAGATATACTTACCGGTCCCTATTTAGATTTCTGGCCACTTATGATTAGTAAATTTAATGTACCGGATAGATTATCTTTGACGTTGCTAAAACTGTTCTAAGACTAACTGAGAGTAAGTGTTTCAAATCCCTTTTTCTTTAATAAGTTGCAATTTAAAATGGAGTAAGTATACATTATATTCTATAACAATACAATTTAGAACTTTGCGTAACTAATCTAAAATAAAAAAATATATATTGGAAGGACATTAAAATTAGGTACCGAATGCGTGGTAAAAACAAAAGTCTGCCTGAGCAAAAATATCAAAAAATAATTGTGTACCTACAGAAAAAAACAATTTGTAAATTAATTATTAACGGACCTAATATTATAATAAATAATATCACCGTAATAAATTGAAGAAAAAGTTTAATATTTTTATTGGTAACGGTGGAGATTATTCACACAGTGAAAATATGAAATAAATCGATTAAATTAAGTAGGTATAGATACTTAGAGTCATGAAAAGTGATGATAGTATATTGCTTCATGTGGTTAATTCTCCTTCTTTATCGGGTTCCTCTCCGTTACTGGAGGTTGGCAGTCAGCTCTGCATATCACTGTATATCTCGCGCCAAACGAAACAGCTCTTAAACGCTGTACGACCTACCGACGCTTCTTTAGCCCTCTACTTTGCCCATTATTATAGTCTGGACCACCCTGTATTAAACCCAATGCAAGTAAAAAAACAATGAAAAATCAATTTTAATACATTTGATTAGTAACGCGGTTTCAATCAAATTACATGGAACTTAAATAGTGTGATTTCAATTTTTCACACAACAAAAATATTTTTTAATTTTATTCAAATTGTAAAGTAGTTGACTATAAATAGGAAGCAATATCAAATAACGGTCAAAACACTCGGAATACTACCAAGATGACGTCTTTGACTATTTGTGCCTTTTTTGTGCTACGTAAGTATAATTTTATTTGAAAACTTGAAATACCGAATTCTGGCGCGTTCGACATCCCATATTCATTACTAAAGTACTTGAAAATATTGTCACACTGATGTCTTTAACTCAAAGTCTATTTTAGTTTGCCTATAGCAGGTTTGAAAACTATGCTTTGAGAGCTATGCTCGGTGTTTCTCTGAGGGATCACATCAGAAATGAAGTGATACGTCAGACAACTAAAATGGCTGACAGAGCTCAGAAAATTTGCAAGCTGAAGTGGCAATGGGCTGGTCATATCTGCCGAAGAACTGACAACCGATGGGGTGTCAGAGTTGTAGAAAAGAGACCGCAAACTGGTAGGCGTAGTGTGGGACGCCCTGCTGCCCACTGGACAGACGACCTAAAAAGTAGCGGGGAGCGACTGGATGTGGAAGGCCGAGGACAGAGTTTTGTGGCGCGCCTTGGGAGAGGCCTATGTTCAGCAGTGGACGATGATAGGCTGATGATGGTGATGAGGTTTGAACAAGATCCGATGCATCTTGGGTAACCAGCAAGCCTCCTTGGCAAACCTTATAACCAAGATAGCATGTCATTCTCACAAACAAGCCACCGATGGAACTCATCGGAAGATTACTTTATCATTCATCATCATTCTCCAGCCCTTATCCTATTAATAATTAAGTCATCTTATTATATTCACATCTATCAGCTGTCTCTTTAATGCTCACATCACCGTTCTTATAAATCATCTTTAACACAATTACTCATTTTACTACACACACACACTACACGTTACTTTTGTCACAGAATTGGTATGGTATATAGTTCTATGTACAGAACAGCCATCCCCCGTCCCCCTCTGACTTCAGATACCCCAACCCCCCCTCACACTTGAGGGTAACTTGAGGGAACTCGAGCAAGAGAATGCAGTCAGGCGCGCGCACCCGTTAGATTTGACTACATAAAATTGAGTCTTTTCAGTGCATAAAAACGTTGAAAAATAACGTTAAATTCACATTTTCATTAATTCTTTAGCTCAAATACTATTTTTAATAACTGAACGAACAATAAAAAGTAATGAAATGTAGATGATGTTTATACAATGCGTGGTAAGTCAACCCTACACATATGTCAAGGACAATTTGCACCAAGTGCGCATGTGCGAACGTCATCATGTCAAATCCAAAACGTTGTTAGAAGTGCCGGACCTGTGCTTTTGTAACATCACTGGCTATTCGGTGAAGGAAAACATCGTGAGGAAACCTGCATGCTTCAATTTCGAGGCATACCCACTGTCCATTACAAGTGGCGACGGGCTCACCCCCCGTCACACTGGACAGAGTTTCGGTACTACTGGTGAAACGCGGATGTTCTGAGGTTTCAGAATATCTCTGACTTCCCCCTCGGGGAATATAGTCGTGTGCTTATTTTACTATACTAATTATTACCATCACTAACATTAATTAATTTGTTATTTTTCTTTTCAGTGTACATGGCTGTCTCGCCAACGAGGGCATATACTCCCGGTTGCCCTATCAACGATCCTCCAGTATGCCTCAGCGATGGAGTGACAACAGTTGGAAGATGTCAATTGCATTATTTTAAGATTAGCAACCCTACACGGTATGGAGGGTTACGTGTCAGCCGTGAAGGACCATGTGAAGGAGTGTACCTGTTGTTAGCTATAATGGAAACAGAAAATTCGGGGCCAGTAAGGTATAAGAGGGACATACGATCTGAATTTGGAAACAGACTGTCAGACAGACTTGAGCTCGACTTGCTTGATGAGTAATCTGAAACAATCTTGTCAATCACGTTGTAAATCATTCAAATTTTTTTGCTAATGCGGGCAAAACGTTTTGGAATAATGCTAACTATTGTGTTACCGCATACTTTGTATAAATAAAGTGTAATTAATAAATGTATTATTTAATTATTTCAATCATAATGGGAAGAGTTTGGACACTGCTAAAGAAATGTGTATTATCGTGATTTTGGTGTATTTAGAAGAATTACGAACAGTAATCCTTAAACCTTTTGGAAAATTAAAGTCTTGAATAGAATAGAATAGAACACTTTATTTTCCTGAATATAGTACAAACATAGGTATAACAGTCTTAAAAATCCAGCATAAATTATTGTGAAATTTAAGGCGTGAATTTTATAATTACCTACTTAAAATTTAACGTTCAGACATATTCCTGAGAATAATTATGTATATAGGGTCCTTCTTAATATGCTGACACTATTTTAAAGGGATGATCAGACCGTTAAACTGAATAAACTTCTCTAGGGACCAACATCGAAATTTCGAAAAAAAAATCTTTTGTTCCATACAAAACTGCCAACCTACTCGAGCCAAATGTATGGGACAGCATTTTTTTTTCGCGATTTCAATGTTGGTCCCATAGAGAACGTTTTTCAGTTTGATGGTCTGATCATCCCCTTAAAAAAGTGTCAGCATATTAAATTGGACCCTGTATAAACAACGAACTAAGTATATCAATAAATACAAGAAAATATGAAAAATTAAAATTGAAAGGCATTAAATAGTCATATTAAATGTCAGATCATTTAAATAAATGTCACATACCCACAAAAACTAGTCAAATATTAATAACGCGCAACATTAGATTCATTTCAAAACTCCTGCACTGAGTAGCACATTTCCAAAAAGTACATTCGAACCCTCTTTTTAAATAGATTGAAAATTAATTTCTTGAATTGATCTGATAAGAAATTATTAATTCTGATAGCCATACAGTAATGCATTTTTGAAAACACCTATTTTCTCTGAACGGGTTAAACACAGTTTATATTTGTACTTACCCCTTCTGTTCCAAATATTAAGAGCCTACCGAGTCTATTGTGCTGCCCCCAATCGTATTTTTGTTATTTCTTAATAATTAAACAATATTAACAAAAAACAAGAATGTCATATTGTAGTCCTGATTGGATTTCAGTTTATCGAAACATTACGGAATATTATGTTTTATGCTTGTAGCTATTATCGTTAAAACCCCCAAAATTGGCCACTTTTGGCACCATCACGGCTGACACGTAATCCTGCATACTGTGCAGACTTGGTCCTCTTAATGCAATCCCATTGACATTTTCCTACTGTTGTTACCCCATCGCTAAGGCATACTAGAGGATCGTTGTTCATGCAAATGACACATTGGGCCCTAATTGGAGCAGCGATGTACACTGAAATGAAAAATAACAAATTATTAGTAGTGATGGTAATAAGAGTCATCATAGGCCTTTACATCTGTGGCAGATGATGTAAGCAGTGTTTTTGGAGAAGCACTTTTTCTCATGGCTGTACCTACTGTCCTATACGTGAGCCGCATACACGTCCGCAGCCTCTACAACAGAACTGTACGCCGGTGGATGACGACGGATTCGTGACAGCGTTATGCCTTTTGTCTCGTTTCTCTGCCAGTTGTGCGAAACAGACTTCGTCATGAGTAGTCCGCCCATCTCTTGTTTTTCCTCTCCACCGTTTTCTATTTTTCGCGAGCTCTTCCCAGTTTGCGTGTCTGATTCCGAAAGCGATCAGGTCCCTCTTGACGCAATCCTTAAATCGCAGCATCGTAGCTCCCAAACGGGTGAACCGATTTCGATGCAGTTTTTTTAATAGAAAGTAAATTTTTGCTAGAGTTTTCTTAGCTTTAATTCATGAAAATCGGTTCAGCAGTTTTCATGAAACTTTAAAAATTATGAAATAACATTAAATTACAAATTTATAAAACCCCCAACGCCAAAAACTAACATTTAAAAAGTACAAAATAACGGAAAGATATTATTTTTGATGTAAGCAAATGTATGTTTTACTTCTTAACTCTCTTTATGGTATTTTAGGTTAATTAATTAAATATAATTACAAAACGTTGGGGGTTTTTCATGGTTTCCACAACAAAAGGGCCAGCCCAGTAGGTTGGGTTTGGAATTAAATGCTGGATGCGTTTCATGGTTTCATGCAACAAAAAATTAAATTACAAATTTCTAAAATCCCCCTAAGCAAAAAACAAACATTTAAAAAGTGAAAAATAATTCAGTCACCTATTATTTTGCATGTATGTTTTACCTTTTAACCATCTTTAAAATATTTTACCACACCAATAAAAACCAAATAAATTACCGATTGCCGTTTAGAAATTGTTGTAAGGTACTAAATGACTAATATAGGGTCCTTATGCTGACACTTTTTTAAGGGGATGATCAGACCATCGAACTGAACAACTTTCTCTATGGGGCCAACATTGAAATCGCAAAAAAAAAAATCTTCTGTCCCATACAAAACTGCAAACCTACGCAAGCCAAATGTATGGGACAGCTGATTTTTTTTTCGCGATTTCTATGTTGGCCCCATAGAGAAAGTTGTTCAGTTCGATGGTCTGATCATCCCCTTAAAAAAGTGTCAGCATATTAAGTTGGACCCTGTATAAAAACCTAAACTAAGTTTTCAATGTTTGTGCCATGGAGAAAGTTGTTCAGTACGTGGCAGAATATTAGGAAGAACCTTTTATTTATTTGAAAAAAAAAAAAAAGAATAAGGGCACGATACGAACGAGTTAGATATTCTTAGACGTAGCCAAGTGCAAGTCGGACTCGTGCACGGAGGTTTCCGTACCACCAAATGATATTACCATAAAAATGAGTTTACTCCGGCATCTTTGGCTCAAGCCCGACACACACTTGACCGGTTTGTTGTTATACTATAGAGTTTGCACTATTATCGTTTTTAAGATAGAGCGAGGAGAAACATTGATAGAAAATAGTTTCTTTTATTCGTAGAAAGAGAATCAACTAGAAAAGGCATTAAAATAATAATAGTCACGAAAACGAGACAGCCTTATACGCTAATTACACAGAGTGAATGCGACAAAATCTATGTCGTTTGTCCCTTTCTGCGTATGCGATATTTTTGTTTGCCACAGTTGAAATTGCATACAAAATCTTGCAACTATGGCAAACAAAGGCACGATTTCTCATACATTTTTGTCATATCTCTGTCCCTTTCGAGTATACGCTGTCAGGAAATCTATAGAATACTCAACCTACGCTTTTATTTTATTTTTTTATTATTTCTTATCAAATCCAATACAATTATACATAATCTGTGAACATTTCAACTGGCTCCCTATTACAGTTTAAAAGAAGCTAGGACGGATGGACGGAAGAGAAATTTTGGATTTATTTTGTAGTAAATTGGAGTAGCACTTTTTCATTTTAGGTTTTCATTATTGAGAAATCTTTAATATGTGTAGGGCGTAACTGAATTGTAAAAGGACTCTTAAGAGGATATCATTCGGAGCGCGCTCCATACAAACGTACTATGGTGATATTTTCAATACTAACCAATTAAAGTCAAAGAAAAAAAAATTAATAACAAATCTCTATGCTTGTATGGAGTCAAATTTTCGTTAAAATGTATAGTTTTAAAGTTACAGTGCCACAAAGATTTCCATACAAATTAATCCTAGCATTGAAACTGTATGTTTTACCGAAAATCTGACTCCATCCATAGAGATTTGTTTCTAGATTGTTTCTGCAAAATTTATTGACTTTAATTGGTTAGTATTGCAATTATCACCATAGTACGTTTGTGTGGAGCGCGCTCCAAATTATATCCCCTGAATACTTATTTAGAAAAATAAAACATCAAACGACGTTATCAATCATAACTTTTATTGATAATGAAAAGATCCCGCTAAAATCCCTATTCAGGAAAAACGAAGAAAATAATTTAGCTGCATTCTGCCCATTTATGTTTGAAGTTCGATTCCATCAGATTAATAATCAGGCAGGTTCGGCCCAAGGCGGTCTGAATTGTCGTCTTCGAAATTCGAACGCGGTCTTTGGACATTGGCGTTTGGTTTGTCGACGCTCGAATGAATTACGAAAACATGCGGACCGCGGCATTCCCCATCTCTAGCAATAATGTAACCCAGTAATTGGTGATACCGCCGCTGAGCACAATAAAAGTGACATCTGCCCTCATAGAATGTAAGGTAGTTAAATAAACCATTGGTTATGCACACTGGACGTTCATAACGAGGACATTCTGGGCAGTAAATGTTACTGGCCACCGGCGTTACGACGATCGACACTGAAAAAAGTAAGTTAGAATGTTATTTATAAGACACTATTTTTAATTACCAAAAAGATTACCGATTGCCGTTTAGAAATTGTACTAAAGGTAAATATAATTCCGCATGTAAGTTCATGGCGGGCCTAAGAAAGGATTTTTTTAATATTCTAATTTCACGCGGACAAAGTCGTGGGCAAAATGATGTAGTACGCAAATTCAGAAAAACTCATTGGTATACACAAGTTGGCCATCGAACCATCGTCTCGTATACGGCCGGCATGGTTATTCGCCATTAGAATACCACGACTGAATAATATCTACTCGATATGTGAAGTGATGTGGTTTTTAATGAATAAAACCGAAGAAAAGGGAAGTCACCCCTTTTTTCCAGTTGTATACATTTTATTCATACATTTTTAATCGGAAGAAAATGAAAATTTACAATATTGTTCACAACACTAGTTAGAATGATGTGGTTTTCTTACTTTTTCGAAATTATTAAAAAATCTTCTAATTTTTCAAAGATAACGGCTAAATTCTGACTGGAGCCACGCGCTCGTTCGCATGGATTAGTATGGAGAGTCCCGGTCCCGGGATGATACGCCTTAATAAAAAAAAATGTTTGGAAATCTTACTTAACACCAAAGCGGCGCAGACGCAAGCTAGTGTATTCATCGTGATGGAGCTGCCGATAGTGGTAGCTGCCATTATTTTCCCTCCCCTTTTTATAAATTGTCACTCAAGAAATTTTAATCGATTTTTTTCGGTATGTCACATAATCACAACCGTTACTAATAATACGTATGAAAAGATTATGTTCAATTTATATTCTTATTAAAATTTAATAGAAATATTATATTTATTCGGCATTTGTGCGCTGACCCTTAGTTGAGGTTGTGATTTATCGACATAACAAAAAAACCTCTTTAAACCTATAAAAATACATACCTATTCCCAAAAAAAAAAAAAAAACAAAAATTTATGTATTGAGTGACAACTATAAAATAATAAAATAAAAAGGGGAAAGAAAAGACCGGTGTGAAGTTAGCGGCCAAAAAGTTAGCGGCCAATATTATCCGACTAAAAGAAAATGTCATCTTAAAAACTGCCAAAATAAGAACCGAATAGCCAGGAAAATGGTACAGACAAGAAAAATAGACGGCAAGAACATATAAAAGTGATAAATAAAAAATATATAAACAGAATTTTGAATTTTGAAAAATGTATAATAAAGTTCAAGGTGAGGGTTTAAGTCTGCTCTGATCAAATTAAGCTGCTCGTATGCGTAACAATATAGTCTTTCAGGAAAACATAGCGACATCGACTATCCTGACGATATAAGGATCGCAATCAGCCATTAACCAAGGTACTTAGGTTTTTTCAATAGGAACATTTTCGATGATCAAGTTCAAGGTGAGGGTTCAAGTCTGCTCTGATCAAATTAAGCTGCTCGTATGCGTAACAATATAGTCTTTCAGGAAAACACAGCGACATGGACTATCCTGACGATATAAGTATCACAATCAGCCATTTACCAATGTGGGTACTTAGGTTTTTTCAGTTCTAACATTTTCATTAATTATGTTCAGGGTGAGGGTTTAAGTCTGCTCTGACCAAATTTAGCTGATAATATGCGCAACAATGCAGTCTTTCAGTAAAACATAGCAACATGTACTATCCTGACGATATAAGTATCGCAATCAGTCATTAACCAAGGTACTTAGGTTTCTTCAAAAGGAACATTTTCGATGGTTAAGTTCAAGGTGAGGGTTCAACTCTGCTCTGATCAAATGAAGCTGCTAGTATCCGTAATAATATAGTCTTTCAGGAAAACATAGCGACATTGACTATCCTGACGATATAAGGATCGCAATCAGCCATTAACCAAGGTACTTAGGTTTTTTCAATAGGAACATATTTGATGATCTAGTTCAAGATGAGGGTTCAAGTCTGCTCTGATCAAATGAAGCTGCTAGTATCCGTAATAATATAGTCTTTCAGGAAAACATAGCGACATCGACTATCCTGACGATATAAGGATCGCAATCAGCCGTTTACCAAGGTACTTAGGATTTTTCAATACGAACATTTTAGATGATAAAGTTCAAGGTGAGGGTTCAAGTCTGCTCTGATCAAATTAAGCTGTTAGTATGCGCAACAATGCAGTCTTTCAGGAAAACATTGCGGCATGTACTATCCTAACGATATAAGGATCGCAATCAGCCATTAACCAAGATACTTAAGTTTTTTCAATAGGAACATTTTCGATGATCTAGTTCAAGGTGAGGGTTCAAGTCTGCTCTGATCAAATTAAGATGCTAGTATGCGCAATAATGCAGTCTTTCAGGAAAACATAGCGGCATGTACTATCCTGACGATATAAGGATCGCAATCAGCCATTAACCAAGTAACTTAAGTTTTTTCAATAGGAAAATTTTCGATGATCTAGTTCAAGGTGAGGGTTCAAGTCTGCTCTGATCAAATTAAGCTGTTAGTATGCGCAACAATGCAGTCTTTCAGGAAAAGAAAGCGGCATGTACTATCCTGACGATATAAGGATCGCAATTAGCCATTAACCTAGGTACTTAAGTTTTTTCAATAGGAACATTTTCGATGATCTAGTTCAAGGTGAAGGTTCAAGTCTGCTCTGATCAAATTAAGATGCTAGTATGCGCAATAATGCAGTCTTTCAGGAAAACATAGCGGCATGTACTATCCTGACGATATAAGGATCGCAATCAGCCATTAACCAAGTAACTTAAGTTTTTTCAATAGGAACATTTTCGATGATCTAGTTCAAGGTGAGGGTTCAAGTCTGCCCTGATCAAATGTAGCTTCTAGTATGCGTAACAATATATTCTTTCAGGAATACATAGTGGCATGGACTATCCTGACGATATAAGTATCGAAATCAGTCATTAACCAAGGAACATAGGTTTCTTCAATAGGAACATTTTCGATGGTTAAGTTCAATGTGAGGGTTCAAGTCTGCTCTGATCAAATTAAGCTGGTAGTATCCGCAACAATATACTCTTTCAGGAAAACATAGCGGCATGTACTATCCTGACGATATAAGGATCGCAATCAGCCATTAACCTAGGTACTTAAGTTTTTTCAATAGGAACATTTTCGATGGTTAAGTTCAATGTGAGGGTTCAAGTCTGCTCTGATCAAATTAAGCTGGTAGTATCCGCAACAATATAGTCTTTCAGGAAAACATAGCGGCATGTACTATCCTGACAATATAAGGATCGCAATCAGCCATTAACCTAGGTACTTAAGTTTTTTCAATAGGAACATTTTCGATGATCTAGTTCAAGGTGAGGGTTCCAGTCTGCTCTGATCAAATTAAGCTTCTAGTATGCGTAACAATATATTCTTTCAGGAGTACATAGTGGCATGGACTATCCTGACGATATAAGTATCGAAATCAGTCATTAACCAAGGAACATAGGTTTCTTCAATAGGAAAATTTTCGATGATCTAGTTCAAGGTGAGGGTTCAAGTCTGCTCTGATCAAATTAAGCTGTTAGTATGCGCAACAATGCAGTCTTTCAGGAAAAGAAAGCGGCATGTACTATCCTGACGATATAAGGATCGCAATTAGCCATTAACCTAGGTACTTAAGTTTTTTCAATAGGAACATTTTCGATGATCTAGTTCAAGGTGAGGGTTCAAGTCTGCTCTGATCAAATTAAGATGCTAGTATGCGCAATAATGCAGTCTTTCAGGAAAACATAGCGGCATGTACTATCCTGACGATATAAGGATCGCAATCAGCCATTAACCAAGTAACTTAAGTTTTTTCAATAGGAACATTTTCGATGATCTAGTTCAAGGTGAGGGTTCAAGTCTGCTCTGATCAAATGTAGCTTCTAGTATGCGTAATAATATATTCTTTCAGGAATACATAGTTACATGGACTATCCTGACGATATAAGTATCGAAATCAGTCATTAACCAAGGAACATAGGTTTCTTCAATAGGAACATTTTCGATGGTTAAGTTCAATGTGAGGGTTCAAGTCTGCTCTGATCAAATTAAGCTGGTAGTATCCGCAACAATATACTCTTTCAGGAAAACATAGCGGCATGTACTATCCTGACGATATAAGGATCGCAATCAGCCATTAACCTAGGTACTTAAGTTTTTTCAATAGGAACATTTTCGATGGTTAAGTTCAATGTGAGGGTTCAAGTCTGCTCTGATCAAATTAAGCTGTAAGTATGCGCAACAATGCAGTCTTTCAGGAAAAGAAAGCGGCATGTACTATCCTGACGATATAAGGATCGCAATTAGCCATTAACCTAGGTACTTAAGTTTTTTCAATAGGAACATTTTCGATGATCTAGTTCAAGGTGAGGGTTCAAGTCTGCTCTGATCAAATTAAGATGCTAGTATGCGCAATAATGCAGTCTTTCAGGAAAACATAGCGGCATGTACTATCCTGACGATATAAGGATCGCAATCAGCCATTAACCTAGGTACTTAAGTTTTTTCAATAGGAACATTTTCGATGATCTAGTTCAGGGTGAGGGTTTAAGTCTGCTCTCACCAAATTTAGCTGATAATATGCGCAACAATGCAGTCTTTCAGTAAAACATAGCGACATGTACTATCCTGACGATATAAGTATCGCAATCAGTCATTAACCAAGGAACTTAGGTTTCTTCAAAAGGAAAATTTTCGATGGTTAAGTTCAATGTGAGGGTTCAAGTCTGCTCTGATCAAATTAAGCTGGTAGTATCCGCAACAATATAGTCTTTCAGGAAAACATAGCGACATCGACTATCCTGACGATATAAGGATCGCAATCAGCCATTAACTTAGGTACTTAAGTTTTTTCAATAGGAACATTTTCGATGATCTAGTTCAAGGTGAGGGGTTCAAGTCTGCTCTGATCAAATTAAGATGCTAGTATCCGTAATAATATAGTCTTTCAGGAAAACATAGCGACATTGACTATCCTGACGATATAAGTATCGCAATCAGTCATTAACCAAGGTACTTAGGTTTCTTCAAAAGGAACATTTTCGATGGTTAAGTTCAAGGTGAGGGTTCAACTCTGCTCTGATCAAATGAAGCTGCTAGTATCCGTAATAATATAGTCTTTCAGGAAAACATAGCGACATTGACTATCCTGACGATATAAGGATCGCAATCTGCCATTAACCTAGGTACTTAAGTTTTTTCAATAGGAACATTTTCGATGGTTAAGTTCAATGTGAGGGTTCAAGTCTGCTCTGATCAAATTAAGCTGGTAGTATCCGCAACAATATAGTCTTTCAGGAAAACATAGCGGCATGTACTATCCTGACAATATAAGGATCGCAATCAGCCATTAACCTAGGTACTTAAGTTTTTTCAATAGGAACATTTTCGATGATCTAGTTCAAGGTGAGGGTTCCAGTCTGCTCTGATCAAATTAAGCTTCTAGTATGCGTAACAATATATTCTTTCAGGAGTACATAGTGGCATGGACTATCCTGACGATATAAGTATCGAAATCAGTCATTAACCAAGGAACATAGGTTTCTTCAATAGGAAAATTTTCGATGATCTAGTTCAAGGTGAGGGTTCAAGTCTGCTCTGATCAAATTAAGCTGTTAGTATGCGCAACAATGCAGTCTTTCAGGAAAAGAAAGCGGCATGTACTATCCTGACGATATAAGGATCGCAATTAGCCATTAACCTAGGTACTTAAGTTTTTTCAATAGGAACATTTTCGATGATCTAGTTCAAGGTGAGGGTTCAAGTCTGCTCTGATCAAATTAAGATGCTAGTATGCGCAATAATGCAGTCTTTCAGGAAAACATAGCGGCATGTACTATCCTGACGATATAAGGATCGCAATCAGCCATTAACCAAGTAACTTAAGTTTTTTCAATAGGAACATTTTCGATGATCTAGTTCAAGGTGAGGGTTCAAGTCTGCTCTGATCAAATGTAGCTTCTAGTATGCGTAATAATATATTCTTTCAGGAATACATAGTTACATGGACTATCCTGACGATATAAGTATCGAAATCAGTCATTAACCAAGGAACATAGGTTTCTTCAATAGGAACATTTTCGATGGTTAAGTTCAATGTGAGGGTTCAAGTCTGCTCTGATCAAATTAAGCTGGTAGTATCCGCAACAATATACTCTTTCAGGAAAACATAGCGGCATGTACTATCCTGACGATATAAGGATCGCAATCAGCCATTAACCTAGGTACTTAAGTTTTTTCAATAGGAACATTTTCGATGGTTAAGTTCAATGTGAGGGTTCAAGTCTGCTCTGATCAAATTAAGCTGTAAGTATGCGCAACAATGCAGTCTTTCAGGAAAAGAAAGCGGCATGTACTATCCTGACGATATAAGGATCGCAATTAGCCATTAACCTAGGTACTTAAGTTTTTTCAATAGGAACATTTTCGATGATCTAGTTCAAGGTGAGGGTTCAAGTCTGCTCTGATCAAATTAAGATGCTAGTATGCGCAATAATGCAGTCTTTCAGGAAAACATAGCGGCATGTACTATCCTGACGATATAAGGATCGCAATCAGCCATTAACCTAGGTACTTAAGTTTTTTCAATAGGAACATTTTCGATGATCTAGTTCAGGGTGAGGGTTTAAGTCTGCTCTCACCAAATTTAGCTGATAATATGCGCAACAATGCAGTCTTTCAGTAAAACATAGCGACATGTACTATCCTGACGATATAAGTATCGCAATCAGTCATTAACCAAGGAACTTAGGTTTCTTCAAAAGGAAAATTTTCGATGGTTAAGTTCAATGTGAGGGTTCAAGTCTGCTCTGATCAAATTAAGCTGGTAGTATCCGCAACAATATAGTCTTTCAGGAAAACATAGCGACATCGACTATCCTGACGATATAAGGATCGCAATCAGCCATTAACTTAGGTACTTAAGTTTTTTCAATAGGAACATTTTCGATGATCTAGTTCAAGGTGAGGGGTTCAAGTCTGCTCTGATCAAATTAAGATGCTAGTATCCGTAATAATATAGTCTTTCAGGAAAACATAGCGACATTGACTATCCTGACGATATAAGTATCGCAATCAGTCATTAACCAAGGTACTTAGGTTTCTTCAAAAGGAACATTTTCGATGGTTAAGTTCAAGGTGAGGGTTCAACTCTGCTCTGATCAAATGAAGCTGCTAGTATCCGTAATAATATAGTCTTTCAGGAAAACATAGCGACATTGACTATCCTGACGATATAAGGATCGCAATCTGCCATTAACCAAGGTACTTAGGTTTTTTCAATAGGAACATATTTGATGATCTAGTTCAAGATGAGGGTTCAAGTCTGCTCTGATCAAATGAAGCTGCTAGTATCCGTAATAATATAGTCTTTCAGGAAAACATAGCGACATCGACTATCCTGACGATATAAGGATCGCAATCAGCCGTTTACCAAGGTACTTAGGATTTTTCAATACGAACATTTTCGATGATAAAGTTCAAGGTGAGGGTTCAAGTCTGCTCTGATCAAATTAAGCTGCTAGTATGCGCAACAATGCAGTCTTTCAGGAAAACATTGCGGCATGTACTATCCTAACGATATAAGGATCACAAGGAACATAGGTTTCTTCAATAGGAAAATTTTCGATGGTTAAGTTCAATGTGAGGGTTCAAGTCTGCTCTGATCAAATTAAGCTGTTAGTATGCGCAACAATGCAGTCTTTCAGGAAAAGAAAGCGGCATGTACTATCCTGACGATATAAGGATCGCAATTAGCCATTAACCTAGGTACTTAAGTTTTTTCAATAGGAACATTTTCGATGATCTAGTTCAAGGTGAGGGTTCAAGTCTGCTCTGATCAAATTAAGCTGGTAGTATCCGCAACAATATAGTATTTCAGGAAAACATAGCGGCATGTACTATCCTGACGATATAAGTATCGAAATCAGCCGTTTACCAAGGTACTTAGGATTTTTCAATACAAACATTTTCGATGATAAAGTTCAAGGTGAGGGTTTAAGTCTGCTCTGATCAAATGTAGCTTCTAGTATGCGTAACAATATATTCTTTCATGAATACATAGCGGCATGGACTATCCTGACGATATAAGTATCGAAATCAGCCATTAACCTAGGTACTTAAGTTTTTTCAATAGGAACATTTTCGATGGTTAAGTTCAATGTGAGGGTTCAAGTCTGCTCTGATCAAATTAAGCTGCTAGTATGCGCAACAATGCAGTCTTTCAGGAAAACATAGCGGCATGTACTATCCTGACGATATAAGGATCGCAATCAGCCATTAACCAAGGTACTTAAGTTTTTTCAATAGGAACATTTTCGATGATCTAGTTCAAGGTGAGGGTTTAAGTCTGCTCTGATCAAATGTAGCTTCTAGTTTGCGTAACAATATATTCTTTCACGAATACATAGTGGCATGGACTATCCTGACGATATAAGTATCGAAATCAGTCATTAACCAAGGAACATAGGTTTCTTCAATAGGAACATTTTCGATGGTTAAGTTCAATGTGAGGGTTCAAGTCTGCTCTGATCAAATTAAGCTGGTAGTATCCGCAACAATATAGTCTTTCAGGAAAACATAGCGGCATGGACTATCCTGACGATATAAGTATCAAAATCAGCCGTTTACCAAGTTACTTAAGTTTTTTCAATAGGAACATTTTCGATGATCTAGTTCAAGGTGAGGGTTTAAGTCTGCTCTGATCAAATGTAGCTTCTAGTATGCGTAACAATATATTCTTTCATGAATACATAGTGGTATGGACTATCCTGACGATATAAGTATCAAAATCAGTCATTAACCAAGGAACATAGGTTTCTTCAATAGGAACATTTTCGATGGTTAAGTTCAATGTGAGGGTTCAAGTCTGCTCTGATCAAATTAAGCTGGTAGTATCCGCAACAATATAGTCTTTCAGGAAAACATAGCGGCATGGACTATCCTGACGATATAAGTATCGAAATCAGCCGTTTACCAAGGTACTTAGGATTTTTCAATACGAACATTTTCGATGATAAAGTTCAAGGTGAGGGTTCAAGTCTGCTCTGATCAAATTAAGCTTCTAGTATGCGCAACAATGCAGTCTTTCAGGAAAACATAGTGACATGTACTATCCTAACGATATAAGGATCGCAATCAGCCATTAACCTAGGTACTTAAGTTTTTTCAATAGGAACATTTTCGACGATCTAGTTCAAGGTGAGGGTTCAAGTCTGCTCTGATCAAATTAAGCTGATAGTATGCGCAACAATGCAGTCTTTCAGGAAAACATAG
This sequence comes from Agonopterix heracliana, assembly GCA_963693445.1. Taxonomy (NCBI): domain Eukaryota; kingdom Metazoa; phylum Arthropoda; class Insecta; order Lepidoptera; family Depressariidae; genus Agonopterix; species Agonopterix heracliana. The sequence goes on from OY856332.1 coordinate 9,482,915, forward strand.
CGGCATGTACTATCCTGACGATATAAGGATCGCAATCAGCCATTAACCAAGTTACTTAAGTTTTTTCAATAGGAACATTTTCGATGGTTAAGTTCAATGTGAGGGTTCAAGTCTGCTCTGATCAAATTAAGCTGGTAGTATCCGCAACAATATAGTCTTTCAGGAAAACATAGCGGCATGTACTATCCTGACGATATAAGGATCGCAATCAGCCATTAACCTAAGTACTTAAGTTTTTTCAATAGGAACATTTTCGATGATCTAGTTCAGGGTGAGGGTTTAAATCTGCTCTCACCAAATTTAGCTGATAATATGCGCAACAATGCAGTCTTTCAGTAAAACATAGCGACATGTACTATCCTGACGATATAAGTATCGCAATCAGTCATTAACCAAGGAACTTAGGTTTCTTCAAAAGGAAAATTTTCGATGGTTAAGTTCAATGTGAGGGTTCAAGTCTGCTCTGATCAAATTAAGCTGATAGTATGCGCAACAATGCAGTCTTTCAAGAAAACATAGCGGCATGTACTATCCTGACGATATAAGGATCGCAATCAGCCATTTACCAAGGTACTTAGGTTTTTTCAATAGGAACATTTTCAATGATCAAGTTCAAGGTGAGGGTTCAAGTCTGCTCTGATCAAATAAAGCTGCTCGTATGCGTAACAATATAGTCTTTCAGGAAAACACAGCGACATGGACTATTCTGACGATATAAGTATCACAAACAGCCATTTACCAATGTGGGTACTTAGGTTTTTTCAGTTCTAACATTTTCATTAATTATGTTCAGGGTGAGGGTTTAAGTCTGCTCTGACCAAATTTAGCTGATAATATGCGCAACAATGCAGTCTTTCAGTAAAACATAGCAACATGTACTATCCTGACGATATAAGGATCGCAATCAGCCATTAACCTAGGTACTTAAGTTTTTTCAATAGGAACATTTTCGATGGTTAAGTTCAATGTGAGGGTTCAAGTCTGCTCTGATCAAATTAAGCTGGTAGTATCCGCAACAATATAGTCTTTCAGGAAAACATAGCGGCATGTACTATCCTGACGATATAAGGATCGCAATCAGCCATTAACCTAGGTACTTAAGTTTTTTCAATAGGAACATTTTCGATGATCTAGTTCAAGGTGAGGGTTCCAGTCTGCTCTGATCAAATTAAGCTTCTAGTATGCGTAACAATATATTCTTTCAGGAATACATAGTGGCATGGACTATCCTGACGATATAAGTATCGAAATCAGTCATTAACCAAGGAACATAGGTTTCTTCAATAGGAAAATTTTCGATGGTTAAGTTCAATGTGAGGGTTCAAGTCTGCTCTGATCAAATTAAGCTGTTAGTATGCGCAACAATGCAGTCTTTCAGGAAAACAAAGCGTCATGTACTATCCTGACGATATAAAGATCGCAATTAGCCATTAACCTAGGTACTTAAGTTTTTTCAATAGGAACATTTTCGATGATCTAGTTCAAGGTGAGGGTTCAAGTCTGCTCTGATCAAATTAAGCTGCTAGTATGCGCAACAATGCAGTCTTTCAGGAAAACATAGTGACATGTACTATCCTAACGATATAAGGATCGCAATCAGCCATTAACCTAGGTACTTAAGTTTTTTCAATAGGAACATTTTCGACGATCTAGTTCAAGGTGAGGGTTCAAGTCTGCTCTGATCAAATGTAGCTTCTAGTATGCGTAACAATATATTCTTTCAGGAATACATAGTGGCATGGACTATCCTGACGATATAAGGATCGCAATCAGCCATTAACCAAGGTACTTAAGTTTTTTCAATAGGAACATTTTCGATTATCTAGTTCAAGGTGAGGGTTCAAGTCTGCTCTGATCAAATTAAGCTGATAGTATGCGCAACAATGCAGTCTTTCAGGAAAACATAGCGGCATGTACTATCCTGACGATATAAGGATCGCAATCAGCCATTAACCAAGTTACTTAAGTTTTTTCAATAGGAACATTTTCGATGATCTAGTTCAAGGTGAGGGTTCAAGTCTGCTCTGATCAAATGTAGCTTCTAGTATGCGTAACAATATATTATTTCAGGAATACATAGTGGCATGGACTATCCTGACGATATAAGTATCGAAATCAGTCATTAACCAAGGAACATAGGTTTCTTCAATAGGAACATTTTCAATGGTTAAGTTCAATGTGAGGGTTCAAGTCTGCTCTGATCAAATTAAGCTGGTAGTATCCGCAACAATATAGTCTTTCAGGAAAACATAGTGGCATTTACTATCCTGACGATATAAGGATCGCAATCAGCCATTAACCTAGGTACTTAAGTTTTTTCAATAGGAACATTTTCGATGATCTAGTTCAAGGTGAGGGTTCAAGTCTGCTCTGATCAAATTAAGCTGGTAGTATGCGCAACAATGCAGTCTTTCAGGAAAACATAGCGGCATGGACTATCCTGACGATATAAGTATCGAAATCAGCCGTTTACCAAGGTACTTAGGATTTTTCAATACGAACATTTTCGATGATAAAGTTCAAGGTGAGGGTTCAAGTCTGCTCTGATCAAATTAAGCTGCTAGTATGCGCAACAATGCAGTTTTTCAGGAAAACATAGCGGCATGGACTATCCTGACGATATAAGTATTGAAATCAGCCTTTTACCAAGGTACTTAGGATTTTTCAATACGAACATTTTCGATGATAAAGTTCAAGGTGAGGGTTCAAGTCTGCTTTGATCAAATGTAGCTTCTAGTATGCGTAGCAATATATTCTTTCATGAATACATAGCGGCATGGACTATCCTGACGATATAAGTATCGAAATCAGCCATTAACCTAGGTACTTAAGTTTTTTCAATAGGAACATTTTCGATGATCTAGTTCAAGATGAGGGTTCAAGTCTGCTGTGATCAAATTTAGCTGCTCGTATGCGTAACAATATAGTCTTTCAGGAAAACATAGCGACATCGACTATCCTGACGATATAAGGATCGCAATCAGCCATTAACCTAGGTACTTAAGTTTTTTCAATAGGAACATTTTCGATGATCTAGTTAAGGTGAGGGTTCAAGTCTGCTCTGATCAAATTAAGCTGATAGTATGCGCAACAATGCAGTCTTTCAGGAAAACATAGCGGCATGGACTATCCTGACGATATAAGGATCGCAATCAGCCATTAACCAAGTTACTTAAGTTTTTTCAATAGGAACATTTTCGATGATCTAGTTCAAGGTGAGGGTTCAAGTCTGCTCTGATCAAATGTAGCTTCTAGTATGCGTAACAATATATTCTTTCATGAATACATAGCGGCATGGACTATCCTGACGATATAAGTATCGAAATCAGCCATTAACCTAGGTACTTAAGTTTTTTCAATAGGAACATTTTCGATGATCTAGTTCAAGATGAGGGTTCAAGTCTGCTGTGATCAAATTAAGCTGCTCGTATGCGTAACAATATAGTCTTTCAGGAAAACATAGCGACATCGACTATCCTGACGATATAAGGATCGCAATCAGCCATTAACCTAGGTACTTAAGTTTTTTCAATAGGAACATTTTCGATGATCTAGTTCAAGGTGAGGGTTCAAGTCTGCTCTGATCAAATTAAGATGCTAGTATGCGCAACAATGCAGTCTTTCAGGAAAACATAGCGGCATGGACTATCCTGACGATATAAGTATCGAAATCAGCCGTTTACCAAGGTACTTAGGATTTTTCAATACGAACATTTTCGATGATAAAGTTCAAGGTGAGGGTTCAAGTCTGCTCTGATCAAATTAAGCTGCTAGTATGCGCAACAATGCAGTCTTTCAGGAAAACATAGCGGCATGGACTATCCTGACGATATAAGTATTGAAATCAGCCGTTTACCAAGGTACTTAGGATTTTTCAATAGGAACATTTTCGATGATCTAGTTCAAGGTGAGGGTTCAAGTCTGCTCTGATCAAATGTAGCTTCTAGTATGCGTAACAATATATTCTTTCAGGAATACATAGTGGCATCCTAACGATATAAGGATCGCAATCAGCCATTAACCAAGTTACTTAAGTTTTTTCAATAGGAAAATTTTCGATGATCTAGTTCAAGGTGAGGGTTCAAGTCTGCTCTGATCAAATGTAGCTTCTAGTATGCGTAACAATATATTCTTTCAGGAATACATAGTGGCATGTACTATCCTGACGATATAAGGATCGCAATGAGCCATTAACCAAGTTACTTAAGTTTTTTCAATAGGAACTTTTTCGATGATCTAGTTCAAGGTGAGGGTTCAAGTCTGCTCTGATCAAATGTAGCTTCTAGTATGCGTAACAATATATTCTTTCAGGAATACATAGTGGCATGGACTATCCTGACGATATAAGTATCGAAATCAGTCATTAACCAAGGAACTTAGGTTTCTTCAATAGGAATATTTTCGATGGTTAAGTTCAAGGTGAGGGTTTAAGTCTGCTCTGATCAAATTAAGCTGGTAGTATCCGCAACAATATAGTCTTTCAGGAAAACATAGCGGCATGTACTATCCTGACGATATAAGGATTGCAATTAGCCATTAACCAAGGTACTTAGGTTTTTTCAATACGAACATTTTCGATGATAAAGTTCAAGGTTCAAGGGTCTGCTCTGATCAAATGTAGCTTCTAGTATGCGTAACAATATATTCTTTCAGGAATACATAGCGGCATGTACTATCCTGGTGATATAAGTATCGCAATCTGCCATTAACCAAGGTACTAAGGTTTTTTCAATAGGAACATTTTCGATGATAAAGTTCAAGGTGAGGGTTCAAGTCTGCTCTGATCAAATTAAGCTGTTAGTATGCGCAACAATGCAGTCTTTCAGGAAAACATAGCGGCATGTACTATCCTGACGATATAAGTATCGCAATCAGCCATTAACCAAGGTAGGTACTTAGGTACTTTCAGTTGTAATATTTTCATTAATAATTTTCAGGGTGAGGGTTCAAGTCTGCTGTGATCAAATTTAGTTGCTAGTATGCGCAACGAAATAGTCTTTCAGGAAAACATAGCGGCATGGACTATCCTGACGATATAAGGATCGAAATGAGCCATTAACCAAGGTACTTAGGTTTTTTCAATTAAAACATTTTCGATGATTAAGTTCAAGGTGAGGGTTTAAGTCTGCTGTGACCAAATTTAGCTTATAGTATGCACAATAATGTAGTCTTTTAGAAAAACATAGCGACATCGACTATCCTGGCGAGTACCTGTGTGGACACATTGGCAGCGTCCCATATCAACGCCACTTCCTCAGGCACGGGTGCCACTGCAGCTGTTGCGGAACGCTTCAAAAGGCGTTTATATGCTAACATCGGGAAGGGATGGATACTTTTTCATGCCATGTGGGGTAGAAACCTCATTAAAGAGCTGTCTGCACGCCTGGTCAAGAACATAGGTGACAAGAGAGCTGGCAGCGGCAGCGGATAAGCCTAGCAATCCAGAGAGGGAATGCTGCCAGCCTCCTGGGTACGGCGCCCCAAGGCGAGGCCTTATATGAGGTGTTTTGTTTATAGGGTTTTTATTATTCTTTATTAGTTGTTTTTCTTTTACCTATGTTAAATATTATGTACAGCTAGTTTTATGCAATGTTTTCAAATAAATTAAATTGTTAGTCATTTTAAAACACTTTATAATAAATTTTCACCCGACATAATATTTTTTCTTCGCTCAACGTTTGGCTATAAACCTACATTCCAGCAAGTTTTTTATTTGGTGTCTTAAATTGTTTTTATTTGCCATAATAGTTTTAATACAGGTACTCAGTTAATTTTCACATAAATCGCATTTTCGAGAATTTATCCGGCTTAAAAAACTTTCTTTATTAAAGTTCCGGACATCAATTAAACACCTGACATGAATTTTTCTAAGGCAGTATTTACACTTCATGTAACTTTCTTTTTCGTTCATTATTTTAGAACATATTAAGCAAACTTCTGTCATGTCGTCACTGCTGTTTAATAATAAAGATTTAATTTCTGTCCGGTATGAGTCAAAGTTAGTTCCAGTGATGATACTTCTTCCACTTGAAATTTGTGAAAAAAAGTAGGTAATAATTGGTCCACAGTTATACCCATCTTTTTGTATGACATGTTCAGGAATATCGACTTTGTTTATGTTTAAATCAGGATAAACGGCATTGAAGTTCTGAATCAATGTTTTTTTATGCAAAATTTCATGTCCTAGTGGATCGAGAATGGTCATTGTTTTTGTTTTTGTTGAGGCGATTGCTAAAATATAATGAGCCGAATCACAGATAGGTAGGACCACATCTTTCTCATTTTCTGATATGTTCTTTTGTGGCGCTATAATAGTCCCTTGGTAAATATGTGATGCCATTTCCACAGATAAAATATTAAACTTATTACCATTTTGATTATTAAGTATGTGTAATGTGTGGTCTAAAATAAAATTTGAAACATACTGACTCGGGTCAAGTGTCAAGTAGTCTTCTATTGATATTTGTGTAATCTGTGTGGTTTTAAAACTTTCCATTTTGGTTACATAATACCCTTTATAAATGTTTTTATAATAGTTCACGTCGGCGACTAGTCCATTATTTAATAAAATATATGACGGCGAGATCTCCAGCTCAACAAAATTTTGTGGTTTTAATTGGCAAGTTTCAGCAATTTCACAAATATTGCACTTTAAAAATTTTTTTGTGTCTATATTATCGGGTAAACACTTCTTGTGGACCCAAAGTCGGCATACGTCACATTGTACCCAGTCTGTTTTTAATGTATTCGCCAGCTCTCCATACCCACAGTAACAGCATTGTTCATCTGATTCCATTGATGACAAATCAATGGAATCAGGTTTAGGCGTTGCTTTTGAAAGTGATTTTAGGTAACGACCTTCAAAATGACTACCTTTGGACCGTTTCCCTTTCCAAATTTCTTTTGCGCGAACCTCACTTTTATCATCTTCATCTTTTCTTGTCCTTTTTAGTGACAAACGATTCTTTCCTATATTCAATGCAACCTCTTTATAGATAGCCAATTCATTTTTCCGACAAAGTCGTAAGAAATTTGTGATCCTTATATTTTTTTGTCCCCCTAGCACGCTATGTTTAATATTTCCAAAATAATGTTCTACAATCGCATTGCTTTTCCTTTTTTTTTTATGAATCACAGCAGTCCAGAACGGAGTGTAAGCCAAATATTTTTTCATTATAACGTCAAAAAATGTTTTATTGTAGTATTTATTTTTTTCAGCACTAGTCTCGACAGTAATAGTTATATTCTTAACATTTTCTTCCATTCTCTTATAATACGGGCTTTCTTTGAATAACACTTGTTTTTTGTCACTATAAAAATCTTCATAACAAGTGTTATTGTATGTTTCATCTGCATTTAAATAGTCTTTCTTTAACAAACACAGTTTTTTAATGTTTTGTAGAGCATTGTCTGTGCAAGCATTTCTGTAAGGGGAATTTAATAAGTAAAACAAACTTATTACTAATTCATCTAATACGTCAATATCTTTCACATCAATCATTTTAGCAATTGTATCTTTTAGCACTCTTTTCTCTTCCTTTCCTATACTAGTTTTATCGATGTCTCCGCAAGCCATTTTAAGAAAATGAGCACAACATAAATAAATTGGGACAACCTGATCATCCAGCATGCACTGACTAATACTAGGATGTTCATTATACTTAATAAGATAATGGTACGATTTCTTTAAATAATCAAGTAACGACATCCTGTTGACAGCTTTGCAAATAGCATGCAAATTTGCAAAGGAAAAATCTGTTACGATGCCAGAAAAAACTGGCCATACATTGTGCTCCTCTGCGAAAAATCTGAAGTCATTAAACAACTTTGAAATTGAATTAGAATCATGCGTGGCAGAAATCATTTCAAAAATCGGAAAAACTCGCCGTGTCCTGGTGGTTAAGATTACTCCACAATACAAATAAATAGTTTTTTGTGTATAATCTTTTCCAACCACTGGAGGTCTTATTAAACCACCAGTAGCGTCAAAATGTAAGAGACACATTTTTTCAGTCTTTAGGACATGCAGCTGTTCTTTGCTATACATTTGAATGTTCAGTGGCCAAGAAATTAGTTTAACAAAATCGTCGTTGTCCATTTGATAATAAAGCAAATCCAAAAAATCGTTTTTGTCTCTCCTGTTCAGAGATAGAACCTCACTCCTTATTTTTCTAAGCGTAGTATCAGACTTAATTTCCCCTAGATTTTTGGTCTTTTTAATTAATTTAACTTTGGCTTGGAGCAGGGTTTCTTTTTTTAGGGCAATTGGTTTTTTGTTTTTAAGCGAAGCTTGGAACATGGTTCGCTCGACACCACGAACCTGCATGGTTAATTTTTGGCTATGGTGATAATTTAAATTATTGCTGTAGACCATGACATACAGCGTATCTAAATTGATAAAAATTTCAAATTTTTTACAACCACTTTGTTTACAAATAGCATGAATTAATATTGTGCATTTTCTGTATTTTTTATATAAAAATGTAATCAGACAAGTATTGTTGACGTGAGTTTTAATTTTTTTCCTGATTACATACGGATAGTATTTGGTAGATAGTTTTTTGTTTTTGTAAATATAATTCCACGTTTTTCTATCAATTTCACAAGAACCTTCATGAAAATTACAATCGGCAGAAGAGTCAATCTTTTCCAACTGGTTTACCGTGCCAAGTGGAAGTATCTTATATTTGTCAGCTGATTTCGGACTTGAAATATCTAACATTTCTTTCGGGATGAAGGGTAAATCTGGAGAAGGCAAACGAGTACCAGAACTTTCTTCAGACTCATTAATTGGGCAAATATCCATTTTCGTGTTTGATTTGGGCTTTGACTCGGAATAACCCGACACTAAAGAGGATTGTATTTCTGAAGAACAGTTACTAGTTTCTAAAATTGGGTTTATGTTACTTTTGGACAATGTTTTTGATTCTTGTTCTGGCAGTTCTAGGCTTGATACATGTGGAGATGACTGATCACTAGATTCAAAAACAGGACTATCGTCTGTTTTGGAATGAGGTTCTGACTGTGTTTGTTCTGACAGCGCTGGACTGAATACATCTGGCAAATGAAAAACCACATCAGAACTTTCACTATCTTCATAAATAGGGCTAACTGTTTTGCTAAAAGTATCTTTTTTTGAAATATTAGGAGAAGGTATAATTTCTACATCAGAACTCATTGTGGGGCTAATTTCTATTTCGGAACGAGGTTCCACTTTTGTCTGGTTTGGCAGTACTGGGCTTGATACATTTAGATAATTTAAAGCTGCATCAGAAATCTTTCTAGACTGAGGCTCCAATTCATTTTTTAAAATGATCAATCTCCAATGAGTGTACAAGCGTTTTCTGTTGGAAATGTTATTTTTTATGTTCAAAAATTTACAAATTTTTTCGTATGCTGTATCCGAGTTTTTATAAGTTCGTGGAGTGTAAAACAAATTAAATTTCACAATAAGTTTTTTCACAGCAGCCTTTGATATTTTATTTTTAACCTCTTGTCCCAGTAATTGATGTTCCGCAAAATTTTTGAAATTGGCCGATGCGATAACTTTTCTTAAAACGCTTGGATACACATATTTAGTGTTTTTTAACTTACGTGCAATCGTTTTAATATCTGTTTGCGTTATATTTGACGGCACACAACAGTCCTTATGATTTTTACATAGCTCAGTATAAATAACATTATAAGCTTGATAAACTGATATTTTTTTCATTTTAAAGTCAGCACCCTTTGATCGCAAAACACAAATTACACCTTTAAAAGTTATGGACAAAAAAAGACGGCTTCAATAACGATACAACCAAAATCGACCAAAATAATTCGGAATCTCAAAAAACTGTGTTTTTCTCGGTGTGAAGATAACCCTTCGATCGTAAAACAGAAAATTTACGAAGAAGGTACACAACTTATTTAAATGCAACTTTTCTTCAAAACTCAAGGACAAAAAAAGACAGACTTCAACAACAAAATAACCAAAATAAAAGAAAATTTTACCAAAGTAAAAAGTAGCTTAAAAAGTAACTAAAGTAACTTAAAAAGTAATTTAAAAAGTAACTTAGAAAGTAACTTAAAAATAACTTAAAGTAACTTAAAAAGTAACTTAAAAATAACTTAAAAAGTAACTTAAAAATAACTTAAAAATAACTTAAAAATAACTTAAAGTAACTTAAAAAGTAACTTAAAAAGTAACTTAAAATTAACTTAAAGTATATAAAAATAATAACAAAGTAACAGATTTTTTCTCTTTATAAAGATGCGCCCCTTCTATTGTAAAACACAAAATTTACAAAAGAATAGGTGCACTTTATAAGCAACTTCAAAATGACCAAAACTTTCCTTACCAACTTAATTCAACATTTAAATAACCAAAAACTGAGTTTTTTCACAGTTATGAAGATTTGGTTCCGTTCAAGGTTAAACACAAATCACACACAAACAAAATCGTGCAGCACGACCGTGGTAGAAAATCGCAAACACGAAACCAAACAAAGTGCAGAAAAGTCCGTAAGGAAAGCCGAGGTCAAAAAATTTAAACAGTAAGCAAGGTAACAGAGAGCACTTCGATACGTCCAACGTCTAAGGCGAGTAAATATCGAATGAGCCATCTTCCTTCTAATTCTAAAGATTAACAACCGTCCGGGCCGGCCCGTCCTGCTTATTATCTAGTATTGTTTTATAACCCTTTTGTTATATTTGGGCGATAACATGTTTTGTTACCTATTCGTTTTACTTTTGACTTAACCACTTTCACTTCAATATTTACTTATAAATATCACGTAAAAGCTGCATAGATTCAACTGTATTATGATGTTTCACTCCTAGGTCAACTACAATCTTTTAGATAAATTGATCTGAATTTCTATATAGATACACTATTAAATTCTATCTTATTCCATCTACGCATCTTCCACCTAATAAACTATTAAACTTTATTATTAATTAAAAAAAATTGCGGATTTGACAAATCACGATACCAATTTAAATCAAGCAAGCTAGTTCATGTCACTATCTTATCCTGAAAGACTACACCATGGTTTATATTCTGCCTGCACTAAATCTGGTCACAGCAAATTAATCTTTTCACCTTGAACAATGACACAACACAACATCAATCTTTATAATAAGAAAAACTTTATTGTTTGGATGTATGATAGAGTATTTTTTTTTAAACCTGATTTTTATAACCTGACCAAATTAATGAGTAGTTAATTTAAATCGATTATTATTCTTTAAGGCCCTCTTATCCGAGTGCAAGCATCTCTTTCTTGCAAGCATAGGTTTGCAAAAGCCTACGTCGTAGACTGCTATGGCCATAGAAAGGACTTCAACGAGACATCTCTTGCAAAAGCCTACGTCGTAGACTGCTATGGCCATAGAAAAGACTTCAACGAGACATCTCTTGCAAAAGCCTACGTCATAGACTGATATGGCCATAGAAAAGACTTCAACGAGACACCTCTCGCAATAAGACACCTCTTGCAAAAGCCTACGTCGTAGACTGCTATGGCCATAGAAAAGAATTCAACGAAAAAGACTTCAACGAGACACCTCTTGCAAAAGCCTACGTCGTAGACTGCTATGGCCATAGAAAGGACTTCAACGAGACATCTCTTGCAAAAGCCTACGTCGTAGACTGCTATGGCCATAGAAAAGACTTCAACGAGACACCTCTTGCAAAAGCCTACGTCGTAGACTGCTATGGCCATAGAAAAGACTTCAACGAGACACCTCTTGCAAAAGCCTACGTCGTAGACTGCTATGGCCATAGAAAGGACTTCAACGGGACACCTCTTTCAACATTATCAGCACTAATTTAACTTAGGCCCGTATTACAAACAATATTTAGACCTTGTTTGAGTATTAACAGATATTGTAGGCGTTTGACGTTTGTGATGTTGCGCTTATGTACAGCGCTACTCAAAAACTCGTACTGTATATCTATATAGATCTGGAATACGGGCCTGAGAAGAAGTTTGTAAGAGGTGTACTTATCGGTAATAACTAATAATTAATTGTTAATTAATAGAGGGACGAAAGTAATAGTTAGAGTGTGAACTGGTGGCTTTCACCCGAGTTAAACACTGCTATTCATTTCGAATTGTATGGAAAGTAAACAAAAGTCAGACAATATTGCAAAACAGACTTGAACCCTCACCTTGAACTTAATCATAGAAAATATTCCTTTTGAAAAATCCTAAGTACCTTGGTAAACGGCTGATTTCGATACTTATATCGTCAGGATAGTCCATGCCGCTATGTTTTCCTGAAAGACTGCATTGTTGCGCATACTAGCATCTTAATTTGATCAGAGCAGACTTGAACCCTCATCTTGAACTTGATCATCAAAAATGTTCCTATTGAAAAAACCTAAGTACCTTGGTTAATGGCAGATTGCGATACTTATATCACCAGGATAGTCTATAGCACTATGTTTTCCTGAAAGACTGCATTGTTGCGCATACGAGCAGCTTAATTTGATCAGAGCAGACTTGAACCCTCACCTTGAACTTAATCATAGAAAATATTCCTTTTGAAAAATCCTAAGTACCTTGGTAAACGGCTGATTTCGTTACTTATATCGTAAGGATAGGCCATTCCGCTATATTTTTCTGAAAGACTGCATTGTTGCGCATACTAACAGCTTAATTTGATCAGAGCAGACTTGAACCCTCACCTTCTTCTTCTTCTCGTGTGGAATTGTCACGTCTTCTTCAAATCGTCAATCTCCAGTATCTTGCCACCTCTGTCGCACTGGCTGATGCGCTCATTAGATCCCCCTCTCCACACTGTGGTCCACCTGTACAGACTGTTAGGTGCGGGGTGGTTTGTTGTAGTCCGCATTGACATAAAGGGTTGCTGTTTTGGGGGATAATTCCCCATTTTATAAGATTGTCCTTGGTCCTGCCCACTCCCACCCGCAGGCGGTTTAAAGCTTTCCACACAGTCCATTCCTCCTTCCCACCGGGGGGTAATGTTTCAGCTGGTTTTACGAAATTGGGGAGGTGTGTTGTTTGTTCCCTCCAGTGTCGCATTCGAAACTCTTCCGCTTTTGTTTGTAAAAATGTTCCTACCCTCACCTTGAACTAGATCATCGAAAATGTTCCTAATGAAAAAACTTAAGTACATAGGTTAATGGCTGATTTCGATACTTATATCGTCAGAATAGTCCATGCCGCTATGTATTCCTGAAAGAATATATTATAACGCATACTAAATGCTACATTTGATCAGAGCAGACTTAAACCCTCACCATGAACTTTATCATCGAAAATGTTCGTATTGAAAAAACCTAAGTACCTTGGTCAATGGCTGATTGCGATACTTATATCGTCAGGATAGTCCATGCCGCTATGTATTCCTGAAAGAATATATTGTTACGCATACTAGAAGCTACATTTGATCAGAGCAGACTTAAACCCTCACCTTGAACTTAATCATCGAATATATTCGTATTGAAAAAACCTAAGTACCTTGGTCAATGGCTGATTGCGATACTTATATCGTCAGGATAGTCCATGCCGCTATGTATTCCTGAAAGAATATATTGTTACGCATACTAGAAGCTACATTTGATCAGAGCAGACTTAAACCCTCACCTTGAACTTAATCATCGAATATATTCGTATTGAAAAATCTAAGTACCTTGGTAAATGGCTGATTGCGATACTTATATCGTCAGGATAGTACATGCTGCTATGTTTTTCTGAAAGACTGCATTGTTGCGCATACTAGCATCTTAATTTGATCAGAGCAAACTTGAACCCTCACCTTGAACTTAACCATCGAAAATGTTCCTACTGAAAAAACTTAAGTACCTAGGATAATGGCTGATTGCGATACTTACATCGTCAGGATAGTACGCGTCGCTATGTTTTCCTGAAAGAATATATTGTTGCGCATACTAGCAGCTTAACATGATCAGAGCAGACTTAAACCCTCACCTTGAACTTTATCATCGAAAATGTTCGTATTGAAAAATCCTAAGTACCTTGGTTAATGACTGATTGCGATACTTATATCGTCAGGATAGTACATGTTGCTATGTTTTACTGAAAGACTGCATTGTTGCGCATATTATCAGCTAAATTTGGTCAGAGCAGACTTAAACCCTCACCCTGAACATAATTAATGAAAATGTTAGAACTGAAAAAACCTAAGTACCCACATTGGTAAATGGCTGATTGTGATACTTATATCGTCAGGATAGTCCATGTCGCTGTGTTTTCCTGAAAGACTATATTGTTATGCATACGAGCAGCTTTATTTGATCAGAGCAGACTTGAACCCTCACCTTGAACTTGATCATCGAATATGTTCCTATTGAAAAAACCTAAGTACCTTGGTTAATGGCTGATTGCGATCCTTATATCGTCAGGATAGTCGATGTCGCTATGTTTTCCTGAAAGAATATATTGTTACGCATACGAGCAGCTTAATTTGATCAGAGCAGACTTGAACCCTCATCTTGAACTAGATCATCGAAAATGTTCTTATTGAAAAAACTTTAGTACCTAGGTTAATGGCTGATTTCGATCCTTATATCGTCAGGATAGTCCATGCCGCTATGTATTCCTGAAAGAATATATTGTTACGCATACTAGAAGCTACATTTGATCAGAGCAGACTTAAACCCTCACCTTGAACTTTATCATCGAAAATGTTCGTATTGAAAAAACCTAAGTACCTTGGTTAATGGCTGATTGCGATCCTTATATCGTCAGGATAGTCGATGTCGCTATGTTTTCCTGAAAGACTATATTGTTGCGGATACTACCAGCTTAATTTGATCAGAGCAGACTTGAACCCTCACATTGAACTTAACCATCGAAAATTTTGCTTTTGAAGAAACCTAAGTTCCTTGGTTAATGACCGATTGCGATACTTATATCGTCAGGATAGTACATGTCGCTATGTTTTACTGAAAGACTGCATTGTTGCGCATATTATCAGCTAAATTTGGTGAGAGCAGACTTAAACCCTCACCCTGAACTAGATCATCGAAAATGTTCCTATTGAAAAAACTTAAGTACCTAGGTTAATGGCTGATTGCGATCCTTATATCGTCAGGATAGTACATGCCGCTATGTTTTCCTGAAAGACTATATTGTTGCGGATACTACCAGCTTAATTTGATCAGAGCAGACTTGAACCCTCACCTTGAACTTTATCATCTAAAATGTTCGTATTGAAAAATCCTAAGTACCTTGGTAAACGGTTGATTGCGATCCTTATATCGTCAGGATAGTCGATGTCGCTATGTTTTCCTGAAAGAATATATTATTACGGATACTAGCAGCTTCATTTGATCAGAGCAGACTTGAACCCTCATCTTGAACTAGATCATCAAATATGTTCCTATTGAAAAAACCTAAGTACCTTGGTTAATGGCTGATTGCGATCCTTGTATCGTCAGGATAGTCGATGTCGCTATGTTTTCCTGAAAGACTATATTGTTACGCATACGAGCAGCTTAATTCGATCAGAGCAGACTTGAACCCTCATCTTGAAGTAGATCATCGAAAATGTTCCTATTGAAAAAACTTAAGTAACTTGGTTAATGGCTGATTACGATCCTTATATCGTTAGGATAGTACATGCCGTTATGTTTTCCTGAAAGACTGCATTGTTGCGCATACTAGCAGCTTAATTTGATCAGAGCAGACTTGAACCCTCACCTTGAACTTTATCATCGAAAACGTTCGTATTGAAAAATCCTAAGTACCTTGGTAAACGGCTGATTTCAATACTTATATCGTCAGGATAGTCCATGCCGCTATGTTTTCCTGAAAGACTGCATTGTTGCGCATACTAGCAGCTTAATTTGATCAGAGCAGACTTGAACCCTCACCTTGAACTTTATCATCGAAAATGTTCGTATTGAAAAATCCTAAGTACCTTGGTAAACGGCTGATTTCGATACTTATATCGTCAGGATAGTCCATGCCGCTATGTTTTCCTGAAAGACTGCATTGTTGCGCATACTAGCATCTTAATTTGATCAGAGCAGACTTGAACCCTCACCTTGAACTAGATCATCGAAAATGTTCCTATTGAAAAAACTTAAGTACCTAGGTTAATGGCTGATTGCGATCCTTATATCGTCAGGATAGTCGATGTCGCTATGTTTTCCTGAAAGACTATATTGTTACGCATACGAGCAGCTTAATTTGATCACAGCAGACTTGAACCCTCATCTTGAACTAGATCATCGAAAATGTTCCTATTGAAAAAACTTAAGTACCTAGGTTAATGGCTGATTTCGATACTTATATCGTCAGGATAGTCCATGCCGCTATGTATTCATGAAAGAATATATTGTTACGCATACTAGAAGCTACATTTGATCAGAGCAGACTTAAACCCTCACCTTGAACTTTATCATCGAAAATGTTTGTATTGAAAAATCCTAAGTACCTTGGTAAACGGCTGATTTCGATACTTATATCGTCAGGATAGTCCATGCCGCTATGTTTTCCTGAAAGACTGCATTGTTGCGCATACTAACAGCTTAATTTGATCAGAGCAGACTTGAACCCTCACCTTGAACTTTATCATCGAAAATGTTCGTATTGAAAAATCCTAAGTACCTTGGTAAACGGCTGATTGCGATCCTTATATCGTCAGGATAGTCGATGTCGCTATGTTTTCCTGAAAGACTATATTATTACGGATACTAGCAGCTTCATTTGATCAGAGCAGACTTGAACCCTCATCTTGAACTTGATCATCAAAAATGTTCGTATTGAAAAAACCTAAGTACCTTGGTTAATGGCTGATTGCGATCCTTATATCGTCAGGATAGTCCATGTCGCTATGTTTTCCTGAAAGACTATATTATTACGGATACTGGCAGCTTCATTTGATCAGAGCAGAGTTGAACCCTCACCTTGAACTTAACCATCGAAAATGTTCCTTTTGAAGAAACCTAAGTACCTTGGTTAATGACTGATTGCGATACTTATATCGTCAGGATAGTACATGTTGCTATGTTTTACTGAAAGACTGCATTGTTGCGCATATTATCAGCTAAATTTGGTGAGAGCAGACTTAAACCCTCACCCTGAACATAATTAATGAAAATGTTAGAACTGAAAAAACCTAAGTACCCACATTGGTAAATGGCTGATTGTGATACTTATATCGTCAGGATAGTCCATGTCGCTGTGTTTTCCTGAAAGACTATATTGTTATGCATACGAGCAGCTTTATTTGATCAGAGCAGACTTGAACCCTCACCTTGAACTTGATCATCGAATATGTTCCTATTGAAAAAACCTAAGTACCTTGGTTAATGGCTGATTGCGATCCTTATATCGTCAGGATAGTCGATGTCGCTATGTTTTCCTGAAAGAATATATTGTTACGCATACGAGCAGCTTAATTTGATCAGAGCAGACTTGAACCCTCATCTTGAACTAGATCATCGAAAATGTTCTTATTGAAAAAACTTTAGTACCTAGGTTAATGGCTGATTTCGATCCTTATATCGTCAGGATAGTCCATGCCGCTATGTATTCCTGAAAGAATATATTGTTACGCATACTAGAAGCTACATTTGATCAGAGCAGACTTAAACCCTCACCTTGAACTTTATCATCGAAAATGTTCGTATTGAAAAAACCTAAGTACCTTGGTTAATGGCTGATTGCGATCCTTATATCGTCAGGATAGTCGATGTCGCTATGTTTTCCTGAAAGACTATATTGTTGCGGATACTACCAGCTTAATTTGATCAGAGCAGACTTGAACCCTCACATTGAACTTAACCATCGAAAATTTTGCTTTTGAAGAAACCTAAGTTCCTTGGTTAATGACCGATTGCGATACTTATATCGTCAGGATAGTACATCTCGCTATGTTTTACTGAAAGACTGCATTGTTGCGCATATTATCAGCTAAATTTGGTGAGAGCAGACTTAAACCCTCACCCTGAACTAGATCATCGAAAATGTTCCTATTGAAAAAACTTAAGTACCTAGGTTAATGGCTGATTGCGATCCTTATATCGTCAGGATAGTACATGCCGCTATGTTTTCCTGAAAGACTGCATTATTGCGCATACTAGCATCTTAATTTGATCAGAGCAGACTTGAACCCTCACCTTGAACTAGATCATCGAAAATGTTCCTATTGAAAAAACTTAAGTACCTAGGTTAATGGCTAATTGCGATCCTTATATCGTCAGGATAGTACATGCCGCTATGTTTTCCTGAAAGACTGCATTGTTGCGCATACTAACAGCTTAATTTGATCAGAGCAGACTTGAACCCTCACATTGAACTTAACCATCGAAAATGTTCCTATTGAAGAAACCTATGTTCCTTGGTTAATGACTGATTTCGATACTTATATCGTCAGGATAGTCCATGCCACTATGTATTCCTGAAAGAATATATTGTTACGCATACTAGAAGCTTAATTTGATCAGAGCAGACTGGAACCCTCACCTTGAACTAGATCATCGAAAATGTTCCTATTGAAAAAACTTAAGTACCTAGGTTAATGGCTGATTGCGATCCTTATATCGTCAGGATAGTACATGCCGCTATGTTTTCCTGAAAGACTATATTGTTGCGGATACTACCAGCTTAATTTGATCAGAGCAGACTTGAACCCTCACCTTGAACTTTATCATCTAAAATGTTCGTATTGAAAAATCCTAAGTACCTTGGTAAACGGCTGATTGCGATCCTTATATCGTCAGGATAGTCGATGTCGCTATGTTTTCCTGAAAGAATATATTATTACGGATACTAGCAGCTTCATTTGATCAGAGCAGACTTGAACCCTCATCTTGAACTAGATCATCAAATATGTTCCTATTGAAAAAACCTAAGTACCTTGGTTAATGGCAGATTGCGATCCTTATATCGTCAGGATAGTCAATGTCGCTATGTTTTCCTGAAAGACTATATTATTACGGATACTAGCAGCTTCATTTGATCAGAGCAGAGTTGAACCCTCACCTTGAACTTAACCATCGAAAATGTTCCTTTTGAAGAAACCTAAGTACCTTGGTTAATGACTGATTGCGATACTTATATCGTCAGGATAGTACATGTTGCTATGTTTTACTGAAAGACTGCATTGTTGCGCATATTATCAGCTAAATTTGGTCAAAGCAGACTTAAACCCTCACCCTGAACATAATTAATGAAAATGTTAGAACTGAAAAAACCTAAGTACCCACATTGGTAAATGGCTGATTGTGATACTTATATCGTCAGGATAGTCCATGTCGCTGTGTTTTCCTGAAAGACTATATTGTTACGCATACGAGCAGCTTAATTTGATCAGAGCAGACTTGAACCCTCACCTTGAACTTGATCATCGAAAATGTTCCTATTGAAAAAACCTAAGTACCTTGGTTAATGGCTGATTGCGATCCTTATATCGTCAGGATAGTCGATGTCGCTATGTTTTCCTGAAAGACTATATTGTTACGCATACGAGCAGCTTAATTTGATCAGAGCAGACTTAAACCCTCACCTTGAACTTTATTATACATTTTTCAAAATTCAAAATTCTGTTTATATATTTTTTATTTATTACTTTTATATGTTCTTGCCGTCTATTTTTCTTGTCTGTACCATTTTCCTGGCTATTCGGTTCTTATTTTGGCAGTTTTTAGATGACATTTTCTTTTAGTCGGATAATATTGGCCGCTAACTTTTTGGCCGCTAACTTCACACCGGTAAAGAAAAGAATGTCGTTCGTTACCACTTTCGATAGCTCCATAAAGATGAATACACAACACTAGCCTACGTCTACGTAAGTGCTCTTACAGACGAGCTACGTCGAGCGACCGTCACGCTCGATCCTCTGCGACCGCAAAGTGTCGCTCGTATACAAAAGTGGTAAGATTTCATTTCAGTCCAGTCCAGTTGCAAGTACCTAATAATAATTGCCGTGCACGAAACCATGGGTCGAAATCCGCCCAGGCTGACTTATACTGGTTTAATCATCTGTCAAACTGTCAGCATATAAGACGGACCCTATATAAAAGGGTTGAGACATTTTTATCAGTAGGTATCATAATATCATTCCCTAAAGGCATAGCTTGTCTCAGGTCCCATTAATCGAAGATAACTTCGAGCGCAGTGTTTCTGATTTTTACAGCAGTGGTTACAACATATGGGTATTTGATATGATCTTCGTCTTTTCCATGTTCATTTTAAGACTAACTAGTTCGGAGGCTCTGCTAAGATCATTGAGCACATTCTAGTGAGCTCCTCCATAGTCTCCGCCATGATAACTTTATGATCGGCAAACGGTGACTGATGTACTCGCCGTTTATGTTTGTTTGCAACATAAACACACTAGTGTTACATTCTACATTTTTTATATTTTATGTGTTGGCAACACTGCCTCTCTCTCTCATTTTGTTCCTACCGAGTAACATTGTGCTCCGTTAAATAAATTCATTTAAATCATTTAAATGTGTTTTTATGTTCTTTCCTGAACATAAAATGGTGCCGAAACCACAATAAACATTAATCAAAAGTGAATCCGCGAGTTTCGTCAATAAAAACAGTTTTCTGAAAAAGTAACCACGCGGCTGCCGGGCGAGTCTAATTTGCCGGCGGGAAGTGTAATATCTTGTTAATCAAGCAAAGCAGTGCGGTAATCCTTGCGAGTGCTACGCTGTGTACAATCATCACCTACTGGCTAGCAAAATTGAAGATTGCATAGGAATCGCAAGTCATTTTCAAAGAGGTAACCGTCGCCATATTGGTTGGCATTTTGCGTTCTTCGTCGCAAAGTCGTTCCTTCCGCCGCACCGCCGCTGCCAGAGGGCGCAGCCAGCGCGCACGCAGTCCTGCCAACCTAACGACGCCGAAGTAGAACAACCGTTCATTCGTTCGGTTCACTCATTCACTTCACTCATTCACAACTGTCAAAGTGACAGAACTGAAAGATAACCTCATTACCTCAACGTCGCGACTCTGTTTACATTATAAAAGCAAGCATGCCGATTGATGAATCTGGTGCTAATCAACAAGCATCCATAAGAAGAATTAAAGCCCAGATGGCACAGTGCAAAGGAAAGCTAACGAAAGCGGAAACATTTTTACGAGCCGATCCTATGGACAAGGAAGTTATATCGCTG
This sequence comes from Agonopterix heracliana, assembly GCA_963693445.1. NCBI lineage: Eukaryota > Metazoa > Arthropoda > Insecta > Lepidoptera > Depressariidae > Agonopterix > Agonopterix heracliana. The sequence continues at coordinate 9,504,024 of OY856332.1, forward strand.
CGAATTGGACAATTATTAGAAAACATAAAGGTCTACAACAGTTTATCATTGGAAATCAGCTTAAGCACGGATACAATATCTGAAGAAGATTTCGCCGAGGACGATTTTGAAGATAAATCCCTACTTGTGATCGCGAAGTTCGAAAAGTTACTATCTACTCGCAAGCCCGATGGTGCTAGCGGCATGCAGATGGATTGCGCGAGTGCTTCCAATGTGAAACTACCAGTGATAGATATTCCAGTTTATGACGGCAAAGACTTCACAAAATATCAAACATTCATTGAACTCTTTATGGCAATAATTGGAAATAATAGCAAGCTTGAAAGAATACAGAAGCTATTCTATCTTAGGAAGTTTCTCAAAAGTGAGCCGCTGTCTCTCATTGAAGGTTTGCCTTTATCTAGTGACTCCTATGAAAAAGCATTAGAGCTGCTCAAGAACCGTTATGATAATAAGTTTATTGTCATAACCAACCACATACAAGCGCTACTTGATTTCCCCACAATCAACAAAGGTACTGCCAGTAACTTGAGGGAAATTGTGTCACATGCTCGACAGCATCTAGGAGCGTTACAAAACGCAGGGCAAGCCACAAACACTTGGGATATTCTCATACTAACCATTCTTTTAAGGAAAATTGATCAGTTTTCATGTAGAGCTTATCACACGGAGCGGAACGACAAGGAGCTGCCAAAGCTGGAAGACTTCTTTACCTTTTTGGAAAAAAGAGCCGGCAGCTTCGAAGAGAGCCAAAAAAGTGAAGGTAAGACCCCTCCATTTGTAAAAAATTTTGTGTCAAATCTGGCAAACAATGTGTCCAATGGCTCGTGTAGGCATTGCAATTCTAAGGCACACAGGTTGTTCAAATGTCCAGATTTCGAGGCCATGGCAAGCCAACAACGAATTGAATTTGCATCGAAAAATAACTTATGTAATATTTGCTTAAATATGCATACAAATAAATGTAAATTTCATTTTAAATGTGCTCAATGCGGTAGCAAAGATCACAATACCCTACTGCATCATGATGAGCTAAAAGCGATCACATTTCATCGTAACATCAGCACTAGTACTGTTCTATTGCCCACAATTAAAGCAAGGATATCGAGTGAAGACGGTAAGTCTCATATCATAGCCCGAGGTTTAGTAGACAGTGGTAGTCAAGTATCTTTTATTAAAGCAGATCTTGCTAAAACTTTGAAATTAAAACAGGTTAACAATAATCTGAAAATAACAGCACTAGGTCAACAAACAAAATCTACCTCAAAAGCTGTCTGTGTTAATTTTATGTCTTTACATAACAATTTTAGCTGCTCTGTATCTTGCTCAATTGTGGACAACATAACCACCAATCTACCTCAGCAAGCTATTGATATAAATAAAATAACAATACCAGAGGGTGTATCATTAGCAGATGATCAATTTAGCACTCCTGGAGAAATTTCATTTTTATTGTCTTCCGATATATTTTTCAAAATGATTTTGCCCACAAAAACCAAACTCCAAAATAGTGATTTGTATTTAATAGACACTGAGTTTGGATCCATAGTATCAGGGGAAATCCAAAGTCACCAAGCCTCCGACAGTGCAATAAATTTACACATGGTCACCGGCGAGGAAATGGTAAAGGTCGATCACCTCCTACAAACGTTTTTTGAGACTGAAATGGTCCCTGAAACAAATCCGGAGGTTATAGCAAAGCAGGATACCTGCGAAGCCGAATTTAAACAATCGGTACAGTTAATAAATAATAAATTTCAGGTCTCCTTGCCTCTTCAGCAGCCACTTGATCGCCTTAAGTTAGGTAACACATGTCCCATTGCAACGAAAACGTTGCAATCTATTGAAAATAGGTTGGCAAAAAATGACAAATTAAAGCAACAATATAATGACTTCATTAATGAATACGTTGAATTAGGTCATGCTAAAATAATTCCTTATAGTAAGAAAGAAGCAGAAAAACGATATTTCATGCAGCACTTACCTGTAATAAAGAATGACCGAAAAACAACCAAATTAAGGGTTGTCTTCAATGGCAATACGAGAGCTAGTTCAAAGCATAATAGTCTAAATGATGTTCTTTCAAATGGACCTAAGTGCCAAAAGGACTTATTTGACATATTAATCTTATTCAGATCGTACAGGTATGTACTGATGACTGATGTCCGTCATATGTATAGGGCCATAAGCATTGATCCGTCTCACAAGCATCTACAAAATATTTTATGGAAGGACGATATGAATAACAAAATTATTTTGGAATTGCAGACCGTCACCTACGGGCTGAAAAGCTCTAGCTACCTGGCCATAAGATGCTTGAAGGAGCTAGCAGAGCGGTATCCTGAGTTCCCCAAGGCGGCTGAGGTGATCCACAACTCTATGTACGTAGACGACGCTCTTTTTGGGGCCAATACGCTTCAGGATTTGATACAGGTAAGAGATGAATTGATTTCTCTTCTGGGTAAAGCTGACTTCAACCTCCACAAGTGGGCTGCTAATGATCAACGAGTGCTGGAAGGTATTCCATCCAGCAAACAATATTTCAATGAGCATGAGCTTCACAATGAAAATTTATCAATTAAAGCACTGGGTGTTACATTTGAAGTTAAAAAGGACGTTTTTAATGTGGCTTGCCCTGCGAAACATGTAGCTAGCTGGGACAAACGAACGGTGCTTAGCAAAATAGGCTCATTTTTTGATCCACTTGGTCTGGCAGGACCCGTGATGGTCCGGGCAAAAGAATTTTTACAAACAGTTTGGAAGGAAAACCTTCAATGGGATTCACCAATGCCTGAGCAACTGCTACGGTCTTGGACCAAATTCTATTCAAGCTTGGTATCAATGCCTGTTATATCAATAAATAGAAATATAAGTGTGTGTGACGCACAAAAGATTGAAATGCTTGGGTACTGTGATGCATCTAACATAGCCTATGGAGCTTGTATTTATATAAGAGCAATGCACAATAGTCATGTAAAAATCACTTTACTTTGTTCCAAATCAAGAATTGTTAGTATTAAAAGCAAATGCACGATACCAAAGCTAGAGCTTAACGCTGCCTTGTTGTTAGCCAAGTTATGCGAAAAAGTTTGTTCTATTTACTGTAAAATTAAATTTAATGCTAAATACTTGTTTTCCGACTCACAAATAGCGCTGTGTTGGATAAAAAATAACAAAACTGGCTTACCTGCTTATGCTAAAAATAGAGTCAACGTTATAAACTCAATAATTCAAGATTGTAAATGGTTTCACATTAATGGTGCTGTTAACCCAGCAGACTGCTTATCTCGTGGCTGTGATCCTGCTGAGCTTCCCAACAACTCTTTGTGGTGGAATGGACCGCCTGAACTTATGTCCCCAGATTACGCACCAGATTCATCAGAGACATGCAATCATCTGGCATGTAAAGCAGAGCCAGTCCGAGAGGAGCAGCCTGTTTGTTTAACAGTTGTCGAAGAACCATTATTATTTAAAAGATATTGTTCATGGCCCAAATTGCTAAGAATTGTATCATATATGTTAAGATTTACATATAATTGTAAAAACAAAATAATAAAAATCTGGGCAGTCTATCTGCACCTGAAATGAGAAATGCTCAAAACACAAAATGTTTGTCAAATAAATATAATTATATTGTAATAACATCTGTAACTGTAAAACTAAGTTATACATTGACGGTTTAAAATTAAGTTTTAATTCTATTTAAAGTCACAAAGCTTAAGGTCCACCTCCGGCGTCACCACTGCTGGAAAACTGACGAGTCAAATATATATTTATATATATTATGGCGTTAATTAATGTCTGGCAGAGTTCTCCAGAGTGGCAGGCTACCAAAGTAGGTAGGATACATCGTTCAGGTCCCCTTAAGGGACCTCATTAAAGTCGGTCCTTTCAAAAAGGTAACCGCAACCCAAAAACATGTTTGTTAATATGTTAATCAGTAATGATTTGATTCATGTATAAGTTAAGACATTACATGCATCTTTTGTGTACTGCCTATTGTTTGGTATATTCTTAAATGTAACAAAGGTCTAAAGTCAATTGTTTACTGTAAAATCAACCTTATGGTTATGTAACATTAGGTAAGATGCCTAACTAGCAAACTTACTCTACAATGTAAGCATGTAAACCTTTGTGGAAGGCTGTCTTAACAGTCTTCCGAAGCCAAGATGTATATCATCGTAGGACAAAGTACACAATAAATTCATTTCATGAATTGTACCAAAAATAGCACAAAGCGAATTGCTATAAACAAATTGTGTATCTTGCCCTTAGATTAAGATATCCCAAAAGTAATATTAAGTAGTAGTATGTAATGAAATTGTTCAACTTACACTTTGATAAAAAGTGACTGGGCTACATTCCCTGTTTGCTTTATTGTTTAAATATAAATCATAATTATGTAATTCTAAAAAATTGCTCTGTATAACCCGCCCCGGGAATATGTTTGCAACATAAACACACTAGTGTTACATTCTACATTTTTTATATTTTATGTGTTGGCAACACTGCCTCTCTCTCTCATTTTGTTCCTACCGAGTAACATTGTGCTCCGTTAAATAAATTCATTTAAATCATTTAAATGTGTTTTTATGTTCTTTCCTGAACAATGTTGATGCCTAGCCCTTTGCAGCTCAAAACCTTGAAAACATCTTCCAGTGCAGCGGTAAAAAGTTTCGGAGATATAACGTCTCCCTGCCTCACACCTCGCTGCAGTAAGATAGGTTTCGGGTTCTGGTTCTGTATTCAGACTTACTTAGTGGCGTTTTTGTACAAGCATTTCAGCAAATCAATGTCCTGGTAGTATAATTGGCATCGCTGAAGAGACTGCAGTACAGCCCAAGTGTCGATCAAATTAAAGGCTTTCTCGTAGTCCAAGCAGTCACGTGGTCCAACTCCGAGAAAGAGATCTACCGTCGATTCCAACTCGGCTGGGCAGCGTTCGTGAATATACGTAGTATCTTCACGTCCGAAAATCTGCTGTCATGGGACAGCAGAAATACAAATTCGGGAATTACAAATCTACTCGAGCTAAATGTATGGTCATTTAGCTCGAGTAGATTTGTAGTTTAGTATTGAACATCCGATTTTTTTTTCGCGATTTCGATGTCGGTCCCATAGTGAAAGTTGTTCAGTTTGCATACATAAATACATACATACATACATATGCTCACGCCTATGTCCCAATACTGGGGTAGACAGAGACAATAGATCGCCACATGCTACGATTCTGACACACATCTTTCGCCTCCTCAACATTCATAAGTCTCTTCATGTTTCAGTTTGATGGTCTTAATCAGTTCTTTTGGCAGATTCATTTTCAAATGTATCCGAAAGTCGGGGAAGACTCGAGATCTGAGAATTTCTTTTTTCTCATTTTATTACTTTTTTATTACTCTGAGAGGATTGCAGTGCTTAAATTTAGAATAACAGAAAAGCATACCTTAACCATAGTCCAAGCCTACGCGCCTGCGTCTACTCGTTGTAATACAAATGAAGCGGTTGAAGAATTCTATAATAGGCTATATAAAAAAAAAAAAAAAAAAAAAAAAAAAATTACTTTTTTATAAATTTAAAATGTTTTCCAGTAGCGATGGTCATCGGCAGCAACGGCAGATAAATTTTTCGCGATTTCAATGTTTGTCCCATTCCCAATAAATATGTGTTATGGTCCCATTAAAGGCACTGTTTATCGCACGAACTTTATTACTAAAACAAATTATTAGTTCCGGTATGGTTTCGGTGTTCGTTATTTGTTTTAACAGAACTTTAATAAAGAATGGAAATGTTCTACGCAAAAAAAACAGAACAAGTTTTCTATTCCGTTTTCACGAGAATTTTACGATTACGCTCCTACGTGACTATTGTAAAAGAGAGGGAATGTCCAGACCAATAAAGCTTAAATCTAACAGGGCTGACGAAATGTGTGGTCCGGTGCGACACTCAGTCACTGGATAAAATGGACGACAGGACTGTATAATATTTGTTTTATCTAGGTATTTCTTTGTTTTTATCCTCGTCGAAATCAAAGAAAATATATGAAATTGAAATTGAAATAGATTTATTGTCACAGCACAAAAAAACCCCCTCTTCACGTACCGGCAAAATAGTGTCGACACTGTCGCATTAAAAAACGATTTTTACTTCAGCAGGTTTCCATACTTATATATTACATTTTTATAATAGTTAAGATACGTGGACGAAGTATGTTGCAGATCTTAACTTGGGGGGGGGGGGGGGGGGGGGTATAAGTAGCCCCCCCCCCCCCCCGAGTTAAGATCTGCAATGCAACATACTTCAACATACAGGGGGGGGTGTAAGTAGCAAAATGATTCTTCGAGACCATCATTTCTACAAAACTACCTATTATAATATTCTAGGAATGACCGATAATATTATAAAAATTACCGTTTCTACAAATACCTAACCTACCTATTTTCTATTTAAACTCACCTTAGTGTTAAGTGGCGCAACAAAGGTATAAAAAACAGCCCAGTGCGAAAAAACCACACAATACAAATATTCTCGAGCAAATAAATGTTTTATACCTACATAATTAATCAAATGGCTAGACGTATTTTTTTAACAGCCATGTTAGAATTAATCTCAAAATTGATAAATCACTAAACAAACTCATATTATGAAAGTTCACGATTGTATTTTCAATTTGCTACCGCATCCTAAACATTGGGTTATCCTCATCTGTCATCATTAAACTTGTCTTCGGTTATTGTTATTAATCGATCTCGTGAAAGTTTAGGTTAAATTATTAGGGCCACAGGATACAGGAATGTGTTTAAAATTAAACTTACTCCAATGAGGAGTTTTCTGACAGCTAGTCAAATGTAGTTCATCATACCGGCGATATATGGCGTTGACCAGAGAGGGGTGCGAAAACGAAAATTTTAGGCTAAAAGTAAACAAAAATGTATGTCACTGAGTCAGACGCATCCGTTGACAAAATTTATGTTCATATTTTGCTGCTTACTTAAAAAAACAAATTCTAATTAAAGATTGAAAAAGTCGGGCGGCGAGCGGGATTCAAACCCACGACCTGCCTATCCGGGGCATGCTCTGCTCCAACAGAGCTGTCGTCGCCCCGCAAGCCACGGCGAAATTTTCAATCTATATATTATCGTCTTAAAGGGACGTCAACGCCATCTACCAGAGTTATACAAACTACTGATCCACACGTCTAATGTTGCAATTAGATTCATGCGATATAGATGTCACACCTTATTCCATTCGAATCCCGCTCGCCGCCCGACTTTTTCAATCTTTAATTTGATTAAGCTAACATGGCATACATGTAAAATAATAACATTCGAAAACAAATTCTTACCATTTTTTTTGTACTTTATTTTCTGCAAGTTCACTCGCCCCTGTCTCGTCAACGCCATCAATCGAGCCATTAAACTACTTTTTCTTTTTTAATGGCTTTCTCAAAATCCCTCATTAGATTACACATAATCATTTGTAAGTAAAATGTAGGTACATTGTATATCTGTGCATCAAATCGAATAAAAAGAATCTGGATGAAATGAGATGTTTGAAATCACGGAGACAATTTTGGGACTATCTGGCACAGGGCCCCAATAGCGCTAATTTAAAACATTCAAGTTCAATCCTAATAACATTTCATTTCTAATCACATTTCCATCCAATTACTATTCAACTGTGTTAATATATCGTGCTAAACTTGACTTATTTACTATGTGACTGACAGCCTTTAACGATTGAACCATCTGTCAAAACAGCTTTACGGCTGTCGTGAAATACCGCGATTAGCGCAATACCATTATGTGTAAAAACCTAAGCTTCGAACGAGGTCCAATCATGGTTCAGTTGCGATTTATTTACCGCAATAATCTTGGCCATCTAACCATGGTAATGCCGCAAGCTTCCTGGGCTCGTTTTTAAAGTACTCATTCAAGTACTTGGGGTACTGGGTCACAGAAACCCTAAGTGATGGACATTAACAGGGACCGCAGATCTCTGAAAGTTAGACGTAATAATGTTGTTGGCCCGCAGGTTTGCGCGATGCACGAGTGATGTAAAAATCACTCCTTTTAGGGCTTATTGCCTATCTTTTAACTCGTGCGCCCTCTGGGTCAACTATACGCAGAAGGTTGTTAGTGATCTGCGAGTACAATACAACAAGGCATTCAGGATACTCAATAGTATAGTATAGTGCCCCAATGGGCAACCACGTTTTTGTAGCGCATAACAAAATATGTTTGCGGAGGCGCAAGTGAATGAGTACCATGCCATATTGAGACACTGAACCAGAATTCATATAGGCACGCTTGATGGTCTATGGTGTAATTTTTTGTTATTTCTTATATTTTTAGTGTAAATTTAAGATTTCAATTATGTTGTTATTTAATATAATTTAATTTACTAGCATAGGTCTAAGACAAAAATGTTACAAATCTTTTCTATAGACTACGGTCTGAAATAAATATATTATTATTATTATAATTAAACCAGAATCGAACCGCGACGAATCTTTAGAATAGTTCAGATTTATGTTTTTATACTACCTATTACCACAGATTACTATAATTACGTGCGGAAACGTGGACCCTGACGATAGGGCTAGTTCATAAATTCAAGGTCACTCAGCGAGCTATGGAGAGAGCTATGCTCGGTGTTTCTCTGAGGGACCACATCAGAAATGAAGTGATTCGTCACAGAACTAAAGTGGCTGACATAGCTCAGAAAATTAGCAAGCTGAAGTGGCAATGGGCTGGTCATATCTGTCGAAGAACTGACAACCGATGGGGTGTCAGAGTTCTAGAGTGGAGACCGCGAACTGGTAGGCGTAGTGTGGGACGCCCTGCTGCCCGCTGGACAGACGACCTAAAAAAAGTAGCGGGGAGCGACTGGATGAGGAAGGCCGAGGACAGAGTTTTGTGGCGCGCCTTGGGAGAGGCCTATGTCCAGCAGTGGACGATGATAGGCTGATGATGATGATGACTATAATTACTACCGTAATTATTACTATTACTATGAACCACAAGTACTAATATATATTTTAGGTTTGTTTCGGAGACCCTGAAAACTGCTAAAACAACGTTTAAAGGAAATGTTTTATACCTAATAGCCTAACTTGGAATCTATTTTAGTTTTTATTTCTACGCAATCGTCTAGCTTAAACATAACATAAGACATACGTATTTCAATTTACATTTCGTTGTATTTATTTCTGTGGCACAGTCGCAGTAGTGTCGTCAAAGATGGCATCGGTCTTTGTATTTCTGCACATAGGTTACGCTAACAAAGACTCCGGGAAAGTTTGTCTAGCTCCAATAGAAAAATATACGAGAATAACAGCATTGATTTTACGGCATGGGCATTGGTAGTTTCTTTTAGTTTCTATTCAGTTATAATAATTTAATATATTAAAATTCTTAGGAACACTGAGAAATGTTTCTACAAATATTAATTCAACGAATATAGTTTGAAAAAAATAATTATAAATCAGTCATTTTACAGGAAATTAATATTTTTTCTAGAAAAGTGTTTTCTGTATCCTGCATACATATCACGTCACGACTATATTCCCCGAGGGGGTAGTCAGAGATATTCTGAAACCAAACGCTGAATGCTGAAAACTCAATAATCCAAGATCCCATAGCAAGATTTATCCATGTCTTGTTTAGGCAATGAGACATGTTCCAATGGAATGGTTTATTTCATCAACACGTGCAGTATATAGTTTCACTGAACAGAACTCTAGTTTTAGAAAACTGTAGTATATTTGCTAAAAGAAGTCCACCTAAATAACCCTTATCACCACATCACAGGTTAAAAAATAGCCTGATTTGCAGGACTTTGTAAGTTGAACTAGGAATAGAGCAATTGCAGTGTGGAGATTTTAAATCCTAACATTTGCCGCCATTTCGTTTTATCGTGCACTGCGACAGTTAACTGTTTTGATGGGACAGACTGGAGGTTAAATCTGTGGTACTGCTTTTGTTTATCCACTACTACCGGATCTCACACTAAGTTCTAACTTTATTTTATTTAAAAAATAAATTCTTAGTACAATTTTGCAGGCCTTTGCCCAGCAATAGGCAAGATAAAAAACATACAATCAGCACATGCTTCGTAAATAAAAAACCGCCATGTATCGTTTTTTTAAAGATAATAAGAAAGTAAAAGACTTTTTCTCCCCTCCGGACGGAAAGAGTCAATTCCCGTCCCGCTGCGCTAAACGAAGTTGCCGCTTTCCACCTCCGTCGAGGACAAATATACTATAGTAACCTCGGGCAGTAAATAAGAAAGTCAAATCACATGTTTGTTGACCTCGGCCTGAGACCTTTCTTACTTTCCTGCCCTCGGTGTGTTATCTACTATATCGGTCATTTGTAAAATCATTTATTTGTAGAATCGGTCATTTTTAGAATCTGTTATTTTAAGAATTGGTCATATTTAGTCAACCATTTTATATTGAACAGATCGTTTGTAGAATCGTCATTTTTAGAATCGGTCGCTTACTTGTACGTGCGGCGGCAATTTTGACGTATCCACTAGAATCTGTAGTTTTTACTGCAGTATACTACAGTGAAAACTCATGGTAGGTCTACTGGAATTAGTCATTTGTAGACTAAACCCTCTTTAGCCTTGTGTAGCCTTAAACTTATTCATGTAAGTAGTAATTTATTTATTTATTTTATTATCCAAACACTTTGCACTAACCACGGACCTGAAAAAAAGACGGACGTAATATGGTCTAATTACGAGTGAAGCAACTTATATTTGTGTGCGTGCTGACCCACTGTCACGCGGTACAAAATGGTGGCGGGTTGTAGGACCTACGCCTAGAATTGGTGCATCTGTGTAAGTGTAGCTCCCTTGCTGTAGAACAAACTAATAATATGTAGGACTTTGCATACTTCACATCTTCTTAGTTTCACATTACGTCCGTCTTTTTTTCAGGCCCGTGGCACTAACAAATAAATACGTCTCATAAATTTTGTGGTAGGGATCCAGAATCCGTAGCGAATCCTCGCTCGTTACGCTTTGAAAAGGCGGTTTTTTTATTTTCTACCTCTGCAAACAACAATCAAACAATTCTGTATTCCACAGAGACCGGAGTCTGTTCGTTCGATTGACGATCGAGGCGCTCGTTGGCGTAGTGGAACTTCTGTATTAAACGAAGTTAAGCAACGTCAGGACCGGCCAGTCTTTGGATGGGTGACCGTTTAGTGATACTTCATCTCAAGCGTATCATTGCGGACGACCACTGAAGTTAAGCAACGTCAGGACCGGTCAGTCTTTGGATGGGTGACCGTTTAGTGATACTTCATCTCAAGCGTATCATTGCGGACGACCACTGAAGTTAAGCAACGTCAGGACCGGTCAGTCTTTGGATGGGTGACCGTTTAGTAGCACTTCATCTCAAGCGTATCATTGCGGACGACCACTGAAGTTAAGCAACGTCAGGACCGGTCAGTCTTTGGATGGGTGACCGTTTAGTAGCACTTCATCTCAAGCGTATCATTGCGGACGACCACTGAAGTTAAGCAACGTCAGGACCGGTCAGTCTTTGGATGGGTGACCGTTTAGTAGCACTTCATCTCAAGCGTATCATTGCGGACGACCACTGAAGTTAAGCAACGTCAGGACCGGTCAGTCTTTGGATGGGTGACCGTTTATTGGTATTTCATCTCGAGTGTATCCATGCTTCAGAAGCCACGTTAAGCAGTTGGTCCGGAGCAGGTCCATTAGGATGGTGGTGAACCAATTCTTTATGCCAGGTCAGAGGCGTATTAGACGAGTCTTGACTATATATTTTAAATGAAAAGTTTTTGTTGGTTATTAGGGTCAATTCACACTGAAAGAACAGAAGCGAGCAGGGTGCGCAGCGGCCTGAGGATCATTTTCGGTATTTAACCTAGCATTTTGAATCTTACTAAAGGTGGACCAGAATCTGATGGCACAAAAAAGTAAAAAAAATTAGATGTTCACATGGTAGTGTCAAACTGTCATCTGTCTAGTCAAAGTTTACAAACTGTGACTTTTTGCAGCGATACAAACGCGCGTTTTCCAATCGCTTGACTGCATCGCTTCACTAGCAATAAACAGGCGTTTGAATCGAGTCAAACGCGTGATTGGAACACGCGCGTGTGCATTGCGACATTGACGACGAATAACTGATCAAATATTACGAACGTTTTGCGACGTGGCTGTATTGCGATTGCTTCGATGCTGTATCGCGTTTGCATCAATGATGCTTCGCGACTGAATCGATGCAGCAACAAGTTGCAGTGTGTAAAAGGCCCTTATCCAATTACCCCAGTGTTGCTTACTCTAAAATTTGATTCCGTTATTTGCCATCAGCACTCGTAGTATGCTGCACGTGATACGGCTGTATCACGTCTTTTATCTCGTTCGTTCGCACGCAAATAGAAAGAGACCTAAGGTGTGATAGCTTGGTGATAGCGCTGCGGCATGCAGATTCTGGTACCCTAATACTAGTGATTAAAGTTCAAAAGCAGTTCGGGGCAGCAGCGCGACTGCTCGCGGCTTCGCGCATCCGCGCGCTGCTGCCGCCACGAGTCTTCTACGAAAAAGTAGGGAAATGCGCGAGAAGCCTTTAAGTGTGAATTGACCCTTACAACATTTATGAGAAGAAATCTGGTGGTTCATTATTAAGCCGAAACCACACGGGAACAGCGGCAGCGTACCTACTTAAAATTGAATTTATTACGGTACCGGTGTTAAAAGTTATTGCTTCAATTAGTGCACTCAGGCAAGCTGGAACCAAATCACTTTGCACGTGTTAAACTTTTACATGAGCATGGAAATTATTATTTTATTAACATTAGAATCGGATATTGCGTTCATGTTTGTTTTCAAGGGCCCACTCCCATACCCATATTCACGAGAGGTAGATTTTGTCCTGTAGCGGGATCCAACATGCTCAATATAAATGCTGTTAAACTTAGATTATTGCTATTTAGTTATTGCCGAAGTGGTTTTCCAACTTACTTGCCTTCATCTATCCGCAATGGGTTCATGTGGTGTAGTTTGACTCTTTATCAAGAATATGAGACATAAAGTTACAGTAACGGCATACTACATGCCATAACTACAGGGTGAAATTGATATCATTAGAATCCTTTTAACCTAGAGCGTACCCATCAAACTGAACAACTTTTACTATGGGAGCAAACCGGTTGGAGCAAAAATAAACAGCTGGTCCATACTAAACTGCAATGCTCTTGACTCAAATGTATGCAACAGCAGATTTTGTTGTTGCTCCAATCGGTTTGCTCCCGTAGTAAAAGTTGTTCAGCTTGATGGCTAGACTCTTAGTTTAAAAGGATGATAATGATATCAATTACTTCCTGTGTGACCCTCTGCAGAGTAAATGCCGATTTACACAAATAATACTCATGTAACACCAAAATGACAGGGCAGTAGTTTGAAGAATCAAATGTATTGGCTCGCTCATAAACGGTAGGTACTAGTATAGTATAAAATACTGCGCTGCCGGCTGCTGCTATTTTAACACTTTCGCTGCTGACGACTTACGGCGTAGGCCGGTAACCCACGTAACGAGTCAGTTATATTGCATTTCGGCTGTGCGTATGACTTACCGCGCGAGTCACCGACAACCTTACACCTGCGCGGGTGACCCACGATACGAGCCAGTTTATCGTTTCACGGTTACGACTGTGCGCACGACCTACGAGGGGGGTCAAGCTTTGCCTGTGCTCATGACCTACAGCGTGAGTCACCCAAACGTTACGCCTGTGCGGCCGACACAAGAGGGGAGCCGCTTTGGTCGTTTTACGTTACGTCTGTGCGCACGACCTACGAGGGGCGTCAGTTTTAGCACTGCGCGACGTTCATGATTTTGAGCTTAGCAGCGAAAGTGTGCTAGAGAGTGAGAAGTAGTAGCCAAGTCATCTAAACAGGCCTGAGGCGAACTTGACGAACGACTTGATAAGATAAATATGATACGGTGATATTTGCACACCAAAATACACAAAAACAACAACAATACACATGAACAATTTAAGGGTACAAAAGGCGATCTGATCACTAGTGTGATCTATAGTGATTTCTTCCAGACAACCAGTGGATGGAAGAAGTCTTACCTGAGATAAATGCTATGCTTTGAATTAAGTTGTTATAAAATCTTAGTGAAACAATGACACATATGGTAAGAGAGGTATATTTAAGTATATTCTAATCCAGGTTCAAAGGTTCACATTAAACATGTATGATTTTTATTTTACATTAAGTCTTTAGATAGATATAACATCACCTAACATAAAATCCATTGATTCCGTTCAAGCCATTTAATCCGTTGTAGCCACCCAGACCACCCATACCACCCACCCCACCAAGAACACCCACACCACCCAGACCACCTACACCACCAAGATAACCCACACCACCCAGACCACCCACACCACCCACACCACGAATTCCATTTGCAACAGGCCGCATCATTCCATAAGGACTAGGTTGCGCCATAGCATATTGACCCTGAGTCATCATAGGATACATATTCGCCATCATCATGCCAGGAAGAAACGTTTTCCTTCGCGTGTTATAAACCTCATCAGGTTTATGTGCAAGTAGTTGTTGCTGTCTTCTTCTATGACCTTCTTCTTCACAAACTCCCCCTTTGAAGATGTACACGTCTTCTAATGAAGGGTCGTCCGTTTTTTTGCAATTGAAGATGCATTCGCTGTCGTAGGTCTGGCCATTACTTGCACAGATTGGGGTGTCATCTGTGCATTCGCAGAAATCTGCTGCTGTTGGTGAGATGGTGACGGACACTGAAACAGTTCGAGTAACATTAAAATTATATGGTAAAGGTAAGTTTTGGTGCAACTGCTTGCTTAAAAAGAGAGTTGTTAATTGTATTGTAACATACAGGGTCATTCTTTATTTACACTGACACTTTTTAAGGGGCTACCTGCCGGTTTTGGGTAATTTTGTAACCATTTTATTCATTAACTATGACACTTTTTGAGCTGAAATTTAAACTGAACCATCTACAGGATATGAGAAGTGATGTGGTTTTTCTAGAAATCGATTTTAATGAATAAAACCGAAGAAAAGGGACTCTAAAGTCACCCCTTTTTTTCCAGTTGTAACCATTTTACTCTTACATTTTTAATCGGAACAAAATGAAAATTTACTATATTGTTCACAATACAATTTAGAATGATGTGGTTTTTTTACTTTTTCGAAACTAATAAAAAATCATCGAATTTTTCAAAGAAAACAGCAAAATTCTGACCGGAGCCACGCGCTCTTTCTCATCGATTAGTATGGAGTGTGAGTGAGAGGAGAGTGGTCCACGGCTGATACGCCTTAAGGGGATGACGTCAAACTGAACATCTTTCTCTATAGCACCAACATCGAAAACGCGAAATAAAAATCTGCTGTTCCATAAAAAACTGCAATCCTACTCGAGCCAAATGTATGAGACAGCAGATTTTGATTGGTCCCATAGAGAAAGTTGTTCAGTTTGATGGTCTGACCATCCCCTCAAAAATGTGTCAGCATATTAAGAAGAACCCTGTAGTTGTAGCGTTTCTGTTGATATTTATGATGAGCGATGACGATGGTTAAGGGTATCTTAGGCTGCTTTTCCATCAGAGATGTGCGAGGTAGCGAGGCGGTGAGCGAGGAAAAAATCGGTCAATGAGAGTGCTTCAATTTCCCAAAGACGAGATCGAGCGAGCGCGCTATTGGCGGATTGTTTCCTCGCTCACCGCCTCGCTACCTCGCACATCGCGCTCCATACAAACGAAGTCTGGTATTATTTTCATTACTAACTAATTAAAGTCAGTAAAAATTTTCAGAAAGTATCTATACAGGCTGTTACATAAAGTTAAAAATAAATATTTAAAACTCTTAAGGGGGTTTTTAGATCATAAAACTGAACAACTTTTACTATGGGACCAAAATCTAAATCGCGAAAAAAAAAATCTGTAATGACCTACATATTTTAGCTAGAGTCGATTTGTAGAGTACAGAAAATCTTTTTTTTTTGCCTTTTCGATATTGGTCCCATAGTGAAAGTTGTTCAGTTTGAGGGTCTAAACCACCCCGTTAAATGTTTATTTGTATTTTTGTAACACCTTGTATATTCTATGTTTGCATGTTGTCAGATTTTCGTTAAAATATACAGTTTAAATGCTAGGATTAATTTAAGATTTTAATGGAAATCTTTGCGGCACTGTAACATTAAAACTATACATTTAACGAAAATCTGACACATTACAACTATAGAGATTAATTTCTAGATTATAAGCATATGCTCACGACTATATTCCCCGAGGGGGTAGTCAGAGATATTCTGAAACCTCAGAACATCCACGTTTCACGAGTGGTACCGAAACTCTGTCCAGTGTGACGGGGGGTGAGCCCGTCGCCACTTATAATGGACAGTGGGTACAATACACGCCTCGAAATTGAAGCATGCAGGTTTCCTCACGATGTTTTTCTTCACCGAAAAACCAAGTGGTGTAACAAATCGTACACAAATTCCGAAAAACTCATTGGTACGAGTCGGCCTGGACGGGGATCGAACCATCGCCTCCTGCACGGCAGGCAAGGTTACTCGCCACTGGACCACCACGGCTTTCTAGATTATTTCTGTATAAAATCATTGACTTTAATTGGTTAGTATTGAAAACCAGATGGATGGATTAACCCGACTGCGTCTGTATATAGCGCGGAATGTTTTAATTTCATTGTCAGCTGATCTTCAAACTAGGACCTGATGGAACTTCGTTTTGTTTGAAGCACCGTACAAATTATATTCTCTTAATTGTGTTTGGTTATTATAATACATAAAAAACGATTCAACACTCACGCAAAACCAGAAAAGCATAGGCAACGAATGACTTCATCTCCATAGATTGTAGATTAGAATCTCAATAGCAAATTTACTTTCATTACCTACTCAATTTATACCTCTTCTCTACAAAACAATTACTTTAGATTTACCATTATTTTCATTAAACCGTGTAAAATTACACGTCAATAAATAATTTCTTCATTAAATTTCGATGTTATTGGGCGCGGAATCTAATAGCAAAACAATTGAAATGTCATAGAGATTGTAAACTGTTTTTTGTCGAGTTTTCAAGCTATCGATAGTTTTTAGTTAGACATGACATAATAAACTTTTCATTGCAATATAGTACGGTTCTCTCTCTTACTCTTTAGATTACTAAAGAATATATATTCGTAGACAGAGATGTCTAATATCATAATAAGGGTTATATGGTAAACTTCCCAAGTCGCGGTAGTTATCAGAATTTTATTGATGGATAAGAAAAATTGGTTTGTTTTATTTGTGTGTCATCTCATCATAAATAATAAAAATTAAATGTACGTGCTATGTTGATTAAGCAATGAAGATCAAAACTTACAAGTATCGAAAGCATGAAAACACGATAAAAAACTGTGTCCCATTTCTATGACATTTCAATTGTTTTGCTATTAAATTCCGCGCCCTGTTACTTATTGGTCTTCTTATCGAGTGGGCTGCAAACTTAGATCAAAATAAAATTAATGGATATACGCGAACATTTCAAACCATAAAAATGAGGCAAAACAAATGAAAGGTTTACTCCTAATTTGTATGCAAGTGCCCTAGATTTGACAGATAATGGCGCTAGTTTGTATGGACCAAGTGCACCAGTAGTGTGCTTCAACTTACCGCGCTTTAGGCCTATCCATTAATTTTATTTTGATCTAAGGCTGCAAAGCCTTACGGCCTCTGACGTGGTTTTTATGTAACGACTACTACCACCAGTGATAGTAGCCGGGACCAACAGCTTAACGTGCCATCCGAAGCACGGAATCATCTTTCTTTTCAGACAATCAGGTGACTCAGCCTGCAATGTCCTAACCAACTGGGGAAAAACGCACAAAGTGACATTTCACTAGGTGCCCCCCGTGGGAATCGAACCCACGACCTCCGTGTCAAGAGCCCAATGCTCTAACCATTAGACCACGGAGGCAGTTATTAGTTACTGATACGTACATTATGGAAGAAATTATAAAATTAAAACTAAACACTGGAAAGCGGAAGTTAAACTTCCGCAATTAGTGTTCCGTGAACGACAGTAAAATTTATTATTTTTTCGATAGCATTCTTTTAATAACTACAGAGCAATTAAAGAGCAATTACTTGCCTTGTCGTAAAATAATTTATCTCGCTGCAAGCTCAAACTCAAACTCAAAATAATAAGTGCATTTATAATCTCGTATAAACATAATTTAAGTAATGATGTGACATGTGTTGAGAATTGGGGATCTGGATGAATACACCAGAAACTAGGATTAGGGGGCACCCCCTTAAGTACTACGACGTTTTTTTACACCCTGTATAACAGTATAATTGGAGATCCTAATCCTAGTTTCTGGTGTATTCATCCAGATCCCCAATTCTCAACACCAACCATCCAACCATCCAACTGAATAACTTTCACTACGCAGCCAAAGTCGAAATCGCGAAAAAAATCAGCTGTTTCATTCAAAACTGCAGTACCAACTCGACTCAAATAGACTCAATGACAGATTTTTTTCTCGATTTTGGCTCCACAGTGAAAGTTGATCAGTTTGACCACTTGAAGTTTGAAGCACTTCCTTAAGTTTTACTAAGGTGTTTTGTTACATCCTGTATTTAGATCATTTAATTTAGGAGGATGTACCAAAAAACTGTAAACTATTTGAGTTGAGAAATAAACAAACACGTCCCCTAAGACGCAACGGATTGAAAATTTCGTTCTCTGGGCAGTGGGCTCGGTGGCGTAATTGGTAAGCGCCTTTCCCCAGTTTGGAAGAGTGCGGGTTCGAGTCCCGCCCGAGACAAAATTTCAACATTTAATTTAATTTGATGAGAAATAAACATTTATTAATTTTCATTTAAGTTACCATCATCATCATCTTGTTTAAGAGGTAGGCTCTTGTCGGTGGAGTATTCGCCAATACTGTCTCTTTTCCGCTAGAGTCTTGAGTTCTTGATACGACACGACATCAACCTTTTTCTTCACCTGGGCTAGATGTCGGCTAGATAGGCTCTGTCTGGATTTTCCTCTGCCTTTCTTCCCCCCTATCTTCCCTTCCAGGCCTCCGCGATCGATAATATCGCTGCGATTTTGTGATAATTGTTTCCAGTACATTTTGTATGGGGACGCGCGCGATCCTACACACTGCCGCGATATTATCGAGCGATAATATCGCTGCTATTTTGTTCCGACGCAATCGATTTAGTGGTGCTGCGCATGCGTGACATATCGCTCGATAATATCGCGGCAATGTGCGGAAGCCTTTAAGTTTTTCATATCAAGGAGTACGATCCAAATACCGAGCGTGTACCATGTAGCAAGCGCCATAGAGGAAGCCTTACTAGTCTTATAGTAGTCACCACAAACCTATTAAAACTAACATTCCTTCTAACATTTATGTCTTATTCTATTAAATTATCCTGAAAACATAGTAGAGACTAACATCCGCAGTTGGATCCGGAGCCAAGAATCGGTGGTAAATCGCGGATTTAACTCACCGGGCTAGTCTAAATCACTAGAACTAGCACATTCATGGTACCTATGGTGCTCAAAGTGTAACAATCAATTGTTATAACCGGTGAACCGGAAAATAGTTATTTGTTATGCTAGGCTGCAAAGTTGTTTTTGGCGCGAGTACTTGTATTGAAACCTGAGCAAGCGAAGGACTCTAGGATTGAACCAAGAGCGAAGCGAGCGGTTCAAATATAGAATCCTGAGTGTAGCGAAGGTTTCAAAGGTACGAGACGCAGAATAATTTTGCAGCCGAGCGAAACACATAACTTTTCACCTCATAATAATAATAATAACATTTATTTATTTCCTCAACAGTAGTATAACAATAACAGCACATAGGTGATATTTTAAACAATTGTATTTACTGTTGAGTCCCTGTCTCCCGATATTGTACATACTACAAGTAGTAGTACTGTGACTCAGGAACCAGAGACTTCCCCAGTTTAACTAATGAACTTAGTACCTAATAAGTTGTTTGCTAGTGTATAAACATGACACGTTAATGATATAAGAAAAATAGGGCTACCTATTTTTATAACAATTTTTATAAACAACAGCGAGGAAAATGTATGCAGCGCGCATTTGCACTCTCGGAATAAACTTCTCTTAATGGAATGCATTGAGACCATTTTAAGATTTTTGATCTATTAGTGAACCGATTTGAATACGGTCACAAAACTGCTTAGTTTAGTTTAGAGCTTTAATTCATCACAATCGGTTTATTCAATCAAAAGTTACGAGTGTTTAAAGTTTGTGGTCTGCGCGTACAAAGTTAGGTAGGTAGGTAGGTCCATAAATTACAAAATGAACTAATTATTTTCAGCTTGAAAATGTAATGCTACTATTTTGCCGTATAAGCGAGCGACCGATACAAAAATTCACACACAATACCTTTTACTTGGCTGAAGTGGTCTGAAGTTCAACTATGCGAAGGTTGGGCTGTTGTGTAAAATTAGTACTAAGTACCTAGTAAAATACACAAAAAAGACTTCTATTGACGGTCAAAGAAATCACAAAATAATGTTGAGCACCCCTGACCCAGAACATTCACGCTAGAGCAACCCTACTAAGCTTGCGTTCTATAAATCTCTAAAGGATATGGAGTGAATTTGAATAAGTTATGAAATGACCAGTTTTTTCGCATGTAAGGCTTTGGGTCAAGTACGCCCATTTTACGCAAGGGTCAGAATGACCCAGCGGGTGAAAGCTATGTACACTCGATAAAGTTTGTCATTTCCTAAGATTTTCTTTTAGTTAAAGATTGGAAAGGAAAATGTTGTGAGGGAAAATTGGTTGGTGTAAAAAGAAAAATATTATGTTTTGCCGGCTATGTTAAAATTGTTTGGTTTTCTTTTGATATGATGTCTAGAGTCACGTTGCGGGGTTTGCCTCGAACACTTGTCTCTCGCGTGGTGTTCGCGCGGTTCGCGTCTCAGCCTGCCACGAGGCTCCAAAATCCTTCTCAGTTGTTCTTACTCAAAAACAATCCTCGAGATTGGATAGACACTCCCTCAAATAACTTGACACTGGCGAAATCTAACAAATAAAAATAGATTATAAAAGATATGATGTCTACATAATCATAGTTACATTTGTGCTATTAGGTGTGATTTTATTGACTTCTGTTTCTACAGTTTTAATTAATTAATCTTGCCTTTAATGCCTTTGATGATCTTATAAATGTCACTTTTGAACTTTTTTAGCAAATGCTTCACTGTGTCAATACTATAAATGAAATTAAAAGAATGTAATTTAATTACAAAACAGTGCAGTGCAAATTTAATTACAAAACAGTACTTTTTAAATAAATCTAGAGAAACCTTTCAGATAATAATCAATTTTGTTACATTTTAAAAGAATCGTCTTCATCATCAGCCAATATACCTACGTCCCACTGCTGTACAAACCCTTCCCTCAGGGAACATTAGTCCACCACGCCACGCGTGCCCAATGTGGATTAGTAGACTTCACATACATATCAGAATTTCTTCAGCATATGCAGGTTTCCTCACGGTGTTTTCCTTCACCATTTGAGAGCAGTCGGTATTACGTACGATAAGTTAGAAAAACTTATAGACAATGTCAAGTAGTCCGGGCTTTTTCGATCCCGGACCCTCATGTTTGAGTGTCCCTACTTATCCACAAAGCACTACCGATGCTACTGTCATAAAAACAATGTTGATGATGGGTTCAATATCTTTTTAAGAATTTTACAAAATATCCTAATTAAAGCCTGACCAGAATTATAAAAAACCTGGGTTGGGAGCGCTGCAATCGACTATAACCTTTAATGACAGTGTTCCAAGTACAAAAATTAGTTCCAATGATTTTACGCAACATGGCGAGGTTTTTTTTATTTTTCTGGTCGGGCTTTAGTTTAATAAATTTTTTTTTATAATGTATCTTCTATTCATATGGTTTTGGGTAATTTTCGTACCCAGATGAGTCAAAATGTTTACAATTTAAATAATAAAGAACTTACCACGGACAACTAAATGGTCTTCTCCGAAAAGGACAAGTGCGCAGCACCCTCAACTGTCGGAAGTGCATGAAGAGATGTATGAAAGTGGATGAGGTGGGAGAAGTATGTCAGAATCATAGTGTAAGCCGTAGTCTCTGCCTTCCCCTATGGAATAATGGTGTGAGTACATATTTGTATGTATACAGGATGTTAGAGTAAACAGTTTTATTACTTGAATGGCTTATGGTTATCCCATGATACTGAAGAACTTTCCCTAAGAAACCTATAGGAAATACGCAAAATGTTTTTGGACTTTCCATAATAAATGCACAGAGTACTATACAGGGTGTTTCATAAGTAACAATAAATTTTTAAAACTCTTGTTCTTTAGACCGTCAAACTGAACAACTTTCTCTATGGGACCAACATCGAAATCGCGAAAAAAATAATTTCATATCTCATACATATTTTAGCTCTAGTCGATTTGTAGAGTATAGAACATAAACATTTTTTTTCCCGATTTCGATATTGGTCCCATAGTGAAAGTTGTTCAGTTTGATGGTCTACACCACCCCCTTAAAAGTTTATTTGTAGTTTTGTAACACCTTGTATACTACCGTAAGCTAAATGCAATCAATTGATCCAACGTTTACAATCAATTGATGGAACGTTTACAAACGTTGTTTTCATACATGAAAAGACGAAATTTTTTCTCAGGGAAAGTTGTGCAGTATCATGCGTATAATCCCTTAAAGTAATGCAACCCTAAGACCCTAACACCCTGTTGTCGTACATTTCACTAGCATAGCCACTGATCCTTTTCGGTCATGTCAGATTATTTCATCTGCAAATACGATTTCATTGAAACAAATGTGTATTCAAACTCGTTTTATTACTCGGAAGGCCCATAAACGCATAGCGGAGTAATAAAGATTTGATGACATCATAAAATGACAAAAAATATTATGATGTTCAGTATATTTTTTATTTCGTCTGGAAGTAGGTCAGTGCGATAGTCATAAAGTGTCCATACAGGGTGTTTAGCTTTTGATGATCTGGAAACCCTATTTAGGCAGTCGAATTTTTACAGGAATTTTCATATTTTCCTCTTCAGGAAAACAAGAAAATTCCAGTAAAAATTCGACACAACACACACACCAACCACCAACCTTACAATGCTCAAGGAAACATCCTTTTGCATTGTGGTTCCCGAAACCCTCGGGAACGGGATGGAATGGTTAGGTTAGGTATTTGTGACAAATTTCAAGGAAATTATTTTTTTCATCGCTTTCCATATTTTCAGGGGTGGCTTGACAAAATAAGACACAAAAATAACAGCTGTTCATAGAAAATGCCTATTTATACGCAATTAAACGAACTTACATAAAATGTTAATTTTGCAGTAAAAGTTCAGGTTACGTTTCATCAATTGAACCAATCCTGAAAATTCGGTCTGCGACCCATAATTCACCCTGTACCTAAGTAGGTGTTTCTGTTCCCTTACTTTTTGCATCTATGGAAGCTTTTTCTTACCAACAATCCAGTAAGGCTCAATTCACAGCAAAAGGCCTACGGCCGACAGCAGCTGATATTTCTTTGTCAAAATAACCATTACATTACAGCATAGCTCCGAGAGTAGCTTTGATCGGTCTATGGGAGGACCACATCAGCGACGATGAATGACAAAGGCCCTCCGAAGGGATACAGACCTCGGCATTTGGCGTTGATGAGACTATGCTACGGATTGGGTAGCGGGGATAGGTCAGAAGCGGCCGGCAGCTTCAGTAAAGTTGCCCCAATGTAATGTCGCTTATCCCATTTTGCCTAGAAGCATTTTGCCTTTCAAGCAATGATATTATAATAATGTTACTTGTAAGCTCACTGCTTTCAAGCTTCGACACTAGTTTGAAAGATTGCAACGCAATGTTCGGAATATTGTTTGACTCAATATTTGGATGTTTGACACACAGATAGAATAAACTCCTGGATAACACAAATTATGATACTATCTATTTTACAGTAACACAGACTAAATCACGGGTAACAGCTATGTTATAAAACAATTAACGCAAACGTGTGGTTTTAATTATGTGGTTTTTACCATAATTATAATAAGTTTGAACACAAATTAAATTCCAAAACAGCTTTGAACCTTCCATCTAACTTAAGCAAGCCTCGTAACAGCTACTTAGTAAAGTTTCTAATAAATTCTACGTTACAGACAAAGTAGGTATAGTATGAAGTCATAGTGCAAGTCTTACATACTTGGTTAGCGAACCGAGCGAAGTGTGAACCCTGATAACAGTGTGAGCTTGGCGTTAGGATGGGTATACAAGGGAGACAAGGAAAGTTCGGATTTTAGAACAGATTCTTTTTTATTGATTATAAACATGTTACAGCCATGTTGTGCTATTTCGAATCAAATCCATCTATATTGTATGAATTCAAGTTGTAATGCTTGACTTGCAAGTTGGTTGGTTGTAATACTTCCAGTGGATGGCGCGCACGTCCCCTTAAGACGTAACAGATTGAAAATTTCGTTCTCTGGGTTTTGGGCTCGGTGGTGTAATTGGTTAGCACGTTTCCCCGTTGTGGGAAAGTGTGGGTTCAAGTCCCGCCCGAGACAAATTTTTCAATCTTTAATTAGATTCTTTTTTAATTTTTCACAAGTATTATTATGCACACGACGCATGATAGCATGAACTATATCGCATTATATTCTCTCATGCTGTATTGTAAAGATTAGCAGATGTGCCAGAAGAACGATGATTGACTCTGATTTTTACACTGTAAAGCATATTTATAAAATCCATATTTCACTGGCAGTGCTAAAACTCTGTCCACAGTGACAGGTAGTGAGCCCGTTGACGCTTTTTAATGGACAGTGCATATAGTACAGGCCATGAAATGGATACATTTAGGTCTCCTTACGATGTTTTTTCATCGAATAGCCACGGTGTTACAAATAATAACACATAATGATTATTATGTAACTAAAAGGTATTGTACGATATCTAATAATAATAATCTTGTCTGGATTCAAATCGCCGCCGTCCAATTAACGTTTTTTTTTTCATAAATAACGTAAAAATTCAAAATCTAATTCATATCTCGGAAAAAGTAAATTTGTTTGTAAGACTAACTTGAATAATTGAAGCACTGAAAAGTAATAATAAACTTGTAGTCTCAATATACATTAAAGTTTAATTTAATTAAGTATAACACAGATGATAAATAACAATAAAATATGACTGACTAAAATTAAATAACACTAGTGTTTTACCGCGACTTCGTCCGCACAAATTACATACCAGATTTTAATTCAGATCATAAGCTATCAAACAAAAAAAGTTTCATCAAAATCGGTTCAGTAGTTTTTGCATGATGCGCGAACAAACAAACAAACAAACACATAAACAAACAGACAAACAGACAGACAACATTTCTAAAAAAGGTTGATTTCGAGTCGTTGATACCTAAAAACCATATCGTAATCTTTTTTTTGTAAATATCTTCAATGTACAGACACACTTCAGTTACAGTTTTATAATAGTTAAGATTAAAATATAACTGACAAAAATAAAACGTACTTGAACTTGTTATCTTTATCATTTTGTAAAACAATAGTACTTGAATTTTTAGTATCTATGCCAAGCTGCAATTAATTCGTTTGACTAGACTTGACCTTTTAAGAAACAAAGAAAATTAATTAGTATATTATTCTAAGTCAGAGCTACCTACAGAGTAAACAATTTAATTTACTGTCGAGCAAACACAAGCTAGTTGAAGGTATATCAACAGCCTAAGAAAGCTGTAGTAAATTCAGTGAAATATAGCGTTGAGAAGTTTGGTACAGTCGGCTAATTGTGGGTTGGTTTGCAACTGCTCTTAGGCTTAATTTAAAGTCCCATAAATTAACAATGCTAGTTGCTTTGTAATGTGGGAGCTATTTGTAGTAATTCAGGCCCCGGACTCGTAAAAATCTATGTTCTTGCAGAAGAAAAGAAAGATTGTTAAACTATAAATAAAACTGAGACTTTGTACTGAATGCAAGAACAAAAAAACTTGGTATTTGTTTTGTTTTAGGATAAAAAATTGGCCTGTTTTTTTAGGGTTCCGTACCCAAAGGGTGAAAACGAGACCCTATTACTAAGCCTACGTTGCCCATTAGTCCGTCTATGCTTCCATGTTGTCAAATTTTCATTAAAATGTAAGTTTAAAGGCCTCCGCTCATTGCAGCGATTTTATCGAGCGATAATATCGCTGCGATTTTGCGATAATTGTTTCCAGTACATTTTGTATGGGGACGCGCGCGATCCTACACACTGCTGCGATATTATCGAGCGATAATATCGCTGCGATTTTGCGATAATTGTTCTCAGTACATTTTGTATGGGGACGAGCTCGATCCCACACACTGCCGCGATATTATCGCAACTCTTTTGACTACATTCAGTGGTGGGGCGCATGCGTGACGCGAATCGCGGAATCGCTGCAGTGTGTAAGGTGTCGCGATATCGCTGTCGATAATATCGCTCGGTAAAATCGCTCGATAATGTCGCTCCAATGAGCGGAGGCCTTAATTTGTCGTGAGCATAAATATGCTTATGCTAAACAAATTTTATTATTAAACTCAAAAACTACTAACAGTCAACTCTCATTCCGCACCACAATTCAACAGCAGTTCCGTAACAAATTGCTGAATACAAAACACTACCCCGAGCCTACATAATTTCAACACCCCAGCAAAAGAAATGCAATTACACAGGACATTTGACTTTACCCACAGTTTGTGAGTCAAATGCTGGCGACATATGGCGTTCGTATATCACAGAGAATCTGCAGTAGCTTTTATTGCAAAGGGGAGGGGTGCAAGAGATTGTGTTAGGTGGTTGAATGGATTTTATGGTTTGTGTGCGGTCAATAATGTTAGGATGTGGAAATATAGAGAATGCAGGTGTAAGGAAAGAATAAAATATAGATTTTTGTGACGCGAAAAAAAAGGTTTATAGCTTCACCAACAATTTGTTCGTTGCTTCACCATCATCCTACAAAGGTTTTTAGGGTAACCAGTTGCATTACTTTAAGAGGTGATTGTACCCATGATCTTTAACAACTTTCCCTAAGCAACCTATAGGAAAAGCGAAAACAACTTTTGGATTTGTCATACTAAAAGGAATAGTCCAAGCACAGACCTCGGTAACCCTGGGCTACCTCCAGACAACACCTAGATAAGTCTAAACGCATGTTCGGATCCAAGTAAAAGGTGTAATATTGCTGTCTTTTTTGTGATAAATAAATAAATAAATAAATGCAATCAGCATTTGTTTGAAAAGTTTTTTTTTTAATTTCCCTTATGTTCTTGTGGGAAAGTTGTTCAGTATCTTAAGTACAATAAACCATTATAGTAATGCAAGTTGGTCTGTCCTTACACCCTGTATACGTCGCAATGACGGACACAGGCCAGGGGAAGGTGATATTGGCGTTAGTCCACGCGTGCACAATGCGGATTGGTAGACTTAACATACTTGCGCACCAGAATTCAGTATTTAGAATTTCTTCTTCAGCGCAGGCAGGATTCCTCACGATGTTTTCAAAATTGTGATTGTACTTTGTGTATTTTGTATTGTTTATAAGATAGTGTGTTGTAAAGTTTTTGGTCGCATCTTCTCTATAAAGGAATACCTTCCGACGTGGTGGAAGAGTCAAAATTGACGTCACACACCTATCTAATGTGATATTATTTTAAGTGACTTTTGAGTGCGAGTTTGACCATCAAACTGACCAATTTCCACCATGGGAACAACTTCAAAGAGTTCAGTTTGTTGGTCTGACGCTCCCTATAAAATATTGAAACGGATCTAAGTTCACACCCTGAATATCTAGTTATCTAAGCAGGAAACCTCATTGGGAGTCTTAAAAAGAAAAAGTTGAAGGAACTAACTCAGACTGAACTTAACAGCCAATTTTTCACGCAGAAATTTCCATTCACAAACTTTTCAGACCCAATATAGTTGTAAAAAATCTGAGCTCCATAAGTTATCGGGTCTCGAAGACGCATCATTATTCAAATAAAACTTGCGATAGAACAATTTTTAGGGTTCCGTCGACAAATGACAAAAACGACAGACTTGTAATTTCTTCGTAAAATTAAACACCCGTATTCTTACAGTTGTTTTCTTGAGGTTTCCTCACTCGTGTAGAGGATAGACGAGAACAGTTGTCTCCATACAAACGTATTCCCCTGTTTTCTCCCTGGGTAATAACTAATAACACTAGAGCAAATATTTTTTTACCAAACAATCTATGTCACCTCTGCCATGTCCCATGTTTTGATTTTTTGCATTAATTAATTACTGTAAGAACTAGGTATCTTCGAAAATGACCCATTTTACCGCCCGTTTTCAGACATCCAGTAAACAAATTTGACGAATATAAACAAAAAAATCAAAACGTACGGACATAGCTAAAGTCTTTCTTATATTATTTTTGAAAGAATTATTAAAATCGGTTTAGTTTTGGAGGAGAAAACAGGGGAATACGAAAGGCTGATTTCGTAGATTTTTTGTATATAAAATCGGTCCGAGCTGCAGTTGTCTTTTTCGCACACTAGTCGGCGGGGTGTATGGGTGGGGCGAATCTGATAAATACGTATACAGTCGGAAAAGGTACCTATTCTCCAAATTAGCATTTCAGCCCGCCTATCCTCTTATGATGTAAAAATGACAAGCGTTCCCGGCTTGAGGAATTTCCTCAGTCGAGTAGCTTTTCGCGATTTCGATAGTGGTCCCGTAGAGAAAGTTGTTCAGTTTGACGGTCTGATCATCCTTAAATAGTTTCAGCCTATTAAGAAGGACCCTGTATAGTGCAAAAGAATCAATACTATAAATTATTTAAGTAAATTCTCCAGATGTAATTGTATTAATTAGCTTTTGTCCAAGATTGTATACGGAACCCATTGTCATGCAAGAAAACGCCTTAACCCAATTTTTCTTTCGTACGTGACTTTATTTTTACTTACTTTTCCTCGAGTTCGGTGAAATCACTTGGGTGAAATATCTTTTTCATACATAGTGATGAGTTGATTCGTGTTCTTGTATTTTGCGGTAGTTTTAGGTATTTTATGTATGTAGATGATCTGTCAACAATTCACAAGGGAGCAGTTCTAAGGAACAGCCATGTACTCGTAAGTAGGTAAGTTGTATTCTCAAAAAATTGTGTAGGAATGAAATCCCACTGTAGTAAACCCTATTTTTTGTAATGTTCAATGCAAATATCTCGAGGTAGATACAACCGACGGAAACAAAGACGGATGCATGATGTGATGGTTGTACGAAAGCAAAATGTTTGACCTGATCATCCCCTTAAACTATGCAATACTTATAATATTGATCTCTTTAACTCTAGCGTCGAGTCGACAAGGAGGTTGTTAAGTCGTGATTTCTTTACTGATGAAGTGTAGGGGTTATTGTTTGACTAAGGTATTTTCTTTTCTTTTCTTTTATTGTTTTTGCAGTGTTTTGTGTTTAACTTAAGTTTTATAGGTATATCTGTGCCCGTAGGCTGACATAATGTGTGCTGACTTATGTGCGTTTTTTAAACATTGTTATCTATTTGTTTTTTCTCAACTATTCCTGTATCTATCAGTGAAAACCTGTTATTGACTTTCTGCTTTATACTCTTGTGACTACTGTATTGTATTGCTGTTGGTTTTCCAATAAAATAAATAAATAAATAAATAAATTAAAATGCCAGCATATTAAGAAGGACCCTGTATTTTTTCCACATTTGGCTCCATAGTGAAAGTTGTTCAGTTTGTTGCTTCATTATACCCTATATTAGTACATAGGTACGAAAGTTTATTCCTACCACAACACTCATTTTCACAAACACACGCCTTCGATTAATAATTAGATCACACATAATACATAATGGATAGAATGTAACAGAATATATATTAGTACACCCACACAATGTTACGGCGGTCACGTCAGTACGTATCACGCGGACGAGCGTAATGTTGCCTCACCTGATATATGCCTGTCAGCTCGCGTTAGTTCGTCTATCTGTCACTTTATAGAGTTAGGAAAAGTCTATAACATTTTATGTAGCAGTAGTTTTTAGGGTTCCATACACAAAGGTTTTCTGGAATCTGGAAAGGACAAGACCTGGATGCGACTGGCACAGGACCGAGAAGAATCGCAAAATATGGAGGAGGCTTATGCCCTGCAGTGGGTACGGGCTGAATATGATGATGATGATGACACAAAGGTTGCCAATGGGGTCATTTTCATAAGCCTACGCTGTCCATCCGTCTGTCTGTCTGTCCTGCCTATACAAGCATTTATAATATATGGTCCTTCTTAATATGCTGACACTTTTTAATGATGTTCAGACCATCAAACTGAACAACTCTATGGCACCAACATTGAAATCGAAAAAAAAAATCAACTGTCCCATACATTGGGCTCGAGTAGGTTTGCAGTTTTGTAAGGGACAGCAGATTTTTTTTCGCGATTTCGATATTGGTGCTACCATAGAGAAAGTTATTCAGTTTGATGGTCTGATCATCCCCTTAAAAAAAGTGTCAGCATATTAAGTTGGACCCTGTATATGAACCGTAATAGCTAGACGATTGAAACTTTCACAGAATATGCGTTAAATAATCATGATCATCATCATGATAAAAAAACAAAAAGTATAAAATATGGTGGACCGCCATAATCTGTGACCGCCATACAAGAAACGTAATTTTTCAAGGTTTTTTGTTTTTGCTCTATCGTAATAACAGCAATACATACTAGCCTCAAACTTGGCGTGATCATAGTGCATACTTTAAGATAAAATAACAATTAATATAAACCGGTCAAGTGAGTGTCGGGCTCACACTAAGGGTCCCGGAGAAAATATTTTTTTTTGTTCTATTGTATGGTGGTACGGAGCCCTCCGTGCGCGTGTCCAACTCGCTCTTGGCATGTTTTTTTTACTTTGATCGAAGGCAGCAGTCGAATCTTTTGATAGTTTTGTCTGTTGTTACTTTTGGTACAAGTATCGGACATTTCTTAATTAATTATGTTGATGGTTTTTACGGGGATGATCAGAACATCAAACTGAACAACTATCTCGAACGGAATAACTTCGGAATCACGAAAAAAACAGCTATCCCATACAAATTTGGGCTGAGGAGGTTTGCTTCGGTATAGGTCATTGACGTAGAATACTATGGACGCTGGGTCTAGTACAAAATTCACGAAAAAAAGTGTCCGAGACTAACCTACACAAATCTAAGTACATGTATAGTAATATAATAATTGAAAATACTGAAATTCTTTTTCATTTTGCTTGCGTAGTTTTTACCCCATCGCGGCAAGGCGTGTACCGCGCGCTCGCGTGCGCGTCGTCGACCGTTCAAACGTCCAGTAGAAGTAAGTATACTTTTTTTACCACAAAAACTGTGAAACAAATCGTGAAGCCAAAACTCAATTCCCTTTTCCCCAAAAAGGCGTCAATTATTTAAAGCAGCTGATAATCTGACACATAATTTTATCTAATCACGACGAAGAGGGACCATTTAAACTTACTCTGCCTTTCTTTCATTCCAATTTCCAACTTTTATACGTTTTTTAAATTGAAATGAAAATAACCAGCCAAGAGAAAGTCTCAGGAGAAAGTGAGACTTGGGCTGGGTATTAGTGTTTCGTACCAAAGCGGAGTTGGTTTTCCATTGTTTTAGAAATAAATTAATAGATACATAAAGCATAGCATATGCTTTCGACTATATTCCCCGAGGGGGTAGTCAGAGATATTCTGAAACTTCAAAACATCCTCTTTTCACCAGTACTACCGAAACTCTGACCAGTGTGACAGGGGGTGAGACCGTCGCCACTTATAATGGACAGTGGGTACAATAAATGCCTCGAGAAAAAAAAATGATATGATATTATGACCTCGGAACCCAATTACCTTGAGTAAATTTTTGTGAAACATTCTGAATTATATTAGTTACATTCATCATCATCATCATCATCATCTCAGCCGATGGACGTCCACTGTTGGACATAGGCCTCCCCCAAGGATCGTCATAACAACCTGTCCTGCCATCCAACGGTTTTCTGCTGCCTTCACCAGGTCGTCGGTCCAACGTGGGGGCCTACCCACGCTGCGCTTTCCGGTACGCGGCCGCCACTCGAGAACCTTTCGTACTTTCGATCCTTGGGTATGATAATGTAAATAAAAGTCAAGAGGAGAGTGTTTGGTATCAGTATGACGGACACATCCTGCGTGTTGTGCCTAGAGCTGTACCCAACACTATCACTCATACCGCATGTATCGAAATCGAATGTATTGAATAAATATGTTTGTACTTATTTGTATTTGTAATCGATTTTCTTGCCATCACTTTCTTTCTATTCACGAACGGACGAATGTTTCAGTAAAAGATTAAGTTTTTCCAATTAAGATACGGAACACTAACTAAGATCTTAGGGTTTAGGTAAAAGAAATAATGAGCCTCATTTCTAACGATTTAGGAAAGGCTTCCCTAAACTAAAGTGTGATAAAGAGTGTTAATCTTTTGTAAGTCTATCCCTTTGGGTAAAGAGGATTAAAAAAGGTTACATTTTAACGTTGTGACTTGGGAGCGTTGTACCAAGTTAGTTTTATAACATAGTATAATATATTCTACAGGCTACAGGGTGGATTTTTGAGACAAGGCTGTAAACCTTGAACGTTGAAGCTAGTTGATACATTTTGCTGTATTCACTGTTAGTTAGCTAGTTATAGCCTGTAGAATCCCACTGCAGGGCAAAGGCCTCCTCTCACGAATAAGGGTGAGAGGGAGCGGGCCATACTCCACCACGCGGGCCCAGTGCGTGTTGGTGGAGGCAAGTTAATGGTCACCTTGCTGTCAGAGAATTTTCAAGCCGCCAATAGGCCTCTGACCTGGCTTAACGAATAGTTACAATGACATCTGACGGAACTATCCGAGACTTCACTATTTTGAAAAAAAAAAATTACTGTCAGCAAGAAAATTTACACAAACATTTTTTTTCATGCCAATCGATCCTGTTTCGTTAAAGTTAAGGATGTTTCGCTGAAGCTATATCTTAAATTTGACTAGATCTATGTGACAAATTCCTAGACATTTATATATTTTTTAAATTTCACCGCAATTAGGCACATACCTAATGACACCTGTAATCAAACTGTGACTTTTTACCCGACTGCGACAGAAGGAGGGTTATGTTTTTCGAGCGTATGTATGTATGTATGTATGTATGTATGTATGTTTGTATGTCTATTTCTTTGGCACGCCCTACAGCTTAAACGGCTTGACGGATTTTACCGTATGAGGTGTCGTTAGATTTGTAAAAATCGTGAGAGTGACATAGGGTACATTATTTCAATATGGCGTCTGCGAATAAAAAAAGAGAGGGGGGAGAATCATTCTTTTTTCGTAAAAAATTACAATATGGGTATCAAATGAAAGCTGGTGAAGAGCAGATTCGAAATATATATATATTATAGTAATTTTATGATACCATTTTGACACAAGACTAAAAAGTATGAAATAAACTAAATTATTAAGAAAAACAAAAAACCCGACTGCATAAAAACTATTAAGTAACTGAAAAGATAAAAACAAGCTCCTTAAATCAGCTATAATAACATTGTTTGAACAAACTAATACAATTTAGGTAGGTATTGCAGGCGGGGGGGACAAACCAATAACCAACAAATAGGTCATTTTTCTTTGTCCCCGTTTGTGATACCTACCTAAATTGTATTAGTTTGTTCAAACAATGTTATTATAGCTGATTTAAGGAGCTTGTTTTTATCTTTTCAGTTAATAGTTTTTATGCAGTCGGGTTTTTTGTTTTTTCATTACTATTATTCACAAGTGCGAGTTATAGGTTTTCTTTTATTGGTTGAGTTGCTTTGTTCTTAAAAAAGTTCCGATACAAAAAAGATCGTGTTCAATTGTACAAAATAAACTTTTTATCTACTAAATGAAATGATTTTTTTAATTATTATTTTCTTCACGAGTGTGTTGAAAAACGTCGTATGATACACGTCGTGTGTATTGATATGATTGCCGTCCTCGGCTCTCTTAAGACCCTCGCCTGACGGCTCGAGTTGCATTGGCGCCTCAGCAGTATCACCAACATTACACACTAGCACCATAATGTACTATTACCTATAGGTACATAGAATAAGAAGATACCCTACCTACATTCTCCCTCAGGAAAAGCTTGGTGCCCTACAGTTGAACGTTTATAGGCTGATGATGATTATATGATAAAGAAGATGAATTAAACTTATTAAAGACATGGTATAATGTTACTCAAATCCCCTTCCAAGGCGCCATAGAATTATCTCAACCTTCCTCATCCAATACCACTTAATACCTACTATATCTAGCTTCTGTCATAAAAATAGAGCGTCCCACAATAACTTTACCAGTTCATTCGTTGTACGTGGTCCATTAAAATTGATTATCAGGAGTGCAATTCTCTGAGCGTCATCGTCACATCGTTGTCAAAAACATCGATGAGCTCACAAATGTACCTAACACCCTTCATGCATCTTTTTTTAATTTATAATTAATGGACCTCTTGCTTGTGCGTTAGCGACGCATTTCCGCCAGTGTCAAGTGGTTTGAGGGAGTGTCTATCCAATCTCGAGGATTGTTTTTGAATAAAAACACAACTGAGAAGGATTGCGGAGCCTCGTGGCAGGCTGAAATGCGAACCGCGCGAACACCATGCGAGAGACAAGTGTTCGGGGCAAACCCTGCAACGTGACTCCTCTTTCAGATCGTCTAAGTTTTATAATTATAATAAGTTTGGCACATGACATAACTTTAGCGAATACCGAATTGACAGCTCGTCGATGTTTCAACGACTTCAAGGTTTAGTCCAATCATTTTAGGGTTTGACCCTAACAATAATTCATCTAACGCTGAAACTTTGCAGTGTGATAAAGTAAAGTATACAGATTACGGTTGACAAATAATCTAGGTTTAGTTTTTTCCGGTCCTAGATTATTTGAAAACCGTAGTCTGTATACTTTACTTTATCACACTGCAAAATTTCAGCGATAGATTAATTATTGTTAGGGTGTCCATACAAGGAAACTCTAAAATGACTGGACTAGTTGTGACGCGATGTTTCCGCTTAGAATTCCTAACTGTCCGCAGAAGATATGATCATATGACCAACGTATGGTCAATTTGAAAGGTTTGGCGTCTAGCTCGCTTTAATTTCAATGGAATAAGGCCCCATTTCATTTAAATCGTTTTATGTACTAAAAATCGTCCTCTAATGCATCAGTGTAATGGGATACTTAAAATGGAAACACCCTAATATCTCAATACAGTTAACTGGCCGAGTAAATCAATCTCGGTCAAAATAATTGACTAATTTAGCATGAACCTTGGCCTACAAATGTTCTCAAACTGTAGAGGTGAAATAAAACTGTTTTTGTTCTCTTGACAGTGTCAATTTAATTTTTAAATTAATTTAGTTTAGTTATTTGGAAGACAGAAATTAATGAAAAATATAGCAATGATCTTCAACATCTCCGCTTTATTTGCTATGAAGTATATATTTTTTTTTAAATACAATATGAAGCCCGTGTTGAAAGGAAAGCCTAAATACAATACAATACAATACAATACAATACAATACTCAATACAATACTCTTAAATATTGGAAAAAATCTGTATTACTCGTATGTGCATGTACTTTATAAGTTGAAGACACTTTTACTTGCGACACACATCAATGTGTAGACAATATTGAGATCTAAAAGTGATATATGAAGTAAAACAATATTTGATAAGTTAATTAGATAATTGTAAAATTTGGTGCGTATTCTTATAATTATCGAATTTGATTTCCTTGGATTAAAAGGCACTAACCACCGTGATTGCTTGATCGGTTTACTCCCATAGTAATAGTTGTTCAGTTTGATGGGCATGGGCATGCGTGCCCTAACACCTGTACGCAGGAGGAGCTCATGACCGCTAGCGACGGTGCAGTATCGGTTGCCCACTTCTGGCAAGGTACTATTTAGCGACTTTGTTCAAAATTTGATGTCGACACGATAAGAAGAAGAAGTTTCATGGGTAGAGTATTTTCCTTACATCCTGTATAATTATATGAAAATTGCTGTTTTTTTTTGCGTTTCCTGATGTAGGCTCCACAGTGAAAGTTGTTCAGTTTGATGGTCTGAGTTCACCGTTTCAATCTGAGGAGGGGGGAGGGGGTATCCTTTACACCCTGTATAGTTTGTACCTACCTAAAGTATTAATGAGTATTCTTGATTCGAATTGTGGCTTTATCTAACTTCAAAATATGCTGATTCAACACAACTTAAAAATGAGTTATAATGTTATTCCTAGAAAGTTTCGAATACACAGTACCCAACTTGAGAAGCAACGTCCAAGTTTGAAAACCGCTGGCTCTTTCCGAAATAATTGGATCGATTCATCTAATCCCCACTGTTCTTGTTAATCTGTTATTTAAACAATTTCGTAGATTGACTTTGAAATAACTTTGAACGATATTGAATGACAGTTAGATAGTTAAACGTTGAAAGCGCTGTTTGACCACTCCTGACCTCGCCTTCTGATAAATTAATTTCTGTTTGATATCCAATCTATAACTTAGTAAACAATTGACTAACCACTTAATAATTTTAGATAGCCTAGTAACTAGTTAGTGGTAAACTTGACTGTGAAGCTTCAGTCACTTATAAAAAAAAAGGCCAATTCGGGACTCGGACAATTAGTGTTCTGAACTACCAGTTGTTTTATATGGGTCTCAGGTGATAACCAGTATAAACTGGCACTTACTATCATCGTCATCATATCAGCCAATAGATGTCCACTGCTGGACATGGGCCTCCCCCAAGGATCGCCACAACGACCGGTCCCGCGCTGCCCTCATCTAACGGGTTCCCGCCGCCTTCACCAGGTCGTCGGTCCACCTTGTGGGGGTTCACTGCTTGCGCTTTCCAGTACATGTTGACCCTTACTATTTAGTTTACTAAATGATTAGCTTAGTTTCAAACTAGGATCGAGAGCCCCATCTAGGCATACCTACACGCCACTCTCCTATTAAGAATATAATACTTCGAATAGAATAAAATAATTTATTGCAATCACAATGGCACAGCAACATTTAGGTATCAAGTTAAATCATGCAAAATGCAAATTAAAAAAAAAATTACATTCATAATAAAATTAAACAAACATAAATAAAAAATAAGTAGGTATAACATTCACATTATTAACATTGCAAATTCAATACGATCGAGGCCAATTAAATAAGATTTTTAAAATAGAATTAAATGCCTTACCTTAATAGACTTAACCTTAATAGAATTTAAGGTGATGCCGACCTGAAAAAAATTGGTACCTACGGAACAATAACTAGAAACACAATCAATGCTCCAAAAACGGCAGATTTCATAAGACTAGACTAGATTCCAGTACATCTATTATACCTGTCAAGAAAATAATCTAATAACAAAGATCACGTTGAAGATATACCAAGATAGATAGCAGTATCACGTTCTAAAAAACGACCTTTAGTCTTGAAATATAAGAGTGAAATAAAAAACCTACGTCAATTACGGTCAAACAATATTTCTAGGTGATACGGCTGGACTCAGCGATGGTGCCCAAGGGGCCACGATCTAGGCCACGATATATCACTACCCAAAACTCTGTAGTTTTGTATGGCCTTAGGTACCAACATAAACATCTATTCTACACATTAGCGCAGCGCTTGCTTAATTTCTGCCACTAGCGCCAGACAGCAAAGTCGTACGTCGCGCGCTGTATGAAGTAAGAACAATACTGAGTCAATCTTCATTATTTGATAAATTTTTTGAACATATCGTCTGACAGTAGGTTATTATAGCGTGAAAATTCATCGTTTTGTAAGGAAGTGCTGTACCTGTGACACACTGATGTTTTTCCACTATGTCTACAATACATTGGTCTAGTCTATGTCTACAATACATTGGTCAAGGAGTGGAATGCCCTGCCTGCGTCAGTATTTCCGAGCACTTACAACCCGAATTACTTCAAAGTAAGAGTGAATAGGCTTCTTCTGGGTAAGCTCGCTACATCTTCGACCCCATCTTTGTCCTCAGGACAGGATTGAGGTCAAGAGCAAACCCATTTTTAAATTTAAAAAAAAAAAAAAAAAAAAAAGTCTGTGTTGGCAACCACGTGTCTTTCTCCTTTACATTATTAGTCTTCCACTTCCACTCAGTACATTTGTATGCCTTTAGTCATTATAAAAATTTTTAGGGGCCACATTGCTCGTCAAAATTCCTGGATTCGTCTCTGGAGTGATACTAATATGACAGAGGATTGATTACATGGATAGACAGATAAATAAAATAAAAGTAAGGTACATCACGACAGAATTATGAGTAGTCTGTTGGTTTTATTTGTAGGAAGAAATCGTTTTATAAATAATATTAATATTTCAGTTAGTGACTTTTGGTTTGAAAGAGTTTTCTTCTAAGTCCGTTCCATGATACTTTTCAATGGTTACATGAATAAATACCCCACGTAGAGAAAAGCTGCATACAATTAGCGCTAGGTCACTAATACAAAGCGTGACAGTGATCATTCACTGATGAGTTCACCTACACCTAGCGCCTACTCGCCGCCCGTGGAAAAACTGGCTCCGCCAGTGGACAATCTATGGGCAAGCGTGTCATTTTATCATTTTGTGCACTCCTAAGAAACATTATCTCTGTTTGGCTATTTACTCATGTAATCCTGTGCATCTCAGGCAAGTATTAAAAACAATCCGGAGGCCCGATCATGCTAATTTAAAACATTGTAGTTCAATCGTTATTATTTTCAGTGATATTTCTTATTCCTCCTCCTCCTATCTTCTTTGATTAATTCTTAGAGTCATCCCCCGGGCTCGCTGGACTTCATTGTCTAGTGTTGTGAATGGTCGCCGCTGTTGATCCTGGTTTACAGGAGTTATAGCGGTGGGAATGTGTGGTGGGCCCGAAAAAAAAAGTTCAATCGCTATTCAATTTATGTTCTATTCACATTGTGCAATCCAGTTACTATTCAACGGTTACTTTTCTTATTGACTACGTGATTGACAAACATTAAGGTGTTTGCAGAGTTGTCAATTTCATACAAAACATTGTCGTAGAACACTCGTAGACGGTATTAATAAAAGTTATGTTTTATCGATATATGGAAAAATAGCTTACGTATGTATACAAGGTGTTACAAAAATACAAATAAACCTTTAAGGGGGTGGTTTAGACCATCAAACTGAACAATTTTCACTATGGGACCAATATCGAAATCGCGAAAAAAAAAGATGTTCCATACTCTACAAATCGACTAGAGAATATGTATGGGATATCAAATTTTTTTTTTTGCGATTTCGATGTTGGTCCCATAGAGAAAGTTGTTCAGTTTGACGGTATGAACAACCCTCTTAAGAGTTTGAAATATTTATTGTTACTTATGAAACACCCTGTATAGCACTCTGCCTGCAATGTCGCCATCATCGTCTGAAGCGTGTGTCGAGCACTGTTCGGTTGCACCTGTGTGATAAACACTCACAGTAAATACCTAGGAGGTAACTTGTTATAGAAGGCAGGCATGAAATAGCTTGAGCGAAGAGCCGCCTGGCTCGCGACCACCCTCCTGCCGGAGTCTGGCGCCAAGCAGCTTGCTGCGTTCCGTCGGTGTGCAGGAGTGCCAGTGCACTTCTGGGTAAGCTCGCTACATCTTCGACCCCATCTTTGTCCTGAGGACTAGATAGAGGTCAAGAGCAAACCCATCAATAATAAAAAAAAAAGCGGACTTCGAATATTTTTTACAATGTTTTGTATGAAATTGACAACTCTGCAACCACCTGATTAGCGCGATACCGAATGTGTCAAAAGTTGTCGCATGCGGTCCAATGACGATTCAGTGGAGATTTATTTAGCGCGATAGGTATACACTGTACCTACCCATTATGTTTTGTTCAGTCCAGGCTATAAAACTTCCAAAGATCTTTGCCGGCAACCAGGGGCCTAATTCTCCTATTTTACACATTACTGGTTCTGGTTCGTATTGTAATCGGTTCGTAATGACGTCACTTTTTAAAATGGAATTCTGTTGACATATTTTTATCTTGTTCCAATCTCGTTCCGTTGACATTACATACTATTTAGTGACTTTTGGTATTCTACTGTATCGTAACGTGATTGTAAACGAGGAAAGATCGTACGTAAGAACATTGTAAGTAACTTTGACGTTTGTTTTAACCAATGTTATTACGATTTCTTGCCCTTAGAGCTGTCAAAATAAAAGTTAGTCGTGAGGTACTTTTTTACAAACGGTTTACGAACGTTAAAAATTGTTGAAAAACGCGCGCCCAATTCACCTACTTATCCCTCAGAATATTGTATCTTTATCGTATCTTAGTTTTCTCGTGGTTGAGAACATTTCATAATTATCATCTTATAGATCATTGGTACATACGGCGACACATCAAGCTATACTTAACCAAAATAAGCTGGCCACGCTACGTTACACGTTACTCCTGCTACGCGCGTTCAGCTTACTTTGGTTTTGTATAGCTTGATGTGTCGCCGTGTGTACATAGCATAGCCTATACCGTATCTGCGAATTCGAACCCGTCCCATAATTTTATTACTGAAAGTTTCTGTAAAACACAACTGACGCTCCGAATATTTACGTTGTGTTTTACAGAAACTTTCAGTAATGACGCTCCGAATTTTTTATTTGTTGGTGTTTACGTTGAGTGCAATTGTTTAGTTTGTTTGATTATGTGGAGAGGATTAACAAAAGATAATAATACTGTTGAGTCATATGAATGAAAGTGTTGGTATAGGGTAGAACTTAGAATCGACCGACCATCCGACCACATGACCAGAAAAGTGCTAGATATCGATACTGAACCCCGAGGACGAGGAAGACCCCGAATTACATGGATGTCCTTAGTAAATAAGAACCTCAAAGAAGCCCAAGTCAACAACGAGACGACCCAGGACCGTGCTGCCTAGAGACGTATGACACGGAGGGCCGACCCCAAATAAAATGGGAACGGGCAAGGCCAAGAAGAATAGGTTAGAACTTAGAATGTAGAACCGACGGGCTTGTATGAAAATAATTGTATGGATGTAAATAAGGCGAAAGATGCATGTCAGGGTCGCAGTATACACCCTGGAATCGAGATCGTTCTGAAGCCGGAAGACGGTACTTCAGACCATCAAACTGAACAACTTTTGCTACGGAGCCAATAGCGATATCGCGAAAAAAAAACTGCAGTTCCATAGAAAGTGCAATTAGCTTATTGACAAAAAGGTATGAAATAGCAGGTTTTTTAAAGATTTAAAAGTTGGTTTTACAGTGGTAAAAGTACAATTTGATGGTATTAACACTCTGTTCCTACTTCAAAACGACCCCGATTTCATGGTGTATAATGACCAGTGATCGGAATGTCGGGGCATTTTTTGAGCATACAAGTTTGGATACGCCTGAATTTTCCGGAAGTATCCGGATTTAATAAATATGGATTAAAATTTCACGGTATTTATTGGGATTACCTATTTAGATGTCAAGAGACGTTTTTTTAAATCAAGAGTATTAGCAGCGCATACTAGAGGCCGCGACTTTGAAACACGCCGCCTGGTACTTTTGACATGTACCGCGCTTAGGTAAATATGTTGACCGTTATTAAACAATGATATTAAGTAACTAGATTAGTAGTTAGGGCACCAAAGCGTTGCCACTTCGAAGATGTCTGCAGGCTTCTTTGACTTCAGTTCAGGCGTTTATCTATAGTGAGCGGACATATCCGTGACGTATAAATTAAGCTACCAAAATGAGGAAATGCGCCGTAAAAGTTTGTAAATCAAAATCGTATTTACTTGCAACACTGATGGCAAAAACAATGCGTGAAAAATTTATTTAGTTTTTTAATTTTATTTTGACAAAATTTAGTAAACTTACTTGTGAAAAGTAACACCACTTCCTTTATTATTCTTTTCCGACTGTGATTTACAAATTTTTACGGCGCATTTCCCCATTTTGGTAGCTTAATTTATACGTCAGGGATATGTCCGCTCACTATAGATAAACGCCTGAACTGAAGTCAAAGAAGCCTGCAGACATCTTCGAAGTGGCAACGCTTTGGTGCCCTAACTACTAATCTAGTTACTTAATATCATTGTTTAATAACGGTCAACATATTTACCTAAGCGCGGTACATGTCAAAAGTACCAGGCGGCGTGTTTCAAAGGCGCGGCCTCTAGTATGCGCTGCTAATACTCTTGATTAAAAAAAACTTCTCTTGACATCTAAATAGGTAATCCCAGTAAATCCCGTGAAATTTTTATCCATATTTATTAAATCCGGATATTTCCGGGTTTCAAGGCGTATCCATACTTGTATGCTCAAAAAATGCCCCGACATTCCGATCACTGATAATGACGCATCCTAGTCTTTGTCTACCCCAGCAGGAAAGAGGCGTGATTCTATAGATAGATTAATATACTTTATTATCGTTATCGACATTATCATGCAAGTTGAATCAAAGAGGTTTTAAAACAAAAAAGATAAATCCTTCCAAATAACATCTTTTTCGCAAGAAGCTTTATGCTTTACTCTGGAAAAAAAAGTGCCTATAGATAAAAGTGAAGTGCGTCAATGTCAATTAGTAAAATATTGATTTTTATGTTTACACCTCAGACAAAGAAAAATTTCTAAATAAGCTCGACGATTTGAAATTTTGATAAGAAAAGGCAGCAAGGCATTTGAACCAATTTACAGACAAGTTTACATTCCATTCTCTATTACAGAAAATGTACAGAACTTACAGTAAAATAAAAATAAAATCGAATACCTATTATAAAAATATATTCAATAACAATACACGGACTTGAAAGAAGAAATATAATATTCTAACAAAGATGTAATAAGGAGCAAGAATATTCAACAGAGATTGAACCAAGAGTCTTAGATACGAGTATGATATTAATAAGAAGTCATGATTAGTTTGGTGATTGATCTTATTATTCAAGAAGTGGTTTGTGTCAGTATCCAGAGTTGATCCAGAGTTCCATCGTGTCGCCAGCGATTAAACTATCTTAGTATACTTAATTGGTACTTGAACTATTCGTCATCATCAAATCATTTCGATGGGGTTAAAAATCTTCAAGTGTATTATAATATAACGCCGCCGCCGCCCTTAGTGTCGATTTCGAACGAAGACAAATGCTGTAATTAAAAAAATACTAAATAAAACATAAATTAAATAAGTTGGATTGTTT
Organism: Agonopterix heracliana; assembly: GCA_963693445.1. Taxonomy (NCBI): domain Eukaryota; kingdom Metazoa; phylum Arthropoda; class Insecta; order Lepidoptera; family Depressariidae; genus Agonopterix; species Agonopterix heracliana. Next base: position 9,547,401 of record OY856332.1, read on the forward strand.
TATTTACTAACTCCAATTTCCAAGATACATATTATATTTTACAATAGTAAACACTTGTCACTGTTTTCCAATTGTTTTCATAAATTTACTTAACTATTTGTTTCAATTATACAAAAATATAGGTGCTGCATAATGAACTGTGTAGGTTAATCACTTCTACTATGTGTTATTGGAGAGGTGAAGAGGTGATTCACAGTGTAAAAAGATCACCGAAGTTGGATAGGTAGGTCTTTTGGATGGGTGACCGTTTTAGTGTTATTTAATTTATGAAGCCTCCGTCCGTAGTCTAGCTAGAAGGTTATTACTCGCATATTAAGCACACAACTCCCCATGTTCCGGATAGTTGAAAATACACGACAGTAGGTATCTATTGAAGATAGAATTAGCAACGAGGTGGTCCTGCAGAGGGTGAATAAGAGATTAGAAATCCTAAAAACTATAAAACCTTGGAAATGACAGCACTTCGGTCACATTATGAGAAGTGATATTTAAATATAAACTTCTCCAGATTATTTTGCAGGGGAACATTTTGGGAAGAAGAATGCCTGGTAGAAGAAGGACGTCCTGGCTTAAAAACCTATGTGAATGGTTCGATATGAACACCACCTCACTGTTCAGGGCTGCAGTCTCCAGGGTCTCAATAGTCCTAATGATAGCCAACCTCCGATAGGAGATGGCACCATAAGAAGAAGAATATAAACCTACCTATCTGTTCGTTAAGTTAGATCATAGGTCAACGAAGACGGTGGCAGAAGATAACTAGATATGTACTAGCTAGACAGTATACCTCTGACTTGCCTCCATGCATCCGCTTTGGGCAGGAGAGTAGAGAGGTAGAGAGTAGCATATTCCTTGGCTAGAGGTCTACTTTCATAAATGTAGATGAGAGGAGGCTTCTGGCAGAAGAATACGTACCTAATACTTCATCTAAAAAGTCATGGTACCTGAAAATGTATTGTTTTCCTCATGTTTTCCTTTGCATGATATGAAATAATTTTATCTGACGCTTTGGTTTTGAATGAATTTTGACACGAATTTGACAGAGTAGGCATGCCAAATAAAACAGCAGAGGTAAGCAACCTTTCAACTTCGTGATAATATTTTGGAAACAGGAATTGAAATCTGAATTTTGTTATTTTGTAAAATGTTAACGGTTATTTAGTGTGTGCATTTTAAGTACTTTAACTTTTTATTTAAAAAACAATTGCCCAATGAACAACAAACTGTTTCGTATTTTGCGTTGTCTCTTTTTCTACAGGATTAATCTGATTTTAACTATGTATGTTTAAGTGTCTATGTACGGAAACCTCAACGCGCGAGTCCGGCTCCCACATAGCCGGATTTTGAATGTCTGGTATTAGAGTTGAAAGATGGATAATTATGTAGGTATATTAGTATTTTTTTAGGAAAATATTTGATTTAGGTACTATGATGAAGCTAGAAGGTATATTTGATATACCTTCTAGCTTAAAATAAAAAAATCCAACTAAGTAATAACAAAAATAATTATAAGCACTGACAAAAAACTGTCAGTACCTAACGGAACTGTGTTATAAAAATACAAATAAACCTTTAAGGGGGTGGTGTAGACCATCAAACTGAACAACTTTCACTATGGGACCAATATCGAAATCGCGAAAAAAAAAAATTATGTTCTATACTCTACAAATCGACTAGAGCTAAAATATGTATAGGATATGAAATTATTTTTTTCGCGATTTCGATGTTGGTCCCATAGAGAAAGTTGTTCAGTTTGACGGTCTTAACAACCCCCTTAAGAGTTTCAAAAATTTATTCTTACTTATGAAACATCCTGTATAATTTATTATATAATATTATCAACTCAAATTAAAATAATTATTCAGAATTGTTACGTTCGTAACCGTATTATACACGGTGTGCGGAAAAGTACGAGTATCATTAACCTTTAAGCCACATACTCTACCCATCAAACTGAAAAACTTTAACTATGCGAGCAAATCTGTCAGAACGAAAAAAAATCAGCTGCCTCATACTAAACTGCAATACCTACTCGACACAAACGAATGGGACACCAAATTATTTTTTTATTTCAAAGGTTTGCTCCCATTGTAAAAGTTGTTCAGATTGATGGGTAGAGTAAGTATGTGGTTTGAAGGTTAATGATACTTTTCCTACCACCCTGTAAAGAATATTCAACATTTTTATCATTTTCAAAGTCCCTTCCACCCTAAGATGTTTTTACTTCCACTTCGTTGTGTTATATTTGAACGGTTGAATTTGAACTGTTAGCTTTCGACTATATTAACACATTTGTAACATTATGATGTGCAATCACGGACTTGAAAGAAATACTTTTAAGTCTGTGTGTGCAATAAATAAATTGAAATTGAAATATTTGTTTTAAACAGAAAAATTTCCGGAAAACATATTTTATTCGCACAGCAACCAATCGAAAAAAATTTATGTGCAATAATTTCAATACAACAAAAATATGCTTACCTATCTATTATTTTTACAATCCTACAAGAAATAGGTAACTAACAATTAATTAAAAATGTTTCTACCCCTGCTTCGGTATTGAATCGTGATCGGATGGGGTTTGTACGTAAAACAACGCTACACACAATGTTCATCCGTTTCCTCTACGATCACGTTATAAAAAAAAGAACATCTTTTTTTTACCCGAAAACTGTCAAATTAGTGTCAAAATAACGGAACTGTTTCGTATTGTAACACAAAAATCGTTAGCAGAATTAGGCCCCAGAACTGCAAGAAAGTTATTATAGTAGTGTGAAATTGTGTGTCACGAACGATAGACGTCAAAGTGGCTCATTTCCCGCGGCGGGAACCGAGCACGAGTCCCGCTTCCTCTCGAAGGTCGCTGAGTGAATTCCGCTCATAGATTAACAAATTATACACAGAAGCGACATAAAACATTTTAGTAATTTTTGCCTAAGACTATTTGTGGTAGTAGTGGTAGCTAATGTAGAAGAAATACCTACACCATGGAATTAGGGTCGTTTTGAAGCTGGAACAGGGTGCTTCAGACCATCAAACTGACCCTGATTCCACGGTGTGTAACATGGCGGAAGTTTTACCGTAACAAATTTTTAATGTTTTAAAGTTGTTCTAAATAAAGAATTGAGTTTTATCTTGCAAAAGAATGAATAAAATTATGTGGAGAAACCAAAATTATTGATTTGAATTATTTTCAGCAAGTTCAATTTTATATTCACATTTAATTTCACATTGTCATTAAGAAGTTGAATAGAAAAACTGCCATTAATGTTGTGATAGTCACAAACGGCCACTATAAATTATGTTGCTGTAGATGCTCTTCGAGGAACGAGACGTGCTTATGTTATTTTGCTTGCGTAAGAAGAGTAAAGCAGCATATTAATAAAAACAAATGTAATTGAAAAATATTAATGTAATTATTATAACGATGATTGATTTATTTGTGGTTGGGCTATTGTCACACGGTCGTTATGTAACACTGCCACCATCGCTGGTCTATTATGTTCGCCCCAAGCTCACCCATATTTACGCATACCTCCGAACTTATGGTATTTTCATTCTCGGGAATGCAGGTTTCCTCACGATGTTTTCGTTCAAAGCCGAGCTAGTTAATGATAAATACAACCGTAGATAAATTCCGAAGAACTTAGTGGTACAGGCCAGGAATCAAACTGCGGCCTCATTATTGAGGCGCTACCTCTCTTCCGTATGGACTGTCATTGCTACTACAAACGATAAGATATTCAACTAGCGCTTTCTCTACTAGTCTCAAATAGATTAGCAGGTTGCTTATTACAAACCGGATTAGGTATAAATGTTCCGTCAATCAGAAGACGCTTCTGCAAAATATTAATTATACTCTCTGTCTTGTCCCCATTTATATGGATGAAATATTTTCTTGGCACCGCCTTAGTTATAGTTTGATTCACGCTCAGTTAGTGCTATAACTGTTTAAATTTAGTTATAAATTCACTTACTTTACACAACATCATCGTGATTTATGCTATGGAACTAAACAAACAGTACCTACCACGTTCTGCAAATAAAGCATAATAGGATTTATGTGTACCGAAAAGGTATCGAATAACCTCGTGTAGTGGGTGTATAGCCATAATATACACACACATAATCTTAAGTTAGAGATATAAGTACTCTAAGGAGCATTGCACGTCCAAACATCAAACGTATCTTTTATTGGCTTAATTGGCAACACTGGTTGTCACCGACACGAAGGAAAATTGCTTTGTGGGTCTGCTATTGGGCGGTCACGTTCGCGTCGGTTGCCCCATCCCCGGCCTACAGTGGAACTCCAGTGGTGGCTCAGGATATTGTTATTTTATAAGAACAACCCTTGAAGTCACCAAAATATCAATATAACCCATAGACAAATTACTCTAGCGATAGACACGTTCGTTCAAACAAACAACATGTCACACAAAACAACACAAAATGACACATTGCGGTTTGTCATTGCCATAGTGACGAAGTGAACTCGGGAACATCAATCAGGTGCGTACACCTCATTCAAGTGGAACATGTTGCTTCTATGCAAGGGCAAGTCTATCGCTAGAGTAATTTGTCTATGATATAACCGTACAACGTCAAGCACTTTTGCTATAAAAACTCGACATTGGCAAAATCATCATAAACCAAAGATGGCAGCCATATTTTTTAAAATAGAATAAAATAGTAAAAAAATTGTAGCATGCATGCATAGCATATGCTCACGACTATATTCCCCGAGGGGGTAGTCAGAGATATTCTGAAACCTCAGAACATCCATCCATCCATCCAAAAAAATTGTATACCGTTTAAATTATCTGATTCCACACAAATTTGAAAGGATCATCCACGGGTCAAATAAATTAGTGTTGCTGATAAATAAATTTGATGATAGGAGTGCTCAGTGAACGGAAAACAGCGAATTAAAGCCTGACCAGAAATATAAAAAACCTAGTTTGGGGGCGCTGCAATCGACTGTCACCTTTAATGTTAGTGTTCCAAGTACAAAAATTAGTTCCAATGATTTTCCGCAACATGGCGAGGTTTTTTATATAGGTATATCTGGTCGGGCTTTAACTGTAATTTTGTTACCTGTCAAACTTCACAACTCATAGACAATAGAGGCCAAACTCACTACCAAACTGTGGAAGATTAAGTTTGTTTGATTCCCGCGATACAGGCGTTGCCTGGTGCAGTGATCCATGTAATACTATGCAATGTATCTTTGGCTGGCAAATAAATATTACTATTATTTCTTCTTCTTCTTCTTCTTATCGAGTGGGCTGCAAAGCCCTGGTGTCAGAGTTTATTCAAACCGCCTTACGGCCTCTGACGTGGTTTTTATGTAACGGCTACTACCACCAGTGATAGTAGCCGGGACCAACAGCTTAACGTGCCATCCGAAGCACGGAATCATCTTTCTTTTCAAAAGACAATCAGGTGACTCAGCCTGCAATGTCCTAACCAACTGGGGAAAAACGCACAAAGTGATATTTCACTAGGTGCCCCCCGTGGGGATCGAACCCACGACCTCCGTGTCAAGAGCCCATTGCTCTAACTATTAGACCACGGAGGCAGTTTAGTATTACTACTATTTATCGAGACCCCGCACTCGTAACACCCAGGCTTTTTCGACCAAACATTAACTTACTGCCCGTATGTTTTTGTATAGGTTCACATGGTAACTTTCATGTCTTATTAATTATTATCGTCATCGGGGGCCACCACAGATCACCCCCAATAGATACCGCATACAGGGCCGCCGACGCGCATCACACATCTATGATTTGGCACTTATATAAGCAACGGGATAGAGCGAGATCGGAATAGTGCGACCTTGAAATGGCATTCTTTAATGCCCCGCCAAAAATGGTGCCTTCGGGCCTGTACGAAATTTTCATCACCGCCACAGAGGGGTGCCGGCGGTACCAAGGTGCGCGATCGGGTGGAAGCAGCCAGACTGCGCGGGGCATTAAAGAGTGAGAAATTGGAGGGATAAACAATAATGCGGTAAAATGGATAAAACATCTTTATTTTCCACTGGACCTCCAAAACATGGTACTGGCCCAAAAGGTTAGATTTTCGAAAATGGTGTCGTATATCATAATTATTAAGCGCAGCGTGGGTAGGCCCCGGTGGACCGACGACTTGGTGAAGGCGGCGGGAACCAGTTGGATGAGGGCAGCGCAGGACCGGTCATTATGGCGATCTTTGGTGGAGGCCTATGTCCAGCAGTGGACGTCCATCGGCTGAGATGATGATGATGATGATAATACAGTGAAACCCTGCTCTCGAAAAAATACTCTACATATATCTTAATTTAATTTACTTACTAAATTATTACTTGTCTTATTCACATGGTTCACATACGGGTCATCGAACTGCCGCTGGTCGATTAAGGCGAGATTGAATGAGCTACTGAATTCTTTAACGGCGATCGAATGAATCATAGATCTCTTAGCGCTTGGTCGAACACATCACTCTAGCTCCATTAGTTAGAAATAGATATACAATTCTAATTAAAGATTAAAAAATTAAGTCTCTTCTAAACCGGGGAATCGCGTTTTCCACGTCCCTTACGACGCAATAGATTGAAAATGGTGTGGGTTCGGTGGCGAAATTCCCCGATATGGAAGAGTGCGGGTTCAAGTCCCACCCGAGACGTAATTTTTCAATCTTTAATTTGATTCTAAATAGCACAACATACCTAGCTGTAACATGTTTATAATCAACTAGTGTTTTCCCGCGACTTCGTCTGCACAAATTATATACCAGATTTTAAGTCAGATCAAAAGCTATCAAACAAAAAAAGTTTCATCAAAATTGGTTCAGTAGTTTTTGCGTGATGTGCGAACAAACAAACAAACTAACAATTTTGTCAATAGATGGCGCTGCACGTCATTTAAATCGCGCTATCGAGTGTCATTAGATTTTATATGAAGTAAACCGCAACTTTTTTGTTCCTCACGATTTTACGGTTTTATAATAGTTAAGATAAAGATAATATTTGAGATACAATTCTGTCATACAGACATGTAAGTTATAAGTTATAGCCTGTAGAATCCCACTGCAGGGCAAAGGCCTCCTCTCACGAATAATGGTGAGAGGGAGTGGGCCATACTCCACAACTCGGGCCCAGTGCGGATTGGTGGAAGCAAGTTAGTGGTCAACTTGCTGTCAGAGAATTTTCAAGCCGCCGCCTTAATAGGCCCCTGACCTGGCTTAACGAACAGTTATAACTCTATTTGACGGAACTATCCGAGACCAACTGCTTAACGTGCCTTCCGAAGCACGGGAACGATCAAGATGAGATACCACTAAACGGTCACCCATCCAAAGACTGACCGGACCTGACGTTGCTTAACTTCGGTGATCGTTTCCAATACCGAAGCTCCACTACTACATACGGGCATAATTAAATTAAATAATTAATACAGCTGTACAGTTTTGAAGCCACGTCTCGAGGGCAACAGCCAGTATACTATAAATCGATAAGTTCATAAAGTTAGTTTGTATGAATACCAATAGCAGACATAAGGGGACAAAACTAATCAGCAGTTAGCAAGTTGTGAGAACTTGTCTGAATTGTTGGACCGAGAACGTTGTTGATGAGTATACGTTCCCAATACGGGCTTGAAGTGACGTGGTGTAACTGAGATATAAACCTTTTTGTTTTTCAGTTGATTTTTTATTTCCTAGAGGTCTGAAAGAGGAAGTAGTGATGACAATATGAAAAATTTGGTTGTGGTGGTTTGGTCATGTGAAAATTATTTATGAAGGATTGTATTTTCGTCAGTTCGAATCCCAGACCAGGTAAGCTTGTTTTAAAATGTCTCACAGATATTCTATTATCGGAAATAAGATGTTTCCTTTGAGGATTTTTTATTGTCAAAATATTAAGATACTATCCCTCAGCTCAGTTTTTTACTTTCAGTGTGGATCGGAGTTGTTCAGCTTGCTGTCCAATTTCAAGCCGCCTTAATAGGCCTCTGACCTGTCGAAGAGTTACATTGCCATCTGACGGATCTAACCGGGACCAACTCCTGAAAGTGTCTTCCGATACACAGAGACGCTCGAAATGAAATACCACTAAACGGTTACCCAGTCGAAGACTTACCGAACCTGATGTTGCTGCACATCGTTGATCGTTTCCAATAACGAAGTTATACTACGTCAACGAGAGCCTGCGAGCGTTTTCAATCATTTAATTACAAAACTAGTAAAACGAAAAATCTGTAGATGGAAATATAAAAAATTGAGAAAAACCTATCACATTTACAGTAACAAGTGCTGTTTGTTTATGGTTTGCAACATATGATAAGGCTTGATATTGGTTGTGTTTCCATTGGTTCAATTATTCACTACCAATAAATACCTCCAAAATTGTTAGTTTGTTGTACATAAATAAGCATTCACTGTTCAATAAGACGATGACTTCAAAGTATTAAAACGTCTTTCATATTAAACAAAAATATTAAAACCGTCGTAATCTTTTTAATGAATCAACAAATTGCTCCGTAAAATTAGGAAATCGATAAAACACGGAACACTTTCGATGTGATAGCTAATTAACGCCATGCTTCAGTCTTTGAACAATTTTATTTTCACAGAAAACACCTTATTAAAATTATGAAAATTGCTAATTTAGAGTTACAACATTTCTGTTACTGACAGATGACTATGAATTATATTAGTTGTTTTAGTTGTTATCCGTAAACACAAAATGTTTGTATTACGCATGGGCTGATATTTACATAAAGTTAACTGAAATTATTCCTTAGCTGCTATTATTATAGGACGAAAACTTTGTAAATATACGAATAAATTCAGTTTTTTTAAGAAAGCATTATTAATTATACTTGTAAATAAAGGAAGAAAAGTAGTAATTATAATACCTAAACTGCTTCTAAACTTTTCGCTTTGTTTTATTAGTTTATCGGTGTGCAAAAAAATATAAATTGTAAAACATTGTACCTACACCACGGACCTGAAAAAAAGACGGACGTAATCTCGTCTAATCACGAGTGAAGCCCCCTTTTCTTTTGTGTGCGTGCTTGTCACGCGGTACATAAGGTGACGGGTTGTAGGACCTGCGCCTAGAGCTAGTGCATCTGTGTGAGTGTAGGTCCCTTGTAGAACAAACGAAAATGTTGGACCTTGCTGGCTTCACATCTTTTTAGTGTCACATTACGTCCGTCTTTTTTTCAGGTCCGTGACCTACACGTAGAATTTTCGAGATAATATAAAATTGTATACATACCTATAAATGCGTAAGATTTCTTGATCTGTACGTTGGCAGAGGCGAAATGCTATCGCAAGGCCCCGTATAAATTGTCTAAGGCTCGAGAGCAACCTTGAGTTAGACGTTTTTCTCCTCTCTTTGAGTTGAGGACATTTTTGACGTGATCACGTCTCTCATAAATTGATGAACACCGACTGCACGCACGGAAAAGTGTCACGTTCCGCGTGACTTCAGAGCTAGCAGTTCTCATTAATGATATGACGTTATCACGTGTAAAACTATCGTCCGTAAACCAACTTTACAGAAACCAATTTTTTTGACATACAATTTGACTGAGGTCGACTCGATTGGCGGAAATTTCGAGGAAAAACCTAAGAATACGGATATAATTCAACATCCAATCACAACTGCAAACAATCTAAGCCGAAATCAACTAAATTATTAACAATTCTATGATACTATTTATTAATGGGATTATGGCATCCGCTTGTCGACATCTCGATACCCTAGATTGAATCGATTCATCAATCAATGTTGTTCAAACAGGATACTGTGCTTGGGGTTAATGCGAGTGATGTGGATGACAGGTGAGACACATTGCTGTGTAGTTTGAACAGCAAATTATAGTACTTTATGATACAATACAAATAAGCGAAGTTGGTCATTACAGCCGAGGTGGGATTGTAGCACGAGACGTAGACGAGTGCTGTAATACTAGCCGAGTCCGTAATGACCAACGCTCACGCTTTTTATACGACGTTTTTCAACACACTTGCGAGGAAATAGTAATAATATTTCTTAAAACACAACTATTTTAAATATATATTTGTGGAAAATGGCGCTAGGCTTCTATTTTTTTTGACATAGCTATGCGCGCGCAGGTCGAGGAAGAGGCACTAGTGTTCTATAAGCTGCATTATGTACCTAAAAGCGGTGCAATAAGAGCCACTTTACGAGCAAGTGTGTTGGAAAATATTTGTTTACGTAAGTTGCTAAGGCCATCTACTTCGCATCTTTCAGCCTGTATACGTCCCACTGAAAGGTACAGGCCTACCCTCGGGAAGGGTGTATGGGCGTTAGTCCACCATGCGTGCACAATGCGGATTAGTAGATCACAAATACACATTAGAATTTCTTCTTCAGCGTATGCAGGTTTCCTCACGATATTTTCCATCACCATTTGAAAGCAGTCGTCAAATTAGTTTAAAAACTTTTTGGTGTCCACCACCACCATGTCACCCGTGCGGATTCGAATCCGGATCTTAAGAGTTTCCATTGCTGTCCGCATAGTACTGTAGCCGGTGGACTTTTTAATTACCAAAAAGATTACCGATTGCCGTTTAGAAATTATTGCAAGGTACTAAGTGACTAATATAAAAACCCAAGTCTTACAGATCACAACCCGCCGTAGAAAAAAAAAATGTCTGAAATTTGAAAATTTCGAGGTTACCGTTTTTTTTTCTATACTGTTATGTTTTAAGATAGAAAGTTGTTCAGTTTGATGGGTAGACTCTTAGTTGAAAAGGATGCTAATGATATCAATTTCACCGTGTATATATTTATTTCATACCGTAGTCCATAGAAAAGATTAGTAACAATTTGGATTCAAAACTATGTTAGTAAAATGAAATTCAATCAAATCACAACATCATTTTACTTTACACAATATACTAAGAAATAAAATGTAGACTAGGGCTCGTATATGAATCCTGGTCCAGTATCTCAGCATTGAACCATCAGCTCTTTCCGACAAAGCCTCCAAGAGATCATTGGCGCTGCCAATCGCGCTTCAGGGAGGCCACCCTACTGCATACGATGGCATAGTATCCATCCACATAAAGACTCCAAAAGCAATTATCGTCAAACACACTTTACGTCAGTGTGTCAGCTGCTTTACAATTTCAAACTAACGCAAAATTATGCGCAAATTGAAGTCGGATCTAACGTAGACACAAATCATGATGTCGACCTAAGACCTTGCTAACTAAATGCTACTAGGATCTCATTAATTAAGTTCATCGTCACAGTCTGCCTATACAGGGTCCTTCTTAAATGCTGACACTTTCTTAAGGGGCCATAGGTCCCGACTAATATTTTCTATGAGAAACGCGATTGCCCAGCGCTCCGAAAAGTGTGTGCGTGAGCCGTATTTTCGATTAAAAAGAACTAACCAAAGCACTTTTTGTAGATTTTTTTTATGATTTCACTAGTTAAACTAATAGTGAATATGTGAGTATAAATGCAAAAAATCTGAAACTATTTTAAACATGTTTAAAATGCATGAAAATACGATATCTTTGTGACGATTTTCTATGGAGTGAAGTAATTCCAATCGTGTATTCAGTTTATGATTTCACTAGATAAACTGTCCAAAAATACTGAGTTACTCGTACCGGTGTGAAGATAGCAGCCAAAACTTAGCAGCCAATATTACCCGACCAAATTGAGATGGTATTTTTTTAAGTGCGCTTATCTATTCTAAATCGCACCAAGCCACTATCACACCTATACCCCTGTATTGTTTAGTCCTCATACTACCCGTTTGTACAATTGACATCATCGAATTCGATTTTATAACCACCTTTTTCATCGACCAAAGTTAGCGGTGAAATTATCCGGAGTCACCGCCGTTTAGTTTAGTTTTTTTACTACTAGGTCTGATTTAGCCACAATGAGACCTATACTAGTTTATTCTCTAGTCTTTAGACTACCTAAAGAAATTGTCGCTATCTTCGAATTCGATTTTATAACTATCTTTTTTAGCGACACAAAAGTTGCCGGCCATTTTTTTCGTAGTCACCCTCGTTGAATTCATTTTTCTGGAACTAGATCTGATCTAGCCAAGATCAGACCTATACTAGTCTGTTGTTTAACCTTTCTTCTATCTGTGTGTATAACTGTCATATTCAAATTCGATTTCGCAACTACTTTTTTTAGCGATCAAATGTCAGCGGCCGGTCTGTTTGAAGTCACCCTCGTTTAATTAGTTTTTCTACTACTAGATCTCACCTAGTCACTATCACACCTATACCACTTTATTATTCAGTCTTTATACTGCCTACACGTACAATCAAAATCTCTGAAATCGATTTTGTAACCACGTTATATTCATTCAAAATATTGAGGGACCTCCAAAAATTGCTGTAAAGAAACGACCAAAATCGCCGTCTTTGAGACATAGTACTATGTTTCATTGATGTCCGGTATTCTACGGTATATAAAGAATATAACAAAACACCTAAGAAATGTTTAAAGTGATGGTTAAGAGCATCAAACCGAACAACTTTCACTATGGAGCCAACTTTGAAATCGCGGATAGAAAGACAGCTATTTAAAAATGAACTGTTTTATAACTAACGCTTTAACACAATCAGTGTTGGAAAAATCCTGCAAATTAAATATTAAAATTTAAGTTTCTCCGTTAGATCGATAGATGGCGCTGAACTAAAATAAATCGCGCTATTGTTTGCTTTTGAAAATTTCATAAGTTGCATAAGCTAAGCTAGATCAAGCTTTTCTAGAAATGACTACGGTACGCTACCCCAAGAGCGTGTCAGACTCGCCCATGAGTCCGTGATTTATTACCCCAAAAGTGTGTCGGACTCGCCCATGAATGAATCCGACACGCTCTTGGCCGGTTGTTTATTTGTTTTGACGTTGTCTCCAAAGTGAAAGTGGTTCACTTGGGTTTGATGATCTCAACCACCCCTTTAAATTTATAACTTGGGTGTTTTATTACACTTGCATGCGATATCCTATAAAATAAATAGTTCATAGTTGTTTTCAATATGTAGGTAGGTATGTAGCAAAAAATACGACTTTAATAGTAAAAAATTGATTTTTGTTTGTTTTGTATTTGCTAGTTACTTAGGTAATTTGCTCATGAGTACGTTATACTAAACTGTAGTCTATGTATCTACCTACTAGGTACGAAACTATGTAAAATTTCAGCATCAAATCATTAATTTTAAGTTTCGGCTGCTAACTTCACAAAAAGTTTTTATCGGTACAAAGTTAGCAGCCGTTCGGTAGATGGCGTTGACGACAAGTACTACTGGATCGAATCTAGCCACCTGCAGACCTATACTAGTTTATTGCTTAGTATTTATGGTACCTGTGTGTATCGTCGTTATCATCAAATTCGATTTCATACGTTTGTTTCGACAAAAAGTTCGCAGCCAAATTAGTTCTATGCGATTAGGCAGGTGGCGTTGACGCCATCGAACGTGTTTATTTAAAGAATTACACTACTAGATCGAATCTAGCCAACATCAGACCTATACTAGTTTATTGTTTAGTATTTATGCTATCTGTGAGTATAGTCGTCATAGTCAAATTCGATTTCCTAACTACATTGGTAATCGATTAAAAGTTAGCAGCCAATTTAGTTCTATAAGATTGGGCAGATGGCGTTGACGTCATCGAACGTGTTTATGTAAAGAATTACCTTCTACTTAGATCGAATCTAGCCACCATCAGATCTATACTAACTAGTTTATAAGCACATTCAATGAAAATTATAACAGTGTCGGAAAAATCCTGCAAATTAAATATTAAAATTGTATGTTCTCCGTTAGATCGATAGATGGCGCTGAACGAAAATAAATCGCGCTAATGATTGCTTTTGAAAATTTCTTAAGTTACCTAAGCTAATTTTGATTACCTTTTCGAGAAATGACTACGGAACGCTACCCCAAAAGCACAGAGGATTGTACAGAGTAACAGCTTCATAGGAGCTTCGATTACATTAGCCTATTCTTGTAGGGCTGTCTAAAAGGAAATAAATTTGATTAAAGTATGAAGGATAATGTTTTACAATATGTAGTAGGTATATTGTTTTTCTTTTTTGTTGTTGTTGTTTGTTGTGTTATTTATTATTTAGTTAAATAAAATGAGTTTAAATTAAAAAACCGTTGCCGCCCGATCCGTCGCTTTACGCGGGTGACTCAAAAATTGTATGTACTTACCTGTCACGATCTTTGGGGAAGTTATATGATGAAGGAGATGTTTGTGTTCCTCCTCGTATTATTAAAGCACACAGTGCAATAATTAACCATTTCGTTTAATATTATTAAACTACTTTTAAACGTGCTCGAGTAAAATGAACGATAGGTATCTCACACATTAAATTCACATGACGTTCTACAATGACAGTGACGATCAAACAGAAAATAATCCATAGACATCTTGATATTAACAGAGGTCAGTGGCTCCAATCTCTTTCCGAAAGGAAGAATGGACAATATCTCACACATTAAATTCACACCCTCGTTACGCCGTAACCACCCGAAGCACAGCCAAAGTGTCCCCTCGGCCTCGTTCGTGAGCCCCGTAGGTGAACGCGCACACAATCATACTGCGCATGTAGTGATGTGCCGCTTTTGCGAGCTTGTTTGAAGCTGTAACTCTGTACAATATAATCCTCTGTGCCAAAAGTGTGTCGGACTCGCCTATGAATGAATGAATCCGACACGCTCTTGGCCGGTTGTTTATTTGTTATTTTGACGTAGTCTCCAAAGTGAAAGTTGTTATCTCAACCACCCCTTTTAAATACTTCGATCAAAATAAAATTAATGGATAGGCCTTAAGCGAACATTTCAAACCAGAAAAATGAGGCAAAACAAATGAAAGGTTTACTTGTCACTTGTATGCAAGTGCCCCAGATTTGACAGATAATGGCGCTAGTTTGTATGGACCAAGTGCACCAGTAGTGTGCTTCAACTTACCGCACTTCAGGCCTATCCATTCATTTTATTTTGATCTAAGTTTAAATATAACGAGGGGGTTTTATTACAACCTGTATACTGTATATACGATCCTATAAAATAAGTAGTTGTTTTCAATATGTATTGTAGCGAAAAATACGACTTTAATAGGTAAAAATGGAATTTGTGTCTTATTTTATATTTGCTACGTAGGTAAATTCCGCATGAGCACATTATACCAAACTGTAGTCTATGTATCTACCTACTAGGTAACAAACTATGTTAAATTTCAGCATCAAATCATTAATTTTAAGTTTCGGCTGCTAACTTCACAAAAAGTTTTTATCGGTACAAAGTTAGCAGCCGTTCGGTAGATGGCGTTGACGACAAGTATTACTGGATCGAATCTAGCCACCTGCAGACCTATACTAGTTCATAGCTTAGTATTTATGTTACCTGTGTGTATCGTCGTTATCATCAAATTCGATTTAATACGTTTGTTTCGACAATAAGTTTGCATCCGATTTAGTTCTATACAACTCGGCAGATGGCGTTGACGGTTTATTTCAAGAATTACCTACTAGATCGAATCTAGCCAACATCAGACCTATATACTAGTTTATTGTTAACTATTTATGCTACCTGTGAGTATAGTCGTCATAGTCAAATTCGATTTCCTAACTACATTGGTAATCGATTAAAAGTTGGCAGCCAATTTATATTTATAGAATTCGATAGATGGCGTTGACGTCATCGAATCAGTTTCTCTAGTACTACTAAATCGAATCTAGGCACCTGTGTATAATATAATATACTATATTATAGTCGTTATCCTCCAATTCGATTTTACAGCTAAGTAACTACCTTTGTTATTGTAATATTTTCTCTAAAGCAGGCAATACACTCTCCCGAGAACTTGTTTCACTAAAGCAGGCAATACACTCTCGCGAGAACTTCTCGGCGAGAATTATTGGCAAGAACTTCGAAGGAAAATTACTTCGGTTCACGACGCGACGAAAACAATGAAGGGCATCCACTCTCGTTCTCGGCCTATCACGTTGAGCATGTAGTGCCTGCTTAGGACCCATTTCTATCCACCATCACACCAGTTTACCTATTGTTTCAGTTCTTTTTGAAAGTCATAAGTCCTTACTACCTGTGTAGATAATCATTAATCTTAAGTTCGACTTTATAACTACCTTTTTAAAAATATACTTACATCCATGACTCTGGTATAAATATTCGTCATACAAATATTTGGTGTCCGTATAGCTAGCGTACACATGAAAGGGATCAGGCTGGGATAAGTCTCAAAAAATAGTGCCTAAATAGTGCCTAATTAGTACCTAGGTCAAATAAATAGTTCCTCTGTACTTTACGAGATATCGATTTTTTTTACCTGGTACGCTAGCTTGACGTCAAGGTAGCGTACACATTTTCTGTGGCAAAAATGGCTTGCATTACAGCAACGATTTTACACTCAAAAAATAGTGCCCAAATAGTGCCCTAGGGCATCCAAAATCTCATGAGGCTAGGTCTTCAGGGAACGGAGATATAAATAAGTCTTTTGAATGAAACAAGAACTGGCGTTGCGCTAGCGTACACACGATTTCACTCAAACGTTCTTACAGAAGGAGACGTTTATTTTTATAAAAACTACATCAAATAAATAGTTCCTGAAATAGTGCCTCTGCCAGTACCAATATTACAAGTAAAAGCGTAGTGAAACAATATAAACAATCAATGCAAAGTTCTACGTACAAATGTATTGGCAGTTCAATGCTGTGAAATCGCTTATAACACACAAAAATGAACTCTATTAACTCCTAATTACTAATAAGCCAACTCTAAACTAGCTTGAATGAAAATAACGCGCCATCTCTCGGTATGAGATTTTACTAAGTTTATAGAAGATTCTAGTACGTAGAACTTTGCATTGATTATTTATATTGTTTCAATACACTTTTACTTAAAATATTAGTACTGGCAGAGGCACTATTTCAGGCACTATTTATTTGGTATAGTTTTTATAAAAAGAAACGCCTCCTTCTGTAAGAACTATTGTGTGAACTCGTGTGTACGCTAGCGCAACGCCAGCTCCGTGTTTTATTCAAAAGACTTATTAATATCTTCGGACCCTGAAGACCTAGCCTCATGAGATTTTGGATGCCCTAGGGCACTATTTGAGCACTATTTTTTGAGTGTAAAATCGTTGCTGCAATGCGAGCTGTTTTAGCCACAGAAAATGTGTACGCTACCTTGACGTCAAGCTAGCGTACCAGGTAAAAAAAATCGATATCTCGTAAAGTATAGAGGCACTATTTATTTGACCTAGGTACTAATTAGGCACTATTTAGGCACTATTTTTTGACACTAATCCTAGCCTGATCCCTTTCATGTGTACGCTAGCTATACGGACACAATATTGTGTCCGTATAGCTAGCGTACACATGAAAGCGATTTGGCTGGGATTAGTGTCAAATAAAAGTGCCTAATTAGTGCCTAATTAGTACCTAGGTGAAAAAATTAGTGCCACCATACTTTACGAGATATAGATTTTTTTTACCTGGTACGCTAGCTTGACGTCAAGGTAGCGTACACATTTTCTGTGGCAAAAACGGCTTACATTACAGCAACGATTTTACACTCAAAAAAAAGTGCTCAATTAGTGCCCTAGGGCATCCAAAATCTCATGAGGCTAGGTCTTCAGGGTCCGGAGATATAAATAAGTCTTTTGAATGAAACATGGAGCCGGCGTTGCGCTAGCGTACACATGAATTCACACAATAATTCTTATAGAAGGCGTTGTTTCTTTTTTATAAAAACTACATCAAATAAATGTGCCTGAATTAGTGCCTCTACCAGTACTAATGTTTTATGTAAATTCGTAATGGAACTATATAAAAAAACGATGCAAAGTTCTACGTACAAATATATTGCCGTACAGTCGCAAACAAAACACATCGTTCGTACAATTCGACACCGAGAGATGGCGCTTTATGTCTCTTTCAAGCGAGTTTGGAGTTAGCAGCTTAGTAAATTGGGAGTTATTAGAGTACATTTTTGTGTGTATGACCATGCTCTGTCAAATCCTGTTTTTACAAGCTATTGTCCTAACAACGTGACGCACATGAACATAATGAACCTTTTTTTTGTGGTTTTCTAGGGAAACGATATATGATCGTCTGCGCGAATAAAGGTCAACATTTCAAAGTATATAATAATAAAGAGGGAAAAGATTGTCAAAAAGATGCCAACGCATCTTTTAATCAAAATATTTCTATATGTGCGACTAATTTAATCAAAAATTTTGAACTTTTTACGTCTGACATGCCTTTATGGGCCCGATCCCATGACCTTTAAAAAAAGGAAGCCACAGTCTTGACATGCTCTTGTGGACATCTCTATGGAGCGATGAGCATGCCCCATTTGTTGCGTTTTTAAGAACTAAATTTAAAAAAAGAAAAGAAAAACGCTCATTGAAATGTTTGAAACTCTTAACGTTTAAAATAACTGTTCGGTCCTGTGCAATTTTTCAAACTAATTTCGGTGAGTTCAGCAGTTAAAAAAGTCAAAATTATTTATCTCTATATAAGGTCAAATTTAATTAGTTGGCGAAACTTAAGAAATGAATTTGGTATGTGTTACTGAGTACAATTGCGTGGCCCCCGCTCGATCATATGATTCTGAGGTCAATGTCCGCCCGCGGTCGCATATTGTATGCAATGCCCTACCTTACGCACGATAATAATTATTTTGTTAATCATCAATACCAATTATAAACATTGATAATGCAATTTGTTATCATTAACAAGTGCCCTGGATCAGTTTCACCAACTAATTAAAAATGACCCTATGTAAAAGCGCTCCAAATTAAAAAAATATTCGAACTTTGCTGCAGACTAAAAAAGATCCCCAGGAAAATTACTTTAATAACGCTCATTGTAAAATTTACTTGGACTTTTATTTTGACAAATAGGTAACAAATAAAACATCTTTTAACATCTATAGAATTATAATATATTAAATCACAGTATAATCACATTCTGTTTTGATTGCAATAATCAGTTTAATTTGTATGTAAATAATGACTTACAAATTTTGGTTTTACATCAGCCATAGAACTTAATATTTATAACATTTATAAAAAACGATGTCATCAATATAATATTTGAACAACATTAAATTATAGAAAATATTTGTTAAGTATTAAAAACAGTCATAAAACATTTGCTATGTTACCATTAGTAATAATAAAAAGTACTAAGTAGGTATGAACAATAAAATTATTCAAGTTTTTATTTTAAAAACAGCATTTTGAAAGTTTCGCATCGATTTGAACTGAGCTCTCTAGGTGCTATCTAGTGATGCCCCGGAAATTTTCTGAAATAACGATCATTGGTGTTTAAATAAAAAATATCATAATGATTACAATAATAAGTACACACCATTAAAATAGTATGCTTTTATTTTACCAAATAACAAGTAAATCAGCTGTTATCATCTAGTTATAGAATAATAATATTAAATCACATTCAGTTTTGATTACAGTAGGTAATCACAGTTTAATTTGTATAAAAATAATGACATATAAACATTTTTTTTAAGCAGTCATGAAAATAGTTTCTTTAGTAGTAGGTAATAATTATAGAAATTAAACAAAAAAACGTTATCAAGTTAAGATCAATAAAACAGTTATGAGAAAAATAATTTGTAACTAGGTGTTTAAATAAAAAATATCATAATGATTACAATAATAAGTACACGCAATTAATAAAATAGTATGCTTTTATTTTAACAAATAATAAGTAAAACAGCTTTTATCGTCTAATAATAATATTAAATCACATTCAGTTTTGATTACAGTAGGTAATCACAGTTTAATTTGTATACAAATAATGTGCTTATAATTTTTTTTTAAATCAGTATTTTATAATTATAACTATTATACAAAAAAGAAACGTTATCAAGTTAAGCTCAATAAAACAGTTATGAGAAAAATAATTTTAACTAGGTACCTACAGTTTTTTGTATTTAATAATCATAATCAGTCTTTGAAAGTATTATTTTCTTTAGTAAGATTAACAACTAAACATCTTTACTAAAATAACTATACAGGGTCCAACTTAATATGCTGACTCTTTTTTAAGGGGATGATCAGACCATTAAACTGAGCATCTTTTTCTATAGGACCAACATCGAAATCGCGAAAAAAAAATCTGCTGTCCCATACATTTGGCTCGAGTAGGTTTGCAGTTTTGTATGGGATAGCTGATATTTTCTTCGCGATTTCAATGTTGGCTCCATAGAGAAAGTTGTTCAATATTATGGTCTGATCATCCCTTTAAAAAAGTGTCAGCATATTAAGAAGGACCCTATATATAC
Source organism: Agonopterix heracliana (assembly GCA_963693445.1). Lineage (NCBI taxonomy): Eukaryota > Metazoa > Arthropoda > Insecta > Lepidoptera > Depressariidae > Agonopterix > Agonopterix heracliana. The sequence goes on from OY856332.1 coordinate 9,567,735, forward strand.
AGGGTGAAATTGATATCATTAGCATCCTTTTAAACTAAGAGGTCTACCCATCAAACTGAACAACTTTTACTATGGGAGCAATCCGATCGGAGCAAAAAAAAAAACTGCTGTTCCATACTAAACTGCAACCCGCCACCGCCGCCTACTCGACTCAAATGTATGGAACAGCAGATTTTTTTTTTGCTCTGATCGGTTTGCTCCCATAGTAAAAGTTGTTCAGTTTGATGGGTAGACTCTTAGTTTAAAAGGATGCTAATGATATCAATTTCACCCTGTATACTATACTCAACTAACTACATCTTTACCTAAGATGTAATGTTACTTTAACCTAATATAAGTAATACAATGGACAACAACAAGGTTAGATACATTCCTAGTTTGTGTTGGTAGCAAATCATCATAACATTGCCAAATTTTTGCACGACTACGGAAACATAGTGTCCTATAATGTCCTAATCTGTTCTTGCCGCTACTAATATATTCAATTACGGCAAGAAGTTGATACTGCTGACTGATTAGTTCAATAGTTTTTGGGATATCATCTATGTTTACGGCATATTCGAAGTTAAACTCGAAAAAAATTACTTCACATAAATCATATTCGTATCTAATCTTACCAGCACACGATGGGATTTTGCATTTCCTATACGGATCTATTACCAAAGCTGACTCACCCAAGGCCTTAAAGCCTTTTGTTTCAATAGTACTTGTATTTAAGGGTATCCAACTACATTTTCGAATGGCATCGTCTTTATTAACATCACAATTTTCGCTTGTGCATTTTAAGCGCCGATCGGCACTGTAATATTCATAATTTGCAATATTGTCTATTACACGTGATACGTTACAAGCACAATCTATAACATTTGCTTCTATTTCGTTTCGAAACATGTTTAATAAAATGTCTGCCCTTTTTTCGTATATGCCCTTAGCTATATGTTGTTTTTTAGATTTTGGTTTTTTTTTAATTAGACTTTGTATCAATCTTGAAAGGACATTTTTTTTTTCACAAATATATTTCCTTATACGTCTATTATCTATGAAACCTACAGCCAAACTTTGTATCACTGAATCAAATGCGCAAGTGTTTGCAAAGTTATGGCTGGAGTTTCCAGACGTGCTGATAGTACCATTTCGTAGAATGTGTAATGTTACGTTATTATTGCGAATTTTTTTGTCTTTTTTACTGACGAGGCCTCGCCAGTCTTCAATATACTTAGGTTTATTTTTTAAAATAGAGTTGTCGTAAAGCGTGTCCTCTTCGTTAAGAGAGTATACATCAATTTCTTTTTCTGTATTGTAGCTATCTAAATCGCTTGAACCCAGTCTTAATGACCCTGTTATTAAAGTATAATGTTTCATTATGAACTCGTCAACACGAAGTTTGCCAAAATTGAAATTGAAAAATAACTTTTTGATATCTTTAAAATAGCTCTCTATGTTAGAGCTTGTTGGATTGCTAACATCTGACTGAAAAAAAGGGCACATTACATTACCCCAGATGGGTAATTTTCGTAATAGCCTGAATAATGTACTTTTTATAAGTGGGAAATAATAAATATTTTCAAAATTGGTTTCTACTTCATTTCTTAATTCGCATAATGTGATGAATATTTTTTCTTTAGCATCAATGTCTTCAATAAAATTTATTAATGGATTATGTACGTCTGTACTGGCGGCATCAAATATATTATTACTTTCAACATTTAGATGCCCTGCATTTATTTCTTCAATGTGCTCTGTATTTTTATCTGCTGAAATGACATTCCTTAATTTTTGTAAAGATCTTTCACATCGTGTTTCGTGTCCATCTTTAGTTCCGCGATATTTATGGTTGGATACAATAATAAGATCCTGTAAAATTTGTTTCACCTGATCGTAAGATACTGATTCTTTTATTTGTTTTAAGCACTGTACATAAAAATGGATAATTCTCGTGTCAACATGTTTAAAAACTGTAAGGTTATAAAGTGTCTTTAAAAAATGAGATGTATCCAACCTAACGTGGCATACGGGCACTTTATTTGATTTATTTTCTAATAATTTAAAACAATCGTCTAAATATTCATTTGTGGTCTCATAATTACAAAATGCTTTAATAACAGCTCCTATTAAGGCGGCCGAGTCATCAGTAATGACTTCATCAGGAGACTTCCTCTCTGAAAGCCAATCATGAAGCCAATTATAAATTCTTGCCATTGTGTGACTTTCAGAAATAAAGTGCCCCAACGGTACACTACTTCCCTTCGTAGTATCAGTCATAATTGTATATAAAAATAAAGGGCCTTGAGTTTTTTCTGCTATTTCCATATGTTCGTTAATAATTGGTCTTAATTTTTTACTAAATAGGGATCCGGTAGCATCTATAGAAAGTTTTATATAATTCAATGTGTGTTGGCAACTCTGATAATAATTAATTTGTTCGTCTGTCCAATAATAAACATAAAAAGGGACTGAAGATACAAATCTAATACATTTATCGTATGGCGGTGTAAACATCATACACGAAAGGGACAATATTGTGTTTTCATGAAATAATACAGATTTTCTACTTTCATGTTTTATTTGTCGTAATGTCTGCAATTTTGGCAGCACTGACGGTTCTCTATCTTTTTTTTTCATAATTTTTGAAGCCATTGTGTACCTGACAGATGCCGCCGATCTATTTTCCAAGTTTTTTGATAGATTACGTCGGGTACGTGATCTAATATGATTTTTCACATTTACTGAATGTTTGTAATCGTTGTTCCAATTGGTTATCAAACACTTTAATTCAATTAAATTCTCAGTTTTAGGAAGAGATGTGACTGTGATATTTGCATGACATTGTTTACAATACCCCTTACAAATTATTTCAAAATCATTTTTGGCCAAATTTCCTTTAAAACACCATGTACAGCATAATTTTAGTGCCTCCCACAACTGTCCTTGTATTACATTGGTCCATCTATTTATTTGCATTTTGAGTCTCTTTTGGTACATGCAATTAGTTTTATCATTACGACGATAATAATAATAATTGGGTTTAATTTCCTCCCATGTGATTTTATCAATGCATATAAACTGTATTATACTATTAGGATTATCATTAGTCAAAAAATTCGCAGAGTTGTCCTGTTCCGGACTACTTTCTCTTGATGTAGTTACAGAATTTTTTTCAGAAGAATTATAGGTCAATGATTCTGAGGAAACAGGCAGTGTTGATTTAACTTTGACATCAGAGTTATTTTTATTTTGCACATGGTGTCCAAAGAAAAAAATATAATTATTGACCAAACTCAGTTTAATACTTTTTTTTGTCATTTTATATTTTAAAGTAGTTTGAATTTTGCTATAAACAGTATTTGAAATAGGCGGTACACCATTAAAAAACTCATCTTTGAACTGTAAATATACATCTTTTTGAACTTCTAATGGCACCTTTGACTTTTTGCCCCTTTGACTCGTATTTATTGTAAAGTTAACAAAAAAAAGCAAAAGACATAGTAATTTTATTTGATTACGTGCCATTGTGTTTCTAGCTTTTATAAACTTATCAATGAAGGCACGTGTGAAATCTTTTGGTGTTATCCAGTTTATGATGATGTTGTTAAGTTATGAAGTTGTTATTTTCTAGTTATTACCAGAAAGCTTGAATCTCAGGAACATATGATGACCCATGATTTTATCCAGATTATGATGACTGTGATCTGAAGTTATTATACGCGTCAGCTTGAATCTGAAATAAGTAAAAACAAATTGTTTTAATTTTTAGCAGGACGGGCTTGCTTTTATACAGGGTCTAACTTACTAGCGTGTGCTCGAGATTTTACTACAATAGAGGGTCCCTCTTAATATGATGACACTTTTTTGAGGGGATGATCAGACCATCAAACTGAAAAACTTTCTCTATTGGACCAACATAAAAATCGCGAAAAAAAAATCTGCTGTCCTCTACATTTGACTAGAGTAGGATTGCAGTTTTGTAAAGAACATCAGATTTTGTTTTCACGATTTCTATGTTGGTGCCACAGAGAAAGTAGTTCAGTTTGATGGTCTGATCATGCTCTTAAAAATGTGTCAGCATATTAAGAAGAGAAGTCGCATGCCCGAACGAATAAAGGTGTAACTTTGAAAAGTCAACTTTACAGGAGAGCAAAAAAACCGAATAATCGGCGTAGCGTTAAAACTACTGTAGACATTTTAATACTTTTTGTATCGTTAGAAAGAAAAAAAAATTACTTTCTTTATGATACGACTGTCATAGAGGTATAACGAGCGAGTATTTGATAAAATCGAGAAATGCATGTAACACTTTTGTTCTGAGGAACATTTGTAGATTTTTTTTGTGTAATAAAAGATGCACCTTTATTCGTTCGAAAAATTTTATAGTCTTGGTGGGTAACATCAGAATACTTGAGGTTTACGGTCAAATTTTTCGTTCTTGGCGTCGGTGTAATAGTAGGTTACACCTTTATTCTTCCATTTTTTAACTCTGCATTTGTAAGTATTATCCCGTTAGTACTATGTTCGCTCAAAATTTGTGAGTTGGCTCTGAATTGATCATATGTAATAAGCAAATACTTAAAAATTAGATGTAAAATTATTTATTTAAGTGTGTTTTGTATAGGATTCTCTATGTTTAAAAAAAAAGGAAAACGTAAAATAATAAATGTACTAGAGAAACATAAGGGTCAAAGATACATGACGAATTAAAAAAATGCAGCAATATTTTTGGCTTCAATATTTTTTTAGAAATGTTTCATTAACAGTTTTTATCACATGACATTAATTGCCTTTCGTAAGTATTTTAATTATACAGGGCAGGGTGTAAGAAAAAGTATCATTAACCTTTAAACCACAGACTCTACCCATCAAACTGAACCACTTTTACTATGGGAGCAAAGCGATCAGAGTAACAAAAAAATCAGCTATCCCGTACGATTGTGTCGAGTTGGTATTGCAGTTTAGTATTGGACAGCTGACTTTGTTTTTCTCTGATCGTTTTGCTCCCATAGTAAAAGTTGTTCAGTTTGATGGGTAGAGTCTTTGGTTTAAAGGTTAATGATAATATTCGTAACACCCTGTGTAAATCACTAATAAATCGTATTTACCTGATGTGAACTGAACTACCTGTTTAGTGTTTCCTATCATAAAATCAAAATACACTTTACAAAAATCATATTTTGGGATTACAAATATAATAATAAATAATGGGAATAATGTTTATGTAATAGGTGAATAAAGTATTTAATGATAAGTTAATTTAATTTTTACTGCCAACATAGTGAAATGATTGTTTATGTGTTAGAAAGATTTATTAAATCACTAGATTTTGCCCGCACCTTCGTCCACGCCGGCTCCTATAATTGTACCTAGATAAAATATTATATTTACCAGATTTTTGTCATAAGCTTTTAAACCCAAAAAGTTTCACCGAAATCGGTCGGAATTTTACAGTTTTGTATTAGTGTAGAGAAGAAAAACTTAGGTAAAATTTTTCTTATTCTCTGTAGATGATTCCTATTCGCATCGACTTATTTCACTTTTCGTTTAGTTTTAGCTTACTTAGAGCCTGTTTCACCACTTCTGAGTAAGTTCTTGCTAGCTTATCCGACAGATAGTTAGACGTATTTTGTATGAAAATATGTCAAAATATCTGTCGGATAAGCTAACAAGAACTTACTCGTAAGTGGTGAAACAGGCCCTTAATCACTTAATTACAGACACTTAGGTAAACAGTGATTAATTTACAATCGTATTACTCGTGTTGTTAGTAAACAAACATGCACGCAACTGCAATAGTCCGCTCCCGCGAGCTTTCTTTGATAATGCAACGTTGTCAGAATGTAAAATTTAGGTAATCATTCTTACCGCGTGCACTGAAGCTCGTCTCGTATGACGGTTATGTCTAACGCGGAAAATATTTAAATAATTCTACTTAGTAGTTTTAGATAACCAAGGATAACGTTTTATAAATTTGGATATTTTCAGACGAATATAGATGAAGTCTGGTATTATACCTTCCGAGAAATGCCAATATAATTTAATTTTCGGTTGAATAAAGGTGTAATCGGGTATTACATTTTTTCAATCAGAGACTTGTAGACGAATAAAGATGTAAACTGGAATTAGAACTGACCCCTTTTAGTTTTTATAGAGATAACAAAGATGCAATATTGTATTATACTGTTGTTCAACTATTTTTAATGAAAAGTGTTTTAGTAACACTATATTGTGTCCATATTCGTCTATGAAATGTAAGTAGTAATTAGATAGAATAAAGATGTCCTACCATATAATTTCACGAATATGCACCATAGCTACGCTGAAAAAATTCAGGACATGTATTGAAGGCCGTAGATTCCAAAAATGGCATAAAAGCAAAAAGGGTGTTATGGCATTTTACACCTTTATTCGTTCGGGCGTGCGAAGTCAGCGAGATAATTGACAAACACACACTACAACAACTTTTTTTGATGCTTATCGATCCTGTTTCTTATAAGGATCAATAAACTCTATCGGACCAACCAAGGTTAGAGTACTAGAAATGTCAGAAATCGCAAAAAACGTTTCCTATACATTTCGTAGAAAATGAGACTCCAATTTACTTTTATACTTAACCAAACGTTTTTTTTAGACTGGCCGCTAAAGTGAAGACTGGAATGCGATTTTTAAAAGTAACACGTTAAAATCATGATCGAATGATGAATAATCTACATAGTAATTTTGATAATTAGTCGACTAAATCATTTTTTACTGCTGATTTGAACGTGTGTCTTTAAAAAATCACACTTATGGTCAATTTTAAAAATCGCATACCAGTCTTCACTTCGGCCAGTCTATCCATGATAAAAAGTTTGGTTAATTCACAGATTAGATAATACTATGTAAAAGTAAGTTGGAGTCTCATTTCCTACGAAATGTATGGGAAAAGTTTTTTGCGATTTCTGTCATTTCTAGTACTCCAACCTCGGTTGGTCCGATAGAGTTTATTGATCCTTATAAGAAACAGGATCGATTAGCATCAAAAAAAGTTTTTGTGTAAATTGTCAATTATCATGCTGACTGTAATTTTTTTTCAAAATCTTTGGATACAGTTCGATGTGTTTCAAAAATGTAAGGACAGTCTCTTAAGAATGTTTCGCTGTAGCTACAACGGTTAAGGTACCTGCCCTTACTGCCCCGTCTCAAAAATCCACCCTGTATAGGTTCCGTAGTCAAACAAGGAACTCTTATAGAATATGTCCATTTTATCTGTATGTATGCCCCACCCCAATTACTCCTTCATTTGTAACAACTATTATAAAAAATTCAGAACATGACGTTAACAATACATTAAACAAAAAACAAGAATGTATTAAGTAGTAGTTAAGAAGCCAAAAAAAACGTCTAGTGCAAGTCGGACTCGCGTACGGAGGGTTCTAAAGCCCTTTATAGGTAGAACAGACGGACGGACGGACAAACAGCGTAGGCTAATGAATAGGGCCCGGTCGGGTACGAGGCCTATGAAGCAAAAAAAAATAATAAATGTTGATTGGACAAAAAATCATTTTGTTTATCCACACTAATTGTTTAAAGTTTTTTATGTTTAGGTTCAACCTTGCAATGATTTTTGCGTTTATAATAACATTTATTCTTATTTTAAGTAAATTCAAACTACACACATATCACGCCTATGTTTCGCTGAGGTAAATTGTAATATAACATATTTTTTTGTTTATGTTAGTTTTTTTTTCAAATTTATAGTGCTTGTTTAAATTTTTGTTGCTCGCATATTTTGATAGAAAAGTACGCCCGTATGGCAGTACATAACCGAACTGTTTTATTTTCGATGTATTTATTAATTTACCTATCATGCACAATAAATACATTTCATTTTATTTATTCGACATCTATCTACCTATACCTAGGTATATATTTTGGATAGCGGCACCCGCGACTTCGTAGCGTATCGTGCGCAGAACATTGACTTTAAATACTCATCATAACTTTTGATCGAATGAACCAATTGCGATCTGATAAAGCCTTAGGCGAGATTCAGAGACGATTTGTAAAGTAATAGTTCGAACTCCCGTATGTCAAAATCCATACATTTCGGCCCGACTTACCTCGAACTAAGACTTAAAAAATCGTCTCTAAATCTCGGCCTTAATGTTAATCCAAAAAGCCCTATAATTTTGTGAAAACCTCATCAAAATTGGATCAATAGTTTGTAAGTAATAAGTGCAAAAGTAAACAAACAGATAAACAGACAAAAATTCTATAAAATAGCCTATGCATTCCATCGCGTATTCTAAACACCCCTGAATATCTTGCAAATATCGTCAATTTACATCCACGCCAAGTTCACAATTTTATACAATTACAACATTATTAGTACAAATATTATTTTATTACAATTTTAAATATTATAATTATATGATACGCAGAGGGCGCGCGCGCCCGCGATTCCGTACGCGCGGACCACTGACTTTAAATACCTACTCATAACTTTTGATTGAGTGCACCGATTGCGATAAAACAAAGCTTGGGCTTTTTTATCGCAACATTAACATTTAGATGTTAATCCAAACTAAGCTCTATGCTTTTGTGAAAACTCCATCCAAATCGGTTCAGCCATTTTAAGTGATGCGTGCATAAACAAACAGACAATAATCCTAATAAAATGTTCTCAATGCATTCCATTACGTATTATTAACGCCCCAAATGATTTTTTTTTTCAAATACATATATTCGATGTACATCGACGCCTAGTTTACAATTTTATTATAATATGTATAGACATAGATTAAGTTTCCTCATAGGTACATGCTCGTCGGGTCCAGGTAAATTTTACATGGCCCTTCTTCAGTACATATTTGATCAGGGTACGTGCCTCTAGGGCGATTTATTTTAATTATTCCATTCACACTTGCCTTGTAAATTTCATGCGTCAATATATGGGTCCTTATTTAAGAGGATGATCAGACCATCAAAATGAACAATTTTCTCTATGTGACCAATGTTGAAATAGTGAAAAAAAAACAGTTGTTCCATACTAAACTGCAATACTACTCGACTCAAATGTATAGGACAGCTGTTTTTTTTGTTCTTTACACGTTATGTTTATAAATCACTTCAACATACCTCTCTTTTTCAATCTCTGTCACTGCATCTACTCATAAACCACACCTTTATCTAATGACATTATTCGGTATCAGTATACATATTAAAACTACTTACATAATTGCTATGTGAAGATGTAGGTACCAAACGTTATGTATTATTATTGTTAACGTTATGTAGCATTATTCAACTCGAAGGTTTCAACCACAGTTGAATCCACAGGTAGGCAAGTAGAAAACGAGATATCCATCTGAAAGGTATTTACAATTTTTTATTAGAATTTAAAAATATTATTTAACGACAATAGAAAGAAAATGATCGCAGGCGGTCTGAAAAAACTCTGACACCATGGCTTTGCTGCCCAAACGATAAGAAGAAAAAGATCGCAAAATATATTTATCGAAGAGAAAGATATAGTATAGTGGTTTAAAAATAACAGAGATCACAATCACATTATTAAATAATTATTTAATCCATTAATATCTGTGGGTAGGTCCCTAATTAAAAAACGAATACCTATCGGTACATGAATATGCGAGCATCGCTCGAGCTTTTTGGAAATTAAGATAACATTATGAAAACTAAAATCACTTCGAACATTTAGTTACAAGAAAAAATAATAAAACAGTGTTTAAAATTCTAAACTTTCATACTTACATAGTAGGTGATAAAATTTGCTGACACTGGCACACGAATCACATTAATTGATTTAAGTACCTACTTACTTAACACTTTACAAATCCACTTTGATATCTTTAGCTTTCCCGAGGTTTATTATTGTGATGAGCAAAGATGAGGGACGAACGAACGTTTTAGCGAGCGACTGAGTGAATGTGAGTCATGTCGTCATTATGAGAACAATAGCTTGTACAAAAACAGGATAGTGATTGAATTGTAAAAAATTGCTCATCCTTTATATTTTATAATATATTAAGGCTTTGGTTCTTAATTTTCTAAATTAGTTTTTTATGTTTATTATTGTGTTGTGTTAATGAGGTGCAATTCATTAAGAGGAAAGATTTAATTTTGTGTTCATTTGTTTGTTTGTTTTGATTATGCTCCGAAACTACTGGACCGTTCTGAATAATTCTTTCACCATTGGAACGCTACATTGTTGTTGAACAATTTGCCGCAACGTGTGACGCTCCGAGCGACGTTCCAGCTTGGCCAAATAAATTGAGTGGCCGTCCTATCCAATTTTCATTCACGAATTTTTACGCGATTTCAACATATTTTTACACAATTTTACTGCCTTACTTCATTTTCTCGTGTACTAACAATAAGTTAATTCAATTCATTCTAACAAGTTAGCGTTTTCGGTCAGTGTGTCATCTTTTAAGTGTTCTGAATCTTGCCTTGCTCCCACCCTGGAATGATTATCCCTGCTCAAGTTATTGTTTCCTTGCTTTGTTACGTGTGTTCTGAGTCTTGCCTTGCGCCCCCAGAGTGTCTATCCTTGCGTAGGCGCCTTTCGTTGCACGCTATAAACTTCGCTTTGGGCCGACCATTTCCAGCTCGCGAGGCCTAAAGGCTTCGCCTGCGAGACAACGAGCCCTGCAAGACTCACCGAGAGTACCGCGTGCACCGCGCACCGTGTTCTCTACGCCCGCCCTGCCAGTACGTTCGGAGGAAGAACGTAAGAATTTACATGTTATTTTAACTCATACAAGTGTTTATTGTAATTTGTAACATAGTGCTTCCTATTACAGGGTGAAATTGATATCATTATCATCCTTTTAAACTAAGAGTCTACCCACCAAACTAAACAACTTTGACTATGGGAGCAAACCAATCGGAGAAAAAACAAATCTGCTGTCCCATACTAAACTGCAATGCCCACTCGACTCAAAATAATGTATGCAACAGCTGATTATTTTTTTGCTCCGATCGGTTTGCTTCCATAGTCAAAGATGTTCAGTTTGATGGGTAGAGTCTTAGTTTAAAAGGATGCTAATGATATCGATTTCACCCTGTATGTGTATATGCTATATTATATGCACTTCATAGTAATTCAACATGTCTGAGTTACAAGGTTTTAAAACCAAGTGAAGCTCCTGCAAGGGTCACTTTGATGCTACGAATTAACTTGATGAAATTCAAGATCTATCTAGAGCTAGTAAAAACAACAGCCACTTTTGGTGATAAAAGAGTCTATCCTAACATCCTATTTCATCCTTTTTTTTCTATTCTTGGTGTGCAAATAAAGAATATTTATGTTATGTTATGTTTTAAGCCTGTAAGCATGGCCGCTTCAACCCACATCTATTCTATGCTTACAACTAAGCCATACTAAAGTGTAGTGTATTTTTATCGCTAAGCCGAGAGCCGAATCATCTATAATCGACTAACACAAGCATAATATTGTGCATACAAGTGCTAAGGCTTGTTAAAGCCCAAGGTTGCCCATCTGCTGCTTCATTCAACAGTGTTATTTAAAGCTAAATTGATAGCCAAACTAATCATCGTTTTTAAAAACAGTCATACAAGTGTTTAAGTCGCAGACTAACTTTGTTTTCAATTCAAGCTCACTTCCTTGGTCGCACACACCTAATGCTTACGACATAACCAAGGCATCAGCTTCAAAATAGATTTGCCGACTGTTTTCAGTGCGTCTGCGAGTAACCAGCCTTCGAGATCCCAACGCTGCAATCAGCCGTGCAGGGGCTTTGACTGCTCATCACGGCTCGCTGGGATTACACTGAGCTGCGGCCTGCGTGGGACTGGTGATTTCTCGCTAATACTAGCTGTGGTAATGGCTTTGAGATTAATTTAACCTGTAGGCCATCGCAACGACGTTTATATCATCGTATGGCCGCCCACACAGGACCTGTGTACAGTACCTGCATAGCTAGCATGCCGCAGTGATACAGCGCTCTCACGCCTTAGCTCTCTTTCTATTTGCGTGCGAACGAACGAGATAAAAGACGTGATACAGCCGTATCACGTGTAGCATACTACGAGGGCTGGTACTGTACTTACGAGGTTTTCACTCTCAAGCGATGACATAAACCTTTCTATGACGTTGAAGTCAAGTCAACAGTCATCTTCCGGAGTCGAGGTTCTAAATTAAAGTTTATATCAATGATGAATCTAAGGTTTCTTTCTCTATAGAATGTTCTACGAGTAATAAAGACCTTATAAAATTCAATGATGTATGAACCAATAGGAGCGAACAAATACTGAAGGATAATGAGCGAATATAATATGCGACTGGTTGCAGGAAAGTGCCGACTGTATTTCAAAAATATGTTGACGTCTTTAACCTTGTCGAACGGTCTATAATTTATGATGTACAACTTCATAAACTTCAGTTAAAGTTAGGAAGATTGCGAGAGTTAATCGATATTTTATATAATATTCAAACTATTGAACAGTCTTCATCTGATATAAATGATCAAGTTACCGAAGATAGGTCACGTTCACATTGAAAAACTTATTTTAAGTATATTGCGATAGTGCTGTGGAAAAGATCATTGAATCGGTGAACAATGGCCTATGTCCAGCAGTGGACGTCCATTGTCTGAAATGATGCTGTAGGTATGTGAATGTGAGCAGCGCATGACCGGTCGTTGTGGCGATCGTTGGGGGAGGCCTTTGTCCAGCAGTGGACGTCCATTGTCTGAGATGATGATGAGGATGATGATGATGATAATGATTATGCAGTCTTATGTGTGGATTTGCATCTAATAGATAGTGAAGCAAATTTAATTAGTCTCTTTTCTCCCCTCCGGACGGAAAGCGTCAATTGTCGTCCCGCTGCGCTAAACTAAGTTGTCGCTTTCCACCTCCGACGAGGAGAAAAATGATATACTAACCTCGGCTTTCCTGTCCTCGGTGTGTAATCTACTATTATCTTAATATCTTTGTTTTTCTTTGATTTTAGGGCAATGTAACGCCGCGATTGCATTTGACTAGACAATTATCTAAATATTTAGATACAACTAGGTGGACCCACGACCTAGTGAATGCGGTGGGAACCCGTTGGATGAGGGCAGCGCAGGACCGGTCGTTATGGCGATCCTTGGGGGAGGCCTATGTCCAGCAGTGGACGTCCGTCGGCTGAGATTATGATGAATATGGAATACCAGGCTACAAAAAACGAGATGCACAATCAACACTCCAAAAACGATTTCAGCAAGACGGTTTAGGGCCATGTATGTTTGTTGCAGTTACATTGCGCGACCATGCTATGATCAGTGTCAACGGGTCCTTTTATCGTTCAGTGGCGCCTTCATCTCATTACAATAATGAAGATTATTTTCTCTGTAACTAAAAATGAATTAGTGCTATTCCAACTTACTACTAAGCAATTTTTATGCAATACGTTTATAGGTTCTAAACATTCCACTTATAAGAATATCCAAAGAAATGTTAGTGGCCCTTATATGTATTTTTTTAATGTTTGTAATAAAAAACCTTATAGTATTGTATAAAAATATCTATTAGGCTTTTGGATTATGTTGAAGTAGCACTTTTATAATTTAGGTAGGCATTCTTGGCAAGACGTCTTTAATATTGTGACGTCACGTCAGTGGGAGTCACTGAACTGTAAAAGGACCCTTACCTCGTATTGAAACAACGAACATTTGGTGCTACTGCTAGGTATGTGGTTACTCGCTCCACATCCACACACACATTGCATTTAGGTACTTTCATTCACTATTGTTAGTTCATTACATTGGATACCTTTTTATTACACATTAAATTAAGCATTAAAAGCGAGTAACCTTACCTGCCGTGCAGGAGGCGATTGTAACACCACTGGCTTTTCGGTGATGGAAAACATCGTGAGGAAACCTGCATGCTTCAATTTCGAGGCATGTATTGTACCCACTGTCCATTATAAGTGGCGACTGGCTCACCCCCCGTCACACTGGACAGAGTTTCGGTACTACTGGTGAAACGTGGATGTTCTGAGGTTTCATAATATCTCTGACTACCCCCTCGGGGAATATAGTCGTGAGCATATACTATGCTTATGTAAATTAAGCATCGGAACAAAAAAAATGTTAGTGTTTGACTACATGGAGGCCAGTATAGATACCTAGTATATCTACCTAATTATAATTAGTCTAATTACCTAGCAGCAGTTTTCCTTAAAACAGAGAAAAAGTAGTAAGGCGTGTGCTATGGCTACACACAAGCGGGTCGGCACATTCCGTTCGGTTTTTCTCTAGCAAATGAAAACGCGTTTGTAAGGAAAAAGCCGAACAGAATGTGCCGACCTGAATTAAGTTTAACGAATTTTAACCGTTGATATCGGCTGCTAGAATATTACCTCAACTCAAACGCAACTAATTTAATCTCATAGTAAATAGTTAAAAGTACTGCATTCATTTTTGCCTACTTATATTTCATTACCTAACTTCTATTGTAGCGTCTCGGTGGCGCGTTGCGGAGAGCTATGGAAACTCAATCCTGTGGTCCGAATCCGCACGGATGACATGCTATTTACCTACCAATGAGCTTTTCCAACTTATGTACGTAATACCGACTGCTCTCAAACGGTGAAGGAAAACATCGTGAGGAAACCTGCATACGCTGAAGAAGAAATTCCGATGTGAAATCAATCCGCATTGGGCACGCAGTGTGGACTTACGCCCATACTTATACAGTATGTAAAAAAACCAGTTGGAGCCTTTAGGCCTGCCTCAGACCATCAAACTGAACAACTTTCACTACCTATGGAGCCCGAAATATTGAAAAAAAAAAAAACAGTTTCATACAAAACTGCAGTACCAACTCTATCAAATGTATGGGACGACAGATTTTTTTTTTCGCGATTTAGAAGTTGGCTCCGTAGTGAAATTTGTCCAGTTTGATGGTCTGAAGCATCCCCTAGCGGCTCCAACAGGGTTTTTTACACCCACCCAGGAGAGTGATTTTTGAATCTCATTCGGTGAGCTCAGCAGTTAAAAATGTCAAAATTACTATGGATATATGCATCTTTCTACTGCGGATTTGACTCTCAAAAATCTCTCCTGTAGTATGATTTTTGAATGTCAAATCAGCAGTAGAAAGATGCATATCTCCATAGTAATTTTAACATTTTCAACTGCTGAGCTCAGCGAATAAGATTCAAAAATCGCACTCCTGTTAGGCTGTGATGATGATGACTAGGTACTATTGTCACATTATAAATTGTATTTACTCAATGTTTAAATAAATATAATTAAGAAATCCACAGGTATTGGTTTGTTTTTATTTAGGTACTTATCAGTTTAATACAACAGATGGCGATAGATTCAACTAAGGAACCAGTATGGGTGGAATGCCACCGTGATACAGCGCTATCACACCTTCGCTCTCTTTCTATTTGCGCGCGAACGAACGAGATAAAAGACGTGATACAGCCGTATCACGTGTAGCATGCTACGGCTTCGGATAAAGGAAATGAATGGATTTGTTCCCGATTCGTCGTATTCCTGTTTCGTCGCATTCCCGATTCCTGATTTGAGGTCGAAATTTTACAGAACACAACTTTTACTACGGGAGCACCGATAGGTAATAGCAAAAAATCCGCTGTTTCATACAGTCGAGACGAGTAGCAGGACCGGTCGTTGTGGCGATCCTTGGGGGAGGCCTATATCTAGCAGTGGACGTCCACCGGCTGTGATGATGATGATGATGATGAAACGAGTAGACATTGCAGTTTAGTGTGGAACAAGCAGCAGATATTTTTTTTTGCTACGCTGATCGGTTTGCTCCCATAGTAAAAGTTGTTCAGTTTGATGGGTAGGGCAAGACACTAAACTAGATGGCGCTCGGGAGCATTATTCATGATTTTATCACATTTTATGTGTCCGTATAGCTAGCGTACACATGAAAGCGATTTGGCTGGGATTAGTGTCAAATAAAAGTGCCTAATTAGTACCTAGGTGAAAAAATTAGTGCCACCATACTTTACGAGATATAGATTTTTTTTACCTGGTACGCTAGCTTGACGTCAAGGTAGCGTACACATTTTCTGTGGCAAAAACGGCTTACATTACAGCAACGATTTTACACTCAAAAAAAAGTGCTCAATTAGTGCCCTAGGGCATCCAAAATCTCATGAGGCTAGGTCTTCAGGGTCCGGAGATATAAATAAGTCTTTTGAATGAAACATGGAGCCGGCGTTGCGCTAGCGTACACATGAATTCACACAATAATTCTTATAGAAGGCGTTGTTTCTTTTTTATAAAAACTACATCAAATAAATGTGCCTGAATTAGTGCCTCTACCAGTACTAATGTTTTATGTAAATTCGTAATGGAACTATATAAAAAAACTATACAAAGTTCTACGTACAAATGTATATTGACGTGCAGTCACAAACAAAAACGAATCGTTCGTACAATTCGACACCGAGAGATGGCGCTTTATGTCTCTTTCAAGCGAGTTTGGAGTTCGCTGATTAGTGAATTAGGAGTTATTAGAGTTCATTTTTGTGTGTATGACCGTTTCACACCATTGCTCTGTCAAATCCTGTTTTTGTACAAGCTATTGTTCTCATAATGACGACATGACTCACATTCACTCAGTCGCTCGCTAAAACGTTCGTTCGTCCCTCATCTTTGCTCATCACAATAATAAACCTCGGGAAAGCTAAAGATATCAAAGTGGATTTGTAAAGTGTTAAGTAAGTAGGTACTTAAATCAATTAATGTGATTCGTGTGCCAGTGTCAGCAAATTTTATCACCTACTATGTAAGTATGAAAGTTTAGAATTTTAAACACTGTTTTTATTTATTATTTTTTCTTGTAACTAAATGTTCGAAGTGATTTTAGTTTTCATAATGTTATCTTAATTTCCAAAAAGCTCGAGCGATGCTCGCATATTCATGTACCGATAGGTATTCGTTTTTTAATTAGGGACCTACCCACAGATATTAATGGATTAAATAATTATTTAATAATGTGATTGTGATCTCTGTTATTTTTAAACCACTATACTATATCTTTCTCTTCGATAAATATATTTTGCGATCTTTTTCTTCTTATCGTTTGGGCAGCAAAGCCATGGTGTCAGAGTTTTTTCAGACCGCCTGCGATCATTTTCTTTCTATTGTCGTTAAATAATATTTTTAAATTCTAATAAAAAATTGTAAATACCTTTCAGATGGATATCTCGTTTTCTACTTGCCTACCTGTGGATTCAACTGTGGTTGAAACCTTCGAGTTGAATAATGCTACATAACGTTAACAATAATAATACATAACGTTTGGTACCTACATCTTCACATAGCAATTATGTAAGTAGTTTTAATATGTATACTGATACCGAATAATGTCATTAGATAAAGGTGTGGTTTATGAGTAGATGCAGTGACAGAGATTGAAAAAGAGAGGTATGTTGAAATGATTTATAAACATAACGTGTAAAGAACAAAAAAAACAGCTGTCCTATACATTTGAGTCGAGTAGTATTGCAGTTTAGTATGGAACAACTGTTTTTTTTTCACTATTTCAACATTGGTCACATAGAGAAAATTGTTCATTTTGATGGTCTGATCATCCTCTTAAATAAGGACCCATATATTGACGCATGAAATTTACAAGGCAAGTGTGAATGGAATAATTAAAATAAATCGCCCTAGAGGCACGTACCCTGATCAAATATGTACTGAAGAAGGGCCATGTAAAATTTACCTGGACCCGACGAGCATGTACCTATGAGGAAACTTAATCTATGTCTATACATATTATAATAAAATTGTAAACTAGGCGTCGATGTACATCGAATATATATGTATTTGAAAAAAAAAAATCATTTGGGGCGTTAATAATACATAATGGAATGCATTGAGAACATTTTATTAGGATTATTGTCTGTTTGTTTATGCACGCATCACTTAAAATGGCTGAACCGATTTGGATGGAGTTTTCACAAAAGCATAGAGCTTAGTTTGGATTAACATCTAAATGTTAATGTTGCGATAAAAAAGCCCAAGCTTTGTTTTATCGCAATCGGTGCACTCAATCAAAAGTTATGAGTAGGTATTTAAAGTCAGTGGTCCGCGCGTACGGAATCGCGGGCGCGCGCGCCCTCTGCGTATCATATAATTATAATATTTAAAATTGTAATAAAATAATATTTGTACTAATAATGTTGTAATTGTATAAAATTGTGAACTTGGCGTGGATGTAAATTGACGATATTTGCAAGATATTCAGGGGTGTTTAGAATACGCGATGGAATGCATAGGCTATTTTATAGAATTTTTGTCTGTTTATCTGTTTGTTTACTTTTGCACTTATTACTTACAAACTATTGATCCAATTTTGATGAGGTTTTCACAAAATTATAGGGCTTTTTGGATTAACATTAAGGCCGAGATTTAGAGACGATTTTTTAAGTCTTAGTTCGAGGTAAGTAGGGCCGAAATGTATGGATTTTGACATACGGGAGTTCGAACTATGACTTTACAAATCGTCTCTGAATCTCGCCTAAGGCTTTATCAGATCGCAATTGGTTCATTCGATCAAAAGTTATGATGAGTATTTAAAGTCAATGTTCTGCGCACGATACGCTACGAAGTCGCGGGTGCCGCTATCCAAAATATATACCTAGGTATAGGTAGATAGATGTCGAATAAATAAAATGAAATGTATTTATTGTGCATGATAGGTAAATTAATAAATACATCGAAAATAAAACAGTTCGGTTATGTACTGCCATACGGGCGTACTTTTCTATCAAAATATGCGAGCAACAAAAATTTAAACAAGCACTATAAATTTGAAAAAAAAACTAACATAAACAAAAAAATATGTTATATTACAATTTACCTCAGCGAAACATAGGCGTGATATGTGTGTAGTTTGAATTTACTTAAAATAAGAATAAATGTTATTATAAACGCAAAAATCATTGCAAGGTTGAACCTAAACATAAAAAACTTTAAACAATTAGTGTGGATAAACAAAATGATTTTTTGTCCAATCAACATTTATTATTTTTTTTTGCTTCATAGGCCTCGTACCCGACCGGGCCCTATTCATTAGCCTACGCTGTTTGTCCGTCCGTCCGTCTGTTCTACCTATAAAGGGCTTTAGAACCCTCCGTACGCGAGTCCGACTTGCACTAGACGTTTTTTTTGGCTTCTTAACTACTACTTAATACATTCTTGTTTTTTGTTTAATGTATTGTTAACGTCATGTTCTGAATTTTTTATAATAGTTGTTACAAATGAAGGAGTAATTGGGGTGGGGCATACATACAGATAAAATGGACATATTCTATAAGAGTTCCTTGTTTGACTACGGAACCTATACAGGGTGGATTTTTGAGACGGGGCAGTAAGGGCAGGTACCTTAACCGTTGTAGCTACAGCGAAACATTCTTAAGAGACTGTCCTTACATTTTTGAAACACATCGAACTGTATCCAAAGATTTTGAAAAAAAATTACAGTCAGCATGATAATTGACAATTTACACAAAAACTTTTTTTGATGCTAATCGATCCTGTTTCTTATAAGGATCAATAAACTCTATCGGACCAACCGAGGTTGGAGTACTAGAAATGACAGAAATCGCAAAAAACTTTTCCCATACATTTCGTAGGAAATGAGACTCCAACTTACTTTTACATAGTATTATCTAATCTGTGAATTAACCAAACTTTTTATCATGGATAGACTGGCCGAAGTGAAGACTGGTATGCGATTTTTAAAATTGACCATAAGTGTGATTTTTTAAAGACACACGTTCAAATCAGCAGTAAAAAATGATTTAGTCGACTAATTATCAAAATTACTATGTAGATTATTCATCATTCGATCATGATTTTAACGTGTTACTTTTAAAAATCGCATTCCAGTCTTCACTTTAGCGGCCAGTCTAAAAAAAACGTTTGGTTAAGTATAAAAGTAAATTGGAGTCTCATTTTCTACGAAATGTATAGGAAACGTTTTTTGCGATTTCTGACATTTCTAGTACTCTAACCTTGGTTGGTCCGATAGAGTTTATTGATCCTTATAAGAAACAGGATCGATAAGCATCAAAAAAAGTTGTTGTAGTGTGTGTTTGTCAATTATCTCGCTGACTTCGCACGCCCGAACGAATAAAGGTGTAAAATGCCATAACACCCTTTTTGCTTTTATGCCATTTTTGGAATCTACGGCCTTCAATACATGTCCTGAATTTTTTCAGCGTAGCTATGGTGCATATTCGTGAAATTATATGGTAGGACATCTTTATTCTATCTAATTACTACTTACATTTCATAGACGAATATGGACACAATATAGTGTTACTAAAACACTTTTCATTAAAAATAGTTGAACAACAGTATAATACAATATTGCATCTTTGTTATCTCTATAAAAACTAAAAGGGGTCAGTTCTAATTCCAGTTTACATCTTTATTCGTCTACAAGTCTCTGATTGAAAAAATGTAATACCCGATTACACCTTTATTCAACCGAAAATTAAATTATATTGGCATTTCTCGGAAGGTATAATACCAGACTTCATCTATATTCGTCTGAAAATATCCAAATTTATAAAACGTTATCCTTGGTTATCTAAAACTACTAAGTAGAATTATTTAAATATTTTCCGCGTTAGACATAACCGTCATACGAGACGAGCTTCAGTGCACGCGGTAAGAATGATTACCTAAATTTTACATTCTGACAACGTTGCATTATCAAAGAAAGCTCGCGGGAGCGGACTATTGCAGTTGCGTGCATGTTTGTTTACTAACAACACGAGTAATACGATTGTAAATTAATCACTGTTTACCTAAGTGTCTGTAATTAAGTGATTAAGGGCCTGTTTCACCACTTACGAGTAAGTTCTTGTTAGCTTATCCGACAGATATTTTGACATATTTTCATACAAAATACGTCTAACTATCTGTCGGATAAGCTAGCAAGAACTTACTCAGAAGTGGTGAAACAGGCTCTAAGTAAGCTAAAACTAAACGAAAAGTGAAATAAGTCGATGCGAATAGGAATCATCTACAGAGAATAAGAAAAATTTTACCTAAGTTTTTCTTCTCTACACTAATACAAAACTGTAAAATTCCGACCGATTTCGGTGAAACTTTTTGGGTTTAAAAGCTTATGACAAAAATCTGGTAAATATAATATTTTATCTAGGTACAATTATAGGAGCCGGCGTGGACGAAGGTGCGGGCAAAATCTAGTGATTTAATAAATCTTTCTAACACATAAACAATCATTTCACTATGTTGGCAGTAAAAATTAAATTAACTTATCATTAAATACTTTATTCACCTATTACATAAACATTATTCCCATTATTTATTATTATATTTGTAATCCCAAAATATGATTTTTGTAAAGTGTATTTTGATTTTATGATAGGAAACACTAAACAGGTAGTTCAGTTCACATCAGGTAAATACGATTTATTAGTGATTTACACAGGGTGTTACGAATATTATCATTAACCTTTAAACCAAAGACTCTACCCATCAAACTGAACAACTTTTACTATGGGAGCAAAACGATCAGAGAAAAACAAAGTCAGCTGTCCAATACTAAACTGCAATACCAACTCGACACAATCGTACGGGATAGCTGATTTTTTTGTTACTCTGATCGCTTTGCTCCCATAGTAAAAGTGGTTCAGTTTGATGGGTAGAGTCTGTGGTTTAAAGGTTAATGATACTTTTTCTTACACCCTGCCCTGTATAATTAAAATACTTACGAAAGGCAATTAATGTCATGTGATAAAAACTGTTAATGAAACATTTCTAAAAAAATATTGAAGCCAAAAATATTGCTGCATTTTTTTAATTCGTCATGTATCTTTGACCCTTATGTTTCTCTAGTACATTTATTATTTTACGTTTTCCTTTTTTTTTAAACATAGAGAATCCTATACAAAACACACTTAAATAAATAATTTTACATCTAATTTTTAAGTATTTGCTTATTACATATGATCAATTCAGAGCCAACTCACAAATTTTGAGCGAACATAGTACTAACGGGATAATACTTACAAATGCAGAGTTAAAAAATGGAAGAATAAAGGTGTAACCTACTATTACACCGACGCCAAGAACGAAAAATTTGACCGTAAACCTCAAGTATTCTGATGTTACCCACCAAGACTATAAAATTTTTCGAACGAATAAAGGTGCATCTTTTATTACACAAAAAAAATCTACAAATGTTCCTCAGAACAAAAGTGTTACATGCATTTCTCGATTTTATCAAATACTCGCTCGTTATACCTCTATGACAGTCGTATCATAAAGAAAGTAATTTTTTTTTCTTTCTAACGATACAAAAAGTATTAAAATGTCTACAGTAGTTTTAACGCTACGCCGATTATTCGGTTTTTTTGCTCTCCTGTAAAGTTGACTTTTCAAAGTTACACCTTTATTCGTTCGGGCATGCGACTTCTCTTCTTAATATGCTGACACATTTTTAAGAGCATGATCAGACCATCAAACTGAACTACTTTCTCTGTGGCACCAACATAGAAATCGTGAAAACAAAATCTGATGTTCTTTACAAAACTGCAATCCTACTCTAGTCAAATGTAGAGGACAGCAGATTTTTTTTTCGCGATTTTTATGTTGGTCCAATAGAGAAAGTTTTTCAGTTTGATGGTCTGATCATCCCCTCAAAAAAGTGTCATCATATTAAGAGGGACCCTCTATTGTAGTAAAATCTCGAGCACACGCTAGTAAGTTAGACCCTGTATAAAAGCAAGCCCGTCCTGCTAAAAATTAAAACAATTTGTTTTTACTTATTTCAGATTCAAGCTGACGCGTATAATAACTTCAGATCACAGTCATCATAATCTGGATAAAATCATGGGTCATCATATGTTCCTGAGATTCAAGCTTTCTGGTAATAACTAGAAAATAACAACTTCATAACTTAACAACATCATCATAAACTGGATAACACCAAAAGATTTCACACGTGCCTTCATTGATAAGTTTATAAAAGCTAGAAACACAATGGCACGTAATCAAATAAAATTACTATGTCTTTTGCTTTTTTTTGTTAACTTTACAATAAATACGAGTCAAAGGGGCAAAAAGTCAAAGGTGCCATTAGAAGTTCAAAAAGATGTATATTTACAGTTCAAAGATGAGTTTTTTAATGGTGTACCGCCTATTTCAAATACTGTTTATAGCAAAATTCAAACTACTTTAAAATATAAAATGACAAAAAAAAGTATTAAACTGAGTTTGGTCAATAATTATATTTTTTTCTTTGGACACCATGTGCAAAATAAAAATAACTCTGATGTCAAAGTTAAATCAACACTGCCTGTTTCCTCAGAATCATTGACCTATAATTCTTCTGAAAAAAATTCTGTAACTACATCAAGAGAAAGTAGTCCGGAACAGGACAACTCTGCGAATTTTTTGACTAATGATAATCCTAATAGTATAATACAGTTTATATGCATTGATAAAATCACATGGGAGGAAATTAAACCCAATTATTATTATTATCGTCGTAATGATAAAACTAATTGCATGTACCAAAAGAGACTCAAAATGCAAATAAATAGATGGACCAATGTAATACAAGGACAGTTGTGGGAGGCACTAAAATTATGCTGTACATGGTGTTTTAAAGGAAATTTGGCCAAAAATGATTTTGAAATAATTTGTAAGGGGTATTGTAAACAATGTCATGCAAATATCACAGTCACATCTCTTCCTAAAACTGAGAATTTAATTGAATTAAAGTGTTTGATAACCAATTGGAACAACGATTACAAACATTCAGTAAATGTGAAAAATCATATTAGATCACGTACCCGACGTAATCTATCAAAAAACTTGGAAAATAGATCGGCGGCATCTGTCAGGTACACAATGGCTTCAAAAATTATGAAAAAAAAAGATAGAGAACCGTCAGTGCTGCCAAAATTGCAGACATTACGACAAATAAAACATGAAAGTAGAAAATCTGTATTATTTCATGAAAACACAATATTGTCCCTTTCGTGTATGATGTTTACACCGCCATACGATAAATGTATTAGATTTGTATCTTCAGTCCCTTTTTATGTTTATTATTGGACAGACGAACAAATTAATTATTATCAGAGTTGCCAACACACATTGAATTATATAAAACTTTCTATAGATGCTACCGGATCCCTATTTAGTAAAAAATTAAGACCAATTATTAACGAACATATGGAAATAGCAGAAAAAACTCAAGGCCCTTTATTTTTATATACAATTATGACTGATACTACGAAGGGAAGTAGTGTACCGTTGGGGCACTTTATTTCTGAAAGTCACACAATGGCAAGAATTTATAATTGGCTTCATGATTGGCTTTCAGAGAGGAAGTCTCCTGATGAAGTCATTACTGATGACTCGGCCGCCTTAATAGGAGCTGTTATTAAAGCATTTTGTAATTATGAGACCACAAATGAATATTTAGACGATTGTTTTAAATTATTAGAAAATAAATCAAATAAAGTGCCCGTATGCCACGTTAGGTTGGATACATCTCATTTTTTAAAGACACTTTATAACCTTACAGTTTTTAAACATGTTGACACGAGAATTATCCATTTTTATGTACAGTGCTTAAAACAAATAAAAGAATCAGTATCTTACGATCAGGTGAAACAAATTTTACAGGATCTTATTATTGTATCCAACCATAAATATCGCGGAACTAAAGATGGACACGAAACACGATGTGAAAGATCTTTACAAAAATTAAGGAATGTCATTTCAGCAGATAAAAATACAGAGCACATTGAAGAAATAAATGCAGGGCATCTAAATGTTGAAAGTAATAATATATTTGATGCCGCCAGTACAGACGTACATAATCCATTAATAAATTTTATTGAAGACATTGATGCTAAAGAAAAAATATTCATCACATTATGCGAATTAAGAAATGAAGTAGAAACCAATTTTGAAAATATTTATTATTTCCCACTTATAAAAAGTACATTATTCAGGCTATTACGAAAATTACCCATCTGGGGTAATGTAATGTGCCCTTTTTTTCAGTCAGATGTTAGCAATCCAACAAGCTCTAACATAGAGAGCTATTTTAAAGATATCAAAAAGTTATTTTTCAATTTCAATTTTGGCAAACTTCGTGTTGACGAGTTCATAATGAAACATTATACTTTAATAACAGGGTCATTAAGACTGGGTTCAAGCGATTTAGATAGCTACAATACAGAAAAAGAAATTGATGTATACTCTCTTAACGAAGAGGACACGCTTTACGACAACTCTATTTTAAAAAATAAACCTAAGTATATTGAAGACTGGCGAGGCCTCGTCAGTAAAAAAGACAAAAAAATTCGCAATAATAACGTAACATTACACATTCTACGAAATGGTACTATCAGCACGTCTGGAAACTCCAGCCATAACTTTGCAAACACTTGCGCATTTGATTCAGTGATACAAAGTTTGGCTGTAGGTTTCATAGATAATAGACGTATAAGGAAATATATTTGTGAAAAAAAAAATGTCCTTTCAAGATTGATACAAAGTCTAATTAAAAAAAAACCAAAATCTAAAAAACAACATATAGCTAAGGGCATATACGAAAAAAGGGCAGACATTTTATTAAACATGTTTCGAAACGAAATAGAAGCAAATGTTATAGATTGTGCTTGTAACGTATCACGTGTAATAGACAATATTGCAAATTATGAATATTACAGTGCCGATCGGCGCTTAAAATGCACAAGCGAAAATTGTGATGTTAATAAAGACGATGCCATTCGAAAATGTAGTTGGATGCCCTTAAATACAAGTACTATTGAAACAAAAGGCTTTAAGGCCTTGGGTGAGTCAGCTTTGGTAATAGATCCGTATAGGAAATGCAAAATCCCATCGTGTGCTGGTAAGATTAGATACGAATATGATTTATGTGAAGTAATTTTTTTCGAGTTTAACTTCGAATATGCCGTAAACATAGATGATATCCCAAAAACTATTGAACTAATCAGTCAGCAGTATCAACTTCTTGCCGTAATTGAATATATTAGTAGCGGCAAGAACAGATTAGGACATTATAGGACACTATGTTTCCGTAGTCGTGCAAAAATTTGGCAATGTTATGATGATTTGCTACCAACACAAACTAGGAATGTATCTAACCTTGTTGTTGTCCATTGTATTACTTATATTAGGTTAAAGTAACATTACATCTTAGGTAAAGATGTAGTTAGTTGAGTATAGTATACAGGGTGAAATTGATATCATTAGCATCCTTTTAAACTAAGAGTCTACCCATCAAACTGAACAACTTTTACTATGGGAGCAAACCGATCAGAGCAAAAAAAAAATCTGCTGTTCCATACATTTGAGTCGAGTAGGCGGCGGTGGCGGGTTGCAGTTTAGTATGGAACAGCAGTTTTTTTTTTTGCTCCGATCGGCTTGCTCCCATAGTAAAAGTTGTTCATTTTGATGGGTAGACCTCTTAGTTTAAAAGGATGCTAATGATATCAATTTCACCCTGTATATATAGGGTCCTTCTTAATATGCTGACACTTTTTTAAAGGGATGATCAGACCATAATATTGAACAACTTTCTCTATGGAGCCAACATTGAAATCGCGAAGAAAATATCAGCTATCCCATACAAAACTGCAAACCTAGTCGAGCCAAATGTATGGGACAGCAGATTTTTTTTTCGCGATTTCGATGTTGGTCCTATAGAAAAAGATGCTCAGTTTAATGGTCTGATCATCCCCTTAAAAAAGAGTCAGCATATTAAGTTGGACCCTGTATAGTTATTTTAGTAAAGATGTTTAGTTGTTAATCTTACTAAAGAAAATAATACTTTCAAAGACTGATTATGATTATTAAATACAAAAAACTGTAGGTACCTAGTTAAAATTATTTTTCTCATAACTGTTTTATTGAGCTTAACTTGATAACGTTTCTTTTTTGTATAATAGTTATAATTATAAAATACTGATTTAAAAAAAAAATTATAAGCACATTATTTGTATACAAATTAAACTGTGATTACCTACTGTAATCAAAACTGAATGTGATTTAATATTATTATTAGACGATAAAAGCTGTTTTACTTATTATTTGTTAAAATAAAAGCATACTATTTTATTAATTGCGTGTACTTATTATTGTTATCATTATGATATTTTTTATTTAAACACCTAGTTACAAATTATTTTTCTCATAACTGTTTTATTGATCTTAACTTGATAACGTTTTTTTGTTTAATTTCTATAATTATTACCTACTACTAAAGAAACTATTTTCATGACTGCTTAAAAAAAATGTTTATATGTCATTATTTTTATACAAATTAAACTGTGATTACCTACTGTAATCAAAACTGAATGTGATTTAATATTATTATTCTATAACTAGATGATAACAGCTGATTTACTTGTTATTTGGTAAAATAAAAGCATACTATTTTAATGGTGTGTACTTATTATTGTAATCATTATGATATTTTTTATTTAAACACCAATGATCGTTATTTCAGAAAATTTCCGGGGCATCACTAGATAGCACCTAGAGAGCTCAGTTCAAATCGATGCGAAACTTTCAAAATGCTGTTTTTAAAATAAAAACTTGAATAATTTTATTGTTCATACCTACTTAGTACTTTTTATTATTACTAATGGTAACATAGCAAATGTTTTATGACTGTTTTTAATACTTAACAAATATTTTCTATAATTTAATGTTGTTCAAATATTATATTGATGACATCGTTTTTTATAAATGTTATAAATATTAAGTTCTATGGCTGATGTAAAACCAAAATTTGTAAGTCATTATTTACATACAAATTAAACTGATTATTGCAATCAAAACAGAATGTGATTATACTGTGATTTAATATATTATAATTCTATAGATGTTAAAAGATGTTTTATTTGTTACCTATTTGTCAAAATAAAAGTCCAAGTAAATTTTACAATGAGCGTTATTAAAGTAATTTTCCTGGGGATCTTTTTTAGTCTGCAGCAAAGTTCGAATATTTTTTTAATTTGGAGCGCTTTTACATAGGGTCATTTTTAATTAGTTGGTGAAACTGATCCAGGGCACTTGTTAATGATAACAAATTGCATTATCAATGTTTATAATTGGTATTGATGATTAACAAAATAATTATTATCGTGCGTAAGGTAGGGCATTGCATACAATATGCGACCGCGGGCGGACATTGACCTCAGAATCATATGATCGAGCGGGGGCCACGCAATTGTACTCAGTAACACATACCAAATTCATTTCTTAAGTTTCGCCAACTAATTAAATTTGACCTTATATAGAGATAAATAATTTTGACTTTTTTAACTGCTGAACTCACCGAAATTAGTTTGAAAAATTGCACAGGACCGAACAGTTATTTTAAACGTTAAGAGTTTCAAACATTTCAATGAGCGTTTTTCTTTTCTTTTTTTAAATTTAGTTCTTAAAAACGCAACAAATGGGGCATGCTCATCGCTCCATAGAGATGTCCACAAGAGCATGTCAAGACTGTGGCTTCCTTTTTTTAAAGGTCATGGGATCGGGCCCATAAAGGCATGTCAGACGTAAAAAGTTCAAAATTTTTGATTAAATTAGTCGCACATATAGAAATATTTTGATTAAAAGATGCGTTGGCATCTTTTTGACAATCTTTTCCCTCTTTATTATTATATACTTTGAAATGTTGACCTTTATTCGCGCAGACGATCATATATCGTTTCCCTAGAAAACCACAAAAAAAAGGTTCATTATGTTCATGTGCGTCACGTTGTTAGGACAATAGCTTGTAAAAACAGGATTTGACAGAGCATGGTCATACACACAAAAATGTACTCTAATAACTCCCAATTTACTAAGCTGCTAACTCCAAACTCGCTTGAAAGAGACATAAAGCGCCATCTCTCGGTGTCGAATTGTACGAACGATGTGTTTTGTTTGCGACTGTACGGCAATATATTTGTACGTAGAACTTTGCATCGTTTTTTTATATAGTTCCATTACGAATTTACATAAAACATTAGTACTGGTAGAGGCACTAATTCAGGCACATTTATTTGATGTAGTTTTTATAAAAAAGAAACAACGCCTTCTATAAGAATTATTGTGTGAATTCATGTGTACGCTAGCGCAACGCCGGCTCCATGTTTCATTCAAAAGACTTATTTATATCTCCGGACCCTGAAGACCTAGCCTCATGAGATTTTGGATGCCCTAGGGCACTAATTGAGCACTTTTTTTTGAGTGTAAAATCGTTGCTGTAATGTAAGCCGTTTTTGCCACAGAAAATGTGTACGCTACCTTGACGTCAAGCTAGCGTACCAGGTAAAAAAAATCTATATCTCGTAAAGTATGGTGGCACTAATTTTTTCACCTAGGTACTAATTAGGCACTAATTAGGCACTTTTATTTGACACTAATCCCAGCCAAATCGCTTTCATGTGTACGCTAGCTATACGGACACCTAAATTAGCTTAGGTAACTTAAGAAATTTTCAAAAGCAATCATTAGCGCGATTTATTTTCGTTCAGCGCCATCTATCGATCTAACGGAGAACATAAAATTTTAATATTTAATTTGCAGGATTTTTCCGACACTGTTATAATTTTCATTGAATGTGCTTATAAACTAGTTAGTATAGATCTGATGGTGGCTAGATTCGATCTAAGTAGAAGGTAATTCTTGACATAAACACGTTCGATGACGTCAACGCCATCTGCCCAATCTTATAGAACTAAATTGGCTGCTAACTTTTAATCGATTACCAATGTAGTTAGGAAATCGAATTTGACTATGACGACTATACTCACAGGTAGCATAAATACTAAACAATAAACTAGTATAGGTCTGATGTTGGCTAGATTCGATCTAGTAGTGTAATTCTTTAAATAAACACGTTCGATGGCGTCAACGCCACCTGCCTAATCGCATAGAACTAATTTGGCTGCGAACTTTTTGTCGAAACAAACGTATGAAATCGAATTTGATGATAACGACGATACACACAGGTACCATAAATACTAAGCAATAAACTAGTATAGGTCTGCAGGTGGCTAGATTCGATCCAGTAATACTTGTCGTCAACGCCATCTACCGAACGGCTGCTAACTTTGTACCGATAAAAACTTTTTGTGAAGTTAGCAGCCGAAACTTAAAATTAATGATTTGATGCTGAAATTTTACATAGTTTCGTACCTAGTAGGTAGATACATAGACTACAGTTTGGTATAACGTACTCATGAGCAAATTACCTAAGTAGCAAATACAAAATAAACAAAAATCCATTTTTACTATTAAAGTCGTATTTTTTGCTACATACCTACCTACATATTGAAAACAACTATGAACTATTTATTTTATAGGATATCGCATGCAAGTGTAATAAAACACCCTAGTTATAAATTTAAAGGGGTGGTTGAGATCATCAAACCCAAGTGAACCACTTTCACTTTGGAGACAACGTCAAAATAAATAAACAACCGGCCAAGAGCGTGTCGGCCTCATGGGCGAGTCCGACACGCTCTTGGGGTAGCGTACCGTAGTCATTTCTAGAAAAGCTTGATCTAGCTTAGCTTATGCAACTTATGAAATTTTCAAAAGCAAACAATAGCGCGATTTATTTTAGTTCAGCGCCATCTATCGATCTAACGGAGAAACTTAAATTTTAATATTTAATTTGCAGGATTTTTCCAACACTGATTGTGTTAAAGCGTTAGTTATAAAACAGTTCATTTTTAAATAGCTGTCTTTCTATCCGCGATTTCAAAGTTGGCTCCATAGTGAAAGTTGTTCGGTTTGATGCTCTTAACCATCACTTTAAACATTTCTTAGGTGTTTTGTTATATTCTTTATATACCGTAGAATACCGGACATCAATGAAACATAGTACTATGTCTCAAAGACGGCGATTTTGGTCGTTTCTTTACAGCAATTTTTGGAGGTCCCTCAATATTTTGAATGAATATAACGTGGTTACAAAATCGATTTCAGAGATTTTGATTGTACGTGTAGGCAGTATAAAGACTGAATAATAAAGTGGTATAGGTGTGATAGTGACTAGGTGAGATCTAGTAGTAGAAAAACTAATTAAACGAGGGTGACTTCAAACAGACCGGCCGCTGACATTTGATCGCTAAAAAAAGTAGTTGCGAAATCGAATTTGAATATGACAGTTATACACACAGATAGAAGAAAGGTTAAACAACAGACTAGTATAGGTCTGATCTTGGCTAGATCAGATCTAGTTCCAGAAAAATGAATTCAACGAGGGTGACTACGAAAAAAATGGCCGGCAACTTTTGTGTCGCTAAAAAAGATAGTTATAAAATCGAATTCGAAGATAGCGACAATTTCTTTAGGTAGTCTAAAGACTAGAGAATAAACTAGTATAGGTCTCATTGTGGCTAAATCAGACCTAGTAGTAAAAAAACTAAACTAAACGGCGGTGACTCCGGATAATTTCACCGCTAACTTTGGTCGATGAAAAAGGTGGTTATAAAATCGAATTCGATGATGTCAATTGTACAAACGGGTAGTATGAGGACTAAACAATACAGGGGTATAGGTGTGATAGTGGCTTGGTGCGATTTAGAATAGATAAGCGCACTTAAAAAAAATACCATCTCAATTTGGTCGGGTAATATTGGCTGCTAAGTTTTGGCTGCTATCTTCACACCGGTGTTACTCGTATATGACTTTAGTTTCGGTAAATGGTATAAATTTAGTCGTAAAATGAAAAATAAAAGATGCCTCCGAGGTATTTCCACCTACTATTACGCCTTAAGGGGATGGTCAGACCATCAATATGAACAACTTTCTCTATAGGACCAACATCGAAATCGAGAAATAAAATCAACTGTCGTTTTGTATGAAACAGCAAATTTTATTTTTACGATTTCGATGTTGGTGCCATGGAGAATATTGTTCAGTTTGCTTAAGAAGGACCCTATATACCTACGTCCCACTGCAGGGCACAGGCCTACCCATGCTATGATATCTTAGTGCAAACGAAGTGGAACGCTGAAAGAGAAGTGGAGCGTGCTACACCTCACCGCTGCGCTGGAGTAGTGAGAGATTTCGCCCATATCAAACACTGTCTTGTTGGTCTAGTGGTCTAGACAACCGGCTCACGATTCGGGTGCTTATGGTTCGAGCCTCGTGTCGGCCGGCCGTCTTTTTCTATTTATTTATCAATGTGGCTCCCCCATGCGCTAATAAGGGGCAACGACAATAATTTAGCCGTTCTAAAATCCCAGGCGACTTACCTATCTATACCCAATATACATACTAATAATATACATACTAATCTATGGGCCTACCCTCAGGGAGTATCGGGTTGTATGGGTGTTAGTCCACCATGCGTGCACAATGCGGATTAGTAGAATTCACATACGCGCCACCGAGGATTAATTTCATTATGTTACTTCAAATAGACATTACATGAACTAGAAACCGCATTTCGCTTCATTTCACGTTTTAAATTGAGATGGAATGGAAATGAAATTAGCTCAAAAGTTTGCAGGAT
Source organism: Agonopterix heracliana (assembly GCA_963693445.1). Lineage (NCBI taxonomy): Eukaryota > Metazoa > Arthropoda > Insecta > Lepidoptera > Depressariidae > Agonopterix > Agonopterix heracliana. The sequence goes on from OY856332.1 coordinate 9,600,282, forward strand.
TATTGTGGTTGTGATTTTGTGGTGTGGACAGCGTCGGTGGCACGTTGGAAGAGGTATGGAAATTAAATGATGAGAGTCTGGGTTCGAACTTTTGAAACTCACACTTTCAAAATCATGATCGAATAATTTATAATTTCCATAGTATTTTGATATTATCTACTGCTGATTTGGACGTGTGACTTTCGTTAATCGCACTTCTGATCAATATTGTAGTACCAGATAAAACAACGTCACTATACCTTCACTTCATTCCATACAAGGATGAAAAGGGTTTGCCCCGAACGAACACTTGTCTTTCCCGTGGTGTTCGCGCGGTTCACGTTTCATCCTGCCACGAGGCTCCGCAATGCTTCTCAGTTGTTGTGATCTTACTCAAAAATAATCCTAGAGATTGGATAGATACTCCCTCAAACCACTTGACATTGGAAACATTGGAGACATTGGAAATGCAGTGCTAACGCAAAAGCAATAATTCCATTAATTATAACTAAATAAAAAAGGATGAAAAGATATTTCGATTCCTATTTAACTTTCTGGCCAATTGTGATCAGCAAATAGTAATTATTTTATCTGAAATATGTAATAAAATTATCTTTCTGATAAATGTACCTATTTATCAGAAAGATAATTTTATTACATATTTCATATATGATAGTATAATACTATCCGACATTCTTTGGACGTTTAAGCTGCACCCGCGGCATAGCGGTGCGATAAAGCGCTATCGCACCCTAGCTCTCTTTCTTTTTGCGCGCGAACGAACGAGTAAGCAAGCGCGATAAAACGTTTATCGTGGTGCCTTGCCGCGGCGCTGTTTTAGGATAAGTGAGTGAAAGGGCCTGTTTCACCGCTTTTGGATAAGTTCTTGTTGGCTTATCCGACAGCTCATTTGACATATTTTTCATACACAAGCTGACGAGAGCTATCGGATAAGCTAACAAGAACTTATCCAAAAGTGGTGAAACAGGCCCAGGCGAAGTGTTTAATATCTTTGTTTCTGTAATACGAAATAGCCTATTTTTTTAAATATTTGAAATGGAGTATAAATGCAATCACATTGAAATGAAATGTGCAACTACGACCTAATCATTGAGATAAGTAAACCCATGCTGGTAATTATACGTTTTAAACCACTTTGAACCAGTTAAAACCGAACACAGATGTTGATTCTCACAGGTGAACTGTGCTTCTAGTTTAAAATTGGTTAAATGCTAATAACCTGGTTAGGGGTTAGCGCAAAACTTTATAATTGAATGTGGCCTTTGTTCAATGTTACTCACAGAAACAAGTTTTGAAATTCTAATATGTTGGGTATACATTATTATGAGAAGTTTATTCCGTAAGCTTCCGAACGCGCTGCATACAAACGAAGTATCATATTGTTTTCTAATTAACCAATTAAAGTCAAAGAAAATTTTAAAACAAGATCTAGAAACCGGTGTCTTTGCTTTCTATTTCTCTATTTTTCACATGCAAAGCAAAGATTTTGGTATCTAGATTGCCACTTCAGCTTGCTAATTTGCTGAGCTATGTCAACCACTTTAATTCTCTGATGAATCACCTCATTCCTGAAGTGATCTCTCAGAGAAACACCGAGAGTGAATTTGAATTGATGAAAGACGAAACATGAAAATAATAGTCTTATCGTCAGGGTCTACGTTTCTGCTCCTTAGGTCATCAATGTCAGTATGCACTGATTGAACACATTCGCTCTAAGGCATTGTGGTAGGGCCGAAAAAAAAAAACTTTAACTGGTAGGTATCATTGCCTGAACAAACACTACTGTAGAAAAAATCAAGCAGTGTGTTCCCACTATCCCAAGCCCCAGAAAGGTGAACCATTTGACAGGGACAGCAGTGATAGAACTTGTAGGGAGTTGACAAAGTGCGCGCTATGAGTGAAAGGACGCCTTGAGCAAGTCAGTAAAGAGCATCGCATACAGAAGGAGTCGAGGTGGAGTCGAGGCGGCATCGACCTTGACATACGGTCGATAATTGTATACCTACCAAGAATCCGAGCGGGGCGCCGCTCGGTTTGTTATGATATATAATTATCGACCGTATGTCAAGGTAGCAAAGGCACGCCCGCGCCTCGACGCCCCGCCTCGACTCATTCTGCATGTGATGCGCTTAACGCGCGCATCTCCCGCGATTCGGCTCGTTTAACTGCGAGATTGGAAGAGCCATAACGTGTGGGTTCTATCCGTAGATAAGTCTATAAGGATTCTGTAAAACATTCGATTATATCCTACATTATATCTTACTTGATTGATGAGTGCTGCAGGTAAATTTGAAATCTTAATTTAAACTAAGATTTAAAAACATAGTCACAAGAAACATTCTACTAGTACATACCTAGAACCTTTGTCACTGCAACACGGTGCACTTCAACGAGAGATTTCTTCACGTTACGTATACAGGAGGTTTAAACAATCATTTTACATCTATCGTCATCTCAACCCGTCACTGCTGAACATAGGCATCTCCCTGGGATCGCCAGAACGACCGGTCCTGCGCTGCCCTAATCCAACGTGTTTCCAACGCCTTCAAGGTCTTCGGTCCATCTTGTGGAGAGCCAATACAGAAGACAACTTTATTAACACAAAAAAGAAATAAATAAAAATATTAAGAACTTAAAACTAACTTAACCTAAGGTGCAGGTTTGGACCGCGAGGTGTAACAAAAAAAGAAGATATAAAAAACTTGAATAGAAAGCCAACGTCCTGTATATAACGTACCTCCGCTTCCGACACTTCTACGAAATGAGCGACTCGGTAACAAAGTGTCACTAGATTTTAGACTTTATTTCAAGACACCGGAGCTTGAGTTTTGTATGTTACATAGAATTTCTCACTTGCTCTTTAACTCTTTGAAGCATTGAAATCTGTGTTACTTTTGAGATGATTCTTGAGCTAGAAATTTTTGTATTATAGAGGATTTTCTTCGTTCTTCGAAGCGCTCGTTGGCGTAGTGGAGCTTCGGTATTGGAAACGATCACCGAAGTCAAGCAACGTCAGGTCCGGTCAGTCTTTGGATGGGTGACCGTTTAGTGGTATTTCATCTCGAGCGTTTCCGTGCTTCGGAAGGCACGTTAAGCAGTTGGTCTCGGATAGTTCCGCCAGATGGCGTTTGTAACTATTCGTTAAGCCAGGTCAGAGGCCTATTAAGGCGGCTTGAAAATTCTCTGACAGCAAGTTGACCACTAACTTGCCTCCACCAACACGCACTGGGCCCGCGTGGTGGAGTATGGCCCACTCCCTCTCACCCTTATTCGTGAAAGGAGGCCTTTGCCCTGCAGTGGGATTTTAGGGAACTTACTAGACTATTTTCTTGGAAAAAATAATATCCAGCAGTGGGCGTCCTTCGGCTGAGATGAAGATGAACTTGTATTGATAACTTATTATCTTTGCCAATATGGACGCATCCTAAGTTCTCTAGGTTAAGAGGATATGCGAGAACCGTTTTTTCCATACAAACATATTCCCCTGTTTCTCCCTGGATAACGACACTAGAGCAAATATTTTTTAACTTCCAATCTGCTATGTCGCTATGTTTTGCTTTTTTGCATTAATTAATTCCTGTATGAACTAGGGAACTTCGAAAATAACCAACTTTACCGCTCTTTTTCAGACATCCAGCAGACAAATTTGACGAATATAAACAGAAAAAGCAAAACATACAGACATAGCCAAAGTCTTTCCCATATTATACTTGATAATGATTAAAATAGACTTAGTTTTGGAGGAGGAAACATGGAAATACGAAATGCTGATTTCGTCGATTTTATGTAGATAAAATCGGTCCGAGCTGCAGTTGTCTCTTTCGCAATCTAGTTGGCGGGGTGTATTGGCCGATCGGATGAATATGTATACAGTCGGAAAAGTTACCTTTTTAGCATTTCAGCCCGCCTATCCTCTTAATAAAGTATTCAACAGCGAGACGAATGAAGAAGAATCAATACTGCTGTAATATATTTTTTCTTCATATTTAACATAAATAAATAAAATAAAAATCATGTATTTCAGGATACAAGGTCCCTTGTACACAAGATTTCAATACAATGTTAATATAAATTATAGGATATCATATCACATTAAAATGTTCGTCAAAAATATAAAAATTGTCATAGATCTTTCTTATTATTGAGTTCGGAGACGCACGCGCGCGCTGCTCGAAGGAGGCTCTCGCGGTCCTCATCACTGCAAAGAAATCATTGACCCTGTTCTCAGCAAACATACCAGATGCGCTACACCTCCACGGCAAGCCCAACATGCCTCTAAAGGCGTTGTTAAATTGTACTCTCAGCGTGTTGTAGGCGCGCTGTGTATAGGAGTACCACAAGTGGCCGGTGTAGAACGGCAGTACGCTTTGAACAACGTCACCTTGGCGTCCTTAGAGCAGCGCGCGAACCGCACATAGTGGATAGGTACCCTATTATTCAACACATATTGTAGATGTTCATATGTAGCTATAGAAAATCATAGTGTTGTTACGATCTGACACTGATTTAGACAACGAATATTACTCATTTGGATACGGATAAATGTGAATTAAATTTTGATGTGTAGTCAAATTGAAATACCTATATCATTAATTTATGCTCAATTACAGGTAATGTTATGTTATGTTGTCAATTTAATAATGTTATACCGATTTTTTTTTTGATACATTTCAATTTAATTCAGAATTTTATAAGTATTCTATATTTCACTACAGTACACTTAATGCTTCTTCTGACGTAAGAAGGTATGGTAGTAATACACTTTTTTCTACATAATAATAACAAGGTATTTCAATTCAATTTAATTAGGTACTAAATTATAGCGTACCAAAAAAAAGTTGGCCGTCGCGGGAAACCCGGCAGAAGTGAAACTTGCAGGTATCAAATTTAAATGTTAAAATTCCGTCACACAAAAAGGTTGCGGATTCGAATTTCAAAGCTCACCCATAAAAAATATTTTTTTAAATCGGGCATAGCCCCACCACACATTCCCACCGCTGTAACTCCTGTGCACCAGGATCAACAGCAGCGTCCATTCACAACACTAGACAATGAAATCCAGCGAGCGAGGATGACTCTAATCTGTCTTTTAACCGACAATGAAATAATCAAAGAAGATAGGAGGAGTAGGAAAAAGAAATATCCGACAACCATAAAAATTTTCACTTCAAAAAGTGATTTCGGATTCGGATACGAAGCATAATTACATCCCTAGTGTATAACGCATGTAGATCAAACAGAACAACGGGTTCGGCCAGATGCATTCATGCTACGCAATTTCGCTACGGCGTAGCCTGTCGTAGCATTTCGTAGCCGGCGTAGTGTTTTCAACGAGGCATTTTGTAATGAAAAGCCCATCTTTTAAACTATCTTTTTTTAAATTATAAGTAAGTAAGTTATAGCCTATAGAATCCCACTGCAGGGCAAAGGCCTCCTCTCACGTATAAGGATGAGAGGGAGTGGGCCATACTCCACCACGCGGGCCCAGTGCGTGTTGGTGGAGGCAAGTTAGTGGTCAACTTGCTGTCAGAGAATTTTCAAGCCGCCTCAATAGGCCTCTGACCAGGCTTAACGAATAGTTACAACGCCATCTGACTGAACTATCCGAGACCAACTGCTTAACGTGCCTTCTGCAGCACAGAAACGCTCGAGATGAAATACCACTAAACGGTCACCAATCCAAAGACTGGCCGGACCTGACGTTGCTTAACTTCATTGATCGTTTCCAATACCGAAGCTCGTGCGAAGGCGAAGTGCCAACGAGCGCTTTTTAAATTATGTTTGACCTTAAAACTTGTGAGCCAATTAACCATGTAAACGAATGCGTGAGAGGCGAAATTATGCGAAACTTTTGACCGACGAATTCACAAATAGGTAGGAGAATTTAAAATTTAAATTTTTTGGGCTTAGTTTTGGCTACTATGTAATTTCAACTTTGTTTGCGATCAACTCAACAGAACATTTTTGAATATTGTAAACATTTTAACAATAACTGATGAAGTCTATACACTATACAGGGTCCTTCTTAGTATGCTGACACTTATTAAGGGGTTGATCATACCATTAATAAATAAATAAATAAATAAATATCTTGGACAGTGTCACACAAATTATCTAGTCACATTTAAAGTTCCAGAATCTAGCCTGGACTTGTATTATGATAACTAGACAACGATATAGGATACATATATAGATACAAACATCCATGACTCGGGTACAAATATTCATATTCGTCATACAAATATTTGTCCCTTACGGGATTCGAACCCGCGACCCCCGGCACAGCAGGCAGGTTCACTACAGACTGTGCTGTCGGGCCGCATTAAATTGAACAACTTTCTGTATGGGACTGTAGTTACGTCACAGAGGATTGTTCTATTCTATTTTTAAGGTTATGGCATCCATCTTGGTATAGATGATTTTGCCAATGTCGAGTTTTTGTAGCAAAAGTGCTTGACGTTGTACGGTTATATAGATATTTTGGTGACTTCAAGGGTTGTTCTTATAAAAGAACAATATCCTGAGCCACCACTGGAATTCTGCTGTTGGCCGGGGATGGCACAACCGACAAGCGACCGCCCAATAGCAGACCCACAACGCAACTCCACAGAGGATTGTGTTACTTCGCCAATTCGTTTGGCAGAAATTAGTTCTCAACGTAACCACTATGAGCGCTGTACGAAATACAATACTAAATTGGTGACGTAACTACCTACAGTAGTACAGAACGGTGAAAACTCATGATAGGCCTACTGGACTTGTATTACGACGACGACCCGGTTGGTGTGATGGTTACCACGCCGGACTGCCAAACCAGGGTCCTGGGTTCGAATCCCGGTTCGGTCATGGATGTTATGTGTGTGCCGTTGTTGTGTGGTTCCCATAACAAAAAGCCTGAGGCTTACTTGGGATCATTACAATGTATGTGCCTGTGAGTGTGTTTTTTTTTATGGCAGTTTTTGAGAGTTACGCGGTTATTATTTAATCTAGAATTAAACATTTTAACGTAAATGCTCACGACTATATTCCCCGAGGGGGTAGTCAGAGATATTCTGAAACCTCAGAACATCCACGTTTCACCAGTAGTACCGAAACTCTGTCCAGTGTGACGGGGGGTGAGCCCGTCGCCACTTATAATGGGTAAAATACACGCCTCGAAATTGAAGCATGCAGGTTTCCTCACGATGTTTTCCTTCACCGAAAAGCCAGTGGTGCAACAAATCGTACATAAATTCCGAAAAACTCATTGGTACGAGTCGGCTTGGACGGGGATCGAACCATCGCCTCCTGCACGGCAGGCAAGGTTACTCGCCACAAGACCACCACTGCTTGACATTTTAACGTGTTCTCAAATATAACAAAACGCGGTAAAAACCCGTTAAAATGTTTAATTCTAGACTGGGATTATGATGACTAGACAACTAGACTAGACATCCATGACTCGGGTACAAAAATATTAATATTCAACATACAAATACGAGTATTTTCCTCTTACGAGATTAGAACCCGCGACCTTCGGCACAGGCAGGATCACTAAAGCTTGGTTATAACCATAGAGATATTACTCTAGCGATAGACAAGCTCGTTCAAACAAACAACATATCACACAAAACAACACAAAATGACACATTGCGGTCTGTCATTGCCATAGTGACGAAGTGAACTCGGGAACATCAATCAGGTGCCTACACCTCATTCTAGTGGAACATGTTGCTTCTATGAAAGGGCAAGTCTATCGCTAGACTTTAAGTCTATGGTTATAACAAAATACTTTTTAGTTTGGTTGTGGAAATCTGTTTAAATTAGCCCTCTGTACTAGTAACCCAATTCTTTGTTTTAGCAAAAAGCAAGGCAAATAACCAGCAAAACCCAAAACAATTTCAAATTCACCTAAAATTCATTCGAGGGGAAAATAAGGAAGCCGTAAATTTATTGTTTCAGAAACAGAATTTTGTTTCATCTCATTTTAATATGAAAATTAACGGGTTTGATTTAAAATTAGAAACGTTTTCTTTGAAAACTGAGAATATGCAGGCTGTATTATGCAAATAAATCCTTTGTTTATTAATTTTTAGCATAATACAAGGTGTTTCATAAGTAAGAATAAATTTTTAAAACTCTTAAGGGGGTTGTTTAGACCGTCAAACTGAACAACTTTCTCTACGGGACCAACATCCAAATCGCAAAAAAAAAATTTTTATATCCCATACATATTTTAGCTCTAGTCGATTTGTAGAGTATGGAACATAATTTTTTTTTTTTCGCGAATTCGATATTGGTCCCATATTGAAAGTTGTTCAGTTTGATGGTCTACACCACCCCCTTAAAGGTTTATTTGTATTTTTGTAATACCTTGTATACAGGGTCAAACTTAATATGCTGACACTTTTTTAAGGGGATGTACAGACCATCAAACTGAACAACTTTCTCTATGGGACCAACATCGAAATCGCGAAAAAAATATCTGCTGTCCCATACATTCGGGTCTAGTTTGGTTGGCAGTTTTGTATGGGACAACTGATTTTTTTTTTGCGATTTCGATGTTGATCCTATAGAGAAAGTTGTTCTGTTTCACGGTCTGATCATCCCCTTAAAAAAGTGTCAGCATATTAAGAAGGACCCTATATATTTCTACTACTTTATTCCCCGAGGGAGAAGCCAGAACTTGAAAATGATCGATATACTAAATGCGCTCATACTTTAATGGGGTGCTTCAGCCCACCAAACTCACAACTACTACTATAGGACCAACATTGAAATCGCGAGAAAAAATCTGCTGTTTCATATGGTTTTGGTTGAGTAGCTATTTTTAGATTTTTAATATTACAATTTCACCAGCAGTGCTCATATTATGTCAGTGAGATGGACAGGGACACAATTCACGTATCGAAATTAAAGTACGTTGGTTTCCTTATGACATTTTCCTTTGAAAAGTCAATGGTGTTGGACCGTGTGGTGATGATATTCTAGATACATCAGTTTGTAGATAAAACCTGGGCAGAGTTCAAATCGTCATCTCCTGCACGGGAAGTTAGATAACCAGCCACAAGACCCCATGGCAACCAGGCTTAATTTCACGTATTTGTAAAATTAGTAATAACAATAGGCGTACGGTTCCGGTCCACTCCATTTCCTTTCGTGGTTGTCGTACTAGGCGACTTAGATAATATAAGAGTAGAGTAGAGAAAGGCTATTATAGCCACCTATCACCACTTAATACATCATCTTGACATTTTCAATAATGTTAAAAGTGAACCTTATTAAAACTGCATGCAAGATAGCTGGTTATTGTCAATCACAGAACATTATAAGAAGGGTTAAAAGTGCAAAGTAGGCGTGGAACGTGTCACCACAGGTTATGCAATAATTTGCATAACACCATAAGGCGCGCAGTGTGGTGCGAGCGAGAGGGCATTAGTAATTGTAGCAGCGTGAGCGGGAAAACAAGTGGCGATGCCGTCTCCGAAGCAAAAGCGCTACTTTTCATTTCTAACCCACCTCTTATAATGTTAAGTGAAGTCAATGTTTCTGACCATTTCGAAATGGATGATGGTCGTGAGTTTATGTATGTAACGATAATGATTTTGATTACTATTTCAACCTTGTATTTTTAAATCAAATTAAAGATTGAAAAATTTGTCTCGGGCGGGACTCGAACCCACGCTCTTCCAAACCGGGGAAACGTGCTAACCAATTACACCACCGAGCCCACAAGCCAGAGAACGAAATTTTCAATCTGTTGCGTCTTAAGGGGACGTGCGCGCCATCTACTGGCAGTATAACAACCAACCAACTTGCAAGTCAAATATTACAACTTGAATTCATACAATATAGATGGCACACCCTGTTCCAATATTATTGATTATAAACATGCCCACGCTGGGTTCGAGTCCCCCGCCCGAGGCAAATTTTTCAATCTTTAATTTGATTCGAAATAGCACAACATGGCTGTAACATGTTTATAATCAATAATATGTATTTTTATAATCTTATCTTATCTTAACGATTATAAAATCGTGAGGAATAAAAAACTAGCGGTTCACTTCATATAAACTCAAATAACACTCGATAGCGCGATTTAAATGACGTGTGGCGCCATCTATTGACAAGTTTGTTTGTTTGTTCGCGCATCACGCAAAAACTACTGAAACGATTTTGATGAAACTTTTTTCGTTTGATAGCTTATGATCTGACTTAAAATCTGGTATATAATTTATGCAGACGAAGTCGCGGGTTAACTCTAGTTCATTTTAAAGTTACAAGTAAATCTACGGTATGACATAAAATTGTATATTTTTACAACTAAGCGTAGCGGTTGGCATATTATTTTACTACCAACAAAACTGGATCTACCTCACCCCTCTTTCCATACAAACTTCTGTACTAAAAAGAGATCGTTAGTAGAACTGAAAGGGTCTAGATTAAATGGTTATGTAGTACTTAGTTTGTAGCGTAATATTTCAAGACAGGCTTGAAAAAATGGCTCTACCCAGTATTGCGTCAGTACACATTTATCAGCGGAATCTCTGCATTTCGTAAGAAAAATGTATTATTTTGGTTATAAGATTAAACAAACAAAGGAATTTTGCGAACAAATTTAAAAACAGCGCCATTATAGTATTGAATTATTATGTTAAGGATAAAAACATGTATTGTTCTTTTGAACACTCTGTGTATGGGTAATTACTTTGGGGGATAAATGGGGTTTATCAAGTTTTTTTTAAGTTTTTGTGTTCTGATACCGATTATGAACTTTTTTAAACTTTATAAAGGAATCAAAAATGATACTGTCTCTATATCTGTATTTTAAAAAAGATAGCCACGGTAATTCACTGGTAATGAGGTGTATATGATGGAAAAATTTTCAGGTTGGCACTTGAATAGTTTTATACCGAAAACCAAAAAAGTTAAACCAGTTTACACTGATCTTCTACAATGTACACACCATCAAACTCGACAACTTTTTCTATGAGAAATCCTTACGCGGTGCGAAAGACCCCATTCAAAAAGAGCCCTTGGGCGATTCGCACCGCGCTCCGAACCGAGCGCTATGCGAAACGCCCTACTGTGACGGGATTGTTTAAATAAAAACTGGATCTTCGATCATTTGTTTATATTTAGTATTACAATAATTTCGCTAGCACATCTGTCGCCGTGCGCGTACAAAAACAGTCTACCCTCGGGTCGGGCTAATAGTCCCGCCCGCTAGAATGCTTCTCGAGATATTTAAAATACAACTATACTTATAACTTTGTTACTTTACGTTATACAAAAATAGATGGATAGATGTGAGTAGGTATAATATTCTAGACGTGTAGTGGTTGTGGAGGAAACGCTTGTAACATTACTACTCGATTTCTTAAAGTCGTATGACTTTGTGACGTTTTCAAATATGCAGTAGAAAATGACAAAATTATTATGAAAATTGTGCATCATTCGATCATGATTTTGAAATTGAGAGATTAAAAAACAGCACATCTGTAATATCAAAAAAATCGGCTGTTCTTTAAGCAATTTCAGGATTGCTCCCATAGTAATGAAATATTCAGTTTAGACCTTAAAAATTTTCGAATCTTTTACATTACACCCTGTAGTGCTCCCTATTTTTTTTCACTGTATGTACTGAATCTAAGTAAAGTGCTATAGGACTGAACATTCAACTCTGCGCATATAAAAACAAACTCTTTTGTCTCTCTTTTCAATCCAATACCACTCGAACTTCAGCACTTTGCATGATGAAATGTACTTGAAACTATTGTTGCAACGTTCACTACTTTTACTACAAAAACTACGATCGTCGCTCGCTTGTTTGTCGCCAATTTTAGAACGTTTTTCTCACTCATCTCTCGTCCGCACTGGCTCCCGTTTATTGCATAACTATAGGTTGAAAACTTGTAACACCACTATACAATGGGGTTTTTTCAAGCTACAAACGCTATGCGGTCCTTTCTTCTTGATTTTGAATCGAAACATATTTTCTATGAAACAACTCATAAATTAAGGGGGCACCGAGGTACCAGTCCTGCCCTTAATTTTTTTTTTTTATTTCTTAAAAATAATACCAGAGGCTAAGTAAAAAAAATTATAATAATTCAGAGATAGACCACGGTTGGTGCATCCCATTGCAATTAGATAAAAGTGTCTCGAAGGGGCCTCTACGTGTTGGACCTGTGTCCCCATGCAAGCCTTCCAAAGGTCCGGGCTACGGCCCGTGAAATACCAGCTGAGATACATAATAATAATACCACATTTAAAAAAAAAACAATTAAGTATATCATATTTTTGTCATTGCAGATTTTCAATATTTATCGGGTCATTACGGATTTGTCTTTTAATGTTTGTAGTTAGTATCTTTAAATCCGCCAAAAGTGGTCACTTTGTTTGAATTGCCAAAAAAACAATACGATTAAGGGTAGCACTGGAGGCTCGGTATCCTCTTAAAGAAAAAGTTGTTCAGTTTGACGATTTAATCTACCCTCTAAACTTTGACCACGCTCATAATCAAATACTTTACATTACAATACAGGGTGTTTCATAAGTAACAATACATTTTTAAAACTCTTAAGGGGGTTGTTTAGACCGTCAAACTGAACAACTTTCTCTATGGGACCAACATCGAAATCGCGAAAAAAATAATTTTATATCCCATACATATTTTAGGTCTAGTCGATTTGTAGAGTATAGAACATAAATATTTTTTTTGCGATTTCGATATTGGTCCCATAGTGAAAGTTGTTCAGTTTGATGGTCTACAGTACCCCCTTAAAGGTTTATTTGTATTTTTGTAAAGCCTGACCAGGAAAATAAAAAACCTCGCCATGTTGCGGAAAATCATTGGAACTAATTTTTGTACTGGGAACACTAACATTAAAGGTGACAGTCGATTGCAGCGCCCCCAATCCAGGTTTTTTATATTCCTGGTCAGGCTTTAACACCTTGTATACAGTGAACTGTTTCATTCGACTGTGCACACTTCTAACAACTACGTTCTGCTACCAGGAAACTGTCAGATCAAATACGATTCCAATATTCTCGCGCGAACAATATTCTATGCATATGGAATGTGAAAATTATAGTACGACAGACCATGTCCACTTTTTTGAAACATACTCTTACGAAGATAATTCATATTTATTAGAAACTTTAGAAGTTCACTGTAGACATGCTTGGGGTTATATTTTTCATAGAATAAAATAATAGCATGTTGAATCTGAAAGTCGTCGGTGGCGCGTAGCAGAGAGCTATGGAAACTGAAACTTGAGGTCCCGGTTCGAATCCGCACGGACCACATGCCATGTACCAATGAGTTTTTCTAACTTAGGTACGTAATACCGACTGCTCTCAAACGGTGAAGGAAAACATCGTGCATACGCTAAAGAAGAAATTCCGATACGTATGTGTCTACCAATCCGCATTGGGCACACGGGGAGGACTAACGCCCATACACCCTCTCTGATGGTAGGCTTGAGCCCTGCAGTGGGACGTATATAGGCTATGATGATAATGTTGAATCTAAAATAACATAAAAAGTTAAAACAACATCAATTTGGATACGAGAATATCAACCTCATAAAGGTTCTGTAACTTTTTACACTTCAATATGGGTTAAGACACATTGACCGACGACGTACGAAATCGTATCCATACAAAATACCGTCATCGTCAGCACTCACCGCCGTCGACACGGCGGACGAACGCGCCATACCAATCGTGGTTTTCTGTATGGGCCCGCCTGTCGGCGCCGTTCGTTCGCTGATAGCTATTGTGTCTCATTATTATTTGTACTTTGATTCACCAAAACCAATGTATTTTTTATGGAAAGTTGAAAAAAAATGTTTGTTTAACACGAGTTAAATCAGTATTTTTGGATCTTCCATAGAAAACCTTTGACTCGACCTTGTTGTTTCATCGTAAATTTAAAGAGGACATTAATTATTTACTGGAATCGGCATAAAATTTGTCAATGTTATGTTCATTTTTGGCAACGAAAATACCCGAATCAACCCAAAATTATCAAAAATTTCAGACGAGAGCGAGTAATTTTCGGGGAAATCATGGAGTGTGGTGGAAACCACAAAACATACCTACCTATTAGTTTTATTTTCGTTATGGTAATGTAAAAAGCGTTATTTGTGTCAAACTGATTTGGATATTTGGCAAACAAATAGAATAAATTATGTTATGAGTCACGTTGCAGGGTTTGCCCCAAACACTTGTCTTCGCGTGGTTTTCGCGCGGTTCGCGTTTCAGCCCGCCACGAGGCTCCACAATCCATCTCAGTTGTGTTCTTACTCAAAAACAATCCTCGAGATTGGATAGATACTCCCTCAAACCACTTGACATTGGCGGAAATGCGGTGCTAACGCACAAGCAAGAAGTCCATTAATTATAAATAAAAATAAAAAAAATATGTTATGGATAGAAAACTTTTTAGGGCTCCGTACCCAAAGCCGCTGTCCTTTTCCGCTTCGCTGATTTGTGGTTAAGTTGTGGTGAGCTCGACTTTTCTACTTACGAATCGGTTAGAGCCAGAGCTTTTTCGGTACAAAACAGGTGCAAAGTAGCTTAAGTAAAAGCTATGGATCGAGCAAAGCAAGCTCGAAATTTTTAGCATCACGTCTTAGCTGTGGTCAGAACTCGTTAATGTGTAGTTATTAAAACAGAAACTTAGAGCTAGACTTTTGTCAGCTCTAAGAATTAGATAGAGCTCAATCGGCGCCGCAAGTACGCTGTCCTTCCGTCCTAGCTTTAAAGAGCGGTATCTATTAAACCCTAACAGAAAGCGAGTTGAAATTTTCACAGAATATAGTGTTATTATTTTAGATTTGCTAACAAACAATAAAAAATCAAAAATGATGACCCATACACAAAAGCTAGTTTTTTACAAAGTTTTTTTTGTTGTTGTCTCATACATTTGAGTAGTCGACTAGGTACAGCAGTTTTGTTTGAAACAGCAAATGTTTTTTATTTTTTCTCGAAGTGGTTCACATTGATGGTCTAAACTCTAAAGTCCTTTAAATATAGCTAGCGTGTTTGTTACACCCTGTATAACGTACATACATGTCGTTTCATCCAAATTGTTACATGTGACAATCATACATGTAGGTCAAAACGCGCAATGTAATTGTTGTGCACTCATGCCTGCAGACGCGTTCCATTGTTCGTTCAGCAATAATTCTGCTATATATCTCGCGTACCTAGTCTCTGCCCACCCACTCGATATACGGTCGCTGTGTTAGACACTAAACATTGTTATTGTACAGAGTGTAATTTAAAACACCCTTCTAATACTTAAGGGGTGCCTCAGCCCATGAAACTGAACAACTTTCACTATGGAGCCCACATCGAAATCGTGAAAAAGAAATCAAGTTTTCCCATACAAATCTGCGAGATTTAAGGCCTCCGCTCATTGCAGCGATTTTATTGAGCGATAATATCGCTGCGATTTTGCGATAATTGTTTCCAGTACATTTTGTATGGGGACGCGCGCGATCCTACACACTGCCGCGATATTATCGAGCGATAATATCGCTGCGATTTTGCGATAATTGTTCTCAGTACATTTTGTATGGGGACGCGCTCGATCCCACACACTGCCGCGATATTATCGCAACTCTTTCGACAACATTCAGTGGTGGGGCGCATGTGTGACGCAAATCGCGGAATCGCTGCAGTGTGTAAGGTGTCGCGATATCGCTGTCGATAATATCGCTCGATAATATCGCTGCAATGTGCGGAGGCCTTTATGATGATATTATATTAATACTTAAGTATTACTAGAATGTTTTGCTACACCCTGTATACTAGCGGCACCCGTGACTTCGTACACGCCGACCACTGACTTTAAATACTCATACCCATAAACTTTTGATTGAGTGGACCGATTGCGATAAGATAAAGCATAATGCTCACGACTATATTCCCCAAGGGGGTAGTCAGAGATGTTCTGAAATCTCAGAACATCCACGTTTCACCAGTAGTACCGAAAACTCTGTCCAGTGTGCCAGGTGGTGAGCCCGTCGCCACTTCTAATGGACAGTGGGTACAATACATGCCTCGAAATTGAAGCATGCAGGTTTCCTCACGATGTTTTCCTTCACCGAAAAGTTAGTGGTGTTACAAATCGTACATACATTCTGAAAAACTCATTGGTACGAGTCGGCCTGAACGGGAATCGAACCATCGCCTCCTGCACGGCAGGCAAGGTTACTCGCCACTGGACCACCACGGCAACAGATAAAGCGACATAGCTTAATGCAAACTAAGCACAATGCTTCTGTGAAAACCCTATCCAAATCAGTTCAGTAGTTTTCAAGTAGTGCGTGGACAAACAAACAAGCATTCAAAATTAGTATTAATGGAATAATTCCGCATGTATATGGCGGGCCAAATTAAATTTTTTACACTCAGTTGCAGAAACGCTCATTAAAGTTAATCCTCCATTAAATCTTGCTAGCTTTTACTACGTCAACAAGACAAAAAGTGACAGCAAGAGATCTGCAACTGAGTGTAGTTCACAATCGCATAAGATAAATAAATAATAATAAATAAATAAATATCTTGGACATTGTCACACAAATTATCTCGCCATGTTTAAAGTTCCAGAATCTAGTCTGGACTTGTATTATGACAACTAGACAACGATATAGAATACATAAATATAGATACAAACATCCATGACTCAGGTACAAATATTCATATTCATCATACAAATATTTGTCCCTTACGGGATTCGAACCCGCGACTCTCGGCACAGCAGGCAGGTTCACTACAGACTGTGCTGTCGGGCCGATAAATAATCGCAGAGATTCGATATTATGTAAACAAGGTCCAACTAAGAACAGTTGGACCACTGCCGCTCCCCAGGCTTCTAGCCTGGCGGAAGATTTTCCCTTTTCAATGGAGGTACCTCCCAAGTACACACACACCTCCATATTGGTGACCCTGACGTGATCATCGCAGTGCAGCACCAACTTAACAAAATCGATCAATCGTATTCAGCCTTGGATTGAATTCAACATCAGAAACAAGAAAGCGTCCAATGCGGTCGGTCGCTGCAATATTTCCGCCTGCACTCCCAGATTGCATTTCATGACATTTCATACATTTCCACTGACTGACGGTTTTTAAACGGTTCTCATGTTATTTCTAACAAAAGGGTTCCATTTTATAAGGACATTGTGATATTATATCAGTTGAGTAGTAACATTTCAGCTTTAATAAGTTTTATAAAGAGAGTTAATGTAAAAGGTGTAACCGGCGACTGACGGCAGGCGGGAAAAAAATGTAATTTTCTCCTCTCCGGACGGAAAGCGTCCATTTTCGTCTCGCTGCGCTAAATGAAGTTGCTGCTTTCCACCTTCGTCGAGCAGAAAAATAGTATACTAACCTCGGGCAGTAAATAAGAAAGCCTCAGATCACATGTTTCTCTCGCTTCGCCTCGATCAACAGTTTCATGAGATCTGAGATCTTTCTTACTTTCCTGCCCTCGGTGTGTAATCTATGGGAAGCCGTCCGTGACGTGGACGCGGCGGACACAAAAGCTGTGTGTGTGTGGTTGCTCATAATGGACCCCATCTCTTCCCCTAATTTGAGGATCATGACGTTATGAATAACCAAGGATATTTCATGTCAAATATTTATGTAGGTGACATTTTATAATGTGAAATAAAAAATAATAATCTAATCTAGCAGGCTGACAACTTTGATGATAACGTCAATGAGTCCAAGTAAACCTTGACCATCACTCACTCTACTTGAATTAAATAAATAAAGTGTCAGAACAACAATTTCGATTAAAAATTTATGACTTTCCATCGCTTCCAGTGCCACTATCACGTTCTAATTCAAAATAAGTGGGTGTAGTAGAGAAAATAAAAAAAATGTTCCAGACCAAAATTCAAAATGTGTCAGACTCTAATAAAACAACACGTAAACCCAATATTCCAATTACGGTTTCGTTTTATTTCCTAACAGCGCAATTATGTTTTGGAATAGATTACGGATTTACAAAAAATGTTAAAACCAATTATCAACGTTTCGTAAAAGTATATTCGGCTACAATTTCGTTGCTAATTTCACTAATTTTATTCATACCAATGGTTAATATGTACTACGATTGGTGGATTTGGTTGGTTGCGTTCGATTATTGTGCATACTTAATTATTTTAAAAACGTCAAATTACACAATTTATGATTTTATACTCAAAATATACGAGGTATATGGCACCAATCCGATTAAAAAGAAAATTCTAATGTTTCTAGCCGTGGGAAATCCATTGTTCTTTTTATTTGCAAAATGTTTAAGTGGTACCATAGTATGCATAAGCATGAGAAAGGCGTATTGCCCAAATTACGATATGCCGATCTTTTATTTTTACTTCTTGCCTAGTCTGGGTTTAGAATTCATAGACTCCACTACAACTATAATATATTTTCATATTTACTGTTGTATTACAAAACTGAAGGAACTTTTGGAATCTGAAATTAATTTCACTGATTTTAAGAATCAGTACATAGCCATAGCTAATTGTTATGATAAAATCAAACCTGTGACGGATAAGCTTGTAAGTTTCATTGATGTCGTGTTATGTTTTGGTTTGTCTATCGTATCGTTATACTGCGTAGCACACTGTAAGAAAATCGCAATCTAGCGGGATTTAATTCTGATGATACGGAACTCATTAATTTGATTGAAATTAGTTATAATACGTGATCTTATAGTTTTATAAAATCATTTTCGTATATTTTTGTAATTAAAAAATGTGAAAAAATTGTAAATTTGCAATTTAGTTATTTCGACAGCCATAGTGAAAATTTAAAAAAATATATTGGTGCCGCAAAAAAGCGCAAAATTTTTGAATTACATCTGTAAGTTAAAATCATCAGCTTTACTGTGATGGTACATACTTCGCTATATAATGCTATATAATGTGTTTTCGGGTCCAATGAATTTAAAATATAAAAAAATCGAAGTATATTTCGTGTCCTAACAGAAATGGTTGTTTTTGCCTATAATTTCCTATTATAAATCGAACAAAATGTGAATGTACTTACGTATTAAACACAAACACTTTAATAAATAAATTAAATAACACTATTACTTCGTAATCGTAAACGTAATTGGCACAAATTAACTGTGGAAAACGCGTAGCTCGTGCTATGTAACATTGTTCGAATTTTGAATTAAATCCCGCTAGATTTCGATTTTCTTACAGTGTGCGTAGGTTCAATCTATAGAAATATTAAATACTCGGCGAACTTCGTACCACCTTAGAATTTGATGTTCCCGACACACACTTGGCCGTTTTATATAGCCTATGTTACTCAGGGATAATGTAGTATTCTAATGGTGAAAGAATTTTTAAAATCGGTTAAGTAGTTTTTGTGTGAAAGCGTAACAAACAAACTTACATTCGCATTTAAAATCGGTTAGGTCGTTTTTGCGTGAAAGCGTAACAAACAAACATACATTCGCATTTATAATAATAGGGATTAGCAGCGCCTGCGACATCGTACGCCCAAGATCCCACCGTATGTACTTGCGGCATGATTTTTCATGGAAACCCGTATAAACCCTTGTATAGGCTAAGATCAAAATAAAATTAATGGATAGGCCTAAAGCGCGTTAAGTTGAAGCAAACTACTGGTGCACTTGGTCCATACAAACTAGCGCCATTATCTGTCAAATCTAGGAGTGTGGTCTGTTGGAGTATGGCCCACTCCCTCTCACCCTTATTCATGAGAGGAGGCCTTTGCCCTGCAGTTGGATTCTATAGGCTATAACTTACTTACTTACTTAATGTATCTACAACTACCCCTTTTTGATTTTTGTGTTAAAAATAAGTTATAGCTACGAATCTATACATTTTTAAACAAACTTTTCAGAAACTCTTGCAACTGTTCATCGGTATACCAAAACTGGTTACAACGCTGTGGTCTGCGTTGTTTTATATGAAGGCAGTAAGTTAATAACGATTTTAAAAGTTTAAGAATAAAATTAGACATGCAAGAGTACCATGAAAGTCATGCAAGTGCTAGTCAAATGCTCGATTCTTGACAAATATATTTTACCATAATTGGCTCCAAACAAATAACGTTTTTCAAACCGAATATGTCAGGCATGTTTGTTTCTAAGGGTTTTATGCCGATTCAAATAGTCAAAAACTGGTCAAGTGCATGTCGGGCCACGCGCAGTATAGGGTTCCGTAGTTGCCCGTCACAATATGAAGACTTTAAATGATTGGTATTATGAACATTTTAACGAAATTTTGCTATTTACTTCTCCAAGTACATTTTATAAGTTGTTCGACTAATACTCGTTAATTTGTAAAGCCTGCTTAACTGTGATAGTTTTCCTCTTAATTTCGTTTATACAAGGTGTTACAAAAATACAAATAAACCTTAAAGAGGCCGTAAGGCGGTTGGAATAAACTCCAGGGCTTTGCAGCCCACTCGATAAGAAGAATATAGGACCAATATCGAAATCGGGAAAAAAAATTGATGTTCCGTACTCTACAAATCGACTAGAGCTAAAATATGTATGGGATATCTGTTTTATTTTTTTCGCGATTTCGATGTTGGTCCCTTAGAGAAAGCTGTTCAGTTTGACGGTCTAAACAACCCCCTTTAGAGTTTTAAATATTTATTTTTACTTATGAAACACCCTGTATACCTACTACTATCGTGAATTTTTTCACATCTCCAAAAACAACCGTTTAGCTGGGAGGGTGGGGTTGTACTTGACTCTAACAAAATGTTTTGCTTTAAAGCTGAATGTTTCGCTAACGGATCCCGGAATCAAGCAATGGTTTTCCTTCCCCACAATATCTTTAAACGACCTATCCAACGACACCCAACACCAAGGGATAGACGAAAAATTAAATTTCATACCTACAAGAGAACTTACCCATACAATTTTTTTTTTCCTAAATGTATTCCTCCACTTTGTCAGCGTGATCAATATAAATACCGATGCCAAATAACAGCTTTCTAGTACTAGGCGTCTCTGAGCTAAGCCGCGGACAGAGAGACGGACGGACATGGCGAAACTATAAGGGTTCCATGTTGACTTCGGAACCCTAAAAATTGTGTTACAGATAACGTATGTTAAGTTGCGAGAGAAATAAATTTTTAAAAAGATAAGAAAAATGTTCATTGTATCTAATATCACCAGGTATAGAATGCCTTTGTTCAGCAGTGGGTTTGCCAACTGTTCAACCTACATAATAGTCAAATAATGTTGTGATATTATTAATCACCGTGATATACTTTTTCAGACAGCATGGTATTTGTATACTCTTGAAATAGTATTCGTGACGGATAATATAGCGCAAATATTTATTCCTGCCGTAGTAGCAGAATTAACCAATTCACAAATGGATAATATAAAAATAATTCTTAATGAACAGGTGTCAATGGAAAAGCCAGGTAACTTTGAATACATAATTTATAATACGGTTCACATGCACCATTCTACAGGTCGATTAACTAAAGCTGGCGCGTTCACAGATACACACAAATGCGTTTTTCATGTCACTGCGTCTGTGCTTGACAAAGATAGAGAAACTTTTCATTATGCGTGCAGTGAGACAAAAGCATTGCGTAAATATGTGGTATGCGCCAGCTTTAGTTAACCGACCTGTACCATTAAAACCTTAGAACAAATTAAAATTAATGGAAGAGCTCCAATCTTTATTGTAGGTAAAATATTTCACACATCACATAATATCACATCAGAACTAAAGTGCTTGACATACGTTAGAAAATTATAAAGCTGAAGTGGCGATGGCGTGGCAGTAGGCTGGTCATATCTGCCGAAGAATTGACTATCAATGGGGAGTTAGAGTTCTAGAGTAGAGACCATGAACTGGTAGGTATAGTGTGTGACATCCCGCGGCCAACTGGACCGACAACCTAAATAAAGTAGCAATTGGATAAAAGGCTGAGAATATAGTTTTATGGCGTGCTGGAATAGAGAATGTGTTCAATGGCAGTTGTGCGGAATCCATAATGTGTATAATCTCCAATAGGAGGAAAAGCGTTTGTCAGGAACTCAGATCAATCCCCTTGGAAGAGGTATTTTATGAGCCATGATAGGCTGATCGTGATAATGGATATCTATTACATCCAACAATATTTCGTACGCAAAGGAAAATGTCAGAGCTGTATTGTATCACAAACACAAGTTCATAATTTACCATTTTTGCTATAAGTACTAAGCTATTTATATTTGTAACAAATTGAAATAAATGTTTTAATGTTCATAAATGTTAACTGTAGACCACGGGAAGTCTAAAAAATAAATGTGTGATATCATTCAGTAGATTGCTCAACTGTTTTTTAAAGTCAGCAGGAGGCCAAAGAAATTAATTTCCAATGTATATACAAGTGTGTAGAAGTGACATTTCTTTTATCTCTTTCAGAGGAAAAGAAGTCTGTGAAAGTGACACATCTGCTCCGCTACATGGAGGTGCGGCGACTGGACCATCCCGCTTTCCGCTTCATCCCCTTGGATCTGAAATTATTAACGGCATTGTTTAGCCTCTGCATTTCATACACTATTGTTATTATTCAATTTACACACCTTTACGGATGATACTTTTTTGTTTTATTTTATTTTTCATATTATACTTCAGCTTGAACTAATATTGGTGGCGACGGGCTCACCCCCCGTCACACTGGACAGAGTTTCGGTACTACTGGTGAAACTTGGATGTTCTGATGTTTCGGAATATCTCTGACTACCCCCTAGGGCAATATAGTCGTGAGCATTATGTTTATGCTGCTTGAACTAATATTGCATGAAAATCACTGATACTGCTTATTATAAATGAAATTGATAAAGTTGCAGTGCAATTCACGAATTATCTGTATTTGAATTTGTTAAATGATTTTAAGATTGCATCTTAAAATCTTCAGTTTTTAAGTCTTAAAATATCAATGTATAATTTCTTGTAAGACACATTTTTGCTTCACGGTTTTCTGCATTTTAAATGTTATATTTTAATCAATTTATAGTTTTTCGGCGTATAATTATTTGTTATTGAAATTGATAAACTGTCCTTGTATTTTATGGTTTTTGCTGTCCATTCGAGATAAATAATTTAAAAAGTTTCCTGACTCACAATTTTATCTTCTTCTGTCAACTCAATGTCCTGTCATATAATACCTACTTGCCATCGTGGTAAAGAAATTCGAGCATTAGAAACTCGTTGATTGCTACGTATCGGGGATTCAATACCCAATGATTTGTTTTAAAGTGAATATTCATTAATGTTTCTATAAATCTATGTCTGTGTCTCTGTCTATGTTTCTGTCTATGTTTCTATGTTTTTTTTTCTAAAAATACAATTTACAGCTCACGAATTTCCTATACGTGAATTTGTTAAATGAATTTAACATTATAAGTACATAACGTCTTTAAAATATCAATTTGTAATCAATTTCTTGTAAGATACTTTTGTATTATTAAGATACTATTGTATTTTACTGTTTTCTGTATTTTAAGTGTGATAATAAAGTTATAATGTTTTGTGCAATAAACATCAATTGATTGATTGAAATATCGGGTTATTATTTTACTATTATTTTTAGTAGTGTCACTTTGCTTCAACCTAACAAATTAGCTTAAAACCTCGTTAGATTAATTGCATTGTATGTCTCTAAAACCATTATCTATTTAATTCATTTGAAAATGCAAGTATTTCGTAATTTAAATTAAAAATGTTTAGAAACAAGATACAAAAAATTCATCAAAATTAACAAAAATCAGATATGACTGCCTCCAAAAATTTATTTTCTCGTGTCGCAATTGTGTTATAGAATTAATTATTGGTTATGGATTTACTAAGTGATAAAGCAAAGTATTGTAATGGTTGGTATCGTAAGAAACTACTAAAATATATGTCCTCTTCGGGCGGAAAGCGTCATCTTTTGTCCCGCTGAACTAAACGAAGTTCTCGCTTTCCGCCTTCGTGGAAGAGAAAAATAGTAGACACACCTTGGGTAGTAAATAAGAAAACCTCAGATCACATGAAATTGTTGGCCAAGGCAAAGCCGAGAGCTTTCTTACTTTCCTGCCCTCGGTGTGTCTATTATCTAATCTACTATTCTTATGCAGTTTTCAGCGGGCGAAAATGATAGCTACTTATCATTACTTTTACATGACATGTAATTAAATACAATATCATCATCAATATCCAATATCAATTGGACATAGTCACACAAATTATCTAGTCACATTTAAAGTACCAGACTCTAACCTGGACTTGTATTATGATGACTAGACAACGATATAGAATTCATATAATAAATTATTATTTTGCCGATTTTTTAAGGGGACCGAACTTAACCCGTGGGGAGGGGTTCACTTGAGGGGATCAGTCCGTCGGACTGATTAAATTTCTCTGTGGGACCAACATTGAAGTAGCGGAACAGAAATCAGCTGATTAAGACAAGACTGCAATCCTATTCTACCCAAATATAGGGTACAGCAGATATTTTTTCTGTATGTCTCGTCTCTACCTAACATAACGCTATGATGTAGGTATTATTTTGCTTTGTACTTTGTATACATTTTGTTTTTAGAGTTTCAATCAACAGGCTGGTATAGGTAATAATAATAAACCCACTGATGTAAGAATTATTAAACATTAATGATAATGACGAGTTCCAGAAAACCTTGTACGTCTATCACTTTAGTTATATTAAAGAAATTGAGTGCTAGAAAAACAATTTCATTATTACTATAGATCCAACGCTTCCAATGCCAGTCTCAAGTTTCAGTTCAAATTAAGTGGGTCTCATACAGAAAAAAAAATAAAAAAATGTTTCAGACTAAAATTCAATATTTCTCCGATTCTAAACGGAAAAATAAAATTCTAACGATGGTCTCTTTTTATTTCTTAACAGCACAATTGTGTTTTGGAATAGATTACGGATTTACAAAAAATTTTAAAACAAATTTTCAACGTTTCGTAAAAATATATTCATCTGCTATTTCGTTGCTAATGTTACTAATTTTATTAATACCAATGGTTCATAAATACGACCATATTTGGATTTGGTCGCTTGCTTTCGATTATTTTGCGTACTTAATTATTTTAAAAACGTCAAATTTCACAGTGTATGATTTCTTTGACAAAATATACGAGATATATGGCACCAACCCGATTAAACAGAAAATTCTAATGTTTTTATCCCTGGGAAATCCTTATTTCTTTTTTATTGCAAAATTTTCATGTAGTATCATAGTATGCTTCAGTACGATTATGGCGTTTTGCCCAAATTTCGATACGCCGTACTTTTATTTTCACTTCGTGCCTATTCTCGCTTTAGACTTCGTTGACTCCACTCCAACTATAATATATTTTCATATTTACTGTTGTATTACAAAACTGAAGGAATGTTTGGAATCTGAAATTATTAATTTCACTGACTTCAAGAATCAGTACATAGCCATAGCTAATTGTTATGATAAAATCAAACCTGTGACGGATAAGCTGGTAAGTTTTGTTGATGTGGTGTTATGTGAATTTAGTTTGCCTATCGATATAGGTTGAATCCATATAAATATTAAGGCCCAATGGTAGGACGAAATACCTTGGAAACGTTTTTTTTTTTCATTTTACGACTAGATTTAAACCATTTACCGAAACTAAAGATATGTTTGGATAGTTTATCTAGTGAAATCATAAACTGAATACACGATTGGAATTTTACTTCACTCGATAGAAAATCTTCACAAAGATGACGTATTTTCATGCATTTTTAAATATTTTTCTCGTTTTAGAAGAAATTAAAATAGTTTCCGATTGTTGGTATTTATATACTCACATATTCACCATTAGTTTATCTAGTGAAATCATCAAACTTTTCAGAAACTCTTACAACTGTTCATCGGTGTGCCAAAACTGCTTTCAACGCTCTGGTCTGCGTTGTTTTATATAAAGGCCGAGGTAAGTCAATAGTAATTTAAAACTTAGATAGAACTGGATATGCTTCACGTCCCAAATACCACAGTGTCTCGAGACGAAAGTTTTTGACCAATGCGTGATGTTTTATGACATATTAAACAGAGATATAGTCGGATTATGCTCGAAGTTTCTCTTCGAGATCGAATCAGAAATAAAGAGATTCGCAGAAGAACAAGAGTAGCTGACATAGTCCAAAGAATTGCTAAACTAAAGGTGGCAATGGGCGAGGAACATTGCTCGCAGAACCGAAGGCCGATGAGGCCGAAGGGTTCTCGAGTGGTGACTGCTTACTGGAAAGCGCAGCGTGGGTAGGTTCCACCCCCACAAAGTGGACCGACGACCTGGTGAAGGCAGCGGGAACCCGTTGGATGAGGGCAGCGCAGGAACCCTCGTTGTGGCGATACTTGGGGTAGGCCTATTTCAGCAGTGTTCTGCTGGACATATCAGCAGTGGATGTCCATCGGCTGAGATGATGATGATGCAAGTAGATGCAAGTCATACCAGTGTGATTCCAATGGTCGATGCTTGACGAATATGTTTTACAATAATTGGCTCCCAATAAATAACGCTTTTGGAACCAAATACCTAAGTCAGGCATAATTTATTCGGTTCCAAAAAATATCTTATCATTATTATATAATTTTTATTATGTTTTATCTTATGGTGTAGCGTATGATGAGTAATGTAAGGAAATGTTAAAACGATAAGAAAAATGGTCATTATAATACCAACAGGGAGAGAAGAGATTTGTCCAGCAGTGAGTTTGCCAACTGTGGATCCTTCAGACTTGTCAAGTTGTGTTGTGGTATTATTTACTCACCGTGATATACTTTTTCAGACGGCATGGTATCTGTATGTGCTCGAAATAATATTCTTGATGGACAATATAGCGCAAATAGGTATTCCTGCAGTAGTAGCAGAACTAACCAATTCACAACTGGATAATATCAAAATAATTCTAAATGAACGCGTATCAATGGAAAAGCCAGGTAACATTAAAAATACGTAATTATAATACGGTTGACATGCACCAAATTTTATAAATCATTAGACCGAAGGAAAACGAATGGATGTACTCAAAGACGCACGTCATGAAATGTTCGCATAAGCGTGGCATAAGGCAAATCCTTTCATTTTGCTTTGATGATTTGATCGAAGTATAAAACCATATTTGGTGAACAGGTACGTCTCTCACACTGCTCATACCGTTGACAGTGACAGCAGCCTGTTAATTTTAACATAATTATGATGTAGTTGATTATTATAACAGAGTAGGTTAGTAAAATATTTCACACATCACATAATATCACATCAGAAATTAGGTGATACGTCACAGAACTAAAGTGCTTGACATACGAGTACCTACGTTAGAAAATTATCATGTTGAAGTGGCAATAGGCTGGTCATATCTGCAGAAGAATTGACTATCAATGGGGAGTTAGAGTTTTAAGTAGAGACCACAAACTGATAGGCATAGTGCGAGAAATCCCGCGGCCAGCTGGACCGACAACCTAAAAAAAGTTGCAATTGAATGAAAGGCTGAGAATAGAGTTTTATGGCGTGCTGGAATAGAGAATGTGTTCAATGGCAGTTGTGCGGAATCCATATTGTGTCTGTGTATAGTCTCGAATATAATCTATAATAGCGTTTGTCAAGAACTCAGATTAATCCCCTTGGAAGAGATATTTGATGAGCAGTGTGCCATGATAAGCTGATCGTGATAATGTATATCTATATCTATTGTGTTCAATGGCAGTTCTGCGTAATCCATATTGTGTAATAAATCTCGACATCCCATTTATATCCCAAAAATGAATATTTACCTTAAATCTTACCAATTAATGATATTATTACAACAATATATTTTACATAGGCAAAGTCAGAGTTGTATCGTATCAGAAACACAAGTGCGTAATTTACCTGCTATACTAAGATTGTCTGGAAGAATTCGCTTACCTAGCTACATAAAATTACTATTTATATGTGTAATAAAATGAATTGAATGTTTTGATGTGAATTATTGTAGACCACAGAAAGTCAAAAAATAATTGTTTGATGTCCTTTCAGTAAATTGCTCATCTGTTTTTCAAAGTCGGCACAAGTTTGGTCTTTTAAGTTTAAACAAGTGTGTAGAAGTGCATAAGCATGAGCATATCATAATGCTCACGACTATATTCCCCGAGGGGGTAGTCAGAGATATTCTGAAACCTTAGAACATCCACGTTTCACCAGTAGTACCGAAACTCTGTCCAGTGTGACGGGGTTGAGCCCGTCGCCACTTATAATGGACAGTGGGTATAATACATGCCTCGAAATTGAAGCTCACAGGTTTCCTCACGATGTTTTCCTTCACCAAAAAGCCTAAAAAAACTCATTGGTACGATTCGGCCTGGACGGGAACGAACCATCGACTCCTGCACGGCAGGCAAGGTTACTCGCCACTGGACCACCACGGCTTGGTTGTGTAGAAGTGACGTTTCTTTTATCTCTTTCAGAGGAAAAGAAGTCTACGGAAGCGACACATCTGCTCCGCTACATGGAGGTGCGGCGGCTGGACCATCCCGCGTTCCGCTTCATCCCCTTGGATCTAAAATTATTGACGGCATTGTTCAGCCTCTGCATTTCATACACTATTGTTATTATTCAATTCACACACCTTTACGAATGATATTTTTTTGTTTTATTTTATTTTTAATTTTATACTATCAAAGTTTTAAATAGTTTAAATAATCTTCTTTAGTGTCAGCATGAGCTAATATTGAATGAAAATCACTCATACTGCTTATTATAAATGAAATTGATAAAGTTGCAGCTCACGAATTAACTATATTTGAATTTGTTAAATGATTTTAAAGTTGCTACATAAAATCTTCAGTTTTTAAGTCTTAAAATAATTATTAACGTATAATTTCTTGTAGGGCTGACATAACCTCAAGGTTAAAAAAAGCCCAAAAAAACATTTAAAAAAAAATCCTTACAAGACTAATTTTTGCCTCACTGTTTTCTGTATTTTAAATGTTATAATCAAGTTAAATTTTTGCGGTGTATAATTATTTGTTACTAAAATTAATAAACTGTTCTTGTATTATATTGTTTTTGCTGTCCATTCGAGATAAATGATTTGAATAGTTTCCTGACTCACAATTTATCTTCTTCTGTCGACTCAATGTCCTTTCATATAATACTTGCCATCGTGGTAAAGAAATCGAGCATTAGAAGCTCGTTGATTGCTTTGGTCAACGTATCGGGGTTTCAATACCCAATGATATTTTGTTTCAAATTGGATATTCATTAATGTTTCTATTTTGCAGCTCACGAATTTCCTGTACGTGAATTTGATAAATCTTAAAAATATCAATTTGTTCAATTTCTTGTAAGATTCTTTTGTATTTTACTGTTTTCTGTATTTTAAGTGTGATAATAAAATTATAATGTTTTGTTGTGCAATAAACATCAATTGATTGATTGAAATATCGGGTTATTATTACACTATTATTTTTAGTAGTGTCACGTTGCTTCAACCTAACAAATTGTTTAATTACTTTAAAAATTTTCTTCGCTACCTTTAAACATATTAGGTTTCTTCATTGATAGGATTGTTATTTACACAATTAACTTAATACCACGTTACATTTATTGCATTAACATGTCTCTAAAAACCATTACCTTGTTAGTTCATTTGAAAATGCAATTGTATTTCGTAATTTAAATTGAAAAACAAGATACAAAATGCATCAAAATTAACAAAAATCGGATAAGATAAGATAAATATTCTTTATTTGCACACCAAGAATAGAAAAAATACAATTTAAAAAAAGAAGCGCATCTTCTATACAGCGACAACACGTTCCGAACGCGGTGGTAGCTTAAAAAAATAATTGATGTTTAATAAGTGTGATTCAAGCTCCTATATTGAATAAATTATTTTGAGTTTGATAACAGATTGCATTATCAATGTTTTTAATTGGCATCGATGATTAACACAATTATTCTATTCTATTCTATATTTTAAAAAATGGCTGCCATCTTGGGTATGTGATGATTTTGCCAATGTCTAGTTTTTGTAGCAAGAGTGCTTAACGTTGTACGGTAACTTATGTATTTTGGTGACTTCAAGGATTGTTTTTCGAAAAGAACACTATCTTGAGCCACCACTGGAGCTTCGTTGTAGGCCGGGGAGGGGGCAACCAACAATCGACTCGCGATACGACTACCCTATAGCAGACCTACAACGCGACTCCAACACAATTATTATTATCGTGCGTAAGGTACGCGCAGTGCAGTGCATACGCGGGTGCGGGCGGACATTGACCTCAGAATCATATTATGTTCTGGCGGCGGGTCATTACTTGTACTTAGTAACAGAAACCAAATGCATTTCTTAAGTTTCGCCAACTAATTAAATTTAACTTTATTAATACGTGGTCGATTTTTTAAGGGGACTGAAAATTTAACCTCCCCACCTAAGGGGATCAGTCCATCGAACTGAATAAATTTCTCTGTGGGACCAACATTGAGGTAGCGAAAAATCTGTTGTTTATCTAATCCTATTCTACCCAAATGTACCCTATGTCTGGTCTCTACCTAACCTAACCAAACGTAACTCTATGATGTAGGTATAATTTTGCTTTGTAGGTACTTTGTATACATTTTGTTTTTAGAGTTTCCTAATCAACAGCTGGTATAATAATAATAACCTAATGCTAAGAATTAGTAATGACAATTTCCAGAAAACCTTGAACGTCTATCACATTAGATACCTACATTAGAGAAATTGAGTACTTATTAAATAAACAATTTCGTTATTACTGGGTATCCATAACTTCCAATGCCATTCTTAAATTTCAATTCAAATGAAGTGGGTCTCATACGGAAAATAAATAAAAAATGTTTCAGACTAAAATTCAAAATTTCTCCGAATCTAATGCAATTAAAAGTAAACATAAAATTCTAACGATGGTCTCTTTTTATTTCTTAACAGCACAATTGTGTTTTGGAATAGATTACGGATTTACACAAACATATAAAACTAATTTTCAACGTTTTGTAAAAATGTATTCCGCTGTTATTTCGTTGCTAATGTTACTAATTTTATTAATACCACTGGTTCGTAAATACGACAATTTTTGGATTTGGTCGGTTGCTTTCGATTACTTGGCGTACTTAATTATTATAAAAACTTCAAATTACACAGTTTATGATTTTATAGTCAAAATATACGAGATATATGGCACCAACCCGATTAAAAAGAAAATTCTAATGTTTTTAGCCGTGGGAAATCCTTTTTTCTTTTTTATTGCAAAATTTTTATGTAGTATCATAGTATGCTTCAGCACAATTTTGGCGTCTTGCCCAAATTTCGATACGCCGTACTTTTATTTTCACTTCGTGCCTGTTCTCGCATTAGACTTCGTTGACTCCACTCCATCTATAATATATTTTCATATTTACTGCTGTATTTCAAAACTGAAGGAACGTGTGGAATCTGAAATTATAAATTTCACTGATTTTAAGAATCAGTACATAGCCATAGCTAATTGTTATGATAAAATCAAACCTGTGACGGATAAGCTTGTAAGTTTCGTTCATGTGGTGTTATGTTTTTTTTTTTTTTTTTTTTTTTTTTTTTTTTTAATTTATTTAAGTTTTTACAAATTCTTTCAAATACATATTTTCTCCAAAACTCCATTGGGAGTTTAGCTGGAGCTCTATAGCTACTGCACGTAATTACAAAATTGCACATACATAGTAATTACAAAATTGCACATACATGGTAATACCATATTTAGGGCCCGCTTCACCACCCCCGAGTAAGCCCCTGCTAGCCTATCCGACAGATACCTTGACATAATTTTATACAAAGTATGTCAAACCATCCGCCGGACAAGCCAACAGAACCCACCTAGAAGTGGTGAAACTGGCCCCTAAACTATCAGTTACAGATTCAGTAGTACATGGGTTTTAATTTTATTTTTAACAATATTTTTACTTGCATTTAGGCATTTGAACTCAAGTGGAAGGTTATTAAATATCGAAGGCATGTGAATTTGGTTTGCCATTCATATTTAAATAAAGATTAAATATGAATGTAAACTAAGCCCTTACCTTTTGTGAAAACCCTATTCAAATAGGTTTAGTAATTTTTAGTGGTGCGTGCACAAACAAAAAGACGAA
Organism: Agonopterix heracliana; assembly: GCA_963693445.1. Classification (NCBI taxonomy): domain Eukaryota; kingdom Metazoa; phylum Arthropoda; class Insecta; order Lepidoptera; family Depressariidae; genus Agonopterix; species Agonopterix heracliana. Next base: position 9,632,432 of record OY856332.1, read on the forward strand.
TTGAAAAATTCCCAATTAATATTTTTGCAAATATTTTAAATTTACGTCCACGCCAAGTTTACAATTTTATTAATTTATACAATATTAAGTACACTGATCAATCCACTTCATCCTCTTCGTCTTTGTTTAACACATTTGCAGTACCTACTCACATTGCGCATTTGCACTGAGGACAATAATTACCGGAACCGATTCTCCAGAGGGACCGGATTGATTTGGCTCCTACTGTCTTGCCATAACCGGCCGGCCAGGAGTGGAGTTGCAAGAACGGAACCTATGCTCTAGGTTGGAAGTGTCATAATGCAGGGGGTCTGCTGACTGGTGCGCTTAGCACCGAAAACTGGCGCACGCAGACTCACCTCTCTACAACCTTAGCCGCTCACTAGATGTTTGGGGGGCCCATCAAATGTGTTGAAAAGTCACCATCTGCCATTTTGGACAAATTTGAGACATTTGTTACGGCAGGCGTCCCGAGTCTCTCCGCAATAACCCAGATTTGCTGGCTGACCCAGTTCACCATGACCCGAGTAGTTTGCAATAGTCTTTGCCCGGCATGCAGCATAAGAATGGCCATCAGGGATTGGGCTGATAAAACACACAAACTGGAGTGGTCTGGCCTTGCAGGTCTACAACACTCCAAGAAATTTATCAGCAATGTGACAACTCGTGTCTCAAAGTTCATACTGAACAACAGCAGGAGCAAGGCTCGTACCATCGTCGGAGCCCTCACTGGGCACTACGCCACAGGCGCGATGATGCACAAAATGAAACTCACCCTAGATCCCAGCTGCCGAGCATGCGGAGAGGATGAAGAGACTATGGAACATATTCTTTGTGACTGTGATGTCTTGGCGGCAAAACGCATGTGCCTCCTCGGAGATGGATACCCAAAACCGGGAGATCTTAGGTTTCTTCCCCTCAATGGTATTGCCTCCTTCATTGACCATGTATTTGAAGGGTGAGGAAAGCGAAAAGTATTGGGGCTAACACAAAAGATCCCACTGGGTCGAAGTGTTGCTGGCCTGCCAGCCCCCACAACAAGATAAGATAAGATAAGAATAGTCTTTGCACCAAACGTGGTATGTCTTCTGGTGCATTTTCATAATGCATTCGGATATAGACCACGCTTGGTGCATCCCATCACATTTAGATAAAACTGTCACAAAGGGGCCTCTACGTGTTGAACCTGTGTCCCCACGCAAGCCTTCGAAAGGATACAATAATAGTAAATCGTAATAGAATTTTGAAACAATTAGGTATATTTTTTTTATATTTTGTAAATTTTTAAACATACTTTTCAGAAACTCTTACAACTGTTCATCTGCGTGCCAAAACTGCTTACAATGGTGTGGTATGCGTTGTTTTATATAAAGGCCGAGGTAAGTCAATCAAGAACTGGATAATGCAAGTATCTTCACGTCCCAAATACCACATTGTCTCAAGACGAAAGTTTATGACCAATGCGTGTTGCCAATTTTATGACAATTGGATTATAGATATAGTCGGACTATGCTCAGAGTTTCCCTGCGAGATTGAATCAGAAATGAAGAGATCCGTAGAAGAACCAGAGTAGCTGACATAGCCCAAAGAATTTCTTAACTGAAATGCCAATAGGCGGGGAACATTTCCCGAAGAACCAATGGCCGATTAGGCCGAAGAGTTCTCGAGTGGCGACTGCGTACCGGAAAGCGCAGCGTGGGTAGGTTTACTCCCACAAGGTGGACCGACGACCTAGTGAAGGCAGCGGGAACCCGTTGGATGAGGGCAGCGCAGTTGTGGTGATACTTGGGCGAGGCCTATGTACAGCAGTGGACATCCATCGGGTAAGATGATGATGATGCAAGTAGATGCAAGTCATACAAGCGGGAGTTCAGTGTTCGATGCTATGTTTTACAATAATTCGCTACCAAAAAATAATGTTTTTGGAACCGAATAAGTCAGGCATGACATTTTATTCGGTTCCAAATACTTTTATTATGTTTTATCTTATGGCGTGATGTATGACGAGTTTTGAAAGTAAATGTTAAAACGAAGAAAAAATTATAAAATATCAACGAAGAGAGAAGATATTTTCTCCAGCAGTGAGTTTGCCGACTGTTAGATTACAAACTAGTTATACAGGGTCCTTCTTAATATGCTAACAGTTTTTTAAGGGGATGACCAGACTATCAAACTGAACGACTTTCTCTAAGTGACCAACAACGAAATCGCGAAAAAAAAACTACTGTCCCATACATTTTGAATGTTGGTCTAGTGCAGTTTGTTGGTTGGTTGTATGGAACAGCAGATTTTTTATTTCGAGATTTCGACCTTGGTCCCTTAAAGAAAGTTGTTCAGTTTGCTGGTCTGATCATCCCTTTAAAAAAGTGTCAGCATATTAAGAAGGACCCTATATTGTGATATAAATTTTTATTCACTGTGATATACTTTTTCAGACGGCATGGTATTTGTATGTGCTTCAAATAATATACTTGATGGACAATATAACGCAAATAGGTATTCCTGCCGTAGTAGCAGAACTAACCAATTCACAACTGGATAATATCAAAACAATTCTTAATGAACACGTATCAATGGAAAATCCAGGTAACATTCAAATACATTATAATACTGTTAACATGCACCATTCTTTGTAAATCCTGAGATCAAAGCAAAATAAATGGATGTACTCAAAGGACATTTCATTTAAGCACGGTATGAAATGTTCGAATAAGGCAAATCCTTTCATTCTACTTTGCCGCTCTCGTATCTGACTTTTTAGTCACGAGCGTAAGTGCCGCCAAGACGCTGCTTAAATTAGCCAATGATGAGGGATACTCTCACACTGCTCATACCGGTGACAGTGACAGCCTGTAAATTTTAAAATAACTATGATGTAGTTGTTTAATTCACATAAAAAGGTTAGTAAAATATTATACGTCAGATAGCTAAAGTGGTTCAACAGCTCAGAAAATTTGCAAGTTGAAGTGACAATAGGCTGGTCATATCTGCAGAAGAATTGACAACCGATGGGAAGTCTGATTTCTATAGTAAAGACTACGAACTGGTAAGCATAGTGTGAGACACCCCGCGTCCAACTAGACCGACAACCTAAATAAGTAGCGATTGGATATGAATGCCGAGAATAGTTTTTTAGGCGCGCTTTGCAAGAGGTTTTGTTTAGCAGTGGCCGATGGTAAACAAATACTGATAATGTTGTAAAATAAAATAGCGTCTTAAATACCAATAACTACCATTTACCTTAAAAATTACCAACACTAAATGAATAATAATTATTAAAACAATATTTGGTTGGCAAAGGAAAAAGTCAGAGCTGGATCGTATCAGAAATACAGGGCGCTTGTATAATTTAGCAATTTCCCTATACTAAGATTTTCTGGAAAAAATCACTGAACTGGGCTACATAATAACTTTTTATGTGAGATTGAATAATGAAATGAAATTTGTACGTACACCTATAAGTCCATTATAGTATGCATAAATGATAATTGTAGACCACTGGAAGTCTAAAAAATTAACGTTTGATATCCTTCAGTAAATTGCTCTACAGTTTTTCAAAGTCTGCACAAAGTCTCTAATATTTAAACAAATGTGTAGAAGTGACGTTTCTTTTATCTCTTTCAGAGGAAAAGAAGTCTATGGAAGTGACACATCTGCTCCGTTACATGGAAGTGCGGCGGCTGGATCATCCCGCGTTCCGCTTCATCCCCTTGGATCTGAAATTATTAACGGCATTGTTCAGCATCTGCATTTCATACACTATTGTTATTATTCAATTTACTCACCTTTATGGATGATTCTATTAATTATTAATTATGTAAATTAAGATCATTAAATATATTTTACTACCTAAGCTTCTTAGGATAATTGACTAATTTTTTTATCTTCTTTTGTGTCAGCATTGGCTATCAATCAAACTGCTTAGCATTAATGAAATTGATAAAGTTTCAGTTCACAAATTAACTGTATTTGAATTTGTTAAATGATTTTAAGATTGCAACTTAAAATCTTCAGTTTTCAAGTCTTAAAATATGAATGAAAAATTTTTGCTTCACTGTTTTCTGTATTTTAAAATGTTGTAATCAAGTTATAATTTTTTTGGCGTTTTTTTTATTTGTTATTTAAATTGATAAACTGTCCTTGTTATTTACAATTTTTTGTTTTACTGACAATTTTTTGTTGCCATAGTGATAGTAGTAAAGAAATTCTCCAATTAGCGTTAGAAGCTTGTTGATTGCTTTGGTCAAGGTATCGGGGATTCAATACCCTACGATTTGTTTTAAAGTGAATAAAATATGTTTCTCTTAATACAGTTGCAGCTCACGAAAATCCTGTACCTACTATTTGTTAAATTAATTTAAGATTCATTACATCACAACACAATCTTAAAATCTACGGTAATACCTACGTGTTTAAAATATCAATTTGTAATTAATTTCTTGTAAGATACTTTTGTACTTTACGGTTTTCTGTATTTTAAGTGTGATAATAAAAGTTATAATATTTTTGTGCAATAAACATCAATTGGTTGATTGAAATATCAGGTTATAATTTTTCTATTATTGTTAGCAGTGTCACTTTGCTTCAACCTAACAATTTGTTTCATTACTATAAGTATTTTTTGAGGCTATTAAAAATATTTCGTTTTCTTATTCATTGGACCGTTATTTAGTCAAATAACTGAATACGAGTACCTACCACCTTACATTAATTGTATTGTATTGTATATCTCTGAAAACCACTGTCTAGTTATAGTAAAGTTTTAAAGATGTATTTCGTAATTAAATTTAAGATGTTTAGATACAATATACAAAAAATACATCAAAAGGAACAAATATCGAATATTCCTAAATCTCTTTTAAAATTATTTTCTCGTATCACAATTGTGTTACGGTAAACGATTATGAATTTACTAAAATGATCAAGCCAAATTTAAGGCCTACCTACAGCTATTTTTGGTATTTGGTTGGTATCGTAAGAGATTACTAAAATATTAGTTTTCTTATGCAGTGTTTTAGCGGGCGAAATGATAGTAACTTATTATTACTTGACACGTAACTCTTCCTGAAATCTTCGGTTTTTGCTACTCTTATCTAGAAAGGATTACAGTCTTGAGTTTCTATCTTTTCTTGAGAAACAATTTTAACCTCACTAAAACCAAACACACCGTGCACTAAATTCTTAGTTTATAGGTTTTGAATTCACTTTGTATAATAATTATTATTTAATTACGTTACAAACGTGTAATGAAATTCGAAAAAATTCAAAATTTTTTTGCAGCTACAAACCTGGTTAATTTACCATACCAATACCATAAGCTAACTAAAATTGAATTATCATAGAGGGCTCATAATAATATTATGCTGTCGATTTTTAAGGGGACCGAACCAAACCCTTGGGGGTTTCAGTCCGTCGAACTGAATAAATTTCTCTGTGAGACCAACATTGAAGTCGCGAACAAAACTGCAATCATATTCTACCCAAATGTATGGAACAGCAGATATTTTTTCTGTATGTCTGGTCTCTACCTAACATAGTGCAATGATGTAGGTAGGTATTATTTTGCTTTGTTCTTTGTGTATATTGTTTTTAGAGTTTCTGGCCGCATCCCCTCTAAAATAATTACCATCCGAAGCGGTGGTAGTAGAATCAAAAAAATACTTCAGGGCATTCAAATATTTTTTTTTGTAATAGGTATATTTAATTGATTGATAATTATATAAATCAACAACTGTTATAATAATATTAAACCCACTGACGTAAGAGTTATTAAACATTTATTGACGATTTCCAGAAAACCTTGCACGTCTATCACTTTAGTTAAGTATATTAAAGAAATAAATTTAGTATTAGAAAAACAATAACGTTATTACTAGGTATCCATCACTTCCAATGCCAGTCTTAAATTTCAATTCAAATTAAGTGGGTCTATATACAGAAAATAAATAAAAAAATGTTTAAGACTAAAATTCAATATTTCTCCGAATCTAATGTAATTAAACGTAAACATAAAATTCTAACAATGGTCTCTTTTTATTTCTTAACAGCGCAATTATGTTTTGGAATAGATTACGGATTTACAAAACAATTTAAAACAAATTTTCAACGTTTCGTAAAAGTATATTCAGCTGCTATTTCGTTGCTAATGTTTCAAATTTTATTAATATCACTGGTTCATATTAACAATAATTTGTGGATTTTGCCGGTTGTTTTTGATTATTGTGCATACTTCATTATTTTAAAAACCTCAAATTACACAGTTTATGAATTTATAGTCAATATATACGAGATATATGGCTCCAAGCCGATTAAAAAGAATATTTTAATGTTTCTGGCTGTGGGAAATCCATTGTTCTTTTTTATTGCAAAATGTAGCTCCATGGCCTTAGTGTGCTTGAGTTTGAGTATTGGATATTGTCCAAAATACGATACGCTGTACTTTTATTTTCACTTCGTGCCTAGTCTCGGTTTAGACTTCGTGAACTATACTACGTCTATAATAAATTATCATATTTACTGCTGTATTACAAAACTGAAGGAACGTTTGGAATCTGAAATTAATTTAACTGATTTTAAGAATCAGTACATAGCCATAGCTAATTGTTATGATAAAATCAAACCTACGACAGATAAGCTTGTAAGTTTGACTAATGTGGTGTTATGTGAAGTTGGTTTGCCTATCGATAATTTATACTAGGTTGAACCAATAAAAATATTAAGTATTAAGTACACCTATCGATCCAAGAAGGCGCGAATCCCACTTGCCGTAGCACTCTTCATCTTTGTCTAACACATTTGCAGTACCTACATTGCGCACTTGCACTGTAAATAATAAGGACGAGTCCTCATTGTTTAAACTATCTAAATTTGTATCGAGTCTTCATTCTTCAGTAATTTTTCATTTAATCGTTCGTTCTCTGTTTTGATGTGAAACATCTATTGGCGCGCATAGGCAGTAAAACCGACTCGTATTCCGTGACAAAAAATTATCGCATGACGCCGTTACGCCACGTTTGACAGATGCGATCAGTTCATAGTTCCTGAAGCGCAAAAAAGCGCGTGAAATCGGGAGAGTGCGGTATTAACAGCTGCGATTAGTTTGTTCGAAATTTTCGAAAAAAGCGCGTGAAATCGGACCGCACCTGCCTAGACAAATGGCTGTCGCAACAGAGCGCTGGAAGCAGGTTAACGACGGAAGACCGCCCGCTCTTAAAATCTTGATTTTAAGATCCCTTGGGATAGCGTCATTACAAATCCGGTTCTAGACTGACAGAAAGCTCGTGCCGACATAATATTATGGAAACAAGGAATCAATGAGAGCGAATCCCTTATAACACAATCTGAAATGATTTATGCTGGAAGCCGTGAAAATTGGGCGACATCGAAGGCACTCAACAGATTGATAACGGGAGTTGGGTGATCCAAAGATAATCTGCGAAGATGGGACGTATTGCCGGCCGATACGTCTGTGGAATGTGAGCGTGGTCAGGTGCAAACCACTCGACATCTATCGCAGGGTAGCTTTTATTTACCCTGTGTCTTGCTCTCTCCAGGTCTAGTAGAGGCTTCTCCTCGAGGAATAGAGGTGGTCAAGTTGAACACCAGTTGTTGCTGGTTGTTGTTGTGTTGTTGTTGTTGAGTTGTTGGAGCTGTTGAGTCGTTGTTGTTATTGCAAAGACAAAGTGTTATCACCTTTGCACGAGAAAGAAGAAGAAGACTGTGAAACTGAGCAACTTTTACCATGGAAACAATATTGAAAAACGAATTATTGGTTGTTCCATGGAAAATTACAGATTTCTCGACCCAGATCTATGAAACAAACTTTTTTTTACATTCAATATTTGTAATATTTACTGTTTCCTGGGTGAAAAGAGCGAAATGAAAAGAAACAATCTAGGAAACCTATGGGTTCTATACAATTTTAAAATATTTATTTTTTGTATTTTGTAAATGAATTTATTTTTATTTATTATTCACAATTCATTTTTTCATTGCTATCAAATGAATCCATCGTATTAAAAAGTATTATAACCATAGTATATCTTGGGTAGGTTCAGCGAGCTCCAAACGAGCTGTTCAACAATATTTCACTTCACACATATTTTGAACGAAGAATTAATGAATTTTAAACAAACTTTTCAGAAATTCTTACAACTATTTATCTGCGTGCCAAAACTGCTTACAATGGTGTGGTATTCTTTGTTTTATATAAAGGCCGAAGTAAGTCAATAATAATTTAAAACTTTTATAATAAAACTGGACATGCAAAAATCATTTTATGTAACACAAGTGCGAGTCAAAAGCTCCCTAATTTACTCCCAATAAATAACGTTCTTGCAACCAAATAAATCGTGCCTGACTTAGGCATGATCATGGTGTCCCATCCCATACAAATTAAATTTTAGTTTAAAAATTGCAATATATGGCGTTATGGTATCGATTTGTAATTAATGTTTACGTAAACGTGTAAATTGTTACTAAAAGTACATGATCTGACTACAAAAAAATCTCATGAGCCTCGGAAAATCAAGCAATTTACTTTGCCCGAAGACTGCCCGAGTTACGGCAGTCGCGTTTCATTGTTTGACGTTGGGCATCTGTACTGTATAGTATTATATAATCTGTGGCATGATTTATTTGGTTCCAAAAACATATTATTATGTTTTATCTTATGGTGTAACTGTGTTGATTTATGAAGGTAAATTTTAAAACGATTTCATAATTCCACTTATTATAATACCAAAAGAGAGAGATCTTTGTCCATCAGTGAGCTTGCCAACTGTTGATCATATAGACTAATTAAGCTGTGTGATATTGTTTTTATATACCGTGATATACTTTTTCAGACGGCATGGTATTTGTTTGTGCTCGAAATAATTTTCTTGATGGACAATATAGCGCAAATAGGTATTCCTGCAGTAGTAGCAGAACTAACCAATTCACAACTGGATAATATCAAAATAATTCTTAATGAAAACGTATCAATGGAAAAGCCAGGTAACATTAAAAATACATATTAATTATAATACCTTTGTAAATTCTACGATCAAGGGAAAAAGAATGGATGAACTCAAAATAGGACCTTATATTTAATTTAAGCACAGTATGACATGATCGCTCGGCAAATCCTTTCATTTTACTTTGATCTAAATATAATAATAATATAATAATAAATAAATATCTTGGACATTGTCACACAAATGTCTAGTCACATTGAAAGTTACAGAATCTAGCCTGGACTTGTATTATGATAACTAGACAACGATATAGAATACATATAATAGATACAAACATTGTCCCTTACGGGATTCGAACCCGCGACCCCCGGCACAGCAGGCAGGTTCACTACAGACTGTGCTGTCGGGTCGTCATCAAATATAAAACTATATTTAGCGAACCGATACGTCTCTCACACTACTCATACCGATGACAGATTAATTTTAACATAATTAATTATGATGTAGTTGATTACTATAAGATCCGTAGGTTAGTAAAATATTTCACATACCACGTAATATACCACATCAGGAATAAGGTGATACGTCAGAGAACTAAAGTGGTTTACATAATAGCTCAGAAAATTTCCAAGTTGAAGTGGCAATAGGCATATAGTCATATCTGCTGAAGAACTGACAACTGATGGGGAGTCAGAGTTCAAGAGTAAAGACCACGAACTGGTAGGCATAGTGTGAGACACCCCGCGGCCAAACGGACTAAATAAAGAAGCGATTGGATGAGGAAGGCCGAGAATAGAGTTTGACGTTTCTTTTATCTTTTTCAGAGGAAAAGAAGTCTATGGAAGTGACACATCTGCTCCGCTACATGGAAGTGCGGCGGCTGGACCATCCCGCGTTCCGCTTCATCCCCTTGGATCTGAATTTATTGACGGCGTTGTTCAGCCTCTGCATTTCATACACTATTGTTATTATACAATTTACACACCTTTACGGATAATTCTTTTTAGTAATAATTACGTCATTTTAGATCTTTATATTATACCATCTAAGCTTTATAGGAATATGATTATATTTTTAAATCTTCTTTTGTGTCAGCATGAGCTAATATTGATTGAAAATGACTCATAATGCTTAGTATTTAAAATGAAACTGTGTTGCAGTTCACAAATTAACTGTATTTAATTATTTTTAATGTTTAAATCTTCAGTTTTTAAATCGTAAAAATGTAAATGTGTAATTTATTTTAAGATATATTTTTGCTTTACTGTTTTCTACGCTTTACTGTTTAAGTGTAATAATCAAGTTATAGTGTTTTGGTGTTCAATAAAGTACAATTGATTGATTGAAATATCGTTTATATAAAATTTTACTATTATGTTTTCAGAGTGTCATTATGCTTCAATCTAATAAAATATTTCATTAGTTAAAGTATTTTCTTCGGGACCATTAAAAATATTACGTTTCCTTATTCATTAGATTGTTATTTACAATATTAACTTAATACCACTTTACATTAATCGCATTGTATTTCTCTGAAAACCAATCCCTAGTTATTTGAACACGTGCAAGTAAAGTTTCAACAATAAAAATAAAATTGTACTTCGTAATTTAAATTAAAATGTTTAGACACAAAATACAAACAATACACCATAATGAACAAAAATCGGATATTCCTAAGTCTCTAAAAATTTATTTTCTCGTATCACAATTGTGTTTTGGTATTGATTATGGATTTACTTACGTGATCAAGCCAAGTTTAAGGCGTACAGCTAAGATATTCACAATAGCAATGTCTATATTCGCTCTCATGATATTATTTGCACCTCTGTCAGAATTGTACTCAAGTATATGGTTTTGGTCTTCTATATTGGAATACGGTTCATGTATTTTAATATTATTTACAACTAAATATAGTACTTACGATTGTTTTCAAGATATTCATAGTATTTATGACGTCACCCGAACACAGAAATTTATTCTTCAAATGATTGCGGTTAATTACGCAATTTTCATGTTGACTTTGAAAACGTTAATTACAGTCGCAATATGTTCACACAATGATCAACCTTTTTGTCCTTTATACCGTTTTCCTCAATACTTCTTCTATTCGATTCCCGCTTTAGGTGAACAGTTTTTTGGATTAACTCAAATTATCACGGTTTTCTATTTTTACTGCTGTGTCAAAATTTTGAAAGAAAATTTAGAGAAATCTGATGTTAGTTTGTCTGTTGTTGAATATCGTTATTTGGCCTTAGCAGACTGTTATGAAAAGATAAAACCCTTGAACGATAAACTTGTAAGTACGAATATTTCTTTTTTTCACAAATTAATAAATAAAATGAAACAATGATGAAGTTCAGCATAATCAGTTGCAACAGTAAATGGACAGTGAAGATAATATACGATTCTATAATGTATAAATACATGTTTCTTTACGATGTTTGTCTTGATGGAAAAGAAAGTGTTGTTGCAGTGGACGTTTCAAAAGTTATTATTTCAATTTCAGAAAATAATTCAGCTTCTTATTTGCGTTCCACTACTTATGGGTACATCATGGAATATTCTGTATTTCATAAAAAATAACGTAAGTAACTAAACAACTTTAAACAATCCTGAAACTTACTAAAATATACAGGTGTAAAAATAAATACATTACATTAAATAGGGTGCTTCTGACCATCAGACTGAAAAACTTTGACAATCGCGAAAAAAGAATTGGCTGCTCCATCGAAACCGAAAGTATTTTATTTTTTGAAATTTGTGCCCAAATGTTTGATTTTGTGCTAGAAAACAGTTTGGAAGTCACAAAAGTTTGGTTACATTTAACAAAACATTTTTTCAGTGTAACCATGCCACGAAATGGTTAACATTCGTTTTAAACTTTCAGGACGAATGGACTTCGTATATCTCGCAGATGATTTATACAGTGGATATTATTGTACAAATTAGTGTGCCGGCCATCATTACCGAGATGTTATACTCCCAAATGGATACCATCCAAATGATTTTGAAAACGCAACTGTTGACTGAAACAGGTATTCTAATAATTATAGAAGATTATAAGAAACAAGATTGGACCGACGACCTGGTGAATGGGGCGGGAACCCATTAGATGAGAGCAGCGCAGGACCGGTCGTTGTGGCGAAAACATGAATGCAATTGCGAAGTTCGAATGTCCGGGTATAGGACCAGCAGTGGACATCCATCGGCTGAGATGATGATGTTAATGAAATTTATAATTTAGTAGGATTCATTTTATAGTGTTTATCTTAACGTAATACATGTTGTTATGTAAATTAATTTAGTTCTTTCATTTCAGATGATCAAAAGACGAGAGAAATGAATCATTTGCTGCGTTGTTTGAAAGTGCGACGTTTAAATAATCTCGTTTGGCGTTTTATTCCATTGGACCTTCGCTTAGTGTTATCACTACTCAGTATTTGTACTACGTATTTTATAGTCATTTTACAATTCACGCATCTTTACGATTAAGTAATTGGTAATGTACAATTATAGCTAATGCTTAAAGATTTACTTTGATAATGAAGCATAAATTTGTTCTAATTCCATGTACTTATTAGGGATATTAAATGAAAGGGCCTCATGAAGCCTTTCAGTCACTTGTTTTCTAAAAATCAAAAATTTAAACATACTAGTGTGGACCAGAGATGTTTTTTTTTTCAAATGTCTCGTTATATTGGCGACTGGCCACCGCCCGCCCGCCCGCTCCCACTGTCCATTATAGTGGCGACGGGCTCACCCCCCGTCACACTGGACAGTGTTTCGGTACTTCTGGTGAAACGTGGATGTTCTGAGGTTTCAGAATATCTCTGACTACCCCCTCGGGGAATATAGTCGTGAGCATAATATGCTTATGCTTATGCTGTCTCGTTATATTCCCATATCTAACATCAAAAATAATGTTACCTTTATTTTTTTATTATTAAAAGCATTTGTTTTAAAAGTGAATGTTCATTATTGTTTCTGTGTATACCGTTGTAGCTCACGAACGAATTTACATCATTTTAAGTTTTTAAATGAATTTAAGATAACAACTTTAAAATAATCAGTTTTTACTTCTTTAAATTGTAAAATGTATAAATTCTTGGAAGACACATTTGTGCCTACTTTACTGTTTTCTATTTTTAAGTGTTATTATCAAGTTATAAAATATTTGGGCGTGCAATCAAATACAATTTTGAATTTGAGATATCGTTTATTGTATTTGTCTATTATTGGTGTGCAAATAAAGATAAAATTTAACTAAACATTTTTGAGTGTCATTATGCTTCAACCTAACAAAATATTATTTTCTTCGTGACTATTAAAATTATTAAGTTTTCTTTTTAATTTGATCGTTATTTACTCAATTAACTTAATACCACTTTACATTAATTGAATTGTAGGTATGTCTCTGAAAACCACTTTCTAGGTAGTCCATTTGATTGAACACACGACGTGCAAGTTAAAATTTAACAATTAAAATACAATTCTATTGAATAATTCAAATTATGCAATAATGTTTAGAAACAAAATACAAACAATACATCATAATGAACAAAAATCTGATATTCCTAAGTATCTAAAAATTTATTTTCTCGTGTTGCAATTGTGTTATGGTATTGATTATGGATTTACTGACGTGATCAAGCCAAGATTAAGGCGTATAGCTAAGATATTCACAATAGCAATGTCTATATTCGCTCTTATAATATTATTTGCACCCCTACCAGAATTGTACTCGGATATATGGTTTTGGTTATCTATATTGGAATACGGCTCATGTATCTTAATATTTTATACAACTAAATACACTATCTACGATTGTTTTCAAGATATTCATAGTATTTATGACGTCACAGGAACACAGAAATTTATTATTCGAATGATGGCGGTTAATTACGCTATTATCATGATTAGTTTGAAAGTGTTAACTATTGTGGCAAAATGTTTATTAAACTATGATCAGCCTTATTGTCCCCCACATCGTTTCCCTCAATACTTATTTTATTTGCTTCCTGTTTTGGGTGAAGAGCATTTTGGATTAACACAAATTATTACGGTTTTCTATTTTTACTGTTGTGTTAAAAATTTGAAACAAACTTTGGAGAAATCTGATGTTAGTTTGTCTGTTGTTGAATATCGTTATTTGGCCTTAGCAGACTTTTATGACAAGATAAAACCTTTGAACGACAAACTTGTGAGTACGAATATTTTACAAGTAATCATGAAACTCTGTCAAGCAGTCTTATGCTGGACTCTCTCCACCAGAGCTGTGTGAGGATGCGTAGCGGAGCTTTAAAACGATTTGACTCATTCCAACAAAGCTTTGCGAAGATGTGTAGTGGAGTTGTGAAACAAACTAGAAGCAGAGCTGAGCGAGGATGCGTTTACTCGATCGCATCCAGAGCATACATCTCTCGTACGCTTTGTATAAGTACAAAACCTCACTCACCCTTTACCCCGAGCTGCATAGAGCGAGGCTATGAAAATGAAGCAATCCTGGTGTATTTTTTCCTCGCTCACAGCTTAGCGTCCTCGCACAGCCTCCTTCCTGGTGGAAAGCCTCCCTGATATACGAGTAGGTTGCAACTTTAAATGGCAAGCTGGTTTCCTCAATATTTTCATTCATGCAGTGGTGTTACGGTGGTCGTTTTAAAAATAATTGTTTCATTTGAAATACTTACTAAGAAACAGATTTTTTTTATTTAAAGGGCGTTTTAAAATTGCAGAAAATAACTCAGCTTTTTGTTTTCCTTCCACGACTTATGGGTACATTATTGGCTATGCTGTTCTTCATTAAAAATAATGTAAGTATAATAATAATAAGTTTATTATCTCCACAAAGTTAGGAAAACAAAGGTTTGTCTTAAATATAGTGTAAGTACACATTTTTGTGGAGACTGGAGTCTGTTTAAGTAAGTAGAAGTACTCCGTTAGAGCCTACTGTCATCAATGGAAATTTATAAAAAAAAAACTGTATAATTTTGGGCTTAGAATAGATCACAATTTAGTGGGCAAAAAGCTAGCTAAATTCTAGTTAAGGTGTAATAGTAAAGTCAAAGTCAAAGTCAAAATTTTTATTCAAAATAATATCACATAGATAACTTTCTGACGTCATTTTTGATTCTACCACCGCTTCGGAAGGTGTTCCGTTGTAGAGAAGATGCGGCCAGAAACTCTACAACACACTTCTTTTAAACAAAACAAAATATACAAAGTACAAATATTGAATTACATAGTGTAACATTGTCAAGACCAGACATTTTGGTCATTCAAATAGGTGGAAATACCTCGGAGGCATCTTTTATTTTTCATTTTACGACTAGATTATACCATTTACCGAAACTAAAGTCATACCTCAGTATTTTTGGATAGTTTATCTAGTGAAATCATAAACTGAATACACGATTGGAATTACTTCACTCGATAGAAAATCGTCACAAAGATGACGTATTTTCATGCATGACGTATTTTTAAACATTTTTCTCGTTTTAGAAGAAATTAAAATAGTTTCCGATTTTTTGCATCATCATCATCTTATTTAGGAGCTACGCTCTTGTCGGTGGAGTATTCGCCACTCTTCTTTGTTTTCCGCTAGTGTCTTGAGTTCCTGCATTGCGTGTTGATTTTTTGCATGAGTATCGCATATTCACCATTAGTTTAACTAGTGAAATCATAAAAAAAATCTAGAAAAAGTACTTTGGTTAGTTCTTTTTAATCGAAAATACGGCTCACGCGGCACTTTTCGAAGCGCGGGGCAATCGCGTTTCTCATAGAAAATATTCGTCGGGACCTATGGCCCCTTAAACCAGTAGCTTGTTTTCTAACCATCACGTGCGGGATTACAGTCAAATTAATGTTTATATCGGGTGCTGTTGCAGTGCATCTAGGATTGTTTTATATCGAATGCAAAATAGCAGGCCTGTCAAGCCAGTTCCGCGGAATTATTGGGAAAAAAGTTTCACAAGTTACTGTTGATGCCGTGCTAAGCCAAAAGGGCCAAAATATCCGAAAATGACCAAATCTGTTCTTTTTGATTTGGATTCCTTGAACTGTAAGGAACCAGAATGTGTAAACAAAAAATTATATATTTACTAGAAGGGTCTGAAATTTTTTTTTTCCTAGTTTTCTCACCAATTCCTAGAGATATTAGACGTATGTCTGAAATACTAAGGAAAAAGGCGTATGATTCACTTACCTTAGGACAACGAGTTTCACAAAATCATAGGGCTTAGTTTCAGGCTTCATTATTATCGCAATCGGTTCATTAAAAAAAGTTATGAGTATTTCAAATCAGTGGTCTGACGCGTGGCGCATGACCTGGGCTTCTGGATAGCCGCTAACTTCACGAAATAGCTAAAATTAGTAAACTTTCAGGACGAATGGACTTCGTATATCTCTCAGTTGATTTACGCATTGGACATGGTCGTACAAATTAGTGTTCCGGCCATCATTACCGAGATGCTATACTCCCAAATCGATACCATAAAAAAGATGTTGAAAACGCAACTTTTGACTGAGACAGGTATTTATAAATAAACTAGCTGTTAAAGCGCAGCAAGGTTAGGTTAGGTTATATATAGGATAAGATAAGATATAGGTTAGGTTAGGTCCCCCCAAGATGGACCGACGACCTGGTGAAGGCGGCGCGGCGTGGCGGCTGGTATGGTGATCCTTAGGCTAGGCCTATGTCTAAGGCTATGATGATGAACATTATGATATTTATAATTAAGCATAAGCTCACGACTATACTCCCCGAGGGGGTAGTCTGAGATATTCTGAAACCTCAGAACATCCACGTTTCACCAGTAGTCCCGAAACTATATCCAGGGTGACCGGGGGTGAGCCCGTCGCCACTTATAATGGACAGTGGGTAATACATGCCTCGATATTGAAGCTTGCAGGTTTCCTCACGATGTTTTCCTTCACCAATAATAATAATATTTATTACTAAATAGGATTAATATACGTTTTAATCGTATGGTGATAATGTTAACTAATTTAGTTATATCATTTCAGATGACCAAGAGACGAGAGAAATTAATCATTTGCTGCTTTCTTTAGAAGTGCGAAGTCTAAATAATCTCGTTTGGCGATTCATTCCATTAGATCTTCGCTTACTGTTATCACTACTTAGTATTTGTACTTCGTATTTCATAGTCATTTTACAATTCACGCATCTTTACGATTAAGCTCAATGCAAATGTAAAATTTTAGCTAACCGTTGAAGCTAAAGATTTACTTCGATGCTGGTGAAAAAATCTTTTGGCTACATGTATTTTGGTTACGTGTAGGTATTGTGGAGTTTTCTTTGAATGTACGGAAATTGTGTTATTGATTAATAAAGTCATATATGTATTTGTAAGCATTTATATCAAAACCTAAACTCACGACTATGATTTCGGTCGGGGTGTGTCAAAACTGTTGCAATTTCCAATTTATAGGCTCTAGCAAGGATCTCTTTTTTACAGGATAGAATGACATGTCAAGTAATAGGTTGCTAAACTTTCACCTCAAAATATACATCTTTCTTGCTGACGGTTTTTAAGGGGACGATCAGACCATCAAACTGAACAACTTTCTCTATAGGACCAGCATCGAAATCTCGAAAAAAAATCTGTTGCTCCATACAAAACTGCAAACTTACTCGAGCCAAATGTATGGGACATGATTTTTTTTCGCGATTTCGATGTTGGACCAATAGAGAAAGTTGTTCAGTTTGATGGTCTGATTATTATATTTAAAAACTGTCAGCATATTAAGTTGTACCCTTTATAGGTCCCACTGAATGGCACATGCCCTCAGTCAGGGCGTTAGTCCACCACGCGTGCCCAATGTGGATTGGTAGACTTCACATGCGCATTAGAATTTCTGCGTCAGCGTATGCGGGTTTCTTCTCGATGTCTTCCTTCACCGTTTTGAGAGCAGTCGTTATTACTTCGGGTAGAAAAACTCTTTGGTACATGGCATGTTGTCCGCGTGAAATCAAACCCGAACTCTAATAATTGAGTATCTGCAACGCGATAGTCACGCCACCTCCGGACCGATGGTCTTTCAACATAGAATATTTCTTAATATTATGTATGAGAAAGATTATATATGATAGAGAAAGTTGTTCAGTTTGATGGTCTGATCATCATCTTAAAAATGTGGCAGCATATTAAGAACTTAGTGGTGGATAAAACAACAGTATTTTCTTCGCGATTTCATAGTTGTTTAACATAAAAGTTTTTCAGTTTATTATATTAGGTAATATACCCTATATTACCGTTGGCGCGCTCCATACAAACGTAGTCTGGTGATATTTTCAATACTATCCAATAAAGTCTTGAATTTTTTTAGAAACAATCTAGAAACTAATCTCTATGTTCGTATGAAGTCAGATTATCGTTAAAATATACAGTTTTAATGCTAGGATTAATTTAAGATTTGTGTGGAAACCTTTGAGGCACCGTAACATTAAAACTATTCATTTTAACGATAATCTGACTTCATGCAAACATAGAGATTCGTTTCTAGATTGTTTCTGAAAATTGACTTTAATTGGTTAGTATTGAAAATATAACCAGACTACGTTTGTATGGAGCGCGCCAACGGTAATAATATAGCCTTAATGGTCTGAAGCACCTCCTAACATAAATAAGGCATTTAGCTTTACACCCTGTATAATATCTCGCAAGACATCGTTTCATATCCACATAATTTACAAATAATTACGGAGCCTCCACAGCCTTATCACAACATCAATCCTGGCGACATTAATAATTTACCGAGTCCTGTTACTAGCTTCCTCCCTTAGCCAATTAATTCACAACACTACAATTACAGAGGGGATGTGACCTAAATGAGCTTTCAGGTGACATTCAACGTTGTTCTAGTTACTCACTTTGTTTACTAATAAAATAGTTTCGTATTGAACGAGCCTAGAGTTTGAACACACTGATGTGAACAGCTAATAAAGTGGTTGATGGCTTGTGAATGTTAGTATGATGCGATAAGGATAATGCTAATAATTTCGGATGATAAAATACTGAATCATCATCATCATCATTTCAGCCGATAAACGTCCACTTCTGGACATAGGCCTATCCAAAATTGGGGGATTTCCCATAATCGCCACGCTTGGCAGGCGGGTTGGCGATCGCAGTTGGATTGAATGTGTGTACTCAGAGGATGCTGCTGCCCATCCTCCGGTAGATCCCTTAGTCGCCTTTTACGACACCCACGGTAGGAAATGGGATGGTGCTACTCTTAGCCGACACCACCCGGAAAATACTGAATACGCCACTGAATATTTTACACCCGAGCCACTTTTAAAAATTAATATTACTATCAATTACTTACTGTCCACAATAATAATATATTAGATAGTTTATGGATTACTGCGTTCTTAGATTCTTTATTGTAGGTATCTTATATGTAATATATAAGATGCAACAAAGGCTGAGCTGAGGCTGTACGAGCTGATAAAGCGGGCCCTGGCGTCATTGAATGTCCCATATATACTGGAGCCTCAGGGTATGTTTCGGTCGGATGGGAAAAGACCGGATGCCCTGTCTCTCATACCGTGGAGTCGTGGTAGGTGTTTGGTATTGGGACGTCACGTGTGTCGACACTTTGGCGCCATCTCACGTCCGGGGGTCTTGTAGCCGTGCGGGGGCGGTGGCGGTTCAAGCAGAGTTGGAAAAGAGAAGGACGTATCATGGTTTGGGAGAGGGCTTTGAGTTTCTGCCTTTCGCTGTGGAGACCTTGGGATGTTGGGGTCCCGCGGCGAAACTTTTTCTAAAGTGCCTCTCGAGGCGCCTGTTTGAGACCACGGGGCACAGGAGGGCTGGCAGCTATTTTGCCCAGAGGATAAGTTTGGCTATCCAAAGAGGCAATGCGGCCAGCCTCCTTGGTACTCGGCATCGGGTGGGCGCTTTAGAGGATATATTTTATTTGTAGTTTGTAGGATTTATTATGGTTTCACTGGTGTTCTGTATTTTGTGTTTTCGTTAATAAATATAGTACTATACATTATATAAAGGCTCTTATAATGTTCTGTGTTATAAATGCTCTTAAAAGCGCCCTATATTAAGCACGTGTTCCAATGTTCAAATGCTGTCGCTAGGTGCTGCGAAGTAGCAGTACCTAGTTTTACGCTTTTGACAGTTGTTAATCGATATATAGAAAAATTTAAGGAACAGAAGAACTTGGTCCGCGCCAGCTTTATCTAAACTATTATAAAACTGTAACTGAAGTGTGTCTGTACATTGAAGATATTTACAAAAAAAAACTTACGATATGGTTTTCAGATATCCCTGACTCGAAATCAACCTTTTTTAGAAATTTTGTCTGTCTGTTTGTTTGTGTGTTTGTTTGTTTATTTGTTTGTTTGTTTGTTTGTTTGTTCGCGCATCATGCAAAAACTACTGAACCGATTTTGATGAATATTTTTTTGTTTGATAGCTTATGATCTGACTTAAAATCTGGTAAACACTAGTGTTATGATAAAGCCGTAAAAAATATAATCATCATCATCATCATCAGTCTATAAACGTATCTAGCAACCGCCCGCCACGCGTGCCTAATGCGTATTGGTAGACTTCACAATACACACATCCAAATTTCTTCTTCAGCATAATTTTGTAGGTTTCCTCACGATGTTTTCCTTCACAATATAAGCTAGAAAACTTTTGCTTGCATACTAAACTTTATTCAGTCTATTTGTGAACCTCTTCAAAAATAGGAAGTAAGTCCGTATTACTCAATTAATGGAATTTCTCGTTCAAACATGCGGTGAACAAAGGAAAAGCCCCGTAATGGAAACTTGGTGATCAGACTTTATAGGGCTTGTACACACTAAAGGTTAGCTAGGTAGTATTTTTCTTTTTAGTCCCTTGTTTTTTTTTTAGTATGTAAGTATGTAGTAAGCATTTTATTTAAGGTTATTTTAAGTAAATTTGAGTACTTTGTCTTTGATAACAGATTGCATTATCAATGTTTATAATTGGTATTGATGATTAACAACATTATTATTATCGTGCGTTAGGCTGCAGTGCATGTGAAATTGACAATTGTATTTGCAATTGTACTTAGTGACAGACACCCACTCAGACCCCAGACAGATCTGTGTTCAGCAGTGGTATAATATAAACCTACATAATATTTTATACGCTCCCTTAGTACATATCTACTCTATTGTTGTTGTCTGTGTTGTGTACAAAAAAGGGTTAAATAAAATCCAAAAATTTTATTTTTAAGCAGCGATTACATTAACCCAACTTGCAGGGCCGGTTTCGGCATAAATTGCCTTACTTGTTCTCTCTATTTTAAAGTGTAGCGATCAAAGCAAGCAATGTATGCCGAAATCGCCCCTAAATGTAAGGTGATGTAATCGCTGCTATAGCTTGCCTGCTAGTGGACGCGAGCCCAAACACAAAGAATAATTCGATAGCACTACTGCAGTATATAATAATAAGAGCAATTACAAATTTGTTGCGATATCCAGAATTTCTATGTTGTGATTTTGTACTTCATTATGTAAGTTATGTTTCTCTTAGCATTATGTCGTAACAACCTACAATGTGACGTACATACATACATACATATTCTCACGCCTGTCTCCCACTGGGGTAGGCAGAAACAACGGAACGCCACTTGCTACGATCCTGACAAACCTCCCTAGCTTCCTCCACATTCATTAGTCCTTTCATGCATGCTCGTCGGTTTCGGGTAGATCTGACCTGGCCCTTCTTAAGCACGTCGCCAATTTGGTCCGAATATGTACGTCTAGGCCGTCCCCTTCCAACATTTCCACTTACGCGTGACGTATTATTTTATTAAATTAAAATAATGAAGTTATTACTTACTTAATTAGATTTCGATTCATTTTGTGTCTAGCTATTTTGTGACAAATAAAAAGGGCCAGGTCAGATCTACCCGAAACCGACGAGCATGCATGAAAGGACTAATGAATGTGGAGGAAGCTAGGGAGGTTTGTCGGGATCCTAGCAAGTGGCGTTCCGTTGTTTCTGCCTACCCCAGTGGGAGACAGGCGTGAGAATATGTATGTATGTATGTATGTATGTATGTATGTATTTATTTATTTAGTCATCTCAATTAGAATATTCTGACAACTTTATTACAAAGATATTCAGAAATCTCAGAACATCCATGCTTCTCTACAAGTACTGAAATGGTACAATAAATGTCTCAAAATTTAAGCATGCAAGTGTTTTTACGATGTTTTCCTTCACCGAAAAGCCAGTGGTGTTACAAATCGTAGGTAAATAGGTTTCGAAAACTCATTAGTACGAGTCGGCCTGGCTGGATGCGGAGCGAACCATCGCCTCCTGCACGGCAGGCATGGTTACTTGCCACTAGATAACCACAGCTTTCATCTCATTTAAGTGACTCATTAGTCATTAAACAAACTAAAGATAAATTATTACGGGTAATCAAGTTTTTCAGGAATCATCTTCAAGATGTCACTGAGGAGGCTATCCCGACTCTACAGTTTTCTTGCAAAAGATGGCGCCAAAGCTATGCTGCTGTTGGCACCTTTTGTATACAGAACTCTAAAAAGTATTAGTGAAACAGCTATTATAAAATATTTAAGAACATTTAAATTGAATCAATCCAATAATTTTTTTATTTTTATGAACTTTCCTAGAAACCCCACTGTACCTACAGGGTGTAAGGGACAGCCCTCCGCAGACTTAGACGGTGAACTCAGACCATCAAACTGAACAACTTTCACTATGGATCCTACCTCAGGAAACGACTCAAATGTGTGGGACAGCCAGCAGTTTTCTAATTTGCGTTTTCTGAGTTAGGTTTTTTTTTTCGGCGACTCAGTTTATATTGAAAGTTGTTCTGTTTGATGGTCTGAGTTCACCGTTTCAGTTTGCGGAGGGCTGTTCCGTACACCCTGTATGTATACAGAGTGTTACATAAGTAAGAATAAATTTTTAAAACTCATAAGGGGGTTGTTTAGACCGTCAAACTGAACAACTTTCTCTAAAGGGCCAACATCGAAATCGCGAAAAAAAAATCTGATATCCCATACATATTTTAGCTCGACTCGATTTGTAGAGTACCTATAGAACATCAATTTTTTTTCGCGTTTATGATATAGGTCCAATAGTGAAAGTTGTTCAGTTTGATGGTCTAAACCACCCCCTTAAATGTTTATTTGTATTTTTGTAACACCTTGTATACAAGGTTCTATACTCTACAAATCGGCTAGAGCTAAAATATGTATGGGATATCAGTTTTTTTTTCGCGATTTCGATGTTGGTCCCATAGAGAAAGTTTTTCAGTTTGACGGTCTAAACAACCCCCTTAAGAGTTTTAAAAATTTATTTTACTTATGAAACACCCTGTATAGGTATCTATTTGCGAACCTATTCAAATGTGTCCTGCTATACAATAGAGTCTACCCACGCTTGGTACAATCTCGACCACCTGTCAATTGCATCAATCACCCAATAATGTTAGCTAATTATGACGTCACAGTGCACAGAATCAGACCCTCCGCTTCAAGCGGACCGCAAAGCGCTTTACTAATTGAGTACGTAAACCAAAGCTCTCTAGCTTAATTTTGCTTTGGGATAACCGAGAAATTACTTCTACGTCTTAGTAATAAGGAAGAAAATGGCTTGAATTATGGGACTTTGTATGTAGGACTGCACTGTAAATTGTTAACACACTAGTATAACCACTATTTTATAGGTATACTAGGCAACTTAGTCTTTATCTGAGTCGGTTAAGTTTGGTTTTAAGATTAGCATAAAATTGCTACTTTCATCGAATTTTGATTTGAAACTGAACCCTAAATGTACTGTTTATTTTAACTATCAAATGTATATGCAATACCTAGCAGTTTTTTTTGTTTTTAGGGTTTATAAAGATAGCTAGAAGATTGACATTTAAGGCCTCCGCACATTGCAGCGATATTATCGAGCGATATTATCGACAGCGATATCGCGACACCTTACACACTGCAGCGATTCCGCGATTCGCGTCACGCATGCGCCCCACCACTGAATGTAGTCGAAAGAGTTGCGATAATATCGCGGCAGTGTGTGGGATCGAGCGCGTCCCCATACAAAATGTACTGAGAACAATTATCGCAAAATCGCAGTGATATTATCGCTCGATAATATCGCGGCAGTGTGTAGGATCGCGCGCGTCCCCATACAAAATGTACTGGAAACAATTATCGCAAAATCGCAGCGATATTATCGCTCGATAAAATCGCTGCAATGAGCGGAGGCCTTTAACAGAATATTTGTTATTATGGTGGATTTGCTGACAAATAATAAACAAATAATGAAAAAAAATTATGCATAAAGAATTTTTTTTTAATTTTTTTTCTCTAATGTAAAAAACTATAATAAATACAGCAAAACAACCGAGCTAACCGATCCTGGAGCAAAATAATTGGTCGGGCCGTTCTGAAGTCATGCGCTTACATACATTCGGCACTTGATTTTTATTATATAAGTATGGATGTGTTCCTACATAGCTAGGTACGAAGCTCTTGTAACAATGTGTTACAGAATGCCTTGTGTATTTATCAACTAAAATCAATACTCTAGTGTTTACCGGCAATATCCTGTGCTGCGATAAATCAAACGTCAGCTGATAAATGCAATCGTGTAGGTAACGCACGCAAAGATTCGAAATTACGGTTTGGTTCAAGTCACATACTGACTACGTAAAATACAGGGTGTAAGGGACACACAGAGACAGGGGAAAAATATGCTGTTTCATACAAAACTGCTCTACCTGCCCGACTAGAATGTATGAAACAGCAGATTTTTATTCGCATTTCCTGAGGTAGGCTCTATAGTGAAAGTGGTTCAGTTTGATGGTCTGAGTTCACCGTTTTAGTATTTGGTCCCTTACACCCTGTTTAGTACTTTCATTTGGAAGTCTGATGGAATGCGATACTCATGCCAAGAAAATCTTATCTGGGGACACTTTAAATATTCTATTCTAGATGGCGTTAAACGCCATCACTTCTTTCTACAAGTTCATAAATATATTACTGGATAAGTGCGTTCACACACGATGACGCATTGACGCAGCGGCAGACGTCAGTCCGTCATTTGTGAAGCAAGAAGTTGTATGAAACCGCACGTAGAAGCACACACGGTGACGCATTGACGCACCGGGTGTGGTTCTATGGACTGACATCTGCAGCTCCGTCAGTGCGTCATCGTGTGTGAACGCACTAAGCTAACAATAATGAAGTAAACATTTATTTTATGTGCTCCACAAAACTTCATCAGAAAATAACATAAAATTCTCTTTTTACTTCATTGCCAACTTCCTATGTCTAACGGTCTCTGGGGAAAATGCATGTGACGGATGGACGGATAAACACAGAGGTACTCCGTTTTGCCAAGCTTGGTACGGAAAACTAAAAATGGGGCGGAAATGGTACGGAAAATCAAAAATGTTTTGAGTGTCAGCTGCTAAACATATCGTCGGAGATAAACTCACTCTTTCTGTTACGATTTAAAATAAACAGTAAATCCCGCCACAAGCTCATGGCTTGGTACAAATAATAACTCTAATAGCGCCTGGTACCATCTAGCATAGAACCAGCGAACGATGTGCCATATTGAGTGTTCCAACATTATTTATACCACCAGTGGACCAACCCAACCGGCTGGAAACTAGATACATCCACATCTGGATACTTCAGACAAACGGGATCGCACTAACCAGAAGAGTACTTCTTAATATGCTGACACTTTTTTGGTGGTCTGGACAATTACCTGCTGCCAGTACGCGCTTAAATGTAGAAAAGAATAGAATAGAAATAGTTTATTTGCCAAAATACTTTGTTAAAAGGGTGTTACAAAATTGATCAGTTGCTGTATTTAGCCTGCTTGCAGGCGTGCAAATTTAGTTTGTTCGTCGATAAAACCTTATTAAAGATAATGTACCTAGTGAATCTAGCCACAGCGTTTTTACTACTTCATACAGCGCGCGAAGTATGCGAGGTTGCCGTCTCGAGCGAGTGGCAGAAATCAAGCAAGCGCATAGCTTACGATGCGCCAAAGTGTAGGTGCTTGTCTCAATAACTACGATCGAGTGAGAGAGCCCTGTTTCTCCCTCCTCCTTAACAGCCCTCTTTCTTACCCGAAGTTATCTTTCACTCATTACCAGTGATCGGAATCTCGGGGCATTTTTTGAGCATACAAGTATGGATACGCCTTGAATTCCCGGAAATATCCGGATTTAATAAATTTGGATAAAAATTTCACGGGATTAACTGGGATTACCTATTTAGATGTCAAGAGACGTTTTTTTCAATCCAGAGTATTAGCAGCGCATACTAGAGGCCGCGCCTTTGAAACACGCCGCCTGGTACTTTTGACATGTACCGCGCTTAGGTAAATATGTTGACCGTTATTAAACAATGATATTAAGTAACTAGATTAGTAGTTAGGTTAGGGCACCAAAGCGTTGCCACTTCGAAGATGTCTGCAGGCTTCTTTGACTTCAGTTCAGGCGTTTATCTATGGTGAGCAGACATATCCGTGACGTATAAATTAAGCTACCAAAATGGGGAAATGCGCCGTAAAAATTTGTAAATCACAGTCGGAAAAGAATAATAAAGGAAGTGGTGTTACTTTTCACAAGTAAGTTTACTATATTTTGTTAAGATTATTCAAAATAACATTAAAAACTAAACAAATTTTTAACGCATTGTTTTTGCCA
The DNA here is from genome assembly GCA_963693445.1 of Agonopterix heracliana. NCBI lineage: Eukaryota > Metazoa > Arthropoda > Insecta > Lepidoptera > Depressariidae > Agonopterix > Agonopterix heracliana. Next base: position 9,659,113 of record OY856332.1, read on the forward strand.
TCAGTGTTGCAAGTATATACGATTTTGATTTTCTCACACTGTAGGGAGTTTCGGTACCCTCTTCGTTATTTCATACAGGGTTAACTTTTAATCAGTCCGGATAACTTCACCATTCATTCCCCTAATCAAACTGAACAACTTTCAATATAGAGCCTACATCGAAATCGTGAAAACAAAATCAGCTGTTTCATACAAAACTGCAGTACCGACCGACTCGACTCAAATGTATTGGACAGCTGATTTCTTTTTTCGTGATTTCGAAGTTGACACCATAAATAAAATAAATAAATACCTAAATATTATAAATCTTTATTTGTACTTCAGTTTTGTATGAAACAGCTGATTTTGTTTTCACGATTTCGATGTTGGCTCTATAGTGAAAGTTGTTCAGTTTGATTAGGGGAATGAATGGTAAAGTTATCCGGACTGATTAAAACTTAACCCTGTATGAAATAACGAAGAGGGTACCGAAACTCCCAACAGTGTGGGAAAATCAAAATCGTAGGTATTTACTTGCAACACTGATGGCAAAAACAGTGCGTGAAAAATTTATTTAGTTTTTTAATGTTATTTTGAATAATCTTAACAAAATATAGTAAACTTACTTGTGAAAAGTAACACCACTTCCTTTATTATTCTTTTCCGACTGTGATTTACAAATTTTTACGGCGCATTTCCCCATTTTGGTAGCTTAATTTATACGTCACGGATATGTCCGCTCACCATAGATAAACGCCTGAACTGAAGTCAAAGAAGCCTGCAGACATCTTCGAAGTGGCAACGCTTTGGTGCCCTAACTACTAATCTAGTTACTTAATATCATTGTTTAATAACGGTCAACATATTTACCTAAGCGCGGTACATGTCAAAAGTACCAGGCGGCGTGTGTCAAAGTCGCGGCCTCTAGTATGCGCTGCTAATACTCTTGATTTAAAAAAACGTCTCTTGACATCTAAATAGGTAATCCCAATAAATCCCGTGAAATTTTTATCCATATTTATTAAATCCGGATGTACGCGCCTAGACGCCGTACATTTAGTATTTTGCCTAGTTTGCAAATAAAAAGCTGGTAGATGGTTTGAGGGCTAGTATTTTGCGTTTTCTCTTGGCTCGATATAAATATAAAAGATTTAAGAAGTAAGTGGAGAAAAAAAGGGGCGAATGCCGCTCGCGCGAGCCTTATATAAGGCATCGCGGGGTGGAGCTGAGGTCGTCCCGCAGCGGTGGCGTGTAGGTCTAGGCGGGGGTAGTGGCGTTGACACCGGATATTTCCGGGAAATTCAAGGCGTATCCAAACTTGTATGCTCAAAAAATGCCCCGAGATTCCGATCACTGCTCATTACACATTCATAGACCTATATTCTTGCTCGCAGAACCGATGGCCGATGGAGCCGAAGAGTTCTCGAGTGGCGAACGTTTACCGAAAAGCGCAGCGTGGATATATCTCCCTCCCTCAAGGCGGAACGACGACCTGGTGAAGGCGGCGGGAACCCGTTGGTTGAGGGCAGCGCAGGACCGGTCGTTGTGGCGATTCTTGGTGGAGGCCTATGTCCAGCAGTGGACGTATCTCTGCCGGTATGATGATGGTGATGATAGACCTACTTTCACATGTACAAGTGAAGCTTTTGAGGCGCTCGATAACTTGCAACTTCGGTAATGGAAACGAAAACCGCATGTAAGCAACGTTAGGTCCTGTCAGACTTAGGATGGGTGACCGTTTAGTGGAATTTCATCTCGAGTGTCTATGTGCATCGGAAGGCACGTTAAGTAGTTGGTACTGGATAGTTCCGTCAGATGGAGGTGTAAATATTCGTTATGCTAGGTCAGAGGATTATTAAGACAGCTTGAAATGTCTCTGACAGGAAGTCAACGAAAATAACACAGCTATTGGCACCTTAAAGGGCAATCTAGAGACATTTACTAGATTGAGCAATAAAAACTGTTATTAAGGCACCTATAAAGTCATTAAATGGTCATAAAAGTTAATAAGTCCACGTAAATCATTATTCATTCGGTACTTTTGATTCAAAAAAATAATGTGTCCAATTTGTAAGTGGTTTAATTTATTTTATGGCTGTAAAATTATGTTATTACTTACCAACTATAAGTATGGAGTAATGGTTTTATGGCGGTTTCGAGTGTGTGTTTTTGTTAAAAACGGGGCTTTGAGATCGCCATATCCTATTACCGTACAATATCTAATGAGTATCCTCAACACTTGACACTGGCGAAATCTAACAAGGAAACGCCATTAATTATGAATAGAATAGAACAGAATGGTAATAATGGTATTGTAAGGAGGATTGGTATCCTTTATCATAGAAATCCATGGTAACGCCGTACCCACAGAGAACCTTATAATCACAAATCGGTAATCTTTCCCGGGCTAGAACGATTTCTAGTTCCCGGGGCTTCAGTTACTAGGTATTACTTAAAATCTATTCTTTTCGCCTCTAAGGGCTTAGTTGATAATTATCTTTTCACCACACAAGCTCGGAAAGATTCTGTTTATCATTCGAAATTTGAGTGCAAAAGTGCATTTTATCCGCTAGCGTGGAAAGAGTTTTTGAAATTCGAATCTGTCTATTCAATATTTTTCTATACCGCCAGTCCACTGAAAATACATTAATAACTATTTCATGTCACTGGCCAGCACGTTGTTCTCTTTAGCAATTCACTTTTTTTCCTCGCTGTTGTGAGGTGAAAAGTTGTGTGTTTCGCTCGGCTGCAAAGTTATTCTGCGTCTCGTACCTTTGAAACCTTCGCTATAAGCTCAGGATTCTATTATTTGAACCACTCTCTTCGCTCGTGGTTCAATCCTAGGATCCTTCGCTTGCTCAGGTTTCAATACAAGTACTCACGCCAAAAAACAACTTTGCAGCCTAGCATAACGAATAACTATTTCAATCCATGTCTCTTTTCAGATGTAATTCTGCTGTTTCTTACAACAGTAGATTATAGTTTTACTGTTACAATCGACGATATTCCAGTATTGGGTGAATTGAATTGTACGTACTGCATGACCGCAGAGTTCGAGTACGTATCCATGGCAGTAAATAACTGGCACCGAGTAGAGTGTTCCGTAACGAGACAGTTTAAAAAAAAACTTTTCTCCAGGATTCTAAGCGCAAGCCCGACTCACACTTGGCAAGATTCTATTATTGATTCTTTTACTTTAGAAGCATAGCATAGCATATGCTCACGACTATATTCCCCGAGGGGGTAGTCAGAGATATTCTGAAACTTCAGAACATCCACGTTTCACCAGTAGTACCGAAACTCTATTCAGTGTGAAGGGGGGTGAGCCTGTCGCCACTTATAATGGACAGTGGGTACAATACACGCCTCGAAATGGAAGCATGCAGGTTTCCTCACGATGTTTTCCTTCACCGAAAAGCCAGTGGTGTAACAAATCGTACATAAATTCCGAAAAACTCATTGATACGAGTCGGCTTGGACGGGGATCGAACCATCGCCTCCTGCACGGCAGGCAAGGTTACTCGCCACTGGACCACCACGGCTACTTTAGAATATGAACTATAATGATACCAAGATCATAATTTTATATTTGTACTAGCTTTACCCGCGCGACTTCGTCCGCGTAAAATGATGCCGCTTACTTGTAAAATGTATGAATTTTGAAAAATGCTGAAATTTTTTTTTATGCTCTTTAATATGCGTACTAAGTTTCAAAAAGGCAGGAATAAAAAAAAAATTCCCATACTCAATGTTACCCCCCATTTTACCATCTTAGGGGTTGAACTCCCAAAAATCCCTTCTTAGTGGGTGCCTACGCCATTATACTCGTACGCAACTACTGTCAAAATTTCATAGTTGTAGCTTTAGCGGTTTGGGCTGGGCGATGATGAATCAGTGAGGACAAACGTTTTTATATATAGATTAGCTAGTATTTATTCTGTGGTATTCGCGTTTTTACGATGCGATAGAATTAAGTGTAATGACACACCTGCGGAACGTTCCGCGCCGAACGTTTATTATTATTTATTTATTTATTGATATATGACAATACAATGTTGTAGATTAACAAATAATAATAACACGTTCGATTGAATACACGTCTACTAGGAAAAATGGCGCGTAATGGCGCATACTATGTGACACCGGTAATAGGGAAAAGCGTTACGCGCGTATTCAAACGAACGTTCGGCGCGGAACGATCCGCAGGTGTGTACTTGTACTAAAAACAAAAAAACGTTGAAAAAAGATACTAGTTTCTTGTATCGGCCACCCCCTTAATTTTTATTATACTGTACCTACTACATTTTACTAGCGACCTGTCCCAGCTTCGTCCGGGAATCTATTATTTTACACATATAACTCCATTCCAAATAACAACGAAAATTTAAGGCCATTTTGAATTACGGAAACAGAGATTTGAAACACTTCCTCTCACTTATTCTTAGAACAGCTTTAGTAACGTCCAAGATACGTTGGATAGTATATCTTTCTCATAAATAAATCTTATTTGCTAATCAGAATTGGCCAGAAAGCTAAACAGGAATCGGAATATCTTTTTCACCTCACAAGCTCGGAAAGATTCTGTTTATCATTCGAAATCTGAGTGCAAAAGTGTATTTTATCCGCTAGCGTGGAAAGAGTTTTTGAAATTCGAATGAGTCTATTCAATATTTTTATATACCGCCAATCCACAGAAAATGCATAATAACTATTTCATGACACTGGCCAGCACGAAAATAAAAACTTTTTGAAATGTTTTTTTAGCAATTCACTTTTTTTCCTCGCTGTTGTGAGGTGAAAAATTGTGTGTTTCGCTCGGCTGCAAAGTTATTCTGCGTCTCGTACCTTTGAAACCTTCGCTAAGCGCTCAGGATTCTATTATTTGAACCACTCGCTTCGCTCGTGGTTCAATCCTAGAATCCTTCGCTTGCTCAGGTTTCAATAAAAGTACTCGCGCCAAAAAGCAACTTTGCAGCCTAGCATAACAAATAACTATTAGTCCTTATTTGGAATGCAGTATAGACCTTCAGGAAGAAATTCTTTAAATGACAGTAAAAACCGTATCAAAGTACGTTGAGTGGTCAAGTGCGAGTCGGGCTACTAATTGTTTTGTAAAAATTTTGCTTATTTCGCTATTTTCATTGGTCATAATTATATTAGTTTGCCTGGGATACATGAAAGGGTTATCGATACAAAGTAAATGTTTTAATCACTGACGATCAACTTTTGAGGATTTCTTTTGTATAGCTCGGAAACGCGTCATCAGAACTTCAGAATATTTAAATGGAACTTCCTCAGGAGTATACCCTTTCAAACGGAAAAAGATTTTGTGAACATTGATTTTTGAATTAATGAAAATATTGTTAAACATTATACAGGCACTTTTTTAAGGCTATGATCAGACCGTCAAACTGAACAATGTTCTCTATGGGACCAACGTGGAAATAGCAAAAAAAATCAGCTGTCCTATTCGCGTTTTAGATGTAGGTGCCTTAGAGAAAGTTGTTCAGTTTGACGGTCTAATCATCCCTTTAAAAAAGTGTCAGCATATTTAGAAGGAACCTGTATATTTAAAAAATACATACGACTGACATAGAACCTCCTCTTTTTTGAGGTAAGTTAAAAATGATTGATTGCAGTATATACGTCCCCGTTTGTGGAAGAGACAACAGGACGTACGTGAATGAATGCAGATTGTATTGTTACAACTTGCGCTTGCCATACCTCAAACGTGTTGAAAAAAAACAGTAAGTGTTTCAACATCGATATGTCAGAGACGGTCATGAGTGCGGGCGGTCAAACGAGGAATTTGAATAACAGAGTGGAACGAAAACAAGAGACAGTTCATCAAACACGACCGGTAATACCATCATATTGGGTCGCCACACTCCACATCCCCGCCAACGGGGACAACCGCGACATCTGCCAACTCATTTTTCTTATGGCGTCTACAGACGCTCTAGGCACATCCCAGGCGATTTCTGGCCGATCCCCGCTGCCCAATCACCGATGGGGTGTCAGAGTTCTGGAGCGGAGACTACGAACTGGCAAGCGTAGTGTGGGACGCCCTGCTGCCCGCTGGACAGACGACCTAAAAAAGGAAGCGGGATGCGACTGGATGAGAAAGGCCAAGGACAGAGTCTTATGGCGCACCTTGGGAGAGGCCTATGTTCAGCAGTGGACGATGATAGGCTGATGATACTGACTCTTACAGCACAAACACTCCCTGCTCACATAGCCTAACCTCTTTGTGCCTTCTGGTATCCGGTCAGAGCTCAAAAACAATCTGGCCCCATCAGCCATCGTTTCTGCAATGTGCCCTAGCTATGTTTAGCACAATTTTTTGGATTATGTGAGCTACTCTAGTTCTTCTGCGAATCTCTTCATTTCTATTCGATCTAGCAGGGAAACTTCGAGTATAGCCCTCTCCATTGCAGACTTTCAGCCTTTTATTAGGTCTTGAGTGCGTCTACCTACGCCTCAGTTCCGTATTTCAACGTAACGAAAATTAAAGGCAAAAAAAATTGTTTTTTCTATTTCAGTTATGGCCCTTGCATGTTATTCAGAAGAAATATAGACACCTGGCCAAGACGCATTGTTGGTGAAGATTTTATGGAACTAATAGTTCCCCAAGGAATTAATTTAAGCAACGACACATTTAAACTGATTAATGTGAAAAACCAGTGATCTAGCACGAACTCTAGCTATCCCTCCTTAACGTTACAGCTAGGGATTGCAATCCGGTTTTCCGGATCCGGTAATCCGGCGGATCCGGCACCATTTACGGCCTACCGGATCCGGCACTAGCTAGCCGGATCCGGTCCGGATCCGGTAAATGTCTTGAAAATCGAATAAAATCGCTTTTTTAATGAAAATTATCTCGGTGGACGTTGCTTACGACGTTATTGAGTCACCTGCTAGGACAATCCGCACCTACACGTAGGTACATTTAAAATATAAATTTGACCTGAATCTGAATTTGACAAATATTTGTTCGTAGCTACCATATTAATATGTTATTATAGAAATGACAGCAGAAAAGATTTATTTTGTTATCCTGTTAAAAGTATACAAATTAACAGTAGGTATAGTAGTACGTACCTGTCTCAGTCGGACAAAAGAAAAATAGCCATAAATATGAAAAGTGTGGATGATAGGCGGTCTCTCTCTATGTTTTTCACGTGAAGTTGAATAGTACCTAAGTAGGTAACAACGCTTAATATCAAATCAAAGATTATATTTCTTTTTCAATTAAGCTACTGGTAACATATACAGATAGGTCCTAAAATCAATCTACTTTATAATTTTGTTTCTTTTTTAACAATGTTGTCTATGTAATGAAAAGAACATGTTTTTTGTTTCGCATTATTAATACGATAAATCTATCACTTCATAACAATAATATTTTTTTTCACAGTTTCTAGAAACACCTTTATTGTTTTACAGTTGATTTTAAAATGAAAACGCCAATGATTATGGATTTTACCAATCCGGTCGGATCCGGCGGATCCGGCCGGATCGGTGAAAATCCGGTCGGATCCGGCCGGATTGAAAATTGCACCGGATTGCAATCCCTAGTTACAACCAACAAGGAGGTTGTTATAAGGGGATTGGTTGTAAGTTTAAAATCTTTATTTTTACTTTTGTAACAACCTGATATTTACATTTCGTAAATTAATTGGACATTTAAAATGTAAAATTTCTGATTCATACCATTAGAAAGATCTAAATAAAGCTTATCTCCAAAGCAATGGTCTCTTATTTCTTTGTTTACGATTCTGAAACGAAAATTAAAACGCTTGGGATTTTCTCCTGATGAAAGTTCATCGGATCTTGCCTATCCACTTCACGGTGACCTTTCTCACTTTCTAATTTCGGCAGTAATGTAGTACATTTTATGGTGGATTAGGGTTATTAGAGGGTTCAAGTTGAAATGGTTTAGTTAATATTCTACATTCGTAGCACCTAATGATTCCTACGCAGACGTTGTATCTCTTATTGGATTTCGACGAAAACAAAGTAATAATACGGTCTAGTCTATTTATAAATGCGTACTAGTTTCTTGGTGAAATTAATGAGCTATGGATTGAGGCATAGCATAGGTTCTCGGTAAATTTAGACAGTGCAGTAACAAAACCATGCATTCTACACGGCGGCAAACTGAACAACTTTCACTATGCACTGAAAGAAATCTTTAACTAAATGTTTGTTAAATGCAACTGAACTTTAATGACTACCGAACTGTTTTGTTAAACATAATCAAACATTTGGTTATAAATAGCCAATTTTTTAGCTGTTTTAACCAAATGTTTGATTATGTTTTACAAAACAGTTCGGTAGTCACTAAAGTTTGGTTGTATTTAACAAAACATTTTTTTCAGTGTGAAGCCAACGCAGCAAAATTAAGAATTACAAAGAAAGAGCCTTCCCGAGTGACAAAACCCGAGTTCATCCGTCGCATTTTCGGTAATCAGCAAAGATACGACCATTACTGGCTGGCTAATCTTTCCACTATAGTCAGGGGTGGCCAAACTTTTCAAGTTCTCACATATTTTTCGAGCAAACAATTTTTTTTTGGCTCTGTGTATTTTGCATTTTTAAATGCTTGTCTGTTAATTGAGACCAATGATCTTTCAAAACATAATAGAAAATGCTGATTCTTTTTGTAGGAAATATGGAAAGCTGCCATAGTTTCCAAATGCAATTTCAAAAAGTAAGTAGGTGTCGTAAGTATCAGAGCTAGAATATTTCCTCCTCGACCACTATAGCTGAAATAAATGTCTGAAAATTTTGAGAAATTAATCGCCCGAGTTTTATTATCCACGAAGCTTCGAAAACATTCCAATTGTTCAGCGTTTTTTTTTTCAGACGAAAAATTACGCGAAGATTTAAAAATTTGTTTTTTGTCTTTGTAATTCATTTTTCGCTGGCTACCATTAAAGACGACCGCGGTTGACGTCCTGACTACCCCTGCACTATAGCATGTTGTCATACGATATAGCTCATGCTGACACGAAAGAAATAGATTCTATGTTTTTCCTTCATGTAAAAGTACACGGAACGTAAAGACGTTCTTTGACTATTACTTGAGTACCTACAATCACCCAAAAGTTGATGGACACTTTTGAACCTACCTCGCTCCCATAGTAAAAGTTGATCAGTTTGATGGGTAGATCATGTGGTTTGAAGGTTAATAATACTATTCTTTAATCTGTGAGATCGCATAATGAAGGGGCAAAACGTTCATTAAAGGAGACAGGGCAAATGTGTATGGGAATTTGTCTATGAACCAATAGCAATACGGTTCCGGTGTCTGTGTTGGGAAACCTCATCTATGGTCTAAACCATTGTGCAAAGTTGCGTTAAAATCTGACCCAAATGTTTTGAGAAAAATTTTACTTATATACTAGCAGGCTAGTATAAACCGCACACAAACAACACAAGAAATACCAAAACCGTATCGTTATTGGTTCATAAACCACTTCTCAGGGAAGAAATTATGTTACGTTAGGTTAGTTTAGTAAACCTAAAAGTCAAATTTTTCTCAAAACTGCCGTGTCAGTTTTTATGCCCCTTTGCACAAGGGCGTGGTTGAGGTTTCCCAACACAAAAATCAAAACGGTATCGCTGTTGGTTCATAAACCACTTTGGCCCAGTCTTCTTTTTATGCTGACCGTACATTGTTGTGGTATTCGAATATTTTTTCACTTGATTAAAAAACTTGCCTTTCAAACATCAGTGCACGCTCCTAACTCGATTCGTATGCTCTCCTCGCGACAAAACTTTGACCGGGCCCAATTTTCTGCACATTTCTTTCCCCTCAGAACTTTTGGACTTTTCTAATACCCCTGAGAGGGTTAGACTAGCACGAGTTTTTGTCGATATGTGTACGATATCCCCCATACTATACTCTGAAAAGTAATTCGAGATCAAAAATTTCAAACATTTGAGCCTCTTTTGTTAGAAATTTTTGATCTCGGATTCCATTTCAGAGTATACATGTTTTGGTTTTCAACTGAACATTTATCATATAATGATATTTCAAATTATACAATAAATATTATCTTGGATAAGTGGCCATAGATTTTCCCACCTCGAAAGAACCGTTGACTTATATTAATTTCAATTTGATTTATGAAAATGGGTATTGACAGATGAACAGACGGACAATAAAGTGATCCTTTAAGGGTTCCGTTTTTTCTTTTTGAAGTATGGAACCATAAAAATATATTAAGTGATAGTCTTGCACTGGATGGTTGGAGTTAAAGATGTACATAGGAATCTGTCAGATCCAAGAGAAAAAAGAACAGAATTCGAATTGAGAAAAACACACAACAATGTTACAACACCATCATTCAACTTTTTTTTAAAACGACATCGCCTGATAAGCGTTTTAACACACAAAAGAGCCGCGTAGATGACATTAAATTAAATTTAAGTAGGTAGGTATTAGTTTTATACTCAAATTCAGCAACTTATGTTATACCGTACCAACACTGTAGGCCCGATAAATGGGCGGCCTCAATCTTAATGAAGAAGGCGCTGGACCATTAGAGATAAAACCTGTCATTTTTTCTCGTTACCCTTGATCGTTACGGTTTGGTATAAATGCGTTGTCATTTTCTTCACTGGCTTTTCACTAAAGGAAAACATCGTGAGAAAACCTGCATGTTTGAATTTCGAAGCATGTATTGTACCCACTGTCCATTATAAGTCGCGACGGGCTCACTCCTCGTCACACTGGAGAGTTTCGGTATTACTAGTGAAACGTGGATGTTTTGAGGTTTCAGAATATATTTGACAACCCCCTCGGGAATAAAGTCCTTAGCATTAATGCTTTTTTCATAATGGTTTACACAGCATAAACGCTTCAAAATTTCAAACCATTGGAATAGACCATCCTATTTCTTCCAATATACCATTACATGATTAGATTTTCAAAAGGATTCTATTGGAGAGTATTTGTGGGTAAGAAAGCTAAAACATTATAAAAAGGTAGCCATCTATGTGATTGGCTATGTGATTTAGCACCTAATCAATAAAGTAATGCATGGAGTAAACTTACTTATCCTTTCGATCTTTTCTTGAGTTCAAGACCAGTCTACCAGGGGGGTTATTGTGTAACTATACCCGATTCAATCGGTATCAAATCGACACGGTGTTTTAGCAGTTCTTGGCGATTTAGCTTCTTAATATTTAGTTAATTTATCTCAGATAATGAACACGATGATCACAGAAACAAAATATTATTTAAAAATTGGCTAGTACAGTCATAAAACGTTATCGATTTTGTAAACGATATAATCGGAAGCTTACACAATAGCCCTACTGGTTGTGCAAGTTACCGATTATATCGTTATTCGGATATGTCGTCTTTCGACGCTATGTCCTGTCGGATAATGGTGGGTCGGAAAAAAGTTCTTTCGGATTTCATGCATTCGGATATGTGTAAATCGGGCATGCGTATGACTGTACTAAGGACATTTTAAGTAAGTAAAATTTTGTTTCTGTGATCATCAGTGGACAGTGGATAACCACTGTCTGAAATGCTCTTAAAAATCAGCTGCTCTATAAAAATCCGACTGTATGGGACAACATACTTTTTATGCGATTTCGATGTTGGCCCTATAGAGAAAGTTGTATAGTCTTATGGTCTGAACATCTTTTTAAAAAGTATCAACCACATACTCTGCCCATAAAAATGAACAACTTTAACTATAGGAGCAAACCTGTCAGAACAACAAAAAATCAGCTGTTTCATACATTTGAGTCGTGTAGGCATTGCAGTTGAAATGGAACAGCAGATTTACACCTTTGCTACCATAGTAATGGGAAGTAGGTAAGTACCTTTTTATTTCAGACTATTTGTCCATAATTTGTGTTAGTAACAAAATTCACATATAACTATGGTTGTAGATAGGTACTACAGGATAGGTAACAATTAAAAATCAGATGTGTTCAGTAAAAGATGTTCAGTTTGATGGGTAGAGTATGTGGTTAATGAAACTTTTCTTCACACTCTGTATACTTATAACCATGTAAAAAGAAAACCCTGACACAAGGCCTTGTACAAAATCCTCTAACGGACCTACAAAAATCACGGTCAATTACCCGAAGGGTGCAAGTAAATATTTCGTGAACAAAACTGCTTGAGCCAGCCTAATTCGTTTTTAATTATGATTTAAAGGTTACCCGCTTAACAAACTCCTAAATGGACGTTGTTAACACGATAATGGATTAATTACGAAGCTGAAATCAACTGGACCCGTTAATTTTAATCGTTTGCTGATTTAGGCGATTGTTTTGATTTGGCAATTTTGATTGATTATCACGTTAATGAATTGTTTATGAACATGACTGGACTAAAAAGAGATGTACAGGGTTAAACCCATATACAAATTAGGCAGGCGTTCGCGTTCCGTCTATCTTATGCTCTAGCAAATGACGTTCCTGAGTGACAGAAAAGGATGGCGCGACGGAAAAGGGCGATCGCGTGCGGCCATGTGTAGTTCAACCCTTACTCTAGCGATAGACATGCTCGTTCAAACAAACAACATGTCACACAAAACAACACAAAATGACACATTGCGGTCTGACGAAGTGAACTCGGGAACATCAATCAGGTGCGTACACCTCATTCAAGTGGAACATGTTGCTTCTATGCAAGGGCAAGTCTATCGCTAGAGTAATATTTGTCTATGGTTAAACCTAATATGCTGACGGTTTTTAAGAGGACGATCAGACCATCAAACTGAACAACTTTCTCTATGGTACCTTTGGTGGTCTTTTTATTACCCACGGCGGAACGGAGAACGTGTATGCGTTTAGGGTGAGAGGTTGTTTGTTTGTGCAAAACAAAAGTTCTCAATGATCTCCTAAACGGCTAGACCGATTAAGATACGGATTTGCATTTGTATCGGTACGTACTCGTTGCGTGGAGCCGTCTTTCTGTATCTGTCTCTTTTGTGGTATAGGCATCAAGACGTTCAAAGATCAGTCACAGATGACTGATCTTCCATTACTGCATTAGAGAGCCTAGCATGATGCTTGGAAAAAGACTCTCTCGCGCTATTTATCTCACTTAGATGTGCTCAAACAGAAAGAGAGCTAAGATGCGGAAGAGCGCTGTGTCAAGCGACGATTTTGAGGCACTAGCACACGGCGCGTTTCAAAGTACTGTAACGTCTTCTATGTTGCTCATATTCTTTACCAAATACCTAACTACCAACTACTAGGTTGGGGTATGACCTACTAATAAGAATGTATAGAAATGTAAAACATTCTCAAAAAGTGGCACCAAAAAACTGTACCGTGTTCGAAATTTGTTCTTTAAAAACTGTACCTTGCCGCCAAAACTCATACAACATGTCATTTTTCGTTAGGTGACAAAAATTATGTGGATTTTGTTTATAGTTACTCTTCTATAGTTATTCTTAATCCTAGGGTAGGACCTACTAAATCTAATATTGCGCTATTTTCTCCTGTCTATCACAAACTGTTACCTATCAATTTTAAGTAATGGAAACAAAGTCAGAAACTTAAAAGTTAAAGGAAGGCCGGATGTTTTTATTTTCTTCTTCCACTTAACCCGATTACAATCCTTCCTAGAAAGAAACGCGATAGTACGACAGCCCATGTCTACATATTTTAAACATTTGGTTACCAAAATAAGTGCTGGTTATCTAAGGAATAAATTAGTCAGTGGGATTCTTGTGCAATGTATTTGTGGGCAAAGTGTCACCTGTCACCAATTTACAAGTCATTTCATATCGAAACCTTCAATATGCTAAAAGTCAACTTTGCTACAACTGCATGCAAGACAACTACATGTTAGTTGTAGCAATGTTTCTGACCACTCTGAAAGGGGTTATGGTCGTGAGTTTAAACGTGTGTATGTATTTAAATAAACCAGTGTGGTCACTTTAACCATGCATTCTACTCGTCATATTGAACAACTTTCAGTACGGAGCCAACATCGAAATAGCGAAAAAGAAATCCACTGTTCCACACAAAACTGGAATACCTACTCGACTGAATAATTTATGAAGCCTCAAGCAGCGTTTATCGACCTCTGATGAAGCTTAGCAAAATAATAATCATCGTCATCATCATCAGCCTATCATCGTCCACTGCTGAACATAGGCCTCTACCAAGGCGCGCCACAAGACTCTAAGCTGTCCTCGGCCTTCCTCATCCAGTCGCTTCCCGCTACCTTTTTTAGGTCGTAATCGGACACTATTACAAAAATAATAGACAATGCAATTTAGAGGTCTATTTGGGATTATTCGGTAATAACTACTTGACATGCCCTTCAAAATATGTGAGTAAAAGTAAAATACTACTAAAACGTAAGGATAAAGGATTTCGTATGCAGTTTATGAATTAGAGGAAGAAAGACTAGCGGCCTATCGCCACTTCCACGTCATTTCTTTTTAAAACCGTCAGTTCCTTTGCTAAAAGTGACTAGTTACAAATGCATGCAAGACACCATGCATAATCATCCCGAAAGCGATTATGGTCATTAGTTTATGTAGTTATGTGTACATCGGTGTTTATCCTATACTAACATTATGAAGAGGCAAGATAAGATGTTTTGTTTGTTTTTTTGTGTTGAATAGGCTCCAAAACTACTGGACCGATCCAAATAATTCTTTCACCATTAGAATGATACATTATCCGTAATTAACATAGGCTAAAAAAACAGCCAAGTGTGTGTCGGGAAGATTCTAAGGCGGTACGAAGTTCGCCGCGGTCATCTAATGTAAACAGTTACAAAAGTTGGAAAATAAGTGGACATGCGCGGCTGTACTACTAGTCTTTCCACGTACTTCAGAAAAATAGACTAATGACTGTTCTACATGGGGTTCCTTTTGGTAGAAAATTGAGCTGTCAGTGCCAGTAGCTGGCTGCTGTCCAGCTCGCCGATAGCTGTTAGATATTCCGAATGGGTCTTATACATTATTTATGTTTGGTTCTATTTGAGGTTCTCCTAGGAAGTTTATGAGAACATTTCGAGTACGGAAAGCTTGAGTTTACTTGCGTTGACAATGTATTACGTTAAAAAAATTAAAAGTATACGGTCACGACTATAATTGCTGAGGTATTTCCTCAGACAGATATATTTTTAAAATACAATATTTAAAGCTTAGATCAAAATAAAATTAATTTGATCTAAGATTTAAAGTATATAATAATTAAATCTAATTAGTAGGCGAATTTTAACAAACGCATTTTGTTTCTGTTACTAAGTGCAATTGCGTCATAATGACCCGCCGCCCGATCATATGATTGACAATGTCAGCCCGCGCCCCGAACACTGCAAGCTTACGTACGGTAATAAATAATAATTATGTTAATCATCAATACCAATTATAAACATTGATAATGCAATCTTATATCATTAACAAGTGCCATGGTTCAGTTTCGCCGACTATTTGAAATAACCATATACAGGGTGTAACAAAACACCCTAGTAATAGGTACATGAAACTGAACAACTTTTACTACGGACACAACATCGAAATCGCGAAAAAAAAACAGCTGTCCCATACTTTTTAGTCGAGTCGGTACTGCAGTTTTGTAGGGACAGCAGATTGTTTTTTCGCGATTTCGAACTTGGCTCCATAGTGAAAGTTGTTCAGTTTGATGAGTAGAATACAATGCTGAAGTTATCCGCAGTGATATAAAAATTTACTCTGTACCTATACGAAAAGCTATGATACATAGAAACATAAAGTTCGGGGTAGGAGTTTGGGCACGTTCTAGGCCTTATTCTACCACGCGGGCCCAATGCCGTCTGGTAGACCCAAGTCGGAAATACGGTGAGATGATATACGAATTAAACGGTCACCCTTCCAAGGCTGATCGGACCTGGAGTGCAATTCTCTAAGCGCAAACATCGGTTGAAACATGGGCGAGCTGTAAATTCTGTATCTGTTGTGTCAAACTTAATATGACATCTTCGACGATCTGAGGGAGTCACCGATGTGCGACTGCGGGGCACCAGACCAAACGCTCACCCATGTGGTAAATGAGTGCACCCTACGCCGTTTCCCCGGTGGTATTGAAGAACTCCATAGGTTAACCCCGGCAGCGGAAGACTGGCTAAAACATCTTGACCTCGAAATTTAAACCTCCCTGGATCCAAGCAGGAAGACAAAAAAACCATACGATATGATGATGATGATGACGATCTGAAGAATGCAAGAAAGTGTTACTTTAGAGAATTGCACACTGACGATGCTTGACTTCGGTGATTGTTTCCAATACCAAAATACCACTACTAGGCCCATCAAATCTAACATTAAAATCGCAACCTAACGTCTAGTTCTGATTTTTTAATATGTTGTTAGGACCACTATCAGTACCGTATATCCAAGTTTGCAGCTTCGAAAGACCTGTGCTAACTTTGTAGCACTCGAAAAACCATCCCGTTTTTTGGTTTTTTGCTTACATCTCGAAGTCTATAAGTCGTATAGAAAAGTTTTCTATTTACAAATTAAACCTGATAAAATTTCCTACAAAACAAGTAGTATGTACTTGTCTCATAGGACTTATCCTTTGAGAGCTACAGGGCCAAGAAAGCAACAGCATTTTAAAAATTATGAAATTGGTATGGCATGAAAATTGGTATCATGAAAGTTGAAGATAAAAAGAAAATGATTTCATATTCTTAATCAGCGACCCCGAAAATCCCCGGATACAAATTTTCAGCTGATTCGGTGAACCTTTAAAAGCTGCTTTGGCGTTTGAAATTTCCATGGCAGCCATCTTGGATTTCGCAATTTTGGATTTTTTTTACCGCCAACCAAATCTGACCAAGGTCCTCTATCCATTTGTTCACGGTTCATAGCCTTATATTTCATAGTTTCCGCAGGCCGTTGACCTCATCCGTCAGGAGTCAACAATCTGAGGAAGTCGAAAAATTATTTTTTTCACCAGGGCATCCTTATTATGATCTCCGAAATTATGTTACTATACGTTGGTTGGGGGGAACTCGGCGAACAATTATCCGGGTATAAATCTACTTATCTATGCAAAGTGGGGATCGACAAGATACCTCCTACTGATCTACGGGTTCCCCCTACGGTACAAGGATGACATTTAGGGATCATCTTATGGATGCTCTGGTGATATAGGGAAAACTTTGACTTCTTCGGAAGATCGACTCCTGACGGATGATGTCTACGGCCCTTGGAAACTACGATAGATAGGGTTGTGGACCTTGAACAAATGTATAGAGGACCTTGGTCAGATTTGGTTGGCGGTAAAAAAAATCCAAAATTGCGAAATCCAAGATGGCTGCCATGGAAATTTCAAACGCCAAAGCAGCTTTTAAAGGTTCACCGAATCAGCTGAAAATTTGTATCCGGGGATTTTCGGGGTCGCTGATTAAGAAAATGAAATCATTTTTTTTTTATCTTCAACTTTCATGAGGGTTGCCATACCAATTTCATAATTTTTAAAATGCTGTTGCTTTCTTGGCCCTGTAGCTCTGAAAGGATAAATCCTATGAAACAAGTACATACTACTTGTTTTGTAGGAAATTTTATCAGGTTTTATTTGTACCTAAAAAACTTTTCTATACGACTTATAGACTTCGAGATGTAAGCAAAAAACCAAAAAACGGGATGGTTTTTCGAGTGCTGCAAAGTTAGCACAGGTCTTTCGAAGCTGCAAACTTGGATATACGCTACAGGTAGTGATCCTAACAACATATAAAAAAATCAGAACTAGACGTTAGTTTGTTATTTTAGCGATTTTTTGTGTAAGATATGACCGGCCTATACGTCAACGAGAGCTTCTCAAAATTTTTACTTACAAACTTAAAACGAAAAGAGCCTTTTTAAGAGTAATAAAACACGTAACCAAGTAGAGTAGACAAAGGCGGTAGGAAATTAAAAAAGTCAAAGTAACGACGTCCACTCGACTTGTCTGAAGTCGCTCGCTGCAGCCAGTATTCGTTTTGTGCTGCAAATGCTGGAGCTAAAAACGTTTTAAGAGGTACCCTTACCTTAGCTTAGCTTAGCACGACAGAAATTCTCACGAATAACGTTCAAAAACGTGGTGATAAAATTTTCCCTGAAGATAAGATTGTTACAGATATGAAAAACTGGCCAAGTGCGTGTCGGGCCACGCGCAGGGTAGGGTTCCGTAGTTGCCCGTCACAATATACGAACTTAGAAGGGGGCTTTTTGTTTTATACTACGGTTTGACGGCTAATAAAGTCTAAAAAGTACATTTTTTAAGTTGGTCGACTATTACTCGTTAACTTGTAAAGCTAACTTAGCGGTGATAGTTTTCCTTTTAATTTCATTATATACACTACTGCCATGAATTTTTTCACATATCTAGAAACAACCGTTTAGCTGGCAGAGGGGGGAGACACTCGACTCTAACAAAAATTAGCACCTTAAAGCTTAATATTTCGCTAAGGGATCCCTAAATCGAAAAATGGTTTTCCCACACCCTTCGAAAAGACCTATCCAACGATACCCCACACCATGGGATAGACGAGAAAAAAAAATTGCATCCCCACTTCACGGGTAGGGGAGGTACCCTAAAAAAATATATTATTCAAAATTTTATTTTACCACTTTCTCGGCGTGATTAATATGTGTACCCATGCCAAATTACAGCTTTCTAGTACTAAGCGTCTCTGAGCTAAGCCGCGGACAGACGGACGGACGGACGGACATGGCGAAACTATAAGGGTTCCTTGTTGACTTCGGAACCCTAAAAACGGATATGTTACGGATATGTGCATTCACACACGATACGCATTGACGGAGTGGCAGACAGGCTTCCGCACATTGCAGCGATATTATCGAGCGATATTATCGAGCGATATTATCGAGCGATATTATCGACAGCGATTCGCGTCACGCATGCGCCCTTCACTGAATGTAGTAGATAGAGATTGCGTCAGGTTGCGATAATATCGCGGCAGTGTGTGGAATCTAGCGCGTCCCCATACAAAATGTACTGAGAAAAATTATCGCAAAATCGCAGCGATATTATCGCTCGACAATATCGCGGCAGTGTGTAGGATCGCGCGCGTCCCCATACAAAATGTACTGAGAACAATTATCGCAAAATCGCAGCGATAATATCGCTCGATAATATCGCTGCGATGAGTGGAGGCCTCAGTCCGTCATTTGAGGAGCAACGAGTTGTATGTACTACAGTTTGTACAACAAAGCAAACACAAAAAACTTAAAATAACTCGCTTATTGTTATAGGTACTATTATATCCAATTTATTCTCTATTTTTTAAAGGTTTGCCACCAAGTATATTATCATAGGGTTCCGTAGTCGAACAAGGAACCCTTATACTTTCCGTCCATTCTGTCTGTCTGTCTGAATCTACCTATTGAATCGAAATTTGGCATGAAGACAGATAACAGTAACCCAAAAACAGAAATGTGTATGAAGAAAACAATTTTTTCCCATACACAACGAAAGAGGAGCTTAGATTTTTTTTTTTATAAATTCGTATAAGGTGTCGCAGGAGGTTGGATAGGTATTTGCGAATGAAACAAAACTCCCATAGAAACTAAATCGATATAATGCGTCTGTCATAGGCATAGACATATTACTCTAGCGATAGACAAGCTCGTTCAAACAAACAACATGTCACACAAAACAACACAAAATGACACATTGCGGTCTGTCATTGCCATAGTAACGAAGTGAACTCGGGAAAATCAATCAGGTACGTACACCTCATTCAAGTGGAACATGGTGCTTCTATGGAAGGACAAGTCTATCGCTAGAGTTTAAGTCTATGAATATAGGGGCGTACGCGTTTAAAAAATAAAACCTAGATTATTTGTCAACCGTAATCTGTATACTTTACTTTATCACACTGCAAAGTTTCAGCGATAGATGAATTATTGTTAGGGTCAAACCCTAAAATGATTGGACTAGAAATTAAATCGCGCTATCGTTAGCTTGCAAATTTTCTTATAAGTAAGAGAATCAAAATAACCACTGATTTTCTTATTCTACTTATGCAATGGCTACGGAACCCTATCATGTTCGAATCCGACACGACTTTGTTTGTTTGTAAATCCGCCGCAATAAACACATATTGAGTGTATAACCGATGTACGAATATACGATGATTTTCAGATCAGTAAAACACACATTTTCAACTTTACCGAAAAACATGTGAAATATTTTAATTCGAGCGACAGCGAATGCGTTCCGGATCATATCGTTTCAACTGCATTTAATTTTGCATTAAAAATGTACGCGAATATAAATGGTCGCCACATTTATTCAGCATTAAAATTTCTCTTTTTGTAAAGCCTCAACTGAGGTCGTAGAGAGCTCGATTCTTTGCATTGTTTTATACAATACTAAAATTATTATTAATTTATACTGAAAACATTCAAATATAAGCAACTACAGGGAACGATCGAAATACCTTAGTCACGGTATCACTAACATCGATTCGCTGTTATAGTTTTTAATTTATTGACATTTTCATCATTGTACATCAGCTGCCTCCATGGTCTAATGGTTAAGAGCATTGGGCTCTTGACACTGAGGTCGTGGGTTCGATTCCCACGGGGACACCTAGTGATATGTAACTTTGTGCGGTTTTCCCCAGTTGGTTAGGACATTGCAGGCTGGATCCACCTGATTGTCTGAAAAGAAAGATGATTCCGTGCTTCGGATGGCACGCTAAACCCATTGGTCACGGCTACTATCTCTGGTAGTAGCACATAAAACCACGCTAGAGGCCGTAAGGCGATTTTAATAAACTCTCACACCAAGGCTTGCCCACAGGATAAGAAGATTGTACATTCTCAGTTCTATTATGGCATTCCTGCCCCTCTAGCATGCCACCGCCGAGAAAACGACAAAAATCGAGACGTGCCTCCATCTTTATTATTTTACGTACGCCAAAAAGAGCGCGCATGACGTTTTTCTCGTTTAAACGCTTTGTCTTGGGTGGCATGCTAGCCGTGCTGGCAGTACACACTGGTCAAAGACTTTCGTCTTGAGACACTGCAGTGTTAAGGAGTAGAAGACGCTACGTAGTTTCCCGTAGTTTTTCTTATCGTGTGGGCAACATAACAAGCCCTGGTGTCAGATTAGTTAAACCCCTTGTGTCTGGTGTAGAACTGGATAGTTTGTCCTGCGTAAACAATAATCATTAGCAAAATGATGATGATAATTTTATTGTACATTCAGAATTGAAAACCTAGAACTTTATTCAGATCATCGGGCATTCTTTGACGGCAGCTTCGGTATTACAACAGTGGTAGATGAATGTAATTGATGATCGTGGTAATTTATATTGAGGACTTGCGTCTCATTTCAGTGGCATTATCTTGAGGGTATGCGTCTCATTTCAGTGGCATTATCTTGAGGGTATGCGTCTCATTTCAGTGGCATTATCTTGAGGTTATGCGTCTCATTTCAGTGGCATTATCTTGAGGGACGTGTCTATTATTTCAATGGCATCATCTTGAGGGCATGAGAGCGTGAGGGCGTGTCTCTTATTACAATGGCATTATCTTGAGGATGTGCGTCTTATTTCAGTGGCATTTTCTTGAGGGTGATCGTCTCATTTTATTGGCATTCACTTTATAAGTGTTGCATATCTATTGCATAGGGGCATTGATGTTAGAAAATCCTTTAGAGTGAGGATAAACAAATTTCAATTTACTCAAGAAATTGCTGTCAATACTATTTTCGATTACCACTTCGCGACAAATCCCTTACAAAAAGTCTTTTCAAGAGCTACAACTAATCCATCAAATAGCTCAAAGAATAATACGTAATAAAGAACCGTTTCATTTAATTATGCCTAACAAACTGTTTTAATCCCGACGTAGCTGAAATAAAAAAGTCTAAGGTTAATTTTCAAATTTTTATGAGCGTTTTAATACAGAAGCCCATTATAATGAGATTATTAAAACAGACACGTTTGGAAAACACTAGACTTAATTTTCATTTCTGACTTAGCAAAAGATGTTCGCATGTTAGGCTAAAATAACTTTTACTTATTTTTCAAAGTATAGTCCGATCAGAATAAATTCTTAGTCAGTGCGGGATCAGGAGCCCGATTGCGCTAAGTTAAAACATCGAAGTTCTATTCTTATCCAATTTCAGTTCTAATCACATTGCAATCCAATTACGATTCGACTGTGCTGAATCCCGCATCGCGCTAAACTCTGTGTAGACAGCGTTTAACGTCTGAGCGATCTGTCAAAACGGCTCTAACGGCTGTCAGGAGCAGTACCGCAATTAGCGCAATACCAAATGTGTCAAAAGTTATGGTTCGTACGTAGTCCAATAACGGTTCAATCACCGAATATTTATTGCGATTGCAGCCCAGCTGTTTCATATGAAGTGCCAATATGTCTGATCTTGACAATGTAACACTTTGTCGAGCGATCTTTGGGACTTGTAACCACCCGGTGGGGCAGACCCTTATGGTCTAGTCTTAGTCATAAAATATATCTGCATACTCTTCTTACCTAATTTATTTTAAAGTGTTACTTATAATTTGGCTTGTCTCTCAATATACCTTAGTGATTTGTAACCGCTGGGAAGATGCGAGTTCCTCCCAATACAAGCATTTATCATGCTCGAAGGGTGGATCTCAATTCAAATTATGTTAAAAATATTAAGAAATAACAAACATTTGTATTTTTATTTATTTTAATGTAATTTAATATTGTATTTGTAATTTAGACTAACTTTCAAAGAAATGAAAATACACAAGGTAGTTTTCCTCCTCTGGAGATTTACCACGTGTCGCTTCTGTATCAAATCCAACTATAAATAGTCTGTGACACATCGGAGGTGTCGCGATTACTTCCGATGTGGCGCTTCTCGTGCCTCACATCTTGTGATCTAACGTAATAAGGAAAACCGGAGTGAAAATTGTTCTCTGAGGTAGGTAATGTGTTTTGCTGTTAACTTGTTTATACTTCTGTTTTTATACCGCCATCACTAGACTATGTCTAGGGTTCTTTGTAATTAGGTGATATTTTTTATTCACCAACTTCGTAAGATAGTAACACTAATTTATCTGTGGTAATGCTCATATTTGCATAAAAATCATGCAAGGTGTTACAACCACAATAGGCCAAAAAACCCAACATAACATAACCAAACCGAACACCAGAACATGACTAAACCAGAACAATGACTAAACCAGAATATGACTAAACCAGAACATGACTAAAGCAGAACATGACTAAACCTGATCATGACTAAACCAGAACATAATTAAACCAGAACATAACTAAGCCAGAAAATAACTAAACCAGAACATAACTAAGCCAGAACATAACTAAACCAAAACATGGATAGACCAGAACATGACTAAACCAGAACATGACTAAACCAGACCATGACTTAACCAGAACATATAACTAAACCAGAACTTAACTAAACCAGAACATGAGTAAACCAGAACATGACCGGCATCGCATAACCCAAATAGCCGATGTTGGAGTTGAAGAAAAAACCGCTAAATTGAAATGGGACTGGGCCTGCCTAATACAACTGGAAAGATGGGCCGGTAAAAATCCAGCCTAGTGCTACTAGGAAGGTACCGTACTAACATAAAAATTAAAAAAAATATGTTTTGCAGACACACTTGACGGGTTTTTATTATTTGTTGTTTCACCTTATAGTACACTATAATTCGAGAGTCGGTGGTGCGTTGATTTTTATATCTTAAGGGGCCATAGGTCCTGACGAATATTTTCTATGAGAAACGTCGGCCTAGCGCTCCAAAAAGTGTGTGCGTGAGCCGTATTTTCGATTAAAAAGAACTAACCATAGTACTTTTTCTAGATTTTTTTTATGATTGCTCTAGTTAAACTAATGGTGAATATGTGAGTATAAATTCAAAAAATCGGAAACCATTTTAAGTTCTTCTAAAACGAGAAAAATGTTTAAAAATGCATGAAAATACGTCATCTTTGTGACGATTTTCTGTCGAGTGAAGTAATTCCAATCGTGTATTCAGTTTATGATTTCACTAGATAAACTATCCAAAAATACTGAGATATGACTTTAGTTTCGGTAAATGGTATAAATCTAGTTGTAAACTGAAAAATAAAAGATGTTTCCGAGGTATTTCCACCTACTATTACACCTTAAGTACGTAATACCGAATGCTCTCAAACGATGAAGAAAAACATCGTGAGGAAACCTGCATTCGCTGATGAAGAAATTCTGATTCGTATGTGAAGTCTACCAATCCGCTTGAGCACGCGTGGTGGACTGACGCCCATACTACAATCCTCTGTGCCCTTACACTGTGATGATGATGATGGATTTTAATAAGACTTGGAGTCTATATTCAATGTTCTTGACACCATTTCTTCACACCAGGAAGTTGGAATAGTTATTGTCCCTTCATACCTTGTATCAAACTCAACACAGTCAGTGCTTTGAATCTCCCGAGGATTCCCGATTACTTCCGATTACATCCGATGCAGCCGTCGTCGTGTTCCCGGAAGGCCTTGTGTGATCGTGGTTTATGTGGTCTCCAAATAGAAATGCACTCTGCGCCTCAGGGGTAACATTGAAAATACGGTGGCCTGATATATAAACAAGTGACGACCGCCTAGGGCTGGATATAAAGTTTTGTGCAATTTTCTTTGAGAACTTGATCTTGTTTTGTCTTGAAAGTTGAAACTGAACATCATGAAGTTAGGTAGGTTTATGCTGAACACAGAATATTTTACATTATAAATTATGTTCTTAAAAAGTCCTTAGCTCACGCCGTCTTTCTGCAGCGATACAGTAGTGATCCAATAGCGATGCAGCATCGATATAGTCCCATAATAGCCGCCATCCATAGCTGTCGCGCACATGTCAGAGCTTCACACATGCAGTCACGATCTGAATCACTTCTGTCACGCATTGGCATCGTCCAGAAACGCTACAGCATCGATCTGTGGGAGCTTGCCATAAATGGCATCACCCACAACAGCTCAAGTTATAGAAACAACGCCAACAGATGGCGCCACCCGCAAATATTTAAATAAGACAACATTCATATTAGTAATCCGTAAGATACTAGACATAAGGTTCACAATCGTATACAAGACATAAATCTCGCAAGAGAAATAATCACAGTGATTCGATAAACTCGTGTATACAAGGTCCAACTAACAACTGTTAAGGGGGTTGCAGAGACGTTCACAGGCAACTAGATGGCGCTCGGGAGCATAATTCCTGATTTTATCACATTTTATTTGATATCTTCGTAATTATGTTATAAATTGCAAATGTTATTTGAGATGCGTAATCTAGATTTTCTTAACTATTTTTCCATATATAAAATATTACTTTTGTTAATACCGTCTACGAATGTTATACGTCAAAGTTTTGTATGAAATTGATTAAAATTAAAATGTAGGTATATCAAATTCGTATGAACAATAAAATTACTATAACTTGTAGCTAGATCAGTAAAACATAAACACAAGTGCCCGCATAATTGAAAATTTTGATTGAAATCATCACAATTACGAGATATAAAATAAAAGTGATAAAATCAGGAATAATGCTCCCGAGCGCCATCTAGTGTAGTGTCTTGCCCTGTGCAACCCCCTTAAGACGACGTCCCGGCCGGTCCCCAGGGTTCACACCTTGCCTGGTGGGAGATCTTCCCCTTTTAATCGAGTGTCATTCCAAGTACCAACCTCCACAGATCCAATCGCGCGTAGCAGCTCTAAGGTCATTGACGTAGAATACTATGGACGCTGGGTCTAGAACCAAATTCTCGAAAAAAAAAAGTGTCCGAGACTAACCTACACAAACCTAAGTACGTGTATAGTAATATAATCATTGAAAATGCCGAAATTCTTTCTCATTTTGCTTGCGTAGTTTTTACTCCCACCTCGGCAAGGCGTGCACCGCGCGCGCTCGCGTGCGCGTCGTCGATCGTTCAGACAAAGACTGTCGCGTAATTAGGTCTTTTTATACGTTTTACGTCTCTTTTGGTTCGGACACTTTTGAGCGCAGACCCTTCGTCCAGTAGAAGTCAATGTCTAAGGTTCAAATTCAAATATTTCAAATGTGAAATCATCAACGAAATACGGTCTAACCTTTCATAATAATATTAAGAGCACTTTCGCACAGGTGTAAAGGCTACGCAAGCGTTTTACGATGTTCACACTCCTCTCACGATTTATGGGTAACCTGTTCGAAATTGATTTATAGCTGGGACTGTCTGTAGGTTACTTTACGTTATTTGATTTTATGCTCTTTGCTGACGTCTTAGGCTGGTTATTATACAGGATCCTTCTTAATATGCTAACAGTTTTTTTTAAGGGGATGATCATACCATCAAACTGGAGACCTTCTCTATAGGACCAACGTCGCAATCGCCGAAAAAAATCGGCTGTTCCATACGAAACAGCAATCCAATTCTGCTGTTTTATTTTTACGACGATTTGTCTCCGTCTCCATCGTGAAAGTTGTTCAGTTTGGTGGTCTAAAGTTCTAAACCACCCCTTTTAATACTAGTAGGGTATTTTGTTATTAACTTAATGGTTTTGTTACACCCTTGATCGCGGCGGATAAAGCGAAAAAAATGTTTTCACTTTCGTTCCACCATCATGCATCCGTCATGGCGACCGACTGTTTGAACAATTTAGTCGTGAAAATGGTCTGACGTCTACAGGGTGCTGTGGTGAACAATTGCATTACTTTAAGGGGTGATTGTACCCATAGTACTGAACAACTTTCCATATAAGAAACGTACAGGAAATTGTAGTAAGTACTTTTTATACAAAAGTTCGATCAGGTGAATGCATTTAGTATGAAAAGTCCAAAAAACTATTTGCGATATTCCTATAGGTTTCTTAGGGACAATTGATCAGTATCATGAGTACAATCAACTGTGTACCCTGTATAATAGTAAGAAAAAGTAAAACAAAGTTAACGTTTTATTACTAACACATAAATGAGAGGAACAGAACCAGCACTAATGGTTGTCGTCATTAGTAAATACTTTGTTAGACGTGATCCGAATCGTCCAGATGCTTAGAGATAGCCCACACGGTGCGGTGCGGAGCCACACCACAATGATATCACTGCAGAGGATGCCACACGGCCGATTGCCAAATTAACGAACGAGAATAAAATAAACGAGCTGAGTTGAACTATCAGATCACTCGACCACCAGGCAAAGCGGAAAAAACTAATTTTACTGAAAATTACGTAAAATAATAATAATAATAAATATCTTGGACATTGTCACACAAATTATCAAGTCACATTTAAAGTTCCAGAATCTAGCCTGGACTTGTATTATGATAACTAGACAACAATATAGAATACTAGTGTTTTCCCGCGACTTCGTCCGCACAAATTATATACCAGATTTTAAGTCAGATCATAAGCTATCAAACAAAAAAAGTTTCATCAAAATCGGTTCAGTAGTTTTTGCGTGATGCGCGAACAAACAAACAAACTAACAATTTTGTCAATAGATGGCGCTGCACGTTTTTAAATCGCGCTATCGAATGTTATTTGAATTTATATGAAGAGAACCGCTACTTTTTTATTCCTTATAACTATTTAATAATAGTTAAGACATATATAGATACAAACATCCATGACTCGGGTACAAATATTCATATTCATCATACAAATATTTGTCCCTTACGGGATTCGAACCCGCGACCCTCGGCACAGCAGGCAGGTTCACTACAGACTGTTCAGTCGGGCCGTAAATATTAAATTTTACCTTATTTTACGGACAAATTTTACAGGTTTTCATCGTGATAAAGCAGTATAACATACTAAGTCTTCTATAATCGTAGTATGATGCGCGCATAAGGCTATATCTTGTATCTCGAAATATAAGCTGATATATGTACTAAAATTCTCGTTACTGGCTACAGATTGCCATCGCTTCGGTTATCACCCCTTCTCGTCCCGTTTCGTTGGTAGCAAGGCCGGGCCCGTGCAGTGGAACGGAAGCCACGGGTCTTTCTAATGGAGAACACCGCAGCGGCACCGCGCCGTCGCCGCAACGTATCGTGTGGCTTAGGCCTTAGCCTATTCTGCGTCTGACAAAGCTAAGTCGACGGTAGTGGGCAAGACTATTAAGTAGGCAGGTGGAATCAGGTAATTATGTTTGTTAAGACTGATAAAGATGATAGTCTGGCCGTAGAGCATTTATACATTACGTACACACAGCGACACATCAAGCTACGTAAAACCAATATAAGCGCGGCCAGCGTAAGGTGAATAACGTATAATATCGCGCGGCCAGCTTATTTCGGTTTTGCGTACCTCGATGTGTCGCCGTGTGTACAATCTAAGCCATAAATTTTAGTGGGATCAGATACTTTTTCTATTACTACTATCCTAATTTCAATTACTGTCTGTCTTTACCGTCTTTATTCAAATGTACTTTATGTTCTATTTTAGTGTGCTATAAATTGATTGACTACCCTACCCCACTTGTTAAACCTTTTAGTCACCTAGTGTTTTAATCGGGTGTTTTATCTGCAGATTGTGCACAATCACGTCTTGGTTCAATTGCCTTGCCTTTCTACTTTGGCAAATTTTTATTTGT
Source organism: Agonopterix heracliana (assembly GCA_963693445.1). NCBI lineage: Eukaryota > Metazoa > Arthropoda > Insecta > Lepidoptera > Depressariidae > Agonopterix > Agonopterix heracliana. Next base: position 9,687,668 of record OY856332.1, read on the forward strand.
TTTGTAAATTAATTAGGGACAATTCACACTGAAAGAAAATCGGCGAGCAGCAGCAGCAGGAGCGTTTTCGACTTATACGATTTTTGAAAATCATACGAGCGGTTCGGCAGTAGAAAGATGCATAATCTCCATAGTAATTTTGACATTTTCTACCGCCGAACCGCTCGTATGATTTTCAAAAATCGCACTGCTAGACCTAACCTATTCAACTGTGCTGAATTCCGCATCGCGCTAAACTCTATGTAACTAAATGACAGCTCTTAACGTCTGAGCGATCTGTCAAAACTGCTCTAACAGCTGTCAGAAGCAGTACCGCGGTTAGTGCAATACCAAATGTGTCAAAAGTTATGGTTCGTGTAGTCCAATCACGGTTCAATCACCGTATATTTACCACGATTCAGCCCGGTTCAAGTGCAGGCGCGAGCAGCCGCTCGGCTGCGGCTCTTTTAGTATGACGACCCGGTTGGTGTAATGGTTACCACGCCGGACTGCCAAACCAGGGTCCTGGGTTCGAATCCCGGTTCGGTCATGGATGTTATATGTTCATGCCGTTGTTGTGTGGTTTCCATAATAAAAGCCTTTAGTGCTAGTTTGGGATCATTACAATGTCTATGTGCCTGTGAGCGTTATTTATTTATTTAGTATGATTGAACCCTTAGCCCGGCTTGCACCAACAAGTATTTAGGCTTAAACGTATTTAGTGATAGTTCTGTCTTTCACACTGCGCATACAAATGACAGTGACAACATCATATTTAAACATATTTAGGCCTAAATACTTTTTGGTGCAAGCCAGCCTTAGTGTTTTGTTTTCTTTCTGTTGCAGTAAAATACTTTTCATTTGAAAAAAAAACTTACTTATCCTAACCACAGACTTAAAAGAAGAACCAGACGTAATCTCGTCTAATCATGAGTGAATCACCCATTTCTTTTGTGTGCGTGCTGTCACGCGTTACATAAGGTGGCGGGTTGTAGGACCTGCGCCTAGAGCTAGTGCATCTGTGTGAGTGTAGGTCCCTTGTAGAAAAACGAGATTGTATTACCTTGCATTCCCACAAGACCACAGACTTCACATCTTTTTAGTGCAATATTCGGTCCGTATTTCTTTCAGGTCCGTGATACTAACCTGAAATATGTAGCTCTAGATAGTCTTACTTATACTGTGCTCTAAAGCATCGAAATATCTCAACAGACATTCATTTTCCGATGCCGTACACTGTCGGACATCTACGAGTATGCAGCAAAGAGATTCCTTAAAACATTCATGAATAAAACACGGCCGTCTCTCGTCGAGACGCAATCACCCTGGAGATGCATGCATGGGTTTAATAAGAAAATACTCTGGGAATTTTAACTCACAGATAAGATATTATGTATGCTTTTGAAAGTTAAACAACTCGTTTGAAGATTCCAGGATAGTTAGCATTTTGATTGCAGAGACTTAGAATTGAAGCTTCACACACAGTGTCTTATAGTCGCTGCTTTAATACCTCCCATGTAATTTTCGTCAAAAATGAGTTTTACTGATATTTGAATAGCTATGTTTGCAAAAACTCCTATGTGAATATCTGATTATTTCTAAAACACATGTATAGTGCTAGACATAGGGTGACATAGGCTTAGGTGGTTTGGACACGTGAAACGAAAACCACCCGACTATGTAGGAAATATGGCACTGCACCTGTCGATTCCTGGACAGACACCAAGAGGATGTCCGAAGACAAGATGGATGAACACAGTTCGCAGTGATATGACCGAGTGCAATGTCTCCGAAGACGACGTCAGAAATAGGGCAAGGTGGAGAGAACAGAAGCGGAAGGCTGACCCCACAACCATATGGGATTAAAGGCCAGGAAGAGAGAGAGAGAGAATTATAAGTGCTAGCCTACATTTAATTAAGTAACTTTTATGTATGCAACGAAGTTATGCTGTTTACACTTTGTCGCACAGGTGCCTGTGAGTGCAGATGCGTTTGAAGTACCTACCTACATTGTTTTCTGTAGTGTGTCGTTTTTATTAAAACGATGAACAAAATATAGCAATGAACTAAACATAAGTACCTAATTAATTAAGCTTCTGAAATAACAAATGACATTCCTGAGTGACAGAAAAGGATGGAGCGACGGAAAAATGCGATGCTGTGCTACGTGGTGTAGTTCAACCCTAAGAGTCGATACCTCTCTGCAACACGCTACCGTATACAACGTGTTAATAAATAAGCGCAAAACCTCATACACCCCAACAGATTTTTAACAAAATAATTAGATTGAAGCGAAAATTTCATTATTTTGATAGTTAACATTTTAAGTTGTTAGCATTTTAAGTTTTGAGGTAATAATGATTTGTTATCATTTCAACAATTTAAAATGTATACGCACGTTATCGCTTTCATTAAGAATCTTGTTTTGGAACCTACTCGTAAGTAGAGTAGTAAGAGTACCCGTGCAGTGGTTTGAGATCGAGTTAAGTAAATTTTAAAAACAATTTAATTAATATTTTGAAAAAAAAAATACCTATGTTGAAACCATCGTAATTGGATTCTGCTCTCGATTCTAAACAAACTAGGTACCTACTTTCTAGTTTTGCGTTAATTCATTAACACGTTGTATTATTATGAATTCCAGAAAACTCAAACTGGAGCTTCCAAGTAAGTCCTAAAACTAATTTACCTTTGGAATCAAATTCCACAGACTATAAATTTCTACTAAAGACGACAAACTTTAAAAGCGATAAAACTCAGACAGGACATAAAAGGTGCTAATATTGTTCACATATTAATGTGAAATGAGATAGCGGGGTCAAGATCCTTGGGGAACGAAAATAATGAAATGGGATGACCCTTCTGATTAGGGTTGGGGTCGACGGCCTTGTCTGTGTGCAATAAAAATTTTCACGTGACGTTTTGGCAGTTCTTACCTAACTGCCTCCGTGGTCTAATGGTTAAGAACATTGGGTTCTTGACACGGAGGTCGTGGGTTCGATTCCCACGGGGGACACCTAGTGATATATCACTTTGTGCGTTTTTCCCCAGTTGGTTAGGACCATAGAGAAATTACACGCTCCTCTTGGTAGACATGGTGTAACAAAGTGTGCACAGTAACCACCAAGTGGGCACTAGATTGTACTGCGATTGTTGTATACCATAGAGAAATTACACGCTCCCCTAAGCTTTTTGTCTCCCCTCACCCGTCCCTCACCCCCTTTGTCGGCGACATAATTTTCTATAGAAACAAGCCGATATGCCATCTCCTCTTACTCCATGGTTAGGACATTGCAGGCGGAATCACCTGATTGTCGGAAAAGAAAGATGATTCCGTTCTTCGTATAAAAACCACGTCAGAGACCGTAAGGCGGTTTGAATAAACTCCAGACCTGACCTTCAGTCGTCTCCTTCAGATGGCACCTCTTTTACTTCCCAAACAGATCGGTGGAAAAAATGGTACGTTAAATCATCATGGTAAAGGTACTTGCGGCAAGATTTTGCTAGGCAACCCGGCGGCGTTGTATGCACCCCTGTATAAACTTTCACTTAAATCATATTTCTTTCACCAAATAGATAGGTGCATAATTTTGTGGTCGGATCATGGTATAAATGGCATGTCCAAATGTTCTGTAAATTGTCTCTATACAAATGATTTTTTTTACCCACCGCGGCTTAGTCTGAGTGGATTTTTTATGTATGCATGCAAGCATATGCTCATGACTATTTTCTCCGAGGGGGTAGTTAGAGATAATCTGAAAACTCAGAACTTCCACGTTTCACTAGTACCGAAACTCTGTCGAGTGTGACGGTGAACTTTTATGTCTATTTCCTTTTTCAGAAACCAAGTTATTTCTATACCGGATTGGAATGAAAGTGAATGTAAGTAAAACAAAAGTTATGGTGCTAGAGAGGAATGATGATGACGAACGTACTGTATGCAGTATTAAGATAGGTGATGAAAAATTGGAACAGGTGAATGAGTTTGTGTACTTGGGATGCATGTTTACCAGAGACGGTAAGTGTGAGGGTGATATTGAGAGAAGAGTGAAAGCAGGAAATAGGGTAAATGGAGCTCTGCATTCTTTTGTGAAAAGTCAACTCGTGTCCAAAAAGGCACGGATGGCAGTTCATAACGGAGTGTTAGTCTCAACATTGATGTATGGAAGTGAATCTTGGGTATGGCAGAAGACGCACGAAAGTAGGATTAACGCTGTGGAAATGCGCTCATTGAGAAGTATGTTTGGTGTAACTGTTATGGACAAATTGAAAAATAGTGTAATCAGAGAACGTTGTGGTCTGAAACAGGATGTAGTGACAAAGATAGAGAAAGGTATGTTGAGATGGTTTGGTCATATGGAAAGAATGGATGAGTGCAGATTGACGAGTGCAACCTATAAGGCAAGCGTAAGTGGAAATGTTGGAAGGGGACGGCCTAGACCTACATATTCAGACCAAATTGGCGACGTGCTTAAGAAAGGCCAGGTCAGATCTACCCGAAACCGACGAGCATGCATGAAAGGACTAATGAATGTGGAGGAAGCTAGGGAGGTTTGTCAGGATCGTAGCAAGTGGCGTTCCGTTGTTTCTGCCTACCCCAGTGGGAGAAAGGCGTGAGAATATGTATGTATGTATGGATGTTAAAAAATTTTTGTTTAATTCTTAATAAGTACATGGCTTTTTAAGTGCGTTACATATATTAAAGGGGATGCATCAGACAATCAAATTGAAAATAAAATCTGCTGTTCTAGTTTGAGTCGAGTAGATCGTGACATCCATAGACGTGGAAGAACAAAAATTGCATTCGGTATTCCGATGTTGGTTCCAGAGTAAAAAGAAGAAGAAGAAGTTCAAGGTTGAAAGTAATCAACAACTTGTTTTATATCTTAAGGCTAGGTTATCCCAGTGCAAGCGTCTCTTTCTTGCAAGCATAAGTTTACAATTAGCCATCCCGCTCCAATTGAAAGCAGGATCGCAAAAAAACGTATTTTTCGTCAATATCTTTGCTCATGGAAGTTTCTAAGCTAAAACTTCTCCTGAGTTCACTAGACATATTTAATGTATTTAGTTAAGTACAAGAATAAATAGTTAAATATCAGCAGTTTAATCATAGTATTGAAAAACCATAACAAAAAGGGGTAAATTTGGCATTTTTTTCTATCTAGTAAACTTAATCTAATCGTGTAATTGAGAACAGTCGCCCATCCGCCCGATCCTTAAATAAGACATAATTTAATTTCAGACTTTAAAACACAGTTTAAAACACTTTCGTTCTTGTTCAAAAAACGGCCTCGACGGTATAAGAGCGTCTTAAACATTTTAAAGTATACACCTGTATAATGAAATGAGTATAAAATCTGAAGATGAACTAATATTTTAAAATGCTTTCCAGCATTTAATTTAATCATAAATACAATTCTGTCTACATCTCAACACGATCTTAATAGAAAATTTGTATAAAACTAAAACTAAAGTACCTACTCGTATAGTGCAGGGAACTGCCAGACAGTTTCATACAAGTTTATCTGTCTACTTGATATTCATGCGCCAGCTTCGATGCTCGTCTTTGTGTGGAGTGCGTTCAAACGATGTTCGAGTTAGTAATTTCATTTTAGTTCGGACTTGAGTGTTGATATTGAATCGTCGGTAACGTTCTAACGTTATTAACATTAAGGCCTCGTTCAAGGAGACGCGGGGCGTCAGGCGAGATTGGATTGAATATTTCTGCCGGAAACACAAATATACGGCGATGTATGAGAGCGTTCAAGGAGAAGCGTTTTTGCATGCGTTTGTTTAAAGGTACGGTTTCATACATAGTGTTTTTGTTTGTGCTACTAAATATCTAATATCTTCTGCTATGTCATTCAATCCCAAAACTATAGACATAGGTACTTAGGTTAGGTTAGATTAGGCTTACTACACTACAACTGCAAGCTAAAAAGATAGATAGTTCCATTTGTAGCATAATGTCTGACCACCCCGAAAGGCATAAAGGTCGTAAGTTTATGTATGTTTAAAATAGTCCAAGGAACTAGTATCGAACTAGATACTGTAGTGAGTCGTATGCAGTATACAGGCTGATGATAATGATCATGACTAATTTTATATTAAATGTAATGACCTACGAATAAGAGAATGTATAGAAGTATAAATGAAGCTCAAAAAGTGGCACCAAAAAAATTGTAACGCGTTCTAAATTTGTTCTTTAAAAATCAGCTCATTGTTTAAAAATTTTAACTCGCCGCCAAAACTCTTACAAAATGACATTTTTCATGGGGTGCCAAAAATGATTTCTATTTTGTTTGGAGTTATTCTTCCATATTTATTCTCTTATTCATAGGTAATGACCAATTTACTCTACAAAAACGCCAGTAGTCTAAACGAGCCACAATAGATACACTGATTCCCTGAAGGAATATGATAGTGTTCAGAATGTGATGCTTACCATATATTTTATTGCATAGAAATAGAAATTTTATTTTTAATATTTCCTTCTCTCGGTGAAGATGGTAAACGTATTTTATTTTGCATTATTTTATATGAACAATGCAACTGAATTTAACCCTAGAAGCAATCCTAGACGGAATGAAATTGTATGACTTTTTGTGTACTGTTCATTAAAGTTCAAGCTTCGGAAACGTTTCGTCTTTTTGTTGTTCATCGACGATTTTCGCAAAAATATAAACATTTTGGATAAACAGTTCTGTGCTATTTAGAGTAAATACCATCCAAAGTCAAAAATCAACGAATTTTTCAGAAACAACAAAACCGGAACTCTGTTAATAATAAAGGTCTAAGAGTAAAGCTACACGTTTAAAAGCTACATAAATACTGGGAATTCCCTGCCAGCCTCAAGGGCGTTTTTCTGAATTTCACTTTATAACATTTACGTCATCCTTATTTAATATCTCATTTAACAACAAAAAGTAATCTTCTGTAACAGAAACGTACGTAAAATATAGTTAATTAACTCCCAAAAAGTATCTTAATCATATCCTTATTAACATAGAAAACATCTAAATAATTTACGTTAATTACACTTAAGCTCCTTTGTACAATAATAAAATAAACAAGTATTCAGAGTATTCATAAGCAAAATAAAATTACGGATTATGCTTAAGAATAAACAAGGTTTCTTTCGAAATAGAGCTAAACGCATGAAGAGTCAGTTATTTTAGGTAAATCCGACTCTTTCAGACCTCAAAGATCTTTACTTAAGGGGCGGGGGGGCTACCTTCTGGTTTTGGGTAACTTTGTTACCATTTTATTCATTAACTATGGCTTTTTTTGAGCTGAAAAATAAACTGAACCATCTACACGATATGAGAAGTGATGTGTTTTTTTTAGAAATCGATTTTAATGAATAAAACCGAAGAAAATGGATTCTAAAGTCACCCCTTTTTAACCGACTTCAACAAAAGGAGGAGGTTCTCAATTCGACCCGTATGTTTTTTTTTTTTTTTGTATGTTTGTTACGCGATTGCACCGCCTATTGTGAATTGATTTTGATGATTCTTATTTTGTTTGGTAGGTCATAATTCCGAGGTGGTCCCACGAAATTGATTCAGCGCTTGTTGAAATCTACAAAATAACAAATATGTACACAGATCACGGACTTGAAAAAAATACGGACGTAATGTTACACTAGAAAGATGTGAAGTGTAAACGCGTATGAGATAGCGATAGTCATAAAATCCTATACAATTTGTATGTATCTAGATGTCTGCCTCCGGAGTCAGACAGCCGTCGTCAAACAAAAAAGTGGTTACGTCGATAAGGACAGCAATAAGTAGCGATCTTCTTTTTTAACTAGAGCGAATTTGCTATGTGCATCTCTTACTGAGTGCGTATGACACGACACGTGCTTCTTTCTAGTACTTACCTTCTCTTTCTACGACGCAAACACTATATAATACATGGGTGCTTCACTTATATAATAAAAGGATATTACGTCCGTCTTTTTTTCAGGCCCGTGACACAGATGCACACTCTTATATTCAGGGGGTAAGGAAAAGTATAATTAACCTTTAAACCACCCACATACTCTACCCATCAAACTGAACAACTTTTACTAGGGAGCACACCTGTCACAACAAAAAAAGAAATCAGCTATTCCAAACTAAATTGCAATGCCCACACTACTCAAACGTAGGGAAAAGCAGATTTTTGTTGAGCTGACACTTCAATCCCATAGTAAAAGTAGTTCAGTTTGATGGGTAGAGTATATATATGGTTTAAAGGTTATAGTAGATTGCACTCCGAGGGCAGGAAAGTAAGAAACGTCTCAGATCTCATGTAATTGTTGACCGAGCCGAAGCCGAATTTAACAAACATGTAAGATAAGATAAGATAAGATAATGTTTATTTTAAACTTTTGATTACAACTATTACATTTAAACGGTAGACCAAAAACGAGGCAAGCCTGATACGCGTGGTCTACGATTGGGTATCCTTAACAATAAACAAAGTAAAATGTATTTTACAATTCAATTAGGGCAAAAAAGTGTGTGGGGGATTAGTGTAGGTGTGTGTGTGTGTGTGCGTATGTATGTATTTGCCTTGTATGTTAAGCTATGTCCTTGATTAAGTCTTCGGTTTCATGGTAAGTCAAAGTCTGCAGCCAGATCTTAATCTCGAACTTTGCACGGCGTACTGACACTGTTTTTACGTCAAGAACTTTACAAACTCTGTTGTAAATCCGGGGATGTAGAAAATGCGGAAAGCGGCTCGCAAAAGTAGTGTTAATTTTGGGCAAAGGTACGAAGTACACTCTTTTGGTAAGCAGAGCAGGGTACGCATTAGATGTGATGGTGGCGCGATGTGTGGACACCGCGGCCCTCAATATGAAGAGCTGCCGAACGGTCAGCACAGAACTTGTCCTATAGAGTTGCTCGGTTGGAAAGCGGAAAGGTTTTTTGTACATGACCTTTAAAACTGATCTCTGTGCCCTCTCTACGACCAACAGTGAGCTCTTACAGGATCCGCCCCAAACCAACACACAGTATGTGAGAATTGATGATGATTGATGTGATCTGAGGCTTTCTTATTTACTGCCCGAGGTTAGTATACTATTTTTCTCCTCGACGGAGGTGGAAAGCGGCAATTTCGTTTAGCGCAGAGAGATGAAGATTGACACTTTCCGTCCGGAGGGGAGAAAATGATACTTTTCCTCACACTCTTGTATAGGTTTATGGTGAGAGTCACTCGAATAAGATAAGACAATTCAAATATTCATAAGAGTCACTTCAGCACATCACTACATAGAACAAGAAGGTAACTCAATCAATATCCTAAAGTAAACGAACTCGATTTACATTTTAAAAAAAATCGGTTTCTTTTGAAGAGAGATTGGACAGATTGGAGGAGACGAAGAACGCAATAATGGAGTCTCTAATGAACTTAAATAGGAATAACTTTGCTTTTGTTAGAGAAGTTAACGAAAGTAATGTACAAGTCTCGTATTTTATAAAGAAAAGGAACCCAAGCAAAAACCACTGAATAAATAAACCTGACCGATTAGTATAACTTCTGAGGTGATTGGGCGAAAGTGGCATATGAACCAATAGCAATAGGTTTTTAGGTATTTTTTGGTATTGGCATTGGTTGAGCGGGCTCATTTTCCGCAACTCGACGACTTAAGCGCCTATTTTGCGTGAGGTGGGAATGACTACTCTTGCCATCCTAGTTCCTCCAGAAAGCCCAGCAGCTTGTTGATGCTGCCGACTGCCTCTGGTAGAGACCCCGGTGATCCGAGGTGTTGTGCCCGATCGTGTGCTAGCCCGTTGCATTCTAGCAGCACGTGGGCAGCTGTTTCTTCAACCTCCATGCAGACCCTGCACAGAGGACTGTTAGTAACACCGATATTAAAAAGATGTTTGTTAAAAGGACCATGACTAGTCAGGGCTCTCTAGTGACGCAAGAGGTTCCTGGTGAGGCCACGGTTGGCCCTTGGTAAAGCGCTCCTCGCCTGTTCGCAGTCTGTTAATGCAGCCCAGATTGTGTCCCGTATTTGACTGGTACGCTTGCGTTTTTTTTAAGGTTTTTAGGTATTTGCGTTAAGAAACCGCACCTCAGGTCTCTGAGGTGCGGTTTTACCTATAGCAAAAATAAATAGTATTACTTTTCTCAAAACTGCCGGGTCAAATTTTGCTGTGCCCCTTTGTGTAGGTGTAAGGGTGTAGTAGAGGTATACCAGCACAAACACCGAAACCGTTTTGCTATTGGTTCATAGACCACTTCCCATACGATTTGCCCAGTCTCATTTAAAACACAGTAAGTATGTTAACATTGTTGTGGTTTTATAATCACGTTACGTATCCTGAGCCATCGCGTGAGAACTATTTTAATAAAAAATACAGATTTTCGATGAAGTCGTTGAAGTGTCAAATCTGATAAGAAGAAACGCAGTAGTAACTCGATTGAGTAACTAAAAGCGCGTTTTAATGGAAAAAAAATACTATTTTATTACCAAAAAAAACTGCTGTTTCATACAGTTGAGTCCAGTAGACCATAACATCTGTAAAACATGTGAAAGTAATAAATAATTATGTTTAGTATTGAATAGCTGATTTGTTTTGCTACTATCAGTTTGCTTCCATTGTAAAAGTTGTTCAGTTTGATGGCTAGACATTTCAATTTCACATATAAATAGTTGTCATAATAATACAAATAGAAATTTGTTATCCGTGCAAAGGATAGACGAATCGATATCATCTAGGACGATGTAATGTTAAGTGATATCTATTTTAGAATAATTTTTAGTCTCAAATTTACTTTAGTTAAAAAAATACATGAAAAATAATATTGTGAAACTTTAATGGAGTTCACCACCCTATATGTTCTCTGTGGATATATATAAAAAGAAATTGTAAAGGTTTCTCATAGAAAAATAAACCTTTATTCACAAATTGACTCATTATTATTTCACACTTCATTGCCAAATTTCACACATCCACGAGTTTTTGAAATGATACAGTATAGACGAAAAATCGGGCCAAGCGCGAGTCGCGACGCATTTATATGGTTCTGTATTACAACTTTTTTATTTTTAAATAACTGCCTTTTGTTTGTGTCCCTCGTTGCATTTATGCCAATACTGAGTTGGAATCGGGAGTACAGTAATGTCAATGATTGTTTTATGAATCGAAAGACATTTTGGACTAATACAAAATGGAGTCACGTTGCGGGGTTTGCCTCGAACACTAGTCTCTCGCGTGGTGTTCGCGCGGTTCGCGTCTCAGCCTGCCACGAGGCTCCAAAATCGAAGGATTTTGTTCAGTTGTTCTTACTCAAAAACAATCCTCGAGATTGGATAGACACTCCCTCAAACTACTTGACACTGGCGAAATCTAACAAGGAAACGCCATTAAATAAAAATATAATAGAATAATACAAAATGGCAGAGCCAAGGGGGGAAAAAAAGAGACACGTCCCGTTTGGTCGTTTACTCGAGGGTGGCATGCTCATGGCTTTAGAGTAAACCATAATCATTTTAGTTCCATTTCATTTCATTTCAGATTTCCGAAGACTTCATTCATTTTGTTACAAAAAGTTAAAGTGCCGGCCAAAAAATAATGCTGTATTATGTTAGAACTTGTCCGTCTAAGCATTTATTATTAAGGCACCAAAACTGTAGAGGCATTCTTGGTTATATTTGGGTTCGAAAAATCTGTCTTTCATACATTTTGGATAAACATGCAGCTACAGCTTTCATGCCATAATAATAAATGCTTAGCATTGACCAAGAATTTTTCGCTTATTTCTACTATAGATGGCATAGACTTTTAGGAGAATTTCTACCAGAATATAGCATTAGTTTTTGTTGGCCGGCAATTTTGGACCAGAAAAGTATGAAATTGGATGATGTTCTTTCTTGAACGCACGATCACTAAAGCGTGTCAGAAAATGTCCCGTTAGATCCTCCTGCGGAACCCTAAAAAATGTTTTTACATAATAATTGGTAAGGGAACTCGACGCAAGCGCGGGGCTTGGCTTAATTCAGTGATTTATATTCACCTCACTGCCGAATTCAAAACGAACGCAGTTTATGAATATACGACGAGAGATACAAATGTTAAGTCTGGAAATTTCTCTTTTGAGTGAAATTTCTGAACGGTATTATGGCTTGTTTACACGTTGCCAGTTTAAAGAATAGTTTAAAATTATTGTCATTCTATCGTTAAATTATCAACTTGCTAAAAGCTAGTCTGACTACAACTATACGCCACTTAAACTGCTGAAAACATACGTCGTAGGTCAGCGACAAATGGGCTGAGGTGCGCACGACTCAAACGTTGAGTCAGAATTGTATAGCATTCCACAGTGTTAGCACTGCGCCAGTATCATTGTTTTGAGCTTAGCAGATATTTAATTGGTAGTTAATGCATGCTTATGACCACTAGAAAGAGGATTACGGTCTTGAGCGGATTTTAGTAATTATTCAGTTATTCAATTCCAATAATGTGTATCTAACAAGGTGTCCATTCTTTGTCAAAGTTCCTATCACTCAGAAATAAATTCATATTAAACCAACATATGCCTGCGGAGTTGCTTATGGGTGGTTGGTTAAAAAACGTGTAACTGCTTACCTATTTCAATTATTTATTTAAATTTTTAATAAAACTCCTTTTTTTTTTAAAGCTATTATGTTTCATAAAAATAATCGACTCCTAAAACTCAGTACTTAAATAATGTTTTAGTAGATGTAAACACGGCACAAGGACACATCAAAGGCCAGCTTATGTGTTTTGTATAGCTTGATGTGTCGCCATGTGTAGGCGTCAGTCTCACTCATTGCTCTTCTTACTTTAAGCTAGTACTTGATCACACTACTATCTACATGTAAACTTGGCATGGAGATTGTAACCTTACATTTAGGTACCTTAAAATTTTAGGCGCGTAGGCTGTACCATGTATAAGTCATGTTTAAAATAAATGATTCAGTAGTATCCTTGGTGAGAGACTGGAGAACAAGGTGAGGCTGAAATGAGGCTTACTATTTCTATTTATAACACATTTACATACCGTTAGATATAACTATAGTCAGACAAGTTCGTAAGCGACAGTCGAAGCATATAATAGCAACTGCCCCTATACTTCACTGCTGTGGACTACATATTCCCAGCAGCTAATAAAATTAGAATGTAAACAATTTAAATTAAACTAAAAATTAAATTAATTGGATCATAATGTATAATGTATGTGGATCTGCTAACATTAGGTTAAGTATGTACTAACAAAATTTATGAGTCTTGTAACTTGAAATAAATAAATGATTGATTGATTGATTGATATAGCATAGTGCTTCGAGCACGTGCTTGGAAATTCAAGGGTTGAATGTCGATCTTTCCTACCTGTGGTACATAAAAGTGAAAAAGAAATACCTTGAGACATTGTACACTTCGTTACATGTTCTGTTTACAGAAGACATATCTTCTATCTTCTTCTTCTTCTTAAAATTTAAAATGACATGCTATCGACTCGATAGAAGAAGAAGACATATCTTCTAGTTAGCTTTCTGACCAATTCTTACTAGCAAAGACAATTTAAAATTTCAGAAAGGTTATAAGTAAACCAACTGAGGGTATAATAATATAATATGCACCCCTAGTTTTAATTACTTAAATAGTTCTTCTTATCGTGTGGGCAGAGTTTTCCACCAGAGATGTGCGAGGTAGCGAGGCGGTGAGCGAGGAAAAAATCAGCCAATGAGAGTGCTTCAATTTCCCAATGACGTGATCGAGCGAGCGCGCTATTGGCGGATTGTTTCCTCGCTCACCGCCTCGCTACCTCGCACATCTCTGGTGGAAAAGCAGCCTTACGGCCTCTGACTTGGTTTTTATGTAACGACTAATAAAAATGTTAAGGTATTTCAGATAAAGAAACTAAACAACATTCGCTAAGGAACATGGGTCGAAAAATTGTGAGAGCCAACATAAGGTGATAACATACAATACAGCCACTATTATATCACTTATGTGGTATGTATAGTCAAGAGCGTACAGCTTATTATTAGGTTCACACATAATGTGGTTATGTTGTGACCTACTTCCCAACATTAAACACTATTCAATCTAGCAAGTGAACTGTGAAACGAACCAGGGTAGTCTAATTTGCTTCTACATGCGGGCTGGAAATATAGCTCCTCCTGAATTAAGTGTGCTTTAAAAAGTAGTTTCTTTATTTATGCAGGAAGCGAATTTAAAAGCGAACAGAGATGGAACTATAAAGTTGTTTACATTCTGAAAAACTAACGTTCAGTCTGATGGTCTGAGCACCCTCTAAACGCCCTAAAGTATGTAACTCACAGACTAGCTTTTGCCCGCAACTTATTCCGCGTGGATTTCGGAATACTGCAATGCCCTTTAGGGATTGATTATCAAACAACAAATCCTTTCTTAGTACACCCCTACTTTAAAGGACATCATTGGCGTTTCATAGATTTACATAGGCCATACAAAATAAGCTGAGACGGACTAGTTCTAACAGAATATAGCCTTAGCTAATTTCATCGAAAATGTCTATGAAAAGGCAGAATTTTTGAAGCCAAATAAAATCAAGGACAACATACAGCTTTGGTGCCATAATAAAACATATTTAGACGGATAAGTCCTAACAGAATACAGAATTTTTCTTTGCCGGTATTTTCACATTTTGTACCAAATCCGATGATGTCCTTTCATGATTCTATGTTCAGCGGTTTTGGCTGTGCGTTTTCTTTCAATCAATCAGTCACGGAACTGTTTTAAAAGTATAGATAAACTATTTGGAGTTTTTCTATTGTCAATTAGCTGCGGGCCTAAGTTGGGATTGCCTGAATCCAGATTCTAGAACATAATATGCAAAGTACACACTAAACACAAGTCTACAGTCTAAGTTGCTCTCCTAATAATAGATGTTCATAGACCGCTAAGTAGCCCGTTTATAGTTCTTCGGTTTGGGTTTGAGACTGGTTTGTGATTTTAGAGATCTGTGTAAATTGAAACGAAAATTTTGTGACAAGAGTTGAGAATGTTACGCTTCGTTGATTTATCACGTGGAGACCAGAACATTGGACTGTTGCGGATTGGTAGACTTCATCAGAATGTCTTCTTCAGCGTATGCAGGTTTCCTCACGGTGTTTTCCTTTACCGTTTGAGAGCGATCGGTAATTATTACCAAATGTTGTTAAGCATAATTATGCTCACGACTATCACGTAGTCCAGAGATATTCTGAAACCTCAGAACATCAACGTTTCACTAGTAGTACCGAAACTCTGTTCAGTGTGACGGCAAGTGAGCCAGTCGCCAGTTGACAGTGGGTACAATTAAATGGCTCGAAATTGAAGCATGCAGGTTTCCTCACGATGTTTTCCTTCACCGAAAAGCCGGTGGTGTTACAAATCGTACATAACTTCCGAAAAACTCATTATAATAATAATAATTAATTTAATATTTATAAAAATCAGGTGGTAGTTTCAACAATTATTGATTATAAACATCTTACAGCCATGTTGTGCTATTTCGAATCAAATTAAAGATTGAAAAATTTGTTTCGGGCGGGACTTGAACCCAGGTTAGCACGTTTCCCCGGTTTGGAAGAGCGTGGGTTCAAGTCCCGCCCGAGACAAATTTTTCAATCATTAATTTGATTCAGGTGGTAGTTATTACAGATTATATGACACCAATTCGCTTCCACAACTCATAACCAATGCTCATCTCAAAAACATATTCCCCAAAAACAACTAATAAAATTCCACTAAAATCTCCAAAAACATTTCCAAGTTTACGGCTGGTGACAAATCACATAAATTCATGAACAGTCATAAATCCTTATTGACTGGAGGAGCGACGTAAACAAAGGAAAAATGGAAAGGAATTCCTCGTTTACGACTCTTCTCCCCTTCTTGATCGTAATCCTAGGTAGGCCGTAAAAGGAGTGGCATATGGTTATAATTTTATGAGACGAAGGCTACTGAAGTAGGGTCATTTGAGAGTGGAAAAACATGTAAACAAACATCCTTTTTTTCCTTCATCCTTCATCCATCGCTATTTATCGATAAAACCGCGTCATTTTTACTAATTACAATTTTTTCTCCTATTATCTTATTCATGGATGCCTTCTTGGAGAGTTGGCCAGAAGTTGCACACAACATAGAGGATTGGAGAGTAAAAGGGGAGGCCTTTGCCCAGCAGTGGGACATTGAAGAGGCTAGATAAAAAAAAAAAAAAAAAATTGTCTTATTCTGTATTGTATTTTTGCGTTTAGTTTTTTTTTTCATTTATTCATTCCTTTTTAGTTTTCCGTCCTGGATTGGAAAATTTCAAAACGGAATACTTATTGAATTTTCCAAAAAAATAATGAATCATCTATCAATCATAGCGTGGTGGACCAACGCCCATAACTCCTCTCTGAGTAGGTGGTCTGTGCCCTGCAGTGGGACCTATACAAGGTATTACAAAAATACAAATAAAAATTTTAAGGGAGTGGCTTAGACCATCAAACTGAACAACTTTCACTATGGGACCAATATCGAAATCGTGAAAAAAAAAATGAAGTTCCATACTCTACAAATCGACTAGAGCTAAAATATGTATGGGATATCAGTTTTTTTTTTCGCGATTTTGATGTTGGTCCTATAGAGAAAGTTGTTCAGTTTGACGGTCTAAACAACCCCCTTTAGAGTTTTAAATATTTATTTTTACTTATATGAAACACCTTGCATAGTGGATTTCGAGCTCGGTACCATTGAGAAAGTTGTTCAGTTTGACGGTCTGATCTTCCCCTTAAAAAAGTTTCAGCAAGTTGGACCCTGTATAGTAGTTTTTTATAACAGTTCGGCAATGGATTGAGACGGATGGATTGATGTATTGAGATCGGTAGAGACGTAAGGATCGTGTGTTTACGTTTTTTATCACGTCTCGTTGACCTCACTTTAGTAAATTAATGCGAGTTGCATTATGTAAGAGAGTTTCAGTGTTGCTGAATTGCTAAGGTGAATTAATTGATGTTTTACAATGTATGCCTACATGGAACAATGTTTTAATCAAAAGCAGTTATAGCAAGGCTTCTGACCGCTCTGAACGGAATAATGGTCGTGAGTTAAAGGGTTGAACTACACATGGCCGCACGCGATCGCACTTTTCCGTCGCTCCATCCTTTTCTGTCACTCAGGAACGTCATTTTCTAGAGCATATTATAAGATAGACGGAACGCGATCGTCTGCGGCGTGCGATCGCACGCGATCGCGTTCCGTCTATCTTATATGCTGTAGCAAATGATGTTCCTGAGTGACAGAAAAGGATGGAGCGACGGAAAAGTGCGATCGCGTGCGGCCATGTGTAGTTCAAGTTCAACCCTAATACTACACCCATTGGAATAAATTAGGTGGTATATTATAAGCATAAAAGAAAGACACGAACAAACACACACACGCATACATAAAATCACGACCGTAATCCCTTTCGGGGTGGTCACAAACATTGCTACAACTACCAAAATTAAAAAAGAAAACTAAACAAGACTCTTTGTTGGAATACTATAATAATAAACTCAAAAACACTTAAACAATTACTTCAAAATATACTATTATAAACAGGTTTCTGGCCGTTCAAAAAGAATATTAGATTTGAGTTTATCTTCATTTTTATATCACAGAGGCCAAGAAAAGGGCGACAGCACACCCTGGACACTTCACACAAACTGGCTCGCATTTACAAGAAGAGACCAGCACATTGTGTGCTGAGTGAGTGAGAGACTTTAATTGGTTAGTGTATTGAAAATATCACCATAGTACTCGTACGTTTGTATGCAGTACGCATTTGCGCTCTCGGAACACCATCTGCACCATAGAGGTATTATACCAGGAATAGAGCAACAAACATGAGTTGTCAAATGAAACAGTTTTTGGATGTTTTTTGGAGACTATTCGCAGGCAAAAATTCTAATACTGTCTATAATTCTGAGTCTAACGTAAAATCGTGGATAAATTAATGAAGTAGTGTCAGTATATTTCACAAAATTATCTACGATTTCACTTTAGATTCCCAATGATTCACGAAAACCGAATTGTAAAAATTGATTAGTGACTAAAAAACGGTTCTATTGATTCGCGTCACGTATCTCTTTCTATTATACAGTGGTGCCGCTAGGTACATCTCGCTCTCTCAGCTGTATGTTCCTCTATTCCTACCTCTATGATCTGCACCATCATATCCACGTACCTATCTTTAGTCTGCGCCATGTATATTAGGAGAAGGTGAATCTTCCTGGTGAGGTCCACGTCCATGTCTACGGCGCCAAAAATAGAAAATCACTCCTAAAACTACTACCAGTATTATAATAATCTCAAGGTAATGCATTTCAAAATATAAAAATGTTGTCGAGCTAAAAAAGTTCCACTTATGACAGTGTCAAATGTTTATTTTTAATATTTTAATTAATTTCTTCAGAACAGGTCTTTAGACCATACAGCCTTAGATTCTTGTACACAACGCAACGCAAAAAGTTGGCCGTCACGAGACGCACGGCAGATGTGAAACTTCTCCCGATAAAAAATTTTAACCGCGACAAAAGACGAACAAAAACGCGCCTTATGTCAATGCACGACAGCCTGTATCGTTAGTAACTTATTATTAATCTGTGGTGTCGTGTGAGATACGCGCCGACGTAGGTATCTATGATACCGCAATCTAACTTATCTATCCGGGAATAACTGCTTAACGTGCCTGTCAAAGCACAGATGCGCTTGAGATGAAATACCATTAAAACAGATACTCATCTATGACCGAGCGGTGGCTATCTTCGGTGATAAGGACTGTGGACAGGCGTGGTCCGAGAGCACGATTTATATTGTGCCACTAATATCATTTCGAGAAAAAAAAGATACAGAGTGTTTTGTTTAGCGGATTTTATACAGATTTTAGCATTTTGCTGCCATTTCCATCAGCTACTTGAATTCTTTGTCATAAATGAATTGATCTTAAAGGCCTCAGCTCATTGCAGCGATTTTATTGAGCGATAATAACGCTGCTATTTTGTTCCGGCGCAATCGATTTAGTGGTGCGGCGCATGCGTGACATATCGCTCGATAATATCGCGGCAATGTGCGGAAGCCTTAAATCGACCCCGTCAAAATAAAACACCCTGCGTATTTTTTCTTCTCGAAATTTTTTTGATGCCCCTTGCGTATCATGTATGTTTGGATATCCTCTAACTACCTTTACCTGTGCCATAGCAGGGGGCTCTTGGACCAGTGGCCATACATTTTTGCCCAGTGTCCTTTCCAATACCGAAGCTCTACAACGGCGAGCAGCAGAAAATCATTTAGAATCGGGTCCCCTCAATCAGATTTAACAGTAATCCCGATCGAGATTCGATCTCAAGAGAAAATATATTAACAATCACCCTCGGACGTGATCTTGTTAAGGGTTCACCTTTAAAATACTGCATACATAATGTAGGTAGATATAGTATAGACTTCCAATCTTCTTTTGGATGAATAACTAACTCATCGTTGCGACTAACTCAAAAGAATTAGAAACGAGTTTTTTTTAGGATTTTGTATCAGAAAAAACGAGCGACTGAATTTTTGCAATCTCTTCATCTTTTCGTAGCTACTAGTATTATTTCTAGTTTAAGACGCTCCTCATAGGTAAACGCAGGGCCGGGCCATGTTTTGCGGGTTTTTAGAAGCTATCTTCCAGTAATTTGAAAGACATACAAATGATTGAAAAGTGTAGCAATGATCTTCAACATCTCGGCTTTATTTGCTATAGATCATATTTCTTATTTTTCTATAAAATACATAATGAAACCTGTGTTTAAAGGAAAGCCTAAATATTGGAAAAAATCTGTATTATGTGCATCTACTTTTTAAGTTGAAGTCAGCACTTTTACTTGAGACACACACCTTTGTGTAGACAACATCAAGATCTAAAATTGCTATAAAGCAAAAATTTTTAAGACCCATATTTATTTACCCTTCTTTGAGAACTGGCCCAACGAAGCGCAAAACAGGGATGCATGGAGAGAACGGAGGGAGGCCTTTGCCCAACAATGGGACACCGACGGCTGATATAATAATAATAATAATATTTAATGAGTTCATTAGAAAATTGTTAGATTTGGTGCGAATTCTTATGATTTTAGAATGTGATTTCCTTGGATTAGAAGGCGTGACGTAGTTTAGTAGAGGTGAGGCGGCTCTGAAAGAGTCAAGGTCGTTCGGTCAGGGAAACCTCTTAATACGTGTTCAGGTCTCATGTAGGGCAGTACAGTATTAAACTAAAACCGGTCAAGTGCGAGTCGGTTTACTCGCGCACCGAGGGTTCCGTACCACACAACATATTAACTTCTAGTGTCCGACCGAAACTAGTTTTTACAACCGAAAACGAAACCGAAACCGAATTTCGGCTTCGGTTCTAGTTTCGGCCGAATCCGAAACCGAAACCGAAACTTACTTATAACATAATTCTTCCCTACGTTTCAGGTTTTTTTCAATGTAGCTAGTTGCTAATTTGTGTTTTATATGTTTACAGAAGCGGCTTATTGATAAATTACTTTAGTTTTGTTGTTTTGAAATCAATATTATACATGTAGGTAGGTAACTACATGGTATGTGTTTACATATCTGTGTGGTGAGGTATGTTTTAACTCAGAAAAATAATCAGTGAATTAGAATATAACATCAAATCACGTAGGTAATAAAATTATGTTTGACCTGTCTTTTTTATATTTAAAATTATTTATAGCAAGAATATAGTAATAGTAATTATAGTAGAAGTAGTAGTGTAGGTTATTTATTGTAAACTGCTATTAATTCTGCATATTTATAGACTTAAACAAAAACACTGAATACCTACATACATGCTGTAAATTTAAATGC
Source organism: Agonopterix heracliana (assembly GCA_963693445.1). Taxonomy (NCBI): domain Eukaryota; kingdom Metazoa; phylum Arthropoda; class Insecta; order Lepidoptera; family Depressariidae; genus Agonopterix; species Agonopterix heracliana. Next base: position 9,708,511 of record OY856332.1, read on the forward strand.
ATTACATATTAAAAGGGGTGCTGCAACCCATCAAACTGAACAACTCTTAGTATGGGGATAACACAGAAAACGTGAAAGAAAATCTACTGTTCCGTAGAAAACGTCAAAGGCCAGTTGTGTGGAACACGGCCCAAATGTATGGACCAGCTATTTTTTTTGCCATTTCGATGTTCGTCCCACAGTGAAAGTTGTTCAGTTTAATGGTCTGATGACACTAAAAAGTATGTAACACATTAAAGTTTACACCCTGTTTACTTCACTTGAATAATAAATAATGTTTACCTAAAAGTAACTGATTGCAATTTTGTTTATTTGTATGTAACTCATAATTTTTACACCTGTCTCCCTTTGGGGTAGGCAGAGACAATAGAACAGCCAGACAAATCAGTTTCTAAATACGTTATTTTAATCGAAAACAAGGTCAAACAAAGTTTAATAGATAGACCAATAGGTACCCAAAAACAGCAAACACGTTGCATAAAATACAATAATAGAAACTAAATTGAGTATTTATTAAAAAGGTACGGTTAATTTCCTGATTGGAAATAATATCAAAATTGAACATATCCTCTAAATTCACAGTAATTCACACCACAAAAAACAGCGCAAGACATAAAAAGGGGCGCGTGAAGTGAATTCAACACTCCCCATTACAACGAAGACCGGGCGATAGCTCACGAACGTAGTTTCGGTTTCGGTCGTAGTTTCGGCCCTTTTTCTGCCGAAACCGAAACGAAACCGAAACTCCAAATTTGGGCCGAAACTGGCCGAATCCGAAACCGAAAACGAAACTTCGGTCGGACACTATTAACTTCTTCTTCTTATCGTGTGGGCAAGCCCTGGTGTCAGAGTTTATTCAAACCGCCTTGCGGCCTCTGACGTGGTTTTTTATGTAACCACTACTACCACCAGAGACAGTAGCCGGGACCAACGGCTTAACGTGCCATCCGAAGCACGGAATCGTCATTCTTTTCAGACAATCAGGTGATTCAGCCTGCAATGTCCTAACCAACTGGGGAAAAACCCACAAAGTCAAAAGTCATAGTCAATATAATTTATTCAATATAGGAGCTTGAAGCACACTATTATTAAACGTCAAATCTTTTTTAGGCTACCACCGCGTCGGAACGTATTGTCGCTGTAGAGAAGATGCGGCCAGAAACTCTACAACATAAAACGACGTGACTCTACAACATAACACAAAGTGACATATCACTAGGTGTCCCCCGTGGGAATCGAACCCACGACCTCCGTGTCAAGAGCCCAATGCTCTTAACCATTAGACCACGGAGGCAGTTACATATTAACTTACAAAAAGTTTTTCTTTCTCCCCCGGAGACCAGAGCACCTTTAGTGCAAGACCGACTCACACTTGGCCGCTTATTATTGTTTATTTTTTAACTGTAGTGTTTGTTCTATGATCACACCAAGTTTGACGTTTGTAAAAACTAGCTTCTTGTATGAGGTACAAAGTGCATCGGTATATGATAACCCACCTTAATTTATAACTTTTCGAAATTTTTATTTTTAGCAAATCCGTCGTAATAACGCACATTCTGTGAAAATTTTAACTTTCAAAAGTTACATCCCCCAACAAACAGGTAGGACGAGCAGACGGAAAACGTAGGCTTGAAATAGGGTCCCATTTTCACCCTTTGGGTACGGAACCCTAAAAATCAACCCCTATACACTAAAATACTTTGTAAACCTACATCAAAACTCACGATTTTTTTTTCTTTCCTCTCTCCTTTGTAAAACTTTCAACCTCTTTTATTATCCGGTTTATTGTTGAGTGAGCTATAAAAATAAAGTTTAAAACAAGATGTAAGCACTAAATAACAAACTTTATTCTTGTCTTAAAACGTCTGCGAGCTTCGGTGTGATTTACATTACAATAGTGACTGTTAAATTTAGTAGGTAAGTTGTTACCATGGATCTAAATCATAAAGGATAGCACTCCTCCTTACAAGCATTGATACAAGAAAATTTGACGTTCGTCTCCGTCGTCGATATTTCCAATTTTACGTGCGTCCCTTTCTATTCCAATGACGTCACAATTACATGAACGACAATTGAGTGACGTCATGCCTAGACATACATTAGAAAGGGACAAAGTTAACGTCACTAAAAACCACTACGGAGAAGAACGATCATTACCGACCATCAAGGAGTATTATCATGTTTTCCCTCTTGTTAGGCAGTCTGTGCTCCACTATAGAGGATTCCAAACTTCTTGGTTGTTACACAGTATCGTTACCATAAAGGTATTATAAGCATATGCTCACGACTATATTCCCCGAGGGGGTAGTCAGAGATATTCTGAAACCTCAGAACATCCACGTTTCACCAGTAGTACCGAAAACTCTGTCCAGTGTGACAGGGGGTGAGCCCGTCGCCACTTATAATGGACAGTGGGTGGGTAAGGTATTATGGAATATGGCTTACAGGAATAGAGCAACAAACACGAGTTGTAAAATGAAACCGTTTTTGGATGTGTTTTGGAGACTATTCGCAGGCAAAAATTTGAATACTGTCTATAATTTCTGAGTCTAACTTGAAATTGTGGATAAATAAATGAAGTAGTATCAGTATATTTCATAAAATTATCTACGATTTCACTTTAGATTCGCAATTATTCACGGAAACCGAATTGTAAAAATTAATATGTGACTAAAAAACGGTTCTATTGCCTCACGTCACGTATCTCTTTCTATTATACAGTGGTGCCGCTAGGTACATCTCGCTCACTCAGCTGTCAGTTCCTCTATCCCTGGTATAATACCTTTATGATCGTTACTTAGCTCATCGTCATCATCATCATATCAGCTGATAGACGTCCGCTGCTGGACATAGGCCTCCCCCAAGGATCGCGACAGCGACTGGCCCACTCTATCTCGGTCTGCTGCCCTCATCCAACGGGTTCCCGCCGCCTTCACCAGGTTGTCAGTCCACCTTGTGTGGGCTCACTGCCTGGGTAGGCAGGCAACGACACATATCGTGTCGTTATCGTGTCGAGTTTACACTTTGCACGTCTTAATAACAACACGATATATCGTCCACGATATCGTCACGGTACCGTGACGATAACTGCCCGATACAGTTTTACCACTTTTAGTAGATTTCTACTTTAGCAGGCGGAGACAATTCAATTCCAACAAATAGGTATGTATTGTAATTTTATTGGCAACCTTGGTCACTTCTCCTTCCGCTTTCCTTCCTGCCGCTACTGTCACCCCGCGCCCTATGTCGTGGCGATATCGAACGATATTTCGATGATACCGTGGTTGGCAACGATAGTGTCGACGATAACGACACAGTGTGAAAACGTTTAGTAACTTTTAACAAAACTTTAACTTAACAGCATTAAAAAAGTTAAATTTGGACTAAATTTATCCGATTTAATGAATGCACGTAACTGATGGCAAAGTCAACGTCCGTTGGTAAAGTTGCCACATTTCACCGGTACTAAATGTACATGATTATCTGTCCGACAATATCGTTCCGTGCTATGTGAAACCGCCCATCGCCTAAGCTCGAAAATTGCTTGTATGATATGACTTTTACAGCCGAACTTTTTCAACATCAAATTGTTTTATATCGAAGTTCAAAGGCAAGAAAAAGGTTATTTCCTAAAAAAACGTGACATCCATAACAATGTCGGAGCCATGTCAGAGCCTTTGTAATGTTAGTTATGTTTTTTCTTTTTGATATTCTAGTACAATGACTCCCTTTTCCCTTTGAGATCATGTTCGTCTTCTTTGTGAATAAAATATAGTCGGTAATGAAAGTTAATTAGCATATTTTGACCTTTATCTCTATGACAAATATGATCAATTTTCTTTGTCTTTCTTATGTCAAACTGAACGTTATTAGTGGTTCAATAGCCTCATCGTCATCGTAAAGCAGCAATTATATTACCATACATTTAGGGCCGATTTCGGCAGACATTGCTTGCTTTGATCGCTACACTTTAAAATAGAGAGAAAAAATCAGGCAATGTATGCCGAAACCGACCCTGCAAGTTGGGTAATGTAATCGCTGCTTATTCGGAGGCTGCTCCATACAAACGAAGTCTGGTTATATTTTCAATAGTAACCAATTAAATTCAACGAAATATTTCAGAAACAATCTTGAAACTGTAAGGGTACTTATGTCTAGAATTAGTTGGATTGATTTTTAGCTTTCAATATTGTGGGTAGGTTAGTCTCGCAATAACCGTAAGTTCGTGAAAGACGTGTTTTAAGGCCTCCGCTCATTGCAGCGATATTATCGAGCGATATTATCGCTGCGATTTTGCGATAATTGTTCTCAGTACATTTTGTATGGGGACGCGCTCGATCCCACACACTGCCGCGATATTATCGCAACCTGACGCAATCTCTTTCTACTACATTCAGTGGTGTGCGCATGCGTGACGCGAATCGCGGAATCGCTGCAGTGTGTAAGGTGTCGAGATATCGCTGTCGATAATATCGCTGCAATGTGCGGAAGCCTTTATTCCTGACTGCTCCTGTGTGCCTATATCTCTCAGAAACTAATCTCTAGTTCTATCCCTTCTTGTTCGTGTACAGGGTGATTCATAAGTAACAATAAATATTTAAAACTCTTAAGGGGGTTGTTTAGGTCAAACTGAACAACAACATCGAAATCGCGAAAAAAAAATTTGAAATCCCATACATATTTTAGCTCTAGTCGATTTGTAGAGTATTGTAGTAGAGTAACAACAAATTTTTTTTTTCGCGATTTCAATATAAATTTGTCCCATAGTGAAAGTTGTTCAGTTTGATGGTCTAAACCACCCCCTTAAAGATTTATTTGTATTTTTGTAACACCTTGTATATTGTTGTTATTTTTTGTGTATTTTGGTGTTCAAATATTTATCTTATCTTATCTCTATGCTTTCATTAAATTAACCTCAACGATTTCATTAAATTAATCCTAGCATTGAAACTGTATTCTTCTTACCGAGTTCTTACCGACTCAAATGTCGAGGTTGGTACTGAACAGCTGATTTTTTCTTCGCGATTTCAAAGTTGGCTCCATTGTAAATGTTGTTCAGTTCTATGGTCTGAAGGGGTTTTGTTACACCCTGTATATAGGTATACAGAGTGTAAGGAAAAGTATCATTAACCTTTAAATCACATACTCTACCCATCAAACTGAACAACTTTTACAAACAGAACAACTTTTACAAATTGCACCAATTTGCAAACATGGTCAGAAAAAAAAAATCTGCAATGTCTCATACTAAACTGCAATATCTACTCAGCTGATATTTTTTTTTGTTCTGACAGGTTTGCTCCCATAGTAAAAGTTGTTCAGTTTGATGGGTAGAGTATGTGGTTTAAAGTTTAATGATACTTTTCCTTACCCCCTGAATATTAGAGTGTGTATAAGCAAGCTAACATACTCTAAGAGGATCTATTCTGTGCCCAAACGTAAATATGCCGCTGTTTCTATGTGTTAACAACTTAACAAATCTTCACAAAGTCTTTGGAGCAACTTTATCACAGTCGCACTGACATTTTATTACACAATGTAAAGTGAGACAGCTCATGAATAAAATATTATGCAGCAAAACATTACCTTCTCTGTCTCAAATTGTGTACAAATGAGCGAAATTATGGTAACTGCTGTGTTAAACAGTTGCACGTATATTTCGTATCTACATTTAAAAGATTAAAATTTAGTTTCCTTACAAAAACATGATTGACTAGCATAATCTTACCGCAAGTGCCTTTACCATTATGATTTTTTTTTTTTTAAATCCACCTATCTGTTTGGGAAGTATGTTCAAAATGCTTGGGTCTGAGTGTCGCTAACATATAGTTTACTGTATAGTATCAATTATTTAATTAAATAGACTATGTATTACTGTATACATAACCTTAGCATAAGAATTTATATTTTAATAGTCATTAAGTCGTGTTATGCTGTAGAGTTTCTGGCCGCATCTTCTCTACAGCGACAACACGTTCCGACGCGGTGGTAGCTTAAAAAAGAATTGACGTTTAATAAGTGTGCTTCAGGCTCCTATATTGAATAAATGATTTTGAATTGAATTGAATTGTTCTTTAGATTGGTCTCCTTGCGATGTAACTTACTTACGGAACAGATCAATTACCAAAAATCATAATAATAGGTAGGTACTTGCGGCAAGAGTTTGCTAGGCATACCCGGCGGCGGCGTTAGATGAACCACTGTGTAAACTTTCATGAAAAATTACATTTCCTTTACCAAACAAATAGGTATATAATTTTACGGTCGGATCTTAGTCCTATAATACTTTCTAATCTACATCAAATACATTTAAACTATTATAAAACTGTAACATTGTCTTCTGTACATTGAAGATAATTTACAAAAAAAGTGTTCCTTAGTCCAAATCAATGGTTTTTGTCTGTATGTTTGATTATTGGTTTGTTTAATGATAATGATTATTCTCATGATACTAAAAAACGTTACCTTAGGAATCTATAGGAAATAACGGAAAAAACGTCTCGTCATACTAAACAACCGCTGCCAATCTGAAGTGGGACTGGGCTGGACATGTCTGCCGCATGCCTGATGACTTATGGGCCAAAATCACTACCAACTGGCTCCCAGTACAAAATCGGCGTCGAGGCAGACCTAGGAGAAGGTGGCGGGACGAAATCGATAGCTTCTTTAAGAACTTGCCCAACGAAGCGCAAAACAGGGATGCATGGAGTGAACGGAGGGAGGCCTTTGCCCAACAATGGGACACCGACGGCTGATATAATAATAATAATAAATACTAAACAATGAAAGCAGCTGATCGAAAGATGATTTTTTTTTGGCGAATTGCCCTTGTGTCCTTTGGAAAATTGGGTAGGTATGATGAATGATGTAGGTAGTTTGAATGTTAAATCAATTGATGTCTTATTAACCTTATCACAAGAGCGAAAATCCTTGACGTCCTAAACAACAAAGTCTTAAAACAAATCTATTCAAAGGAACAAATTTAATGTATACCAACAGACATAGGATCCTTTATTATCTTCTCAGACAATTCAAGCGACTTTAATCTTTATGTCGTACACAATAAGCTACTCAGACGAAGATGTCGTGTTAAATAATGGAACTGTATCAAGGACAAGGTTGATACTTTCACAAGAGGATTTTAGAGAATAAGATGGGCTATCAACAAGGCAATGAATTTTGATGAATAAATTATTTTCGGCCTGAAAATTTTCTTTAGTCTCGTGAAATCAAGGTCAAATATTAATACTATTAATGAATATTATACTTACTAGAAAATCATCGTGTGGAAACCATGAAAGGTCTAACAAAATTAGCTGAAACTGCATATTTCAAACTGAACTACTTTCTATATGGAACCAATATCGAAATCGCGAAAAGAAAACAGCTGTCCCATACAATTGAGTCGAGTTATACTTGCAATTTTGTATGGGACAACAGATTTCTTTTAGTGATTTCGATTCTGGTCCCATAGAGTAAGTTGTTCATTTGTTGTCTGATCATGTTAGACCGTATATACAGGGTGTAAGGAAAAGTATCATCAACCTTTAAACTATATAGGTACTCTACCTTTACTCTACCCATCAAACTGAACAAACCGATCGGAGCAAACAAAAAATCCGCTGTTGCGTACATTTGAATCCGAGTAGGTATATGGGGTTTAAAATAGTATGGAACAGCAGATTTTTTTTATGCTCCGATCGGATTGCTCCCATAGTCAAAGTTGTTCAGTTTGATGGGTAGAGTGTGGTTTAAAGGTTAATTATACTTTTTCTTACACCATTTATAAAGATGAAGATGAAATTTTGATGCGTATTATTTTTGAAGTTCACCAACGCGCATTGGGCACGCGTGGTGGACACTTCTGGATAGGCCCAAAGCGCGTTAAGACGCTGTTATCCCGTCGAGACCGTTTTTTGAACACGAACGAAAGTGTTTTAAACTGTGTTTTAAAGTCTGAAATTAAATTATGTCTTATTTAAGGATCGGGCGGATGGGCGACTTTTCTCAATTACACGATTAGATTAAGTTTACTAGATAGAAAAACATCCCAAAGTTACCCCTTTTGTTATGTTTTTTTCAATACTATGATTAAACTGCTGATATTTAACTTTTTATTCTTGTACTTATCTAAATACATTAAATATTTCTAGTGAACTCAGAATAATTTTTAGCTTAGAAACTCCCATGAGCAAAGATATTGACGAAAAACACGTTTTTTTGCGATCCTGCTTTCAATTGGAGCGGGATGGCTAATTGTAAACTTATGCTTGCAAGAAAGAGACGCTTGCACTGGGATAACCTAGCCTTAAGTGGAAGCACACTAGTGCACTTGGTCCATACAAACTGGTACACTTGGTCTGTCATCTCGGTATATATTTGAAGTATACCTGTCATTTGTTTTGCCTTATTTTTATGGTTTGAAATGTTCGCGTAAGGGCCTATTCATTAATTTTACTTTGAGCGAAGGGTGGACAGACCAGACCAAACTGAGGAGTCCTTAGTTCCCTCAGCCTCACCAAATCCCTGCACAGTTACACCAACACATAAACCTTTGCATGTGTTGTTCGTTTCAACTACCACGGAGTCACCTATACACGAAACAACTATTTTATAAGAAATCATAGCACTTCCCGGTATCAAATACAAAGTTCTATTGTCATAGTGAAATACAAAAAAAACGGAAACCTTTGCTATAAGAAACGATATTTAAGTTCAGCGTACACTCATTTAATAAAACGTCGATTATGGTTAAATCAACATTTTTAGATTTTTTTTTCTTTAAAACTGACAGTAAGAATGGAATTTATTAAAATCTATCTTGTGTCTGCTACAGGGTAAAGGGTTTATTTAGATTAAGTTATTTTTTATTAATTCAGTAATTTTAATAGTTTTTGTGTATTTTAACTCATAAAAAGATTATATTCTTCTTTTGATTTGATATTTGTATTAAGTATATAGGGCGTTTGGTAGTTAGATGCATTCCGTTTAAGGGGATGATCAGACCATCAACTGAACAACTTTCGCTATGGAGACTAAATTGGAAATCACGAAAAAAACTGCTTTTTCATACAAAACTGTAATACTTGGTAGGTATACCTACTCGACTCAAAATGCATAATATTTTCGCGATTTCGATGTTAGATAAATTTGTTCAGTATCATGGTCTGATCATCCTCTTAAAAAAACGTTAGCATAAAAAGTTGGACCCTCATGTCTAGTCATCATAATACATGATGTGACCCTCAGGTCTAGTCATCATAATACATGATGTGACCCTCAGGTCTAGTCATCATAAAACATGATGTGACCGTCAGGTCTAGTCATCATAATACATGATGTGACCCTCAGGTCTAGCTATCATAATACATGATGTGACCCTCAGGTCTAGTCATCATAAAACATGATGTGACCGTCAGGTCTAGTCATCATAATACATGATGTGACCCTCAGGTCTAGCTATCATAATACATGATGTGACCCTCAGGTCTAGTCATCATAAAACATGATATGACCCTCAGGTCTAGTCATCATAATACATGATGTGACCCTCATGTCTAGTCGTCATAATACATGATGTGACCCTCAGGTCTAGTCATCATAAAACATGATGTGACCGTCAGGTCTAGTCATCATAATACATGATGTGACCCTCAGGTCTAGTTTCATAATACATGATGTGACCCTCAGGTCTAGTCATCATAAAACATGATGTGACCCTCAGGTCTAGTCATCATAATACATGATGTGACCCTCATGTCTAGTCATCATAATAAATGATGTGACCCTCAGGTCTAGTGATCATAATACATGATGTGACCCTCATGTCTAGTCATCATATGACATGACGTGACTCTCATGTCTAGTCATCATAATACATGATGTGACCCTCAGCTCTAGTTATCATAATACATGTTACCTGTACGGGCGCCGGCAGCGGATACGGGTTGAAGACACCTCTTCATCGTGGTGTGATACTCTTGCTGGTGTGCCGCAGGGTGGCGTGCTATCTCCTCTCCTTTTTTCTCTATTTATTAACTCAATTACTCAAAATCTATCTTCCTCTTACCATCTATATGCAGACGATCTACAGATTTATTCAAAATCAAGCTTGGACAATATTTCACAGGCAGTCCAAACAACAAACGATGACTTGACTCGTATCCTTGAGTGGAGCAAATCTTTTGGCCTCAGGGTAAATCCCTCTAAAACTCAAGTCATCATCATCGGTAGTCCACGGCTTGTCTCGAGAATCAGCTTTGAAGATCTGCCTTCTGTTATTTTCGACGGTGTCTGCATACCCTACAGCGATACTGTTAAAAATCTGGGTATATATTTCGATAAAACGATGTCTTGGGTACCGCAGATCTCCGAGGTAAGTAGGAGGATGTTCGCCGCTTACAGTTCTCTCAAACGACTACGGAACTTTCTTCCCATAAGTACTAAAATTGCGCTCGCACAGTCCCTCCTGTTGCCCATCCTTGATTATGCAGATTCATGTTACCTCGACCTCACGGTGGAGCTTCTTAATAAACTTGAACGCCTTCAAAACGTTGCTATACGGTTTATATTTGGGTTACGGAAATACGACCATGTCTCCGAATTCCGCGCTAAACTTAAGTGGCTCCCAATCCGTCGTCGAAGAGACTCTCATGTTCTGTCCCTCCTCTACGCTATCCTATTTAATCCGATGACACCCCCTTACCTCAAAGAACGCTTCATCTTTAGCTCCCTAACTACTGGCCGTCCCTTACGCTCCTCTGAGAATCTCTCTCTCAATATCCCATCCCACTCTTCCGACTTCTACACCCATTCCTTTACAGTCCAAGCTGCTCGACTTTGGAACTCGTTGCCAGAGTCGATCAGGCATGCTCCTTCTGTGGATGTTTTTAAATCGAAAGTCAAAACACATTTCCTTGACCTCTGATCTATTTTATCTAAATCAATCCGGTACGTGTACCTATTAGGTATGGTTATGTTTTGTTGCAGCATGTGTGATATATATATTATAATATATTTTATTAATTATATATATTTATTATTTACCTTTATATCTATTTTTTAAGTATATATGATATGTATGCCTATGTATATATATGTATTCTGTTTTTATTCACTTGTACATTAATATTTAATGTTTCTGTAACACCGACCCGTTCTTTGAACTATTTCCTCTACCCTAAGGTTGTCTGGAAGAAATCGCTTTTTAGCGATAAGACCGCCTTATTTGTACCATAATTTGTTTATTTTCCTGTGCAATGTATTTTATGTTTGGTGTAAATAAAGTATATTTCATTCATTCATGATGTGACCCTCAGGTCTAGTCATCATAAAACATGATGTGACCCTCATGTCTAGTCATCATAATACATGATGTGACCCTCAGGTCTAGTGATCATAATACATGATTGTGACCCTCATGTCTAGTCATCATAATACATGATGAGACCCTCATGTCTAGTCATCATAATACATGATGTGACCCTCAGGTCTAGTGATCATAATACATGATTGTGACCCTCAGGTCTAGTCATCATAATACATGATGTGACCCTCATGTCTAGTCGTCATAATACATGATGTGATCATCATATCTAGTCATCATATGACATGATGTGACCCTCATGTCTAGTCATCATAAGACATGATGTGACCCTCAGGTCTAGTCATCATAAGACATGATGTGACCCTCATTTTTAGTCATCATAATACATGATGTGACCCTCATGTCTAGTCATCATAATACATGATGTGACCCTCAGGTCTAATCATCATATTACATGGGATTTATTTATTTAATTTAATAAATAAACCCAATGGTTTGCCAACAGGCTAACATCGTAAAATAAAGCGTTAATCGTACGTTTACCGTACACAGTGAACGTTGACCCTTACAAAGCGATGCCATTACATTAATGAGAGTACAACCCTTGACTCTATTGTTTGTAGCTTTTACTCGATTCTAGCTTTTATCGGATTGGAAACAAAGTTTTAAATGCGGCTTCGTATTGCAACTCGAATCCGTTTACAACATTCCAGATGAAAACATTCCGTGATACTTTCTTGTGTTTATTGACTTTGAGTCGAAAATCCTACTACAAAGCAAAGCCTACTCTTATAGAAGATGAGGAAGGTTATCCTCCACTGCATTAGCCCTTTTTTCGTAGCGAGAGAAAATACCTATGTTATGTATACACCACGAATTTTTATAACTAACATAACTTTAACGGTGTGTTCAGACCATGAATCTAAACAAGCTAAACAACATTCCCTAAGGAACATGGGTCGAAAAACGTTTGTAATTAACGTTAGTGGTACGAAATTTTAAATCTAATCATACACAAGTTTCATTCAAATCTGTCCATACGAACAAACAAATAAGGACAGACAAAAAATCCAAATTAAAATTAATTTGGTGTTCAGGGACACACGCCATATCGTGACTTTTTTTGTAAATCTCTTGTACAATGTATCTCACTTCTGTTACAGTTTTATTATAGTGTACCTAGATTATTTGCATTTTTCTTGTGCTAGCATTGCATTTTTGCCAATGTCGAGTGAATTTTGTGAGTATTGTAATCTCCAGCTCCAGGATTGTGTTATTTACAAAAACTCACATCATTGGCTTCCCATCTGATTGGCTAATTACGTGTGACGCTTCGCCATCTGATTGGTTAATTACGTGTTACGCTTTATGTTGTGTTGGTATTCATGTTCTGATTGGTTGTCATACGTGTAACGTGCTGTGTCGTATGCACTGACCTAGATCTGTTGTTTACATTGTCTCGATCGATGCCTCGGCATTGTTGCTTAGTTAGCACTCTCGTACCTCCGTTACAGCCCAGTCAGAGGCGGCGTAAGACCTAAATTTTGGGCAGGATAAGGGTCGCCCCATGGCCTGAGGTAAGTACTTTTGATTGCAGATCATATTTCATGAAAGTAGTAATAAAGACAGTGAGCTCTTCATGGATAGGTAAGCTTTATAGATACTTAAATAAACAATTATGCAGAGTCGAAGTAGTGACACTAAATAAAACCATTTAGTAACAGAGCTCTGTCGATTCGGCCTGTGTGGCCAGAACTCGGAAAGTGCATGAACGTAGCGCAATAATATTCTTAGAGCGAGGGAAGAGAGCTCGAAATTTTTAGGTATGATTCGCCTGTACCCAGAACGGTGGCTTTTAATGGTTTAAATATATTTCTCATAAGTTTTAAGAAAGCTGCATAAACATGAAAATTTAAGGTGTGAGTCCGTAGGCGGTCCCCCACACCACACCATACGCCTTACGCCGCTTCTGAGCCCAGCGCGGGTTGATGGAACCCCCGATATCACCGGTACACCTTGGGCAATCAGCTTTTAACTCTGATTGGCAAATCTCTCTACGATGGAAAATCAATCTCAATGATACGCCACATACTCTACAGAAGATCAATGCGATAATTCAACGATAGAACACCTGCATTTGTAACAAGAATAGATACAATGGTAAAGCTTCGATTTCCCAACACGTTGGGTCTTGTCTAACAGACGGGCAATCACTCACCCTGTCTTCCCTCGATAGACTAGAATTTATGTCGCATTTATCTGTATTTACCTACCCGTGTATTCACAATGTGTTAACAATATTAATCTGAAAAAAAATCCATAATCGTTTGTGTTTTCGCTTTAAAATCAACTGTAAAACAATCAAGGTGTTTCTAGCAACTGTGAAAAAAATTATTACGAGTATTTTTACGAAGTGATCGTTTCTATAGTATTAATAATTGCGAAAAAAACATTTTCTTTTCTTGACAAAGAGAACATTGTTAACAAGGAAACATAATTAAAAAGTAGATCGATTTTAGGACCTATCAGTATAATGTTACCAGTAGCTTGATTGAAAAAAAATTTCAATCTATGATTTGAGACCTAATTAGGTACTATTCAACTGAAAAGAAACGTAAGTCAGGCCTCAAAGCATTGACTAACACAAAGAAAGACCGCCTTACTTCACCACTTTTCACATTTATGGTTATTTTTCTTTGGTCAGACTGAGACAGGTATGTACTACTCTAACTACTGTTAATTTGTATACTTTTTTTTTTTTTATAATTAATGGCTTTTTGCTTGTGCGTAGCACCGCATTTCCGCCAGTGTCAAGTGTAATTTATGGGAGTATCTATCCCAATCTCAGGGATTGTTTTTGTTCAAGAACAAGAAGAGATTGAGGATTGCGGAGCCTCGTGGCAGGCAAAAACGCGACGCGCGAAAACCACGAGAGACGTGTGCTCGGGTCAATTCCTGCAACGTGACTCCCTTGTATACTTTTAACAGGATAACAAAATAAAACTTTTCTGTTGTCATTTCTATAATGACATATTAATATAGTAGGGAAGAAAAAGGCTCCATAACTAGGACAAATTTCTATTTTAAATGCACGTTTAGGTACGGATTGTCGTAGCAGGTGACTCAATAACGTCGTAAGCGACGTCCACCGCGAGAATTTTCATTAAAAAAACGGTTTTATTCGATTTTCAAGACAGTTACCGGATCCGGACCGGATCCGGCTAGCTAGTGCCGGATCCGGTAGGCCGTAAATGGTGCCGGATCCGCCGGATTACCGGATCCGGAAAACCGGATTGCAATCCCTAAGCGTGAACCAACCCTGTATTCTCCGCAATCAAGTGTCATAGTATCACGTATGGGTTGATAGACGCACGAAGTCACGTAGGGTCATAACAAGGAACACCCAATTAGTTGCAGCCCCGTCCGGCTGATCATAGTACGTTATGCGGCTACCTTACTAGTTCTTAACGTGTAAGTGTTACGTCTTTCCTACTAAGATCCGACCGCAAAATTATGCACCTTTTTTTATTGAACGAAAATATGTGATTTAAGTGAGAGTTTACACAGGGGTTTATACAAACGCCGCCGGGTTGCCTAGCAAAATCTTGCCACAAGTACCTTTACCATGTTTTTGGGTATAATTTTTTCCACCTATCTGTTGGGGAAGTAAATGAGGTGCCATCTGAGGGAGATCAATCTTAAAAACTGGAAAATCTGTGGTTACCACCTTTCAGTCTGCCGCAAATTGGCAACTCTAGGGTTAAAATTACTTCTTTGAACCTGGCAACCCTAGAGTTGTGGCAGACTGAGAGGTGACAATCCTTGTTTTTCCAGTTCTTTACATCGTACAGTACAGCATCGGATTTTTCCGTCGCTCCATCCTTTTCTGTCACTCAGGAACGTCATTTTCTGGAGCATATAAGATAGACGGAACGCGATCGCGCGCGACAGCACGCCGCGTGCGATTTCCTGAGTGACAGAAAAGGATGGAGCGACGGAAAAATGTGATGCTGTGCTGTGTGGTGTAGTTCAACCACTACTACTACAATCAAATTAAAGATTGAAATATATTTTTTTTTTGTCTCGGTCGGGACTTGAACCCACGCTCTTCCAAACCGGGGAAACGTGCGTACCAATTACACCACCGAGCCCACAACCCAGAGAACGAAATTTTCAATCTGTTGCGTCTTAAGGGGACGTGCGCGCCATCTACTGGCAGTATTACAACCAACCAACTTGCAAGTCAAATAATACAACTTGAATTCATACAATATAGATGGCACACCCTGTTCCAATATTATTGATTATAAACATGTTACAGCCATGTTGTGCTATTTCGAATCAAATTAAAGATTGAAAAATTACTACTACACTACTACTGTTGTGTACTACTTCGTGTATTCGCGACACCTACTCTAGAACCCTGTCACTCACAAACATCCTATAAAGACATCGCACTCTTAATCGAATACTGACCTAACTCAAAATTTCGGTGTTTTGAGTTATGATAGCGGAACGACCTAAAAGAGCATGCTTTATAACCTAGACCCCAAAAAAACACCTATTTCGTATAATAAATGGGGTCAAAAATTTGTTGGGTCTTTATTCTTCCAGCGCTACGTGTGCCCTTTTTTAGCCGAACAATGACCAATTTAGTATTGCGTCAACTAGAACCGATTGGGTCTGTGTTGAATAACGACTGATTTGGAGATAAGTCCATATTCGACCAAATATTTAAAAAAACTTAAGAAAATAATTTAAGCAATAACGACCGAATTTGATTTAGGTCATTATTTGACTAAAAGTTCAAACTGTTTGATTGACTTATTACGAAATAGGTCAGTATACTACAAAAAAAAATATCGGTTCACGTGACCGTTTTCAAAATGAGTCTTTATTCTTTAAAAGGATTCAGAATTAAGTTGTCTCATTTCCAAATCGGTCATTATTTTATAAAATTTTCTTGATTTTTTGCGGCTGATTTTGAATTAAGCCTTTGTTTTATAAAAATAAATTGAAATAACGCGTTACATCCAAGAATAGGTCTCTCTACTACTAAAAACATCTGAAGTACGGTTGGCTTAAAACCGAAACAAAATGGAAAAATTTACTCATCTTGCTGTAAATTACCATGTAACCTCTTGTGAACGATTGAGAATCATTGTTTTATATAATTTCGCTAAACAAAAGATACAATAGTACAAACTTATTCTTAAGATCTTAGCAAAATAAATTCTACTTAAAATATATTCTTAGCTAAGTACTAATAGTGGTAAATCGTACATAATTGAGGTCAAGCGAAAGCAAAGCAGACAGCGGAAGCAGCGTCAGGTATAAGAATATGCAGAAGCGCTAGATGAAAACGTATAGCATACGTTATGGGAAGAACTAGCAGCTTTTCCTCTACTATGTAGAAATTAAAAGCTCGACCACCTTTGAAGCGGCTTTAAAATGTCAAAATGACAATGGTGTGCTTGCATTAAGTAACTGTAGCATAAAATGTCTACGATATCCACATAAGAGCACATGAACGCCAGCAACAAAGTTGTTGAGGTCACTGTGATTTAAGTGAATCAATAAATCAACACAGGCTTTTCAAGTAGGTACAAAATTTTGGAATCTTAATCTATAGATGATTTTTAACAGACTTCAAAAAAGAAGGAGGTTTGTCTTTATATATATTTTTACAAAGAGCATTGCATTTAATGTTTGTCAAAAGTAAGGGTAAGGAAGTAAGTAATTGCATTTTTGTATCAGCAATATTAAAAAATATAAAAAAAAATTATAAGTGATTGAGAATAGAAAGTTTTCAGAAGTTGTGTGACTGATCCGTGTTTGACAGTTAACTTTATTAGCTTCTCATACAAATTAATCTCATCAGTTTTTGAGTTAACTCACATAACATTTCTCAGACTTTGCACTCAGCTTGTATAATATGTGTAACAGCTATTTTACTAGTATGGGCCCACGACTACATTATCTTTGTTAATCTTGTAATATAACAACATGGTTGACGGCGCATGGTTAGTAGATAGATTGCAGTTATTACATAGATTGCGAAAGGGAGTTGGCCGATCCAAAGATAATCTGCTGAGATGGGACATATTGCCAGCGGTTGCGTCTAGATGTGGTCAGGTGCAAACCACTCGATATCTATCGCAGTGTAGCCTGTGCTCTGTGTATTGCTCCCTTCAGGACCTAATAGAGGCTTCCCCTCGAGGAATAGAGGTGGCCAAGTATTGGAAGGACAAAGTGTAATCACCTTCACACGAGAAAGAAGATAAAATATGGTTGACATTTCAAGTTATGACTAACTCATCATAAGACGTCAACTTTGGTTCAGGAATGAAAACTTCATGGAAAGAGGATGCAAAAGCTTATCGATATCCGAGATATTTCCTTATTCCACTCCTATTTTTATTTCCTGTATAAAAAAAAGTTATAGCCTATAGAATCCCACTGCAGAGCAAAGGCCTCCTCTCACGAATAAGGGTGAGAGGGAGTGGGCCATACTCCACCTCGCGAGCCCAGTACGTGTTGTTGGAGGCAAGTTTTACTAGTTTTACCTGTGACACGGTTAATGTTGAACAATAGCCATGATCTACATGTGCTCGGTTCGTTATCGTACTCGCTGGCAGTGTATAGCCACTCATGTTATTTTAATCCGATAATTTGATACAGTCTTCTGGTCAACATGTTTGAACGAGTACGCACGTGTTAGAATATTCGACTTTATTTAATCGAAAAATGTATGTAAATTAATATTGTTCAGAAAAATTAGAAATAGAAGTTCTCATTATGGTGAATGAGTCGAGTCATATCATGAGTTTGGATCTAAATTATTGATGTTAATCTAGTAATCTTCGTTCATTATTAGACTTGGCAACATCTATTAAAAAGCAAACCAATGTTTGTTGACAATGTTTAGTAACTTATTATGGTGAATATTGTTGTAATGAGATATTAAATTATACAGTTATAATTACTCGGATTCTGTGTGATATTAATGATTAACTATAGTGAATTTGATGGATATTATTGTTGGTTTCTAACAGGAAATATAAACGACACTTGTCGCTGATTGGTCCGCGCCAATAAGCGAACGTGGCAATTACTCGTTGATCAAAGAATGTACTTATTTGTTTGATATTTTGTGACTGTTTGTTTGATATTCTGTTTACTGATTTTATTATCAATCCAAAAATAATGTAGTGATTTTGTGAGGCTAAAAATATAATTTGAAATTGTTTAGTACATAATATAATAATGTGAACAAACTTCACTTCCTGGATGGTTTCGCCGCCATTCCGAACCATCGTGAAGTTTGGTGGAAAATCTATAAAAGACTTGGTTTGTAAAAATGCGAGACCTTTTTGCCATTGAGACCGCCACGCTGCCAAGTGTAAGTGTTACCCTAATTATCATTTTGTTCAGTTTAAGTAACTTGTGTTTGCTACCGTATAATTTACAGTTAATTTATAAAGTGTACCGAATTCTTATAATATGTAAGTTTTTATGTATTTTGGTTGTCCTACTCGTATATGGAGTTTCTTTGTCTGATTCTTCTCCATATGCCCTATGGTAAAGACCGATGGGGGACACTAGTGAATCAGACGTAATGTAGAATCAAAGATATAAAATATATTCAAAGATAATATAAAGGATAGTCAAAGAATTAAATAATATTCGACTATTCTGATTCTGGCTTTTCATTTGAAATCATTTCTGTACATATACTATCCTCATCCTCATTCTAGACCAGTGTCCTGAACTGGTGACGACAGATGATGACGATGGTTCATGATAACCTTTCCTTTTCTTATTGGGCATCTGGTCCAAACACAACACACACACACACACACAATAAGCTGATGATGATGAACCTGATCATGAAAATGACACAATACATGATAGGTTAGGATTTGATGTAGGAACATGATCAGAATAGCTTTCACTATCAGCACCATGGCTTTGATTTGCTTTAATTATATCAAATTCGATAATAGATTGATCTAATAGTTTATGAACCTAATTCTTCTCAATATGCCATGAATATTATAGCCTCCCTTAGGCTCTATTTTCCTTAGAATCTAACATCAGAAGTGGGATGATGTCTAGGTTCCTATCCAAGACTTCCATGCTCACATACTTTTTGTTTTTCATGGCATCATCACGAGAACCGCTGCTCCAGCTGCAAAAGGAAATGCATCACGACGATGACCCTGGTCGTCGGTCCCAAAGCGTTGCGTCAAATCAAACGCAAAGAACCACCCAGAAACCATTGAAAACCACAAGAATCCAAAGAGGAAGATTTGAAAATATTGCGAGGTAACGGCAAAGGCCGAATTAGATTTGTTTGTAAAAATTTTACGTGGGTAGTCAAGTTAGATTATAAATCAGTATGGCCGAGCGGTTTTTATTTTAATTATTACATCTTATGTTTTTCGATCATCACTATGCTATGTTACGTTCGATCTTTAAATCTTGTAAATCGAAAAAGATTCGAGGGTATTTTAATCTAGCTTTCTGTGATTCAATCACGACGTTGTCAAATTAGTTTAAAAGTGATAATTATTTTTAGGGACTATCGTTTCGGAGACGACGTAGATGTTGTGATAAAATATATCATGCTAATTAGTCCGAGTTGTTCAAGTTGTTCATGTTTTCCAAGCTGTCCATGTTGTTAAAATTGTTTAAGAAGTAGTTTCCCATGATTAAAACAAAGAAGTAAAGTGTAACGTTGTGGAAAAAGATATTTCATTATAATTATTATCATTGAGGGTAAACAAATTATAAAGCTTGCTTTTTGTGATTCGATCTTTGAATTCCAAAAGGAATCAAAATAGAATCGGCATAATTTTAAACTATAGAACTTGAATTTATCGAAACTGAATTTTATATTTACCTACCTATTTATCCGAGTTCGATTCGATTGAATTCTAATTAGCGTTGGCACAAGACTTGGATTATAAAAAGTGAAATATTATGATAATACTCGGTAGTATGATATATTATTATCGTGAAGTTTATTCTGTTGATCATGACTTTATTACAATTTAGACTTAAGTTATCTTGTTGATGACCGATGATCACTTTTCATATTGTTTTCAATCGTTGTAATTTACAATTTCCATCGTCATAGTTAAGGTTTAAGAAGTACAATGATAATAAATGGTTTACCGTTGATGTTCATAAAAGAAACATGATAATGACTTATGTTATGTACAGTAATGAAGATGCAATGAAATATTTCTTTTGTTAATACCAAGTGAAAGAAACAAGTGTTTGTATTTAATAATTTGAGTATCGAAAACATATAAAATTAATAAAGTTCAATCCGCTGGTCGGTCATGTTTGCTTGGTGTTGTTCTATGCCACTGGCAGCGGGTGGATCGGAATAGCATGTCTAGGCAACTGGCTACTTGTTATATCCGCTGGTCGGTCACGTTTGCTTGGTGTTGTCCTATGCCACTGGCAGCGGGTGGATCGGGGCAGCATGTCTAGGCAACTGACTACAAGATAAATGATAAATAATAGTGTTTCTTTGTTTCTTTTACTTCTGGTACTGCTGTAATATTAACATATTGTGATTCTTACAAATTTAATACGTTTTTAAGTCTGAGTTGCCCAAATGGTCTGAGTTGCCCAAATGGTCTGAGTTGCCCAAATGGTCTGAGTTGCCCAAATGGTCTGAGTTGCCCAAATGGTCTGAGTTGCCCAAATGGTCTGAGTTGCCCAAATGGTCTGAGTTGCCCAAATGGTCTGAGTTGCCCAAATGGTCTGAGTTGCCCAAATGGTCTGAGTTGCCCAAATGGTCTGAGTTGCCCAAATGGTCTGAGTTGCTCAAATGGTCTGAGTTGCCCAAATGTTCTGAGTTGCCCAAATTGACCGTTGTTTTCTATGACCTTATGTGAGATGTATGTGACCATAACAATGCTAAGTGGTAGATAATTAGCTATATGATTTGATGATTATGAAATTTATGAACTGCCTAGGTGACTTCACTGACTAGTACCCCCTTGGTGTAAAACGGACTTTTTTTAATGCTAAAACCTCCGTTTATGACCGACTGGGCAATGACAGACTTCTAAGTTTAAATAATTTGAATTAATGTTTATTGTTTATCATAACTTATGATTATGGGACATTGTTACAGAATCAAAAATGTGGCTAATTATTTGTTGCTTGTTTAAATAAATAATATACTTACGTTTAAATGTTTTAGATGTAAAGTTTTTGAAACTGTTGGTTATTTGAAAGCCATGTATTGTTGTTTATGTTTTGCTCTGGTTTCTTTTAATTGTATACTTCGAGAACGAAGTTTTGTCAGTATGGCCGTGTTAGAATATTCGACTTTATTTAATCGAAAAATGTATGTAAATTAATATTGTTCAGAAAAATTAGAAATAGAAGTTCTCATTATGGTGAATGAGTCGAGTCATATCATGAGTTTGGATCTAAATTATTGATGTTAATCTAGTAATCTTCGTTCATTATTAGACTTGGCAACATCTATTAAAAAGCAAACCAATGTTTGTTGACAATGTTTAGTAACTTATTATGGTGAATATTGTTGTAATGAGATATTAAATTATACAGTTATAATTACTCGGATTCTGTGTGATATTAATGATTAACTATAGTGAATTTGATGGATATTATTGTTGGTTTCTAACAGGAAATATAAACGACACTTGTCGCTGATTGGTCCGCGCCAATAAGCGAACGTGGCAATTACTCGTTGATCAAAGAATGTACTTATTTGTTTGATATTTTGTGACTGTTTGTTTGATATTCTGTTTACTGATTTTATTATCAATCCAAAAATAATGTAGTGATTTTGTGAGGCTAAAAATATAATTTGAAATTGTTTAGTACATAATATAATAATGTGAACAAACTTCACTTCCTGGATGGTTTCGCCGCCATTCCGAACCATCGTGAAGTTTGGTGGAAAATCTATAAAAGACTTGGTTTGTAAAAATGCGAGACCTTTTTGCCATTGAGACCGCCACGCTGCCAAGTGTAAGTGTTACCCTAATTATCATTTTGTTCAGTTTAAGTAACTTGTGTTTGCTACCGTATAATTTACAGTTAATTTATAAAGTGTACCGAATTCTTATAATATGTAAGTTTTTATGTATTTTGGTTGTCCTACTCGTATATGGAGTTTCTTTGTCTGATTCTTCTCCATATGCCCTATGGTAAAGACCGATGGGGGACACTAGTGAATCAGACGTAATGTAGAATCAAAGATATAAAATATATTCAAAGATAATATAAAGGATAGTCAAAGAATTAAATAATATTCGACTATTCTGATTCTGGCTTTTCATTTGAAATCATTTCTGTACATATACTATCCTCATCCTCATTCTAGACCAGTGTCCTGAACTGGTGACGACAGATGATGACGATGGTTCATGATAACCTTTCCTTTTCTTATTGGGCATCTGGTCCAAACACAACACACACACACACACACAATAAGCTGATGATGATGAACCTGATCATGAAAATGACACAATACATGATAGGTTAGGATTTGATGTAGGAACATGATCAGAATAGCTTTCACTATCAGCACCATGGCTTTGATTTGCTTTAATTATATCAAATTCGATAATAGATTGATCTAATAGTTTATGAACCTAATTCTTCTCAATATGCCATGAATATTATAGCCTCCCTTAGGCTCTATTTTCCTTAGAATCTAACACACGCATGCATTTTCATTGTATTATGTAAAATCTACTAACTCGATATTTTAAATAATGTTTCAAAAAAGCATGGGGCGAAACATGCAGTAAAATTTTGCTGTACATAATGGACATAATATTATTGTGTTGTCATACCTATTCCCCTGGTAATTTCTTATTAGTAATTTCTTAACTGTAAATACTTCTAATGAACAAAGCTGTGGAAGAATTATTCCTAAGTTGATGGCTGATGGGACTCGAGTGACGATCAAGTACCAGAAAGCGCAGCATGGGTAGGCTCTTTACAAGGTGGACCGACGACCTGGTGAAGGTAGCGCGAACCTATTGGATTAGGGCAGCGCAGGGCCGGTCGATGAGGTGATGCTTTGGGAAGGCCTATATTCAGCAGAGGACTTTTATCGGCTAAAGTGATGATGATGACAAAAACAGTTTTTCCGTGTTTTATAGTGAATAAAATCATGTAGTTGACACAGTAGGTATTGCTTATATTCATAATTAGAAATGTACACTTACACTCTTATTGGAGGCTCTATACTACTGAGACCAAATAACGATTACTAAAGTAAAGTTAAGAGTTGCAGAAAACTTAAATATACTACGTATATTTACAGCACCTTTTGTACCATTCGTAAAAAAACACAAACATTAAGAATATGATAATTCCTATTCTTTAACTAGATTTTAACTCGTATCAAAATACTGTACAATAAATTAGGGTGTAGTATGTAAGCCTCAAATACAATGGATTAATTTGTTTAAGATTCGTTTGATTATTTTAAGATTTTTGACACCTATTGTGTAAAAGATTGTATTTTTTTACAAATAGAAGTACTTTTCCATTACTTTTATATCATTTTATAATTTTTTTAAAAATTATGTAGCCAAACCGTGTGTTTTAAGTCACTCATTTTCAACGAGAATTTGATCGTAAAACGACGTAACTCCTAATAGGTCAATGAATGTAAACTTTTTTTTTGAAAAATAAAGACTTATTTTTAGTTAGGTCAACGTTTTTTTTTACTTTTTTGTCAAACATAGGCTTATCTCTGAAGGGTGTAATTTATGTGTATGATTTAGGGAAATATAAATATATATCAAATTTGTAATAGTATTTCTTTAAACTACGTATTCCCAGGATTCTGCAGTATGTTTTACTTTTTGGCTACGACACTCACTTAAGATTTTACAGCCGTTTAAAAAAAAATGTTGACTGACGAAAATACATTTTTGTCGATTCCCAAAAAAATGAAAATATGGATTAGGTCAGTATTCGATTAAGAGTGCGACATACAGACGAGAAAATGATCTCGCGAATGTCACAAAAACTCGTTCCACGTTTCCTCTACTAAAACCACAACCACTTCACAAGCAATTTCCTCCAGCACTCTGAACTATGTAATATCAAATAATAGGTATAGTCCAGTAAAAATACGGCTCGAAAGGAAATAATTTATAATAAGCAATTTTTTTTGCTAGATCGTTTATACAAATCATTTATTAACGAATCCCACGAATTTTCGTATTTTTAGTTTTTAGTACTAAAATGTAAATTTTTTGTTTGTAGTGTCAGTATTCTTTCTTTTTTAATTTTTATTGTTTGTTTTAGGTTATGAGTTTACATACACTGTGTAAATTTTGTACTAAAATTGAGTTTTCGTAATTTCTACTTCTTTAAAAATAAAGGTTCCGTGGTGATTTTTCGTTGGATTTACTTGTAATATAAAAGAATACAAATGTATTTAACAAATGCCATAAAAAATTGTACATACTATTTTTTGCCAATTTTATATGATTTTTTTTTACTATGTTTAATTATTTAAGAAAATTTATTTGGGGGATTTTCAGTCTAAATGATAACTGGAATTATAATCTAAAATGTAAAAGAAAAAAACCGGCTATTATAAATTATTTTTTACTTTCGCAATACAAGCGACCCGTAACTTTACTGGAGTAGTATCAGTATCGAGTACCAATACTAGTTACTTTAACAACTTCTGTTTCGGAAGTACGTGACTAGAATACTAATGGTTTTGGCTATTACTGTCGTCCTATTGGCCGAAGACTCGATAACGATAACGTTTTCAAATTATATTGAGTATTCGGTATTCGTAGTCCATTTGGTTTGGATGCTTTCATTTTAATAATTGTAGGGAACGTGTTTTAATTAAAAGACATATTTTGTTTAAGAATATCGTGTGGCTCGGTGAGCTCGGTGGCGCGTTGGAGAGGTATGGACTCTCAATCATGAGGTTCGGGTTCGAATCCGCACGCACAACATGCCACGTACCAATGAGTTTTTTAAACTTATGTACGTATTACCTGTATGGTGTAGGATTCCTTATAAGGAAATCTTTAAAAAACAACATTGTGAGTCTAAGAGCATTCTCTGATAGAGTAGCCACTCTGGAAATCCAGACAACCGACAGTACCGTTTGGTCACTTGTACAAGCCTACGCTCCGATAGAAAAAAGTACATCAGAAGAGATGGAAGTATTCTACCACACATTGGAGGTTGCACTCAATTCCATTAACACTAAAAACTTAATATTGATGGGTGATTTTAACGCGCAGATAGGAGAAGTACGACATGGCGAAGAAGCAACATTCGGAAAGTTCTCTTATGGGGAAAGAAGCTCACATGGCCAAATGCTGGTAGAGTTTGCATTAGAAAACAACCTTAAATTTATAAATAGTATGTTCAAAAGAAAGGTGCACAAGAAATGGACTTGGCGTCATCCGAATGGCAAGCACCTAAATGAGATTGACTACATACTAACAAACCAAGCGTCTCGTATACAAAACTTCGACATTGTAAGTAACATAAATTTCAACACAGACCACCGAATGATAAGATGTAAGTTAAATGTTAACCTGAAAAGAAGCAGAAGTTTCATCAAACCTAACAACTATTCGAGAAACCTACCAGTAGTGACGGGCGAGAGCGCGAAGCATTGGAAAAATATACTTACAAAATCTCTACAATCCGCAACAGAAACACAGGAGCAGTACGACAATTTCGAAAAAGAGATGACAAATCTACTGCACCAATTACCTAAAGAGAAAAAACTAGAAACAAATTTGATCGACAACGACACACAACAACTCTTGGAACAAAGAAGCCTACTATATAAAGGAAAAAGAACGAGAGACATTAGATTAAAAATTACGAAAATAAGCAAAGAAATCAATAGAAACATGTCAAAAGCGAAGAAAATTAGAAGACAACAAACTTTTACCAGATATATACATAAATCTGGAGCAATCAAGAAAGCATTCAAGGAGCTCAAAGAAAAAACGGAATGGGCGGCAAATGTAAGAAATAGAGCAGGAAATATACTCACAAGACGGCCAGACATAATAAAGGAGGCAACAAACTTTTACAGAAACCTATACGAGTCCAACGAAGCAGTGTTCAAGGAAAAAGATCCTATCCCAGGTATTACTACAGACTCTGCTCCGCTACAGACTATACTTAGATCTGAAATTGAACAAGCAATAAGAACCCAAAAGAATGATAAGGCCCCGGGAGATGATAACATCACTAATGAAGTACTGAAGTCCTTGACAGAGTCATTAGGGAAACCTCTGCAGATACTGTTCAACAACATACTAGTAACGGGAAACACACCCGAACAGTGGTCAAAATCTACAATCATATTGTTGCATAAGAAAGGGGACAAAAGTGACCTAGGCAATTACCGACCTATTAGTCTAATGTCCAATTTGTATAAAGTGTTCTCAAAGATTATTCTCAACAGACTAACAAAGATTTTGGATGAAAATCAACCTCGTGAACAAGCAGGTTTTCGTAAAAACTTCTCAACTGTGGATCATATTCAGGTAGTGACCCAAATAATAGAAAAAGTTAACGAATATGGAATGACTCTATACATGTGCTTTATCGACTTTACAAAAGCATTTGATTCTCTACATCACTCTATGATCTGGGAGTCCCTCTTACAACAAGGTATCGACTCGAAATACATTGCGCTGCTATATAGTATCTATTCAAAGAGCCAGGCCAAAGTCAGATTAGAAAAAGAGGGTGTAGAGTTTCCTATCAGGAAAGGAGTAAGACAAGGGGACCCTTTATCACCAAAAATATTCGCTTCAGTGTTGGAATTCATCTTCAGGAAACTAGATTGGGAAAGAAAAGGACTAAAAATTGATGGAGAGTACCTGAGCCACCTACGTTTTGCTGATGATATTGTGGTCTTTGCTGAGAGTCCTGTGGATTTGAAGAGCATGTTGTACGAATTGGCCGAAGAAAGTAAAAACGTGGGTCTGTTTCTGAATGCATCCAAAACTAAAATTCTTACAAACGGAGAAATACAAGGCATAATAATAGACGGAACAGAGGGTAACCTATCTTACTTTCGAAATTTCACTGACCGAATTTCAGTTGTTCGAAAACGGTTTATAGAATTTTCTAGTGACAGCTATTTTGTTACACATACATTTGTTACTCCTTATAAAGACTTGACAGAAGTTTCATTTTCCAGAAAATTTAAAATCAGAATTTCATAATAATTTTTTTTCTTTTGTCAACGGTCTTCTGGGTTCGAAGTTTTAAAATGTAGAAGCAACTTCTTCCAAAGTATGACTAGGACACTGACACAACACAGTAAAGTTTTCTGTAATAATTACCTAGTAGATACATGATACCAGGATTATAGCACCAACATGCTTGCTAGCATGCTGCTTGCTTGCTTGCTTGCTTGCTTGTTGCTTGCTTGTATGCATGTTAGGGGGGCCGGTGCGGGGGGAAGCCCCCTGCCTGAGAAAAACAAACCGGCGGAGGTTTTAAAAATGTAGGTTAGGTTAGGTTAGAACATGTAAAACACTTAGCGGAGCGAGCGGAGCGAGCGAAGCGAGCAGAGCATAAAAATGCTTGCTGCATGCTTGCTTGCTTGCTGCATGCATGCTGCATGCTTGCTGCATGTTTGCTTGCATGTTGCTTGCTTGCTTGTATGCATGTTGGGGGGTGCAGGGGGGTTGCGCCCCCCGCTAGGGGGGTGCGGGGGGCGTAAGCCCCCTGCCTGAGAAAAACAACCTGGTGGTTTTAAAATTGTAGGTTAGGTTAGGTTAGAACATGTAAAACACTTAGCGGAGCGAGCGAAGCGAGCGGAGCATCAAAATGCTTGCTGCATGCTTGCTTGCTTGCTGCATGTTTGCTTGCTTGCTGCATGCTTGCTTGCTTGCTGCATGCTAGCTTGCTTGCTGCATGCTTGCTTGTTTGCTTATAATGTATGTTGAAGGTGCGAGAGGTGGACGCCCCCTGCCTGAAAAAAACCATCTGGTGTTTTTAAAATTCTAGGATATGTTAGGTTAAATATTTCTGCGGAAATGTGACTGTACGGAAAAACAAATATTCGAAAAAGTAAATTATCTGACTTACATTACTTCGGAAAACTGTGTTACAGCATTTTGATCCATTGGTTAAAAGAAAAAAAGGACAATAAAAAATCTGGCTTTTTAAAATATGGCGAATAATATTTCGGGGAAACAAAAAAAAAGGGAAACAATAAAAAGTATAACGATTTCGGAGAACTAAAATTCGGAAAACTATTTTTCGAAAGTACGATAGGTAACCGGAACAGAGATAGAGTACGTAAATGATTATATCTACTTGGGACAAACAATTTCATTTGATAACTGTATAGAAAAAGAAGTGCAGAGAAGAATCGCTTTAACTTGGAAAAAGTACTGGAGTCTTAAGGAAATTATGAAAAATAAAGAAATAAGTATGAACATTAAGAAGAAAGTATACGAAGTAGCAATCCTGCCATGTCTAACTTACGGCTGCCAAACATGGTCTCTGAGAAAAAAGGAACAAGATAAACTTGCAATTTGCCAAAGGAAAATGGAGAGAAGTATGTTAGGAATTCGAGTTTCAGATAAAGTTAGCAACATGAAAATCAGAAAAAGAACTAAAGTATACGACATTGTTCAAAGAATTAGACTTCTGAAGTGGAAATGGGCGGGACATATTTGTAGAATGGATTGTACTCGATGGACAGCGAGAGCTACCGAATGGATACCACGAGACAGGGTAAGGAAAGTGGGAAGACCGAGAAAGAGATGGAGAGACATATTTATACAAAAGTGTGGACCAAACTGGATGCGTAAGGCTAGAGAAAGAGGCAATTGGAGAGCTTTGGGGGAGGCCTACGCCAAAGAGGCGACTGCTATCTAACACAATACTATACCTATAATAATGTGATAAGTTATACCAAAATATCGAATTTAATGTAACATAATAATAATAATAATTGGAAATTAAATAATATAATATTAAAGTAATCAATAATGTAATAACAGTAATAATAATGTAATCAAGTATTGTAATAATTAGGTAATAAAATATGTAGGTATTTAGGTTTAATTAATCAAATTGTAAGCATGAAATTTTTTTGAAATGATAGTAGAATAAAGGCTATTTTTATTTTTATTTTATTTTATTTTTACGTATTACCGACTGCTCTCAAACGGTGAAGGAAAACATCGTGAGGAAACCTGCATATCCAGAAGAAATTCTGATGCGTATGTGAAGTCTACCAATCCGCATTGGGCACGCGTGGTGGACTAACGCCGAAACACCCTCCTAGAGGGTAGGCCTGTGCCCTGCAGTGGGACGTATATAGCCTGATGATTATGATGATCGTGTGGCGTGGAATGAACTACACCATTTCTTTCAGTTTCTAATGATCGAGGCGACTAAGGGAATCGGATTCTGATGGCCCTAAAGCGCAGTTGGTATAGAACCTGCCTGTTGATCCAAGGGTCGTGGATTCTAATCCCGGAGAGGCAAATATTTGTATGATGAAAATGTATAGTGCAGGTGTACTCGAGTCATGGATGTTTGTAAGTATCTATATAATGGTACATGGTCCTTCTTGCGAACACTTCTAAGGGGATAATCAGACCATCAAACTGAACAACTTTTTCTATTGGATCGAAATCGAATAATCGCGAAAAAAAATCTGCTGTCCCATACATTTGGCCCGAGTAGGTTTGCAGTTTTGTGTGAAAAAGCTGGTTTATTTTTCGCGATTTCGAACTTGCGTGAAAGTTGTTCAGTTTGATGGCCTGAAGCGCCCCTTAAATATTTACTAGGGTGTTTTGTTATACCCTGTATATACCTAGCTAATATTGTTAAAGGAGACAGAGCCCTTCCTTTAGTAGACAGCACTGCCGTAGAAAGTGAGTAAAAAGAAAATTAAATGAAAACAATTAATTATTGTATTCATAAAACCCAAAAGAATAACTCAAGGCTCGACTGAATAGACAAATGCCGGATAACGGCCGACAATTAACCGGTACACCCGGAAGGCATCATTCACCCGGACCGGTCATCCGGACCCGGACAAGATCCGGACTACGGATGAGAGGTGAAAACGTATAATTTATTGCCAAGTCATTTGTTGAGTAAGTAGATTTTATTTTATTTCGTCCAGAAGCAAAACTTGCTAGTGATTTTATCTTCTCTTTATTATCTTTAGATTGATATTGACACCGATTGCAATGAAACTTTGGTGGGTTTTTGTGAGCATGCCGGAGAAACTTTATGACTTAAAAATTCTAAAAAAAAACGCATTTCAACGCATGGCTATTTCAATAACCCTTCAAAGAGATTATGATCGGGAGATTAATTTTAGGATGTCGTGGTCCAGTCTTCTTCTTCTTCTTATCGTGTCGACTTCAAACTTTGAACAAAGTCGCTAAATAGTACCTTGCTAGAAGTGGGCAACCGATACTGCACCGTCGCTAGCGGTCATGAGCCGTCCAGTGGCCAGTAACCTTAGCTGCCGTGCAGGAAGTGACGGTTCGATCCCAGTCCAGGCCGACACGTACCAAAGAGTTTTTCGGAATTTATATACGATTAGTAACACCACTGGCTTTTCGGTGAAGGAAAACATAGTGAGGAAACCTGCATGCTTCAATTTCAAGGCATGTTTTGTACCCACTGTCCATTACAAGTGGCGATCTGCTCACTTCCCGTCACACTGGACAGAGTTTCGGTACTAGTGAAACGTGTAAATTCTGAGGTTTCAGAATTTCTCTGACTATCCCCTCGGGGAAAATAGTCGTGAGCTATGCATGCATGGAAGTACCTATCAATATTTAAGTAACCAAGCAAGTCATTACGTGATTGTGCTAAAAATATTGATTTAAATGCACTTTCA
Source organism: Agonopterix heracliana (assembly GCA_963693445.1). Classification (NCBI taxonomy): domain Eukaryota; kingdom Metazoa; phylum Arthropoda; class Insecta; order Lepidoptera; family Depressariidae; genus Agonopterix; species Agonopterix heracliana. The sequence continues at coordinate 9,739,743 of OY856332.1, forward strand.
AAGGTACTTGCCAGATTTTTCAGTTTCTGATTTAAAATAAAGAATCAATATCATCACCATCTCAGCCGATGGACGTCCACTGCTGGACATAGGCTTCCCCCAGGGATCCACAATGACCGGTCCTGCGCTGCCCTCATCCAACGAGTTTCTGTCGCCTTCACCAGGCCGTCGATAAATAAAGAATATTACGTAATGTTTTATTCCTGCGTTAACGGAAATTATTCAGATTCCACTGGGATTTAGTACCTACATTTTTGTTCTTAGAACATCAATCACTAAGGCTTCCTTATAAATAATTCTACGTAGAAATTTCCATATTTTCAATGTCACATTGTCAGTTTATAAAAAACAAAAACCCTAAAAAGCAGCGTCCAAACAATTAAACTCCAATCACTCATTACATTACAGCAAGCCCATTACGTCCGGGTTATTCTAAATTATTATTTTGGCCCGTTACCAAATGGCATATTACGGTTATTTTGATAGAGATAGAATGAGTTCGGATATTTAGATTTTCTTTGGTGATTTCGGATACTTTTAATATTGTAATGACATTGAAGATAGTCTTACAATATCTGATTTATTTTATTCGCTTTTGAATAAGATACAATGTTATAAACAGCTATTTTTATCGAATATATAAAGTAATTATTTTAAGTATTATTGACCATTAAGGTGGTTGCAGAGTTGTCAATTTCATACAAAACGTTGTCGTAGAACACTCGTAGACGGTATTAATAAAAGTAATGTTTTATATATGGAAAAATAGTTTAGAAAATCTAGATTGCGCGTATCAAATAACATTTACAATTTATAATATAATTACGAACCACCACCAATTTATTTATTCGTTAGTGCTATTTTACTCTACACGTATATGTTTCATTTATGTACGGACCCTCTGAAAGTACAAATTCGTAGCCGACCGCACACAGCAGCAGCAGACGACGTGTCGCTGCGACACTACTGGTTTGTATGTATTTCTATGAAATATCCTGCGTAGCTAGCGACATGTCGTTTGCTGCTACGGGCTGAGCGACGGACGACACTGTCACCCAATCGAAGGAGTGCAATTCTCTAAGCGTCTCATCAAGGTCAGAACATTGATGAGCTCACAAATTCTTGCATTTTTCAGGTCGTCGAAGTTTTTATATGAGTTTGACACATTACATAACTTTAGCGAATACGGAATTGACAGCTCGCTCTTGTTTCTACGACGAATTTAAGGTTGTGACGATGTTTGCGCTTAGAGAATTGCATTGCTGATCAGAAGTCTCATAACCTCTATTCACATTACGACGGGCGGGCGCTGAAGGTGCAATTGGCTGTAAAGCAATACCTGTTTCATTACCGATAGAGTTGACAGAGGAATTCGGCGCTGCCGTCTGCTGCTGCGGTCTACAGTTGGGTTCGAAATCAGAACTGCAGCGACATGACGCAACGACGTGACGCTGCGACTTGTCGTCTGCTGCTGCTCCGTGCGGTCGGCTACGAACTTCTACCTTAATACTGAGTCCAAAATAGCAAGCGCTTCCACCATTCTTCAAAATTGTTTGGTTTAGAGTCGGAAAAAAATAATTTCGGATATTTTTCGGATAACAGTGCAGTAACGAAACAGAACAAAACCTCTATCACGCGTCCTATTAGAGCTAATGCAGATACAGAGCTTTGTTCGATTAGCCTAATTAATTTCCATATTAAAGCGGAGAGTATAGGCTCGTATTGTTTACAAAGCGATACATGACTTGAATATTGTTTACAATTAGTTTTTTATCCGCGACTTTGACTGGATTGGATTACAAACATTTACACATTTCACTCACTTAGAGGTTGATTTTTGAAAAATCCTTTAGGGAACTAAGGTTCACCCCTACATCTTTTGTAGAATATTTCATGTTTCTATCTTCAGCGGTTATCTGGTGTACGTAGTACCATTAGTACTATAATTACGTAGTACCTAGTTAATAATTATATACTGTCAGCCAATCAATCAGTCAGTTACGGAACGGTTAGAAATGTTTTTATTTCTGAAACTACTTTTCTTTCTAAGTAAGCAAGTAAAGTATGTAAGTACTCATAATTTAGTAAATACGACATAAGTAATTTAAATCAAATTCTGGGTCCAATTAAAATCCCCCCCCCCCCCCCCCTCCTTCCTGTCGCCCCATCCTTGAATTCTTGTTATAAGTACCTACCTACTTCAATACAATCAGATTCAAAGAAAAACCAATTAATATCAAATATAATTCAAATCAAACCAATAAACGAAAAGGAATATTAATTTATTCACAAAAACACTTCCCCAGTCCATAACAGTTATTGATGAAAAAATCAATGGATTCTTTTAAACGGCTTAGGACTGAAAAGTACGTCGACCATTAATTCGAACGATTTAATAATTCTATTCGATCGTTCGAATTGTAGGGGAGAAAAAAATCAAAATCGTTAGGCAAACGGGCTGTCTTATTGGGACCTTATTCGTTTTTCTGTAAGAGGTGTGGTGGCAGTGGAAGCGGAATGGAAAACCCATCAAAAATGTTTCATGTAAAAAAGTTGCCAAGACTCATAACCATTAAGAGGATAGGCGGGCTGAAATGCAAATTTGGAGAATATGTCACTTTTCCGACTGTATCCGCCCCACCCATACACCTCACCGACTAGAGTGCGAAAGCGAAATAGACAACTGCAGCTCGGTCCAATGTTATATAAAATCGACGAAAACAGCATTTCGTATTCCCCTGTTTCCTCCTCCAAAACTAAACCGATTTTGATAATTCTTTCAAGAATATTATGAAAAAGACTTTGGCTATGTCTGTATGTTTTAATTTTTCGGTTTACATTCGTCAAATTTGTTTATTGGATGTCTAAAAACGGGTGGTAAAATTGGTCATTTTCGAAGATCCCTGGTTCATACAGTTATTAATTAATGCAAAAAAGCAAAACATAGGGACATAGCAGAGGTAACATAGATTGTTTGGTAAACATATTTTTGTGCTCTAGTGTCATTATCCAGGGAGGAATCAGGGGAATACGTTTGTATGGAAAAAACTGTACTCGCTTATCCTCTTAAAAATTATGAGATAGTAAGTGCCGTATCGTGTAGTAAGGGTCGTGTAATAAAAAGGCGTAGTGGTCCAGTGCTCCTGCCGTGCAGGAGGCGATGGTTCGATCCCCGTCCAGGCCAACGTACCGATTAGTTTTTAGGAATTTATGTACGATTTGTAGCTTTTCGGTGAAGGAAAACATGGTCACGTTGCAGGGTTTGCCTCGAACACTAGTCTCTCGCGTGGTCTTCGCGCGGTTCGCGTGCCGCGAGGCTCCAAAATCCTTCTCAGTTGTTCTTACTCAAAAACAATCCTCGAGATTGGATAGACACTCCCTCAAAATACTTGACACTGGCGAAATCTAACAAGGAAACGCCATTAAATAAAAATAGAATAGAAGGAAAACATCGTGAGGAAACCTGCATGCTTCGATGCATGTAATGTTGGTACATGTTCGTCCGATAACGTACACGTTTCGTCGGTCGTCGGTTTTTACAAATTCCCGATTCTCCCCTTCGATCCATAAACTTTCGTTAATATAAGTGGCAACGGGCTCACTCCTCACACTGGACAGAGTTTCGGTACTACTGGTGAAACGTGGATGTTCTGAGGTTTCAGAATATCTCTGACTACCCCCTCGGGGAATATAGTCGTGAGCGTATGCTATGCTATACTTGAGTATAGCATTAACATATTAACCGATTTTCATGAAACAAAGCTAAGAACACTCCCACAAAAATTAGCTTTCTATTAAAAAAAACCGCATCGAAATCGGTGCACCCGTTTGGGCTCTACGATGCCACAGACAGACAGACCGACAGACAAACAGATAAACAGACAGACAGACAGACCGACATAGGCGTCAAACTTATAACACCCCTCTTTTTGCATCGGGGGTTAAAAATATGAAATTTGGTACATTTTAGTGGCCCCCATTTTTGCAATATTTAAATCTTAAAACACAGGGACCAACTCCTTATGCCGAAGCCCTCACTTAATTTAATCCATTTCTTTTATAGCGCCAATGGGCTCATCATGACAATACGCCCCTTTTCATCAAATATACCCAAAATTCTTATCTTTTATTAGACATTGCTGTTGTGTTTTTTTATAACAGTCGGTGGGTCGTATACAGGGTGTAACAAGTACCCTAGTATTGATTGAATGGGTGGTTTATATTGTCAAACTGAACCACTTTTATTCTGGACAAAGTAAAAGAAAAACTGTCCGAAAACGCACTTGGTTTTTATAAATTCCCGATTTTCCCCTTCGATCCATAAAAAGTAAGTAAGTTATAGCCTGTAGAATCACGAATAAGGGTGAGAGGGAGTGGGCCATACTCCACCACGCCGGCCCAATGCGTGTTGGTGGAGGCAAGTTAGTGGTCAACTTGCTGTCAGAGAATTTGCAAGCCGCCTCAATAGGCCTCTGACCTGGCTTAACGAATAGTTACAAACGCCATCTGGCGGAACTATCCGAGACCAACTGCTTAACGTGCCTTCCGAAGCACGAAAACGCTCGAGATGAAATACCACTAAACGGTCACCCATCCAAAGACTGAACTTGCTTAACTTCGGTGATCGTTTCCAATACCAAAGCTCCACTACGCCAACGAGCGCTTCGATCCATAAACTTTCGTTAATTCGTTAGAAGGAGAAAGTTTAGATAAAGGTATAAATTATAAAACAATCTTCGCAATAATATAATTGATGAGTTCTGGCTGGGAGCGTGTAACTCGCGCGAGGAGCACGTACTGCGGGAAGACGTGATAAAACTCGTATATCGGAGAAAGTTCTCCTTTCTCACGAGCAGTCGCGGTGAGGACCGTGCATTGAGTCCAATAACTAACCAACTACTGAACGGCCGACGTTCAGCAATTGGTTACAGCAGGCCTACCATGAGTTTACACTGTAGCAAACTACAGTAACACTACTGTAGTAAACCTTTAGTAAACTACAGTTTTTGTATTGAATTTCGTACAGCGCCCCTAGTGGTTACGTTGAGAACTAATCATGTCATACGAAATTGGCGCCGCAATTATAACATACAGTGAAAGCTCGAGTATACAGGTCAGATAACTAAAGCTGACGCGTACCACACATTTACGCAAAGCTTTTGTCTCACTGCACGCACAATGAAATGTTTCTCTATCTTTTTCAAGCGCGGATGCAGTGACAGGAAAAACGCATTCGTGTGTGTCTGTGATCACGCCATATTTATCTAGATAGAGGCGTGATATTTCAGAAAACACAGTATCGCGGAATTGCGGCAATGACATCGCGACGATAACGCTCGTGCTCAACGTTATGGCGATACAGTTGCGATGTCGTTGCAGTGCAGTGGCGAGATTGACTATGTGCAGCAGCATCTAATTTTTCGTAGTACAGTAACGTCACAGCTGCGTTCTACTTTTTTTTTATATTGGGGCTTTTAACCATGACGTTATGTCAGCCCGTTCTACTTATTACGTTCAAAAAATCCAACGCTGCTGCACCGCACTGCACCGTGGCTTGCTCAATAGTTTTGCATTTTATTTTCTTTGCCTTTATTGCGCAGTGTGGAATGCATCGACATTAACGGCAAGACTAACCAGATACTCGACTAAACTTTCAGGGTTTGATTTGATTGTATCAGTGTATATCAAGAGCAATATGATTTACTTTGATCTCCTTACATGAAGGAATAAAATAAAATTCTGTCAGTGAACTCAAACCGAGGAGACTTGACATTCTTATAAGCATGACATATTCTCACGTCTACATTCCCGAAGGGGGTAGTCAGGGATTCTCTAAATATAGCATATTATTATTATACCAGGAGTGCGATTTTTGAATGTCATCGGTGAGCTTGAACGGTTTTTAAATCTCATACAAAAGCGTTCTCATGCATCTTTCTACTGCTTATTTGACTTTAAAAAATCGCACTCCTGAATTATCATTTTTGGAAGTCAAATCCGCAGTAGAAAGATGCATATCTCCATAGAAATTTCGACATTATCAACTGCTGAATTCATCGAATGAGATTCAAAAGGTAGTGAGCCCATTACCGCTTTTAATGAACGATGCAAAGAATATTAAATTTTACAGGAGAATTGTGGTAAGTAAATCGCAACTGAACCATGATTGGACCGCGTGCGAAGCTTAGTTTTTGACACATTTGGTATTGCGCTAATTGCGGTACAGCTCATGACAGCCGTTAGAGCCGTTTTGACATATGGCTCAAACGTTAGAGTCATTATAGTCAATAAGTCAAGTTTTGCGCGATGCGGAATTAACAGTTGAACACTAATTGGATTACAATGTGATTAGAACTGAAATTGGATTGTGATTGAACTTGGATGTTTTAAATTAGCGCAATTGAGCCCCAGTATTTGCTGACAATGGGGTGTCAGAGTTCTAGAGTGGAGACCGCGAACTGGTAGGCGTAGTGTGGGACGCCCTGCTGCCCGCTGGACAGACGACCTAAAAAAAGTTGCGGGGAGCGACTGGATGAGGAAGGCCGACGACAGAGTTTTGTGGCGCGCCTTGGGAGAGGCCTATGTTCAGCAGTGGACGATAAAAGGCTGATGATGATGATGATGATGATGATTTGCTGAAAGTCCGCGTGCTAATAATAAAAGTACTGAATAATGGTGGTGGAGGAATGGGCCATATATCACACTACACCGGCCCCTTGCAGGTAGATGAAGGCAAGTTTGTTACAATCAGGCGCATTTCAAGCAGTCACGGTAACGGACCATCTCACGGAACTATCCGCGATATACTTTAAGTGCGTTCCAAAGCACGGAAGCGCTTGAAATGAAATAACACTAAAACGGTCATCGAATGACTAACCTAACCGGGTGGAATCTTGAAATTTTGAAGATGAGCAAGCTCACACGTAGCATTGACTAACTTTGTCATTGAAAGTTTTCACCTTTTGTATTTTCATAGTAATAATAATAAACATACCGTTGTCATGGCAGGCGTCCGTCAGTCTCCTCCCATAGCCGAGTATTCATCCATCCAACTTTCACCTCCAAAGCCCAAGACCTTATATTTCCATCGCGGCCATAGCGCCGCGCCGCACTCCAATAGTCTTTGCACCTGGCGGGGACCATCCCCGTGTGTATCATGTTGTGCGCTCGGGGGTGGTATCCGCCCTTAGATCAAAATAAAATTAATGGATAGGCCTAAAGCGCGGTAAGTTGAAGCAAACTACTGGTGCACTTGGTCCATACAAACTAGCGCCATTATCTGTCAAATCTAGGGCACTTGCATACAAATTTGAAGTAAACCTTTCATTTGTTTTGCCTCATTTTTCTTGTTTGAAATGTTCTAGTAAGGCCTATCCATTCATTTTATTTTGATCTAAGGTATCCGCCATGTGTATCCCTTATATTTAGATTAACTTGTCTTTTAAACGGGCCTCTACATGTTGGCTTCGGCTCCATGCACGCCTTCCAAAGGTCCGGGACTTAATTGCCCGTGATTACGGAACGTAAGACAATAATAATAATAATAATGGGTTGTTTTAATTTCTATGCCTTATTTCACAATATTATACCTGTAAGTGCGCTGTGAAGTGAAAGATTGGGAACCCCAGCCCTAAGGTATTGCGGTTCGTTTTATCAAATCCCCACTGTGCACACCCATTAATATGAATGTCAACAACTTTTTTCTTCCCCTAGTTTCACGACTAATTCCAAAATTGCCTCAAAGGCCGGTAAATGTAAAAGGAAACGGGAAAATGGTCGATAGACGTGACTACCGTTTCGTTTTCCGGCTAAAAAAGACTCTTAAACAGTGCCCCACTCAAATGGGAATTTGGAGGAATTTATTGGAGTGCCAAAACAATGGAATGACAAATTGGTCGGAAAATGCTCTTGCGAGTTAACGAAGCGAAGGTGGTTTAAGCGATTTAGAAAGATGGCATTTTATTTGATTATAGGCAAGTTTAGGTACCTAGATACCTACCTTACAAGAATAGAGCAACAAACATGAGTTGTCAAATGAAACCGTTTATGGATGTTTTTTGGAGACTATTCGCAGGCAAAAATTCGAATATTGTCTATAATTTTGAGTCTAACGTGAAATTGTGGATAAATTAATGAAGAAGTGTCAATATATTTCATAAAATTATCTACGATTTCACTTTAGATTCGCAATTTTTCACGGAAACCGAATTGTAAAAATTAATTAATGACTAAAAACGGTCCTATTGCCTCGCGCCACGTATCTCTTTCTATTATACAGTGGTGCCGCTAGGTACATCTCGCTCACTCAGCTGTATGTTCCTCTATTCCTATAATACCTTTATGAGTTTACCACTATACGGGAACGCAAAAGCTCCCGTCTCATCGTAGCGAGACAAAATATACAGGGTGATTGGTAATTCGATCTATTCCTTGAAAGTGGTCTTACTAGACATCATTTGCAACAACATACATACAGTCATACACACATACATATGCTCACGCCAATGTCCCACTACTGGGGTAGGCAGAGACAATAGATCGCTACGATTCTGACACACATCTTTCGCCTCCTCAACATTCATAAGTCTCTTCATACATGCTCGTCGGTTCCGGGTACATATTATTTGGTCCTTCTTCAGTACGCATCCGATTTGGTCAGCGTCAATCATTTGCAACAAATTAAGTCTAATTAACTAGTGGTCGAAAATGTTACTGAGTTATGATGCTTTACATTTTTTTCGAGCAATATATCGAGTTTTATGAGAGAGGTGCTAAAAAAAATTGCTTTTTATGCCACTTAACCTATTATTTCTGAGATAATTGATATTTTAGGGAGCGTTTAATTTTAAAAATAATCCTTGACTCATCAGCTTTCAGAAAAGTATCAATAAACTAACCAGGGTTGAGTATTTTTTTTACAATTATCTTTTTTCGTGAGCAAGTCCTTTTTTTTTAAATCTTTTAACCTTCATAACTCGGTAACCATCAAATTTTCGACCACCAGTTTACTAGGCTTAATTATTGTATAGAAATTTCTAAACAAAAAACTGGCCAAGTGCGTGTCAGGCCACGCGCAGGGTAGGGTTCCGTAGTTGCCCGTCACAATATACGAACTTAGAAGGGGGCTTTTTGTTTCATACTACGGTTTGACGGCTAATAAAGTCTAAAAAGTACTTTTTTTAAGTTGGTCGACTATTACTCGTTAACTTGTAAAGCTAACTTAGCGGTAATAGTTTTCCTTTTAATTTCATTATATACACTACTGCCATGAATTTTTTCACATATCTAGAAACAACCGTTTAGCTGGCAGAGGGGGGGGACACTCGACTCTAACAAAAATTAGCACCTTAAAGCTTAATATTTCGCTAACGGATCCCTAAATCGAAAAATGGTTTTCCCACACCCACCGTATTTTTAAAAGACCTATCCAACGATACCCCACACCATGGGATAGACGAGAAAAAAAAATTGCTTCCCCACTTCACGGGTAGGGGAGGTACCCTAAAAAAAAATATTTTTCAAAATTTTATTTTACCACTTTTTCGGCGTGATTAATATGTGTACCCATGCCAAATTACAGCTTTCTAGTACTAAGCGTCTCTGAGCTAAGCCGCGGACAGACGGACGGACGGACGGATGGACGGACGGACATGGCGAAACTATAAGGGTTCCTTGTTGACTTCGGAACCCTAAAAATCATGGGTTACCAACTTACCCTGGATTTTATTGCTAACCCAGGTTGACGCAAGTGGGGCTTAGAGGGTTTATATGCAACGAGTGTAGTCATTCTTCAGTTGCCGTTAACACAATTTTACTTAAGTACTTACTTTATAGTTAAAACAAAACCTGATTTGTTTAAATGAGAGAGCTATTTTATCCGGGGTTATTTGCTAACCCGTGGTTGGCGCAAGTGGGGCTTAGTGTAACACTTTCGCTGCTGACGACCCATGGCGTAGCGTCGGCGACAAATGAGCCGCAGTGCTAAATAACCCACGTAACGAGTCAGTGCTATATTGCATTTCGGCTGTGCTTATGACTTACCGCGCGAGTCACCGACAACCTAACGCCTGCGCGGGTGACCCATGAGACGAGCCAAGTTTATTGTTTCACCGTTACGACTGTGCGCACGACCTACGAGGGGCGTCAGTTTTAGCACTGTGCGAGGTTCATGATTTTGAGCTTAGCAACGAAAGTGTTAAGGCTAGGTTATCCCAGTGCAAGCGTCTCTTTCTTGCAAGCATAAGTTTACAATTAGCCATCCCGCTCCAATTGAAAGCAGGATCGCAAAAAAACGTGTTTTTCGTCAATATCTTTGCTCATGGGAGTTTCTAAGCTAAAAATTCTTCTGAGTTCACTAGAAATATTAAATGTATTTAGTTAAGTACAAGAATAAATAGTTAAATATCAGCAGTTTAATCATCGTATTGAAAAAACATAACAAAAAGGGGTAACTTTGGGATTTTTTTCTATCGAGTAAACTTAATCTAATCGTGTAATTGAGAACAGTCGCCCATCAGCCCGATCCTTAAATAAGACATAATTTAATTTCAGACTTTAAAACACAGTTTAAAACACTTTCGTTCGTGTTCAAAAAACGGCCTCGACGGGATAAGAGCGTCTTAAATGGTATTCATATTATGTAGGTGACTGCATTCAATTTTAATTTTTGGTTACGGAAAGCGCTGTAGATTTAAAAATCGATTTAAAAAACGGCAGAAAGCTATCCCCGTACTTATAATTTTAAAACATGAAAATTAAAAACAAAAAAAGCCAAAAAATCCAAAAAATCTGTGATTTGGAGTCAAGTAATTACGAAGTAATAATTAGTTAATAATTACGAAGATATAAGGGTTTGAAATTTTGTATGAATAATTTCAAAGCGTGATATCTTCGTAATAATATTATAAATTGTAAATATTATTTGATATGCGCAAACTAGATTTTCTAAGCTATTTTTCCGTATATAAAACATTACTTTTATTACCACCGTCTACGAGTGTTATACGACAACGTTTTGTATGGACGGAAACCACCTTGGGCACACCTAAACAATATACCAATCGTAACCTTTTTTGTAAACATCTGCAATGTTCAGACACACTTTAATTAATAGCAAAGTGTAACAGAACAAACTCTTCAAACGGACCTTTCAAAGTAACAAGTAAGTAAAGAATTCTCAAAAGCAAAACAAACTAGACTATTACAGGTATCCTACAAAAAGTGAGGCATTCAAACGGTATAGCGCGCCTGGGATACTGAACCTGCATTTTTCAATAGTTTCCACCTTCTGTCGGCTCTACAGTCGGTTTACATAACGAAGATTTCGATATCAACTCATCATCGAGCAGTTTCATATCCAAATAATGAGAGAAAGATGAGAAAGGACATGCGTATTTAGCGCGCTCACATACGCACATAAATTAAATTATACAGGGTGTAACAAAAAACCCTCGTAATGTTTCAAGGGGTGCGGTTCAGAAATCAGAAATCAGAAATCATTGATTGTCACAAACTGGTATACATTTATAGGTCTTATCATAAAAATTTAGTCCACAGTTTTACCTATGTCAGGCATACAATATTATTTATAAGATAGTTGAAACAAACACAGTAGGTATACACAATTTCAAGTAGGTAGGCATTTATCTAACCTCCACGATAGGCACCATAATTATATTAAGTCAATATGTCAATACATTTTATTATTATAATTTTATATTTTACTCATACACTTTACAACATAAAACATCAAAATAATAAATCCAGTCCATTGTCCATTGTTTAATTAGACCAACAAACTGAACATCGTTTGCTACGGAACTAACTTATTTTTTTATTTTTTTATTAGCCTGTTTCATCCCACTGCTGGGCAAAAGCCTCTCCCCTGCTCTTCCACTCGTTCCTGTTTTGGGTAACCTCTGGCCATTGGTCGTTATATTTGTCCAGGTCATCACGCCACCTCTTCCTGGGTCGACCTGGACGCCGTCGCCCGTTTTCGGGGATCCATGGCATGATGATTTTTTGCCCATCTCTCAGGATGCATCCGACAGACACGACCGGCCCACTCCCATTTAAGTTTGGCGCTTTTCTCTCCGACATCGGCTATTTGCTATTTTTTTAATATTTAATAATTTTGTTTGCATGATTTAAAACTTATTGAACTCGATGGGGCAGCACACTCACTCTACTTACTACCAAAACAAGATTATTAAAATGTGTCCATGAGCATGCTAGCGCTTTCATTCATCGCTGATATAATAACAAATCATTTTTACATGAAAACTTTCATTATTTTATGAAATAGAATTTAAAGTTATTTCGTTATAAATCAGTTAAGTGGGGTTTATGAGGTTTTGCGTTTATTAATTAACACGCAAAGACTTAAAAGAAGAACCAGACGTAATCTCGTCTAATCATGAGTGAAGCGCCCATTTCTTTTGTGTGCGTGCTGTCACGCGGTACATAAGGTTGTAGCACCTGCGACTGGAGCTATTGCATCTGTGTGAGTGTAGGTCTCTTATAGAACAAACGAGATTGTATAACCTTGAATCTTCGATCAACAATATCCAACTAGATAACGCGTCAGCGCTCAAAACATGTCCCGGCAAATAACGCCTCACTATTGGAGTGAGGTCTTATTTTGAATTAGTTGCGTTCGAACAAAGCCAACGTAAGCACGTCTCGCAATGCCGCAGTGTTCCTTTTTTAAATAACTAGGAATTATGGTTGCTTTGAGGTCGAAATTATAATGTATTCGGACTGTTTTCTCGGTTCGTTAACAAAAAATGTTGTATATTCACGAGGACAGAATTTCTCTTTGATTTTGTATGCGACCCGTTATCTAGTTGTGTATTGTTGATCGAAGCCTTGAATCTAGAACGATCATGCTTCACATCTTTTTAGTGCAATATTCGGTCCGTATTTCTTTCAAGTCCGTGTTAACTCGGTGTAAAATACGGATTGCACAAAAATGACAATAATCCGATACGATTTTAAACCATGTGAATCAACCCTAAACGTGAGCTCAAACGTCTGACGCACCTACAGTTTTTGTGTTTTTTCGTTCGGTAAACAAGCGCCGTCGGTTCTGTTTTTACCTTTTAGACTAACTGTCACACTTGCCCGGCTCGTCGGGTCCGAATGTTGATTTTTCACGGGGTCATCTGAAAAAATAGGCACGTTTTGTGTCGCTTTGGGCTTCACAAAGTATCAAACAACTGTACATTTCATGGGCATCACGGACCTGAAAGAAATACGGACCGAGCATTGCACTAAAAAGATGTGAAGCATGCAAGGTAATACCATCTCGTTTGTTCTACAAGGGACCTACACTCACACAGATGCACTAGCTCTAGGCGCAGGTCCGACAACCCGTCACCTTATGTACCGCGTGACAGTACGCACACAAAAGAAATGGGTGCTTCAATCATGATTAGATGACATTCCGTCTGTTCTTCTTTTAAGTCTGTGATGGGCATACAGTTATTATACCTTACAGGAATAGAGGCCGTGACATGAGTTGTCAAATGAAACCGTTTTTGGACGTTTTCAGGAGACTATTCGCAGGCAAAAATTCTAATACTGTCTATAATTCTGAGTCTTACGCATAGACATATTACTCTAGCGATAGACCAGCTCGTTCAAACAAACAACATGTCACACAAAACAACACAAAATGACACATTGCGGTCTGTCATTGCCATAGTGACGAGGTGAACTCGGGAACATCAATCAGGTGCGGACACCTGATTCAAGTGGAACATGTTGCTTCTATGCAAGGGCAAGTCTATCGCTAGTGTTTAAGTCTATGGTCTAACGTGAAATCGTGGATAAATTAATGAAGTAGTGTCAGTATATTTCACAAAATTATCTACGATTTCACTTTAGATTCCCAATTATTCACGGAAACCGAATTGTAAAAATTGATTAGTGACTAGAAAAAGGTTCTATTGCCTCGCGTCACGTATCTCTTTCTATTATACAGTGGTGCCGATAGGTACATCTCTCTCTCTCAGCTGTATGTTCCTCTATTCCTGGTATAATACCTCTATGTTCATAGGTTTCAGCTCGTTCATTAAAACTCTAATTTTGAGTAGGTGTCATTGGAAATGTCATTCTTTATGGTTCCGTAGTCAGACAAGGAACCCTTCTTTCGTCCATTCCGTTCCTCTATATGCCCCGCCTTAAGCTGTTTTTCCATCAGAGATGTGCGAGGTAGCGAGGCGGTGAGAGAGGAAAAAATCAGCCAATGAGAGTGCTTCAATTTCCCAATGACGTGATCGAGCGAGCGCGCTATTGGCGGATTGTTTCCTCACTACCTCGCACATCTCTGGTGGAAACGCAGCCTCAATAACTCGCACGTTTTTGCACCTATTGTGTATCGACATTTGGCATGAAGACAAATAACAGTAACCCAAAAACTGAAATTTTCTAGTTGAGAAGAAACAATTCTTTTCGACGTCGCGAGATTAGTCGCGAGCAGTTTGACATTTCTTTTTTCAAATCTTCGACGTAAAACGTTTTTTTTTTTTTTTTTTTTTTTTTATTTAAAAATGGGTTTGCTCTTGACCTCAATCCTGTCCTGAGGACAAAGATGGGGTCGAAGATGTAGCGAGCTTACCCAGAAGAAGCCTATTCACTCTTACTTTAAAGTAATTCGGGTTGTAAGTGCTCGGAAATACTGACGCAGGCAGGGCATTCCACTCCTTCGCTGTGCGCATTATAAAAGAATCAGAAAGGCGCTTAGTGCGGATACGTGGGATATCAACCAAGAAGGGGTGGTATCCCGCGGTGCGTCTGGAAGTCCGAAAGTAGAAAGGGGAAGGTGGGATGAGCTCATGCAGCTCTTGTGCACACTCACCGAAGTACAATCTGTAGAAGACCGACAAGCAGGCTACTCTGCGGCGGTGGGCTAGGCTATGAAGCTTGGTTTCTACCAGCTTACTGTCGCCAATGAGCCTCCCGGCTCTACGTTCAACTGAGTCGCGGACAAACGTCCCCTTAAGACGTAACAGATTGAAAATTTCGTTCTCTGGTCAGTGGGCTCGGTGGTGTAATTGGTAAGCACGTTTCCCCGGTTTGGAAGAGCGTGGGTTCAAGTCCCGCCCGAGACAAATTTTTCAATCTTTAATTTGAGACGTAAAACGTTTTTGAAATTTTCTACATGAGTTGGAGCTAATCTCGAAAAAGCATCTTAGGAATACGAGTGTTAGTTTCATTGGAAACACAAAGGGGATACATTCAGTTAGCAGTATCTAGAGAATGTACTAAGACCGCAGAAAACGGAATCTAGTTCATCTCTTGCACATTAAATTTCCATTTGATTGGACCCTGGTTCTTGTCGGACTGAGTCTAGACCCGTCCCTCCGAGGAGCAGAACGTTTTCGAATGATTGCGTTCTCCTTTGTGTGAACTATTTTGAATCTGCGACTGCAAATACTTGTCACTGTTCTGACTTTGATTAAAGTTTGTAGTTGTATCATAGGCGAAGCATTTACGCTTACGCTGATAGACGGAACATCAGTGTAACCGCGTATGAGACAGCGATAGTCAGAAAATCCTATACAATTTGTATGAAAATAGATGTCTGACTCCGGAGTCAGACAGCCGTCGTAGAACAAAAAAGTGGCTACGTCGATAAGGACAGCAATAAGTAGCGATCTCCTTTTTTAACTAGAGCGAATTTGCTATGTGCATCTCTTACTGAGTGATATGACAAGACACGTGCTTCATTCTAGTTCCTTCTCTTTCTACGAGTTGTATCAAGGCGTAGAAAGAGAAGGCACTAGAAGGAAGCACGTGTCTTGTCATATCACTCAGTAAGAGATGCACATAGCAAATTCGCTCTAGTTAAAAAAGGAGACCGCTACTTATTGCTGTCCTTATCGACGTATCCGCTTTTTTGTACTTCGGCCATCTGACTCCAAAATGTCACTTCATATAAATTGTATGGGACAACCACCTGACTCCGAGATGTAACTTCATATAATTCGCTATCTCATACCCAGTTACACTGATATTCGGTCTACTAGCGTAAGCATATTTTTCACGAAAAATTTTTCGTCTATGTATCAAGGTTTCTGGCCACTCGACCACTCCTAAAAGAAAATGAAGGTGAGCGCAGACTGAATTCTTAATATGAAGTTCTATGCAACCTCGCACACCCACCAGCGTATCGCCGTGGTTGCCGCAGTCGACCGCAGTACCTTAAGCGGCTGAACTGCGCCGCAGCTGATGACGTCACCCGCATCGGGTGCGGGCGCGGGTGTCGTCATTCGCATGACGCATTAAATTAGGGTTGAACTACACCACACAGCACAGCATCGCATTTTTCGACAGCACGCCGCGTGCGATCGCGTTCCGTCTATCTTATACAAGGTGTTACAAAACTACAAATAAACATTTAAGGGGGTGGTGTAGACCATCAAACTGAACAACTTTCACTATGGGACCAATATCGAAATCGCGAAAAAAAAAATTTATGTTCTATACTCTACAAATCGACTAGAGCTAAAATATGTATGGGATATAAAATTATTTTTTTCGCGATTTCGATGTTGGTCCCATAGAGAAAGTTGTTCAGTTTGACGGTCTGAACAACCCCCTTATGAGTTTTAAAAATTTATTGTTACTTATGAAACACCTTTTATGCTCTAGCAAATGACGTTCCTGAGTGACAGAATATGCTGTAGAGACCTAAATGAAACTGACACAAGACAGGAAAGAGTGGCATAATGGTGAGGAGGATTATAGGTAGGTACACTGCAGTGGGTGGACAAGAGCTGATGATGATGAATATCTTTTTCGAATGATTTTTTTTGAGTCTATAAACTTGTGGTTGTGGACAGAAAATCCACAAAAAGACATACAAGGTACATTTTTATTCAGCGTGGAAACTTTAACTAGGTACTCGTTAAACTGAACAAAAACTTCAACTTAGAAATCGCGAAAAATCACCCCTTAAAATAATGCAACTGTTTACCCTAACACCCTGTAAGTTCCTTAGGAGAAGTTGTTCATTATCATGAGTACAATCACCCTATAAAGTAACGCAACGGCTTACACTTACACCCTGTATAATTATAAGTAATATTGTTGCTAATATTTATTCAATTTCATTTCGCATAACTCATCCACAAAGCTAAAACTTTAGTATGCAAACCACGCATACTGTGTTCTCATGCATTTCTATTTGCTACGGATGCACGTAGCGCTACGAGTGCTACGCGAGCTACGCCGTAGCGGCACCTTATGGGATTGCCATAGGAAATATACTTTCACAATTTCTGGGTACAATTGAATATTTATTTGAATATTAGTACTCAAGGGGATATCATTCGGAGCGCGCTCCATACAAACGTACTATGATGATATTTTCAATACTAACTAATTAAAGTCTATGAAATTTTTCAGAAACAATCTAGAAACAAATCTCTATGCTTGTATGGAGTCAGATTTTCGTTGTTGTTTGTTCGGTGATGTTTTCCTTCACGGAAAAACCAGTGATGTTACAAATCGTTCACAAATTTCGAAAAACTAATTGGTACGAGTCGGCCTGGACGTGGATCGAACCATCGCCTCCTGCACGGCAGCCAAGGTTACTCGCCACTGGACCACAACGGCTTATTTAAGTTAACAGCCTGTTAAGTCTGTATATTGAATTTGATTCCATTCATATGGATTTTCTATGCTAGTCCCATAAAAAAAATGTTGTTCAGTTCGATGGTCCGATCATTTTCTTGAAAACCCCTCAATAGTATTAAGAGGAACCCTGTCTAAATACGAAGCGAAAAATACAGTTTGTTGTGAAAATATAAGATTGATTAGATCCCATTTTGGAGTAGCGCGATATTTTCCCGTCGCTATGAACCATCGATCATTTCGCTCTGAGTGGGAAGGGGGGGGGGGGGAGGTTTCAATTGATTTACTTAGTTTCTTTTCACTTTACCAAATGAACGTGTCCTGCATGTACTATCGCGGACTTTTCCGCCTGATCACTTAAAAAAAAACACAAAAAAAAAAAAAAAAAAAAAAAAAACATACGGGTCGAATTGAGAACCTCCTCCTTTTGTTGAAGTCGGTTAAAAATCGCATAATTTCGCGCATAATTTATTGTTTAGAAACGATTCATTCATTTTGGTCTATTCATCAATAGGGCGGGGCTAGACAGCGCTTTCATTTTTAGTAAGCAAGCAAAAAGGAGCCTAGTGGTGGTCAGGCGGAAAAGTTCACGATAGTACGTGTCTCGAAACGAAAGTATTTGACCAGTGTGTGATGCCAGTGACGTGACGGACCCACCGTAACCTTTGCCATAATACCCCTGTGGGTAGGGTGGGACCAACCATACCCCTATAGTATTGATGTGACCATCATGTGTACTTGCTTGTACCTACGTTTGAGCATTGAGATGTACCAGGAGAGCAAAAGTGTACAAGACGTCATTAGGTAGGCACCGACCTTCCGGCCAGTAATGACATATGGAACAGAGACGTGGTCGCTAAAGGCCTTATAAAAAGGCTGAAAGTCACTCAAAAGGGCAATGGAGATGGCTATGCTTGGAATTTTCCTGCGAGATCGATTCAGAAATGAAGAGATCCGCAGAAGAACTAGAGCAGCTGACATAGCTCCAAGAATTGCTTAACTAAAGTGGCAATGGGCGGGGCATCTATGTCCGATGGAAATGAAGAGTTCTCGAGTTGTGACCCCGTACCGGAAAGCGCAGCTTCGGTAGGCAGTGAGCCCCCACAAGGTGGACCGACGACCTGCAGTGCTAGCATGATACCCCGCGACTTCGAGTCTCTCTATACCATATCTCTATTTCAGCGCGTCTTCGCCTCTGTCTCTACAGTAGCTAACATGATGCCCGCGACTTACGATGACGCGAGCTCTCAACTGTCATTCGTAGACTCTAGTCTACAAATGCGAGCATGATCACCGTTCGGTAGAGTTTGTGGCTCTACGTTTAAGCAACGAAATAAGTAAAAGAACGAATGATTTTGGGGCAGCTCTAATCACCGATTCGGTGATACCCTATTCAAATTGATCGATTTAACCGTATGGTAACCCAGCGAACCCGGGCCGCGACTTTGCTTTCTCTTGGTAGAGTGGCTGACGAGCTGTCAAATCATGCTCACCATCGCGGGATAAATGACAGGCGCGGGTATGGATTTCAAACCTGCAGGCGCGCGTCATGCGACTAATCATGCTAGCACTGCTGGTGAAGGCGGCGGGAACCCGTTGGATGAGGGCAGCGCAGGACCGGTCGTTGTGGCAATCCTTGGGGGAGGCCTATGCCTATGTCCAACAGTGAAGTTTACACCCTTTATTTATAATCGACTTCTAAAAAATAACAGGAAAACGTCAAACTTACGCAGTTACGAGAAAAATCATGTGTTCGATGAAATATGTGGTAGGAAATTGAATGTCAACCGATCGCCGGTGCCGGGGCGGGATAGACACTTTGTCAAACTCCGCCGTTTTGAGAAATGTACTTATACGTACTGTATAATGTACTTATATGTACTTATTATATTTAACATTCTTCTTTATTTATTGAACTTTCATACTACAGGGCGTAAACTTCAATGTATCTCATCTTAAGGGGCTTCCTCCTGGTTTTACCATGAAATTGGGTAACTTTGTAACCATTTCAATCATTAACTATGGCACTTTTTGAGCTGAAAAATAAACTGAACCATCTACACGATATGAGAAGTGATATGGTTTTTCTAGAAATCTATTTTAAGGAATAAAACCGAAAAAAAGGGAATGTAAAGTCACCCCTTTTTTCCAGTTGTAACCATTTTACTCTTACATTTTTGATCGGATGAAAATGAAAATTTACGGTATTGTTCACAACACAATTTAGAATGATGTGGTTTGCTTGCTTTTTCGAAATTAATAAAAAATCATCTCATTTTTCAAAGAAAACGGCAAAATTATGTTATGCTTAGTATGGAGAGTCGTGGTCCCGGGACATCTGAAGCACATGCTTCAGACCATCACACTGAACAAGTTTCACTACAGGACTAAGACTGAAATTGCGAAATTGTGACAAATTAGCCAATCGGTGTAATATTATCTCACCGACACACGTACACGTACCTTTAACGGTTGAACCTCCAATAGTTTATTAGGATAATTAAGGAGCCTGTTAATTCAATTATATTTTACTTATGTACGTAATACTGACTACTCTCAAACGGTGAAGGAAAACGTGAGGTAACCTGCATACGCTGAAGAAGAAATTCCGATGCGTATGTGAAGTCTACCAATCCGCATTGAGCACGCGTGGTGGACTAACGTCCATACATCCTGCCTGAGGGTAGGCCTGTGCCCTGCAGTGGGACGTATGCTTTTGTACAGGACTGTACTGTAGATGTATTTTGCTAACATGTCCTTTTGATATTAGGCCCATTTGCTAATAGGTCATTTTGCTTTTAGGTCGATTTTCTTATATGCCGTTTTGCTTTTAGGACGTTTTGCTAATAGGTCGTTTTGCTTTTAGGTCGATATGATATTAGGTCGTTTTGCTTTTAGGTCGATATGATAATAGGTCGTTTTGCTTTTAAGACGTTGTGATGCGTAGGACATTTTGCTTATAGGTCATTCCGATACGAACCGATATACAAGGTGTTACAAAACTACAAATAAACATTTAAGGGTTGGTGTAGACCATCAAACTGAACAACTTTCACTATGGGACCAATATCGAAATCGCGAAAATAAAAATTATGTTCTATACTCTACAAATCGACTAGAGCTAAAATATGTATGGGATAAAAACATATTTTTTTTGCGATTTCGATGTTGGTCCCATAGAGTAAGTTGTTCAGTTTGACGGTCTAAACAACCCTCTTATGAGTTTGAAAAATTTATTGTTACTTATGAAACACCTTGTATAGGCTGTGATGATGATGATGCTATGGTGTGGAAAACTTTAACAAAACAAAGTTATTAAACGCATCTATTAATTTATGTGGTTAAACTTCATTTTATTTTGATCGAAGGTTAAACATAACGAATCCCACTTTAACCACTCATACAGGGTATTTTTAATATGCTGACACTTTTTATCAGACCATCAAACAGAACAAATTTCTCTTTGGGACCTACATCGAAATTGCGAAAAAGAATCAAAATTTGGCTCGAATAGGAGCAGTTTTGTATAGAACAGCTGATTTTTTTCTCGCGATTTCGATGTTGGTGCCATAGAGAAAGTTGTTCAGTTTCATGGGCTGGGTGTCCCTTGATATTTTGTTACACCGTGTATAGGCTGTGATGGTGATGATGGTATGGTGTGAAAAACCTTATCAAAAAGTTATTAAACGCATCTACGCCTCATCTAATTTCTTTGGTCAAAAATAACAAACCCCACTTGAACCACTTACATAAATGTCTTAGTCAATTTAAAATGATTGAATCAATGTCCCACCACTTAAAACAATGTTCGTCTCACTCCGAACGGTTTCCCTGAAAGGAAATCCTGAAAGCGAGTGCGTAAGCGTTACAATGACATTGCTCGAAAAATCTACGACTGAAAAAGAAGGGTGTTGAGCGGAGCGATGAGAGTAGCGATAGACAAACAATTTTAACCGGCTTTTCTCATACAAACTTCGATCAACAATATCCAACTAGATAACGCGTCAGCGCTCAAAAAATGTCCCGGCAAATAACGCCTCACTATTGGAGTGAGGTCTTATTTTGAATTAGTGGCGTTCGAACAAAGCCAACGTAAGCACGTCTCGCAATGCCGCAGTGTTCCTTTTTTAAATTACTAGGAATTATGGTTGCTTTGAGGTCGAAATTATAATGTATTCGGACTGTTTTCTCGGTTCGTTAACAAAAAATGTTGTATATTCACGAGGACAGAATTTCTCTTTGATTTTGTATGCGGCCCGTTATCTAATTTTATATTGTTGATCGAAGCATACAAACGTAAATAAATACCTATAGTACATGTTTAAAAAAAAAATTTAAAAAAAACCCGACTTCAATTGTCCATTTTTTGTTAGCAGCACAAGCTTACATTATATCGAATGCATCTCATCTATCGGTTCAGCCATTCTCGAGTTTTAAGCAGACTAACGAACAGCAATTCATTTTTATTTATATAGATAGATAATACGACGTTTAAGATTCGATTCGAAAATACTAAAAGATGTGTTACACCCTAGAACGAAATCGTTCCACCCTCCCCCTGCCGGAGTCTGGCGCCAAGCAGTTTGCTGCGTTCCGTCAGTGTGCAGGAGTGCCAGTGCACTTCTGGGTAAGCTCGCTACATCTTCGACCCCATCTTTGTCCTGAGGACTAGATAGAGGTCAAGAGCAAACCCATCAGTAATAAAAAAAAAGGTTTTTTTTACATTAAAGCATGACCTAGAATTAAACTAAGTTCGACGCTAGTTTGTATTGACGTTTTTACAATAAAGCATGACAAAAACACGTAGAAAATCTAAAATAATAAGTTAACACAAAATGTACTGTAAAAATTTCAACTCTCTACCAAAGATACAGCGGACGGAGGGATAGCGTAGGCTTAGGAAGAGGATCCCGTTGGCAATTTTTGGATACGGAACCATACAAATTACGACAAAATGCTAATTTCTATCTACTATCTATGCATGTGATAATGATAATTTTGTAGGAATAAAAACGAACGTCACACTGGACGGTGTTTCGGTACTACTGGTGAAACGTGGATGTTCTGAGGTTTCAGAATATCTCTGACTTCCCCTCGGGAATAGAGTCGTGAGCATATGTTATGCTTAACTTAAATAATAAAAGAATAAGTCAGATTTTCGTTAAAATAAACAATTTCAATGCTAGGATTAATTTAAGTTTTGTATGGAAATCTTTGAGGCACTGCAACTTTAAAACTATACATAATTAACGAAAATCTTGCTCCATACAAGCATATAGAGATTTGTTTCTAGATTGTTTCTGCAAAATCGAGGGGGTCCTCGGGGAATATAGTCGTGAGCATATACTGTAAAAAAAAACTAAAGTACATATATCATTTTAAAAGTTTTGGCAATACAGACCTCGTAAGCGAAACTTTTTGGAAAATACCTCGAACCCAATGATATACTAATATCACTGCCTCAAACCTAGTGACTGCATGAATCTCAATCAATCAATTATTATTCGAAACAACTTGAATCTCATAAATCCTTTTTTCTACCTTACTCCATCCAATTATTGGGTAAACATCCCAATTGTGTTTGGAAGCTGAAAATATAGAATTTCATTCGCGATTACAGCAAACATATTTCAAGATATCAATTTGCCATCTCCACCGTGACCAGACCCCGTAAAGACCCGGTGATTATGCGAAATACCCTACAATCGCAAATGGAAAAAGGAATGGAATGGCAATCTATTTGGGCTTATTGCTTGTCCGGATTCCCATTTACTTAACACGTTCCTTTTTACCAGTTTTTCGATGTGTGAAGCGGTTTTTTTCTAATCTCCATTAAGGAAACTATGTGTACATACGTAGGTGTGTAGAAAGGTAGGTGAGTGGGCTGACTCAAAACAAAAAGCGAAGGTTTAAGCAAAATGTGTAATTGAATTGACATGTTTTTTGGATCAATGTGTTTGAAGAAAGAGACAATACAATACCTACCTTAAGGTGTTTGCAGAGTTGTCAATTTCATACAAAACTTTGTCGTAGAACACTCGTAGACGGTATTAATAAAAGTAATGTTTTATATATGGCAAAATAGCTTAGAAAATCTAGATTGCGCGTATCAAATAACATTTACAATTTATATTATAATTACGAAGATATAAGGCTTCGAAATTTGATACGCGCGATTTTCTATGCTATATTCCATATATAAAACTTTTATCAATACCGTCAACGAGTGTTCTACGACAAAGTTTTGTATGGACAGAAACCACCTTAAGGCGGCACCGCGCTTCCGGTGCGTGCATGAGTTTTCCATCATACGTATTTGATGTGTTGAAGCATATAATAGGTAGATACCTACTAATGCACTACCATAGCATTTATATCTTTAAGGGGGCACCAAGCCTCCAGTGCTGCTATCAACCACATTTTTTGTAATTTCTTAAGAAAGTCACATTGCAGTCATTGCTGATTTTTTATTTAACGGGTCATTATGGATTTCTTTTTATATTTTTTGTAGTTGCTATCTTTAAAACCGCCGAATCACTACGTAAAACAAGTAACTCGTAATGTTTCGATAAATTGAAAAAACATCACTGACTAAAATATGACATGCTTGTTTTATGAAAATGTTGTATAATAAAGCCTTTTAAAAAATGTTTAGTTTAGTAACGAAAATCTGTCACAATACAAGCATAGAGATTAGTTTTTAAATTGATTCTGAAAAATTTGATTGACTTTAATTAGTTATTATTGAAAATATAACCAGACTTCGTTTGTATGGAATGCGCTCCCAATTACATCCCCTAATGCGTCACATATTTTAGTTGCTACTTCAGACCATTAACTAAACAACTTTTACAATGCAAAGGGACCAATATTGAAAACGAGAAGAAAAATGGGTATGTTTCATATAATTGATAATGGCAATAGCTACACGACCCTCTATGGAACAGGTGAATTAAGATTCTTTTATAAAAGTGGGTCAACTTAATGGATCGACTTTGTTCCTAATGGAACAGGTAATAGGATAACTAATTGAATTACAAGTAGCTAAAGTGACACTTAAGTCCTTGACGAAACCTATTATAGGATCTTAGGTTCCGATTTATTTGATTGAGTCTAGAATAATAATTTATATGAATGGTTTCTATAGTTTTGTGCCTACGTTGTTCGTCCGTCCCTTCGTACGTCTTTTAAAAGAACGTACGTCCTAAAAATAAAACCCTTTGGTAGATTTCCGTTTGAGGCACCTACCGAACATGGAATCAAAATCAATATACATCGTGAGAACCGCGATTATATCCTCTATCGAACTAACGCACAAGCAAGAATCCATTTAAGTACAGAATGTTAGTCACCGAAGTTAAGCATCGTCAGGTCCGGTCAGTCTTTGGATGGGTGACCGTTTAGTGGTATTTCATCTCGAGCGTTTCCGTGCTTCGGAAGGCACGTTAAGCAGTTGGTCTCTGATAGTTCCGTCAGATGGCGTTGTAACTATTCGTTAAGCCAAGTCAGAGGCCTACTGGCGGCTTGAAAATTCTCTGACAGCAAGGTGTCCACTAACTTGCCTCCACCAACACGCACTGGGCCCGCGTGGTGGAGTATGGCCCACTCCCTCTCACCCTTATACGTGAGAGGAGGCCTTTGCCCTGCAGTGGGATTCTACAGGCTATAACTTTACTTTACTTTAACTTTAAATAAAATCGGTCAAGTGCGAGTCGGGCTACTCGCGCATCGAGGGTTCCGTACCAGACCACCACCACAGAACACAAAATATAAACTGGGAAAAAAATGTTTTCTCCGGGACCTTAAGCGTGAGACCGACTCACACTTGGCCGGTTTTTATTATTTGTTGTTATACTGTAGAGTTTGCTCTATAATCACACTAAGTTTGACGCTTGTATGTATTACCGATTTTACTATAGAGCGAGAAGAAAAAACGTCCATAGAAACTAGTTTCTTGTCCCCCATTAATTTTTTACTTTTTGAAATTTTTATTATTTGTCAACAAATCCGCCGTAATAACGCATATTCTGTGAAAATTTCAACTATCCAGCTATTACGGTTCAAAAGTTACAGCCCTAAATATGTAGGACGGACGGACGGGCGGACGGACAACGTAGGCTTAGTAATAGGGTCCCGTTTTTACCCTTTGGGTACGGAACCCTAAAACAATTCAAGAAAAAGACATTATAATTATTGGAATTGGGGATCTGGATGAAATAAATACACCAGCAACTAGGATTTGAATATCAGATTATATTATTATATTTAGATCAATTCAACTAGGATGATGTAGAAGTTGGAGCAGAGTGACAGATGACAGACAAGAAGAAAACAATAAATACGAATAGATTCATTTTTGTATTCTAAGGAGACTTTAATCCAACAATAATATACTCAGAAATACCTAAAGTGCGGATCGTTTCGAATAATGACATCTACAAGGGTCGTTAAGAGACAATTGAATTCCGTATCATTTCCAACGTAATAGAAACTGGATCTGCCCCAATTTCCATTTTCACTAACGAACTGAGATTATTTTTAGGGTTCCGTACCCAAAGGATGAAAACGGGACCCTATTCATAAGCCTACGATGTCCGTACGTCCTTGCTTCCCTGTACCTTCTGAAATTATCACAGAAAATAGATTTGACGACTGATAATAAAAAAAACAAAACGTAAAAATAAAAACGTGTTTTTTTAGGTTTTTGGTTTTTGCTCTATCGTCAAAATGGCAATACATACAAGCTTTAAACTTGGTTTAGGAGTTTTTGGCGGGCTTTGGTAGCTGACGTTTGGAGTCCTCATATTTCATCGAATTTTTATTGTTTATAGTGAGTTTTGGTTCGTAAAATTGGTGTTGTTTTGCGTAACAAAGTGTCGTACAAGTGAACAATATATAGTTCAGTGAAATATGATGGTGCATGGGTCGTAAACAGGAAAAGTGTTCCGTGATTTTAGCGCGGCAAAGCGGTCGGTTCACCTCTTTCCTGTGGACTTCTCTGCTTTTCCTGCGTCTTTCGATTGTCTCCAAAAACTCCAAAGAACCATCAAAACGTCGAATACCAACGTTTTAATGTAAAAACAGAAGAAAATTAAAAATTAAATAAGATTTAGCCAAAAGGTCTAGTAACCAGGCTAGTAAATAAATTGGAAAAAAAAAAAAATACTTGGTTTAGAGTTTTTGGCGGGCTTTGGTAGTTGACGTTTGGAGTCCTCAAATTTCATCGAATTTTTATTGTTTATAGTGAGTTTTGGTTCGTAAAATTGGTGTTGTTTTGCGTAACAAAGTGTCGTGCAAGTGAACAATATATAGTTCAGTGAAATATGATGGTGCATGGGTCGTAAACAGGAAAAGTGTTCCGTGATTTTAGCGCGGCAAAGCGGTCGGTTCATCTCTTTCCTGTGGACTTCTCTGCTTTTCCTGCGTCTTTCGATTGTCTCCAAAAACTCCAAAGAACCATCAAAACGTCAAATACCAACGTTTTAATGTGAAAACTGAAGAAAATTAAAAATAAAATAAGATTTAGCCAAAAGGTCTAGTAACCAGGCTAGTGAATAAATTGAAAAAAAAAAAAAAACTTGGTTTAAATTTTAAATGTTGTGCTCGTTATACTACTTTGCACTTTCCGAACAGCGCTGGCGTTTTTTGTACACAAATATAAATCAAATATGTAACACTATTCATCTCATCTTTTCTTACGGTAACATTAGGTTTGGAACCCTCTATTTGCGAATACACACCTCGCTCTTGGACAGTTATTTTATTGACCCGGTTGGTGTAATGGTTACCACGCCGGACTGCCAAACCAGGGTCCTGGGTTCGAATCCCGGTTCGGTCATGGATGTTATATTATGTTTGTGCCGTTGTTGTATGTTTCCCATAAAAAAAAGCCTAAGCGTTTATTTGGGATCATTACAATGTAAGTATGTGCCTGTGACTTCGATCAACAATATCCAACTAGATAACGCGTCAGCGCTCAAAACATGTCCCGGCAAATAACGCCTCACTATTGGAGTGAGGTCTTATTTTGAATTAGTTGCGTTCGAACAAAGCCAACGTAAGCACGTCTCGCAATGGCGCAGTGTTCCTTTTTTAAATTACTAGGAATTATGGTTGCTTTGAGGTCGAAATTACAATGTATTCGGACTGTTTTCTCGGTTCGTTAACAAAAAATGTTGTATATTAACGAGGACAGAATTTCTCTTTGATTTTGTATGCGACCCGTTATCTAGTTGTATATTGTTGATCGAAGGCCTGTGAGCGTTATTTATAATTTATTTATTACTAACGGACTCTTGCTTGTGCGTCAGCACTGCATTTCCGTCAGTGTCAAGCAGTTTATGGGAGTATCTATCCCAATCTCAGGGATTGTTTTTGATCAAGAACAAGAAGAGATTGAGGATTGCGGAGACTCGTGGCAGGCAAAAACGCGACGCGCGAAAACCACGCGAGACAAGCGCTCGGGTCAGAACCTGCAACGTTACTCCCTTGGTATAATCTTAACTATTATAAAACCGTAAAATCATGAGGAATAAAAAAGTAGCGGTTCACTTCATATAAATTCAAATAACATTCGATAGCGCGATTTAAAAACGTGCAGCGCCATCTATTGACAAAATTGTTTGTTTGTTTGTTTGTTCGCGCATCACGCAAAAACTACTGAACCGATTTAGACGAAACTTTTTTTGTTTGATAGCTTATGATCTGACTTAAAATCTGGTATATAATTTGTGCGGACGAAGTCGCGGGAAAACACTAGTTTTATTATAAACTTACAAATAATAAAACTGGTCAAGTGTGTCGGGCTTGCATTAAGAAAAAAACATTTTTTTGGTAGTATTGTATGGTGGTACGGAACCCTCCATGCGCGTGTCTGACTCGAACTTGACCGGTTTTTTTCTGTTGAGGCTATTGTTTTAGCAGAATGGGAAAAGATTTCTATGTTTTCTTGGAAAGATTTCTTAGGTAGGTAATGAAATATCTTTGCTCAAGGTTTTATTTACAGTATTAGGTAAAAGATAAACCTTAGAAAAAGTATATGTCTAGAATGAGCCTCACACTTGTTCCGTATAAAACAAAAGGGGCTAACTTTCTTAGGTTGGTGTGCGTGAGGCGCCATACTAATTATGTATGTGTGCGTGTATATGTATAGGGTTTTGGAACCAGTACTGGTTCCTATTTTTTTCGACGCTTTCGTAGCTTTGACTGTCTATCTTGATAATCTAAGAGATAAACAATACCTTCCTGAATTCAATGAGCTAGTATGTACTACGTTATACTAGTTTTTTTTAAGCAGTAGGTGTTATATTTTAAACTGGGTAAAGGTTTTTATCGGTTTTTCCCATAGACTTAAACTCTAGCGATAGACTTGCCCTTCCATAGAAGCAACATGTTCCACTTGAATGAGGTGTACGCACCTGATTGATGTTCCCGAGTTCACTTCGTCACTATGGCAATGACAGACCGCAACGTGTCATTTTGTGTTGTTTTGTGTGACATGTTGTTTGTTTGGACGAGCTTGTCTATCGGTAGAGTAATATGTCTATGGTTTTTCCCTATTCGAGCCGTATGGGTTGGTCAGGGCTGCCACATTGTATAATTGGATACAAAAACTATTGTATCCTCTATACATGTATCCTGGACTTTCATGTATAATTGGATATAGACTAGGATACAAACCAAACTAATAATTTGTTGAACAGAAAAATTCTAACCCTCGTACAAATAAACGTGGTATAAAATGTTATACCAAGAATAAGCAAAATGTATAGAAATATGTCTATGATAAGAACAGTTACGCCGATTTTATACTAGGTTTAAATTATTCCGGGTTTATTAGTCCAGGGGTAAGTCTGAAAATCGCAGAAGACTAACATACAAAATAAATGCCCGTTGGACCAGAAGTACCATCGGGAAGTACCATCAATGGTACAGTTGGCACTGTATTGTATCATTAGTACCATTACGTAATAGTACTAATGATACTGCTGGTCAATGGTACAAATGGCACTCGGAACCTCCCTCGAGTGTAAAGAAGTCTTTGTGGAGTGCATTGATATCGTTTAAAAAAAACAATTAAAAAAAGTCTTTGTGGAGTGCATGCTGTAAATATACTGAAAAAATGTACTAAAGTTCAAATTACGAGATGAATAATCAAAATAAAATCGTTTGATTTGTTTCGGAGTTTTTTGCACATGTATGTATCCTGTTAGTTAATTTTGTACAATTTCAGGGACATGGCTGAATAATTACAAAAAATCTACTGGCAGCCCTTGGACCCTAAAAATGTTCAAACTCTTTCGAACTCGAGTGTCCCCCACAATTCCTTGTAAAACTTTCTTGGTACCTCGGTAGGCTCGCAAAGGGCAGCCAATAAACAAAATTCACAAGATAATAAGAACAATAAAAGCTACGGGATTGTTCTACTTTCCTCAACTTTGTTTTAAGAGAATATTGTTATTGCTGTTTTATGCTAGGTTTAAGTGTTTTTTTAGGGTCTCGACCCTATACTGTTAGTTGGTGAAACTGCATAACAGATTGCATTATCAATGTTTATAATTGGTATTGATGATTAACGAAATTATTATTATCGTACGTATCGTACGCAGTGTGCGGGACGCAGGCGAACATTGTCTTCAGAATCATATTATGATCGGAGGGCGGGTCATTACCACGCACATGTACCTACTTAGTAACAAATACCAAATGCGTTTGTTAAGTTTCGCCAACTAATTAGATTTAACCTTATATAGTTATGCTGTGCTAATACGTAGATAACTACGAATAAGAATGTATAGAAGTGTAAAAATGAAGCTCAAAAAGTGGCACCAAAAAAAGTGTACCGTGTTCTAAATGTGTTCTTTAAAAACTGTACCTAGCGGCCAAAACTCATACAACATGTAATTTTTCATTGGGTGTCAAAAATTATTTCATTTTTGTTTAGAGTTACCTACTCTTCTATAGTTATTCTTATTCGTAGGTAGATAACAAGATTGTATCGAGACCTCCGCTTCTAAATACCTAGTAGACAAAGGTCTGTTACGTTATGCAATACATCTTGTCCAATAATTTTTACCCTACACGTGTTTAGCTCCACCAAGGAGCATCATCAGGAGTAGGAACTCTATAGTTGCCAGGTTCAAAAATTACTTCTTTGAATCTGGCAACCCTAGTTGCGGCAGACTGAGAGGTTGCAACCTTAATTTTTCCAGTTAGTAAGTTCGGTCTCCGATGGTACCTCATTTACTTCCCAATCAAATAGGTGGAAAAAATGGTATCAAAAAAAATAATGGTAAAGATACTTGCGCCAAGATTTTGCTAGGCAACCCGGCGGCGGCGTTGTACGAACCCCTGTTTCACTTAAATTACATTAACCAAACAAGTAGGTAATACTATGTTCTAAAATAAATCTTAAGTGAAAATAATATAACACGTTTTACAAGCACGGATTTATTGATAAAATGGACATGCACAATAATCACAGATCCTTAGATTAAATAGCAGCATTCAGCCAGGTTTATTTCGGTAAATATATACTACAGGGTGTAAGGGACAGCCCTCCCCAAACTGAAACGGTGAACTCATACGATCAAACTGAACAACTTTTACTATGGAGCCTACTTCAGGAAACGCGAAAAAAATCAGCTGTCCCATACAAAACTGTAATAAACTCAAATGTATGGGACAGCTGATTTTTTTTCGCGTTTCCCTAGGTAGGCTCCATAGTGAAAGTTGTTCAATTTGATGGCCTGAGTTCAGTTTCAGTTTGCGGAGGGCTGTCCCTTACACCCTGTATATTGTGTGTTTATAGTTAGACAAATTCGCCAGCGGAGTAATGTGGTGGGGAATGAAAGCGCGCGCCGCTCAAAAACAATCGCACGCGCTACCTCACTTCCCCCAGCCCCTGAGCCCCGCGGGAAGGTCGCACAGTAACTTGTTGTAACTATTGCTCTAAAGTTCACAGTTATAATCGGAATAACGCTTGCACTTATATAGTTTAAGAGGGTTACAATAAATTGATCAACGACGATCGACGGTTTGTCCTAACAAAAATCACGATTAGTAAGAGACGTTTCGCTACGAAAGTCGATGCGAAGAAATTCGTACAGCGTAACATTAACTACTCGTGCTTTTTGTATGGAAAAACCGTCGATCAATGTGTCGTAACGTAATAACATTAGCAGCTAAGAATCATACTAATACATCACACATAAACACATACACAAATCAAGCTACTTCGCTCAGTTACAGAAACGCTCATCAGAGTTAATCCTCCATTAAATCTCTTACTGTCACTTTTTGTCCTGTTGACGACGTAGTAAAAGCTATCAAGAGATTTAATGGAGGATTAACTCTAATTAGCTTTTCTGCAACAGAGTGTTAGGCCCGCATAAACAAACCTATCTCTACCAGGTGAATTTAATGTAATATCAGAACGGACTTAAGAGTTCGTGAGCACTTGAGGAAATAATGTTATAACAAAGTCCATCTATGTCAGTTATCGTCAAACACACCTAGTAGTTGTATCATTTTTAAAAATAACGATATTATAGATACGTATAACATGTAAGCACCCAAAGCGTAGTCGTCGACACCAAGCTCCACTGTTCTGCCTCCGAGAATCATTTGTAGTTCCATTACTAACATCTGAAATAATACATTATAATTACAACATACCGCAGTGTCTCAAAACGGAAGTCTTAGACCAGTATACTGTTGCCAGTGATGACATATGGAACAAAAACGTGGTCGGTCACTCATGACCTCATAAAAAGGCTGAGAGTCACCCAATGGGCAATGGAGAGAGGCTATTAAGAGATCTGCAGAAGAACCTGAGTAACTGACATAGCCCAAAGATTTGCCATGCCGTGTACCGGAAAGCGCACCGTGGTTAGGCCCACTCAAGGTGGACCGACGACCTGGTGAAGGCGGTGCGAATCCGTTGGATGAGGGCAGCGCAGGACCGGTCGTTATGGCGAGGCCCATGTCCAGCAGTGGACGTCCATCGACTGAGATGATGATACATATACGAAAATATCACTGACTGACTAGCGATAGACAAGCTCGTTCAAACAAACAACATGTCACACAAAACAACTCAAAATGACACATTGCGGTCTATCATTGCCATAGTGACGAAGTGAACTCGGGGACATCAATGCGGTGCGGGCAAGTGGAACATGTTGCTTCTATGAAAGAGCCTGTCTATCGCTACAGTGTAAGTCAATGGAAAATATTAACATAATTTAAAGAAGACAAAAGGAATGTTTAACCACTTAACATGCCTTAAAATAATCCTAGTATAACTATAGGAATAACTATCAATACACTGTAGAAGTGAAACTTTATAGGCTTTGATTTATTGGTAACACGAGATGTTATGCTCATCGGTAAACTTACAAAAATTTATATTCAAAAGAATATCAGAGAGATAGCTTTTTGTTGTCATTTTTTGACTCGACCTACTCTATCGTCAGTTAGTAAAACATTGAATTACATGACGTAACATTAACCAAATGTCTTGGTTATTCATAATAATAATCGAGTTTAAAATAGGTTTGCAGAGGGATTGCTTAACTTGGGGCTTTAACTTTATGTCAGAAAAGTTTAGAGTACCTATTTCATTATAATACCCTAAACTTTTAAATGGAGTCACGTTGCGGGGTTTGCCTCGAACACTTGTCTCTCGCGTGGTGTTCGCGCGGTTCGCGCCTCAGCCTGCCACGAGGCTCCAAATTCCTTCTCAGTTGTTGTTCTTACTCAAAAACAATCCTCGAGATTGGATAGACACTCCCTCAAACTACTTGACAATGGCGAAATCTAACAAGGAAACGCCATTAAATAAAAATAGAATAGAATAGAAACTTTTAAATAATACTTAGACCCTTCTGATGCGAGTTTCACTTCTATATAGTGTATGAGTTATTCTTATGGCTGTATCAGGCCTGTCTCACTCCGCACTGTAGGTATAAAAATGTACCAACGCGGTCGCGCCGCCGCGACGTCGCGGCCTAATTCAGTCGAGTGCCACGCGCTCATTGCATCGCACGCGTGACCTTAGTATGTAGGTACTTACGCTCGTTCCAATCTTGCGTTGCTAACATCCCTTACCATTCACGCACAGAGAGTCAATTTGTGTGCGTGACATTCACCCACAGAGAGTCAATGTGCGAGTGTCAGTCGCGCTTGGAGCGAGCGTTCATAAATAGTGAACCTTCTGTTAGATGTTCTTAGATATTCCGTTTTTATGGTATAATACAACATGGCTTAAAAAGAACATAAAATTACTGACTTACAATTGCATTTAAAACACTCGCAGCTATGAGTAAAGCGATGTGCAGAGGTTTCATATCAAAACCAAAAAATGATTTTCCCAGAAAATAAGCAAAGATGGCAGCTGATACGGCAACGGAAATCACAATCACGAATAATAAATACTTAGTGAAGTCAAACTGAAAGAAAAAAAAATGTTTACTAAGAGGATATAATTCGTACGGCGCTCGATACAAAATGAAGTTCTATGAAACTAATATCTGTATTGGTACCTTGCTTAATATAACTAGTGGCAGCCGTGGTGGTCCAGTGTCGAGTAACCTTGCCTGCCTGGCGATGGTTCGATCCCCGTCCAGGCCGAATCAATGAGTTTTTCGGAATTTATGTACGACTTGTGACACCACTGACTTTTCGGTGAAGGAAAACATCGTAAGGAAACATGCGTGCTTCAATTTCGAGGCATTTATTGTACCAACTGTCCATTACAAGTGGCGACGGGCTTACTCAACGTCACACTCAAGAGTTTCGGTACTACTGGTGAAACGTGGTTGTTCTGAGTTTTCAGAATATCTCTGACTACCCTCTGGTAATATAGTCGTGAGCATATGCTAACTAGTGACCGGTCTCGCGCCAGCATTAATTCTCCCTCTGCCAAGTTAGGTACACGATCAATTGATCATGTGCATTTACTAACAATTTTTTATCAGTCAACCCATAGACATATTACTCTAGCGATAGACAAGCTCGTTCAAACAAACAATATGTCACACAAAACAACACAAAATGACACAATGCGGTCTGTCATTGCCATAGTGACGAAGTGAACTCGGGAACATCAATCAGGTGCGTTCACCTCATTCAAGTGGAACATGTTGCTTCTATGGAAGGGCAAGTCTATCGCTAGAGTTTAAGTCTATGAGTCAACCCTATACAGGGTGAAATTGATATCATTAGCATCCTTTTAAACTAAGAGTCTTCCCATCAACCTGAACAACTTTTACTATGGGAGCAAACTTCATGGGTAGACTCTTAGTTTAAAAGGATGCTAATGATATCAATCTCACTGTATATTTGTCGTCTAAGCCAGTCTAAGGGATGTATATAGACTTACACTACTCATTGCCAGTACCATGCAAACAAACGCAATCGCGGCTGTCGCAAAAAACGCCCCCAAGACGATCACCGTCTTATAATGCATAGTTATATATGCTACTACATACGAGTAGCCTATAGTCTGAAACATAATAAGAATAAACAATTGTACAAGGTGTTAATGAATAAACACAAAACTAGAAAGCAGTTTGTTAAGAATCGAGAGCAGAATCGAATTATCAAGGTTTCAACACAGGTTTTTTTTTTCAAAATTGTAAATTAATTTCTTGTAAAATTTAAAATTTACTGAACTCGATCTCAACCCACCGCACGGGCACACTCACCTACTTACTACCAAAACAAGATTCTTAAAATGTATCCACGCAAGCGCTGAAAGTTGTTCAAGTCATTGTTGAAATGATAACGAATCATTTTAACTTTCAAAATAATGAAATTATTGTTTCAATTCAATTCCATTTATTTATTGCACATTATAATGTTACAAAGGTGTTATAGTGGAAAGCTAACAGTCGAATTATTCACTAACTATTATTTATAACTTTCAATCGAATTGTTTCGTTATAAATCAGTTTTTTGGTGTATGATTTGCGCTTATTCATTTACAGTATTAACACGTTGTATGAACTACCTAAATGTATTTCCGTTCACACTGAGATTGGAATAAACACAAATGGAAAAAACCTTAGACTATGTATAAGCAAGCTATAGAGCGCGACTGACCATAGAGCTATAGCGAGCTATAGAGAGCTATATAGAGCTATAGAGTATGAACCGTAAGCACGGATATGGACAACTAAACGTGTCAATTTCTTGTTCAACTAGTACCAAAATAAAACGCGTCCGTATTTTGTCAGTGAGCATTTTCAAGGGCAATATTTAATCTTCTTTATTTTTGCATATATACGTCTATGTCTATCATGGAAAAGACAACCTCCAAAACGTGTCATTTATGTACTACCGAATGATATGTGCGGCGTCATAAAAATAGCCAATGGTCATAAAAATATCCAATGGTAAAACCCGGGTCGGTCGCAGTGAGGACAACATGTTCAGGTGGGGATTCTCGGATGCGCAAAATGAGAGAGTTGCTTGTGTGGAGCTCCACAAACGATGGCCCATCTCACATCGTGCCCTGCGGGCCCTAACACCTGCACGCAGGAGGAGCTCATGACCACTAGCGACGGTGAAATATCGGTTACCCACTTCTGACAAGGTACTATTTAGCGACTTTGTTCAAAATTTTAAGTCGACACGTTAAGAAGAAGATGGTAATAATAGTTGCATAAACATATTATAAGTACTGAAACTTTATATTTCAAAAATTTATTTTGTCGTACAAACGAGATTTTATTGTTCCAAAATGAGAAAAAAATGGCGAGAAAATTTTATATTGACACTGGTAGTTGTCATAATATTACTTTGAATATTTTGTAACACAAAACCACTTTATTTATAGGTAGCAATTTTTGCAATTGGATTGTATTTCTATCATATTCATCTATATCATAATGCGTATAACAAAGCTATCACATGCATATTGCACGTGGTATGTCCGTGCGGATTCGAACCCAGGCCCACATGATTGGGTGTCAATATGCTCTTTTATAGTATACTTATAGTTATACTAACCGCTAAAAACAAACAAATATAATTCATTGGACTTGATCTTGAACAGGAAGAGCAGTACATTACGTAGTGCAAGATAAAATTGAGTACCCTGAAAACAAGAGTTTAATGTTAGTCATACGACCAGGAAAATAATTCCGCTCGTCAATATGTTTATTCAAACCATATCGTAACCTAATCACACAATTTTTCATGCATTTCCTTACACCTCACATCTTGCGCTAAGCCTTAACAACTAGTGGTATTATACAGGGTCCTTCTTAATATGCTGATACTTTTTCTCTATGGGACCAGCATCAAAATCACAAAAAAAAATTTGCTGCCCCATACATTCGGCTCGCGTGGGTTTGCATTTTTGCAGCTGATTTTTTTTCGCGATTTCGATGTTGGCGTCTTAGAGAAATTAGTTCAGTCTGACCCTTAAACAAGTGTAAGCATATTAAGAAGGACCCTATATTATACCACAGAATAAATACTAGTACAGTACGACCAGGAAAATAATTCCGCTCGACAATCTTCGTTTGCGCAGAGCAGACCCGACTCTCCGTCAAAACCCGAAGTCTTTTATTAATCAAAGGGTGCAAAGTCGGATGGCAGCGAAAAGGGTGCGAAAATAATTAGCCAATAGC
Source organism: Agonopterix heracliana (assembly GCA_963693445.1). NCBI lineage: Eukaryota > Metazoa > Arthropoda > Insecta > Lepidoptera > Depressariidae > Agonopterix > Agonopterix heracliana. Next base: position 9,777,023 of record OY856332.1, read on the forward strand.
GGCAAGGTATTGAAGGCATCCTGATTGGTCAATATAATTTTGCGCGCTATTAAAATTTGTCAACTGCGCAGGTACATCGGTAAGACTTATAAACCTGGGACTACTGTAGTTACTTACATCATTGCAATAGCCACTAATCCACCAATCGGAGAAATTAAGAAGTCGTGAAACGGCCCTCTGCAACAACAAACAAAACATTTTGACACAATAAAATTAAATAAAATTTAAATTTTAAAAAATTTTAAATTTAATTTTTTTTTTCTCGATTTCGATGTTGGTCCCATAGAGAAAGTTGTTCAGTTTGACGGTCTAAACAACCCCCTTATGAGTTTCAAAAATTTATTGTTACTTATGAAACACCTTGTATATAAAATAAATCAATAATAACGGCGCGTCACGTGCTACCTCGCCCCCGCCTACGTCTGTACCCCTAGGGCGCGCCGCGCACGAAGTTGACGACCTACAATATTTTAATAATTATAATACTTACATGATTTTGCCGGCCATAGTACAAGTAATAGTGGCACAAAGCATAATGAAAACTAAAGTAAACACCGTTCGTACAAAACCATTTCTAGATTCTGGATCGTATGAAAATGGTTCACCTTCTGTTGGTAATGGTCGGCTCTCTGTAAAAACAAGGGACTTCATCATCACCATCATAGTTAATTTCATTTCATTTAATTTAATTGTATTGTATTATGTAAATCTGACATTAAAACCTACTAACATAGTTTATATAAGTATGTTACTAACAAAATGAATCATGGTTATTTGAATAAATAAATTATTATTATTATAGTGTTAGAATAATAACGCGAAACTGAATGTAATATAGCCCAGGCAATTTACGGAGTTTTGTGAGGAAGGGGTCCCAAACTTTAACCGGTAACCGGCACCATTAAGTTACCATCTGGTTTTTTTTAATAATTCGCTACGCAACTTTGAAATCAAAATGTTATCTCCCGGAAGGCTTTTAACTTAATAGTTATAATACCAATGCACTAATTTGAATTAGATTTAACAACATAAATTACTTTTGAGCAATGAAATACTTACTGAAATAAGTGAACGAAATCATCTTGATGAAACCTGCATACGCTAAAGAAAAAATCCGCATTTTCCGCGAGTGATGGACTAACGCTAAATATATCTCTCCCCTACCTACCCCAAACGATGGGCCTCTATCCAAGAGTGGGATGTAAGGCTGATCTCTCATCTCAGCCGATGGACGTCCACTGCTGGACATAGGCCTTCCCCAAGGATCGCCACAACGACCGGTCCTGCGCTGCCCTCATACAACGGATTCCTGCCGCCTTCACCGGGTAGTCACAAAGTGGACCACCTTGTCGGCCTGGCCACGCTGCGCGTAATTACTGTTTACTTTTAAAAATTAAGATTTTTAGGCACAACTTACCAAAGTAGACAAGTATACTTCTCTGTCTTTGAAATGGATTTTGATCAGGTTTTCTCAAATCATATAATACAAAGTCAGTCTTTACTTTCCCTTTGCAACTTTCCTTATTATCCAAAATAGACTTGTTTCCCAAATTAGCCTTTTCACTTCTCAAATTAGTATTATGAGTATTTGCCTCCTTTGTTTCAACATCTTCAATGCTATGAATTTCACTTCCATCTAGGTGTTCTATATCTCGTATTTCGATACTAATTTCATCTTCAATATTTATTATAGTATCTTTTGGATTCGTTCTAATATGATCTATGTCTTCGGACATCTTCAATTCTGAAGCTTATTTAACTATTTTGGTTGAATCCGTGTGTGACTTTAATCTTCAGTATTTATTAAGTAGGTATATAAAATTATCAAATAAAGAATAACTAACAAATAAATATGATTTAAAAAAAGGATGAGGGTCATCAAAAGATGCTATGTCAACTTCGATCAAAATAAAATGAATTCATTTTATTTTGATCGAAGTATGTCAATGTCATTATCAAAATGTCAACTAAAACGTAGTGATTACTTGTTCAGTGATGTCAACGTTTTCCTTCTGTCAATTTTCCAAAGAGATATCAAACAAGAAGACTAGTGGGTCTCTGTGTAGTTACTACCGTAACTGTGAGGTCTTCATCATCATTATCAGCCTATCATCGTCCACTGCTGAACTCTCCTCTCCCAAGGCGCGCCACAAAACTCTGTCCTCGGCCTTCCTCATCCAGCCGCTCCCCGCTACTTTTTTTAGGTCGTCTGTCCAGCGGGCAGCAGGGCGTCCCACACTACGCCTACCAGTTCGCGGTCTCTACTCTTGAACTCTGACACCCCAACGGTTGATAGTTCTTCGGCAGACATGACCAGCCCAATGCCACTTCAGCTTGCTAATTTTCTGAGCTATGTTAGCCACTTTGTGGTAACTGTGAGGTGCTGGCAAAGAATGTTGACGCTTGGTCAGGTAATCTCCACGTGTGCCCAACTATGGTGCCCCACCTACCTGCTTCTGGTGCTTTTAAATGAGACTGGAGGAAACATCTGTGGGAATGGGCTGGACTAGGCGTTTGTCAGTAGCTTATCGTCCTTGTGGTATCTCACTGGCTAGCCTGTGCCCAACCCTAAATAGGCCCAACCTGACATGGGGTGTGGACGTTTTTCTGCGCGTTTCTCTGATTAGCAGATGGCCTGGTAAGCAAGAGTGCCTTTTCTTTCCACAAAATGGGCAAAATCATCTTTAATACGATGAAGCCATAATTGGAAGAGATCTATATAGTGTTATTCTTACTTGTTTTAGTTCCTGTGAACTAATTTAAAAATAAGCATAATCTAATAATTAAATATCGCGCACTATCCTATCGGGGTACGTAGAGTACTTTATAAAGACAATACGGCTAGCAATACCTATGGCTTTTCATACTAAGTATTTTGAGATGTACCTTTTTTGCTTCACCTGTATTCGTCCGTTGGGAAAACTACGCTTTTTAGAATTATTTATTATTAACTGAAATCCGGCCTAATGTGTCTTGGGGAAAAAATGGTATTGCAAACGCATAGTAATGACACTGCTAGTCCGAAATAATAAAAAAAAATCCCGTGTGGCTCCGGCTTAGAATGGACCGCCCCTATTCTTCCCGTAGTGTATTACGAGGCGACTAAGGGATTAAAGGTTGCTCTTGGGTTACGGTCATAATTTTATGTAATTATGGAAAAGAAAATAATAATTAAAACACACTAGACATTTTGAAAGTTTTATTAACTCAAAATCACCTTCAGTAAAACCCTTCGTCACCACTTAATCGTTCTCCTTCAGTTTTCATTTCTCCAATCAGCTCGCCTTACACTTTTGTTCTGACTGTTCTTTTGGCTGATTCTTTTTGTTCTGGGCTTGGTTTCTGCCGACCCTCCTTTGACTCCTCGACAGCATCCAAATCAATGGCAGCTTCAACACTTGCTTGTTCAAAGGAAACAATTTTATTCTCCACCTCATTGTAAATGTTTTTTTATCAAATAAACTTCCTCAATGACTCGGTTTTTATCAAAAATTCACAATATTCATATAAACTTCTAAAAATTACTACAAAAGCAAAGCTCCGTTATCAAAGTGACGTACATTTAGCGTTAGCGTTTAAATTCTCTTTGATTTTAACGATAGATGTTTTTTTTTTATGAACAGAAGAAGATTCTGTAACTGGCTGGTAAGAGACCCAATATGAGTCTTCTTGGACAGAAATAAAAACCTTATTGGATTAAAAATGAGCAAATACAGCTTGGCAAAAAAGTCGTGATAAAAAATGAGGGCGCTGCCTCCACGCAAGAACGTCAAAATCACGCATAATCTGGCAACACCACCATACTAAAATTTTAGTTCCACTGTCACCATGATAATGACTTTTTTTCCAAGCTATACGTATTAGTTAATTTATTCTGTCCGTGACTTTTCGTTAGTACAGCTTGGCAAAAAAGTCGTGATAAAAAATAAGGATGCTGCCTCCACGCAAGAACGTCAAAATCACGCATAACCTGGCAACACCACCATACTAAAATTTTAGTTCCACCTGTCACCACGATCATGACTTTTTTGCCAAGCTATATATATTTTCTTTGCCGTGACTGCGTCTGCGTTGTTAATCCAGATCATAGATAAGATACTATATCCAGATCATAATATTCTATCTGTGTGGCAAATTTCATCCAAATCCATTCAGCCCAAGGAATATAATTACTCCCTGGCGGGAGAAGAATGAGAACTCCATACATCAAAACTTACCCCTCCATTTATACTACAGAGACATCAGGTTAGAGCAGTGAACTACAGAAGAAAATTTTGGCGGGCTTTTCAAAAACTTTGTAAATATGTTTAATCTTTATTGAGCTAATCAAGTTACTGAATTTCAGCTGGTACTTGCAATTAATGAATTGTGAAATAAAGAATAAATAAATTGTGAATTGAAATTCAGTTTAACTTGATTAGCTCAATAAAGTTTTATAATTATATTTTTGTTTGTAGTTCTACCTAGTATTTATCTCTATAAAAAAAATACATGACAAAAAGTTAAATGTTTTTATTCACATTAGTAAAAGTTTAAAGATGCACTTTTGTGAGAGCTATAAAACCAGTTATTTACATATTTAAGCCAGTTTTAAACCAATTACTTACATAATATAAGTTTTAGTTAACAATTTTAAATACGTTTAACGTTTATCCAACTCTAAAAATGTTTTTAAAGACCAAAATCACAATACAATACATTATTGTATAAAATCACACCATACAATATCAAAACTGCGATTTTGCGATATTTGTTCTCAGTAGGTACATTTTGTATGGGGTAGGTACTTACTTATATAAGGTCTAACAAAATCAGCTGAAACTATTTTAAGGGGAGTATCAGACCATCAAACTGAAAAACTTTCTCTATGCGACCAATATCAAAATCGCGAAAAAAAAATCAGCTGTTCCATACAAACCTACTCGACCTAAATGTATGGGATGGGAGATTTTTTTTTCGCGATTTCGATATTGGTCCCATAGAGAAAGTTTTTCAGTTTGATGGTCTGATACTCCCCTTAAAATAGTTTCAGCTGATTTTGTTAGACCTTATATAAGTAAGTACCTACCCCATACAAAATGTACCTACTGAGAACAAATATCGCAAAATCGCAGTTTTGATATTGTATGGTGTGATTTTATACAAGACAGTTGTATTTTTTACTCAAGACGAAAAATCTGTCTGTCTATCATGACCACCGTATAGTATGACGTTTGTGACGGTTTCGACGAGACCGTGGAGATGAAGAATCTCCGTGGTCGAGTGAATGCAGTCTCTTTACAAAAAATACACTGTGGTCTGTGGGTAATTAAAATCTCATAGTAACTTGAAACATGATTTTCTCAAAATCCTTGGAGCCGATTTTGATGCGCCTTTCAGTGAGTAATGAGGAAAGGTCTCGCAACAAATCTACAATACTCCCATCTCTATTGGTTCATAGGCCACTCTCCATACAAAGTTGCCCAGTCTCTTTTATGTTGCCGTTTAGTGCGTGATGAGGTATGCCTAAATTACGATTAGTATGTAGAAGTTTACGTAATTTTTTTGGGAAGCAGGAATGAAAATATGGAATTCGAAATGGCCAATTCGCGAAATGGCCAATTATGGAAATGCCTAATTCGAATTGGCCATTTCACGAATCCATAGAAAAAAATTAAATAAATTCCTAAAATTATTAAAAAACATAATTTATTAAATATCTCGATAACGGTGCATCCTAGCGAAAAAATAGCTAATTTTTCGAACCCCTGGGGTACCCCGAAACCCACCCTTTCGCATGCAAAAATAATGAAAAAAATCATTTTGAAAAATTTTACAAGTCCAGCCCCCATACTAATTTCACTCGAAAATTCAACTAAGTCGATGGTTCATACAATTTCGATCAAAATTTTTCTAAGTCCCAGCTCCATATAAAATTGGCGTATAAATTTTCTAAGTGTGGGACCCTCTTTGCGACACCCTAACCCTGTGTGATAAGATAGGAAGACATTTTATTACCTCTTTGATAATTACTGACAGTCTATCTGATGTTACAAATTTCGCAGATAAATAGAATGCGACCGGTTGCTTCCATTTCTTTCTCAAGCCACAAAGCATGAATACTAAAGCGTTGCAAGCAATTTGATTGGTTCTGCCATGATTGCCATGGTCCTGAAAGCCATCTACACAGTCTGATTTTGGATTGTAATTAAGATGTTTCCGAATGGCCATTTCATCAAACACCAGTGAGCAAAGATTCTCTTCCTCAGTTTGTGTTTCTGCCATAGCTTGTAATCCACTAAAAATGTGTTCGTTGATACCGGGCTTCATAGGTACCTTGTTCAGTAGCTTATTTAACGTGCTTTGGCAAGGCAGTGAAAACAGACGTCGGAGAAGACGGTAGCAAGTAGGAGATTTTTTGTATAATGTCAAAGCAAGTAATTTCTGCTCTAAATTGTATCTCCTTCCTTTTTGTTTCCTTCGGCAATTAGCTAATTGACTTTGCAGCATCACAATAAAAGAGTTGCTCAATTTTAAATCAAACAATTTCTTGACACTTTCATCTTCACAAATTTTTTATATTTTATTACCTTTTTTCTTGCCCTTTAATTTATTTCTCAGTTTGTGTATTAATTTTAAGTTATTTTTACAAACGTTATATAATCTTCGCTCTGTTTCAGACAACTGACTTAATTTATTTTTGTTAAAGTAGTATTTCAAAATTCCTTTTCTTTTCTTTGATGTTCCAGGCGTATCCGGATGGGTAAAATGTTCTGGTACTGGATCATCCAATGATGAATTAACCTGAAAATTTATTAATAATCATATATTTCCCAATACCCACAAAACAGTGCATTAGCAGCAGCAGTATCAGCATTACTTTTCTTTTCTTACGATAGCTAGTTAGCTGTCGAAAGGAGTAAGTAGGTAAGTAACTACTTCTAAGGCAGGAAGGAAGGTGTTCTGGATGGTTGTATTGTATCGAAATGTATGGATTTTGTCATACGGGAGTTAGAAAAGACCTAAAAAAAAATCTTTGCATCTCAGCCTACGGCCTTGTTCAAGAAGACGCGGGGCGTCACGTCACACGGCGCGGGGCGTCTACTTTCTATCGAGCACGCATTACTTCATGATAAGCAATCAACCAAATCATGAAAATGACGGCGTACCTATTATGAAATACGCCACCCCTCAATCAGATGCGGGTGGGGCGGGCCGTATCGCCTGGAAGCCTGGTGGACCTGGTCTCCGGGGTCAATCTGCCTGCCAAACGAGACCCATAAGAGTTGATGATGCACCTTCAATGAAATCCTGCTGTGTTGATGTTCCACCTACTGAGTTATCATGGTGGGTTGAATGTCCAGCTATAGAATAATCTAGTGATGACTTAACCTGAAATGTGTAATTCAACCTAACTACCTACCAAAATAGTATGGAAATGTACAATTTTTGGTTTCTGATTTAAGAAATTGTGCGACGAAAAATTTAAAAACATAAGAAAATTATTTGACATGACAGGAATCAGAATGACGGCTTAATTAGTGTTGCCGAATGAAAATTACACAATACTGCTGTAGATATCTTTTTCTCAAATTATCAAATCAAATTATTAGTTTCAACCACTTTTACAATCATTTTGAAATACAATAATTATTACTACGTGCAATTTTAACCGTATTAATTATTATCTTAATCATCATTTTCTTATCTTGACTCTGCTAAACTGTTAGATGGTGGCAAGTTTGCAACAATCAACATGCGAGAAACTCACTCATAGACATTTTGTAAGGAGACTACCAAACCTTAGCAAAGATAACAGACCTTGATTCAGCCGTTTATGCGTGATTCACAAACATCCATACATCTAAACATCGTCACAAACTTTCGCATTTATAAAAGTTGAGTAATAATAAGATTGCCAACAGATGATCGCCCATTAAACCATGGTCAGGTAGGCGACATAGTCCCGCACAAAACCTAGGTACCATTAGTCCACTTGCACCCCAACCCTATAGACCAACTGCTATCATTATTTCGACTCCTTATAATACTCCAGTTCACACTGAACGAGGGCTGCTTTGGATGGACATGATGAGACAAAATACCTACCATAGTTATTAGGGTGCGGTATTGTCCATCAAACTGAACGACTTTTACTATAGAGTCCACATGGAAAAAATATCGGTTGTAGCGTTACGGAGAGCTATGAAAACTCAATCTTGAGGTCCGGGTTCGAATCCGCACGGACCACATGCCATGTACCAATGAGTTTTTCTAACTTATGTACGCGTAACACCGACTGCTCTCAAACGGTGAAGGAAAACATCGTGAGGAAACCTGCATACGCTGAAGAACAAATTCCCACGCGTAAGTGGTCTACCAATCCGCATTGGGTACGCGTGGTGGTCTAACGCCCATACACCCTAAGTGAGGGTAGGCCTGTGCCCTGCAGTGGGACGTATATAGGCTGTGATGATGATGATGATGATGTTGTCCATACATTGGAGTCGAGTCGGTATAGCGGTTTTGTATGAAAAAGGTGATTTTTAACACAATTTCAATGTTGATCCCATAGAGAAAGTTGTTTTTGATGGGCTAAGTCAGTTAATAAGTACAGCCAGTAACACAACATCATGCAGATAAAAACCGACCCCAATTAGACTATAATCTTCCCAAATCTTCCTTCCATAACATAATGCTACTTCAATGGCTACACAAATCAGCTTAATAATACTTCTAAATCCGTCCCTTATTCTTAATCCTGTTTCGGGATAAAATCTGTAAATATGGGAAGCGTAGGGTATATTTACCAATACATATCGGCTTATGGACGGCTTATGACATCAGGCTGGCAAAAACGAACACTTGCATAGATATTACTAATAATCCAAGATCCCATCGCATGATTTCTCCAAGTTGGAGCAATGAGACATAATATTCCAGTTGAATGGAATGATTCTAAAAAATATGAGTGCCTCCTTTAGTCCTGTCGCTACCCTCTGGCAGAAGGGAGCAAAAGTGGGGTTTCTGCATATTATCTTTACTTTTATGCCACATTTACACTCAGCCCTGTTGGTCATGGAAGCGAGCAGGGAAGTGGGCAGCGTGAGTATGTAACAGCCCGAGTGATATTTACAAACTCACGCTGCCCACTTCCCTGCTCGCTTCCCTGTCCTGTTTAGGTGTAGATACTTATTCCCGTGATAAGGCCATAGTTTAGAGATTCTAAGAAAACTACGGTTGCCAATGTTGCCATACCCTTAGCGCTGTAGTAACTACCAGCCTACTGCAAAAGCTTTGGTTCTGTTCATTTTCTTCATTTTATGTTTAGACAACTTACACAATGATACGTATTCAAAAAGGAAAGATCATTCCTATTTTCTGGGTCCTAACGAAGAATGTTTGTCAAAAAAGCCGTGGTGGTCCAGTTGCGAGTAACCTTGCCTGCCGTGCATGAGGTGATGTTCGATCCCCGTCCAGGCCGACTCGTACCATTAGTATTTCGGAATTTATGTACGATTTGTAACACCACTGGCTTTTCCGTAAAGGAAAACATCGCGGGGAAACCTACATGCTTAAATTTCGAGGCGTTTATTGTAACCACTGTCCATTACAAGTGGCGACGGGCTCCCCCGTCACACTGCATGGACAGAGTTTTTTGTACTTATCTCAGTACCAATGGCTGAGTGATGGAGGCCTGCCGGCAATGGTCCTGGTTTCTCGGACAAAAGTGTCCACCCCTCGCCACTGTCTCTAAGGATAAAATCTGTAAATATCCTTTGTCCTCCTTTATTTCCCCTTCCCCTTCCCTTATACGAGATGATAACGGAATAAATTAAGTCGGGATTTTGTACACGTCGCGACAAAATAAATGTCTACTTTAATCTTCTTGTCTTAGAATATTTTACTTGAGACTTGATGAGATTTCGTTCCGGTAGGCATGATAGTCCTACTGATAATTATAAGTAATGGTGACCGAGGAGTGGTGTTGGTTCGAACCCCGCTTAGATCAGACTCATCTCCGTTAGTTCTTAGGAACGTGATTACAACTCGTACAACCTAGTTTCTCTTTCGGGAAGTTCAAACCTCAAACGTTTTTCTATATTCAATTTTAAAAAAGTTATTGATAACTTGACTTTCTAAAGTCAAGTCGAGTCTTTGTAAAGTCTAGTTTACAAAATCGATCAGCCAATACTAGAAATTGTTTAAAATCTGTATATTTAAACATTATTAACCCCTTTATCCTAAATAAATAGAAGTATTAATTTTTCGCATGTTATTTTGCTTTTGTTTCGTTTCTTTTATTTTTTCTTTAATTTAAGAGTTAAGTAAGTATAAAATTGTATTTTAAGTTTGTTGTAATTATTAACCAGGATTTTCTCCTTATATTCCGAAGTTAAATAACAACCACAAGACTTGGTTCATCCCGACTAAAATAAAATTGTAGCTTGTTTCCTATGACACATTTATTTTGTCTTCAATTGTACAAATCCCAGTAATGTATAAATCAAGCACCTCTGTCCTCGGACAATTCTGTCCTCCGCTAATTTATGTCGAAGTCGGATAAATTTTATTACTAGTTGTTTGCCGGCAGTTACGGTCTAATCGAATGAATGGAAGTTATGTGCTGTCCGGTTCTCGTGAGATTTTGTTGCGTTTTTCCGGTGTATACTTTTATTGTGATGTATGTGTATTTTATTATTTCACCTTATTCTATAAGAAATAATACCTATTCATAATGTAAACATTATGTAATATGGCTTTTTTGAGAATTATTATTGTTTGTATACAAGGTGTTACAAAAATACAAATAAACATTTAAGGGGGTGGTTTAGACCATCAAAATGAACAACTTTCACTATGGGACCAATATCGAAAATGAGAAAAAAAAAATTATTTTCCATACTCTACAAATCGACTCGACCTAAAATATGTATGGGATATCTGTTTTTTTTTTGCAATTTCGATGTTGGTCAATAGTGAAAGTGGTTCAGTTTGATGGTCTAAACAACCTCCTTATGAGTTTTAAATATGTATTTTTACTTATCTAACACCCTGTATACAACGATGAATAAACGCTAGAATGAACAAAACTAGAAAGTAATTTGTTTAGAATCGAGAGCAGAATCGAATTATCATGGGATCAGCGTAAGTACTTTTTTTCAAATATTGCTGGACAAACCAAGAACCAACCGAGGAAGGAACCTAGATATCTTTAATAATTCTTCTTTGTCCCCGTTTCCGATAATATACATTCAAATTACATTTGCTGATTGGTGATTAAGATTATAGAGCATGTTTTACTCTTTTCAGTTATCTTATAGTTTTTTATGCAGTCGGTTTTTTTGTTTTTCCAAATCATTTATTGTATGAAGACTTAATTACAGGCCTCAGACCACACTATCAATGCAATGCAATATAGATGATATAATGTCAAATTAGGAAATGTAATTGAACAATCAAAGCTAATCTGGGCGCACCTGTCCGCGATATGAATTTCTAATGCATTGTGACAGCAAATCCTGGGGATAACGAGCTTTTTAAGGGTTTCATTTGGAACGGGTCTGCTTAGGATCACGATTTCGCTGGGCATTGGATATGGTAATGTGGGTAATAATATTTCTGTCATCTTTCATTGGGCACTGTATACGCTATTATAATAAGATACCAGAGGATATTCTTAAGTTGCCAGACAAAAAGTTTGAATCCCATGTTAAACAAGTCCTCTGTAAAAAAGGTTACTATAAACTCGATGATTATTTGAATGACCAAAACAATGACAAATGACAACACTATGTAATTCAATATTTGTACTTTGTATATTTTGTTTTGTTTAAAAGAAGTGTGTTGTAGAGTTTCTGGCCGCATCTTCTCTACAACGGAACACCTTCCGAAGCGGAGGTAGAATCAAAAATGACGTCAGAAAGTTATCTATGTGATATTATTTTGAATAAAAAAATTTGAGTTTGAGTTTTGAGTTTGAGTTTCTGTTTACAAAAAATCCTGATGCTTTAACTAAATTTTAATCGCTAATCATTCGAACTCTTTTGTGCCCGATACGTACGGCACACGCTGGGGCCTAATTTAAAAAACATCTAAGTTCAATCATTATTCAATTTCAGTTCTAATTATTTTGCAATCCAGTGCATGTTTGCATGTTCAACTGTGCTGAATTCCGTATAAACTTTGCTTTTGTGCCCGAAACGTCTGATATGAGCATATAATATTATGTAATTCAATTCAATTTTTGTTTAATGGCATCCGATGTGTTATCACAATTCAGCCAGCGTCTCGTTAGGTATATGAAGATTATACATAGGAAAATTATCAGTAGTTTTAATTAAGTCTAGAGTGGCAGTTTTGCCAATGTAAGTAGTTTAGAGTCTCAAGTGATTGTTTTAAGGTTAAAACACAAAAGAGTTCACAAAATGGCCAAGCCGCATGGCCAGAAAAATCACGAGCCGACGCTGACGTCCTCTCGGTAGACCTCCACGGTAGACCTCTAGCCACGCGACTGATTCCATTCTCTTTGCACGCGACTCCATATATTATGCAATCTTTGATCTGAGCGATCTGTCAAACGGCTGTCATGTATGAGGTGTCAAAATGATTAGCACGATACCGAATGTGTGAATGTTTTGGTTTGCACGCGGTCCAATCACGTTTCAGTGGAAATTTATTTAGTGTGATCGGATCCCGCGCCAATTAAATGTAATGATTATATTCTCTTTGGCGCCAATCAGCCAGCTCTTATGCTGGTTGACAAAATAAATCGTACCTTTATTGCAAAAACCAACTATCTACAACCAACTATCCAGATTTTTCTATGAAATCTTTTCAGTTTTCATAAATTTTGGTTAAATTTTGGTGCAGATAGTTTGTTTTTTCAATAAGGGTACGTCGTATCCTTATTGCAGAAACCAATTATTTGCACCAAAATAGAAGAAAACTGAATAGATTTCATAGAAAATCTGGACAGTTGGTTGCAGATACTTTGTTTTTGCCATAAGGGTACGAAATAATCTCTTCACAAGAATTACAATTTAAACTCTGCTACGCTCGGCCTGCGGCCTCTTTTGGCAAGCAGATTGACCCCGGAGACCAGGTCCACCAGGTTCCAGGGGGGCCGCTTTGGAGCTTCGCACCTACGGCCTCGGGGGAAGGGCGACGGATGGTTACGGAGGTTATCATACGATCCGTTCGATAGAAGTTTACAACGTCATTACCTACATAGGGATCATGATAGGTTTCTTGATGTGAAACATCTATTGGCGCGTCTTAGGGGTAAAAAAGCCGACTCGTATACAGTGCCGGCAAATGGCATGACGCCGTCTCTTTTATCTATAAATTCTGTCAATCCAACACATTTTTCAGTGAAAAATGGGAATTAGAAGATTATATGTCTGTGTGTATCATATTAGGTAATTGCTATATTACACACTTTGCAAAAAGAGGATAAAAAAAACGAAATAAAAAATATCGTTTCATTTGGAATCAAATGTTGTCAAGTTAAACAACCGCATCTATACCTACACCTGTCCTTATAGCTCTGCGCAATCAGAATTAGAAAGTATGACAGACAGACAGACAGACAGGCGAAACAAGCCGTGCTCTCTGTTTACAAATGAAACCTGAGCCCTTTGTGTCCAAGAGTTAGTATATAATGGAATAGCCACTATAAGTTATTTCGTCAAAGAGACCGTTAGCGAACGGTGCTTTCGACGAACCGTGCTATCGTTGAACAGTGCTTTCGTCGAACGAACGCGCAACTTCATATTAACAAAATTATAAAACAAGTGCCTTTGCTTCATTTTTCCATTTTGTGGCCCTTGCCTGCTAAAAGGTTGCCAACCGCTGTATTAGAAAGATGATACCACTAAGTGTATAGTACTCTGTGCTAAGTGATTCCCATGGGAATCGAACCCACGATCTCCGTGTCAAGAGCCCCAATGCTCTTAACCATTAGACCATGGAGGTTGTAAACGGCACTTCCAGAAACTCTACATCGTTGTATTTACAGGTTCGGGCTCGCTTTATTATTATTTAGGCCGCATTTTGTTGGACATGATTTAATTTCAAATATCCAACGAGAATCTTTCTTCAAAAGCCTTTGATATTCACGTTTTGTCCCCAACTTTTTTTGTTTGGATATAATATTATTAATTGAAACCTTGTTTAGGTTTTTCGAATGATATACATTATATTATTTGGATCTATAGAATATAATAAATAAGTTTGGGAAAAAGCACAATGTTTTAAGATGATGATGATGATAGGAACCAAACCAAAAAATCACAGAAATAGGTATCTTTCGGATAAAGAATATTCTTATAATGCCATCGATCCCATATAAAATTCTCGGTGACTCTACACCTTAGCTTAGAGTCGCGTGGCTAAGGGGGTAACGAGTGGACGTGTCGGCTTCCAATTCAATTGGCCACGTGGCTCCGCCGTTTTATGGCGGTTTCGAGTGTGTGTTTTTGTTTAAAAACGGGGCTTTGAGATCGACAGATCCTATTATCGTACAACTGCCTCCGTGGTCTAAAGGTTAGAGCATTGGGCTCTTGACACGGAGGTCGTGGGTTCGATTCCCACGGGGGGTTTCTAGTGAAATCTCACTTTGTGCGTTTTCCCCCAGTTGGTTAGGACATTGCAGGCTGAGTCACCTGATTGTGAAAGAAAGATGATTCCGTGCTTCGGATGGCGCGTTAAGCTGTTGGTCCCAGCTACTATCACTGGTGGTAGTAGTCGTTACATAAAAACCACGTCAGAGGCCGTAAGGCGGTTTGAATAAACTCTGACACCAGGGCTTGCAGCCCACTCGATAAGAAGAAGATTACCGTACAATCTAATCTAAACTATTATAAAACTGTAACTGAAGTGTGTCTGTACATTGAAGATATTTACAAAAAAAGATTACGATATGGTTTTTAAGTATCCCTGACTCGAAATCAACCTTTTTTAGAAATTTTGTCTGTTTGTTTGTGTGTTTGTTTGTGTGTTTGTTTGTGTGTTTGTTTGTTTGTTTGTTTGTTTGATCGCGCATCACGCAAAAACTACTGAACCGATTTTGATGAAACTTTTTTTGTTTGATAGCTTATGATCTGACTTAAAATCTGGTATATAATTTGTGCGGACGAAGTCGCGGGAAAACACTAGTATATATCTAATAAATGTATCTTGCACACTGGCGAAATCTAACAAGGAAACGCCATTAATAAAAATAGAATAGAATCTTAGCTTAGCTTCATTCTCATCTACACTTTCCATCAGGTGAGCTCTTAGGCCATAAATAGTCTAAGGGTGAGCTGAAGCCAAGAGAATTAAAAAAATCTTGAAAATTTTAACCATTTATCATAAATTGCAGGTAAGTACTTACATAATAATTTATACGTATTGCACATATAAAACATATCTAAGTCACAAACATAGTCAAACACAAAAATTGTGACTTACAAAATTACGAACAAATAAAATCCGTTGTGCCTTTATGGAGGCTTTCCATTTATGTTTGTATATTATACTAAAATCAGTCCAAAAATATTCCTCGATGATAATCAATATTACTCCATAATCATTGAAAACACTTCCTTCCTATACGTGATAAACTGATAAAGCAGTTGCCGAATAATTATGAAACAAAAGCAAACAAAAAGACATTAGGTACAATTCTCAGGATAAACATCTGCCAAAATATAATCCCGGTCTAATGGAAGAGTTAAGTACAATAATAGAGGCCCTCTGGACGTAACAAAAACAATTCGACCCTCTTAATAGGGTACTGTCTCAGTGCCAGCGATACTACTTACTACCAAGGTACCTTAGTAGGCCATTATAACTATCGACGATGCGTGTAACACTCATGTAACACTACAAGTCTGTGAACACTACTAACAAACGGGGATGAGATAGGCCCACCACACATTCCCACCGCTGTAACTCCTGTGAACCAGGACCAACAGCGGCGACCATTCACAATACTAGACAATGAAGTCCAGCGATCCCGGGGGATGACTCTAATCTGTCTTGGAACCCGCAATGAATTAATCAAAGAAGATAGGAGGAGTCGGAAAAAGAAATATCCTACTTCCCTCCATTGCAAACGGGAAACAGCAATAAGAAAAGGCATGGCTATTAGAGAGCCAAATTCCAGAGGTCATTTATGTATGTTGTTGAGTTGTTGACGGGAATGAGATAACATGAAATCCGCTACTTTGGATTTTATTCCATGACTTTAGATTATAATTTTGATTGTTAAAATAGTCTCGAGTGAACCCCAAACCAGACTATAGGCTGTCTCGTTTGGTCATAATATAGGATAGGATGGATGAGACCGGTGCCAGCCATATATTTACAAATAGATCTGGGTTTCAGGTTACCAGGCTATCACCCACGGAGTTAATTGGAATTTAACAAATGTTGATCATTAATATAAGCTAGCGGCTTCTGCGACTTCACTGACTTTAAATACTCATAACTTTTGATTAAATAAACCAATGGCGATTAAATAAAGCCTAAATGTGAATCCAAACCTATGCTTTTGTGAATTATATTATGGAACTATAGAACTATTTTTAGTATTATGTGTGTGTTTATCAAGTCCCTAACACTCGAACCACACCCTCGGAAGCCCTCAATAAGCAAGCGGCGTACCTACTTTCATTTGGAAACTAATAAACAACATTTAGGGCCTCTCCCACTGTTTCGTCGGCCGGGATTCGTGATCTAAACCCGACAGTATTTAGGGATTGTCTGCGAAATCTTGCCGGTATATCTTCCCATCTTGTGTCTGTTATACCGGATGACTTTTTGTGTGACGTATTGGCAGCTGACCTTAAAAACCTGATAACCATTCGTTTAAACGATGGTAGGTACCTATAAAATTTTTAGAGATCTGCAAAAACATTTTACTTTTCGTACCGACTAAAAAATCGATATCATCAATTTCTACGAAAAGGCGCAAAAACATTCCTGTACCTATAAGAAATACCTTGCTTAAAATAATTAAGTATTATAAAATCAGAGTATGTTATTTCATGCTAATAAAATGATAGTTGTAGCCTTATTTCTGCCTTATTTTCTGCCTACACAATGCCAGTTTAATTACCCGATAACTTTTTTTGAAATGAAATCTTTTTAAAATTTTTACTTTTGCTGTCAGAAATGTTACAGAAATAACTTTGAAACAAAAGGAGTCAACCTGTATTTCTTTAGAAAATAATTTTTCCGCTAACTTAACTACATAAATTCGCGCATTTCAAAGATCGACTCGCGTTTCTCCCGGCACGAGCAAACAAACATCGTAAAAGAATTTTATTTAAACTCAGAAACTCCGACTTAGCTGAACTCTTAGCAAACTGAGAAGCCTTTATATTTTCATGAGACTTCCATAAATAGAGGGATAAAAGTCCGCTATTTTATAACTCAGTTTTCATTTTTATTTCCTTTTGAAAAAGAAATAGACTTTTGTCTGGCTTTTGAATCAAAACAAAACAAACAGTCTAGTGTAGGTATGTTTTGTCTTCGTGCCAAAGGCATCTAGAATGTTTCTTGTGTTTTGTTAACTGTATACCAAGTAAAAGTATCATTAGCCTTTAAACCACATACTCTACCCATCAAACTGGACAACTTTGACTATAGGAGCTTACCTATGAAAGCAAAAAAATATACTAAAAATTATTTCACTAATAGAAAACTGTACTATTCCCAATACTCAATACTCAATACTCAATATTTATTGCTTTCCAGAAACATAGGCTATATTTTATTTTGATAGGCGAACGAAGTCGCTAAAGCTAGTTAGACAGGCTGTAAGGAAAAGTATCATTTAAACAACATACTCTACCCATCAAACTGAACCACTTTCTTGGAATGGCAAAACAAAAACAAATTTGCTGTCACATACATTTGAGTCATGTAGGTGGCTTAGGCGCAAAATGACGACTTCGCAAAATGTCAACCGTTCGCAAAAGGTCCACTTCGCACAATGTATATTTCGCAAAACGTCGCTAGGTATTGTGGTTTAGCATGGAACAGCAGATTAAAAGTTGTTGTTGTTTATGATGGGTAGATTTAAAGGCCCCCCCCCCCATTTTCTGGGGACTAAGACTCCACCCATCAAACTGAACAACTTAATATCGCAAACCTGAAATGGCAAATCAAAAAATCTGCTGTTTATGCTGGGGATGGTGATGCCAATGATTTCAATTTCACCCTGTATTCAGTTCTGTAAAAATAAGCATAGTTAACAATCGCTCTTAATGCGTTCACACACGATGACGCACTGACGGAGCAGCAAACGTCATTCCGTTATTTGTGAAGCAAGGAGTTGTATGAAACCGCACGTAGAAGCACACACGGTGACGCATTGACGCACCGGGTGTGGTTCTATGGACTGACATCTGCCGCTCCGTCAGTGCGTCATCGTGTGTGAACGTATTAAATGAAACTTAAACGTTGAAGATTTTAGACTCAATCTTCTTTGATGGCGTCCTGTAGAGTGTCCATGGCACTTAGGAATGATTGATTAGGGACTAAAGCTCTTTGAATTCGATTTAATTACTAATTATTGGCTATAAGGTCTCATCGAGCGGTCTTTAATATGATTTTAATCTCTACCGATAATGAAGAATATTCTACAGTATAAATTCCACTAATCCCCGGCTTACTTCCGGCTTAGAATGGACTATCGTTGTTATCGTATGAGGCGACTATGGGATTAAAGGTTTCTTATGTAGTGTTTATGTGGGCGGAAGGCTAGCCTCCTCTCACCACTAGACACATAATTTCATCCTGAAACTTAAGAGAATTTTCTTCCGAGAACGAAAATGCGCGCTGCATACAAACGTACTATGGTGATATTTTCAATACTAACCAATTAAAGTCAATGAAATTTTGCAGAATCTAAACAATCTAGAAACAAATCTCTATGCTTCTATAGAGTCAGATTTTCGTTAAAATATACAGTTTCAATGCTAGGATTAATTTAAGATTTGTATGGAAATCTTTGAGGCACTGTAACTTGAAAACTATACATTTTAACAAAAATCGGACTCCATATAAGCATAGACATTTGTTTCTAGATTGTTTCTGCAAAATTTCATTGAAATAATTGGTTAGTATTGAAAATATCACAATAGTACGTTTGTATGGAGCGCGCTCTGAATAATATACCGTTAAATTGCTAAATGTGAGCATTGCTACAACTACATTATTAAACAGAAAGTTGATAGTTGCAGCAATGTTTCTGACCACCCCGAAAGGGATTACGGTCGTGAGTTTATGTGTAAATAAAAAAAATACAGGGTGTAACAAAACACGTCCCTATTAAAAGATAAGGGTGTGCTTCAGAACATCAAGCTGAACAACTTTCACTATGGAGCCAACATCGAAATTGTGAAAAATAAATCAGCTGTTCCATACAAATTTGCAGTACCGAATCGACTAAAATTTATGGGACAGCAAATTCGTAGATTAGATTCGTAATCACGATGGACAGCAGATTATTTTTCGCGATTTCATAGTTGGCTCCATAGTGAAAGTTGTTCAGTTTGATGATCTGAAGCACCGCTGCATTCCCAAAATTATAATTTCACATATAGCTAAATAAGAAATCTGAAAGTTTATTCACATCATATAAAAACATTTTCTCTCCAAATCTAAGCTAAATAATCTAGCAAAGAATTGAGATGTCTTTGAATTTTGATATTTTCCCGGTTCCCTAAATTATATAGGGACGTCTTGACTCCCTGAAGGTCCTCTGTGAAGTTCGTATGACGTCTACCAATTTTCTTTTAAAAGGTACCTTTATAAGTAATCTTCGAAATAAGTTTTTTGTAAACCACAAATGGGACGGAATAACTTTTTATGTAAATGGATTACCTAGTTTTCATTTGTAGCCATGCCAAACCTAAGTACATTCTGATGTTTTTGCCATACTAACCTACTTATTAAGGGGGTTGCAGAAGACGTTCACAGGCAACCAGATGGCGCTCGGGAGCATTATTCATGATTTTGTCACATTTTATTTTATATCTTCGTAATTATGTTATAAATTGCAAATATTATTTGAGACGCGCAATCTAGATTCTCTATACTATTTTTCCACATATAAAATACTAGCTGTTGCCCGCGACTTCGTCTGCGTGTACATTTGTGATTGTTTGTCGTGTCTCGTCTAAAAGATCATGAATTTTCATAGAGAGAAGTAAAATGAACATCCAGTTAGTACCTATATAAGTAGGTACCAGAAAAATATATTTTACTGATCCATCACTTAAATTTCTCTAATATTTATATGTCGAACAGCATAATCATCAATTTACAACCCACTCCTGGTCCCGGTCCACTGGCACCGGGTGGCAGAGAGCGAGAGAGTGGATCTGTACCTGCGCAAGTGCTGATCCACTTAATATTATCACGCGCAGATAATATGACTTCGGCAACGTCTCTACAACCCACTCCTGGTCACAGACCTCCATTCACGTGTATAAGCGTGAGAAGATACAGTATACTCCACCACGCCGGCCGGCAAGTGCAAATCGGTGGAGGCAACAGCTGGATCGAATATACAGAGTCCTTCTTAATATGGTAACACTTTTTTAAGGGGATGATCAGACCGTCAAACTGAACAACTTTCTCTATGGCACCAACATCGAAACAGCGAAAAAAAATCAGCTATTCCATACAAAACTGCAAACCTACTTGAGCCGAATGTATGCTGCAGATTTTTTTTCCTGATTTCGTAATTATGTTAATTATACGTATTACGGTAATTATGTTTTGGAAGGCGAAACGTTTTAAATCTATGACGTTTTTGAATAAATTTATGTTGCAGACTTGCTTTAAAAATACACTTAACGCCATCTACTTAAAAGAAGAAGATACTACAGTTTAATTTTAAAACTAATAACGCCATCTTTTTAAAAGAAGACGATACCATAATTTATTTTAGAACTTATAGCGCCATCTATTTAAAAGAAGACAATACTATAATTTAATTTAAAATAACTTGGTGGACCTGGTCTCTAGGGTCAATTTTGCAGCCAAGCGAGGCCGCAGGCCGAGCGGTTTCTGAAACGTCTTTTTCATAGAAAAAAATATAGTTTGGGAGAGTCGATTCAACTATGGCTACTTATATCAAGTACCTAGGTATCAAGAAATACACTATTATCGCTAACGTACATACGTGTACATGTACTGGGCATTTACATTAAAAAAAAAAATTAAACAGAAAAACACATAAAATACAAAACACCACAGAAACCATAAAAACTCTTACAAACTACAAATAAAAGATATCCTCCAAAGCGCCGACCCGAGGCGAGGCCCTAGGAGGCTGGCCGCGTTGCATCTTTAAATAGGTAGCTAAACATATCCTTTGGGCAAAATAGCTGCCAGCCCACCTGTCTCCCGTGGTCTTTAACAGGCACCTCGATAGGCACTATAGAAAAAGTTTCGCTGCGGGACCTCAACAGGCGGTAAGGTCTCTACAGTGAAAGGCAGAAACTCATAACCTTCTTCCAAACCATGATACGTCTCTTCTCTGACTTTACAAGACCCCGGGACGTGAGAAGGCGCCAAAGTGTCGAAACACGTGGCGTCCCAAACCAGACACCTACCACGACTCCACGGTATGAGGGACAGGCCATCTGGTCTCTTCCCATCCGACCGAACCATACCCTAAGGCTCCAGTATAGATGGGACATTCACTGACGCCAAGGCCCGCTTATTTAGCACGTATTAGCACGTCTATATTCCTGCTCAGAAAGGGAAACTGCTCTTCAAAAAGTAGGTAGGTTATATGCAGGTCTTAGGCAGATCCATTTGGTGTAGAGACCATGGGTCTGGGAAGCTAATTATTAAAGAAAATAGTTTCCAGGATAGTTTATGCTACAGGTGACCAGAAGGCTGGCGCGTACCTCAGTCGGTGAAAACGCGTCACCATCCAAAGTGTATTAAGCATCCTGGGCCTGATTGTCTGAAGAGAAAGATGATTCCGTGCTTCGGATGGCACGTTAAGCCGATGGTAGTAGTCGTTACATAAAAACCACGTCAGATGCCGTAAGGCGGTCTGTATAAACTCCGACACCAGGGCTTGCTGCCGTGAAGAAGATGATCCGTCCAGTTTACAGCCATTGATCTCTGCTACACCTATCTGTAGTTGATTTACCGATCATTGGTTACCTATTTTGTTCGTTTTTTTTTGTGTGTATAAAATCTATTCTTGTTTGACTACCTATTGTTGCATTAAAATAGAAAAAAAGCAAAAAAATTGAAAATGAATATGTCGGAGATAGTCATAAGAACGGACGGTCTTACGAGGTACGCAGGTGCGCGCAGGTGCGCGCACGTGCACTGAAGTTGCCGAGCGTGTTCACGTGGCCCCTACCATCGGTCGTGCACTATAAATAGCAGGGTCGAGCGAGGCACTGGACAGTCTGCTCGGGAACGTCGCCGGGTGCACACGCTCTCGGACCTAACTCAATACTAAGTCATATTCTAGGACACTATGGAGTTTCTTGCCGTTTCTTCTCCATGGTGTTTACTTGTGAAACGGTGGTAAATGTAGAGTCAGTGAAAGTCATAAAAGATGATGATCATGATGGAAATAAAAGATAATGATAATCCGATTCTTACCTTTCATTTGAAATCATTACCACGTATCATACCTGTTGCCTAAATCAGAAGTGGCCAAGGATTCACGGAACCACCTTTTGTTTCATCATCATCATCATTACCAGGTAGAAATTCGAGTGATACGATACAGAAGTGATGTACATCCGGATTTGGTAACGTTACTTTATCTTGTCTTATGTCATTGTGATTTCATAGTCTCTACCAATACCAATGTAGAGTCATATCGAATGTAGAGTCATATCGAATGTAGAGTCATATCGAATGTAGAGTCATATCGAATGTAGAGTCATATCGAATGTAGAATCATATCGAATGTAGAGTCATATCGAATGTAGAGTCATTTCGAATGTAGAGTCATATCGAATGAAGAGTTACATCGAATACCTATAGTCATTTCAAATTTTGAGTATTTTAGAATGTAGAATCGTTTCGATTATGATTCATGAACGAACAACTCGCCCCAATTCGATGGTAATCGATTCATGTCCTATGAGGTACTGGATCGTGACCAAGCCAGCGCAATGCCAATGCTGGATGATGCAGCCTGGCATAGATGTAAAACTGCTGAGCAAAATCTGAGCTTCCATCATGGGACTATGCTCGGTGAGTCGTAGCTAGTTTAGTTGATTACAATTTGTGATATTGATTATGAATTTATAGTGGAGATTAGTGGTCAAGTCTATCCAACTTATATCTTGCTTTTGTTTTCGGTTGTAAACTGTCTATCTCATACTCCAATGGTGATGATAACAATGATGACTGAATGCTTATGGACTCTTTAAGCTCAAACAAATAGAGAAAAACCCGCCCATTCTCACATAGAATATCCGCCCACCCACCCGGAATAAAACGTGACATTAAGAAACTCGCCACACACCAACACGCACTGGGCTCGCGTGGTTGAGTATGGCCCAACCCCTCTCACCATTATTTGTGAGAGGAGGCCTTTGCCCTGCGGTGGGATTCTGCAGGCTATAACTAACTTTTTTTTTTAATGAAGAAACTGATTTAATTAACCAACTTCATCCGTTAAGGACTGGAGTTTAAAAGAGCTGAACTTGCTGGTGGCTTTGAACAATGCTCTGACAAGTCTGGCTTGCTGCTCACATTAAAGAGGTGATTGTAATTAAAAATTATAGAACCCAGTGGATATGTACCGTTTTGAAAAGATTATTAGGTTTCGGTTCATGAAGGAAGAAAATACAACTTTAGTAACTTGGCGCTTCTACCAGCTGATGGCAGGGATCCCAAATACCCAGTTGAGGGAGGTTTGTTCCGTGCTGTTGTGCCGCACTGCAGTGCAAGCCTTTGTCACTCGGCTGTGGGTGCCGAGATGGAAACCTGAACTTTATGCGCTCACCAGATGGTTGCCAGCCGCGCGTACGGTACGTTATTAAGCTAATTTTTATTTTATTCAATGCAATGGCGCGTACTGCAGACACACACCATACATAAACAAAGGACACCGTTTTTCGAGAAGGTGCACTGCAGAAAGGTGACAATGATGAGACGGTGAAACTTTTGGGTTTCGACAGGACTTTGGCTGAATGATGTGGCGTCATCCAGGTGTTCTCTGTGAGTGGTTTCCTTTATATTCTGTAGAATGAGGATTTAAACCCGCCTTCCCGCCCGTTTAACCCGCCCTCCCGCCGCGGAAAGTGCTCGACATGACCGAGTAAACATTCAGCTCTGATTCAGATGAATGTGACTACCAATGATTTTTCATGATTTCTTGCACCACAATATTTCTTGTATTATTAGTATATTGTACTGTAATGAAATAATAATTATTTTGTTTCATATTATATGAATAGTGTTTCCTCCAGTCTAGTTTAACAAGCTACAGGGAGATGAGTCCAGACTAGTTTTCATAAACTACAGGGACAAAGTCCAGTCTAGTCTTAGTGACTACAGGGACATACGGGGTCATCCCCGTTCCTCCAGTCTAGTGTAACAACAGCTACAGGGAGATGAGTCCAGACTAGTTTTCATAAACTACAGGGACAGAGTCCAGTCTAGTCTTAGTAACTAAAGGGACGTACGGGGCTATCCCCGTTCCTCCAGTCTAGCGAAACAAGCTACAGGGAGATGAGTCTAGTCTAGTCTTAGTAACTACAGAGACATACGGTCAGTCCAGTATGGTAACTGAAGGACCAAGTAAATCCAGGCCAGATTTAATCTGAAGGGATGAAAAAAAAAAAAAAAACGATGAAAAAAAAAAGAGAAAAAAAAGAAAGAAAAAAAAAAAGAAAAAAAAGAAAGAAAGAAAAAAAGAAAGAAAAGAGAAAAAGAATGAAAAAAAAAAGAAAAAAAAAAAAAAGAACGGAAAGAAAAAAGAGTCTGAAGGACCACAACTATAATTATTATTTACAGATCCAACATTGTAAAGCTGCTCCATGCAATGAAGACTGCTATACATGTGCGTCGAAGGCTGCTCTTTGTGGCAGAACAGAGGTAGCTCCATGCAGCAGAGGTAGTCCTAAGCAGCAAAGACACCTATCAGGTCTGGCCGAACGGTAATATAAACTTATATTTCAATATTCACAGATGAAGACCCAAAAACATCCATCACACGAGGACGTGTTCGACGTCAGGTAGGCCGAGGAATGCACGACGACATTACACAGCATTTCAGTCATTAAAATGTAAAAATGGCGACGCGTGTTACTTTCTATCGAGTTGCACCTGCATCGAACATTAGTATTAATTTGTGCAACAGGCTAAGTCTAACATAAACGGCTTGGGTGAGGATCGTCGCTGTCGTCGTACTGTATAAAACGACTGGCATTATATGACCCTTTTGGTTTTTGGCTTATCCATGAAAAGGACCTGATACTCGCCGATCCGTTTTCAGCTTGCCACTGAAAAGCTTTCTGCTGTTGTAATTAATCTTTTGCCTAAACAAGTCATAATTTGATGCGTTATTACTGTAAAGATCCGTAACATGTAACATTCCATTCATAGTCACACACTGACTATAAAAATACAGTAGTGTCACAGAGTACTATATTATACTACGTAGTCAAGGCATATGCTCACGACTATATTCCCCGAGGGGGTAGTCAGAGATATACTACGTAGTGTGTAGCAGAAAATCATTTTCTGAGTATTGAAGTAGACAGGATAGACCGAACGATGTACTTTGCTTTGTTTTCATTGTTCCAGAGCTACACACGAGGACGTGTGTCTTGCAGGATGGCCGTGTCGGAGATAGTCATAAGAACGGACGGTCTTACGAGGTACGCAGGTGCGCGCAGGTGCGCGCACGTGCACTGAAGTTGCCGAGCGTGTTCACGTGGCCCCTACCATCGGTCGTGCACTATAAATAGCAGGGTCGAGCGAGGCACTGGACAGTCTGCTCGGGAACGTCGCCGGGTGCACACGCTCTCGGACCTAACTCAATACTAAGTCATATTCTAGGACACTATGGAGTTTCTTGCCGTTTCTTCTCCATGGTGTTTACTTGTGAAACGGTGGTAAATGTAGAGTCAGTGAAAGTCATAAAAGATGATGATCATGATGGAAATAAAAGATAATGATAATCCGATTCTTACCTTTCATTTGAAATCATTACCACGTATCATACCTGTTGCCTAAAAATACAATGTGTAGATTATTATAATACTATACCTTGCATGTAATTTTATTTAAAAAAGTAAAAATATTAAATTTCATCTCGACCAGGAATCGAACCTTCACCTCATGTGTGTAAGCACAGAGGATTCTGTGGTGTAAGTCGAGTCTAACCATTTACCGAATGCGCTACAAGACTTCTAAGAAGAGCGATGAAAAAAAGAAGTACTATGTACCTATACCATTAGAAAAAACAAAATACGTCCCAAATACAGTGTCCCAAATACATCAGTCAGCACAAGTCAGTGTGGTAAATCATTGTAAATTATCCCCACTTATCCCACGGGAGCCCATTACTGGGATAAAATGTATCCTATGTGTTAATCTAGATCACATTCTATCTGCGTGCCAAATTTCGTCCAAATCTGTTCTGCCGTTTATGCGTGATTGTAACACAAACCTACAACCTTACAAACATCGTCACAAACTTTCGCATTTATAATATTAGTGAGATTACTTTTGTTAATACCGTCTACGAATGTTCTACGTCAAAGTTTTTTATGAAATTGATCAATCTTAAAATGTAGAACAAATGCGTATGAACAATAAAATTACTTTAACTTGTAGCTAGATCAGTGCAACATAAACACAAGTGCGCGCGTAATTGAAAATTTTGATTCGATATCATCACCATTATACGAGATATAAAATAAAATGTGACAAAATCATGAATAATGCTCCCGAGCGCCATCTAGTTGCCTGTGAACGTCTTCTGCAACCCCCTTAATAAGTAGGTTAGTATGGCAAACCGCTATCCATACCAGTGTCGTTTTATCTTCGAAAAAAAAAAATAAAGAATATTTCTATTTCTATTTTCTATTTCTAAAACCGCAAAGAAAATATTTGACAGAAACCCCAAGGAAAATATTCGCACTCGCTTTCAACACAAAAACCGCATTGAATATTTTATGATGTAGGTTCCTATATAGGTACTCACTCCTAAATTCTGTTTAACGTTTTCTTCAATAAATAAAGATTTAACTCGAGACCGGTCTCATCCCATGAATTTCATTTTAAATAGATTCTAGTGTCGTAGGTAAATCATGTGTCGGGCTATGAAAGTCGCGTTTTTCATTCCAAATTGTTCTTCCCTCTACAAAATGTACTATATCCAGCGTGACGGGGAGTGAACCCGTCGCCACTTGTAATGGACATTGGGCACAACACATGCCTCTAAATTGAAGCACGCAGGTTTCCTCACGATGTTTTCGTTCACCAAAAAGTCAGTGGTGTTACAAATCGTAGGTACATTAAATTCCGAAAAACTCATTGGTACGAGTCGGCCTGGACGGGAATCGAACGATCGCTTCCTACACGGCAGGCAAGGTTACTCGCCACTGGACCACCGCAACTCATCATCCAGCCAATTTTTAATCATAAGGCTGCTTTTCCACCCGAG
The DNA here is from genome assembly GCA_963693445.1 of Agonopterix heracliana. NCBI lineage: Eukaryota > Metazoa > Arthropoda > Insecta > Lepidoptera > Depressariidae > Agonopterix > Agonopterix heracliana. The sequence goes on from OY856332.1 coordinate 9,804,672, forward strand.
ATTTACGAGGTAGCGAGGCGGTGAGCGTGGAAAAAATCGTCCAATGAGAGTGCTTCAATTTCCCAATGACGTGATCGAGCGAGCGCGCTATTGGCGGATTGTTTCTTCGCTCACCGCGTCGCTACCTCGCACATCTCTGGTGGAAACGCAGCCTAGTAGGAACATGTAACTTGTGGAGAGACTGGTGCCGAAAGTCGGATTTAATCGGAATTTCTGGCCACCAGGTCTCTTCTCCACGTCATTCCCGCACATCTTCTGCCCACACGTTTAGTTCGCCGGTAAACGTAGCAGACGTGTGAGTGACGCTATCTGAAATGAGTGTCTGAGGAAAGCAGGCGGCTAGATAAATAAAATGCAACCGTCCTAAATAAATGTTGGCAAGTTTTGGATAAGAGCCCAAACAAACGGAGTTTGCACAGAACCAATAAGCACTAGTTTAGCATAAAACTATTAAAACTTACATCCATGCGTACATAAGCTCACGTATTCTCCTTTTCAGGTGGACAGAAACACAAACCACCTTTTGAAGAGGATAGTCCTTGCAGCTGCATACAAAAGAAGTTTTTCTATTTTCAAAAATAACCAATTAAAAACAATTAAGTTTTTTAAACACGATCTATGTGCCTGTGGTTTGTCAGATTTCCGTCAAAATACAGGGTGAAACAAAACACCCTAGTAATTCAAACTGGACAACTTTCACTATTGAGCCAACATCGGAATACCGAAAAACTGCAGTATCGACACGACTCAAATGTATGGGTCAGCAGATTTTTTCTTTCGCTTTTTCGAAGTTGGCTCCATAGTGAAAGTTGTTCAGTTTGATGGTCTGAAGCACCCCCTTAAGTATTACTAGGGTGTTTTGTTACACCATGTATACAGTTTAAATGCTAGGTTAATTTAACATTTTGTATTTATAATTTTTGAGCCACTGTAAATTTGAAACTACATCATTATTCATTATACTTACTATTCTTTTTAAGAAGACTTTTCTTAAGCATTTGGATGTTTTCTACGATGCTTAGAAACGCTACCCTGTTATAAATCTCGCACTCAAGCCGCAGTTCGTCTGCGCGGAACCTTAAACTGCAAAGAAGTGTATTTGTTATTGTCAAGCCACATTACACTCGCCACAAATGAAAACCCGAAGTAATCTGTTTCTATTTCAAACGCTAATGGACTCCATTTACCTTTCTTAAAAAGTTATTTACAAAGGTCACATGCTGGGTGGACCATAACGACCCACTATTTCTAATGTCATGTTCTATTAGCTAACGGTTTCATACTGGTTAAATGCGGTACAAAGATTATAAGCTTTTTTCTGGGTTCTTTTTATCGTGTGGGACTGGGCAGCAAGCCCTGGTGTCAGAGTTTTTTTCAGACCGCCTCACGGCCTCTGACTTGGTTTTTATGTAACGACTACTACCACCAGAGACAGTAGCCAGGATCAACAGTAAACAGGCTTAACGTGCCATCCGAAGTACGGAATCCTCTTTCTTTCCAGGCTGCGATTCAGCCTGCGATGTCCTAACCAACTGGGAATAAATGCACAAAGTGATATATCACCAGGTGTCCCCCTAGGTGTCCCCCGGTGTCACTAGGTGGCACAGATTATATAATACTAGAATCGAACCCACGACCTCCGTATTGCAAGAGCCTAAGCTCTTAATCATCATATAGACCACGGAGGCAGTTAAATGCGGTAAAAAGATTATAAGCTTTATTCTGTTTTAAAAATCTGTTATGCTTCTATTCTATTCTAATCTTAAGATATGGTTTCATCGTTCTATCGATGATTTTGCCCATGTCTAGATTAAATAGCAAAGCTTGATGTTCTTCGGTAATTAATATTTCGGTGATCTTAACGAACAAAAAACTCTACAACTTAAAAAAACGATTAACTGAAAAGAGAAAAACAAGCTCTGTCACCACTAAATCAGCAATAACATCTTGGTTCGAGCAAATATAATTATAACTTGGTAGGTTTGCAGGCGTTTGCGATACCTACCTAATAATTTGTAAACAGGGCTGCCAGATTGTATAATTGGATCCAAAAACTGTATAATTAGATGTATGTTTGTATCCTGGACTCTCATGTATAATTTGATACAAAACAAAACAAATAATTTATTTAACTGAAAGCTTTAAGCATAAAAACCGTAGAAGAGTAACTAAAAGCCGCTATACTCAGTCACTTTATGATTAAATCGAGCAAGAACGCTATATTGTCGTTCAAGTTTTGTGAAATGTTACTTGTCTCTCTCTCTTGGTTCCACTGAGTCTCAAATAGATGACTGTTTTGAATTAAAAATCTACTAAAGTTCAAATTAGGTACGTGATTTCAGGAAAAAAAAACAGTTTGACTTGTTACGGAAATTTTCACACTTATTTGTATCCTGCGAGTCAATTTTGTATAATTTCAGGGACATGGCTGGCTGAATAATTATAAACATCTCACTGGCAGCCCTGTTTGTAAATCAAAAAGTCAGATGGAAACATATAATACTAATCTCGTGAAAGTGCAAATCTGTTTTATCCTACACTTTTCGTATAGTTATATTATATCACAAAGCCCGGTATATTTCCCCGCGGAGTAGACTCGGGTATCGAGGATTTGTACATCATAACAGATTGGGAATCCGTTTTGATGTCATGCTATAGATTAGTGTTGCACAATAATAGTCAAACTATCGATAGTGTATCAATACGATCGTGACCTCAAAAAATAGTAACAAAATACAGGGTGTATTGGACAGCCCTCCGCAAACGGAAACGGTGAACTCAGACCATCAAACTGAACAACTTTCACTATGGAGCCTACCTCAGGAAACGCGAAAAGCCATTTACTGTCCCATACATTTGAGTTGAGTAGATGCAGCTGTTTTGTATGAAAGAACAGTTTTTTTTTCGATACTATCAATACCATCGATATTATAGTTAAGTATCGATACTATCGTATTAACTGCCTCCGTGGTCTAATGGTTAGAGCATTGGGCTCTTGACACGGAGGTCGTGGGTTCGATTCCCACGGGGGGCACCTAGTGAAATGTCACTTTGTGCGTTTTTCCCCAGTTGGTTAGGACATTGCAGGCTGAGTCACCTGATTGTCTGCAAAGAAAGATGATTCCGTGCTTCGGATGGCACGTTAAGCTGTTGGTCCCGGCTACTATCACTGGTGGTAGTAGTCGTTACATAAAAACCACGTCAGAGGCCGTAAGGCGGTTTGAATAAACTCTGACACCAGGGCTTTGCAGCCCACTCGATAAGAAGAAGATCGTATTAAAATATTATCGATAGTATTAATTATTTTAAAGCAAACTATCGAAATTGTTATTATTTGTCAAGGTCAACTATCGATATCCAAACTATCGATAGGGAAACACTGCTATAAATTGTTAGCGGATCTACAGCCTTAAGTAGCCTACAGTAGTGAAACTTGCCAACTATGGCACAAGATAGGCAAATAAGTGAAATAAGATTTATTTTTATAGGTTAGTTTTTGTTAGGTTTCGCTGTAGTAATATTTTAATAGGTAATTGAGACCATCAAACTGAACAACTTTTACTATAGAACCTATATCAAAAATTTTTGCTTTTTCATTCATAACTACCTACCTACCTACTCGACTCAAATGTTGACTTTTTGCTAGGTTGTCTCCACAGTTTGAGGGTCTATACCCCTTTAAATATTACTAAGGTGTATTTGTATAACTAGAGTGTGTTCTCCAGGTATAGACAATACATATGCCAGCTTCCTGTTTGGAACTCGCGTCTGTTTTCCAAGCACATACTCGTACATTCAGAATATTTATAAAAGAAGAGTTAATAGTCTTTTCAACACACTTGCTCATAAAATGGCTCTAATTTCACCGCGATTAATAACACCTGTAATCAAACTGTGACTTTTTCATTACTATTATTCACTAGTGTGTTGAATAACGTCCTATGATACGCGTGTGTATTGATGATTACCGTCCTCGGCTCTATTAAGACCCTCGCCTGACGGCGCTGTGCTCTCAATGGCGCCTCAGCGGTAATCACCAACATTACACACATAATGTACTATTATCGGTGAGCGCGCTACACCTTCGGCTTCATACATTCCATGAGGTACGAAGAAGCCAAGCGTAAACCCATTATGAATTAAAAAAAACACCCCCATAAGGGAAGACAATCGTGAGTTTACGTGCCGGACTGTACGTGTATAGTCAACGGTAATTACTTACAACGACATCTGAAACAAAAAGAAGCTCCGAGGTAATTAGGGGACCAGGGTCGTCTTAACCATATTGGGCGCCCCGTGGTGCCAAAACGAACCTGCGTCCCCCTTGCTAACAAAAAGTGTTTGTCGCCCCACACTCTCTTTAATATTAGATATAAGACTTCGCAAGTCGCACCTGGCCCACGTGGATGGCTGAGTGAACCTGTGTGCGTGGCGTGGCATGGACTTTGGTTGTGTGTTGCGTGCGCGATAGTCGGAACTCGGAATACAGCTTAAGCCAAATGTGTTAAGCTTAAGTACGTTCACACACGATGATACTTTGACGGAGCGGCAGACGTCAGTCCGTCATTTGTGAAGCAAGGAGTTGTATGAAACCGCACTTAGAAGCAATCACGGTGACGGATTGACGCACCGTGTGTGCTTCTACGAACTGACATCTGCCGCTCCGTCAATGCGTCATCGTGTGTGAACACACTAAGCCTTCATCTTTTGGCTGAATGAGACGTATTTGTAAACAATATTGGTGCCAGTATTTTTATACCGTTAAATGAATGTTTGTTAAGTAATTGTCGAAACTAGCAGAATACGCATGGTCGAAAAACGGCTTGCGCCCCCTAGGACCCTACGCCCGGGTGCCATGCAACCCTTGCGCCCCCGGGTAAAACGGCCCTGGGGGACCTGAACAAACACTTTTTGCTCTAATGTCCCTCAATGACAGTAACGACCACTAATGTGCTCTGCTCTTTTACTTTTTTTTAATTCAGTGGTCAGTGATAAAATGTGTGTAATTATTAAGAGGGCGAGCCTCCGGACTCAGCTGCCCTCAATCTTTTTTTTTAATTTTTAAACCATTTATTGACGGCCCGATAGCTCAGTCGGTAGTGAATCTGCCTACTGTGCCGAGGGTCGCGGATTCGAATTCCGTAAGGGGCAAATATTTTGTATGATGAATATGAATATTTGTGCAGAGTCATGGATGTATTATTATTTTATCTGATTTAATTTATTGTTATTTATGTATCCTATTATAGTAGTCCAGTCTAGATTCTAGATAATTTGTTATAGTATCCAAGATATTATTTATTGAAACATTCTGTACCCAAAGGGTAAAACGGGACCATATGACTAAGACTCCGCTGTCCGTCTGTCTGTCTGTGTGTCCGTCTGTCACCGGGCTGTATCTCATGAACCGTGATAGTTAAACAGTAGAAATTTTCACAGATGATGTATTTCTGTTGCCGCTATAACAACAAATACTAAAAAACTGAATAAAATTAATATTTAAGGGGGTTCCCATACAACAAACGTGATTTTTTTAATCGTTTTTATTTCTTTTCGATGTACTTAGGTACTTACCTAAAAGTGTCAAAAACGTGCTTGGAAAGTCAAAAACATGACTTCAAAAAGCTATCTTTGTGATATTATCTTGGGGAGTTGCGTTGTGGGTCTGCTATTGGGCGGTCGCTTGTCGGTTGTCCCATCCCCGGCCTACAGCGGAATACCAGTGGTGGCTCAGGATATTGTTCTTTTATAAGAACAACCCTTGAAGTCACCAAAATATCAATATAACCGTACAACGTCAAGCACTTTTGCTACAAAAACTCGACATTGGCAAAATCATCTACACCAAGATGGATGCCATAACCTTAAAAATATAATAGAATAGATATTATCTTGATTCAAGTTGGTAACTAAAATTATACACGATTGCTCTAGTTACAAGAGTACAAATTGAAATCCAAAAGGGCAATGGCCTAAAGCTCAAGCAATCTCGCTTGAGAAACGTAATTCCGCACTAATTTGTAGCGGAGTCCTTCGCGGAATTGAATTCTGAGCTTACGTCATATCTGCTTTATATGTAATAGACATACACGGAAGTAGGTTATGGAGTATGAGCTTTATTATAATACACTTAAGGTACAAAGTGTGTTTGTTAATGTTTTACTTTTGGTTTTGGTGAGAAATACATAATTAGTCTTCTTAGTCTCAAGTTATAATGCAGTACCTATTTTGTATTATATTTCCATAAGCCCTGGTGTCAGAGTTTATTCAAACCGCCTTACGGCCTCTGACGTGGTTTTTATGTAACGACTACTAACCACCAGAGATAGTGTCCGAGACCAACGGCTTAACGAGCCATCCGAAGCACGGAATCATCTTTCTTTTCAGACAATCAGGTGATTCAGCCTGCAATGTCCTAACCAAGTGGAGAAAAATACACAAAGTGACCTATCACTAGGTGTCCCCCGTGGGAATCGAACCCACGACCTCCGTGTCAAGAGCCCAATGCTCTTAACCATTAGACTACGGAGACAGTGAGCCACTCGCTACACCCGTATTCTTAGTTGTGTTCTTGAGGTTTCCTTACTCGAGTCGAGGACGTTTTTGACATTTTTGTCATACAAATTATGTCAAAAACGGCCTTGACTCGAGTAAGGAACCCTCAAGAAAACAACTAAAAATACGGGTATAACAAACCTGTTCATAACAATTTAATACACCTCATTCACAATGAATACTTACATCTTTTCATGCACTTCCGTCGATTGAGGATGATAATATGCACTTGGCAGATTTTCATTGCCAAAACATATTAGACTCTTAAATTATGTTAATTTCACTGAAATACGTATTACTGGCCAAAAAAAAGGTGTGGATCACTGACATATACTCTAGCGATAGACAAGCTCGTTCAAACAAATAACATGTCACTCAAAACAACACAAAGTGACACCTTGCGGTCATTGTCATAGTGAGGAAGTGAACTCAGGAACATCAATGAGGTCAGTGTTACCAGATCCATGATTAAGAATTATCCCAGATTGGCCTCAAAATTATCGTGTTTTTATCGCATCTCAAATTCCCAAAACTTACGATAGTTTTGGGAATTTGGGATGTCTCTTATGAGTCTAAAAGAGAGAGAGAACCAAATGGTGTACGAAATTCAATCATTCTTACCTACATTACGTGCTAGTATTTAATGTTACAAACTTTTGATTGAAACGACACAATGAGTAAATACTTATTTCTATCTCAACTTTTCTCATAAGAAATTAAATTTTAGTAATATTTGAACACTGTACCCACAATACTAAACGTGAGTATGATGTATCGTTGGAATTTAATGGAAAATATTGTTGAAAATAGTGATTGGGTACACTGATTCCATTACATTTAAAAATTATCGTGGATTATCGTGGATTACCGTGGAAATTTTACGAATTATCGTGCGATACCAGATTTTTATTTTCTATCGCATGGCACTCAAAAATATCGTGGATCTAGGATAATTATCGCACGTCTGGGAACACTGAATGAGGTGCACCCACCGCATTCAAGTGGAACATGTTGCTTCTATGAAAGGGCCTGTCTATCGCTAGAGTTTAAGTCAGTGGTGTGGATTTTTTTTTATGTGATCTTGCAATTACGACATCGTCGTTTGGATATTGGAATGATCAAGATGGTACCTAATTATTATAATGTTGCATTTTGCATTTAATTTTAGTATGCATCTCTACGGCGTAGCGTTTTAGCGTAGAGCGTAGCGTAGATTGATGGTATGAGGTACCCGGTTCCGGCCTCAAAACGAACCCCATTTCTGAAGACTCAAATCGATACTTTTCGGTTGCTTTATAACAATAATTATGTGCCCTATAGAATATACAGGGTGTTTCATAAGTAACAATAAATTTTTGAAACTCATAAGGGGATTGTTTAGACCGTCAAACTGAACAACTTTCTCTATGGGACCAACATCGAAATCGCGAAAAAAATAATTTTAAATCCCCACAATCCATACATATTTTAGCTCTAGTCGATTTGTAGAGTATAGAACATAATATATTTTTTTCGCGATTTCGGTATTGGTCCCATAGTGAAAGTTGTTCAGTATGATGGTCTACACCACCCCCTTAAATGTTTATTTGTAGTTTTGTAACATCTTGTATACAATGTTCTTGTATGTGCCTGATGCCCAAAAACCGCGACTCGACGTCTTGTCAAAATCATTTCACTTCAAAAAGCAATAACCACTAAATTACCCGTCTGAAGCACAAAGCAGTAATTTGTCTTTGTGAAACAATGTCGTGAAACTAAATCAATTCACAATAATTCTCCCTTGTTACTACTGGAGACACATTTTTAGCATTTTTGTCTGTTTGTTTATGCACGCCTCACTCAAGAACTACTAAATCGATTTGGATGAGGTTTTCACAAAATAATAGGGCTTAGTTTGGATTAACACAACAAAAGATAGCAGATTTTTTTTTTAACGTCTTCGTTGTTGTTCCCATACAGAAAGTTGTTCAGTTTCATAGTCTGATACCCTCTTAAAAAAACCTTCAGCAAGTATTAAGTTGGACCCTGCATAGGCTGATGATGATGATGAAGCCGGAAAGCAAAGAGCTGGTCATATGTCGTGAACTGATAACTGAAGCGGAATTCGAGTTCAGGAACTGGCAGGCGTAGTGTTAGATGCCATACGGCCCGCGCTGTATTTGAGCCCGTTTATATGAAGTGTATAGGGTGTGGTACATTATAGTATTTTTTTATAACCTATTACTGGGCAACGGCTGAAATAAAATTTATTGTAGAAAAAAAAACTCCAGTTGAGATAGATAGGTAAGTAAGTACTAGCTTTTGCTCGCGACCACGGACCTGAAAAAAAGACGAACCTAATGTGACACTAAAAAGATGTGAAGCATGCAAGGTCAAACATTTTCGTTTGTTCTACAAGGGACCTACACTCACACAGGTGCACTAGCTCTAGGCGCAGGTCCGACACCCGTCACCATCATGTACCGCTTGACAGCACGCACACAAAAGAAATGGGTGCTTCACTCGTGATTAAGTAAGATAAGTAAGATTACGTCCGTCTTTTTTTCAGGTCCGTGCTCGCGACCTCGTTAGTGTCGATTTCGAATAACTTCAAAACCTCGTTGCACCCTTTAGGGATAGATTTTTGAAAAATCCTTTCTAAGTGCGCCCCTATGTCTTCTGTAGAATACAGGTTAAATTTTATATCACTGCGGATAACTTCAGCATGTATTCTACTCACCAAACTGAACAACTTTCACTATGGAGCCATCATCGAAACCGCGAAAAAAAATCTAACGTCGTGCCTGACCCATACAAAACTGCAGTACCTACCTATTCGACTCAAATGTATGGGACAGCTGTTTTCCATAGTAAAAGTTGTTCAGTTTGGTGAGTAGAATACATGCTGAAGTTATCCGCATTGATATATAATTTAACCTGTATACTACGAATAAAGACGTATATACAAGGTGTTACAAAACTACAAATAAACCTTTAAGGGGGTGGTGTAGACCATCAAACTGAACAACTTTCACTATGGGACCAATATCGAAATCGGGAAAAAAAAAATTTATGTTCTATACTCTACAAATCGACTAGAGCTAAAATATGTATGGGATATGAAATTATTTTTTTCGCGATTTCGATGTTGGTCCCATAGAGAAAGTTGTTCAGTTTGACGGTCTTAACAACCCCCTTAAGAGTTTCAAAAATTTATTGTTACTTATGAAACACCTTGTACAAGGTGTTTCGATTTGTAGAGTATAGAACATATTTTTTTTTTTTCCCGATTTCGATATTGGTCCCATAGTGAAAGTTGTTCAGTTTGATGGTCTACACCACCCCCTTAAAGGTTTATTTGTAGTTTTGTAACACCTTGTATACGTGTATTATGTATTTTCCAAATTTCAACTTTCTATCTCCAGCGGTTTAAGCGTTGTCTGTCATCATTCATTCAGTTGACTGAATGACTAGTCACGGATCTGTTTTTATAAGTATAGATAGAAGATAGATAGATCGTAGTTACTTTTACCAACGATGTACAAGCACTAGGCACCATAACTATAAACCCTATTTTGAGTTTAACGATCACCGCAGACATTTTATGGTTATTCTATTTTACGATAATATAACTTGACTATTAAAACTATTGGACACCGATGGTTAAGTATAGAGTCTGCGGGTTTAACGACATTTTGAGTTCTTTGGCAACAATCTGCTTTAATAAGAGCCTTTTCTCTGTAATTTGCAAGTTAAAATGATGATAGATTGGATAATAGGCTGACTCGTACCAATGAAATCGAATTTATTATTTTTACATGTATGCCATGTTAGCTTAATCAAATTAAAGATTGAAAAAGTCGGGCGGCGAGCGGGATTCGAACCCACGAACTGCCTATCCGGGGCATGCTCTACTCCAACAGAGCTGTCGTCGCCCCGCAAGCCACGACTAAATTTTCAATCTATATCTCGTCTTTAAGGGACGTCTGTTGGAGTAGAGCATGCCCCGGATAGGCAGGTCGTGGGTTCGAATCCCACTCACCGGTCGACTTTTTCAATCTTTAATTCGTACCAATGAGTTTTTAGAAATTAATGTACGATTTGTAACACCGAAATAGCCAGGAGTGGGCTATTGGGTGAAGGAAAAAACTGTGAAGAAACGTCCATGCTTCTATGACAAGGCATGTATTGTGTAGATGTGAGCATAATGCTAATGTCAGCCCTTTATAATATGTAAGCTCAATACTACGTTGGACCATACACTGAGAAAAAAAGGCTACGTATACGTAGAATTTTTTTCTCAGTGTACTGAAAATAAATCGAAAATTTATAAAAATAAAATGTAACTTTGTGATTTTTTTCAATCTAGGAAAGTTTCCAGGGCACACAGTACGCGCAAAAATGACGTACTTATGATAATTAAATCGTGAGAATTGATCGTTTTCTAAGGAAGTGATGTACCTATCTGTCTGTTATGTACTAGGTTATGTAAGTAGTAACTTATTAATCTGTGACATGGCAGCATGAAAATGTAACTGTGTAAAAAGTACGTATATTCACCACTGTGATTTAAGCCCTGACTTACGACTAGCTTCCCTCATATGATTCCCGTTTTTACATTCTGTATCAACAAACAATACTGATTCCTGCAAATCCTGGATTGTCCATGTTACCGTCGCGTTGATCCCTTCGTTTTGTAGATCTTTACTTCGGGGAACGTCGTATACATTCACAAATAAGGGACTATCTGATTCAATCACACATAGGATATAAACTGCCTCCGTGGTCGAATGGTTAAGAGCATTGGGCTCTTGACACGGAGGTCGTGGGTTCGATTCCCACGGGGGGCACCTAGTGAAATGTCACTTTGTGCGTTTTTCCCCAGTTGGTTAGGACATTGCAGGCTGAGTCACCTGATTGTCTGAAAAGAAGGATGATTCCGTGTTTCGGATGGCACGTTAAGCTGTTGGTCCCGGCTACTATCTCTGGTGGTAGTAGTCGTTACATAAAAACCACGTCAGAGGTAATTTCATACGGGGTGATCAGAAACTTTGCTAAAATTGCCAACTACTGGTCTTCTTCTTATCGAGTGGGCTGCAAAGCCCTGGTGTCAGAGTTTATTCAAACCGCCTTACGGCCTCTGACGTGGTTTTTATGTAACGACTACTACCACCAGTGATAGTGGCCGGGACCAACAGCTTAACGTGACTACTGGTTATTCGTAGAGAGAGTTGTTCAGTTTGTTGTTCTTAACCCCCTAGCGTATGTTAATTTATGTACCTATGTGTGTATGTTTGAACGTCTTGAACGCTGCTCTCTAATTAAACATGGAAACATTCGTATATTTTCATTAGTAGGTAAGTACCTACATCGTGAACACAGGTGCTCACTTGTTACACTTCGTAAGCCCCCCGAGCTTTGCTTGAACTTTGTTCACTCTGCCTTGCAGTTATTAATAAGGGGAGAGAGCCAATCTGTACTTGAAATGCTGTGTGATTTGTATAATCTGTATCTAAGCAAGTAAAGGGATCATCCGTCGGGCCCTTGTCAGCGCAAACGTGACTGCCATACTTGAGCCAAGTGGCATTGCACGAGACGATGACAAGAGACCCGACCCTTGCCTGGAATGGCAGACCCCTGGTGTGGGACGGTACGTGTGTCGACACTGTGGCGCCCTTTCACCTCCCTGTCACTTCTCTAAGAGCGGGCGCGGCGGCGGCTGCTGCAGAGGGTCTCAAACAGCGCAGATATGCCACCCTGGTTGACGGCTACGTACCTCGGGCAGCGAATATCCATTGCCATCCAATGAGGTAACGCCGCCAGCGTCCTGGGCACCCTCCCGCAGGACAGCGGCCTCGAGCACGTCTTCTGTTTAGTGTAAGTCGAACGGAAGTCGTGCTTGGCTCATTTCTTCTTCGCTTACGTATTTATTTTTAATCATAGACATATTTATTTTTAGCCATTAAGTTGTATGTTTCATTTATATTTATTACGATAAATTACATGTTTACAATAGGTTGATGTTATTGCTATACAGTCTCAACGTAATTTTACCCAGTTTGGGTGTGGCAGTTTTATACAATATTGATAATGAAATACATGCCTAATAGGATATATACTACTATACTGTTGTAAATATCACATCAGTAAAGGCAGCATACTGTATGTGAGTTGCTACAAGTCTTACCTATAATTTTTTGTATTTTCCAACCTGGATGACCGTTTAGTGGTATTTCAGCTTCTCCGTCAAGTTCTTGGTCCCGGATAGTTCGGTCTGATGGCGGTGTGTCTTTAGGAGCCTATTAAGTTGGCTTGTTCTCACTTCTCTGACAGCAAGATGACCACTACTGGTATGAGATCCGACCGTAAAATTGTGCACCTATTTGTTTGGGGTTGATACAACGCCGCCGGGTTGCCTAGCAAAATCTTGCCGCAAGCCTTCACCATTGTGATTTTTGGCACAATTTTTTCGACCTATCGGTTTGGGAAGTATATCAGGCGCCATCGGGAGGAGACCGATCTAAAGAACTGATAAATTTGGGTTTCCACCTCTTAGTCTGCCGCAACTCTAGGGTTGCCAGGTTCAAAAATATACCATACCACCATACCACCACCACCAACGTACCATATAACTTGCATCCACCAATCCGTACTGGGCCCGTCCGTGGCGGAGTTTGGCTCTTTCCTTGCAATTATTTGTGAGAAGGCATTTACCCTGCAGTGGGTGCGATTCTACTATTAACTTAGGTACTAAATTAGTTAGTTTATTAATAAATACAATGAACCTAATTTATAAACAAATATGTTATACTAGCTGTTGCCCGCGACTCCGTCTGCGAGAACCTTTAAAAAGTATCCTATATGTTAATTCAGAACACCTTCTATCTGTGTGCCAAATTTCATACAAATCCGTTCAGCCGTTTAAGCGTGATTGAGTCACAAACATCCAAACATCTAAACATCGTCACAAACTTTCGCATTTATAATATTAGTGAGATTATAGGTAGATATTTCCACCCCTTTGGTTCCAAACATTAAACACAACTTTCCTTTATAATATACTTAATGTTATTGTTGCAAATTATATCACAATGCTCCTAGAAAGGAATGGTTTCCTTCTCAACTCAATGTAGCGTAAGCAAAGCCAGCACAAGACAAATATTTGTTCGGAGCGCTTATAAACATTGTAAATAGAATCCTTGAGCATGTTAGTCATAGCTTCATGAACATTTGTGCAAATATTTCATAGGAAATACCACACACACGTACACAAACAAACATCTCTCCCTTCATAATTATTTATAAACTAGTGTTTTCCCGCGACTTCGTCCGCACAAATTATATACCAGATTTTAAGTCAGATCATAAGCTATCAAACAAAAAAAGTTTCATCAAAATCGGTTCAGTAGTTTTTGCGTGATGCGCGAACAAACAAACAAACTAACAATTTTGTCAATAGATGGCGCTGCACGTTTTTAAATCGCGCTATAGAGTGTTATTTGAATTTATATGAAGTGAACCGCTACTTTATTATTCCTCAATTTCCTCATGAATTTACGGTTTTATAATATTTATATGAAGTGAACCGCTACTTTATTATTCCTCAATTTCCTCATGAATTTACGGTTTTATAATAGTTAAGATAAATATTAAATAATACCTACATGCACAAAAAGCCGTGGTGGTCCAGTGGCGAGTAACCTTGCCTGCCGTGCAGGAGGCGGTGGTTCGATCTCCGTCCAAGCCGACTCGTACCAATGAGTTTTTCGGTAGTTATGTAAGATTTGTAACACCACTGGCTTTTCGGTGAAGGAAAACATCGTGAGGAAACATACGTGCTTCGATTTCGAGGCATGTATTGTACCCACTGTCCATTACAAGTGGCGACGGGCTCACTCCCCGTCAAACGAACACAGTTTCGGTAGGTACTAGTGAAACGTGGATGTTTTGAGGTTTCAGAATATCTCTGACTACCTCGGGGAATATAGTCGTGCTATTCTAACTTAGTGGTATACCTAGGCCAGGAATCGAACCGCCGCCTCGTGATTGTGCTGCTACTTGCTAGCTCTCTTCCGAATGGCTAATATCACCGTTCGTTGTACTTACAACTTCGGACGCAATAAGTACCCAGTGTTATAGCCAGAAGTTTATCGGGCAGGACACGTAAGCACGGTTACTGGCCTTCCAAAGATTGACGTCATAAAATGTCACCATCTTAGTAAGAAGCTGCTATCAGCTAGAACTGGTAGGTTGGGTTATGAAAACGACGGACTTTGACAAAAATTTGGAAACGCAAAGCAATTGTTTGTTGAAAAAGTGAGGAATATGCATGACGTCAAGCAATGCAAAACCAATATAAACTGGCCGCGCGTAGGTTGCATGACGTAGATAGTTATAACGTCGCGCGGCCAGCTTATATTGGTTTTCTGTAGCTTGATGTGTCGCCGTGTGTACATGAATATATTCCTCACGTTTCCAACAATATAGCTTCACGTTTCCAGTAATAACACATTCCTTAAGTTTCTAAGATTACTCATATATCAATTCGGAATATAAATAACAAGTGTTTTCCCGCGACTTCGTCCGCACAAATTATATACCAGATTTTAAGTCAGATCATAAGCTATAAAATAAAAAAAGTTTCATCAAAATCGGTTCAATAGTTTTTGCGTGATGCGCGAACAAACAAACAAACAAACAAACAAACAAACACACAAACAAACAGACAGACAAAATTTCTAAAAAAGGTTGATTTCGAGTCAGGGTTACCTAAAAACCATATCGTAATCTTTTTTGGTAAATATCTTCAGTGTACAGACACACTTCAGTTACAGTTTTATAATAGTTTACATTCATCACATTTACCAGGAATAATACATTCCTCACATTATCAGTGTTCCCCAGGTTTCCGAGAATGTATTAAGGAATACATTCTCGGAAACTTTATTAAACTCCTTACGGTTCTAGGAATACCTCTAATTCTGACATTTCGAAGAACACTTTCCCTACGATTCCAGGAATATATTGATATACTTTTCCAGTTATACCAGTTATATGTAAGTCGTCTGGCAAATACTGAGAAGGTGAATTCAGACCATCAAACTGATCAACTTTCACTATGGAGCCACCCTCAAGAAACGTGAAAAAAATCTGCTGTTTCATACAAATCAGCTGTAGGTACTCGCCTCAAATGTATGAAAACGTTTTTTTTTTTTCACGTTTACCTACTGAGGGTGGCTCATTTGATGGTCTAAACTTAGATTATCAAGATAGACAGTCAAAGCTACGAAAGCGTCGAAAAAAATAGGAACCAGTACTGGTTCCAAAACCCTATACATATACACGCACACATACATGATTAGTATGGCGCCTCACGCACACCAACCTAAGAAAGTTAGCCCCTTTTGTTTTATACGGAACTAGTGTAGGCTCATTCTAGACATATTCTTTTTCTAAGGGTCTAAATTCACCTTTTTAGTATTTTCCAGGCTGTCACTTACACTCTGTATGTTCCTCACGACGATTCCAGCAAGTTATTCCTCGCTTTTGTGCGACTTCACCCGCTTATCTCAAAGCCTCAGAACCAAGTCCATCTACGCAACGCAAAGCACCCATAAACCGGCGACCTTACCATGATCACTCGTAAAATTTATCCGAATCGAGCGACGCCTCTCCTTCTGTCCAACAAGCTCCACATAATGTTCATTTACTATGATCATGTCGATACTACACTCTGTTATTCGAGCTTTGGGACCTTGGAATAACCCTTTTAATTCTAGTATTAAGAGAATTTTATTCCGAGAGCGAAAATGCGCGCTGCATACAAACGTACTATGGTGATATTTTCAATACTAACCAATTAAAGTCTATGAAATTTTGCAGAAACAATCTAGAAACAAATCTCTATGCTTGTATGGAGACAGACTTTCGTTAAAATATACAGTTTCAATGCTAGGATTAATTTAAGTTTTGTATGGAATTCTTTAAGGCACTGCAACTTTAAAACTATATACATTTTAACGAAAATCTGACTCCATACAAGCATAGAAATTTGTTTCTAGATTGTTTATGCAAAATTTCATTGACTTAAATTGTTTAGTATTGAAAATATCACCATAGTACGTTTGTATGGAGCGCGCTCCGAATTATACCCCCTTAAAATTGTGGCTCGATGGTCTAGAAGCAAATGTTCTAAGTGAAGATCTAGCAATTATTCAGGAGAAGCGGTTTTTATTATTTCAAAAGTTCATTATGCCAAAACTTAAAACTGTGCATAGGAATCGTGTGTATACTGCCTATACTTAGCTAGGGGCTACCTATCTTAATTAATTATGATATAAATATAAAATGTGAATTTTCAAAAGATACTGTAAAAATATCAAAATCATAAAAAAGGCATCACTTATTACTTTTGTACACAAACAATATGTTTAATTGTGCATTTAACACTTTTGTGTATATTATTAGCTTTTGTATTTTAGAGGAATTTACTGCTATTTTATTAAGAAAGAGACTAAATATTACAATTT
The DNA here is from genome assembly GCA_963693445.1 of Agonopterix heracliana. NCBI lineage: Eukaryota > Metazoa > Arthropoda > Insecta > Lepidoptera > Depressariidae > Agonopterix > Agonopterix heracliana. Next base: position 9,821,735 of record OY856332.1, read on the forward strand.
TTTTTATTACTTTTTTTATTATTTAGAATAATTGAGAACCGAAAGTTTCAAATGCGTAACAAAAGCACTTAGCGTGTTTGTCAAACAAGTCAAATGTTCTAAATCTCTTTAGCATTATTTGCTGTTTTTAATATTCTTGGCTTCAACTTTATTTCACTTGCGATCCTAATCGGGAAGAAAAATTCATATTCATAATACAAATATTTACCCCTCACGGGATTCGAACCTGCAAATCGTGCCACATCAGCAGTAGCATGTATAGGTACACATGTATAGGCATGTGTAGGACCTACATATAATATTGTTTGTAGTAGATTGTTACTTAACATAATATTAAGTCGATGCTCATAATATACTCAAAAAACATTGTTCCATCCAAATACCGTTATCTTAAAACGAAAAGAAATTTCTCCACAAAATATCATAACCATATTGCGTCTCTACAAGCGATAAGAGAGCCCCGGGACCGCTCGAGGCAGATTAGAAAGAGCTTCTGAACATGAGGAAAATTCAATAAAATATGTTCAATGTAACAGCCAATGTGGTAGGGTAGACATGTCTGTGTTGTGGGTTATTGTGTTTTGTTTTAGTACTGGTGAGAAATAAACGAAGACAGTTTTTCCAGGATAGCTAACAGAAAAAACATAATAGCGTGAACGCGCTCCATACAAACGAAGTCTGGTTATATTTTCACATATACAGGGTCCTTTTTAATATGCTGACACTTTTTTAAAGGGATGTTCAGACCATCAAACTGAACAACTTTCTCTATGGGACCAACATCGAAATTGCGATAAATAAAAATCTGCTGTCCCATACATTTGGCTCGAGTAGGTTTGCAGTCTTGTATGGAAGAGCTGATTTTTTTTTCGCGATTTGAGAAAGTTGTTCAGTTGGACGGTCTGATCATCCTCCTTAAAAAGTGTCAGCATATTAAGCTGGACCCTATAGGTATACATTATACATATACATATGCTCACGCTTATTTCCCACTACTGGGGTAGGCAGAGACAACAGATCGCCACATGCTACGATTCTGACACACAGCTCTCGCCTCCTCAAAATCCATAAGTCTCTTCATACAAGCTCGTCGGTTCCGGGTACATTTAATTTTCAATACTCACCAATTAAAGTCACTGATTTTTTCAGAAATAATCTAGAAACTAATGCCTATGCTTGTATGTTGTCAGATTTTCGTTAAAATGTAAAGTTTCAAAGATTTCCAAACAAATCTTAAATTAATCCTAGCATTGAAACTATATATTTTAACGGGACTCCATACAAGCATAGAGATTTGATTCTAGATTGTTTCTGCAAAATTTCATTGACTTTAGATTTGTTAGTTTGAAAATATAACCAGACTTTGATTGTATGCAGCGCGCATTAGCGGTTTCGGAATAAACTGGGGTGCTTCAGACCATCAAACTGAACAACTTTTTACTATAGGACCAACATCCCACCACTTTAGTCGAGCAACTATTAAAATTTTCTAATATGGAACAGCTGTTTTTGTTTTTTCGCGATTTTAGTTTTGGTCCCATAGTTAAAGTTGTTCAGTTTGATGGTCTGAACTCTGAAGCACCCCTTAAAGTATGTTATGTGTTTAAGTTTACACCCTGCACATTCACCACTTTTTGGTGAACGAAAACAATTCATAGCATATGCTCACGACTATATTCCCCGAGGGGGTAGAGAGATATTATGAAACCTCAGAACATCCATGTTTCACCAGTAGTACCGAAACTTTGTCCAGTGTGACGGGGGGTGAGCCCGTCGCCACTTATAATGGACAGTGGGTACAATACACGCCTCGAAATTAAAGCATGCAGGTTTCCTCACGATTTCTCCCTTCTCCGAAAAGCCAGTGGTGTTTCAAATCGTACATAAATTCCGAAAAACTCATTCAACACAACAAAACGACGACGACGATTTGACGACCCAGTTGGTGTAATGGTTACCACGCCGGACTGCCAAACCAGGGTCCTGGGTTCGAATCCCGGTTCGGTCATGGATGTTATATGTTCGTGCCGTTGTTGTATGGTTTCCATAATAAAAGCCTTTAGTGCTAGTTTGGGATCATTACAATTAGTATGTGCCTGTGGGCGTTATTTATTATTTAAAACAATTCAGTTTGTATAAAAAGTCGAAAGAAGAATCTTTCAAAACTAATCTTACTAATTGATGGCTTCATATTTTCTTAAATTTCAAGAAGTTCACCTACTTGTAAAAGAGGCAATAATCTGATCAGATCTTCCGAAAAATTTACAACCGATGATGGAGAGTCGAAGTTATCCCGGCAAACCGTTCGGAGCCCACGTGGGACGCCTTCCGGTACACAGCCGACCTGAGACATAATATAATAGCTGGTATCGGATGGATAAGAAGACTGAAAATAGACTTTTGAGTCACCCCTTAGAACTAATAAAACATCACTAGGCATCACACAATCGCTTGCGGTTGCAATGCCTTGGTATCGCACTAAGGCCGAGATTCAGAGACGATTCTTAAGTCATAGTTCTAACTCCCGTAGGTATGTCAAAATCCATACATTTCGACCCTACTTAGCTCGAGCTAAGACGAAAAAATCGTCTCTGAATCTCGGCCTAAATGGTTCACATTCCGAGAGCGTAAATGCGCGCTGCATACAAACTGCATTGATTGTGGTGATATTTTCAATACTATCCAATTAAAGTCAATGAATTTTTTCTATGTTTGTATGAAGTCAGATTTTCGTTAAAACATACAGTTAAAATGCTAGGATTAATTTAAGATTTGTATGAAAATCTTTGAGGCACTGTAACTTTAATACATTTTAACGAAAATCTGACTTCATACAAACATAGCGATTCGCTTTTAGATTGTTTCTGAAAAATGTCATTGACTTTAATCGGATAGTATTGAAAATATCCCCAGCCTACGTTTGTATGGACCGCGCCAACGAATATCTTTGGCACTCGTGTAGACAACCACCTTAGGAGATGCTTTTCATCAGCGGACGATTATTAGGCCAATGATGATGATGATGTAATTTTGGTAATACCGTGACTGTTAACCTCCTAAGACTATAATCTAATAACGACGATCAGACGATCAATAAGTACATTAGCAATTCAAGTACGAGAACGAACCAATAAAATTCATAAATATTTTTTCCTCACGTTCCTCAAGGTATTTGATTCGCGTTTTAGCTCATAGCCCCGAACCATTTGAATATAAAATGAAATACGTGACGCCGGCTTCAATAAAAGCATAGGTATTCGGAAATCACGATTTGTGGGAAAATATTCTTTAGTTTCTTGAGTTGTAGGGTAACCCTGCTACCGTAGAAGTCCAGGAGTGCGATTTTTTAAAGTCACACGTCCAATGCTTATGCTTTATACTATTGTAACTACCACATTATATTGCTGTTGGTTTTCCAATAAAATAAACTAAGTACTTAAATAAAATAAAATAAATCAGCAGTAGCAAATGCCAAAATTAGTATGGATATTATGATATTTTACAGTTCGGAAGGCACGTCCTACATGCAGAATGTTGGTGTACTATGAAACAAATGGACTAGATCCATTAGTTTTCAAATCAATAAAAAAAACCTATGTGCCAGAACACGATTTTGCGATTACCAAGTTTGTTTCATGTCCACCAACATTCTGCATGTTAAATCGTTCTAGCAAATGGAACTGCCGATTACGATTATGTCTGTCCCATATAGAAAATTGTTCAGTTTCCTGGTCTGGAGTGCGATTTTTGAATCACATTCGGTGAGCTCAGCAGTTGAAAATGTCAAAATTACTATGGAGATACGCATCTATCTACTGCTGATTTGACTTTCATAAATCGTACTCCTGAAGTATGATTTTTGAAAGTCAAATCAGCAGTAGAAAGATGCATTATATCCATTGTAATTTTGACATTTTAAACTGCTGAGTTCGAATGAGTTTCAAAAATCACACTCCAGAACCACCTCTTTAAGTATGTAATCCTGTAAATACATTAATTCCTAAAGCCATTGATATCTTGTCTTTGTATATAAGATCGACCTAGTTGGCGTTGATTTCAAGAAGTCGAAACGTTTGGTAACCCTACAAGGAGTTCAGAACGTTCGTGCCAAAGGGAAAAACATTCCTGGAGCTATTGAAAGTCGCTATTGTTCCTCCTGCAGCATTGTCTTAGCCGCTGGATGGCGTGACTATTGCTGGAAACGCTACTCTATTCTATAAACTATATAAACAAAGTTGAAGATTTATTCGAATATTCCCAGTCAACTTTCTAACCTACCTATATTCTTATAAAGAAATTACAACATAACTTTCAGAAAAGTATCCGATTACAACCATTCCAAGAACAGTTGAGAGTAATTACTAGTCCTTTCCCTAATAGCATTTAGTGTAGGCCACAATTGGCCAACGGTGGGGAAATAGTTGGAAAGTTGTTAGTTAGATCGCCTACATGAAACTTGTATTGGCCCAACGAAGGCAAATATTATGATTATAACCAACCGATTGCCAACGATGGGCCTTTACGTCTATTACTACCGTTGGCTACATAGCGTTGGCCTTACTGTAATGTGTCAAAGTTGGCCCAATAGAAACATTGTCATCAATGGGCCTTTACGTCTATTACTACCGTTGGCTACATAGCGTTGGCCTTACTGTAATGTGTCAAAGTTGGCCCAATAGAAACATTGTCATCAATGGGCCTTTACTTCTTATGCTACCGTTGGCTATACGTTGGTTAATACAAAAGGACTTAGAAAATTTTCAACAAAAAACAATCAATTTTTTTTTAGTTGGCTAGACTAGCTAAACAGTAGCAATTCAGTTCTGGGGTTGCCGGCCGCTGCCGCGGCACCGCAAAAAGAAACCTAACATGCTCGTCGCCAGTCCTCGCTAACCTATCCAACTGAGTTAGGTTGCGCCCTCTTCCCTTTATAAAAACATAGTTACTTAATTTATAAAATATCTAGATAACGATGAATCCTAGCGAAAAAAATAGCGAATTTTTCGAACCCCTGGGGTAACCATAAACCCACCCTTACGCATTCAAAAATAAAAAAAAGTCATTTTGAAAAATTTTACAAGTCCCGCCCCCATACAAATTTCACCCGAAAATTCGACTAAGTCGATGGTTCATATAATTTCGATCAAAATTTTTCTAAGTCCCAGCTCCATATAAAATTAGAATAAAATTGTTCTTAGTGAGGCTACCCTCTTTGCGACACCCTAACCGAAAATTTTGACAATTTTTCGGTGCGAATTCTGCATCCAGACTTTTGTTCGGGGGGGACATTTGAATTTCGGGGGGAGATATTCATAGAAAAACAATGAAAAAGTAAGTGCTGTCATCACTTTTCCATACAAATTGGGATTTCGGGGGGGAACAAATCCCACCTATCCCTCCCCCCCTGGATACGTGCCTGGTAAAGGGGGTGCGGGGGTGGGTGCGTGGACTGCGCGGGTGGCGTTGAGTTAGAGGGGGAGGAAAACCCTAGTTCCAGTCATTCCACGCTAGATGGCGCTGTACCCGTTTCTACATCGCGCTGTTAAGATTCGCCCGGTTTGAGTGACCTCCCCGACGATCGCCACGTTTGTCAAGTAATCTTACCTACCTAGCTCAGTGTTGCCAGAAGGTTACTTTTGTAACCTTTTAGGTGATTTTTAGCCCTGTCAGGTTACTTTTAGGTTACACGATTCAAAAGGTTACTTTTAGCCCTTTTAGGTGACTTTTTGGAATTTGTATAATCAATCATATTTTTCCAAGAAACGGAATACTTTTTCATATTTTTTGCACTGTTTTATAACGCAAAACGTTCGTAACGTAGTGAGTGCGACTACTAAAACACGTTTTTCTCCGTTTTTTTTTCTCTCGCACTAATGTATAGGTACCAAATCACGAATGATCGCTCGATCAATCAATCGGATGAAAATGCAACTTGAAATGGAAAACGTTACCGAATGTTTTACATTTCTGAAAGTCAATGGAACCAACATCTGTCGATCAACTTTTAACACCTTATTACTGGAAAAAAATATGAAAGGTTACTTTTCACACCAAAAGGTTACTTTTTAATCGAATTCCGGTTACTTTTGACAAGATCCGGCTGGCAACACTGACCTAGCTGTAATATGTACGCAGACGCGGACCTATACAACTAGTCATAGCATAGATATAGAAGGATCAGGGAAGTTAGCCAAAGTTGTCGTGTATGTTACCACGGACCGCCTTTTACTTTGTAAATTGTAAAAGTTGTAACAAATACACTTTGTCCAATCGCCACCAGCGTTTCAATATTCTACGAGTCTCGGCCTACCCCGTGCTACAACAGTGACAGTTTCCCTACGATATACTTACCTAAATATAATTCCGAAGGCTTATATCCAGTGGTTAAACCTGCCATTTGCCAACCGTTGGGAAACTGTAGGAATTATATACATAGGCCCTACATGGTTGGCCCATAACGAAAATAGCCGGCCAAAACTTACCGTTGCCCAACGAACGATACATGTGTGGGCCAACCAACTGCCAACAATAAATGCTATTAGGGTTATAATTTTGTAAATTATACTAGGTACCACTACCTACTTTACATTTTTCATTCAAATTATTCTTACCACATAAGTAGCTAGGTACTAATACACAACTTATACAAAAGTCGCTATCCACGTCTGTCCTCATCATTTCAGATTCTCTTACTTCTTCTAAACCACGCATGCATGATAAAATAATTGTTGTGTTTAATTATAGAAGAAAATAGTAAAAACAGCAGTTTGTTAACGTATAAAGACATTAGATAACCGATAAAGTTTTTGAATTCGTATAGTTATCAAATTAATTCTCTCCCCTCATAACTTGAGTAGACTTTATGGAGGTAGCTGCAGAGTAGTTATTTATCAATTCAATTCAATTCATTATACTTTATTAGTACTTAAGTTATATATCCTACAGCTTTTTAATTTAGTCGGTTTATATTTTGTGTCTACCTCCGAAGCGCTTCGTCAGATCTTCAGCATTTGAGACCAACTCGGGAGCAACGCTTTCTGAATAGAAAGGAAATCTTCAAAATCGCATAAGATATTCAGAAATTATGACGCAAAATACATTTAAAAAACGTAGGTACCTACTTAGATACGACACAAATTGATTACTTACCTCTTCCTTTTTTTTAAAAATAATTTATGCCTTTTGCTTATGCGTAGCACCGCATTTCCGCCAGTGTCAAGTGTAATTTTTGGGAGTATCTATCCCAATCTCAGGGATTGTTTTTGTTCAAGAACAAGAAGAGATTGAGGATTGCGGAGCCTCGTGGCAGGCAAAAACGCGATGCGCGAAAACCACGCGAGACGTGTGCTCGGGTCAATTCCTGCAACGTGACTCCCTCTTCCTTTTTGTAAAGTCGTTACACATAAGTAGGTACAAAGTAAAGCATTTATGATAGAAAATAATAGTATAATATTAAAAGTAGCCTCAATAATATTATAGAAAGTGCAATAACGTCCATAAAATTGAATTGTATGGCAAATCGCTATAGCCCATACTTTGTTAAATTATGACCTCTATAAACTCTTCTAGTATCTGTAAAATAAAAGTCCAGACAGCATAAACATTAATGGGTGTTTCATAAAACGTCATGTGAAGCTTGAAGTGACGGCAAATTGTAATGCATCACCCTCTTTTTAGTGCTCCCTAATCCGGTAAGCTGTGCGGTTTAGATAACATGTGTATAGTGTATAAAATACCTATAGTATAAGAGACCCACCAACTTTAATGTATGGAAGTGAGAGTTGGGTATGGCAGAAGAAGCATGAATCTAGAATAAATGCTGTAGAAATGCGCTCCCTGCGTAGTATGTGTGGTGTGACTTTAAAGGACCGGTTACGGAATAGTGTGATTAGAGAAAGATGTGGTCTGAAAGAAGATGTAGTGACAAGGATTGAAAAAGGAATGTTGAGGTGGTTTGGCCATGTGGAAAGAATGAGCCAAAGTAGGCTGACGTATGAAATCTACAAGGAAAGTGTGAATGGAATGGTTGAAAGGGGTCGCCCTAGGCGCACGTACGCTGCCCAAATAGGATGCGCACTGAAGAAGGGCCAAATAAAATGTACCCGGAACCGACGAGCATGTATGAAGAGACTTATGAATGTTGAGGAGGCGAAAGATGTGTGTCAGAATCGTAGCACGTGGCGATCTATTGTCTCTGCCTACCCCAGTAGTGGGACATAGACGTGAGCATATGTATGTATGTATGTAGTATAAGAGATGAGTTGAGTTGATGATGAGTTTTTCGGAATTTATGTACGATTTGTAACACCAATGGCTTTTCGGTGAAGGAAAACATCGTGAGGAAACCTGCATGTTTCAATTTCGAGGCATGTATTGTACCCACTGTCCATTACAAGTGGCGACGGGCTCACTTCCAGTCACACTGGATAGAGTTTCGGTACTAGTGAAACGTGGATGTTCTGAGGTTTCAGAATATCTCTGATTACCCCCTCGGGGAATACAGGGTCCTTCCCTATGCTGACACTTTTTGAAGGGAATGATCAGACCATCAAACTGAACAAGTTTCTGTTTGGCACCAAAATCGTAATCGCGAAAAAAAATCAGCTGTTCCATACAAAACTGCAAACCTACTCGAGCCAATGTCCCATACATTTTTTTTTTCGCGATTTTGATGTTGATCCCATACAGAAAGTTGTTCAGTTTGATGGTCTGAACATCCCCTTAAAAAAGTTTCATAGTCGTGAGCATAATATTATGCGATATGCGAGTATAAGAGATAGACGTACTTTTTATTTTCATCAGTTGCAAATGCAAGGCTGATTCAGTATTCATAGGTCGAGCATTCATAGACAAGGGCATCTCTGTGATGGGGATGGATTAGGTCTGCCTGCATAACTCTATTTAAACTATCGATAGTTTGGTTAACAATCTACAGTTATCCTTTTGGAAATAATCTATAATTATTGACTTTTCTTTACCACAGCCGACTAGTGCCAAACAATATTCTTATCTCCAATAGCAGTTTCATAAAAAAACAAGCGAGAACTAAACCGAACTGTGACCTAACAAGTTTCCACAGATCTTCACAATTTCAAACCAGAAAACCACTTGTACACCGCACTATGCAGTTAGAAAGAGTTTCATCCCATTTCGAAAGACCCACAACTCAAGGGATTGTATCCCTTATGTTATTGTAATAACAGCTGTGTTTGGTGAATTCTAGCATAGGATGAACTGCCCTACGTTTCTCTTAGAAAGTCGGGTCCCAACGGACAAAAGTTCTCAATAGACTGACTTTGTTTTTGTTATAACTTCGCGAACTTTGTTAGGGAACGGACGCTGGTGAGATTTAGGTGGTTGTGCTCGTTTCCTGTGAATTGAGGATCTTCTAGAGTGAAAAGATTGTTTGAATACGGTTTTCAGAAGTGTTAAATGTAGGCAAGCTCAGAACCATAGTGTAATAAAAACGAATAGTGCTGAGGCTCAGCGGTCGCGACAGGTCAATCGAGCGCGGTGTGCAGGGGCCGGGGCGGGGGAGTTTGTCCCGGCCTGCACGCGTACCCTCAAACCGAATTCAATTAGGGTACGCCCACGTACGCTCGTCCCCGCCGCGACCACTTCGCCACTATTAGCGGAGCGTCTCGGTGGCGCGTGTCGGAGAGGTTTTTGAGGTCCGGGTTCGACAGCAGTTTTTTCTTTCGATTTGGATGTTGGTCATATATAGAGAGAGAGAGAGAGAGACAGAGTTTCAGTACTACTGGTGAAACGTGGATGTTCTGTCGTGAGCATATGCTTATGCTTATATGCTGTATAGGCTGTGATGATGATGATGATGATGACAGTTAGGTACTTTTACAGTACCCCAAAAATTATTTAAGGGCGTATTCAGATAATGAATCTAGACAACTTTCCCTAAGGAACATGGGTCGAAAAACGAGATATTTTTTTTGGACTTCCCATATCAAATCAATCATTTTTACATTTTCAAATAATAAATAGAAATATTAAAGATATAAGCCGCTGACGAAATTGCCACGCTCGACTATAATCATAAATTCATAATTATTGATTAGCTTAGGATAACTACCTATTACATAACAAGATGGTACAGATAGGTACATCCAAATTAAGCTATTTTCAAAACCCTTAATTCTAATTTCACTATTTGCCGGAAGAGTTCGTGGAAAACAGGTGGATTATGGAGTCATAATAAGCGGAATCCGACAAACAGTTGGACTTCCATTTCAGCAAATTAACTCAACAAACTAATCTAGAAGCTAGCAAGAGTTAGGACTACTAAGGATCTAGGGATGTTCTTTGTTTCGTATCCATGATAGTGAAGGTATAACTACTGGGCATCTGAAAAAAAAAACAAAGTACCTAGTTGGTAGATCCTTTTTTTTCAAACTTCATGTCAGGATTGCGATTTTTGACGAATGAGAATTTCATTCGGTGAGCTCAGCAGTTGAAAATGTATATGGAGATAGGTACGCATATTTCTACTGCTGTTTTGACTTTCAAAAATCGCTCTCCTTGAGTATGATTTTTAAAAGTCAAAACAGCAGTAGAAAGATGCGTATCTCCATAGTAATTTTGACATTTACAACTGCTGAGCTCACCGAATGAGATTCAAAAATCGCACTCCTGGTATAGAGCAACATACGAACATGTGAATATCTCTGTACCTAAGTAGTATTTTATAATTTTTGTATCCGTACCAAATTACTGGCCTGTACCACTGCTAAGTTCTACGGAATTTATGTACGGTTGGATTTATCATTATCACTAGCTCAGCGGTGAAGGAAAATATCGTGAGGAAACCTGTATACCCGAGAATAAAAAGAAAATACCACAAGTTCGGAGGTAGGTATGCGTAAAATATGGGTGAGCTTAGGGCGAACACAAAAGACCAGCGATGGACGCAGTGTTAGCCCAACCAACAATAATAATAATCCGTACCTACTGAAACTACAGATTAGAGAACTGCAGGTTCCTACAAACTACTATTATCGAATGGAGGTCAAGACCTGATCAACAGTTTGTCCCCAAAAAGCACTATCATTGTCGTTGCCGATGTTGCGACATCGCGATGCGAGATAAGCTTCCTTAATTATGACGTCTATGAGTGTTACTTGACCGTTATTACAACCATATTCCTATCATTTCTAACTCGGCTAAAACTGAACTATACCTACTTACAATTGCACACCTAAATGTTTTGATAATTGTCGTACAATTTCTATCCACTAAAGGTATAACAGACCATGCATTTCTGTCCGTATGTTATCGACGTTAAATCATAAATGTCGGATTTAGATGCGAAATCTCATATGTTCGACATCCCTAAGTCATAGTAAAGGTAACTCGAAAACAGATGAAATTTAACTAAGTGGCCTGAGCTAATAACGTTATGAAAGTGCTTAGCATTCATTTAGAACTTTAAATTTGAATTCAAAATGTCTTTGAGCGGATTGTTTGTAAAACTGAGTTGCAAATATAATTTATTATTCCGCGCATTGTTTCAACTGTTGTTTGCGAAACGAACATGCACCAATGATTTGAAAGCGTTTAGGTTCAATTCACACCATGATGGCAGCGGCCGGCAGCGAAGCAGCGAGCGATTATTTTCAGCTTATGGTAGTACATATACATACAAGGTGTTACAAAAATACAAATAAACCTTTAAGGGGGTGGTGTAGACCATCAAACTAAACAACTTTCACTATGGGACCAATATCGAAATAGCGAAAAAACAATTTTATGTTCTATACTCTACAAATCGACTAGAGCTAAAATATGTATGGGATATAAAATTATTTTTTTCGCGTTTTCGATGTTGGTCCCATAGAGAAAGTTGTTCAGTTTGTCGGTCTAAACAACCCCCTTAAGAGTTTTAAAAATTTATTGTTACTTATGAAACACTTGTGGTTTCAGTTATGCAGTACAGCAATTGGAAATGCTGGAAGGAGACGGCTCAGTTGATTGATTGTTGGTTAGCCTATTGCAAGCAAGGGTCGTTAAATACCTAACACTGCGACCATCGCTGGTCCATCCGTTGTGTTCGCCCCAAACTCACCCATATTTTACGCATAGCTCCGAACTTATGGTATTTTCTTTTCATTCTCGGCTATACAAGGTGTTACAAAAATACAAATAAACATTTAAAGGGGTGGTTTAGATCATCAAACTGAACAACAAAAATTGCGAAAAATAAAAATAATGTTCCATACTCTACAAATCGACTAGAGCTAAAATATGTATGGGATATCAGATTTTCGCGATTTGGATGTTGGTCCCATAGAGAAAGTTGTTCAGTTTGACGGTCTGAACAACCCCCTTAAGAGTTTTAAATATTTATTTTTACTTATGAAACACCTTGTATACAGGTTTCCTCACAATGTTTTCCTTCACCGCTAAGCTAGTGATAATGATAAATACAACCGTAGTTAAATAAATTCAGTAAAACTTAGTGGTAGGTACAGGCCAGGAATCGAACCGCCACCACGAGGCGACCCAATCATCAGATTGTGTCGCTAGCTCTCTTCCGATAGTCCATAGACTATTATCGCTTTTAGGAGACGGCTTAGGTGTACGATTATGTACACTACATCACATACCTACGCCCTGACTAAATTGATTAACCTACGTTACACAGGTCAGATGCCCCCTAAACCGACGCATGAAGCGAAGGTTTATCAGGATCGTAGGTACGCAGAAAGTAAGTAGGTAGGTACCTACCAAATATGTGGTATCTCTGCTTATCCCAATGGGAACACTAACCCTTAACTGCCTCCGTGGTCTAATGGTTAGAGCATTGGGCTGTTGACACGGAGGTCGTGGGTTCGATTCCCACGGGGAGCACCTAGTGAAATGTCACTTTGTGCGTTTTTTTTCCCCAGTTGGTTAGGACATTGCAGGCTGAGTCACCTGATTGTCTGAAAAGAAAGATGATTCCGTGCTTCGGATGGCACGTTAAGCTGTTGGTCCCGGCTACTATCACTGGTGGTAGTAGTCGTTACATAAAAAACACGTCAGAGGCCGTAAGGCGGTTTGAATAAACTCTGACACCAGGGCTTTGCAGCCCACTCGATAAGAAGAAGAATGGGAACAGGACTATATTTTCTTCGACTGGAGTGAGTAATTAATTAAGTATAATTAGGTTCGTAAGTATTCCAAATACTACTTTGAATGCTGAAGCAATCAGACGAGCATCAAACTACTTCCATTAAACGTTCCGTTTTCCCAATTTCAGAATGGTACGGAACATTGAAAAAACATCAAAAAGGAAAACAAAGTAAAACTCCTAATTAGGCAGGCCCTTTCAAAGGTTTTATTATTGTGATAATTAGCTAAAATAATTTATTCCGAAAACCGGCGAGTCCGCGGTAAATAAATTTAATCTCTTTCAGAGTGTTTAAGATTCTTGGTCGTTTCCTTTATGAAGTTTTGCTTCAGTCTTAGAAGGAATTCCTTGAGAGATACAATAGGAGGTGAATTTGAACATTTCATTGTACCTACCTACTTACTTACTTATAGAAATTGTACAGGGTGACTATTCTGCCGTGCTAATTAAGAGTGCAGTAAGGTGGTTCCTCATTATTTCGAGAAAATCGCGCCTAAAGTTTTTATTTTTTATTTTTATGTTTTTCAATCCTTCTTATGATTTTTTCATATTTGTTTTATTTTTACTGTATAGGAAAAAATGAATAGTTTTAACTGAGCTGACCTTCATTAGCACAGCTGCAATGTAGCGTTTTAATTCGCGAAAAAAACATTTTTGCTTAGTATGCTCTTTAGCGTCTCTATAAGGCGTTCCTAATCAAATGTGCAGTAAGGCTTGTAACAGCACTTAACGTTTGTAAGATCATATTTAACGAATGCACTGGGTACTTATTATAAATGCAGTAACTCAAATGTAATTTTTTGTATGAGGTATATTGGTAAAATTGTTGTACCACTGCATTTTTACGTAGTATCTTATTATCATAAATCCAATCGCGTTGCTAACAAACAATGCAGCAATCAATTTTACTGCACTTTTTCTTAGTGTGCTCTATAAAGAACCCAATTCACTGGTGCTAATTAATAAAGCAGCAAATTACCATACTGCATTATTACTTATTAGTCTGAATTGACAGAAGCCTTTGAAAATTTGGTAATGCTAAGTGCAGTGGCTATGCTTACTGCACTCATAGTTAGTAATTTACGTGTCTGGTGATAACCTTACTGCACTCTTCTTTAAAAAATATCGGTTTCTAAACATGCTAGCTAAATGGGGATCCAATCATCATATAGAGCTTATTTTCACGATCTCGAATCTGTATTTAACTCATTTTTTGAAAAAACCTTACTTACTGCACTCACACTTAGGTACTTACTCTTTGTTAGCACGGCAGTATTGCAGTGGTATTAAGTACTTTGCTTCTGAAAAAAACTCACCACTCTAAACCACTCTTCTTCTTCTTTCCCGCTTTATGCGGGGTCAGCTCTTCTAATATACGGCGCCAGGACAATCTGTCATGAATTTAAAACATCAAAGTTCAATCCTAATCCAATTTCAGTTCTAATCACATTGCAATCCAATTACTATTCAACTGTGCTGTATTCCGTATCGCGAGCAGACGGCCCGACAGCACAGTCTGTAGTGAACCTGTCAGTCAGATCATAAGCGATCAAACAAAAAAAGTTTCATCAAAATCGGTTCAGTAGTTTTTGCGTGATGCGCGAACAAACAAACAAACTAACAATGTTGTCAATAGATGGCGCTGCACATTTTTAAATCGCGCTATCGAATGTTATTCGAATTTATATGAAGAGAACCGCTACTTTTTTATTCCTCATGATTTTACGGTTTTATAATAGTTTAGATAACTTTTGATTGAGTGAACCGAATGCGATGAAACATAGCCTGAATGTTATGCCAAACTAAGCTCAATACTTCTGTTAAAACCGCATCCAAGGCAGCTTAGTCGTTTTTAAGTGATGCGTGCACAAACAAACAGACAACAGACAAAAATTAAAAAACTTGTCTAAAGTACTTATTCCATTACGTATACTTATACTAAACCCCCAAACAATTTTTATGCAAATATTTTCAAAATACATCATCAGAAATCAGAAATCAGAAATCAGAAATTTTATTTGTGAAACCAGGTACATTATAAGGTGTAACATAAAAAAGTGTCTCTCTAGCTTCTGTCCGCAGCAGACTCGCAGCAGACTAGCAGCATCGCTTTGTTTAAACAATTTTATCATACCTAATTACCTATTTATAAAGATTAATGACCACTTAAAGGATGGCGAAACAATTTGTTTAAAATTAAAAGAGTCGAAGACATCTGACGGTACAAGATGAAAGCTTAGATAGGTACCTACCTTCATTACCTTATTAAAATTCTTTTGGAAAAGTTCTACAAAAAAAAGTGGGTCATTAAGGTTTCAAACGATAAAAGGATAAATGAAGATGATTAAGAGGAAAGTGGAGACGGAAGTAGACACTTGAAATTATTGTTGCATACGTACAGTCAGCATCAAAAGTATCTAAGCATCTCCGGTGTTCAAAAACATATAAACAATTACACGAAAATAAACCCAATTTCCTACTAGATACCATTTGTTTTTAACTTAACAAATAATAACATGACAGATAAATTAATTTGATTTCTTTGTGAGTTGAAATAAGGTTTGCTATCGTAAAGTTGTCCAGATATTTATGAACACTTAACATGCCTAGATACTTTTGATGCTGACTGTACCGTTGTACCACAGCCAATAGTACCTACATTTAAAGTTTTCGACTTCGAACTAACGATAGGTTACATTGCAATGCAATGACAGTTTGTAGCAGTTCCTTTTTTTTTTATTTTTTTATTTATAATTAATGGCTTTTTGCTTGTGCGTAGCATCGCATTTCCGCCAGTGTCAAGTGTAATTTATGGGAGTATCTATCCCAATCTCAGGGATTGTTTTTGTTCAAGAACAAGAAGAGATTGAGGATTGCGGAGCCTCGTGGCAGGCAAAAACGCGACACGCGAGACGTGTGCTCGGGTCAATTCCTGCAACGTGACTCCGCTAGAGTTCCTTTACTACCCCTAAAGAGAATTCGATTGGGAAATTACGCACCTTACTTACACAACATTTTCACACGAAATTTTATAAAAGAAAGCAAGCAACATTTCTAAAAGCGGGCATTACCTGTTTCAGAACACGTTTAGAACAAATTCAATTTTTTTCCAATACCAAATTAGAGGAGCAAGCAATTTTCACAAAACACATTTAGCTTTTAACCAAAAATTGAAACTCGTTTTTCAAGAAAGGTTTTACACGCGCCTACCTAGTCAACATAGATCCATGTAGCACTTACCAAGTAACATAATTATGTAGATCGATGTGCTGTGCTGCTGCTTGTGACAACTTGCGCAAATGAGACATAAGTGGCGAAAAGCTCAGTATTCACTGTCAGTAGGTACTCAATAGTCACAGAAGAGCTGAGTATTTCGAAACTGCTTGGGTTTCCAGCCCTAAGGCAATATCGCAGTAGGCCGTGCCCTCCCCAGAATTGACTAGTGCCCACCCCAGTATGTTGTAGTGGAATTGTGGTACAAAAATTTCGAACTCGCTGCGCTCGCTCCGTAGTTTTAGCACGTGTTTTGTTCCGAAAGAGCTCTGGCTACAAGTGATTTATATTATGGATAAAAGTTACGCTCGGTTTGCTCTACAACTCTCTCACGGATCTAACCACAACCGAGTAGGTAGTTATGCCAAAATGAATATAATAATAGTGAGGGCGCTCTAGGGTCGCGACAGGCCTATCGGGGGGTGCGGGTGGCGGGCGGAGCAGTCCCAGTACCCCATCACCTGCGCACTGTACCCCAACGGCCGGTGCCTCACCCCTCCGCACACCGCGTGAGCTGCATCAGCCTTGCAGCTGATCGTTAATTTTTTACTGACCTTTAAACGTCTGTAACTCCTAAACCGACTGAAGTTATACAGGCAGACCTGGACCGTCCCCACCTCAGAGATGCTCTTCTTTGATGGTTGCAAAAAGTACACTTAAGTTGGCTATGTTAGGCACATGAGAGCTCGTCATCGCCAACAACGGAGTTGAAACAGTCGCCGTGGCCAAAATCGGTCAGGAGCAATCATTATCATTGCCGATTCGTATTATATCTTACGTGCAAGTATTATCTTAACGTATAGCGGAAAGCGCAGCGTGGGTAGGCCACCTACAAGGTGGACCGACCACCTGGCGAAGGCGGCGGGAACCCGTTGGATGAGGGCAGCGTCTATCAGCTGAGATGATGATGATGATCAAATAACCGTGTTTGCCGTAACATTATTATTCCAAGTTTTTGACCCACACTTTATTATAAATTTCTCCAAAAATGTAACTTGTTTTAGCGTGAGCCTTAGGGAATAAAAAGCTTGTTAGATATAATATAGTAGGCACCTCATTTCGTACCTTGTTTAATATTAGCAGTTGTTAATAACTATTCAAATTCTATTGCTCCCAGGCTGCGGTCAAAACATTGCCTTGCATCAGATTATAAATGGTCGTTTTTTGAAATACTGGACAAATTTTTAAGCATGCTAGGTAGGTGCCTACTATGGGAGTCATCAAGAAATCATCAAGTTAAGATCTATGGAATAAGTAACTAAAACTTTTTTTTTTGTGATGACGGACGTCAAGGTTGTTCCCAACCCAACGGTAAAAAGGACCGAATCAGCCCCGGATTGCTTGGTTGCGGGTTCATGTCTGTCCAGTACTAAATTCAACCTTTAATTTCAATTAAGTAGAGGTAGAGCTAGAAAACAACGTGAGGAAACCTGCATGCTTCAATTTCGAGGCATGTATTGTACCCACTGTCCATTATAAGTGGCGACGGGCTCACCCCCCGTCACACTGGACAGAGTTTCGGTACTAGTGGTGAAACGTGGATGTTCTGAGGTTTCAGAATATCTCTGACTACCCCCACGGGGAATATAGTCGTGAGCAAATGCTATGCTATGCTAGAGCTAGAATTACTGAAAGGAATTAATAAACAGGATGTTATGCGGGATTGAGCCACACACATCCAAACATCGACACAAACTTTCGCATTTAAATAATTCGTGAAAATTTACATTCTGTGAAAATGTCAACAGTCTAGCAAAAGACTATAGGTAGTACAGTAAGACAGACGGACGGACGTACAGCGTAGGTTTATGAAAAGGGACCCGTTTTTTCCCTTTTGGTACGAAACCCTAAAAAGTATCATTGTAAAACGAATAAAATAAATTACACCCGCGGGTGCAATAACAAAATACTCATTCAGAGAGTATAATACAACCTTATTTAAGTAAACACGTTAAAAGATGTTTATTTTGCGAACTCACCCTTTTCACCTTTGCCTGGTCGTTAGAGGGTGTCGCAAAAACACATTAACCGGCAAATTTAAGTGTTTTTCAACCTCTAATTACTTACTTTGCCCTAACGGCCTCCCAGATTAGGTTGTATAAATCGTTTGTGGTGCGCGAAGGGATGTTTTTTACATGCGACGTTAGAAGTGAAACACCATTTGTGTTACCTACGTATCTACTTAGTAGGTAGGTACTTACGTAATATATTTTGTAGGAACAGGAGTGCAGTTTAATAAGATTTACGCTCGCGTTTTATCTGAAAAAAAATTGTTTTACCTTTTATTTTGAACAAGCTTTTGCACGCGTCATGGCGATCTTCAGTGTTCCGTAGGTACCCAAAGGGTGAAATCGGAACCCTATAGGTAGGTACAAATACATAACACACACACATACACTACGCATGTCAAACTTGCGGCCCGCAGTGCAGTGTGGTTTTGTTGCGGCCCTATCCAATTTTAAGAATAGGTTCCCGACGCGGCCTGCAAGCGTGCAGATTTGATGTTGGTACCTACTCATATTATGTAGGTACCACCACTGCATTGAGTCATGATGTGAAAATTTCGAGATCACTTTTTATATGGTAAAGTACCTACCTATACAAGGTGTTACAAAAATACAAATAAACATACGCATTCACTGCCTCACCCGTAAGCCTAAATATCCCAGGTACCACTTCAAAACATAGAAAGCTGTGTGCCCCGAACCATAAGAATAGTTAAAACTGTATAGAAGCGAAACTCTGCGCGGAACGCGTTCAAGGTCACGTTATTAGCCTACCGCGCGCTAGATGCTAAGCAGCTAAGTCAGTCGGGGCTGTGACGGCCGCTGCGCGCTCGCTCGTACACGTTCCGTTCGGTTGAAATTATTAATTTTTCACAATGCCTAGTTATTGCTGCGTGTTTGGGTGTAAAAACAGTTCGAAAACAATGCCACATCTAAGTTATTTTAATCTCCCTAAAGACGAAGACAGGTAAGTACCTAAACATCTTTCCATTTTGTAATATTTTTACCCGACTGCGACAGAAGGAGGGTTATGTTTTTCGAGCGTATGTATGTATGTATGTATGTATGTATGTATGTATGTATGTTTGTATGTCTATTTCTTTGGCACGCCCTACAGCTTATTTATTAATGATACCTACTTCATTCCAAATAAGGACGACGAGATTTTCCGATTCCTATTTTGCAATATATACTTATTTCTATAATTCAAAATAACCTTAAAATTTCGTTGCTATTTGGAACGTAGTATAGGTAGGCTGTTTACTGTAGGTAATGTTATAAAAGTTGGTAAATACCTGTACTCCATTCCAAATAAGGACGACGAGGTTTTACGATTCCTATTTTGTTTTCTGTTGAATTCTGATTCGCAAATAATAAAAGTCCGACATATCATGGACGTTATTAAAGCTGTTTTAAGAATAAGTGAGAGGAAGTGTTTCAAATCTCTGTTTCTGCAATTGAAAATAGCCTTAAAATTTCGTTGCTATTTGGAATGGAGTATAGGTGCATATAAGATATTATTGCACTTGCACAAGTGAGGCAAATTCAAAGAGAGCGTTGCGCGTCAGGTGAGGGCGCGCTTGCCCTTTGACACGCGCCGCTCGCCCTTAAACATGCCGCCGCGCCGCGCGGCGCCCGCTTGAAACGTGTACCTACTACCTAGTCACCAACTTAGCGACAGTAGTCGTAGCGTTCGTTTGTATCAAATTAAGTACCTAGCTTATCTATGTTTGTATGAGGAATAATATAGTAAGCAAAATCGGTTAAAAAATTATTATACATAATTAAATACACTAATTAAACTATAGTTAACGTACCTATAAAATATGAAGTAAGTAAATAAAAGCCATAAGAAATTAGTGACAGCCCTGGCGGCCTACGTGGGCGACAGCGGGGCGTTGCGGGCTGAGGGGGGAAGTAGGTGTTTAAAAGGCGGCGTTTGGAGCACGCACAAAGGAGATTCCATTCTATACAGTTTTAACTATTCTTATGCCCGAACATTTATAGTTGTTCAAAAAAATTTAATGCTTAGTGCCCTTGAACACTTATGCTTGTCCATATAATCCTTACGCTGGGTGCCTCTCGACACGCAGGATTGTCCGGTTTATTCCACTCAGTACCAACGAGTTAGTATGTTAGAATGTATTTTGTGGGACAAACCATGAAGTGCTAATAGGAATATACTTGTATTTCCAATAAAAAATGGACACGCAGAGTGGTCGAGAGGCACTGGGAGTATGTTAGGTGTTACCCATTGTTCCACTATATGTGTCGGGGGCATCCGATGAAAGATAAAGAAACCACTAGAGATGACGGTGGCAGTGAATGTGTTAAGGGGGTGGTTTAGACCATCAAACTCAACAACTTTCACTATCCGGGACCAATATCGAAATCGCGAAAAAAAAAAAACTGTTCTATAGTACTCTACAAATCGACTCGAGCTAAAATATGTATGGGATATCAGATTTTTTTTCGCGATTTCGATGTTGGTCCTATAGAGAAAGTTGTTCAGTTTGATGGTCTAAACAACCCCCTTAAGAGTTTAAAAAATGTATTCTTACTTATGTAGCACCCTGTATATCGCGTTTCAAGGCCTCCGCTCATTGCAGCGATTTTGCGATAATTGTTCTTAGTACATTTTGTATGGGGACGCGCTCGATCCCACACACTGCCGCGATATTATCGCAACTCTTTCGACTACATTCAGTTGTGGGGCGCATGCGTGACGCGAATCGCGGAATCGCTGCAGTGTGTAAGGTGTCGCGATATCGCTGTCGATAATATCGCTCGATAAAATCGCTCGATAATATCGCTGCAATGTGCGGAGGCCTTCAAACTAGGGTCCTGACAATTTTGCCCTTGTAATACCTATAAATAAGTACCGTCCTAGTTCTACGATACATGCAATGAGCTTAGATTATCAAGATAGACAGTCAAAGCTACGAAAGCGTTGAAAAAAATAGGAACTAGTACTGGTTCCAACCCCATACATAAACACGCACACATACATAATTTGTATGGCGCCTCACGTACACCAACCTAAGAAAGTTAGCCCCTTTTGTTTTATACGGAACAAGTGTGAGGCTCATTCTAGACATATACTTTTTCTAAGGCAATGAGTTATATTTCTTTGTTCTTCTATCGTTATGCATTAAATTTGGCCCACCAATGACTTTGAGTTCGACATGGCTGTACTACGCTGTCCGTCCGTCCTAGCTGCAGAGGGCTGCATCTTCTGAACCGTAATAGGTAGCCAGGTCAAATTTCAAAGAATATGTATTGTGTCAGTGTATGTTTGATGACAATTATAAAGTAAATAAAGGGCCCCCATACAAGAAACTAGTGTATAACTATCAACTTTTTTTCATCTCACTCTATCGTAAAAACGGTAATATATTGTGGTAAGGTAATACCTACTAACATACAAGCTTCAAACTTGCTGTGATTATAGTGCAAACTCTACAAGGTGTTTCATAAGTAAGAATAAATTTTTGAAACTCTTAAGGGGGTTGTTAAGACCGTCAAACTGAACAACTTTCTCTATGGGACCAACATCGAAATCGCGAAAAAAATAATTTCATATCCCATACATATTTTAGCTCTAGTTGATTTGTAGAGTACCTATAGAACATAAATTTTTTTTTTCGCGATTTCGATATTGGTCCCATAGTGAAAGTTGTTCAGTTTGATGGTCTATACCACCACCTTAAAGGTTTATTTGTATTTTTCTAACACCTTGTATAGTAAGTAAGTAGTTACATAAAATTGGAAAATGATCGTGGGTTTATTTATGTAGGCACTTATGTAGCAAAAGAATGATGCAAGACTAAATTACGAATATTTGTTAAATCTATAAAAACGCATTACTGGTTCATGCTGCATGCAACATTCACGCGGTCTTACGCCTTATCTCTAGTGTACTCAAAGCCTATTATCCAACACTTATCTCACAAATCTCTTGGTATACTCTGTTTACAACTTGACTTAGGTTTTCTTTATATTAATCGAACATTGTCAATACGTTCAGAGGACTTATTTTCCAATGTCTAATAGTAATAATTTGCAAATCTATTATCAGAACGTCCGTGGGCTCCGAACAAAAACTCATGATTTATTTAAAAGCATACTAGGACACGATTATGACATAATTATTCTTACAGAAACTTGGCTCTGCGAGGGGATTTTTAGTTCCGAGCTGTGCGACCGGCGATACGACGTCTTTCGTTCCGACCGTAGGCTTGACTTGACAGGTAAACAAATCGGAGGAGGCGTTATGATATGTGTGAAATGTGATCTTGGAGCGTACACACAAGATAAATTGATCTGCCACCCTACCGAGTTGGTCTGGCTGACCATACCTGCGCGTAATCTCAGGTCGAATAAAAGTCTTCACATCTCAAGCGCGTACATACCTGAAGATGTTTATAAACAACCGCAGAATGTAGAAAATTTCTTATCCTTAACTCGCACAGCTGTGAATAACTATCCCGATGATCACTTTTTGTTGATTGGAGACTTTAATTTTCGTTGTATATCATGGAACGACACCGGACCGACTTTTCTTAAGGTAGGGGTTATTGAACTACAAAAAGCTGGCTTTAATTTGGTTAGCTCACTTTGTTCTCTTGGTTTTACCCAATTTAATACATTAAAGAACTCCTCCGGTAATACACTAGACCTGGTATTTGGTAGCTTTTCGTTGAATTTAACAAGGTCGACGTCACCTTTGCTTAGGGAAGACGTTTTTCATCCTTCATTTACGCTAGATATCTCTGATATATTTGTATCACCGCTAAAACCAGCTCCATCGGTCAGGTACAATTTTGGGAAGGGTGACTACGAAGGTATAATTAGATATTTAAATAGCCAACCATGGACTACATTGCTACATAGAGGAAGCATCGACGAAGCAGTTCAGGTATTTTATGATAATGTTTACATTTCGAGAGATAAATTCATCCCGAATACAACCGTAAACGGAAGCAACTCTTACCCAGTATGGTATAGTAAAGCGCTAATTAACTTATTGCGGGAAAAATCTAAAGCACACTCGCGATGGAAGAAATTTCGAAACCGCCTGGATTATAATGAATTCGCGCTACTGAGGTCAAGACAGAAAAGATTAATTAAGGAGTGCTACGACGCACATATTCGAACATCCGCCGAAAAAATCAAGAAGGATCCAAAACAATTTTGGACTTTTATAAAATCTAAACGCTGTGTCTCCAATTATCCTAAGCATGTTACATATAATGATGATCGATTCTATAATGGTAATGATATTTGCACAGCCTTCAATAACTTTTTTTATAGCGTCTTTATCCCACCAGCTTCCGTTTACTCACAACAAGAGCTTGCTCCTCCCCCATCGGCTATCACATCTCATGTTCATGCATTGGTATTTACCGTTGAAGATGTCTATAACCATTTGAAAGATCTTGATCCTAAGAAAGGTGCTGGAAGTGACCTGATACCTCCAAAGTTTATTTTACGTTGTTCCTCAGCACTAGCTCTTCCCTTAAGTATTATCTACAACAGATCACTTAACGAGGGCATCTTTCCACAGAAATGGAAGGAGGCACACATAGTACCCATACATAAAAAAAGTTCTAAACTAAAAGTAGAAAATTACCGACCCATTTCTATTTTAAACGTGTTCAGTAAGATATTCGAAAAGCTTGTTTACAAAAGTATATATGCTACGGTCTCTCCCGGTATCCCCCAGGAACAGCATGGTTTCCTACGCGGACGTTCTACAACCTCCAATTTGGCAGTCTTTACTAATTTTGTTTATAAATCAATGGACAGACTCAAACAAGTAGACGTCATTTACACAGACTTTGAGAAGGCATTCGACCGTGTGGACCACCTGATATTACTCCGTAAACTGCAACATCTAGGGGTACATGGGGACCTACTGCGTTGGGTTAAATCATATCTTTCAAAAAGATCTCAGGCAGTTGTTATTGGAGGATTCCGTTCTGATTTCGTTGTCGTACCTTCAGGAGTTCCCCAGGGCTCACATTTGGGCCCCTTATTTTATAACGTCTATCTGTATGATATTTATGCTTGTATTAGACATTCAAAATTTTTAATGAACGCTGATGACACCAAGATTTTTCTAGATGTCTGTGACCCTGTTGGCTGTGAAGAACTTCAAGAGGATTTAAATCGCCTATCTATATATTATAAACAAAACAGAATAAAAATAAATGCAGCAAAATGTGAATTAATTACCTATACACGAAAATTGAACATCTTGAGGTACCCCTATAAGATACAGGGCACAGCAATCAGCAGAACCGAAGTGATACGTGATCTTGGCGTACATCTTAATAGCAAATTTACATTGAACAAACATGTAGACGTAATAACAGACAGGGCGTACAAGAATCTTGGGTTTGTTATGAGAGTGTGTAAGCCAATAACTGATCTATCGTGTATCAAGGCAGTCTACTGTGCCTATGTTCGTTGCACTCTTGAATATGCTAGTAGTATTTGGACCCCACACTACATAACTTACATTGACCAAGTCGAGTATATCCAGAGGAAATTTGTAAATTATCTCAATTTCAGAGCGCGGAAATATTTTGACAATTATGAAAGCGGTTGTCGCTACCATGGGCTGACTCCTCTTTCTGATCGTAGAACCCTATTGGACATGATGCTTTTGTACGATGTGGCACGGGGGAGGCTAGATTGCCCGGCCCTGCTTCATGAGCTTGCGTTTCTAACACCTGGACGCCGTACACGGCAAACTAAGTTGTTTCATGTACCTTTTTGCCGCACCACTTACGCGCAAAACTCCATTATCAGACGCGTAACTAAAACTTACAACAATGTTTTCGAAGATGTAGACATTTTCTTGCACTCTAAGCAAAACTTTAAATCAAAAATCAAGGTTGTACTGGACAAAAAATAACCAAATCTACCTATTCACATCCCTATCCCTCTCCCGTTCCCTCACGGCACAAACACACACACGCACACACCCCCACACACCCCTGTTTGTACAGAGTACCTTGCGAGGACCCTTCCCAAACCTGCCCATCCGAGGACCTCTCAAAGAAGGTACTTAGCAATGAAGCACGTCATTAGTACCCAGACGAAAAAATTGCAAATTGAATTCTAAGTCTGACCGGTATGATTCGAAACTGCTATCTCTATCTTTTTTGATAAGACTTTTCATGACCAACACGAGGACTCAAAATACACACGTAAACAAGACATGCGGTATGCAAAGTGAGGACTGTGTGTGAAACCATCCGAGGACCTCACCGACCTGGTCAGTGATGCCCATGTGAGGACGTTTTTCTTACACAGAAACCTGCGCCAAGTACTATTCGAGGACTTTGTGTTAGACAAACCATTAACAAACTGAGGACGTTTTTCCGAGCACAGCTTGTACAAAGTGAGGACATGAGATGGTGTGTTAAGTCATCCGAGGACCTCGCCGACCTGCCCAGTGATGCCCATCTGAGGACGTTTTTTTACACAGATACCTGCGCCAAGTCCTAATTGAGGACGTTGTGTTAGACCAACCATTAACAAACTGAGGACGTTTTTCCGAGTGTACACGGGGACATAAGCCGGTGTGTAAAGCCATTCGAGGACCTCATCGACCTGCTCAGTGAGTGACGTCCGTCCATCTGAGGATGTTTTACTAACACAGAAATCGGTTCGCTGTCCGAATTTCTTAGGGCTAGTTCTGTTGCTTTCTGCAACGCGAACATCTCCGCTTGAAATACGGTACAGAATGGCTCCAGGCGGTACTTGGCACTTCGTTTCTCCGACCCATCCCTCCAATAGGACATAGCAGCCCCGACCTTCCCTTCAATCTTGCTCCCATCCGTAAATATGTGAGAGCCAGATGCTTGATGGTCTGCAAGGGTTTGAGGCTGCATGTCCACTAGACACTGGAAGTCGATTTTCTCTTCCGAAGCAGGGTGTGGTACCTTCATGAATGACACTCTAGCCTCTATGGTCCTATCCACCAGGTAAGATTGTGGTCGTCCCCTCATCGCCTGGCAGTGTATTTTCATGCTGTGTGAAACGATATCTATTCTGGTCTAACCGATGATAGACATTGGAAGGCTCCTCAGTTGGTGCGGCCGATAAGGTTTGGTACCTAAAATCCTTAATTCATAGAACGTCCCAAAAATTTAATTAAGTTCCACATATCCCCAGTCCTAGTTTGCGGTGGTTCTACTATTCTAGGCGACTACAGTAGCGATCTAGGCAAAGATAGGGTACGAATTGAGACTGTTATTGA
Source organism: Agonopterix heracliana (assembly GCA_963693445.1). Taxonomy (NCBI): domain Eukaryota; kingdom Metazoa; phylum Arthropoda; class Insecta; order Lepidoptera; family Depressariidae; genus Agonopterix; species Agonopterix heracliana. The sequence goes on from OY856332.1 coordinate 9,848,409, forward strand.
CTATGTTAACGGACGAACACTGATGAAGGACGAAAAAGATAACTTGAGGTAGAACTGAAAAAGATTCGGTGGCATATTCTTGGGTAGTCAGAGGTCCGAAAACATGGTAAGGATACGATAACCCTGGTATCGGGCCACATGTTCTAGTGGTTAGCGTACGTTGTGTTTAGTACCTGACTTGTACCTGACCTAGCTTTTTTATAATTTGACATTGTTATGAATGGATTACTTTTGTTGTACTTAACTAATTTCTTGTTATAATTGTTTTGACATAATCCGGCTTACTGTACCTGCAAATTGTTAAACCTAAATTTATGTACAATAAAGATATACTTTACTTTACTTTACTCCTTAAAAGAGCCATCTTCGAGAAGCTCTGATGAAGAAGTCGAGGTCTCATGTCCTCGGTTTGTTAATCGTTTGTCTAACACAACGTCCTCGAATAGTACTTGGCGCAGGAACCTGTGTTAAAAAAGTCCTCAGATAAGCATTACTGGGCAGGTTCACCAGGTCCTCGGATGGATTAACACACCGTCTCATGTCCTCGTATACACTTACACAAAAGTCCTCGCTTTGTTAATCATTTGTCTAACACAACGTCCTCGAATAGTACTTGGCGCAGGTTTCCGTGTAAAAAAAGTCCTCAGAAAGAAGTCCTCAGAAGAGCGTTGGGATGGTAAATCGAGGCGCTGGTGTCTGAGTAAAAGATTACTTGGACTAATCCGCGGATGCCACATGTCCTCGCTCTCTGCAAGCTGTGCTCAAAACACTTTCTCAGTTTCTTAATGATTTTTTTAATACAATGTCCTTGAATAGAACTTGGCGCAGGTTCCTGTGTAAGAAAAGTCCTCAGATGGGCATCACTGGGCAGGTTCAAGAGGTCCTCGGATGGATTAACACACCGTCTCATGTCCTCGTACACACTTACACAAAAGTCCTCGCTTTGTTAATCGTTTGTCTAACACAACGTCCTCGTATAGTACTTGGCGCAGGTTTCTGTGTAAAAAAAGTCCTCAGATGGGCATCACTGGGCAGGTTCACCAGGTCCTCGGATGGATTAACACACCGTCTCATGTCCTCGTATACACTTACACAAAAGTCCTCGCTTTGTTAATTGTTTGTCTAAGGGCTTGTCCGCATAGCGAATTTAAATCGCGCGAAATAAATTCGCGCGAATTATTTTCCGGAGCCAGAAAGTAGCCTAGCCGCACTGCCGGAAAAAAATCGCATGTTTGGTCGTTCACCTCTAGCTAGCATGTAACAGTGAACAAGACAACTTGATACTAGTAATTTTTTTTTTGAAACTATTTTAAGTACTTTGTTTGGAAAAGTAATTTATTAATCATTTCGAATAGGTATTAAAATTTAACTTAAATAAACATAAAACGTAAACTATTAATTAAAATACCCAGATTTTTTATTTTACACCTTGTAGGTATAACATTGGTTCAGTTGATTTTACGTGAAGTTCAAGCACAAACAAAAGCCAAAAATAAAATTGTTGATTTAATCAATTAAAATCAGGGATTATACACTATAAGTCTAAGTTCTATGTTTATTTATGTTGCATTTTAGTACCTACTAGTGTTTACCCGCGACTTCGTCCGCACAAATTGTACAGGGTGTAAGTGACAGCCTAGCAAATACTGAAACGGTGAACTGAGACCATTAAACTGAAAAACTTTCACTATGAGCTTTCCTCAGGAGACGCGAAAAAAAAAATCTGCTGTCCCATACAAAACTGCTGTACCTACCCGACTCAAATGTATGGGACAGCTGATTTTTTTCGCGTCTCCTGAGGAAAGCACAAAGTGGAAGTTGTTCAGTTTGATGGCCTCAGTTCATCGTTTCAGTATTTGCTAGGCTGTCACTTACACCCTGTACACCAGATTTTAAGTCAAATCATAAACTATCAAACAAAACAAGTTTTATCAAAATCGGTTCAGTAGTTTTTGCGTGTTGCGCGAACAAACAAACAAACAAACAGACAGACAAAATTTCTAAAAAAGGTTGATTTCGAGTCAGGGATACCTAAAAACCATATCGTAATCTTTTTTTTTGTAAATATCTTCAATGTACACACAGCGACAGATCAACCTACCCATTGTTGAACTCTATGTTTATGGACATAAGGTCCAACTAAGGGTAGATTGATCTGTCGCCGTGCGTACAGACACACTTATATTATAGTTTAGATTTAAATGATAAATTAATTACTTTACCAAAAAAAAGTACTTACCCAAGTAGACGTTTTCAAAAAAAAAATCAAGTATCAAGTAGGTATCATGACTGTAGAGTTCACTCAATACGGTTGCGTGTGTGTGCGTGAGAGCGGCCGGCGGCGGCGGCGCGCGGCTTGCTTTGTTGTGTGTTCCATTGATAGAGTGTGAGCATCAAGATGGCAGGATCAAAATCCTCGATTCAAAACTTATCTTATCGGTAACATAGTAGATACCAGTGTTGGGCAAAATACGATTAACTACTAATTACCAATTACTAATTGTAGTTGTAGACTTTAACTAAAAATTACTAATAATTATTGAAAAGTAATTTCTCAATAACTTTTTTGGTTTGTTTTTTATTTCTTATCAAAAGTATCCGCGTCAGTTTTATAGGAGAGCCTTACAAAATTAGTTGTATTATTTCAATTACTAATAATTCAATTAATTAAAAGTAATTCAAGGGTGTTAGTCCTCAGCGTTTGAACGCTGTCATTATCCTCACCAAATATTTTCGCTTTTTATAAGAAAAGGTATATTTTTAACTCTGTTACAAGGGTCCAGCGAGCTTTACGACTGCGGTATAATATTTTTTACATTCTTTTATATAGGGTGAGGATAATGCCAGCTTTCAAACGTGTCGAGGAGAAAACATCCTTAATTACTTTCGTTCAATTATTAATTAAAGTACGAAATGTACCTAATCAATTACGCGCAACATTGCCCGTCAGGCAGTGGATTTTAAGGGTTTGATCAGACCATCGAACTGAAAATCTTTATGGGACCAACATCAAGATTAAAAAAAAATGGCTGTTCCATACAAAGCTGCAATCCTACACGACCAAAATATATGGGACAGTTGAATGGAGTAGGCACTACGTTACCGATATGCCAAATTTTGAATAGAAAATTTGATCCCGCCATCGTGATGCACAATACCGCGGAAAAAAACCGCAGTTTTGCAACAAAGCTCCGGATTTTTTCCGTATGTGCGAATACATCTATAATCCGTTCAACATAGGAAGACGCGTGAAACAAGCAATTTTCGTACTTAGTGCCTTGACATAAGAGTCCTGTCAGAAGTCATCCTATGTGAAAAGAGGCGTATGTTACAGAATTGCGAAAATAAAATCGCGCGAAAAAAAATCGCTGTCCGGACAAGCCCTAACACACCGTTTTATGTCCTCGCTTTGTACAAGCTGTGCTCGAAAACGTCCTCGGTTTGTTTATGGCTTGTCTAACACACATAACGTCCTCGATTAGTACTTAGCGCAGGTTTCTGTGTAAGAGAAAGGGTCCTCTGATTGGCGTTACTAGGCACTAGTTTTACACACCGACCCAATCACAGAATAAGGTGGATGATAAACTAACAATATTTTTGATAATGTTGCAAAATCTGAAACATTACAATCTATATTGTCCAGATTCGGAACCCGTACTACCGAGGTACGGCTATTAAGCTACTTTGAGAAAGTAACATTTAATTTAAGGATTTTATCACCATCATCGTCATCAGCCTATCATCAACAACCACTGCCCATCGGCCTTTCCAAAGAAAGGCTACAAAAATCTATCCTCGGCTTTGCTCATCCAGTCGCCATTCTAGACCTTTGACTTTCCATTGGTTGTCAGTTCTTTGGCAGATATAACCAGCCCATTGCGACTTTAGCTTGCACTTTTTCTATGCTATGTCAACCACTTTAGTTCTCTGACTTATCGCCTAACTTGTGATCTGTGATGATAGTTATTTCAGAGAAACACCGAGCATAGCACTCTCCATAGCTCTCTGAGTGACTTTAAATTAGTAGGGAACTCTTCTGATGGGCCGAAGGTTAAGACTGTGGAAATTCAATATTACTTTTATTGGTCCAGAACAACTGAAAATCATTTGACACAAAATTCTAGACCACGATCGTCTTCAAGTTTGCTTTTACAATGACCCATCAACAATGACCCGTCAACCCATGCATGACGGCCGGCGCATGATGGCCTGCGCTATTGTGCTAGCTTCATCTTGAGATCGTGCCTCATCGTGCCCATCCGGCTAACGGGGACGGACCCGGTCGGCAATTGCAGACTGAGTACGATGTTCCCGCATCAGTCCCCAGCCGAGACCGTTACTACGGGCGAAAGTAGTCTGGAAATCATACATGACTGACGATGACGCCCCGATCTGGTCATTTCCCGATTTCTTAACGGTTTCCGGTGGTGGTCCTGGTGCTGATGCAGCTTCGTTTGGGAGAAGGTAAGCTGGCTTTAGCCTATCTATAGTGACTGTTTTAGCTTGGTTCTTTTATAATATCTTGAAATTGTTATCTTCTCTTTTCAGGACTTTGTAGGGACCTGTAATCTGTACCAAGCTGGTTGAAGGGACTTTCTTACTGTGTCATCTCGTAGAAAAATAAAGTCCGTAACACGAAGACAGCTTAAGGCATGTGGTGTGTAGTAGGTCAGATCTTTGTTGCAAATTGGCGCATGCGTGAAGAGTAATCTGACATGTCCAGTATCGGCGTTTTAAATGGCCGGAGGAACTAATTTCGTAAGCATATTGGTTCACCATAAACCTGTTCGGCTGAGGATGTTTGCAAATCCTGCTTCGTTGCGCTGCGTATTGCGAGTATGACTAATGGAAGCGGTTCTTTCCAATGCTCATCCGCGTGACACATGATGGCGGATTTGAGCTGACGATAGAAGCGTTCAATTATACCGTTGCAGGCCGGATGGTATGCTGTTCTTATATTGCGTTGTGAGCCTGTTAAGTTTTGTCAGCGCTTTGAAAAGACTGGCTTCAGATTGTCTGCCTCTATATTCTGTTCTTCTGTACAAATCTGGCTAACCCAAGAACTAGATTGACCCGCCACTATACGGCAGATATTTCGGACGTCAGCGTGTACGAGATTAGTATGGCTCTCAAACAGCTTAAGAACAACAAGGCGCCAGAGGTGACGACGGTATTACGGCCGAGCTTCTGAAGGCGGGTGGAAAACCGGTCCTGAATGTCCTTCAGAAGCTGTTCGATTCCGTCATACTCGAGGGAAATACGTTGTAGGCATGGAACAGGAGTCTGTTGGTGCTCTTTTTAAAAAAGGGTGATAATGCCCTGCTGAAGAACTATAGGCCCATCTCCCTTCTTAGCCATGTCTACAAGCTGTTTTCGAGAGTCATTACGAACCGTCTCGCGCGCAGGTTCGACGACTTCCAGCCTCCCGGACAGGCCGGTTTCCGAAAGGGCTTTAGCACCGTGGACCACATACATACGCTCCGGCAGGTTATACAGAAGACCGAAGCTTGGCGTACGTGAACTACGAGAAGAAAGCCTTTGATTACACTTGGGCTGTACTGTAGTCTCTTCAGTGATGCCAAGAAGACTACCGGTACATCGAGGTGCTGAAATGCTTGTACAAAAGCGCCACTATGTCAGTCCAACTACAGGACCAGAACTCGAAACCTATCCTACTGCAGCGAGGTGTAAGGCAGGGAGACGTTATATCTCCGAAACTGTACACCGCTGCACTGGAAGATCTTTTCACGGTTCTGGACTGAAAAGGGCTAGGCATCAATATAAACGGCGAGTACATCAGTCACCTTCGGTTTGCCGATGATATAGTCATCATGGCGCGGCGGAGACTATGGAAGAGCTCAGTCGAATGCTCGATGATCTTAGCCGAGCCTCCGAACGAGTTGGTCTGAAGATGAACATGGACAAGACAAAGATCATGTCAAATGTCCATGTTGAACCCACTCCTGTAACGATTGGGAACTATGCGCTCGAAGTTGTGTAACAGTAATAAGAGACAAATAAATACTTTTTAATTTAATTTAATTTTAATTCAGTTGTCGACGATTATGTTTACCTGGGACAAATCATTCAGTTAGGTAGGTCCAACTTTGGGAAAGAGATCAACCGTCGAATCCAACTCGGCAGCGTTCGGGAAGCTATGTAGTATATTCACGTCCCAAATACCGCAGTGTCTTAAAACGAAAGTCTTCGATCAGTGTCGTGTTGCCATAGATGACATATGGAACAGGGACGTGGTCGCTCACTTATGGCCTCATGAAAAGGCTGAAAGTCACCCAAAGGGCAATGGAGTGGGCTATGCTCGGAGTTGCAGTGCGCAGCGTGGGTAGGCGCCCCACACGGTGGACCGACGACCTGATGAAGGCGGCAGGAAACTGTCGGATGATCCATGGTTTACCAGGAATTAGGTTTTTGTCTCGCGGTCAGTTACGAAAAGGCGGCCGTTGGAGTAAAGGCAATCGTTGGCCGCTATTGGACCCACCTTGAGGGTTTTCCGCCTTGTAATTAAGTAATTTTTATTTGCTCTTTAGTAAATGTAGTAGTACAATAAATATATTATAGTAGTATACATTACTTATTCATATTACATTGTCATCCTTGGTTAAAAATCATTTAATAGATTAGAATGTATAATGTAAGAGCCAGGTGCATAAGGTGGTTTTTAGGGTTCCGTAGTCAACAGGGTTCCGTAGTCAACAGGGTTCCGTGTTCTTGGCTGTTTTGGCAGTTTTGATTGTTTGAAAAACAAGATTATTAGCAAGAAAATACCCAGAAAAAAAACATATTTAGAAAAAAACAAAGGTGCTAAGTTTTTTTAATGTTTTTTTTCATAAATTTGAAAAAATACATTTTGTTTTTTTTTTCTATTTACAACCCTAGGTACCTATACATATTAATCACGTCGACAAAGTGGTAGTAATGGTACCTCCCCTGCATGAAAAGTGGGGAACACATTTTTTATTCTCGTCTATCCCATGGTGTGGGGTATCGTTGGATAGGTCTTTTAAAAATATTGTGGGTGTGGAAAAATCATTCCTCGATTTAGGGATCCGTTAGCGAAATATTGTGCTTTAACGTGCTATCACCGCTAAGTAGGCTTTACATAAGTTAACGAGTAATGTCAACCTACTTTCGAAATGTACTTTTTAGACTTTATTAGCCGTTAAACGTAGTATAAAACAAAAAGTCCGTAAATAGCGCGTGGCCCGACACGTACTTGGCCAGTCTTATTGAAACTGTGTTTCAGTTCTTCTAGAGCAATAAAGTAATACTTAGGTATTGAATTTCCACAGTCTTATCCTTCGGCCCAACAGAAGAGTTCCCCATAAAAGTTGGTTTTTATTTTTTATCAGAAACATAATACTAGTACTGTCCAACATAAATCTTGGACGTTACTAAAGCTATTCTAAGAAAAAAGTGAGAGGAAGTGCCTGTTTCCACACTTCCGAATAAGTTCTGCTAACAAGCTAGCGCTATAAGCTAACAAGCTTATCCGACAGCTGATTTGACATATTCTTCAATGTCAAATAAGCTATCGGATAAGCTACCAAGATTTTATCCAAAAATGGTGAAAAGACCCTAAAGTGTTTCACACAGAAACCTGCACAAAGTACTATTCGAGGACGCTGTGTTAGACAAACCATTAACAAACCGAGGACTTTTGATTGAGTGTACACGAGGACATAAGACGGTGTGTCATGCCATTCGAGAACCTCGTCAAGCTGCCCAGTGATGTCCATCCGAGGAGTTTTTTTTTCACAGAAACCTGCGCCAAGTACTATTGGAGGACATTGTGTTAGAGAAACCAATTGACAAACTAAGAAAGACGTGTTCGAGCACAGCTTGTAGAGAGCGAGGTCATTTGTCATCCATTGTCGGCATTTATCAAAGATAAAAGAAGACAAATTTTTATCAATTTGAAGCATGCCGACTCTTTCTGTTTGTCGGATTTTTTCTGTTTTGTGTTTTGATGTTGTTAGTTTGTGTCGAAACTTCGTTGAGTGCGGACGTGCGTGTGCATCTACCTGTGGCTTCCGAATATGTTTTATTTTCTTAAACTAGCCAGTTTATCGTAGATCATGACTGTGAATGTTGGTTTGGTGTAGACTGTGGGGTGGGGTGGGGTGTGCCGTGGATGTTTTAGGTAAGCTCATTATTAGGGCTGGTTGCATGACACTGACGGAAATCCACCACAAAAAAGCGAGGTGAAGCGGCCCGGCGTAGTATGCGTTAGTTCATAGAAACAATGAAGGTGGATTTTTATTTTTTGCGTTGCGGCCCGCCCCGATGCGGTCTGCCTTAATACGCGCTTCCGTTTAAGATTCAGTCCTCCCAAATCTTAGTCTTCGTTCTTAAATCTTTTTGCTATTCTTCCGTTAAACGGCCAAGTGTTATAACTCTCTTCTGATAAAAGTCGCTACCGGTGAAAGAAAAATGCGGGTAAGAGTTGGTGAGAGTCTAAATTTTGAGTTTGACGTCGTGACTGGGCTCAAACAAGGCGAAGCGATGTCCTCAATGCTGTTTAATTTAGTGCTCGGTCACGTCATAGAAATGGTACTATTTTATGACGGCGGAGTGGAATTACATAGCCAAAATAAAATCATTGGGTATGCTGATGACCTGGTCATACTCGGACAGAGTGAGAGAGATGATTGATGTGCGAGAAGTAGAAGGTGAAAAAGTTGGTCATAAAATCAGCCGCTAAAAGACGGAATAATCTTCTTATGCAAATAAAACCGCATGTTAATATTTTAATTTTGATAACGTATTGTTGCTGTTAATGTAGGTACCTTGATAAATAAAATAAATAAGATATAAAAATCGGAGAGCCAGAAGAAGTGACAAGTGATCTCAATGTCAATGGTACTTTTATTACCGTTCCGAAACTTTTAGGAGTGGTTCAGTCAGACCATCACGGTTTCTGGTCTAGGTTTAGGTACTTGATCTGGTAGGGTACTCTCCTTAAAGGTGGGTCAGCACGCAGAGTAAGGACGTGCTGAGATCATCAGCTTTCTCAGAAACAGTGCCAAGGTGAAGAGCACACTCAGGACGCCGCGTTGGGATGGTAAATCGAGGCGCTGGTGTCTGAGTAAAAGAGTACTTGGATTAATCCGCGGATGCCACATGTCCTCGCTCTGTGCAAGCTGTGCTCAAAACACTTTCTCAGTTTCTTAATGATTTATTTAATACAATGTCCTTGAATAGAACTTGGCGCAGGTTCCTGCGTAAGAAAAGTCCTCAGATGGGCATCACTGGGCAGGTTCAAGAGGTCCTCGGATGGATTAACACACCGTCTCATGTCCTCGTATACACTTACACAAGAGTCCTCGCTTTGTTAATCGTTTGTCTAACACAACGTCCTCGTATAGTACTTGGCGCAGGTTTCTGTGTAAAAAAAGTCCTCAGATGGGCATCACTGGGCAGGTTCAAGAGGTCCTCGGATGGATTAACACACCGTCTCATGTCCTCGTATACACTTACACAAAAGTCCTCGCTTTGTTAATCGTTTGTCCAACACAACGTCCTCGAATAGTACTTGGCGCAGGTTTCTGTGTAAAAAAAAGTCCTCAGATGGACAAGACTGGGCAGGTTGGCGAGGTCCTTGAATGGTTTAACACACCGTTTTATGTCCTCGCTTTGTACGAGCTGTGCTCGAAATCGTCCTCGGTTTGTTAATGGCTTGTCTAACACACATGACGTCCTCGATTAGTACTTAGCGCAGGTTTCTGTGTAAGAGAAAGGGTCCTCTGATTGGCGTTACTAGGCACTAGTTTTACACACCGACCCAATCACAGAATAAGGTGGATGATAAATGATGTTGCAAAATCTGAAACATGCCCAAATTGATAATCATTACAATCTATATTGTCCAGATTCGGAACCCTAAGCTACTTTGAGAAAGTAAAATTTAATTTAAGGATTTTATCACCATCATCGTCATCAGCCTATCATCAAAAACCACTGCCCATAGGCCTTTCCCAAGAAACGCCACAAAAATCTATCCTCGGCTTTGCTCATCCAGACGCTAACGCTACCTGTCAGGTCGTCATGTCAGTCCAGCGCGCCGCAGGGCGTCCCACTACATTACATCCCTGCTAGTTGTGGTCTCCATTCTAGATCTTTGACTTCCCATTGGTTGTCAGTTCTTCCGCAGATATAACCAGCCCAAAATAATATGATACGATATAATTAATTACGAAGATTTCAAGGGTTGGTTTAGGTCCACGGCCGTAGAACTCACACCGAGTAGAATACGGTGCGATGGCTACGGTGTTCTCCGGTCAGATTTTTTCATAATCGCAGGACCGGTTGCATAGCTGTAGCTGTATGTCCAGCAGTGGACGTATCGTATCGTATCGTCTTAGATGATTATGATTCTCAGAATGAGTTTTCATAGTATAAAAGTATTACATAAAAATTGCTTCTAGGCTTTTGCAGACGGCACCTAATTTGCAATATCACTTTTTCATTTGGGGTTTTCATTATTGAACAAATCTTTAGTATTGTTATGATTTTTGTATATTATCAAAAAAAAATTAAATTTCATCATTAATTTAGTATGTTATTAGTAATAAATACGTAATAGTCACACTCACACATATTTTATCCAAACGAGGACAGAAAATTTCACACTCGGTCCTCAGTTGGTCGGAAAATTACGCTTTACACACAATGTCAGGAAAAGCTACCAATACGAGGACATCTGTGTTAAGTTTTACACACAAGTCCTCGGATTGGTACTGTAACCGGACAAAAGTGTAAATCAGGTGTGTTAAAAATCGATGGTGGCGCCCTCTACTTCACACACTTGCTCACACTCCAACCTGACTCCCCATCACTAAACCGAGGACTTTGACAGATTTCCTTGTTACGAGTACAGAAAGGTTCAAAATCGCACGTTAAAGACCGTTATGCGGTCAGGTCGATCCGAGGACCCACAAAAAAGTCCTCGCTTTGAAAAGGTCCTCGGGTGTTCCTTGTGTATTCAGGTGCGAGTCCTCGGATAGTACTTAAAACAAACACACACACACACACACCCCCACACACGCCCACACAAACACACTCACGTTTCTACTTACAAATATTTTTTGTTTTTCCTTTTTAGATAATTAGGTTTAAGATATGTATAATTAGTAGCGCAATAACATATATTATTTAACAATTACTAGGTACCTTTAGATCGAGAAATTTGTTTTCTGTATAAAAGTGAAAATCTGTAATTGGCCATTCTGTTAGCACTGTAAGTTAGCATAATCACATTTATTTCGCTGTAGATTTTCCAAATAAATAAAATAAAATAAAAAAAAATAAAATGAAAATGAGATACTTTATAAATTTCATCTCGCAACTCTATAAGACAGAGCTAGCTCTCAAAGTTAGACGGAAGCTGTACTTCTTAGTGGAAATTGAGAGGTTTTCACAAAGTAAGTACATACGCAGTATGTATGACGTTGGAGAGAGTAATTGTGTACGGGACTTGGGGCTAGAGAAGGCGCGGTTTAATACATAGACGTCCCATTTGGGATTTTCAATCAGCAACTCAGCATCTTAGCCGATAGAGGTCCACTGCTGGAAATATACGAGGTGCATTCAATAAGTACCTAGCCTCATCGCCAGAGGGCGCTGTAGTTTGTTGGCAGATCGCTGATTGAAGGTTCGGGAGCTAGCTGAGACTGTAGCCATTTCAGGAGGAACAGTGCATCATATTCTTCACGAGGAACTGGGCATGAGCTGTCGGCGCGATGGGTGCCGCGTTTACTCACACCGGAAAACAAGCGCAACCGTGAGACCACATCGGAGACGTGTTTGGCGCTGTTTAAGCGGAATCCAGCGGAGTTTTTGCGTCGTTTTGTGACCGTCGATGAAACCTGGATCCACTGGTACACACCAGAGACCAAGGAGCAATCAAAACAATGGATCCAGACCGGGGAACGTGCTCCAAAGAAGGCGAAAACTGTAAAATCGGCCGGAAAAGTTATGGCCACCGTTTTCTGGGATTCACAAGGTGTGATCTACATCGATTACCTCGAGAAGGGTAAAACAATTACAGGGCTTTAGTATGCCGATTTATTGGGCCGATTCGACGCCGAATTAAAGAAAAATCGACCCCATCTGGCGAAGAAAAAAGTGCTGTTTCACCACGACAACGCACCGGTTCACACGTCTGCCGTTGCCATGGCCAAATTGGTCGAATTACGCTACGAATTGCTGCCCCATCCACCGTATTCTCCAGATTTGGCCCCTTGTGACTTCTTTCTGTTTCCTAATCTGAAAAAATCACTCGCCGGGAATAGATATGGATCAAATGAGGAGGTCATCGCCGCCACGGAGGCCTATTTTGCAGAGTTTGAAAAAACTATTTTTCGGACGGGTTAAAAAAGTTGGAGCATCGCTGGGCTAAGTGTATCGAACTAAAAGGAGACTATGTTGAAAAATAAATTGCCACTATTCCAAAATTTTCGTTTACTTTTTGTAGGCTAAGTATTTATTGAATGACCCTCGTACCTCCCCCAAAGATCGTCACAACGCGGTCCTGTGCTGCCCTCATCCAACGGGTACCTGCCGCTTTCTCTAGGTCGTCGGTCCTCCTTGTGGGGGGCCTATATTTTTTCTCACTGCGTCTTGTCATCATGTCTAGAGGCTTTGATTATAATGGACGCAATATAGACAAATATAAACTCCGCAAAACGTGTATAGGTACCAAATGCGTCTAACGGAATAGGTATCTAAGAGTAGGTCCATATAGTCCAATCATTTTGGGGTTTGACCCTGACAGTAATTCATCTATCGCTGAAACTTTGCAGTGTGATAAAGTAAAGTATATACAGATTATACGGTTGACAAAGCACCCTTCTGTGGTATTCCTGCCAGGAAACTTGTTGGAAAAACGCGAATTCTAGAGCAACCCGGCCTTCGCTTCGTCACTTTTACTAGCCCACCACAACCGCCTACGCGAACTTAAGTAGGTACTAACTTGTAAGCACGTTAAGTCACTCCCAGACCCTCTTTATTTGTCCTACATCAAGTAGACAGTACAAATGAATCTCGTTCGCGACATTAAGATATTAATTTTACTTAAGAGACATAATTTAGTGCTCTTACAAATTGGTTTGAGTCTTAATTATTAGTGTTGTGAACTTGTGAAGAGGTTTATGCTACATATTTTGGTAATACAAAGTTATTTGCGGAATTTAGAAGACATTTTACATAGAAGCCGAGACTATTTTGTAATAAAATTAAAAGGTGAATTTGAAACCTGTTTCCTCTTAGGGTCAGCGAACACCTAGCAGAGAACAGTACGAGCAGTTTTCATTAATAAATTGATAATGAACTCAATGCCTATTGAAATAAATTTGAAAATAGCGTGCAAGAAATATTGCGAACACGTCACAGGGACAGGGATCTCTTGCACGCTATATCAATGATGCAAAATCACCAACAACTTTAAAAAAACAGCATGATTTTATACCGATCAAATCGGGTAGTCACTGCTCCTCGTTTCGCTTCAGTGAAAAGGCTCCCTTAGTGTTAGGTGTACTTGTAGGTCCAAGATAGGTTCTCAATAACTTACCGAGTCTAAGTTAGGTGCTACGGAATTGACTGCTAACTTGCACACTAACTCAAATCGGTTCACAACTAAGTTTACGAGTCTGTCAATTGTTTCGTAGTCGGGCCAACTTTGTCTAAATATCATTAGGTAAGGCTTAGGGATCAAGAAGTTTTACACGAAGTTGCAGAAACGCTCATTAAGAGGATAGGCGGTTTTTTCCATACAAACGTATTCCCCTGTTGTCTCCCTGGATAATGACACTAGACCAAAAAAAAAATTATCATACAATCTATGTTGCCTCTTCAATGTCTCTATGTTTTGCTGTTTTGCATTAATTAATTACTGTATGAACTAGGGACCTTCGAAAATGACCAATTTAACCGCTCGTTTTCAGACATCCAGCAAACAAATTTGACGAATATAAACAAAAAAAGCAAAACGTACAGACATGGCCAAAGTCATTATCATATTATTCATGAAAATATTATTAAAATTGGTTTAGTTTTGGAGGAGAAAACAGGGGAATACGAAATGCTGTTTTCGTCGATTTTATGTAGATAAAATCGGTTTGAGCCGCAGTTGTCTCTTTCGCACTCTAGTCGGTGCGTTGTATGGGTGGGGCGGATCAGACAAATATGTAAACAGTCGGAAAAGTGACCTTTTCTCCAAATTTGTATTTCAGACCGTCTATCCTCTTAAAGTCAATCCTCCATTAAATCATAATCCAGCTTTTACTCAACGACATTATTGTTACCTACTAATGTCGTTGCTTTTACTACGACAAAAAGTGACAGCAAGAGATGAAGATGAATCTTCATGAGCGTTTCTGCAACTTAATGTAAAACAGGCATTAGGTAATGCCCTCTCGCTCGCACGACGCCGCGCGCCTTATCCTTTTTTTACGGGCATAGGCCTAACTCCTGTGAACCAGGATTAGCGACGACCATTCACAACACTAGACAATGAAGTCCAGCGAGCCCGAGGGATGACTCTAATCTGTGCGCGCCTTATGCTGTTATGCAAATCATTGCATAACCGTATGGCAGGCGTTCCACGCCTACATTGCTCTTCTAACCACGGACTTGAAAAAAAGACGGACGTAATCTCGTCTAATCACGAGTGAAGCACCCATTTCTTTTGTGTGCGTGCTACATAATGGTGACGGGTTATAGGACCTGCACCTAGAGCTTAGTGTATCTGTGCGAGTGTAGGTCCCTTGTAGAACAAACGAAAAAGTAGGACCTTGCATGCTTCACATATTTTTAGTGTCACATTACGTCCGTCTTTTTTTCAAGTCCGTGCTTCTAACCCCTCTTATAATGTTCTGTGGGGTCAAGACTTACCTGCCTCGATGAGTACCTACATCTATGTTTAGGTCCAACCAAACGGCCGGTACTATATTTACGACCAGCTCAGTTGGTAGTGAACATGATGCTGATCCGAGAGTCGAAGATTCGAATCCCGTAAAGGGCAAATACAGGGTGTTACAAAACACCCTAGTAGGGGCGCTTCAGACCATCAAACTGAACAACTTTCACTATGGAGCCAACATCTAAATGGCGAAAAAAACCGCTCTTTCATACGAAACTGCAGTACAGTCTCGACGCAAATGTACTCCTATGGGAGAGCTTTTTTTTTCAGGATTTCGACGCTGGCTGCATAGTGAAAGTTTTTCAGTTTGATGGTCTGAAGCACCCCCTTAAGTATTACTAGGGTGTTTTGTTACACCCTGTATATTTACATGATGAATCAGGCATCAGGCTTCTTGAAGAGCTGGCCAGTAGTTGCACACAACAGAGGATGGAGTACAAGGGGAGGCCTTAGCCCAGATAGAACAGGAAACTTAAAAAATAAAGAATATTTGTACCCAACGTGGATGTTCTGAGGTTTCAGAATATCTCTGACTACCCCCTTGGGGAATATAGTCGTGAGCATATGCTTATGCTTGTACCCAAGTCATGGTTGCTTTACGCGCATACCTGGCGAAGCGCAGCGCAGATAATTTTTCACTGCAAAACCATTGTCGACTTTGTTTTGTGTTAAAATAAAATCGAAAATCAATAAACACAACTCGTCTCAAGTCACTTCGAAGCTCTCGGGGACTAGTACCTAGTTGTGGTAATTGTTTTTCGAGTATTAAAAATGATAGGCATTCTCATACGTGACGGGTACCTGAATTGGGTACCGGCATAAGATGTTACCGGTACTTGTTAGGGTCAGCGCACACCTAGTGGAGAACTGGAGTGCGATTTTTGAATCTCATTCGGTGAGCTCAGCAGTTGAAAATGACAAAATTACCATGGAGATGCGCATCTTTCTGCTGTGGATTTGATTTTCAAAAATCGCACTATTAAGTAGTGCAACTGTTTACCCTTGTATACAGAGTGTAGACTAAAATGCGTTACATAATTATCGCGAAAAAAATCGGCTGTTCTATAGAAAACGTCAATGGTGACTCAATCTATGTAACGCAGTTAACTTCACATCCTGTATTTAAATCGATGAATTTCTGAACTATCAATTCTGGAAAACGGTTTTCGGGTTTTGCAATCATGTATCCCGTCAAGCCCTTATAACACCAGACAATACATATTCTATTCTATTTTTAAAATATGGCTGCCATCTTGGTTTGTGATGATTTTGCCAATGTCGAGTTTTTGTAGCAAAAGTGCTTGACGTTGTACGGTTATGAAGATATTTTGGTGACTTCAAGGGTTGTTCTTACAAAAGAACACTATCTTGAGCCACCAGTGGAGCCCCGCTGTCGAGCTGGGAGGGGGCAACCGACGAGCGACACGCGACACGCGACCACCCACTAGCAGATCAACAACGCGACTCAGACAATACATAAACAATTGTTATCGGGCACAGGCGTTCCACCGAGGTCTGACTAGTAGAAACTCATTTCCCTCGGTCGACATAGTTGACAGCAGAGAATAATAAAATTAAAACATCTGAACTAGTTACCTATAAGTTTTACTATTTTGTTACACAATACACAAATCAAGCAATACTAACTACTAATTCCCAGATGACGAAGGGAGGAGATAATTACCATATCTTGATGACACAAGACATCGCGGTCATATAAAAGACATATCACACAAGCTATTTTTGAGCATAGGCTATGTCGCAATTTTTCCGATACGACGTAGCAACTGCACTCGTAGTATGCTACACGTGATACGGCTGTATCACGTCTTTTATCTCGTTCGTTCGCACGCAAATAGAAAGAGAGCTAAGGTGTGATAGCGCTGTATCACTGCGGCATGCTAGCTATGCTGCACCGCCCCAATTTTTACAGAGCCTTAGGCCAACCACACACATACGGAATTCCGATTCCGAATCAGTATTTGGATTTTGTACAGGATTTGAAGCCTCTGTCATTTCGAACAGAATGTTGGAGGGGAAATTCATACGAAATCGTAATTCTGATTCGGAATTCCGTGTGTGTGTAGCAGGAGTTATTATGGTGTAGCAGGCGTTATCGCCGCGATTCTGCCGCGACACTGCTTGATCTCAGAAATATCGCAGCGACGGAATCGCAGCGAAAACCTTTTATCAACGCCGACGCTCAGAAATAGCTTGTGTGATAAAATGGCTCCAAGACAAAAAGTGACAGCAAGATATTTAATGGAGATTTAACTTTAATGAGCGTTTCTGCAACTGAGTGTAAGCGTCGTATACTGAAAGCAATGTAGAAACTACTTTTTCTCCCCTCCGGGCGGAAAGCGTAACTTTCGTCTAAACGAAGTTGCCACTTTCCGCCTCCGTCGAGGAGAAAAACAGTAGACACACCTTGGGCAGTAAATAAGAAAGCCTCAGATCACATGTTTTTACTTTCCTGGAGTGCGATTTTTGAATCTCATTCGGTGAGCTCAGCCATTGAAAATTACAAAATTACTATGGTGATTTGGTGATACGCATCTTGCTACTGCGGATTTGACTTTCAAAAATCACACTCCTGGAGAATGATTTTTGAGAGTCAAATCAGCAGTAGAAAGATGCATATAATATCTCCATAGTAATTTTGTCATTTTCAATAGCCGAGCTCACCGAATGAGTTTCAAAAATCGCACTCCTGCCCCCGGTGTGTAATCTACTAGGTATTACGTTTCCACATCGAATTTTGCAAGTTGCGGATCGATATCAGATTCTGTTCGAAGTGTTGATCTGCCCTAAGCGTTCCTTAAGTTTTATATTTAATTTTTACTATGAATTACATATCTATCGTACGCATTTTCCAAATATTATTAAGGCCTTGGGTGGATTAATCTCCTGGGATTTTAAACGCCGTCATTGTCCTGAGCGAACATTTTCATCTTGTTTATAAGCATGGGCGCTGTTATAAACCTCCCAGCCCCCGTAGCACGGCAGCGTGATATAGTGCTATCGCGCTTTAGCGCAATGGACGTGACAGAAGACGCGATATAGAGCCTTGTCGCGCGCAACATGCTACGAGGGTCTGGACCTTATTAAAAGCGCTATAAAATTGTATACCTTTTCTTATAAACAAGATGAAAATGTTCAGCGAGGACAATAACGGCGTTCAAACGCCCAGGTGATTCTCCCGGTCTTGATAGTGTAACCAGCGCAGCGTCCGCGGCATGGCGCCTCGATAAACGTTTTACCGCGCCTGCTTACTCGTTTGTTCACGCGCAAATAGAAAGAGAGCTAGGGTGCGATAGCGCTTTATCGCGCCGCCATGCCGCGGGTGCTGATTCGATCAGGTAGACTATCGAATCAAGATGACAATACCGACAGTGTACGAGTTTTTGAGAAAACAAATATTGCAGTTTTTCTTATCACTAAAATCAGAATTTTTCTTTCTCTTATAGTTTCGGAAGTTCCCATACCCATCTCTAGGAATGCGGTAAGATCGAATGTTTTGTATAAACTTCAATAGTGCGATGTAAGTCTTACAATCGATATTGCTCCGTACACGATTTGAATTACGGTTCACATTGGCACGTGCAATTTGTTTGTCTCCGATCGTTGATGTGACATGTGGCGCCATCTGTAGCGAACTCCCACATTATTATTTATCATTATCAGCCATGGATATCCCACTGGGCAAAGGCCTCACTAACTTCTCTCCAAATTTAAACAAATGACAGATGGTCATAGAACAATGTTTGTTCTTAGGTCTCTAACCACTGAGACAGAAAGAGATAACATTAGAACCGTATTTCGTTCCTCATTCGTAGACTAATACCTAAGTGTTGCCGAAGCAATGTATGCCAAACCGAATCCGATTTTAACAATGAAACCTTCATTTCTGTACACACTCTCTAATGGTAATGGGTGTCGGTATTGTCAGTGTTTGTTATGTAGGTTTAATTATGTGGACCGTATCTAAACTGGGCGTCAGCAAAAAAAAGTCGAAAAATAGCCCCTATTTACTTAAGGTCAACACCACCTCGCAGTCCTCTGAAATCTGACATAGTGAAAAAATACAATTTATTCGGTATTGAGTAGTATAAATAAGTAGAAGACTATAGTTCCCATCGTTAATGAAACAAATCAGAACTACTGGGTATTTAAAACGTATTGCAGTTCCATGACCACTAGAGCCACCTATATTTTTAAAGTTTCAGAAAAGGTTTTCAAAAAATGACCTTAAACTCCTTATAAGCATGGAAACACGAAAATTGGCCATGGTGGTCGGTAATGTTCAACCTTCTTTCGTATGACGATGTTTCAAACGTTAGGTTTGTCCCTTTCTATCAGAACAAACATTTAATAAAAACTGTTTTTAGCGTTCTTTTTTTTTATTTTCGTTGGATTAGAAAGGGACAAACCAAACGTCGAAGATGAAATCTTACGAAAGAAGGTTTAACATTACGGACCGCCTAGGAGTATTTCATGTTTCAGCGCTTGTAAGGCAGCCTACTCTCCAGGTCAGGTATAGACAATACCTAATTTCCAGCTTCCTGGTTACGACTTTACTCGACTTTACCAAAACAAAAATAGACAATACCAAATAGATGCATAAAATCATTCCAGACACTGGACAAAAGGGGTTAAAAATATTTTTGAATATTTGTGTACAAAAAGCAGACATCAACTTAGTAGATTTAACCCTATTCGGATTATTAGAAGATTTTCAACGGTGAACGGAACGGTTTTCGACCGTTTGTGTTGTTAAAATTTTGGGTTAGTGAGATTTTCACTGAGCATTTTTCAACATAAAATTTAAGTTGTGTATCAAATAATAAAAATTAAATGTATATATTCAGAGTCAAAATAATATACAACCATATTATTATATTTTATTATTTGAAGCAAAAAGCAAAAGTTTATTTATTTCTACTGCTGTCAACCTATGCATATACGAGACAAACTGAGTTTCTATAATATTATTTATTTTTATTCTATAGACACTTGACTATGTTACATCTTGCAAAATATTGTAATTAAGACAGTCTTCCCACTGTCAGTTTTTTGTGTTTGAAATACATTGCTTCACGCACGCATGGCGATGGGAAGACAGCTTAAAAATAACTTGAGCTATTTTCTAGTTCCATTAAACTTACTAGATGGCGATGCCAAAATACTCATATCATTATGTCGAAAAATACGACATTCCTTCTAGAAAATTTAATGCAACGTTTCTCATAGAACGCAGCGCAGAGCATTTTTCACTACCAAAGCATTATCAACTTTGATTTCAATGAAATAACATCGAAAATAAATTAAAACTAGAACTAGTCCCCGATAGAATAGAAGCGACTTGTGTTAATTGAAACTCGATGTTATTTCAACGCAATCAAAGTCGATAATGATTTGGAAACGCTTCGCCAGCCTGATAATTTTCTTAACCGTTCATTTAATTTGAACACAATGTTAATAAAGTCTATTTTAGCTTGACATCGGAGCAAAACTATTCCTGCTTAACTAAGGTTAAACTCCAGTTTAACTTGACACCTGGCCGAAAGTATTCCCGGTCAAAAAAGGTGTCTAGATAATCTAGACGCATCATTATATACTATTATTTACAAATGTTGAATCAACAAAATTCCTTTCTCAAAACACAAGTCTGCTGACGGTTTTTGAGGGGATGATCAGACCATCAAACTGAACAACTTTCTTTAAGTGATAAATCACGGAAAATAATTCAGCTGTCCCAAACAAAACTCTAAACCTACTTGACCCAAATGTATGGGATTTTTCGCGATACCGACCTTCGTTCCATAGCGAAAGTTGTTCAATTTGATGGTCTAATAAACCACTTAAAAAACCGTTAGCAAATTAATAAAGGCCAAAATGTATGTACAAATTGTGTTCAATAAGTTTTTATACAAATAGTCAAGTTGTCACCTTATAAGGGTATCTACAGACTAGAGAAAAACGAACGTACAGGAAAACAATGTGTATGCTATATTCATACATTATAAAAACCACCGGTCGTGATTTAAAAAAAAAAACATTTTACATAATAAATGTACAGTTGGGTACATAAAACATTTTACATTTCACGACTACGCGTGATGCTTCGATTGCAGGCAGCCCTAGAAATAGGGCTGACTAAAAATTAAGGGGGATCGGAGCCTATTGTGCTGCCCTCAATCATATTTTTATTATTTCGAAACAACTTTTCCAAAAAACAAGAATGTCACATTGTAGTCATTGGTGATTTTCAATTTATCGGGTAACTGCGGATTTTTGTTTTATAATAGCTACAATCATAAAACATAATAATCCGTAATGTCTCGATAAATTGAAAGCAAATCAGGACTACAGTATGACTTTTTTTTTTTTTTAATTGCTTAGAAATAAAAAAAATACGATTGGGGGCAGCACAATAGGCTCTGTGCCCTCTTAATCTAAAAAGCAGTGTCCGAAATATATCTCTAAGGGTTGAACTACACATGGCCGCACGCGATCGAACTTTTCCCTCGCTCCATCCTTTTCTGTCACTCAGGAACGTCATTTGCTAGAGCATATAAGATAGACGGAACGCGATCGCGTGCGATCGCACGCCGCAGGCGATCGCGTTCCGTCTGTCTTATATGTCTAGCAAATGACGTTCCTGAGTGACAGAAAATGATGGAGCGACGGAAAAGTTCGATCGCGTGCGGCTATGTGTAGTTCAACCCTAAAATTGCAATCGTGTGCGTATGGGCTATTGCATCTACGCACCCTGTAGCAATTTATATGAATAGCACTAAATCGAAGAGCCACGCGCAGTCGCGACAAACAATACCTAACATTAACATTATGTCAACTGCATTCGAATTAAGTTCTATTTTAAGACATTCTATGTACATTTCTTTTTAAAATATATTGCAGGAAATAATTCGAGTTGTCCTGTAAAACGTCCTTCTTATGCTGCGTTTCCACCAGAGATGTGCGAGGTAGCGAGGCGGTGAGCGAGGAAAAAATCGGACAATGAGAGTGCTTCAATTTCCCAACGACGTGATCGAGCGAGCTATTGGCGGATTGTTTCCTCGCGTGTTCCTCGCTCACCGCCTCGCTACCTCTCAAATCTCTGGTGGAAACGCAGCCTAAATAAGGTGGTGAATTTTACACACTAGAGTTGAACCTCGTCTGCCAGCTCCATCCTTTTCTGTCACTCAGGAACGTCATTTGCTAGAGCAAATTACGATTTTCGCTTTTTCTATTACTATTGACAGCTACAGTCATCTCAAGCGTGTATCTAGCAACTTATGACATCAAAGGCAGTGTTCATCTAATAAGGCTCCAAAATATTTCTAATTGTTAAATTTATATTCAAGTGTAGAGACACACCTGCGGAACGTTCCGCGCCGAAAGTTCGGTTGAATACGCGTCGCTGGTATTGGGAAAAGCGTTGCGCGCGTATTGTAGACAACGTGGCCTACAGGTTTTATATGGCTTCGCTGGAGAGACTTTAGTGGACTGTAGGTTTCCTCTGATGGCAGGAGTGTTGGATATGATGGAAAGTCTTGTTTGAGGCACTGGAGGTTTATTTAAGTGAATTTTACACCAAGCTTAGTTACACGCACAAGCACCGTACCAATATGGAAGAAGGAAGCGGAAATACAACATTTTTAATTACTACATTTTATGTTGGTGTTGCCAACACGTATTCAACCAAACGTTCGCCGCGGAACGTTCCGCAGGTGTGTCCTAATAATTTCACATACACTTCTGCCTAGTTTAATGGCATGTTATTGCGTTTTGACTAGCCATCGTAGTGAAGGCTAGAAAGAATTGTATGGACAACTAGCGGCGACCGCGAATAAATACGCGCACACCACTGACTTTAAATACTCATAACTTTTGATTTATTGGACTGATTGCGATAAAACAAGGCCTAAGGGTTGAACTACACATGGCCGCACGCGATCGCACTTTTCCGTCGCTCCATCCTTTTCTGTCACTCAGGAACGTCATTTGCTAGAGCATATAAGATAGACGGAAAAGTGCGATCGCGTGCGGCCATGTGTAGTTCAACCCTAATACTCACGTTTCAGAAACGCTCATTAAAGTTTATCATCCATTAAATCTCTTTCTAGCTTTCACTACGTCAACAAGACAAAAGGTGACAGCTTGAGATTTAACACTTTAACTGCTGACGACCTACGTCGTAGGTCAGCGACAAATGGGCTGCAGTGCGCATGACTCACACCTTGAGTCAGAGTTGTATAGCATTCCAGTGTTAGCTTTTTAGCAAGTAAGGGCTTGGTCAATGACCATTAGCTACCGCGACCTGCAAAGATCTATTGTAGCTTTGTTTTGAGCTTAGCAGCGAAGTGTTAATGGAGGATTAACTTTAATGGACGTTTCTGCAACTGAGTGTTAATGTTGATACAATTTTTATCATATAGGTTCCATCTTAATATGTTGACGGTTTTTTTTATTTAAAAGTATGACCATAGATTTAGGTAGAGTGCGATAGCAATTTTGTATGGAACAGCAGATTTTGCTTCGCGATTCCGACTTTGGTCGCGTAGGGAAAGTTGTTCAGTTTGATGGTCATATCCTGGTCATACCCTTAAAAAGCTGTCAGCATATTATGTAGGACCCTGTATGGAAATGTAGGGACAGCTTGCATCTGAGTATGTGGTTATTTCAAATTAGTTTGTGAAACTGAACCAGGGCACTTGTTAAGAGGATATAATTCGGTGCGCGCTACATACAAACGTACTATGGTGATATTTTCAATACTAACCAATTAAACTCAATGACATTTTTCAGAAACAATCTAGAAACAAATTTCTATGCTTGTATGGAGTCAGATCTTCGTTAAAATGTATAGTTTTAAAATTACAGTGCCTCAAAGATTTCCAAACAAATCTTAAATTAATCCTGGCATTGAAACTGTATATTTTAACGAAAATCTGACTCCATACAAGCATAGAGATTTGTTTCTAAATTGTTTCAGCAAAATTCCATTGACTTTTATTGGTTAGTATTGAAAATATCACCATAGTTCGTTTGTATGGAGCGCGCTCCATTATCAATGTTTATAATTGGTATTGATGATAAACAAAATTATTATTATCGTGCGTAAGGCTGCAGTGCGCGGGGCACGTGCGGACATCGACCTGTTAATCATATGACCGGGCGGCAGGTCATTATCACGCAATTGTACTTAGTAACAGATACCAAATTCGTTTGTTAAGTTTCGCCAACTAATGAGATTAAAGATCGGTTTGCTCCCATAGTAAAAGTTGTTCAGTTTGATGAGTCGAGTATGTGGTTTAAAGGTTAATGATACTTTTCCTTACAACCTGTATAGCTTAATTAATATAGAAAACAATGAAATTGAAAATTCTTAAAAAATCGTACTCCTGCCATAAACTGTATAACGTATAACCACCAAAAACGTATCCACACAAAAAGTTTTATTCACTGCAATATACATTTTCCTCAAAAGTCGACACTATATCACTATAAATAAAAACTCTTTCACTATATTTTAATCACAGATCACCAAAACCTTTGCGGTCTCGGCCCGGCCCATCTGTTCGGGGGTCTCGGGCCGTTTCTAGGCCAAAACTGAGGTCCGAATTGAGGCCTAAAATTAGTCCTAGGTCCCCAATTTCTAGGGAATCTCTGATTGTTGAACTGCCGTTGGTTCCATTCACTATCTTTATCGAATTCTGGTGTCCTTGGGTCTACCGGTTGCTCGATACCTCTGCTTCGTAGATCTTCTTCATAGGCGCTGTCATTCGAGTTTTCTTCTTTGGGGTCATCAAATTCCATTTGGAAGTTCGGGGGGAAGTTGTTAGGGAATGGCATGTTTATTTTGAGTCCAACAGGCATGTTATCGAAAGGGTTGGATAGGGGGGGTAGTAGGGGAGGTGCCGATTGTGGTTCCTTGTCGAACGTTTCACCGGAGCTGTTGATTTGTATGAGGTTGGTGTGATTTGTTTTGCCGTTGTTGCCTCCGACTAACACTTTGTTGTTGTTGAAGCTATGCCTTCGCGGGTGTTCGGAGTTTTGTTGGGTGTTCTGGTACATTCCTTCTGAAAGGTAAGGCTGTGTTATTAATTTGAAGAAAATTTTTAATATGGCACACCAACAGTATACATATTAAAACATTTACAATAACGTAGGAACATTACAAATCTAATTCTAATACATATACATATAACAGGCGCACACAGCAGCAGTATAAATTGTTGTTATTCGTAGTGTGGACAGCTAAGGAATCTTCTAAAGTAACTGAGGGAGTCATTGAGGACGGACATACAGACAGACAGACAGAATGGACAGAAGTATACGGGTTCCTTTTTTGACTACAGAACCCTAAAATTATCAGCATAATTAAGAGGATAGACCAGTACAGTTTTCTCCATACAAACGTATACCCATGTTTTCTCCATACATACAATCTATGTCACCTCTGCCATGTCCCTATGTTTTGATTTTTTGCATTTATTAATTACTGTAAGAACTAGGGACCTTCGAAAATGCCAAATTTTACCGCCCGTTTTCAGACATCCAGTCAAAAAATTTGACGAATATAAATTTAAAAAAAAACATACGGACATAGCCAAAGTCTTTCTTCTCATATTATTTTTGAAAGAATTATTAAAATCGGTTTAGTTTTGGAGGAGGAAACAGGGGAATACGAAATGCTGATTTCGTCGATTTTTTGTATACAAAATCGGTCAGAGCTGCACTTGTCTCTTTCGCACTCTAGTCGGCGATGTGTATAGGTTATCTGATAAATACGTATACAGTAAATAGCATTTCAGCCCGCCTATCCTATTAAGGACCCTAAGGAAGAAAAGTGCAGCGTGGGTAGACCGTACAAGGTGGACCGATGACCTGGTAAAGGCGGCGGGAACCCGTTGCATGAGAGCAGCGCAGAACAGGTCGTTGTGGCGATCTGCGGGGGATTATGTCCAGCAGCAGTGGACGTCCATCAGCTGAGATGATGAAGGAAGATAAAACGTATAACTCACGTTGGTCCTCGTCCTCCGAGAGGTCCATGTCGACGCTCTCCACGATGTCGCTCGGCGGCACCAGCGGCGGCACCCGGTAGTCCTGAAACATCAACAATATCTTGCCTTATTTATACCAATACTATATTGTTTGTGACTAGATGACCGTGGCGAACTTCGTACCGCCTTAGAATCTTCCCGACACACACTTGGCCGTTTTTTTTAGCCTATGTTCATCACGGATAATGTAGCATTCTAATGGTGAAAGATTTAGTCAGATCGGTCCAGTAGTTTCGGAGCCTATTCAATACAAAGAACCAAACAAAAAACCCAATCTTTTTATAATATTAGTATAGAAGTATATATCAGATATAGATCAGTGAACGCAATTTGTGATTGGTGTTATACCGGGTTTCGGTGGATTTCTACATTGGTCCCATAGAGAAAGTTGTTCAGTGTGATGGTCTGATTGTACTCTTAAAAAAACCGTCAGCAAATTAGGAAGGACCCCATATTTCATTCATTCATCTTATTGGTAGGTACATGGCATGTCGTCCATGCGGATTCGAACCCGGACCCCCATGATAGTGTCCATAGCTCTCCGCAACTCGTCACCGACGCAATACGTAACTAACTTAATGTACGTAATACCGACTGCTCTCAAACGGTGAAGGAAAACATCGTGAGGAAACCTGCATACGCTGAAGAAGAAATTCCGATGCGTATGTGAAGTCTATCAATCAGCATTGGGCACGCGTGATGGACTAACGTACATACACCCTCCCTGAGGGTAGGCCTGTGCCCTTCAGAGGTCGTATTTATTTCGTGTTTTTGAATTTATTTAGATTTTATCCAAATCAACTTGTCACAGTAACGGACATTCTGGAAATTTGCTAGCTCAAGCCAATTTAGTTATGTTATGTATCTTATCTTATAACTATTATAAAACCGTAAAACCATCTTATAACTATTATAAAACCGTAAAACCATAAGGGACAAAAAAGTAGCGGTTCACTTCATATGAATTCAAATGACACTAGATAGCGCGATTTAAATGACGTGCAGCGCCATCTATTGACAAAATTGTTAGTTAGTTTGTTTGTTCGCACATAACGCAAAGACTACTGAACCGATTTTGATGAAATTTTTTTTGTTTGATAGCTTATGATCTGACTTAAAATCTGGTATATAATTTGTGCGGACGAAGTCGCGGGTAAACACTAGTAATATAATAAATTGGCTTATGTGCACGTAACAGTCATTCTTATTTGCACACGTTTTCAATCTTTACTTGCATACCAATCCTAAAATTACAGAGGATAAATAATTTTAATGCACCTCAAAGATTTCCACTAAAATTTGACGTACCCTAACCAAAACGTATTTACTTACAATCCAACATACTTGGATCAGACCTGTAAAAATGTTTATCATTCTACACTGAGATGGCAAATCTCAGTCACGATAACAATTGAGGGAATAATAGAAACAGAAATCAATCTACAAACTTCTAATACTTGGCTTTCTTTACCGCAATTGAAGCGCTCGTTGGCGTAGTGGAGCTTCGGTATTGGAAACGATCACCGAAGTTAAGCAACGTCAGGTCCGGTCAGTCTTTGGATGGGTGACCGTTTAGTGGTATTTCATCTCGAGCGTTTCCGTGCTTCGGAAGGCACGTTAAGCAGTTGGTCTCGGATAGTTCCGTCAGATGACGTTGTAACTATTCGTTAAGCCAGGTCAGAGGCCTATTGAGGCGGCTTGAAAATTCTCTGACAGCAAGTTGACCACTAACTTGCCTCCACCAACACGCACTGGGCCCGCGTGGTGGAGTATGGCCCACTCCCTCTCACCCTTATTCGTGAGAGGAGGCCTTTGCCCTGCAGTGGGATTCTATAGGCTATAACTTTACCGCAATTGCAAGTTTAACTCTATGACAAGGCTGCCAAACCCAGGCCCAAAGTATTTTAATTTGCCCGCTAATGCAGACAGAATGCCAAAACCAGAGGCAGTGTGCTGTATAGTTCAATTAAAGCCTTTAAATGTAATTAATTAATTTATTTAGTGGCAGACCATGCGCCATGACGAAGGGTAGCGAGAGAGAGAGAGAGCGCGCGATACCCGAGAGAGCGGGAAAGAAATGTTGGCGCGTTCACAAATACGCGAGCAAAGGTAGCGTTCTCACACTCTCCCCAACTGTACAAAATAATTTTTGTACTAGTAAACAAACATGAATTAAAACTTAAACTAATACCTATAAATAAACCATAGATAAGCATAAGCATATGCTCACGACTACATTCCCCGAGGGGCAGACAGAGACATTCTGAAACCTCAGAACATTCACGTTTCACCAGTAGTACCGAAACTCTGTCAAGTGTGACAGGTTTCCTCACAATGCTTTCCTTCACCGAATAGCCAGTGGTGTTACAAAACAACAACAATACCGTTATTCATTTAAGCTGTTACTACATGATATAATTTGGTTGACATGTCGCAACAACAACAATACCGTTATTCATTTAAGCTGTTACTACATGATATAATTTGGTTGACATGTCGCTTCCAGCTGCAGCCATCAACATCAACAATATACGTAACCCCAGGAATCGATTCGCCGGTTATAATAGCCTGAACCCATGGCTTGCGTCCTTTGCGATAATCACGGACCATGACTTTCTGTCCTATCGTGAAGGTTACGCTTCTGTTACCTAAGTGACTTTGCTTTAGCTTCTCTTGCATCTCGTAACATTTTTCTGAAAATGGTGGAGGTCTCAAGAGAGAAAAACGGTTCCGGAGCTCTCTCCCCAGCATCAGCTTTGCCGGAGTAATGCCGGTTGTTCGTTGTGGTGTGCTTCTATAGTCAAACAAAAATAGATTAAGTGCTGAACACAAGGTAAGTCCGCTTTCTTTTATTTTTGTAACATGAGATTTAAAAGTCTCCACAAATCTTTCAGCGGCTCCATTTGTTGCTGGGTGATACGGAGGAGAGAAAGTGTGTTTAATTTGTGTTAATTTACAAAAATTTTCAAATTCCTCACTTGTAAAAGTGGGTGCATTATCTGTTACTAAATGAACCGGAAAACCAAACCTTGTAAATAATTGTTTTAATATTTCAATGGTTTTTGTTGAAGTGATACTTGACATTTCAAATACTTCTGGCCATTTTGAATAACTATCCACTATAATGAGAAACATTTTGTTATAAAATGGTCCGGCAAAATCAGCATGAATTCTGTACCAAGCAGAAGGTGGAACAGGCCATGGTTTCAGTTCCCCTTTTTGTGGGTTTTTGTGATTCTTTAAACATATTATACAATTTTTTGTTATTTGGTCTATCTCGGAGTCTAGACATGACCACCAGAAATAAGAGCGTGCTACTTCCTTCATGCGCACAATTCCAAAATGACTTTTGTGGAGTTCCTGAAGTATTGTCTCTTGTAATGATGATGGTATTATGATTCTATGACCCCAAAATAAACAATTTCTGTCTACTGATATTTCTTCTTTTCTGTTGTAGAAGGGTTTACTTTCGTGATTAATTAAAGTTTTTTCTGGCCATCCATCATATGTATATCTAATTATTTGTGATAACAACGGGTCCTTATTTGTTTCTTTTTGTATCAATTTCCAATCTAGTCCGTCAATTTTGGAATTGTTCACATAATTACAATAACTCTCATTACCACTAATACATAAACTGTGTAAATCTAATTTTTCCCATTTGACATTATCTAATGACCGTGATAGGAAGTCGGCCGGATTATCATTTGTTTTGATATGTCTTATTTTATATTTAAATGCTGATAAAAAAATTGCATAGTGCTGCAATCTTTTTGCGGCCATTTTTGGTATTGCCTTGGTGGGACCAAAAATTCGGACTAAAGCTGCACTGTCTGTTTCTAGTTCAAATGGCCTACCATATGTATAGTTATAGAATTTGGTCACACCAAAAACAATGGCCATAGCCTCCTTATCAATTGCAGTGTACTTTTGTTCTGCAGTATTTAATTTTTTACTTGCATATGCAATGGGTCTCACTATTCCATTTTTATCTCTATTCGAAATGACTGCTCCCAAACCAGTTTGTGAAGCGTCACAAGTTAAGATCAAAGGTAAGTCCGGATTATAATGCCTTAAATTATCTACACTTGATAATTTTTCCTTAATCACTTGAAACGACTTCTCACACTCTTCAGTCCAATTGAAACTGTTCTTTTTTGTGCACTCATAGAGAGGTGCAATAATTGATGACATGTTTTTTAAAAAACGTGAGTAGTAGTTTATCTTACCCAGGAATGACTTTAACATTGTGAGGTTGGTGGGTGGCTTTGTGTTCAGAAGTGGTTCAATATTTGATTTAATTACATTAATACCATTGGCATCAATTCTGAACCCAAAAACATCCACATATTTTGTAAAAAATTTACATTTTTCCAATTTCAGTTTGAATTCACATTCTTTCAGTCTTTCCAATACCTTGCATAATGTATTCATTGTGTCCTGTAAGTCAGAACCTGACATATAAATGTTATCAATGAATATTGCAGTGTTTGGTATATCGGCTAATTTCTTAGACATTAAACGTTGAAACGATCCTGGTCCTGTGCTAACACCATAGGGCAGGTATAGGTATTTAAATGTTCCTACTTCTGTTACAATAACTGTGCAATCTTGAGATGCTTCGTCTAACTTAGCCTGTAAGTATGCCTCTTTCAGGTCAAGCTCGCAGAAATATTTACCAGTTTTCAAGGAGTCAAAGATATCATCAACATGTGGAAGCGGAAAGTGGTCTACTTCTAGGTGCGGGTTAACTGTTAATTTGTAGTCTCCGCATAGTCGTACAGTACCATCTGGTTTCAATATTGGTACCACTGGTGTTCCCCACTGACTATGCTCCACCGGTTGTATTCTTTCATTTTTTAACAATCTATTGATTTCATTTGTTACCTTGTCTTTCAAAGCGTAGGGTACACGACGTACTGGCAGGCACTTTGGTTTCGCACCTGGTTTTACTTTCAGTGAAATTGTTTGTCCTTTGAAATTTCCCCAACCTGGGCTAAACACTTCTGCGAACTTGTCCTCGACTTCTCGTTTTAATTCTGAAACAGTTTTGTCACCTTTATTACTAACGTCTTTTGTTAAAAGATTAGTTCCCAAAAGATTTGGTGGCCACAGTTGTAGTTCGTACAACCAATCTCTTCCTATTATGCGAGGTGAGCTATTTTCTGATACAAACAAATTTAAATGTTGGGTTACATTGTTACACTTTACAGTCATATTTTTGATAATTCCCAGAGGCTTAGACTCTGTTTGATCAAAATTTTTGAAAATTACATTGCATGATTCTATGTTTTTCTCTGGAAAGAAATAGTTTTTGTCTTTTAGTGGAATTACAGTGACCTCAGATCCAGTATCCAGTTGAAACTGAATATTTTTTCCCTCCATGTTCAAGTTTAAATAATAGGGAGGTATTCTACTTACGCGATGAAGGGAATACATTTGAAACTCCTCGTGAGGATTGTCGTTTACCGGTTCCTCATCTTCTGGTTCCTCTTTTTTTCCTTCTATCATGAGTAGCTTTGTTTGGCGTTGCTGTTCCTTTTTACACATTCTAAAAATATGCCCCTGCCGTCCACATTCCGAGCAATATTTCAACTTCAAGGTACACTCCGATTGTAGATGGTTGTTTTTTCCACAACAGAAACACTTCTTTTCACTATGTGGTTTTTCTTGAGTTTGGGAATGTTTCTTCTTATTTTGTTTGTTGAATTTCACGTATTGAAACACTTCTGTTTCACTTCGGTCTTCATTTGTGTTTAGCAGTGCGGTCTCAACTGTTCGAGCCAATAGTATAGTCTCCTCTAGTGATGATTTCTGTGAATTCTTTAGCAGTTCAAACTTCACTTGTTTTGAATGAACTCCGTCAATAAATTTTTCTTTAATTTGATCATCTGCATCCTTGAAATCACACTTTTTTCCAAGTTTTCGTAACACAATGATATAGTCTTCGATGGTTTCATTCTGCAGTTGGTTCCTCTTTCTAAAGATTGTCCGTTCTATAAATGTTGATTGTTTCTGAGAGTATTTCTCTTTTAGTAGGTTACATAGTTCACTGTATGTTTTTTTTATGGGCTTGACTGGATCACATAAGTATATTAGTGTTTCATATACTTTTGGTGACAGTTTTGTCACTAACAAAGGTCCTTTTTTGTCATCGGTAACCGCATTTAAGGTAATAATACAGTCCAGTTGTTGTTGGAACACCTCCCAGTTCTCCCCATCGAACTGTTTTAGATCATAACTTGCCATTATTGTGAAGTTTCCTGTTTGTTGCTGACTGGAAACGTCCGTGTTCTTTATTTGTTGTTTGCAGTAAGTACTTAGTACTTTTCGTAATTCCTCGACGTTCGCTGATCGGTCGTAGTTTATTTCTAGCTCCTCTAGTTTTTGTAGCAGTAATTGTTTATTTAATTTATAAATCCACGATCTGCTGTGAAATATTGTTTCAGGATTAGCAGTATCACTGTAATATTCCGTTTCGGAATCTGTGTGTGACATTTGTGATGTCAACAAACATGAAGTTGACACGTGTCGCCCGCACTTTGACGCGGTTCAGGAATGCGGTTGCAATATCCTTTTTCACTGCTAACTTCACTTTTACCGGCGCGTCGTGTGGTTTATTGAAGAAATTACTCACAGCAGATGCTTTTAATTTGCAGGTTTTGTTTTTTCACCTGGCTGCTGGTTCGTATCTTTTCGTCGCCAATTGCTGTATAGTTCAATTAAAGCCTTTAAATGTAATTAATTAATTTATTTAGTGGCAGACCATGCGCCATGACGAAGGGTAGCGAGAGAGAGAGAGAGCGCGCGATACCCGAGAGAGCGGGAAAGAAATGTTGGCGCGTTCACAAATACGCGAGCAAAGGTAGCGTTCTCACACAGTGTATGTATGTATGTAACGAAGAAGATTGGTCCTCGAATCATGCATCTATAAACCTTATGCTTATTAATTTATTCCCGTGCTATCTAATGAGACTGCCAAAGTGTTAAGACGCTGTTATCCCGTCGAGGCCGTTTTTTGAACACGAACGAAAGTGTTTTAAACTGTGTTTTAAAGTCTGAAATTAAATTATGTCTTATTTAAGGATCGGGCGGATGGGCGACTGTTCTCAATTACACGATTATATTAAGTTTACTAGATAGAAAAAAAATCCCAAAGTTACCCCTTTTTGTTATGTTTTTTCAATACTATGATTAAACTGCTGATATTTATTATTCTTGTACTTAACTAAATACATTAAATATTTCTAGTGAACTTAGAAGAATTTTTAGCTTAGAAACTCCCATGAGCAAAGATATTGACGAAAAACACGTTTTTTTGCGATCCTGCTTTCAATTGGAGCGGGATGGCTAATTGTAAACTTATGCTTACAAGAAAGAGACGCTTGCACTGGGATAACCTAGCCTTAAGCGTGGAATCAGTCGATCAATAGGTCATTTTCACAGCGCAACCGGCCGACCGGTTCGACCGGTTTTATATAGTCTACTGAGCGGGTATTACGAAATTAGCCGTTTTTACGAAAGACCGAGAAGAAAAAAACTTTGATAAAAACTAGTTTCTTGTATGACCACCTTAATTTTTAAATAATTGACATTTTTATTAATTGTTAGCAAATCCGCCACGATAACGCACATTCTGTGAAAATTTCAACTGTCTAGCTATTACGGTTCAAAAGTAAAGCCCCAAATAGGTAGGACAGACAGACAGACAGTCCCGTTTTCACCGTTTTGGTACGGAACCCTAAAAAAGAGCTACTTAGGGAGCTCTATTGGTTCTGCAATTTTTAGAACGTTTAGTATTAATGATCAGAGGGCCTACCATGAGTTTTCCCTGTACTTTTCTACTGTAGTTACGTCGCCAATGACAGAAATTCGTTCTCAACGTAACCACTAGGAGCGCTGTACGAAATTCAATACAAAATCGGTGACATAACTACAGTAGTAAAGTACGGTGAAAACTCATGGTAGACCTGGATGGCTAGCATGCCACCCACGACAAAGCGTTTAAACGAGAAAAACGTCATGCGCGCTCTTTTTGGAGTACGTAAAATAATAAAGATGGAGGCACGTCTCGATTTTTGTCGTTTTCTCGGCGGTGGCATGCTAGAGGGGCTGCTGAACCGACAAAAATAATAAAACAGTAATCGATCTGTCCACCCACAAGGCAAGGTAGTTAGTGTGGGCACTCACTTGGTCCAGCTTGATGGGCGGCGGCGCGGGCACGGGTACGGGCAGCACGGGCCTCGCGCCTAGAGGGCTCACCTGCCGCGGAGCCGGAGGCTGATGCGTCAGCGATATCAAGTTCCTGTGGTCCACGTCTGCGAATACAAACAATCAAGGTTCATTTCCTTTTCGCTCAAATTAAAGATTGAAAAAGTCGGACCATAAAATTCAAACCCACGACCTGCCTATCCGGGGCATGCTCTACTCCAACAGAGCTGTCGTCGCCCCGCAAGCCACGGCGAAATTTTCAATCTATATATTATCGTCTTAAAGGGAGGGTCTTGCAACATTAGACGTGTGGATCAGTAGTTTGTATAACTCTGGTAGATGGCGCTGACGTCCCTTTAAGACGATAATATATAGATTGAAAATTTCACCGTGGCTTGCGGGGCGACGACAGCTCTGTTGGAGTAGAGCATGCCCTGGATGGGCAGGTCGTGGGTTCGAATCCCGCTCGCCGCCCGACTTTTTCAATCTTTAATTTGATTAAGCTAACATGGCATACATGTAAAATAATAACATTCCTTTTCGCTCACTTTCGCTACTAAGCTCAAAATCATGATCCTCGCGCAGTGCTAAAACTGACGCCCCTCGTAGGACCTTCGCACAGTCGTAACGTAAAAACGACCAGAGCGACTCACCTCATGGGTTGCCCACTCAGGCGTAAGGTTTGGGTGACTCAAGCTGTAGGTCATGAGCACAGGCGAAATGCAATAGCCTTTGACTTCCTTTGTAGGTCGTGCGCACAGTCGTAACGGTCAAACGATAAATTGGCTCGTCCCGTGGGTCACTCGCACAGGCGTAAGATTGTTGGCGACTCGCGCGGTAAGTCATAATGCACAGCCGAAATGCAACATAACTGACTCGTTACGTGGGTACTTTAGCACTGCGGCCCATTTGCTGACCGCTGCTGTAGGTCGTCAGCAGCGAAAGTGATAAGTGGTGGTAGAGTTGAATGAATACCTTGTTGCCCACTAGAATGTCTGATGTCCACTTGTGGGCTAGGGGGAGGCTGCAACGATGGCAGCAACCTGTGGTCCACATCCTCGATATCTGTAACAATATTCTATAGTTATTGACAGTGATATTGATGACATATGGTACTGAGACGTGGTTGCTCACTGAAGGCCTCATAAAAAACCGGTCAAGTACGAGTCGGACTCGCGAACGAACGAATCCGTACCACCATACAATATTACCAAACAATTGTATTTTCTTCCGGATCTTTAGTTTCTGTTCCGATTCATAAAAACACTGCTGTGGGCGATTACAGCGCTAACACCCGTTCCATTTGCGTCAGCGCGCCGACAGCGCTGATAGCGTTCTTTCAATTCGGAACGCTAAATATCGCGCTCACACCGTTCACATCACAACATTCAAACATTCCTATTATTTTCTTCATCCCTAATAATTATTAACTATTTATTCGTCTTTTTTAGAACATAATCAAACCCAATACTACTAAAGAAACCTAATTCGAGACCTAAACAAACAAAAAATGTACGACAGTAAAACTGTTAAGCGCCACTTTTGAAAATTCGCCCTAAAATTTACTACAACAAAACTGTCAAACGTCAGTTTTGACAACTCACTCACAGTGATAACGCCCCGAGCCGTGAGGACTGATATTGCAAGATGGCGTCTGTAGTGACGTCATGAATGACGTCACGTTTTTGATTGTGGACGCGCTCACGTCAAATCGGGACGACATTTATCGCGCTCACAGCGATATCGGCGTAATTCGGAACGCACCGTTGGCCGGTTTTTATTATTTGTTGTTATACTGTAGAGTTTCATGTTTCTATCTTCAGCAGTTTAGGCTGTGCGTTGTCAGTCAGTCAGTCACAGAACTCTTATACAGGATGAAATTGATATCATTAGCATCCTTTTAAACTAAGAGTCTACCCATCAAACTGAACAACTTTTACTATCGGAGCAAACCAATCGAAGCAAAAAAAAATCAGCTGTCCCATACATTTGAGTCGTGTAGGCAGCGGCGGCGGGTGCAGTTTAGTATGGAACAGCAGATTTTTTTTGCTCTGATCGGTTTGCTCCCATAGTAAAAGTTGTTCAGTTTGATGGGTAGACTCTTAGTTTATTAAAAGGATGCTAATGATATCAATGTCACCCTGTATAAGTACCTTTTAGATAAACAAGGTGTATCACTGCGGATAACTTCAGCATGTATTCTACTCATCAAACTGAACAACTTTCACTACGGAGCCAACATCAAAATCGCGATAAAAAAATTTGCTGTCCCATACATTTGAGTGGAATAGGTACAGTCAGCATCAAAAGTATCTATGCATCTCCGGCGTTCAAAAACATCTGAACAATAAAACGAAAATAAACCCTATTCCCTACTATGTAACATTTGTTTTCAACCTAACAAATAATAACATGACAGATAAATTAATTTGATTCCTTTGTGAGTTGAAATAAGGTTTGCTATCGTAAAGTTGCTCAGATATTTATGAACACTTAACATGCTTAGATACTTTTGATGCTGACTGTACTGCAGATTTATATGGGACAGCTGTTTTTTTTTTTTCGCGATATAAAATGTATCCTGTATATAACTTACTTCCCAGTATAGGCAGTACGGGGGGTGGAGGCGGCGGCGGTAGAATGCCGCGGTGATCCACGTCAGCAGCCGGCATGTCCTGTTAAAAGTTATTATTCAGTTATAAGGGTGTAAGGATGTCATTCGTGTACGGTAATATAAGTGTAGGGAGGGACACAGGGGGTTGAATACTTTTCCCTATACCAGCAACACACCTGTAAGCGCCATTAAGCCATAGGTCCGGGCACTACTAACAAAATTTTGGATTTGACATGATGACGTTCGCACATGCGCACTAGGTGCAAATTGTCTTTGACATATGTGTAGGGTTGACTTAGCAGGCATTGTATAAACATCATCTACATTTCATTACTTTTTATTGTTCGTTCAGTTATTAAAAATAGTATTTGAGCTAAAGAATTAACGAAAATGTGAATTTACCGTTATTTTTCAACGTTTTTATGCACTGAAAAGACTCAATTTTATGTAGTCAAATCTAACGGGTGCGCGCGCCTAACTGCATTCCCTTGCTCGAGTTCCCCCACTTTTCCCTCAAGTGTGAGGGGGGGTGAGGTATCTGAAGTTAGAGGGGGGCGGGGAGTCGCCGTTCTGTATATAGAACTATATACCAAACCTATTCTGTGATTAAGCGCCATTTTTCCTAGTAGACACGTATTAAACCGAACGTTCGCACGTTCCGTAGGTGTGTCCCTACACTAAAAGGGGTGGCAGTAAAAAATGGCATAATATCCATAGTTATTTTGATATGTTCTACTGACCTGGACGTGTGAATTTCAAAAATCGCACTCCTGTTAGGCGTTAGGTGAAAGATAGTTAAGGCGCGACTTTGCTATGTCGCGTTGCTATGCTAAGTCCCACTAGTTTAGTGTGGTTTCTCATCACGCGCGCGACACAAATTCACTACCTAGAAAGTACGCGCTTATCTCGCGAATCGCGGAATCGTTGCAGTGTGTAAGGTGTCGCGATATCGCTGTCGATAATATCGCTCGATAATATCGCTGCAATGTGCGGAGGCCTTAAAGTCGTGACATGAATGTTTGAGGAACTAATCATTTTATTATGGTGGTGTTGCCAGGCTGCCGCGCTAGCAATAACAGCAGTAAGTACGTTCGACTTGATTTCGAGAAAACGGAGCGTAAAGTTTTCGAAACATTTTTAATTTTCATGACTTATTTATAAAGTAATTTTAATTGATTTATTTTTTTATATATAGCTGAAATCATGTAATTTGATATATAGTAATCGAAAAGTTTGTATCTATATTAGGATAATAGTAAATAATGGAAAACCGTTTATACTAAGTAAAAGTTAGATACTTACTAACAGTTTGCTTAGAATAACGGCAGCAAGTACCGACTTACTGCCGTTATCGTAAGCAGTTCATACAAATCATAGTATGGGGTAGGGAAAAAAAAGATGTAAATTTATAGAAATCTTGTGTCTATTAAAAATCTGCATAAAAATAATCAAAACCTTTTACAAAACTAAATTTAGTATTATATGGCACATATATTTCACTTGAGATTAATCGCTTAGGGTTGCTAAATTAACATTTCTCACAATGAGAAAACAGTCGGCCGTTTTCCAAAACTAGTAAAATATAAAATCTAGACCAGGAGACCTCTCGGAGACCAGGTCCACCAGTTTTCAGGGGGTACGCTTCGGAGCTTCGCTCCTACGCATAGCTCGACCTTCGGCTTCGCAAAAATTATGCGGGGAAATTTTGAACATTTACTGGCGACCCCATCGAAAGTTGAAGATAGAAAAAAAATGTTTTCATATTTGGAATCTGGGACCAGGGCTGTAGCTAGAACTGGATTGAAGGTAGGGCATAGGAGGTTTAAGGTAGGGCAGAAGCAAAAAGCAAGTTTTTTGGATGAGTAACATAATTCAGTGTCTGTGAAATCTTCTCTCCAGAAATTAGAAGAACACACCAAGTCTCAAAACTATACCTCTTTGAGCCTACCTATATATGCTCAAAACACCATTGGCTGGAGCGAGCGAAGCGAATTTGAAATTTCACTCTTCAAGACTCAAAACGGTGTTGGTATGAGTTCCATTAGCCTACCTACGCTCATAATATCTCGAGCTGGCGAATGAAGCAAGCTCAAAATTTCACACTCCAACATTTATACTGTTGTTGGTATGAGTTCCATTAGCCTACCCTACGCTCATATGATAGGCTGGAGCGAACTAAAAAATTGACACTCCAAGAATCAAAACGGCATTTGCATTGGTATGAGTTCCATGGGCCTATCTATGCGAATAATATCATAGGCTGGAGCGAGCGAAGCGAGCTCGAAATTGCACACACCAAGACTCAAAACGGTGTTGGTATAAGTTCCATTGGCCTACATATGCGCATAATATCATAGGCTGGAGCGAGCGGAGCGTGCTCGAAATTTCACACTCAAAGACTCTAAATACGGTGTTGGTATGAGTTCCATTAGCTACCCATGGTTATAAAATCATAGGCTGGAGCGAGCGAAGCGACCTCGAAATTTTACACATTAAGTCTCAAAACGGTGTCGGTCCGAGTTCCATCAAGCTTAGGTCCTAAGCCATACCCAAAATTCAATTCAAAGGCTGGAACGAGTGAAGCGAGCTCGAAATTTCACACACCAAATCTAAAAGCGGTGTCAGTTCGACTTCACATAAAACACAATTCCAAGGCTGGAGCGAGCGAAGCGAGCTCGAATTTTCACACACCAAATCTAAAAACGGTGTCAGTCCGAGTTCACATAAAACACAATTCAAAGGCTAGAGCGAACGAAGCGAGCTCGAAATTTCACACTCCAAGATTCAAAACGGTGTTGGTATGAGTTCCATTGGCCTACCTATGCGCATAATATCATAGGCTGGAGCAAGCGAGTCGACCTTCGGAGAAAGTGGAAGTTTTTGCCAATTCTCAAGTTGTTAACAATTCTTAAGTACTTCAAAATAAGTACTATTTTCTTAAATTTCTCGAAAGTTACTACTGATGCATTAAGCAATTAATACTCTGAGTAAATTGAACTTTACTTACTACAACCGCAGTACTTTGAGTTACTGCTAATATTCTTAGTAGGGTACCAAAATGTAAATTTCACTTTGCTTAATATAATAGCAGTACTTCTAGTTACTGCTCTTATTCTACGTAGTTAGTACTAAAAGTTAAATCAATTTGCTTTAATATAAGAGCAGTACTTTTAGTTACTGCCCTTATTCTAAGTAGTGGTCAAATGTTAATGTTGGCGCATTACTAAAAAACTAGCAGTAAGTATACTTACTGCTATCATTCTATGTAAATTTTCCCATTATTAAGAGATACTGCTCTTATGCTTACTGTTAAATACAGGTTCCCGTTAAGCTATCAAAATAAGATTCACAACATAATATAGAGCTCAGTTTGCTGATTCCGAATCTATATGTAACTCAATTTCGTCAAAAATCGTACTTACTGCTGTTATTGCTAGCGCGGCAGCAGGTTATGCTTGATTTTGACGTTCTTGCGTGGAGACAGCGCCCTTCTTTTTTGTCAAGACTTTATAGACAGACTATAGATATGGTTGGTAGTGAGACGCAAGATACGTACAGGGCGTGGGTGTGAGTAGAGCGGCACTAGCGGCACGGGCAGGCGCGGAACGGGCACGGGCGCGGGCGGCGGCGACTCGGGAGTGTCCCGCCGAGGGGGGGGCACGGGCGCCGGCTGGGGGGAGGACATAATCATCAGTATTGTAAAGTACAGCTACAAATATATAGTAGACTAGTGTTTACCCGCGACTTCGTCCGCACAAATTATATACCAGATTTTAAGTCAGATCATAAGCTATCAAACAAAAAAAGTTTCATCAAAATCGGTTCAGTAGTTTTTGCGTGATGCGCGAACAAAGAAACAAACAAACAAGCAAACACACAAACAAACAGACCGACAAAATTTCTAAAAAAGGTTGATTTCGAGTCAGCACGGCTAGCATGCCACCCACGACAAAGGGTTTAAACGAGAAAAACGTCATGCGCGCTCTTTCTGAAATACGTAAAATAATAAGGATGGAGGCACTTCTCGATTTTTATCGTTTTCTCGGGGGTGGCATGCGAGGCCTACAGGGATACCTAAAAACCATATCGTAATCTTTTTTTTGTAAATATATGCAATGTACAGACACACTTCAGTTACAGTTTTATAATAGTTTAGATTACACACCGAGGACAGGAAAGTAATAAAAGTCTCAGATCTTATGTAATTGTTGTCAACGAGCATGTGATCTGAGGCTTTCTTATTTACTGCCCGAGGTTAGTATATCGCCGTTATACTGCGAAAATCAATTATCTGATCAAAATGTCGAAATGAAATATCGCGTCTACAAAGTTAAGTTTGTTGAAAATTACCCTTGTAATGGTAATATTATTATTTTCTATAATTTCATCAGCACATTGATTAATCTTCTATATGGGCGTGGATTTAGAGTTTAAAAAACATGAGTGCTTTTAGTAAAATTTAACAATAACTGTCACGAGGCCTCTTATTTAATTGGTTTTCCCTGAAAACTGTAAAATCTCGATTCTTTCTAAATTAATAGGAATACAACAATATCTACGAAATCAGTTTTAACTTTCATTAATTCCTAATTATCAATGATATAAAATTACGAAACAGATGTCTTTTTGTGAAGATACACGTAAAAATGTGTCAAGATAATTGGTTTTCTCTGGAGAACGTTTAAAAATCTAGTATTTATTAGGTTTTACTGTAAGGAGTTGGGGGTTTATTACCATTTTCAATTTAGTTGAGTTATTACCTGTCTATGCTTCCGGGAAGCGAGTGGCAACGCTGGTCCGATCAGAGGGGCATGGGATGCGCTCCGCGGCGACGTCCAGCAGTGCGATTTTTGAACATCATACGATCAACTCAGCAGTAGAAAATGTCAAAATTACTATTGAGTAATTATGCATCTTTCTACTCCGAGTTGATCGTATGATGTTCAAAAATCGCACTGCAGTTCGGTCCTTTGGTGCCACTCGCTTCCCGGAAGCATAGACAGGTAAATAACTCAACTAAATTGAAAATGGTAAAAAACCCCCGACTCCTTACAGTAAAACCTAATAAATACTAGATTTTTAAACGTTCTGTGTTCTGTTGATTGTTGATTTTAAATTAGCATAGTGGGTACCTATCAAACAAATAATCAATCCTGATGCTGCAGGGGAACTGCCTACCAAAACCGTGATGCTTTAGAATCTTCTAATAATACATTAGCATGGCGGGTACCAAAAAAAAACCTATAGATAGTAAGTATACGGTTATTATACTATAATTTCCTGTATCCAAAGGTTGTCTGCTTGATATCCATTATGCTAATTTAAACTCATCAGATCTTCAAGATCCCTGGTTTTGCTACGCAGTATCCCTGCAGCATCAGGATCAAGGAGTTGGAATCTTAACTTCAG
Source organism: Agonopterix heracliana (assembly GCA_963693445.1). Taxonomy (NCBI): domain Eukaryota; kingdom Metazoa; phylum Arthropoda; class Insecta; order Lepidoptera; family Depressariidae; genus Agonopterix; species Agonopterix heracliana. The sequence continues at coordinate 9,890,650 of OY856332.1, forward strand.
CGTTAAAGTATCGAGTTGATACCCATTATACTAATTTAAAATAAACAGATCCTCAAATCTTACGGTTTTGGTATGCATTTCCCCTACAGTATCAGGATTGAGGAGTTGGAACCATGGGCGTAGCAATGAATTTTTCCCAGGGGGGGCCAGGCCTAGGCGCGGTCGACATTTCACCCAATTCTGGAGTGAGCGAAGGGAGTTCGAGATTTCACTGCAATGTGTCTAGCCAGGAGCGAGCGAAGCGAGCTCGAGGTTTTAAAATAACATAATTATGTCAATACAGTATATTCTAAAAACAGGAGCGAGGTCGAGATTTTGCTAAAGTACATTCTGACCACATTAACGGGCCATATTTTGAAGAAGAAAAATTGGTATACCCTAAGATGTTTTTATATGTAAAAACTTGTTTGTGTATGTTCGTAAAATGTCATTGGGTATACCTACGAAAATGACGTAGCTTAGTAGAGGTGAGGCGGTTCTGAAAGAGTCAAGGTCGTTCGGTCAGGGAAACCTAAATTATTTGCTTGATAGGTACCTATTAGGTATGCTTATTTAAAATCAATAGATTCTCAAGCCTCACGGTTTTGGTAGTTCCCCTGCAGATTGAGGAGTTGGATCCTAAATTCTAACGCAAAAGTAATTGCCAGATACATACACCATGCTATTTAAAATTATTAACAGTCTGACTCACGCTCATTCTCACGGATAGTGAGATCAAAAAGTTTTTTTGAGAACTTTAAGCGTCTGTAAGGTAATATCGCCGACGGGGTGTGTCTGGGAGTATTGATATTTTTACGATATTGTGTAACATATAAAACGTAAAAATCAGCCAACAGAATTTAAGTGAGATTCGTAGCATTTTTGCGTACCTACCTTGATTACTTGATACCTGGAAAATCTCTGTCTGGCCAAGCAAGCGGGTAGGCACACGAACATAAGTACATACTAACATAGAATCTTACAACTTCTGTTCATCAGAAAGTAGTGACGTCTGGCGGCAGATCTTGCTCTAAATAATTTCTTACCTTTTTCCTGGTCTTCATTACCACAATCGAAATCAAGTTTATCAATTTCATTTGAACTCATTTTCGAAACTCTAAATATTATCAAAAACATAACAATCCTTTCCTAGATGTGACAGACTGACACTAGAGCGCCACCATGCAGAACTAAACAAGTTTAATTGTTTTTCGCTGTACTAGTGATTTGAATGATATTATAATACAAAATAGTCAGAGAAAACCAATTATCTGTTCATACAATATTTTCTTAGATGATTTGATTGTATTGAGTGTAGTAAAGAATCCGTCAGGGAAAACAAATTAAACTGTGTTAATAGCTTGTACTAGGCAGTTTTAATTGAATATGAACACTTAAATCTCAAAAAGTGGTTGTTCTTGAGAAAAAAATAAAATACTTCTTGAGCTCTCATACGGGTAAAACAAATTAAATCAGTTTAAATGGTAATCACGGGAGATGGATAAGGTGGCAGTCAAGTTAAATCAGCTTAATGCTTTGTATTAGACGGCAAAGCTCGATACTGCATGAAATAATTGATTATCACATTAGCTAGAATCAAAACTATACGTCATAGCGTATAATGGGTTTTCGCAGACGACAGACCGCAAAATTGTAAGTACTTTAGCATTGTTAAGTCGTTTTCGGCAGAATTTCGAGATAATTGGTTTTCGCAGTATAACGGCGATATGTCGGAGATAGTCATAAGAACGGACGGTCTTACGAGGTACGCAGGTGCGCGCAGGTGCGCGCACGTGCACTGAAGTTGCCGAGCGTGTTCACGTGGCCCCTACCATCGGTCGTGCACTATAAATAGCAGGGTCGAGCGAGGCACTGGACAGTCTGCTCGGGAACGTCGCCGGGTGCACACGCTCTCGGACCTAACTCAATACTAAGTCATATTCTAGGACACTATGGAGTTTCTTGCCGTTTCTTCTCCATGGTGTTTACTTGTGAAACGGTGGTAAATGTAGAGTCAGTGAAAGTTATAAAAGATGATGATCATGATGGAAATAAAAGATAATGATAATCCGATTCTTACCTTTCATTTGAAATCATTACCACGTATCATACCTGCTGCCTAAATCAGAAGTGGCCAAGGATTCACGGAACCACCTTTTGTTTCATCATCATCATCATTACCAGGTAGAAATTCGAGTGGTACGATACAGAAGTGATGTTCAAGCTACATCCGGATTTGGTAACGTTACTTTATCTTGTCTTATGGCATTGTGATTTCATAGTCTCTACCAATATCGAATGTAGAGTCATATCGAATGTAGAGTCATATCGAATGTAGAGTCATATCGAATGTAGAGTCATTTCGAATGTAGAGTCATTTGGAATGTAGAGTCATTTGGAATGTAGAGTCATTTCGAATGTAGAGTCATTTGGAATGTAGAGTCATTTCGAATGTAGAGTCATTTCGAATGTAGAGTCATTTCGAATGTAGAGTTATTTCGAATGTAGAGTCATTTCGAATGTAGTCATTTCGAATGTAGAGTCATATCGAATGTAGAGTTACATCGAATACCTATAGTCATTTCAAATTTTGAGTATTTTAGAATGTAGAATCGTTTCGATTATGAATTATGATTCATGAACGAACAACTCGCCCCAATTCGATGGTAATCGATTCATGTCCTATGAGGTACTGGATCGTGACCAAGCCAGCGCAATGCCAATGCTGGATGATGCAGCCTGGCATAGATGTAAAACTGCTGAGCAAAATCTGAGCTTCCATCATGTGACTATGCTCGGTGAGTCGTAGCTAGTTTAGTTGATTTACAATTTGTGATATTGATTATGAATTTATAGTGGAGATTAGTGGTCAAGTCTATCCAACTTATATCTTGCTTTTTTTTTCGGTTGTAAACTGTGTATATCATACTCCAATGGTGATGATAACAATGATGACTGAATGCTTATGGACTCTTTAAGCTCAAACAAATAGAGAAAAACCCGCCCATTCTCACATAGAATATCCGCCCACCCACCCGGAATAAAACGTGACATTAAGAAACTCACCACACACCAACACGCACTGGGCTCGCGTGGTTGAGTATGGCCCAAACCCTCTTCCCATTATTTGTGAGAGGAGGCCTTTGCCCTGCGGTGGGATTCTGCAGGCTATAACTAACATTTTTTTTATGAAGAAACTGATTTAATTAACCAACTTCATCCGTTAAGGACTGGAGTTTAAAAGAGCTGAACTTGCTGGTGGCTTTAAACAATGCACCGACAAGTCTGGCTTGCTGCTCACATTAAAGAGGTGATTGTAATTAAAAATTATAGAACCCAGTGGATATGTACCGTTTTGAAAAGATTATTAGGTTTCGGTTCATGAAGGAAGAAAATACAACTTTAGTAACTTGGCGCTTCTACCAGCTGATGGCAGGGATCCCAAATACCCAGTTGAGGGAGGTTTTTCTTTTTGACTGTTTTTGTTAACCGTGCTCCGTGCTGTTGTGCCGCACTGCAGTGCAAGCCTTTGTCACTCGGCTGTGGGTGCCGAGATGGAAACCTGAACTTTATGCGCTCACCAGATGGTTGCCAGCCGCGCGTACGGTACGTTATTAAGCTAATTTTTATTTTATTCAATGCAATGGCGCGTACTGCAGACACACACCATACATAAACAAAGGACACCGTTTTTCGAGAAGGTGCGCTGCAGAAAGGTGACAATGATGAGACGGTGAAACTTTTGGGTTTCGACAGGACTTTGGCTGAATGATGTAGCGTCATCCAGGTGTTTTCTGTGAGTGGTTTCCTTTATATTTCGTAGAATGAGGATTTAAACCCGCCTTCCCGCCCGTTTAACCCGCCCTCCCGCCGCGGAAAGTGTTCGACATGACCGAGTAAACATTCAGCTCTGATTCAGATGAATGTGACTACCAATGATTTCTCATGATTTCTTGCACCACAATATTTCTTGTATTATTAGTGTATTGTACTGTAATGAAATAATTATTATTTTGTTTCATATTATATGAATGGTGTTTCCTCCAGTCTAGTGTAACAAGCTACAGGGAGATGAGTCCAGACTAGTTTTCATAAACTACAGGGACAAAGTCCAGTCTAGTCTTAGTAACTACAGGGACATACGGGGTCATCCCCGTTCCTCCAGTCTAGTGTAACAACAGCTACAGGGAGATGAGTCCAGACTAGTTTTCATAAACTACAGGGACAGAGTCCAGTCTAGTCTTAGTAACTAAAGGGACGTACGGGGCTATCCCCGTTCCTCCAGTCTAGCGAAACAAGCTACAGGGAGATGAGTCTAGTCTAGTCTTAGTAACTACAGGGACATACGGTCAGTCCAGTATGGTAACTGAAGGACCAAGTAAATCCAGGCCAGATTTAATCTGAAGGGATGAAAAAAAAAAAACGATGAAAAAAAAGATAAAAAAAAGAAAGAAAAAAAAAGAGAATTAAAAAAAAGATAGAAAAAAAAGAAAGAAAAGAGAAAAAGAATGAAAAAAAAGAGAAAAAAAAATGGAAGAAAAAAGAGTCTGAAGGACCACAACTATAATTATTATTTACAGATCCAACATTGTAAAGCTGCTCCATGCAATGAAGACTGCTATACATGTGCGTCGAAGACTGCTCTTTGTGGCAGAACAGAGGTAGCTCCATGCAGCAGAGGTAGTCCTACGCAGCAAAGACACCTATCAGGTCTGGCCGAACGGTAATATAAACTTATATTTCAATATTCACAGATGAAGACCCAAAAACATCCATCACACGAGGACGTGTTCGACGTCAGGTAGGCCGAGGAATGCACGACGACATTACACAGCATTTCAGTCATTAAAATGTAAAAATGGCGACGCGTGTTACTTTCTATCGAGTTGCACCTGCAACGAACATTAGTATTAATTTGTGCATCAGGCTATGTCTAACATAAACGGCTTGGGTGAGGATCATCGCTGTCGTCGTACTGTATAAAACGACTGGCATTATATTGACCCTTTTGGTTTTTGGCTTATCCATGAAAAGGACCTGATACTCGCCGATCCGTTTTCAGCTTGCCACTGAAACGCTTTCTGCTGTTGTAATTAATCTTTTGCCTAAACAAGTCATAATTTTATGCATTATTAATGTAAAGATCCCTAACATGTAACATTCCATTCATAGTCACACACTGACTATAAAAATACAGTAGTGTCACAGAGTACTATATTATACTACGTAGTGTGTAGCAGAAAATCATTTTCTGAGTATTGAAGTAGACAGGATAGACCGAACGATGTACTTTGCTTTGTTTTCATTGTTCCAGAGCTACACACGAGGACGTGTGACTTGCAGGATGGCCGTGTCGGAGATAGTCATAAGAACGGACGGTCTTACGAGGTACGCAGGTGCGCGCAGGTGCGCGCACGTGCACTGAAGTTGCCGAGCGTGTTCACGTGGCCCCTACCATCGGTCGTGCACTATAAATAGCAGGGTCGAGCGAGGCACTGGACAGTCTGCTCGGGAACGTCGCCGGGTGCACACGCTCTCGGACCTAACTCAATACTAAGTCATATTCTAGGACACTATGGAGTTTCTTGCCGTTTCTTCTCCATGGTGTTTACTTGTGAAACGGTGGTAAATGTAGAGTCAGTGAAAGTTATAAAAGATGATGATCATGATGGAAATAAAAGATAATGATAATCCGATTCTTACCTTTCATTTGAAATCATTACCACGTATCATACCTGCTGCCTAAATATACTATTTTTCTCCTCGACGGAGGTTGAAAGCGGCAACTTCGTTTAGCGCAAGCGGACGAAAATTGACGCTTTCCGTCCGGAGGGGAGAAAACTAACTAGCCAATAGCGGCACGGCATTATAGGTGACACATCCTGATAGGTCAATATAATTTCGCGCACTATTAAAATTTGTCAACTGCGCAGGTACATCGGTAAGACTTAGGGTTGAACTACATCACACAGCACGGCATCGCATTTTTCCGTCGCTCCATCCTTTTCTGTCACTCAGGATCGTCATTTGCTAGAGCATATAAGATAGACGGAACGCGATCGCGCGCGACAGTACAAAATGCGATGCTGTGCGTTGTGGTGTAGTTCAACCCTTATAAACCTGGTACTGCTGTATTTACCTATTATTTTCATGGATTTCCGTAAAGTTACACCTGATTCAATTAATTAAATGTAGCATAAGCATAGCATAAGCATAGCATTTGCATAGCATATACTCACGACTATATTCCCCAAGGGGGTAGTCAGAGATATTCTGAAACCTCAGAACATCCACGTTTCACCAGTAGTACCGAAACTCTGTCCAGTGTGACGGGGGGTGAGCCCGTCGCCACTTATAATGGACAGTGGGTACAATACACGCCTCGAAATTGAAGCATGCAGGTTTCCTCACGATGTTTTCCTTCACCGAAAAGCCAGTGGTGTAACAAATCGTACATAAATTCCGAAAAACTCATTGGTACGAGTCGGCTTGGACGGGGATCGAACCATCGCCTCCTGCACAGCAGGCAAGGTTACTCGCCACTGGACCACCACGGCTCTCTTAATTAAATGTGAATTAAATAAAAGATTAAAATGATAAACTTACAGGTAAACTCCAATTGCTGTTGGTCCAATGAGGAGCTTCTGGCCGATATGGCTCCGGCTCATCTATAACATACAATATTTACATTCATCATCATTGTCACAGCCTTAACTTTGAAATGGAATCCGAGATCGAAAATTTAAACACACGAATGTCATGTTTAATAAATTTGCCACGTGAAAAGCACGCCTTTAAGTTTCCATCCTGCATAACTAACTAGGTCCCACTGCAGGGCACAGGCCTACCCTCAGGGAGGGTGTATGGGCGATAGTCCACCACGCGAGCCCAATGCTGATTGGTACACTTCACATACGCATCGGAATTTCATCTTCAGCGTATGCAGGTTTCCTCAAAAAGTTTTCGATTTAAACAATTGTTATTTCATGTTACGTTGTGTTATGGCCCTGATTGTTATGAAATATTAGCATAGCATATATGCTCACGACTATATTCCCCGAGGGGGTAGTCAGAGATATTCTGAAATCTCAGAATATCCACGATTCACTTATAGTACCGAAACTGTCCAGTGTGACGGGGAGTGAACCCGTGGCCACTTGTAACGGACATTGGGGTACAATACCTCGAATCTGAAGGATGCAGGTTTCCTCACGATGTTTTCCATGACCGAAAAGCCGGTGGTGTTACATATCGTACATAAATTCCGAAAAACTCATTGGTACGAGTCTGCCTTTTATGACATACTAGTGTTTTCCCGTGACTTCGTCCTCACAAATTATATACAAGATTTTAAGTCAGATCATAAGATATCAAACAAAAAAGTTTCATCAAAATCGGTTCAGTAGTTTTTGTGTGATGCGCGAACAAACAAACAAACCCACAAACAAACAGACAAACAGACAGACAAAATTTCTAAAAAAGCTTGATTTCGAGTCAGGGATACCTAAAAACCATATCGTAATCTTTTTTTTGTAAATATCTTCAGACACACTTCAGTTACAGTTTTATAATAGTTTAGATTAGACTAGTGTTTTCCCGCAACTTCGTCCTCACAAATTATATACCAGATTTTAAGTCAGATCATAAGATATCAAACAAAAAAGTTTCATCAAAATCGGTTCAGTAGTTTTTGCGAGATGCGCGAACAAACAAACAGACAGACAAAATTTCTAAAAAAGGTTGATTTTGAGTCAGGGATACCTAAAAACCATATCGTAATCTTTTTTTGTAAATATCTTCAATGTACAGACCATAAAGGTATTATACCAGGAATAGAGGAACTGACAGCTGAGTGAGCGAGATGTACCTAGCGGCACCACTGTATAATAAAGAGATACGTGACGCGTGGCAATAGGACCGTTTTTTAGTCACTTATTAATTTTTTAAATTCGGTTTCCGTGAATAATTGCAAATCTAAAGTGAAATAGTAGATTACTGACACTACTTCATCAATTTATGCCCTATTTCACGTTAGACTCAGAATTATAGACAGTATTCGAATTTTTGCCTGCGAATAGTCTCCAAAAAACATCCAAAAACGGTTTCATTTGACAACTCATGATTGCTCTATTCCTGTAAGGTAAAATACCTTTTCATCCCTCCGGACGTAAAGCGTCAATTATCAGCCCGCTGCGCTAAACGAAGTTGTCGCTTTCACCTCCGTCGAGAAGAAAAATAGTATACTAACCTTGGACAGTAAATAAGAAAGCCTCAGATCACATGTTTGTTGACCTCGACTTCGCCTCGGTCAACAATTACATGAGATCTGAGACCTTTCTTACTTTCCTGTCCTCGGTGTGTAATCTACTATTATGGTACAGACACACTTCAGTTACAGTAATAGTTTAGATTGAATGTGAATAATAATAAAGCGATAGTTAACCGTGTAGGGCGTCCATAGTGCCGTAGAACGAGATGGGCGGCGCAGGGATGCCCGTGCTCTCCGGCGTTAGCAGGTCCAAGCCCGGAAGAGCGTCCTGCGACTTTTGAGACAGCGTCCCACTCGCCACTGTTAAATAAATCTCCATTATCATCAGGGTCTTCTTAATATGATTAGGTCGTTCCGATTCATAAGAATATCCATGTGAGCGATTACATCGCTAACACCCGTTTCATTTGCGTCAGCGCGCCGACAGCGCTGATATCGTTCTACCAATTCGGAATGCTAGATATCGCGCTCACACCGATCACATCACAAAATTCAAATGTTTGTATTATTTTCTTCATCACTAACCGTTATTAAACTTTTATTCGTCTTTTTTAGAACATAATCAAACCCAATACTACTAAAGAAACCTAAGCGAGACCTAAATAAACCAAAAATGTACGACAGCAAAACTGTTAAACGCCACTTTTGAAAATTCCCTCAAAAATTTACTATAACAAACGTCACTTTTGACAACTCGCTCACAGTGATAACGCCCCGAGCCGTGAGCACTGATATTGCAAGATGGCGTCGGTAGTGACGTCATGAATGACGTCACGTTTTCGATTGTGGACGCGCTCACGTCAAATCGGGACGACATTTATCGCGCTCACATCAATATCGGCGTAATTCGGAACGCAGCGGATATAACATCCTATACTCCATTCCAAATAGGGGCGAAAAGAAGGAAAAAAAGGTTCTTTATAGTACACACTTTAAAGACATACGAAAAATTGTATCAAACAACAAAATGGCGATGTTGAAAGACCTAAAGAAGCAGTGGTGCACACATGTGGTTCGTCTTCCTTTCAATGAAGCTTTTTTAATGATAGTTATGAAAAATATCCGCCAGGTGGAGCTAGTAGTAGCCATATTGAAACTTGAAAAAATATTTTTAAAAACTCAAATAATGTACTAAGATTAGTAGAACTTCTTTCAAATCGTTATTGAGCATCGTTGTATTTATTTATGAATAGATTTGTCTCTAATCGAAATCTGGAAAATCGAGAAAAAATTTGTTTGCAAGTTATTGAGGTAGGTACTAGAACAGGCGCAGAGACTTAATAGTTTGTAACACAGAACACACGTACTGGCCAGGATTTAGGCGACTAATATCTATAATGAATAATGACAAGTTTCCTAGTGCTAAGTTCGTAGCCTCGAAAAATATGCCTTCTTGTGTCCTGCCTGTCTGAACTACTAAACAAAAATAAAAAACCGGCCAAGAGCGTGTCAGAATCTCCCAAGGTAGGGTTCCGCAGAGTTCTATGAAAAGCTTTTCTTAACATAGCTTAAATAACTTAAGAAATCCTCAAGAAGCAAACAATAGTGCGATTTAATTCCGTTCAGCGCCATCTATTGATAGACGCCGATACGGCGGTCGACGGTCGATATTTTATTTGATTTCTCCGAAACTAGTTGGGCTACAGCTTCTGTTATAATTTTCATTGAAAGTACTTACAGAAAGCTATTTTGTATCACATTTTCAGATTTTATACTCCTGTATTTTAGAAGTTAGTACGCCCTATGTTTGACTTTGAGCTCAATATCTCGAGACACAAGCATTGTAATGATTTAGTTTCTATAGGAGTTTTCTTCAATAGGACAAAACCTATCCAACGTCACCGCACTCATTTATTTAAAAAAAATTATCTTTCCACCCAATTAAAAAAAATCTTTGTCGAAAAAAATTTACTTGCTTTATGATTATGACTACCTCATTTCTGTTTGGGTTACTGTTATCTGTCTTCATACCAATTTTCGATTCAATAGGTGCAATAATGAGCCTGTTATTGAAGTGGGACATACAGACAGACAGACAGAATGGACGAAAGTATAAGGGTTCCTAGTTGGACTACGGAAACCTAAAACGAACAAGGGGTTACATTTTTGTGTGGTTCCAGCCTATGATAGACCACCCGAATTCTTCCAGTGGGTGTTGTATGAGGCGACTAAGGGATTAAAGGTTTCTCATACAGTGTTTAATATATGGGTGAAGGGCTAGCCACCTCTCACCACTTGACACGTCATTCGATCCTGAAACTTACATTAATAATAATATAATAATAAATTTGTTTATTTTGTTCTCCACAAATACATGTAATACTACTTAGAGCTAAAATAAAATTAGAGCATTCAGTTTTGTATTGTGGAGACTGGTGCCTGACTCAAGATACCTATGAAGGTTCTCGTGCCTCAGGTTACCAGGTCTCCACCCCAAGGACAGAGTAACAGCGTGTGTACTATAGTTAATTGTGAACGAAAGATGATAGTAAGACAAAAGGCTAGTGCTGACTTTACAAAATAAAAGCAAAAACAATAGATACGGTTAAGTGCCTACAATACATGTAAATTAAAATATGTAAAGAGTGTGTTCGTATGAGTAAGTGTGTGAATGCATATGTGTGTTATGAGCTAAATAGGGACCATCAGTAGATCTTCAGTTTCATCGTAAGAGAGGGTAAATTGCTAAATGTGAGCATTACTACGAGTATAACTACACTCTTAAACAGAAAGTACGTAGGAGTAACAATATTTCTGACCACCCCGAAAGGGATTACGGTCGTGAGTTTATGTATGTATATAACTGTGTATGTAATTTATCAACCATCACTCGTGACTAAGACGTCATCAAGCTGCTGGCGGCCAAGATTCAGTAAAATTGACAGAGTAACTAAGAAATTTTCTACGCAGATGTGACATTATTGGTGTTAAAATAATAAAAAATAATCCGTACTTGGAGTCTATGGTATCATTATTTTTGAAATAAAAAAGTAAGTTATAGCCTGTAGAATCCCACTGCAGGGCAAAGGCCTCCTCTCACGAATAGGTGTGATACCATACTCCACCACACGGGATACTACAAACTGCTCAGCAGTTTGGCGATATTAAAATTTGTAAATTTAGATGTAAGAATCTGAAATAAAAAAAAATAAAAAAAGTGCGTGTTGGTGGAGGCAAGGTAGTGCTCAGCTGTCTGTCAGAGAATATTCAAGCCACCTAAATTGGCATCTGACCTGGCTCAACGAATAGTTACAACGTCACCTGACGGAACTATACGAGACCAACTGCTAAACGTGCCTTCCGAAGCACGGAAACGCTTGAGATGAAATACCACTAGACGATCCATTCAACGACTGACCGGACCTGACGTTACTTTACTCGGTGATTGTTTCCAATGCAAACGAGCGCTTTTTGAAATATAGCATCAAAAGTGCTATCTCTGACTGGTATGTCAAAATATATGAAAGATTCATAGATTTAAAACTTTTCGCTTACTCTGAAAGATGGAGCCTCGATTTCGTTGAGAGTAAGATAGCAATAGTTATAGTGTTAGGCCCTACAAAGCCAAAATCAATAAAAAGCCGCAAGATAGCCGTTCGGCACACATGTCAGAACAATAATGTTGACCGGCAGTTCTTAAAAATATTTCCCTTAGAGTAAGGGGGGAATTATGACGTCATACATTTTTGTTCTGAAACCTATCGTGTGGGCTATTAAATAAAAGGGCTTCATGAGTCGGTCTTAAAAATATACTACACCAGCCATGTGTTTTAAAAAATCCAAAAAATATTTTCAAAACATACCAAGCGAGGGCTCCTCCAGGTAGAAAACGGCTGAGTAAATTTTTGGAAAGCCTACGCCAAATGTATCGTAATATCGTCATCCGTCATATCTAACGTCAATAATGCAAATTCAAAAATATATATTGACGAATGCGGATTGGTAGACTTCATATAACGCATCCGAATTTTTTCTTCAGCGTATGCAGGTTTACTCACGATGTTTGCTTCACCGCTTGCTTCACTTCATCTATGTCACTTGTTGGGGACAAAAAACCTATCCTTGATGGTATTCCATCTACTGACACCTGCACAATATTGGAGACGCTTACTTGAGTCTATTTTAAGTTGTATAGGTATTGTGTCTTGTATTTTTACTGTATTACAAATAAATAAATAAAATATTTATTTTTACTGCTCTTGGGGAACGCATTATTGTCAGCACTTATTTTGATTAGAAATTGTTATATTAGGATGCGATACCAACACGAGAATTACCTACTCTGACTGAATTAGCATTACAATAAAAAGTGATTTAGTCGACAATACATGTTTTTCACGGTGGTAAGTATAAGTATTGAGGAATGCAGGATTGAAGTCTTCCAACTTTTTTTTGAAGGGCAGTTTTAGATGTGAACACCTTCCGGTAGTACCTACTTGAAGAATATTCTGGCGATGAAGGCTGACCACGGTTGGTAAGCGAGGGTCTTTGGTGAATTTCGATAAATTGAAAGCCATTCAGTAGGCCTCGCATGCCACCCCCGAGAAAATGATAAAAATCGAGATGTGCCTCCATCTTTATTATTTTACGTATTATGCCAGAAAGAGTGCGCATGACGTTTTTCTCGTTAAAACGCTTTGTAATGGGTGGCATGCTCGCCGTGCATTAATACATTCTGCTCACGCTTCAATGTTGTTTAACTGTTAAAAAATAAAAAAATACGATTGGGGGCAGCACAATAAGCTCGAACCCCCTTCAAAAAATCCTTGTCACTGGAAGGATAAAAATACTTAATAAGTTCTTACGCACGATTACTATTATGTACATACAATGTGGCAAGGAAAAACATTGTTGAATTTAAGATGGTGTTGCAATCTTTTGTTAGATTAATTATAGTGTTTCGTGTTTATATCGATTCCGTAACTTTAGGGAAAAATTCTTTAATGCATTAATAAGATTTAGGTGGTTACAAACAATGTGAAGGACGTATTAATACTTGGATTTATTGATATTTGAATAAAGTGTATTTGATTGATTGAAACTCGTTTAATTTGCCCTCAAAATCGATTTTTAGTGCGGTTCAATCATACGCAATTACGAACCTAGTGAGCACATAACTGATGTTTTCTTTCGTTTCCATCAACATCGAACGAGTGAAAAGATAAAACTAACATGTTTTTGTGTTTAATTTTGACGATATTCTTTTTAATCTAAGATAGTTTTCCTATATTTTGTATTTATATAACATTCTTCCGTCGAACACTGCCAATCGGTACATTGATTTTTTATAAAACGATCACGGTCTGAAAAGGTTTCGTATCCCTGCTGCTGTCATCTTCTTATTTTCGTCTTTATTTGACATATAGTATAGTAATACTTAAGGGGGTGCTTCAGACCATCAAACTGAACTATGGAGCCATCACCGACAAAAAATTTAAAAAATCTTCTGTCTCATACATTTGAGTCGAGCTGGTAGTCGGTACTGCAGTTTTGTACGAAACAGCCATTGACCTCTTATATAGTATTTCTGGTCAATGGAAACAGCAGATTTTTATTTCGCGATTTCGAAGTTGGCTCCATAGTAAGTTGTTCAGTTTGATGGTCTGAAGCACTCCCTTAAGTATTACTAAGGTGTTTTGTTACATCAACATCGAAAGCGCAAAAAAAAGTGTTCCATACAAAACAGCAAACCTACTCGAGCCTAAGGCATGGGACAGCTCATTTTATTTTCGCGATTTCTATGTTGGTCCCTTAGAGAAAGTTGTTCAGTTTGCAGGTCTGATCGTCCACTTAAAAAAATGTCAGCATATGATAATTAAATTTAAAGTGGACCGAAAGTCGAGTGAATGCAGTTGAAATGCGCTCCTTGTGAAGTATGTGTGGTAGGGCAGACCGAATCAAGAACAGTGTGATAAGGGATTGGTGTAAGTTGAAGGATGATGTGGTAACTATGATTGAGAGGAGTATGCTTAGATGGTTCCGTCACGTAGAGAGAAAGAAGACTTACGAATGAAATATATCAAAGCGAAGGTGAGCGGAGGTGTTGGGAGAGGCCGTCCGAGGAAAACATACCATGATCAAATCAATTATCTTTTCCGAAAAGGACAAGTGCGTAGCACCCTCAATCGACGGAAGTGCATGAAAAGATATATGAATGTGAATGAGGCTAAAGAGGTGTGTCAGAGTCGTAGTGTGTGGCGGTCCGTGGTCTCTGCCACAGATTATATAATACTATACAGTACAGATGCCCAACGTCAAACAATGAAACGCGACTGCTGTAACTCGGGCAGTCTTCGGGCAAAGTAAATTGCTTGATTTTCCGAGGCTCATGAGATTTTTTTGTAGTCAGATCATGTACTTTTAGTAACAATTTACACGTTTACGTAAACATTAATTACAAATCGATACCATAACGCCAAATATCGCAATTTTTAAACTAAAATTTCGTTTGTATGGGATGGGACACCATGTCTTTGCCTACTCCCGTGGGACAATGGCGTGAGCTTATACACCACTAGTCTTTAAATTAGTAACGAATCTTTAAGGGTGTATTCAGACCGTGAATCTGAACAACTTTCCCTAAGGAACATGGGTCGAAAAACGATAAAAAAAAAATATTGGACCTCCCATAAAAATTCGAGGTCCAAAAATTTTAATCGTTTTTCGACCCATGTTCCTTTGGGAAAGTTGTTCAAATTCACGGTCTGAATACACCCTTAGTTTCGTTACTAATTAAAAATTAGTGGTGTACCTATATGTATGTATGCATAATGCATGTTTATCTTATACTTATATATCTTAGTTACATACCTGAATTATTATCTGAAGTCGCCGTGTTGTTGTCATTAGGTATCAGCGTTTTCAGAAAGTTGTTTATGTCGAAATCTTGCTTCTCGTTCGGCCTACTGTTTATCACTTCTATTTTGTTGGCTGTAAACAAAACAGGATGGATTAAAAATTGATTAAACTTTGCACTGACGAAACACGTAGGTCACGTGTCGAACAATGAGGCGTATTCCAAGACCAGTAAAACGAATAATCTATTCTTCTTAATCACTGACATATACTCTAGCGATAGACAGGCCCTTTCATAGAAGCAACATGTTCCACTTGAATGCGGTGCCCGCACCTGATTGAAGTTCCCGAGTTCACTTCGTCACTATGGCAGTGACAGACCGCAATGTGTCATTTTGTGTGACAAGTTGTTTGTTTGAACGAGCTTGTCTATCGCTAGAGTATATGTCAGTGTTCTTAATTAATGGCCGGTTCCTTGCGTCTAGCTCAGCAATTTTGCCAATGTCAAGTAGTCTATAATCGCAAGTTATTGTTTTATAGTTAAAACACATAAGAGTTACACAAAATGGCAGAGCCACGTGCAAGCCTAAAAGAAGCCAAAACGTACGCGACCGCCCTTCGTCAGACTTGCAGCGCCACTCCAACGAATAATTTGTAGATGGTATTTTACTAAAGCTCAGGCCACACACAGGCGGTACCGGAGGCGCTCCGGAGGCGGCATTTTTTGTAATTTAACAGTTTATATGGACCCTGCCACACAGAAATCCAGGCCGGCGCGTCGCGGTGAGGCGCGGTACCGGGTAGAACGCTATGACAACCAGGCGGCCGCGACGCGGGCCGGCGGCGGTATTTACCGCGCTGTCATTTTGTATTTTATGGATGGCCGCTTTCGATGTCACACCGGCCGCCTCCGTGCCGCGCGGACCCTGTGTGGCAGGCCCCGGAACGCTTTCGCTTGAACTCGGGAACATCAATGCGGTGCACCGCATTCAAGTGGAACATGTTACTTCTATGAAAGGGCCTGTCTATCGCTAGAGTGTAAGTCAATGGTAATAAAAAGTGTTGTTTTTCTATTTGTGTCATGTCTGACAGGTGGTGTTGCCAATGGATTACTTGTCCGCTACCAATAAATACGCAATAGCACCGAAAACGTTAGTTTGAACGTTAAATGAACATTCACAATTCCGTAGAACTTAGTGGTACAAGCCAAGTATCGAAGCTTGAAAATAAAAAGAACTTACCACTAGAGTTAAGATTGGGGTCGTTGGAATCGTTGAAGAGAGCCAAAGGGTTGTCGGTGGTGAGGAACGAGGACAGACCCAGGTTGTACAGAGACCCGTCCGCTGACACCGACGTGTTGAACGTCTGGTCTATGTTGTATGATACTGAAAGAAAAGTACGACAATTATTCATCCATCGCGAATTAGATGACAAGATATCAAGACATTCTCCATATCCTCGTAAGCCCGCTGGTCCCTTTAAAAGGCCCAAATTAAGAGACATTAAGACAGGTAAGTTTGAATTTGAAATTTGAAAAATGACGGCCCGACAGCACAGTCTGTAGTGAACCTGCCGCTGTGCCGGGGGTCGCGGGTTCGAATCCCGTAAGGGACAAATATTTGTATGACGAATATGAATATATAGGGTCCTTCTTAATATGCTGACACTTTTTTAAGGGGATGATCAGACCATTAAACTGAACAACTTTCTCTATGGAACCAACATCGAAATCGCGAAAAAAAAATCTGCCCCTCCATACAAAACTGCAAACCTACTCGAGCCAATTGTATGGGACAGCTGATTTTTTTTTTGCGATTTCGATGTTGGTCCCATAGAGAAAGTTGTTCAATTTGATGGTCTGATCATCCCCTTAAAAAAGTGTCAGCATATTAAGTTGGACCCTGTATGACTCGGTCATGGATGTTTGTATCTATATATGTATTCTATATCGTTGTCTAGTTATCATAATACAAGTCCAGGCTAGATTCTGGAACTTTAAATGTGACTAGATAATTTGTGTGACACTGTCCAAGAAATTTATTTTATTTATTTATAATAATAAAAAAAAAAAAAAATTATAATTAACAAGTTTCCTCAAATATTAAAATCCTTACTCGAAAGAGAGAGAGAGAGAGGTAATATTTATAATGTATAGTATCACAAATAAAAAACTCAGAACATCCCCTTTTTACTGTAATCCGTTTCACATAGGAAGATGCATTTTCGTACTTAGTTTAAAACTCGTATTATGCGAAATGCGGTACAGTAGTACTGGAACTCATACCCATACCATTCTCTATAACGCATTCTGTATACTTACTTACTATGCTGGCTCAGAGACCCAAAGCGGGTTTTGGACTCCGACAACAAAACACGACATTCATCTCTTTTCTGTACCATCTCAGTCCAATCTATCTATCTTTCTATAACATCACGCCTCTTTCCCAATGGGGTAGGCAGAGACCAGAGCGCGCCATCTACTACGATCCTTACATACATCTTTTGCCTCATTCACATCCATACATCTCTTCATACATGCCCGTCGGTTTCGAGTACTCCGCACCTCCCCTTTTTGTAGGACGTAACTGATTTGATCAGAATACGTCCTACGAGGGCGCCCTCTGCCGACACATCCACTCATTTTAGCTCCATATATATATTTCGTACATCTGCTATCACTCATCCTCTCCACATGACCGAACCAACGAAGCATACCGTTCTCTATTCTTGTCACAACATCTTCTTTCAATTTACATCGATCTCTAATCACACAATTTCTCACTCTATCTCTCAGTGTAACTCCACACATGCTTCGCAAGGAACGCATTTCAACAGCATTAATTTTACTTTCATGCTTCTTCTGCCATACCCAACACTCACTGCCATACATAAGTGTAGGCACCAACACACCATTGTGTATAGCAAGTCGCGCCCTTTTGGACACCAACTGGCTAGCCACAATGGTATGCAAAGCACCGTTCACTTTATTTCCCGCTGTTTCTCGCCAATCATTCTGTATAACTCAAAAATGTTTGAATGCTTACTGTCGTCCTCTCCGTCGGGTTCACCCTGGTTGGGCAGGTCGAGGTCCTCGTCGGGGCCCGGGGAAGGCACGTCCTCGTCCCGCTGCGGCGGGGACGGGGCAGCGTTGGGTAACGTCGGTATCAAGTCGTCCAGTTTACGTTTCAGTGCCCGCACTCGAGCTCCGAAGTTTTTGTACGCCTGTTTAAATAAAATGTTTGGTAATGAAAATAAATATAGGGTGATTTATAATTAGTTGGCGAAATATAACTAGGGTACGATAACAGATTGTTTATAATTGGTATTGAGTTTGGGGAACTCTCGTGCGGAGCGTGTGAGGATGGTAGCGGGCCACCGCTACTGCCCTAGCCATAGGGCAGTTGAAGTGAAACGTTGTGAGTATCAGTGCGTACTAATTTATTAACCAAATGTTCTGTCTTATATGCAAACTCGGCGGTTCCCTATTTGCTGGTGAACCGCCGAGTCGAATGTAAATGTGGGTACCCCACATTGATGATTAACAAAATTATAATTATCGTGCGTAAGATAGGGCGGTGCATACAGTATGCGGCCGCGGGCGGAAATTGACCTCAGAACCATATGATCGAGCGGGGGGTCATTGCCACGCAATTGTATTCAGTAACAGATGCGTTTCTTTGATGCGAAAATTTAACCTTATAAACCTAATGTGTTTTATCATGGCTTTGCCCAGCAGTGGGACCCAAAATAGGCTAAATAAAAAAATGATACTGATACTCACATAAGCAACCACTTTGACTTCACCCCGCTGCGTAGAGTAATACTGGTTGGCCGTAGTCAACAGGGCTAGTAAAGCTTCCCTCGCCACTATCTCTCTCTGCAACGCTTGGGTGTACCTCTCCACGCACGCTATGCCTTCGTTTAGTTCCTTTTCTACATCGTCTTTGTTACTTCTGTCTGATGGGTAAACATAATATTTGATTAGTCTTAAAAGGAGATAAAAGCACAAGAATCTAGTTATTAAGAGGATAGGCGGTCTGAAATGCTAATTTGGAGAATAGGGCACTTTTCCGACTGTATACATATTTATCCGATCCGCCTCACCCACACACCCCACCGACTAGAGCGCGAAAGAGACAACTGCAGCTCGGACCAATTTTATCGATGCCTTTGAAGAGGACCGGATTATGGTACCCTAAATAAAATAATGACCCAAATACTAATATTAACCGATTTTACCCAACAGCCGAATCCTATTCTAAGAGCTCACCGACTGAGTTATTATTACATACAAAATATGGCCACTCCCGGCCCCATACTAATTTCAGATACCGCACATACTCTGCACTGCAGTTCGCAGGATCTTAAACAGACCAGAGCAAGACGCACATACAGCCGACCCACGAGTGCGAGCGGAACGGCGCGTGTGCCGACGCCATCTTATTTCTGTTTCACTACTATTTAACCTTTTAACCGCCAAACATTTTTCATTGATTGGATTTTAAAAACAACTAGTGTAGTTGTTAACCTCAACTTCGTCCGCACAAATTATATACCAGATTTTAAGTTAGATCATAAGCTATCAAACAAAAAAGTTTAATCAAAATCGGTTCAGCAGTTTTTGCGTGATGCGCGAACAAACAAACAAACAAACACACAAACAAACAGACAAACAGACAGACAAAATTTTCGACGATTTCGGGTCAGGGATACCTATAAACCATATCGTAATTTTTTTTTGTAAATATCTTCAATGTACAGACACACTTCAGTTACAGTTTTATAATAGTTATATATATATATATATAAGATAGAAGTTAGTCTTATTTATGAGACTGTGGCGTTGTGAGCTCGATGTGGTGTGTCTTATATTCAGAGGTCGGATTCTGCGGATGATTCCGGGGCCGCATTGTTCTTATGTAAACATGGACACTATTTTTTTAAAAGTGTGAATGCGAGAAATCATGAAAAACATACAATGCTAGTAAATGTTTCACATAATTAAAGCAATGTTAAACGAATTGCCCTAAATTGTGATGTCAATCAGACATAATATTTCTTTACCACAACTCATAAATCTCTCATAAATTAATTGAGAATGAGGTTGAAGGTTAAAGGCCTCCGCACATTGCAGCGATATTATCGAGCGATATTATCGAAAGCAATATCGCGACACCTTACACACTGCAGCGATTCCGCGATTCGCGTCACGCATGCGCACACCACTGAATGTAGTAGAAAGAGATTGCGTCAGGTTACGATAATATCGCGGCAGTGTGTGGGATCGCGCGCGTCCCCATAAAAAATGTACTGGAAACAATTATCGCAAAATCGCAGCGATATTATCGCTCGATAAAATCGCTGCAATGAGCGGAGGCCTTTATTTTATTAAACAGTATGCTTATTTGCTAGTTTTCATAGAGATTTCATGCCAAAGAGATCAGTTTTCTGCGTTTAATTCATTGTCACATTATAATTTCTTAAGGAATCCATATTAAAATTTCAATGCGGCCCTGGAATAACCGGCAGAATCCGATCTCTGCTTATATTTAATAGGTTAAGCACCGTGACATTTTTGTATGGGGCAGAGTGAGGGGTAAAGTATACCATTCTTACCTTTCAAATTAGCACACAAGGCATCAGCATCGGACAATTGTAAATGGCTCTCGTGTATATATTTGAGCCTCAGATCTGTATCTGACTCCAAAACTGTACATTGCTTTATTTTGTTTACTAGCTGCTGTGGCTGCAAAATAGAATACAATAAAAAATTAGCTTATGTTTGGTAAACGATTTAAAAAGTTATGGTGGTTTCAGTCCATACAAAACATTGACGCAGAACACGCGTAGACGGTATTAATAAAAGTAAAATTCTAAGCTTTAAGCTCAGGCCACACAGAGGCGGTCCTGCGGGAAAGCGGGCCGGTGGCGTTTCTGCGGGAAGCGAAAGCGTTCCGGGGCCTGCCACACAGGGTTCGCGCGGTGCGGTGGCGGCGCGGTAGCGGCGCGGAGGCGGCCGGTGTGACATCAAAAGCGGCCATGGCATGGCGGCTAATGTCATAATTCACGTCGAACAGCCGATTTTTTTTTTTATAATTTATCCTTGCGGAAAGGCAAAGGGAACATAGCCCATGCAGCCAAGTCAGATTTTGTCTTTTTTATAAATTAATTATAAAAGGCACTATGTGCCTGATCTGTGTTAAAATTATAATTTTTCCAAGTCTTCATATTCCGAGTTAATTTTCGTTATTCCGTAATAACGTCATTTCTGTGGTTTTCGCCATTTTCTTGTGTCATTTCCGAGATCAAGTTTCTATTTCATTTGCCGATGTCTTCAATAAGTTTTCAATATTGACAGGAATCCATTGAAATGCGAGGGTGGTTCACACATTGTAATGTTTAAGGAAGTTTTACGCGGGGATATCAATCCGAATCGAACGGTCCCGCCGTACTTTATTTCTCACTTTTACTATATTGTTCTCGATTAAAGGCACATTCTCGAGTTATTTGAAAAATACTGAAAAATATAATATAGGTTGAATGACATTTTATTCCTTTGCCTGCTTGGCTTTTCTATTGTATTTGACAGTTTTTATTTTTAATGTCATTGAGGCCAAGGTATCTTAGCCATAAAGCCTACGTTTTTCAGAAAATTCAAAAGTAAATAAAAATAGAAATATCAGTCAAAAATTAAATCGAAAAAATACGTATCTCTTATTTTTTTACCTATTTTTATATTTTTCATTAAAAACTGATGATTAAAAAATGAAATGTTGTCAATTGCTCAATTTACGTGAATATTTTAATGGCACGTCAGTTTTTATTTTTAATGTCATTGAGGCCAAGGTATCTTAGCCATAAAGCCTACGTTTTTCAGAAAATTCAAAAGTAAATAAAAATAGAAATATCAGTCAAAAATTAAATCGAAAAAATACGTATCTCTTATTTTTTTACCTATTTTTATATTTTTCATTAAAAACTGATGATTAAAAAATGAAATGTTGTCAATTGCTCAATTTACGTGAATATTTTAATGGCTCGAAATTAATGGGGAGTTTTCTGACAGCTAGTAAAACTTAGTTCTAACAAACCGCGATAGATGGCGTTGACCGGAGAGGGGGCTGGGACGTAAATTTAGACTAAAAATTTAGCAAAAAAATCATTGACCAGAAATACTATAGACTCTTAGTCTCATATAAAATCTTAGCTAATTTTTGTGTCGGAATTGATAATACTTTTTAAACTTCTGCAAAAAGTTTTCAATCACTAGCCTTTTTTCTGTAATCTTTTCGCGTAATACGTATCAATGGAACATATACCTTACACTCCAGCGGGCGTAGTACGCCAACCCATTTAACACATCCATCTGTCAAATTAAGTTTTTTTATCTCGTTCGTCCGCGCGCAAATAGAAAGAGAGCGGAAGCGTGATAACGCTATATCACGCTATCGCGGGTTGGCGTGCTAGCCCCGCTGGTATAAAGTTGTAAATACTTACATTTCTTTAAAATAAATTTTATTTCTAAAAAGGCATTTTGAAAAAGTAACAAGATGTCATCTATCAGACGATGACAAGAGTAGTATTTTTGAAAGTCACACGTTCAAATCTGCAGTAGAAAATGTCAAAATTTGTATGGAAATCATTCGAATTTCGAATGCTTCTTTCCTACTGCTGATTTAAAAGTGTTACTTTCAAAAATCGCACTCCAGAACAGCGGCAAATTATAAGCCACACAAAATAAGTATGAATGCTGTAAGGTGATACTAATACGTCATATTTGATTATTAAACTTAGTCGTATTATGTACTAGCGACCCGCGCCGGCTTCGCACGGGTGCAATGCACATATAAACCTTCCTCTTGAATCACTCTATCTAATAAAAAAAACGCATCAAAATCCGTTGCGTAGTTTCAAAGATTTAAGCATACAAAGGGACATAGGGACAGAGAAAGCGACTTTGTTTTATACTATGTAGTGATGTTTACAGTCGGAGAGTCGGCGTAGTACTAAGACCAAAAGAGCTCGGAAACGTAATTTTTGAGCTCTTTTGAATGTGCCATTTTTGGACCGCTGATTTTTTGTCTACTTGTTATAAGAAGTCGATGAAAAAAATTCATGTCGCTAAGTAAGGTGCAACCATGGACGAAGCATATGCTCAGATTTTGCATCTTACTTAAAAACTCATTTAAACTCATTTTATTTGTATTTTATTATCTGCAAGGTCGCTCACCCCTGTTGGGTCAACGCCATCTATCGAGCCATTTGGAACTAATTTTTCTTTTTAATTGATTTTTGAAAACCCCTCATTGTTTACGCTTTTTCTTGATAGCAAAACACATATTTAACCATAATCTGTTCCTGATCCCAGGAATGTCTCCGTACGAGGGATCTCTTCATCGGCTTACAGCATTGACTTGATTTTTTGTTGTATACGTTCAGTTTTAATTGCAAAACACACATTTAACCAGAATCTGATACTGAACCCAGGAATGTCTCCGTACGAGAGATCTTTTCAACGGCTAAAAGCATTGACTTTTGTGTGTAAAAAAATAACGAATGGCTCAAAAGGACTAGTATCCAGAGCCGTTATTGACATTATTAAAAAAAAGCTTTTGCCCTAGCAAGTAGCAGCAATCGAAAATCCATAGAAGAAAACTCACATATGACCAGGCTGTATGGGCTCGTTCCCCTTGCCTTTCCGTAAGGAAAAATAAAAAAAAAAAACAGTCGAAAATCGTGAAAAAATACAAAATGACAGTGCGGTAAAAACCGCCTCCGGACCGCGACGCGCCCGCCACCGCTCTGTGTGACACCTCGCATTGACTACAATAGAATACAGCGGCCGCCGCCGCTTTCGCGACGCCCCCGGCACGCCACCGCGCCGCCTCCGGCCCGCGTCGCCGCCGCCTGGTTGTCATAGCGTTTTGACCGGTATCGCGCCGCGCCGCGCCGCTACCGGCCCGGATTTCTGTGTGGCAGGGTCCATATAAACTCGTATATTACAAAAAATCCCGCCTCCGGACCGCCTCCGGAGGCGGCTGTGTTTGAATTGAGCTTTATATCTTCGTAATTATATTATAAACTAGTGTTTTCCCGCGACTTCGTCCGCACAAATTATATACCAGATTTTAAGTCAGATCAGAAGCTATCAAACAAAAAAAGAATCATCAAAATCGGTTCAGTAGTTTTTGCGTGATGCGCGAACAAACAAACTACGTACAATTTTGTCAATAGATGGCGCTGCACGTTTTTAAATCGCGCTATCGAATGGTATTTGAATTTATATGAAGAGAACCGCTACTTTTTTATTCCTCATGATTTTACGGTTTTATAATATTATATAAATATAAATATATAAAATATATAAATATAAATATATAAATAAATATAAATAAAAAATATAAAATAAAATAAAAATATAAAATATAAATATAAAATATAAATATAAATTGTAAATGTTATTTGAGACGCGCAATCTAGATTTTCTAAACTATTTTTCCATAATATAAAACCGTCTACGCGTGTTATGCGTCAAAATTTTTTATGAAATTGACTACTCTGAAACCACCTTAAGCATCAAAAAAAGACCATAAAAAATGTTTTTGCTTGTGTCTAAATCATGATTGCTTTTTTTTAATTCTTTTTTTAGGGACTTTTATACAAAAATGTTATGTATCTCACCATACCTAATGTCTAGATGTTACCTATTCTAACTAAGTTATTCTAATGAGAGACTGATGATTTTGCAAATGTGTAAACTTTTCTAGCATATGCCCACATCAAGTCTATACACTCTAATGGTCCATCTACACACACCTTCTTGCCTGCGCAGCTAAAACCGCACGGCTTTACTCTAAAGCAAGACGGAACACGGAGCATCCATCCACACAGTACAAGTAAGTCTACGAACAAGTCCTGGCCAACCTCAGTATTCTGTGAGCCACCAAGTAAAGTCTTTCTAGCATCGCAGATGAATGAAGATTTTTTGGTTCATAAATAATTGTAATCCTTGCCGATAAAAAAAACAACATTCAAGAGACCATCAATTTACAAACATTGTTCTGTTAAAAAAACTTGCCGGACTGAGGCGCGTCCATACACACAAGTAAAACCGTGCAAACCGAAAACTGCGCAGTCCAATCTTCAGCATGTCAACGATTGTTCGAGCCGCGCTTGTAGGACTGCACGTGCTTCCGTCTTGCCGTCCATACGCGCGCGCTTACTTGTGCAAAGTACTTGTGCAAGTAAGCGCGCGCGCATGACGGTGCGTGTAGACGGAGCCTAAGCTCATCAGCGTCATTAGAGCCTGCTCGTACCGAACGCACTCCACTGATAGGTGATGAACATTCCACCACTCCACAATCATCACAATTTGCAGAACTATCTACTCTTTCTCATCATGAAGCCTCCAATTCATATTCATATTCATATATTCATATTCATGAGAGACCATGTCAGTTGAAGAATGAACTCTATGCTAGAATGGTATTAAAATAAGTATAAATACAAACATACATACATATGCTCACGCCTATGTTTCACTACTGGGGGCCACATGCTACGATTCTGACACACGTCTTTCGCCTCCTCAACATTCATAAGTCTCTTCATACAAGCTTGTCGGTTCCGGGTATATTTTATTTGGCCCTACTTCAGTACGCATTCGATTTGGTCAGCATACGAGCGCCTAGGGCGACCCCTTTCCACCATTCCATTCACACTTGCCTTGTAAATTTCATATGTCAACCTAAGTCAAATAAGTATAAATGCATACTTGAAAATCCAAAGGATCGTCGTCAGTCTTTTTACCGGCTCCCGCACTGAGAAGGCCGGAGAGATCAGATAGAAATTCATCATCATACACCGACCGCTGCTCCCAGATCTTGAATATACGAAGGATCTTCGGCCGAACTTTTTCATCTCTGTAAAAAATATAATGTGATATAGTAGGAGGACCGAGGATTCCACCGAGGACAGGAAAGTAAGAAAGGTCTCAGATCTCATGTAATTGTTGTGTCAACAAATATGTGATCTGAGGCTTTCTTATTTATTGCCCGAGGTTAGTATACTATTTTCTCCTCGACGGAGGTGGAAAGCGGACGAAACGCGCGCGCGGGCGGCGCGGGGCGGTGTTCTTCGTTAAGAACAGCAGGACGAAAATTGACGCTTTCCATCCGGAGGGGAGAAAAATATAAAGAAACCTAAGAAGAGCGCATATTTAATCCACCTGCTCTATCATACTCCTGCTCATGGTACTGTGAAAGCTCAAAGTACAATGAATACTAAGATTTTCCGGTAAAACCTAGGATGTACCAAGTTTTATTTACAAAGAGTGCAGCTGAAGAACAGGTGCAGGCCGGCTGCAGACCGGCAGCAGTTGTAAACTATTGAATCATATGCGAGGTGTCACTCTGCGGCACAGATCACCTCCAATAGATACCGCATACAGGGCCGCCGATACGCACCACACATCTAAGATTTTGCACTGATATAAGCAACGGGATAGAGCGAGATCGGAATAGTGCAACCTTGAAATGGCCAATCATGTTGCATTATTTCGTGCCCCGCTACCCGCACCTACCGCCAAAAATTGTGACTTCGGGCCTGTACGAAATTTTCAACATGCGGTATCTATTGGGGTTAATCTGTGCTCTGCGGCTACCGTTCCGCAGCTATTCCGCAGCCTCACCGAACTGCATCTATTGTGACACCTCGCATATGAATCCATAGTTTATAACTGCTGCCGGTCTGCAGCCGGCATGCACCCGTTCTGCAACTACACTCTGTGTGGCCCTGCATTAAACGTCAGAACTGTTCGGTGATAATAGTAAATTTCATACTTTTACCAGCATTCACTCCGTAAAACTCCAAAGACATGGTAAATATTGAAAAATAGTCACAGAATGTGTTGCATTGTGCCATCTGTCACTGCAGTCGGTATGATTCCAACGCCGGCAGTGCCTACTGCCGCTGCCTGGCAGCAATGTGTCCCCGCGTTGTGCTGTGCCGTGCTGGTTGGACACGGCCCGCCAGTAGGATAAATGCGCCTAGCACGTCTACAAATGACTGTTTTCAACATTTACCATGACTCTGAGGTAAAACTTAAGATTTACCAAGTGAATGCTAGTAAAAGTCCGAAGTTAACAAAATATCATAAGGGTTGAACTACATATGGCCGCATGCGATCATACTTTCGCTCCTTTCTTGTCGCTCCATCCTTTTCTGTCACTCAGGAACGTCATTTGCTAGAGCATATTAGATAGACGGAACGCGATCGCCTTCTATCGCCGATCTATCTTATATGCTCTAGCAAATGACGTTCCTGAGCGACGGAAAAGTGTGATCGAGTGCGGCCATGTGTAGTTCAACCCTTATAGTTCAGACTTTTAATTAAGACTTGATAAATCTTAGTTTTTACTGGAAAATCTTAGGATTCACCATAGTTCGGGCTTTGTAACCTATACATCCCACTGCAGGGTACAGGCCTAACTAGGGTGTATAGAAGTTAGTCCACCATGCGTGCCCAATTCTCATTTGTAGACTTCACATATGCATCAGAATTTCTTCTTTCAGCATGAATGACCAAAATATCTGGTCTTGACAATGTTACACTATGAAATTCAATATTGTATTTGTAAGTGTACTTTGAATATTTTGTTTTGTTTAAAAGAAGTGTGTTGTAGAGTTTCTGGCCGCATCTTCTCTACAACAGAACACCTTCCGAAGCGGTGGTAAAGTCAAAAATGACATCAGAAAGCTATCCTATTGTTTTTTTTTTAGTAAAACATTTTGAGTTTGAGTTTTTGAGTTTAGCGAATGCACATTATAACCTTACAAAAAAAAATACCAACCTGACCAAAGGAGTAGCCTTCTGTAAATTAAGTCCCCATGACTCTACGAAGTCATAATTCTTTCTTTTACTGTACTGTATCACATCATTGGCCAAATAGAAGAGGACTAATCGCTGTTCAACCTTCACTCTCTTCAACACATTCAGCCAACTGGAAACTATCTTTTTATGGTGCTCTTTTTGCTTCAAACACCAGGAAGACAGCGATTGTATGCACTCCTGGGTGTCCTTCAGCTGCATCAGCTTCTTTTCAAACGCAAGGGTGTTAAATTCTTCTATTTCACCCATTGTTATCAAACGAAAAGCCGGATCTTAGTACATTATCACACTTATTTGTGTACTACACGTGAATCGAAATTTTTATGTTTTATTGAGAACTTTGTAGTAACACAGTATTATTAAACGTCTTTATTACTTATCACACACATAATAATGCATTTATTTTAACACAAAACACTGGGATGAGAGAAAAAAAGCGGCAGAAATTGCGTTTCCACTAGTTTCAGATTACAGTATTTTTACGCAGTTTCCGTATGGCAGCCGCTTACTTATTCGAACACAGTCAAAACACTCGCTGCGAGAGTATTTATTTCTACGCAATCGAAGGGAAATTACAATTGAAAATGCAGTAATGCACAATTTTCCAAGACAACAACCGCCATTTTCTCCAAAAATATGATGGCTGCCTGCCGTAATCGGAATAGGGTTGCCAGGTGTGATTTCGGAAATTCCCCCAGATCGAGAATTTTTTCCCCATATAAACGATACGTTTTAAGTTTCCTTCGAAAACAGTCAAGACAAGGAAGTCGCACGCCGTGTCAACAACGCCTGGAAGAGCTACTGGTCCATGAAGGAGTTAATGAAGGGTAAACTCCCGCTATCCCTCCAACGAAGACTAATCGACATTTGTGTATCCTGCTTATAGTTCAGTCAAGTTAAACATGAAAAGGGGGCCGTGCTTGCAAAAGGTCCGGTCGTTCTGAATTTTTTATATGTTGTTAGGACCTAAACCAATATTAAATTGCCAGATTTGCAATTTCCAAAGTGCTGTGCGAGCGGCGGTGTAACCATAAAACCATGGAATTTTCGGACTTTTTTCAGTTTTTCCCTTTTTTCTCGAAATCTGTAAGTTGTATCGAATAGTATTGTAGGTATACTTTTATTCTGACAAAATTTCCTACAAAACAATTAGTATGCACTTTCTTCATAGGACTAAAACTTTGAGGGACGAGAAAGTAACAGCATTTTAAAAGATATGAAATTTGTATGGCGACCCTTTTGAAAGTTGAAGATAAAAACAAAACGATTCCATATTCTTAATCAGCGACCCCGAAAACCTCCGAATACAAATTTTCAGTCGGTTCGCTGAACCTTTGAAAGCTGCGTTGGCGTTTGAAATTTCCATGGCAGCCATCTTGGATTTCGCTATTTTGGATTTTTTTTCACCGCCAACAAAATCTGACCAGGGTCCACTATGACATTGTTCAAGGTCCATACCCCCCCTATCTGTCATAGTGTCCGCGGGCCGTTGACCTCATCCATCAGGATACGACCTTCTGAGGAAGTCGAAATATTCCTTTTAACACCAGAGCATCCTTATGATGATCCCCAAAATAATTTTAATAAACGTTGGTCGGGGGAAACCCGGCGAACAATTATCCGGGCATCTATCTACTATCTATGAAAAGTGGTGGGGATCGACCAGATACCTCCAATTGATCTCCGGGTTCCCCTTATAGTACAAGGATGAAATTTAGGTATCATTATAACGATGCCGTGATGTTAAAAGGAATATGTCGACTTCCTCCGAAGGTCGAATCCTGACGGATGACGTCAACGGCCCGCGGACACTATGACAGATAGGGGTATGGACCTTGAACAATGTCATAGTGGACCCTGGTCAGATTTTGTTGGCGGTGAAAAAAATCCAAAATTGCGAAATCCAAGATGGCTGCCATGGAAATTTCAAACGCCAACGCAGCTTTTAAAGGTTCAGTGAACCGACTGAAAATTTGTATCCGGGGGTTTTCGGGGTCGCTGATTAAGAATATGGAATCGTTTTGTTTTTATCTTCAACTTTCAAGAGGGTCGCCATACAAATTTCATAACTTTTGAAATGATGTTACTTTCTCGTCCCTCTAGCCCTCAAAGGTTAAGTTCTATGAGGAAAGTGAACACCACTTTTTTTGTAGGAAATTTTGTCAGAATAAAATTACACTTACAAAACTATTCGATACGAATTATAGATTCCGAGAAATATGCGAAAAACTGAAAAAAGTCCGAAAATTTCATGGTTTTTTGGTTACACTACCGCTCGCACATCACTTTGGAAATTGCAAATTTGGCAATTTAATATTGGTTTAGGTCCTAACAACATATATAAAATTCAGAACGACCTGACCTTTTGCAAGCACGGATGTACATCTTGACTGAACTATTATCCTAACCTACGGTGCCCAGACCTGCAGGCGTAGTATGCATACCCGTGATAGATATATCTATCAAATCTATCTTTCATACCACGCATGATAACGTATCACATTTGCGAACATGCTGACTCTGTGATATCCTGTGGTATACTTATCACGACTATCACTTCGTTCGTTCACCATTCGTTCGTTTTGTTCATTTGTCATACTTCTTATCCGCAACAATTTCATAGAGAGAGCAGGCGATATGAAATTATCTCTCTGTCGAGTAGCCAACTTCACGCAAAAGTCTTTCCAATTAAGCACGTCGTGACGTTTTACAAAAAAAAAGGATGTCAAATTTTTCAACTTTTTGGAATAAGACAGATTAAAAAAAATTGTTCAGTGCGTGAAAATAGGATGATTGATAATGAAGAAAATGACATCCCGAATCACCGCAAATCACCGAAATAACTATTTATATTTAAGAAATATAGATTTCATTCAAAAATTTTCAGTGCCTGAAAATAGGATGAGTGATAATAAAGAAAATGACATCTCGAATCACCGGAAATCACCGAAACCACTATTTATATTTAAGAATTGAGTTAATTTTACCTTGATTTTACCGATTTTCACGGTCTTTTGCCAAAAAATATGCTTATCGCGCACAATTTTGTGGTTGATAAACTATCACGCAAAACTGTCAAAAAGTGAAAAAAATTGAGCGCGCGTAGCTGTCAAATGGTGGCCATGTTCGGCATTGTGATACTATTTCGCGAGATATCGATATGATAAAAAAGTGACGTCACAAGCGTGCGCCATGTTCGCTGTTGTGATAAGATTTCAAAATGGCGGCTGTATCACCTAAATTTGACAGATGAATGTGTTAAATGTCGCTATCGCGGGAGTGCATGCTAACCCCGCTGCATAGGTAGCATGGCACCGTGATATAGCGCTATCACTCTCTTTCTATTTGCGCACGAACAAACGAGATAAAAGACGTGATACAGCCGTATTACGTGTAGCATGCTACGTGGTGGTGCTGGTCTCTCACTGAGTCTCAAAAGTCCAAACTCAAGGCTTGCCAGAGGGCAATGGAGCGTAGTATACTGGGTGTTAAAAAAACGGATCGTGTCAGAAACACTACCACTGCGCTCCAGAACACGAATAGCCGATGTTGGGGAAAAAACCGCCAGATAAAAGTGGGATTGGGCCGACCATGTCTGTCGATTGCACCAAGACAGGTGGGGAAGAATTGTAGCGCCCTGGATCCCAGAAAACGGTCGTCGGCGTCCAGTCCAGCACTCGTAGTATGCTGCACGTGATACGGCTGTATCACGTCTTTTATCTCGTTCGTTCGCACGCAAATAGAAAGAGAGCTAAGGTGTGATAGCTTAGTAATAGCGCTGTATCACTGCGGCATGCTAGCTATGCAGGTCACCCTAGGAAGAAGTGGCGGGACGATCTGCATACTTTCGATGATGCGGGGCCAGAGCATGGGACAGAGATGTTTGGAGGTTTAAAGAGGAGACATTTGTTAGGAATAAAACACAAATGCACAGAAAACTAACTGTTGATCAACTTACGGACAACAGCCAGAAACTTTTGACTTTAAACTCAACAGTACCGTTGAATTTAAAGTCAAAAGGGAAAGTCAAGTAATTTTTATTTCTACTTATTGGGTTTACGATACAATGCAAAAACCGTCGCTAAACAAGTGTCATTAACTAAATTTTGGGACATACAACTATGCGTCTTGAATGGACCTTGACAAGGGCTCCTAAGGGTTGAACCTCATCTAACAGCACCGCATCGCACCGTCTATCTTATTTGTTCTAGCAGATGACGTTCCTGAGTGATAGAAAAGGATGGAGCGACGGAAAAATGCGATGCGATGAGGTTCAACCCTAAATTCCCATATCATTTTCGTATTAAAGACTACTTAATCAAAACAAAACAAAAATGTTTGTTATGGCTGTTGTCCGTCTGCATAATATTTGAACTGAATAGCTCAGATATCATTAGTCTTGATAGCCTGAGTCAGCCTATAACAGAACACCTACCTGTTTAATGTTATTTACTTCGCAATGTTTTATGAAGAATAAAATTGATTTTCAGCTATGATAATTTTTCTTCCATCCATTTCCCCTAACGATTTCATAACCCCAAATTTTCCCGACAAAATTTTTCCCTAAAATCACGGAAAAAACTCCCTATCTGGCAGCCCTGAATCGGAAATGCCTGAAGTGGAACCATAGAAACTAATTTCATAAATTACTCGCTCGTTTACTTACTATTTTGACAGCCAAATATTGCCATCTCTTTCTAGAGTGCCTACAAAATAGAGGTAAGGAAAGGAGCCCATTCACAGTAGTCCTGCATGTAGTCCTACATGGCTGGATGTGCCCATTCACAGTCGTCCGACAGCTCCATTCACTATCCAGCCATGTAGTCCGACGTGCAGGGGTGCGTTCAGAACCTACGCCCAGAGTGCGCCCAGAGTGCACTCCGAGTGCAACTTTTCGCCCTAACGCCGTTCAGAGGCTCGGTGAAAATCGTATTACCCATAAGAGCGAGCGAGAAGAACAACCGCACCCAAAGGTTCTGAACGCAGCCCAGCATAGCTAGCATGCCGCAGTGATACAGCGCTATCACACCTTAGCTCTCTTTCTATTTGCGTGCGAACGAACGAGATAAAAGACGAGATACAGCCGTATCACGTGCAGCATACTACGAGTGCTGCATAGCTAGCATGCCGCAGTGATACAGCGCTATCACCAAGCTATCACACCTTAGCTCTCTTTCTATTTGCGTGCGAACGAACGAGATAAAAGACGTGATACAGCCGTATCACGTGCAGCATACTACGAGGGCTGTACTGGTAGCATGCAACACGTGATACGGCTGTATCACGTCTTTTATCTCGTTCGTTCGCACGCAAATAGAAAGAGAGCTAAGGTGTGATAGCGCTGTATCACTGCGGCATGCTAGCTAAGCTGGACTACAAGCCCATACACTGGGCTGCGTTCAGAACCTTTGGGTGCGGTTGTTCTTCTCGCTCGCTCTTATGGGTAGAACGCTTTTCACCGAGCCTCGGAACGGCGTTAGGGCGAAAAGTTGCACTCGGAGTGCACTCTGGGCGCACTCTGGGCGTAGGTTCTGAACGCACCCCAGTCCTGCAAGCCGTCCTACCATTTTTTTTTTTTTTTTTAAGTTTATCCTTTCGGATAGGCTATGGGAACTAGCCCTTACTGCCTGGTCATTAGTGTCTTTTTTTCTTTGTACTTAAACCTAACCTAACCTAACCTTAATACCTAACTCTTGAAATGCGAGGGTGGTACACACATTCCAATGGTCAGGGGAGTTTCACGCGAGAATCAATCCGAATCAAACGGGAGCGCCTTCTTTATTTCTCACTCTTACTATATTGCTCTCCATTAATGGCACATTATCAAACTAATTCCACCACATTAACACAATAATAGCCACGAAAAACGAATTTAGAAAATTAAGAAACAAAGCCCGTCTGTTTCTTCACAATTCCTGTGCAAAACTCTCCTGATGACGATGGGATGATAGATGAACGATGAGGATGAAATTTTGGTCGATTTTGTAAGCACGCGCGTTGCCGCCAAAATCACCAGTACGATTTAACTTGCACCAAAACTTTTGTTCTTTCTTCGTATGTATTTGAGATTCCTGTTATGTTGGTCGATTTACGCAACTTTTTGGCACACAATCCGCACGAAATTATGTCACAAATATCACTAAAACCAATTTTTCACGAATATCAAATACAACTTTGACCGAACAAATATAATGGCGGGAAGCCAATCTCAGCCGTCCTACCATCAGTTCCGTTACGTTTCGTTTCTCACTAGTGTCGGTGTTCTAGCAATCATGATATAAAAAAAAAAGAAAGTAGCTAATTCGTCAGAGGAATTGCAGTTGCGCCTGTGATAATAGAGTCTGTGTCGATCATTGTAAACCTAGTTGTAAACAAATAAAATAAAAAAATGGTGGTCTGCAGTCCCGCGTTTCATTTCACGCTCCTGCTTGTAGCACAGCATGCCATAGACAAGCGGTGGGCGGGGCTTGCAGGACTGGTAGGAGTCGAGCGGCATCCTACACAAGGTCATCGGACGCCTTGTAGGACTACAACACCATTCACTGTCCAATATCGCTGTAGGACTGCAAGACGGACTACTGTGAATGGGGTACTGTAGTCATTCAAGCAAGATCTCGACTACCGGTACCACTTTCACTTTGAATGACAGCACCAGTTTTTTCCATAGCAACATTAGCAACACGCGACATCGAATAGCAACATTATAAGGTCCTGTTTACACAAGTTGTAGGTACGCACGCGGTGTCATGCTACCGTAGAAAGAGCGTAAGCGAAATACTTGGCCTATGACATGGAGTAAGAGGAGATGGCATATCGGCTTGTTTCTATAGAAAATTATGTCGCCGACAAAGGGGGTGAGGGACGGGTGAGGGGAGACAAAAAGCTTAGGGGAGCGTGTAATTTCTCTATGGTCGCCGTACAAACTAGTGCTCAGTTGGTGGTTACTGTGCACACTTTGTTACACCATCTCTACCAAGGGGAGCGTGTAATTTCTCTATGGCCTATGATAGCGACCGTGTGTTGCGCCCTTAAAGGTGGTGTAACAAAAATGCAAACTTCTTAATTTTTTTAGTGATGGATGTGCCTATAAAATCGAGTCATTGGATTTTGGTATAACAATACAAACTTCTTTTGAATGGAGCGCGCTTACGGTAATTTTGTCCCTCTGTCCTGTAGGCTCCACTATCTCGATCCACCAGTGGATTGAATAGGACGCTGAAGTTCACTGTGATCCACCATTAGGCTCAGTGGATCCTATGATACTTGAATGTATTAATAGGCTCCACCAGTGGATCGAATTTAATTCTGGGAGTCTCGTAAGATCCACCACTGATTTCTGTGGGGCCTGTAATATAATTTATATAATATAGGCTCCAAGGAAGTTCGACCTCTTATAAAAGTCTGCTCTCCTGGTACATTTGAATATTTTAAATGAGTAGTAAATAAATATATATATAAATAAAATACATATGTTTAGTTAAAAAAATAAAAATGAAAAAAAAAACGAAGAAGACAATAGAAAAGGGGGCATTGCAACGCATACCACGCAATAGTTATGCTTTTTTTTCTTTTACTGTTTATTTCTTTTTCCTTTTTCATTTTTTTTTTCTATTACTTACGGATAATACGCATAATAACACATTTCGATTACGCGAAATGACACTTACGCGAAACGACACATACGCGAATTGACATACGCGATATGACACATACGCGAAACGACACATACGCGAAACGACATGAATTAACGCAGTGTTCAATACGTAAAACGTTCAAAACGCAAAATGTGTGTTTTTCTTCAATTTAAGAAATCAGAAAGTTTAACCTCTTTTAATCTTCTGCTCTCTTGGTACTTCCCAATGTTTTATTGCTCTTGGCCGATTTTTTTGTATTGTTGATATATTACGACTCGAACTTGGCCGATTTTCTTTTTTTGATTCAGCACATCAGTAGGACCAACAGAAATAGGTGTCCCTCGTGGACCTACTAGTAGGACCACGAGAAAACGCCGAAATGTACCAGGAGAGCAGACGTGTATAAGAGGTCGAACTTCCTTGGAGCCTATATTATATAAATTATATTACAGGCCCCACAGAAATCAGTGGTGGATCTTACGAGACTCCCAGAATTAAATTCGATCCACTGGTGGAGCCTATTAATACATTCAAGTATCGTAGGATCCACTGAGCCTAATGGTGGATCACAGTGAACTTCAGCGTCCTATTCAATCCACTGGTGGATCGAGATAGTGGAGCCAACAGGACAGAGGGAATTTTGTAAGTTTAACCTCTATAAATCTTCTGCTCTCCTGGTACTTCCCAATGCTTTATTGCTCTTGGCCGATTTTCTTTATTAAAGAAGTTTGTATTGCTGACATATTACGACTCGAACTTGGCAGATTTTCATTACACAGGAGGTACCTACATTTTTGATTCAGCACATCAGTAGGACCAACAGAAATAGGTGTCCCTGGTGGATCTACTAGTAGGACAAAATAGTAGGACCACGAGAAAACGCCGGAATGTTCAATACGTAAAACTTTACTGGCTCGACTGGATTAATGATCCAGTCGGCCATTAACGTTTTCTATGAAATCCCTAATGCATTTTTGTTTCTAGATTTCGATGTTGGCTCCGCAGCAAACATTTTAGGGGTTGGTTCAGACCCCCTTAATTTATTCAAGGCATTTAAGTCTGGTTTTGTTTTTTGCGTTAATTTATTACTTAACTAAAAGAAAAGACAATTATCAGTTAATTATTTTTTACACTAACTACTAGCTATTTTTAAGCAGTCCTTTGGTACCATAACAAACATTATACTTAATGGTGAAACTAAATTTGTTTGTTCCACTTTCACGCTTCAACTTCATAGATGTCTGGTATTAGACTAACAGAATACTTTCTATTCCAAAAATAGAAAGAAATCCGTGGGCGAACCCGCAGACAAAAACTAGTGGAAGATCTTCGATCAACAATATCCAACTAGATAACGCGTCAGCGCTCAAAACATGTCCCCTACGAACAAATAATACATGTCCCGGCAAATAACGCCTCACTATTGGAGTGAGGTCATATTTTGAATTAGTTGCGTTCGAACAAAGCCAACGTAAGCACGTCTCGCAATGCCGCAGTGTTCCTTTTTTAAATTACTAGGAATTATGGTTGCTTTGAGGTCGAAATTATAATGTATTCGGACTGTTTTCTCGGTTCGTTAACAAACAATGTTGTATATTCACGAGGACAGTATTCGGACTGTTTTCTCGGTTCGTTAACAAACAATGTTGTATATTCACGAGGACAGAATTTCTCTTTGATTTTGTATGCGACCCGTTATCTAGTTGTATATTGTTGATCGAAGTGGAAGATACTTAATTTGATAACGTTAAACCATCAACACTTTTCCATTCTTCACGAGTGTCAGTTGATACGTTTTGAAATTCGTAAATTAGCGCCCAGATAATGCTTTCAATTCAGCATACTTTGATCCCTCCATATCTGCAAAACGTTTGTCAATTAGGTAATTATTAAAAGACTACAGAGGCAAAATGATCTGTGTTAGATGTTTTTAATTAATCACAAAATTTTTGTAATTTTCAGACTGCTTCTAAACTTAGTTCTCCTATAACGTACGTAAGGTTATTATAGTTCCTTCTATAACGTAAGGAGGATTCACCCGCCCGCGCTCATTCTAACCGCATGTGGCGTTTGTTTGCCGTGTCGCCTCTAGTAAATAAATCAATGTAAAAGGCTTCTTACACCTCTCTAAATTCAGATTCTAATTGAGGGACTGAGCTATAGGTTAAAAAAAGGACGTACTTACAACGTCCCGCGTTCTAACCTATAGCTCTGTCCCTTAATTCGGTATGTCAAGTTTTTTTTTGTCTTCATTTTTA
Source organism: Agonopterix heracliana (assembly GCA_963693445.1). Taxonomy (NCBI): domain Eukaryota; kingdom Metazoa; phylum Arthropoda; class Insecta; order Lepidoptera; family Depressariidae; genus Agonopterix; species Agonopterix heracliana. The sequence continues at coordinate 9,928,474 of OY856332.1, forward strand.
TATTTTTTACGGATAGAAGACATAATTTTAAGACACCTATTTCATTCTTATTTCGATTTATCGAGTTTATCAATATAAATTTAATTTTTAAATTATTTTGATCTGTAATCTCGAAGTGAAAAATGGTGGGAGAGAAAATAATTCGAACTCCATGGAGAAAAACTAACTACAGCTATATTTAAAAAAATTAAAACCTGCCTACTCTTTCTAACTCTATGCTGGAAACAGATACGGCAACATCAAAAGTCAAATTCTGACATTGAGAATGCATTTTTTTTTCTTAACGGTCAGTTATTTTAAGTTGATTTTATGTTTACCAAGGAGTTCGAAGGTATGCCAGTGACGTCACTGAACGGACCGAAAAACGACGTTATTTTATTAAAAATATCTGTAATCCTTTCATTTTAAAATCTCTGACATAGAAAATATGATTATTGAGACAATTATCTCGAAATGGTTTTCGATTCAGCACTCCAAAAAAAAACTTGACATACCGAATTGGAATCTAAATTTAGGAAGGTGTAATAAGCCTTTAATGCCGGGTTCACATGCACGCCGTGCAGCCCGGCAAGCTTAGGCAATTCGTTGTACATTGAGGCTTCAATAAAGTTAAATAGTAACAATCACTTTACAGACGAGTCGATGTACAGCGAATTGCCTAAGCTTGCCGGGCGGCACGGCGGGCGTGCAATTGAACCCAGCATAAAGGGTTGAGCCTTATCTGGCAGCACCGAATCGCATTTTTTCACGCTCTATCCTTTTCTTTTGCTCAGGAACGTCATTAGCTAGAGCGAGAAAGGTCACAGCACTACCGCGCCGGTGTTGTCGCGTGCGATCGCATTCCTGCTATCTTTCTCGCCCTAGCAAATGTCCTGAGCGATAGAAAAGGATGGAGCGACAGAAAATTGCGATGCGATGCTGTCAGATGAGGTTCAGCCTTAAATCACCTCGTATAGGTACCCTTTCAAGCTATCAAATGAAAATATGCTTAGGTATTTACTTCGATCATTTTCCCCTCTGTAGTCTTTGTTTCAGTATATTCTATACAATAAAAACATAATACTTACGAAATATTTACAAATTACATAACAACCTAACATAGGTACGTGACACTACTTTCTATAAGAAGATCTAACAGAGCTAAATTTCGCATAACCGAATGAAAACTAACCTAACAAAATAAGGACTAGGTATACTTAGTAGGAAAAAATAGCAAAAGAAAAACAGGACCAGAAATGTTTTGATACTAGAAACCATTTGCTAGAAATAAATGCGTGTACGCACTGTTATGATGTTCTGCTCAATGTTGGGTAAAATAATTAGGCGACAAATTACTCAACTTATTTTGTTTAACTCTTGTATTAATTGATCTAAGGTTTAACTACAATTTCGTTTAAAAATATAATATGCCATTAATAAAATGTCATGTGATGTCCAGTACCTAATTGTACCTAATTGCCAGTGGTAGGTAGGCGGTATTTCGGTTGTGATTGGTAGGTTAACACTCAGTTGCAGAAACGCCCATTAAAGTTAATTCTCCATTAAATCTATTAATTGAGGAATAACTTTAATGAGCGTTTCTGCAACTGAGTTACCTACTAATGATATTGTGCTAAAATACCAATAAAATTACAATGTAATTTCAACATGTAATGAATGTTATTGAAATTACATATAATGCAATGAATGACATTGTGGTTCAAATTAAAATTCTATTTCTCCCCTAAGGACGAACGACGCTGCGCTAAACGTAGTTGCCGCTTTCCACCTCCGTCGAGGAGAAAAATAGTAAGTATAATAACCTCCGTCAGTAAATAAGAAAGCCTCAGATCACATGTTTGTTAATTAAGTAAGTAGGTACAAGATCTGAGACCTTTCTTATTTTCCTGCCCTCGGTGTGTAATATACTATTACAAGGTTCTATTTAACCTCAACTCTGCTACCATGTGATTGTTTAAAAACTGGCCAAGTGTTGCGAAGGGTTCCTTGGCAGAAATATATTACCATCCTATTGTATAAATAGTTAGAAGTAGGTGCTGTGTTATTTAGTTTTGTCTTGCTATGTCATTGTACTTGCAAATTATTTGGTTTACTCAAAATAAATTGATACCGTGAAATCCTTCAAAAAGTGAGGCCTTAGCAATCGATGCATCACACTTTAGTTATTATTATGTTATACACAAAATGGGTTGCAATGCAAGGAAAGAACCTCCCCGAGTGACGAAATATGAGTTCGTCTGACGCAACCCTGGGCAGTCAGCCTTGATACGAACATTGCCGATTGGATAATCTTTACATTACACCATGAGTTATTATCATACGATATGGTATGGCTCATGGCGACACAAAAAAAAAAAAGAAATACTGGTAATTGGTAATACTTAATGATTAGGTATACTTAATGTAAGTAAGTACCTATTAGAAGTGAAAGTTGAAAGATTTCTGGCCTAGCATAAGTGTGAAACATTCTAATAGTGATAAGAGACATTCAATTATATCTAGCTAGACTAGTATAGGTAAACTGACGACACAGGAAGAAAATCTGTTTAGAAAAATCTATTTATCAAGTACTCAAATTGGAAAAAGATTTATAAAAAATTATGCCCCATTTCGTGCTACGAGTGGGCACACCAAAGCCGCGATAAAGAAAGGATATTGTAGGGTCAATAAAATATGTTGTCTAAAATAGAAATAAGAAATGTACTGCATTATGGTCACCCCGGATCAGGGTTTTTTTTCACGATATCGCAAGTAAATACAGATATACGATACTATACTATAAGGCTGCTTTTCCATCAGAGATGTGCGAGGTAGCGAGGCGGTGAGCGAGGAAACAATCCGCCAATAGCGCGCTCGTTCGATCACGTCATTGGGAAATTTAAGCTCTCTCATTGGCCGATTTTTCCTCGCTCACCGCCTCGCACATCTTTGGGGAAAAGCAGTCTCTAAGAGGACGATAGAATTCTAGGCACGGGTTTTTCTCAGACGGATAACATGCTACTGACTTTCCGTCTTTTGCATTGGCCTTAAAAATAGTTGTAATTGTGACTTACTGGTTTAAAAAACTATGATTTAATAAAAATCTGTTGTGGTGGGAACTGATTTTTCGTTTATTTTTCTAAACAGATCAAACACTAAAATAGAAAATTATTAAAACAGTTCAGCATTCGAAATTATTGTCAGATAATTGCTTTATCGTTTAAGTATTAAAATTATCGAAGCGCCAAGTAAACTAATTGCGAAGTAACAGTTGCACTTTAACATTCAAAAACATCAAAAATCGTTTGAAAAATTTCCCAAAAAAAGCTTTTTTTTACAGGTCTAGCGATGAACCGAGTAGATTCCAGCGGTAGCGGGAGATGGTTAAAATATTGACATACAGTTTACCAAAGTATAAAATGATTACGGATGTACACACGGCGACACATCAGGTTACGCACCCTATATACCCACAACTACACTACGTATAAAACACAAAATAGCACGCTCTCGCACGATTCGCAGCGTTCAACTTCGAATAGTTCAAAGTCCAAACAGGGTAGCCTGAGCCGACGCCGTGTGTACACTCAAAGAAATCTTTAACTATATGTTTGTTAAATGTAACTGAACTTTAGTGACTTCCGAACTGTTTTGTAAAACATAATCTAACATTTTGTTATAAAAAAGCCGTGGTGGTCCAGAGTAACCTTGCCTCCCGTGCAGGAGGCTATGGTTCGATCCCCGTCCAGGCAGACTCGTACCAATGAGTTTTTCGGAATTTATGTACGATTTGTAACACCACTGGCTTTTCGGTGAAGGGAAAAATCGTGAGGAAACCTGCATGCTTCAATTTCGAGGCATGTATTGTACCCTCTGTCCATTATAAGTGGCGACGGGCTCACCCCCCGTCACACTGGACAGAGTTTGGGTACTACTGGTGAAACGTGGATGTTCTGAGGTTTCAGAATATCTCTGACTACCCCCTCGGGGAATATAGTCGTGAGCATATGCTTATACTTATGCTTGTTATAAATAGCCAATTGTTTAGCTGTTTTAACCAAATGTTTGATTATATTTTACAAAACAGTTCGGTAGTCACTAAAGTTTGGTTGTATTTAACAAAACATTTTTGTCAACCTGCACAGTTGACAATAATTAAAACCGCGCGAACCAATTACGATACTTTACGGTTGCGTGCCAAGAATAATCTGCTTACATTGGTCGATTGATTTCGCGCCTAACGCATGATCGAAGCGATCTACATTCGGTCAAATGATTGAACGGCTATCAATTTCCCTCTTTAAGAATAATACCCGTCAGAAAGCCTGAGCGCGCTGCATACAAACAAAGTTTCGTCCTATTTTCAATATTAATATTAACCAATTAAAGTAAAAAAAAAATGTCTAAATACAATCGTCAATCGTACGCAAAATCATGTGAATATCATATCAAGACCGTGCCTACCATTTTTAAAAGGCCAAGGGATCAAGTCCACGCAGCTTAAGCAGAAAACTACAATAAAAACGTTCATACCCGCACCGCTCCGTTACCTAAGGAACCTACTCGGTTAAGCACTAGATCTGCCCCTCTAGCATGATGTCTCTACTCGCGCGCGACGCGCTTTGACTGCAAAAAAATGAAACATGAAAATACTCCTAGGCGGTCGGTAATGTTCAACCTCCTTTCGTACGTTTTCATCGTCGTTGTCGGTTTGTCCCTTTCTAATCCAACGACGAAAATAAAAAAAAAATATTATTTAATTTTTGTTCTGATAGATAGGGACAAACCTATAGTTTGAAACATCGACGTACGAAAGAAGGTTGAACATTACCGACCGCCATGGCCAATTTTCGTGTTTCCATCACTTGGATCCTTTATCATAGAAATCCATGGATTGCGCTTTCTGCCTTTTGCAAGTATTTTTTTAAATCACACTATTTTTTAGTAGTATTTTAGAACTAAAATTATTTGAGGTAAAATTAATAGACAGTAAGTAGTAAAGTACATAGCACGAACTAATTCGCTACAAACACAGAAATGAAACTATAAGATGAACTAAAATCATCTTCACAATGTAATCTAGCTATAATTTCAAATAAAAAAAATGTTTAGATTCGAATTTAACTTACGAGCTATTACTAAAATAGGTTGATATTTTAGTCTTTCTTTACTCGAAAAGAAAAAAGAAACAAATTTAATTTTTAAATGTTTTTGATCTACGATCTCAAAATGCAAAAATGGTCGCGAGAAAATCATTCGAACTCCATGGATAAAACCTTTGCGACATAATTGAAAAAAATAATCAACTGTCTTCTTTTTCTAACTCTATACTGGAAATAGAAACGGCAATATCAAACGTAAAATTCTGACATTGTTAATATTTTTTCTCAAGTGCCAGTTATTTTAAGTTTACCAAGGAGTTTACAGATCTTCGAGTGACGTTTCAACGAAAAACTTAACCTGGAGTTTATTGCTAACCCAGGTTGGCGCAAGTGGGGCTAAGTATCTTATTTAAAATACCTATAATCCTTTCATTTCAAAATCTATAACATAGAATAGAATATATCTTACCTAGTTTTAGATTCAGCCCTCCAAAAAAAAAAAAAACTTTACATGCCCAATTCGGTATGTCAAGTTTTTTTTTGTCTTCATTTAATATTTTTTACGGATAGAAGACATAATTTTAAGACACTATTTCATTTTTTTTTGCTATTCATCGAGTTTATCAATATGAATTTAATTTTTAAATTATTTTGATCTGTAATCTCCAAGTGCAAAATTGGTGGAAAGAAAATAATTCGAACTCCATAGAGAAAAACTACTGCAATATTATAAAAAAAAATTATAACTTGCCTCCTCTTTCTAAATCTATTTTGGAAACAAAGACGGCAACATCAAATGTCAAATTCTGTCATTGTGAAAGTATTTTTTTTCTTAATGGCCAAGTTACATTAAGTTGATTTTATGTTTACCAAGGAGTTGGCAGGGGCAGCGAGTGACGTCACTCGTGGACCGAAAAACGACGTTATTTTATTAAAAATATCTGTAATCCTTTCATTTTAAAATGTCTGACATAGAAAATATGATTATCGAGACAATTATCTCGAAATGGTTTTCGATTTAGACCTCCAAAAAAAAACTTGACATACCGAATTAAATATTTCATTTATTTGTATAGTGGGCCGTATAAAAAAAGAACCAAAACATCAACCGTGAAGCCTATAATCTAAGGTAGGCGTATCATATTTACTATAATGGTGTCGGTAAGTATTTCTAACTAAACAAGTTAATTGTACTCCATTATATTGGAACTTTCAGACGGCATAGTTAGCGACTCGTACAATAATATTTTGATTTGCTTTGTAATCAAGAGATTTTTGTTATTAGTAAAGATTTTCAACAATTCAGTGAAAATTTAATATCTTGGACATTGTCAAACAGTTTAAACAGGGTGCAAATAAACGCACAACAACTTTCACTATGGAGCAAACATCGAAATAGGGTTCCGCAAATTTTTAAAAGTATCGATACCTACCTACTCGATACCAAGTATCGAATCAAAAGTATCGAATCAAAAGTATCGATACTACTTTGTGTCGAGTATTTTTTTAAATATTAGAAATCACAAGAAAATACACATTAATGACTTATATTCCTTCAAAATTAAATTCCAAAATATAGGAACTAACAACAAATTACTGAACACCCAATTACGAGACTCCTAAAACGTAATTGGTAGTATTACTACTGGTCACACGAACATTATTACAACTATAAAGGCCTCCGCTCATTGCAGCGATATTATCGCTGCAATTTTGCGATAATTGTTCTCAGTACATTTTGTATGGGGACGCGCGCGATCCTACACACTGCCGCGATATTATCGCTCGATAATATCGCTGCAATGTGCGGAAGCCTTTATAGGGTTTTCCCCCGAAATACTCACTCCACCGAGAGGGACGACGCTATACATCGGAAAAGGATGTACTATCTACTGACTTTTATCTGACAGTTTAGTGAGGAGACAAAAGTATCGAATAACTTAGAAAGTCGATACTTAGTAAAATACTCCGTTTAAAGTATCGAGTACAAAAATACTAGGTATTGAATTAAAAGTATTGATACTTTTTGCGGATCCCTACATCGAAATCGCGATAAAGAAATCAACAACAAGTCCAGATTAGATTTTGTTACTTTAAATATTATGACTAGATAAACTATGTGCGTATGGATTGAGGAGCCACATTTGATATTGAAAAAAGGATTCTATGGCCATTTTGTAGGCAATTTGTAGATTTTGTAGGCCCAATCCTGGAATTTGTAGCAAAAGTATAGAGAAGTTACATGAACATAAAGGTGGCTCCTCAATCCATAACGTCAGGATTGAGGAGCCACCCTGTATCTCTGAAAGTACGTGATGAATCTTTTTGAAAATTTTGTAGGATTTTGTAGGAGTTGGAAAAAGATCCTACAAAAAAAATCAGCTCTCTACGACTAAAACTGAAAAAGCTACAATACTTTGATTGTGGCTCCTCAATCCTGACGCGTCAGGATTGAGGTGCCACCCTGTATCTCTGAAAGTACTTGATGAATCTTTTTGAAAATTTTGTAGGATTTTGTAGGAGTTGAAAAAAAGATCCTACAAAAAAAATTAGCTCTCTACGACTAAAACTGAAAAAGTTACAATAGATAATTTGATTGTGGCTCCTCACACCAGATAAATGCCTATAACTACCATATGTACGTATCGGAATTCACAACCGATGATGCCAATATTTAGTAGAAATTTCTACTAAATATTGGCGTAGTCAAATGTCGCATATCATCAATACCTACAGAGCTACGCGTTTTTTCAATTTTCCATATAAATCCACCATATAGGGTGACCACTAATAAGTTAAATCCTGAAACACATTTTAGTACTATCAAGTTGGTGGCTTATTATGTCCAGAAAAAGAATGCATAAGATTACTTTTCCCTTAGTCGCCTCGTCAAGTACTTACCTACTATTTAGTTCAAATTGTTTTAGCTTCTTAACCGCTTGTTCGTTGTTAATTGATCGTAATTTGATGTAAGTATACATTTTCCTAAAAATGTGTTCTGTGGTATTCAGTGACAAAAAAACTCAGTCGAAATGCAACAAATTTTTAGGTAAGTGTAAATTTCTAAACATAGGTACTTAAAATTATCAGTACTTACTACTACCTACTATACGATCCTGAAATTAGGTGATGCATTCAGGAAACCGCAGACAGTAGTTTTGAATCATGTTAAGTACTTCATATCTCTTATTTCAAAGGGGATATTAAAGTGTACAAACTACAAATCTTAAATTTGTATGGAAATCTTTGAGGCACTGTAACTTTTAAATTATAATCGGACAACATACATTAGTTAGTATTAAAAATATGACCGGACTTCGTTTGTATGAAGCGCGCCAAAGGTAATATCCCCTTTGAAATAAGAGATATGAAGTACTTAACATGATTCAAAACTAGTTAAGTACCTACCTTGGTATGTACCTGTCTGTGGTTTCCTGAATGCATCACCTAATTTCAGGATCGTATAGTAGGTAGTAGTAAGTACCTACTGATAATTTTAAGTACATGTTTAGAAATTTACACTTACCTAAAAATTTGTTGCATTTCGACTGAGTTGGTCTACACGCAGAATGTTCAATACGCATAATGTTCAATACGTAGAATGTTCAATACGGTTACCTTAAAAACAAGAATTTGTAAATGTACCTACAATGCCAAAATAACAGATGTCAAAATTGACAGGCGCTGTCAGTGGTGACAGGCGGTGTCAAAATGACAGATGTCAAAGATGTCAGGCGTTGTCAATGGTGACAGGTGCTGTCAGTGGTGACAGACGGTGTCAAAATGACAGATGTCAAAGATGCCAGGCGTTTCAATCAAAAATTGTATTAATTCTGGTCATTTTTGACATTTTCTGTCATTTTGACACCGTCTATCACCATTAACGCCTGTCACCTTTGACATCATTTTACAACGCCTGTCATCTTTGAAGTATCACGTTTTATCTTTAGCTTGTTTGTGTGTGCTTTCGTTTTGCGTATTGAACGTTTTGCGTTATGAATTTGAACATTTTGCGACTTGAACGTTTTGAGTTTTGAACATTTTGCGTCTTGAACGTTTTGCGTTTTGATCATTTTGCGAATTTGTACATTTTGCGTATAGAACATTTTGTGTTTTGAACGTTTTACGTACCTATTGAACATTCTGCGTGTAGACCTTAACAACGAACAAGCGGTTAAGAAGCTAAAACAATTTGAACTAAATAGTAGGTAAGTACTTGACGAGGCGACTAAGGGAAAAGTAATCTTATGCATTCTTTTTCTGGACATAATAAGCCACCAACTTGATAGTACTAAAATGTGTTTCAGGATTTAACTTATTAGTGGTCACCCTATATGGTGGATTTATATGGAAAATTGAAAAAACGCGTAGCTCTGTAGGTATTGATGATATGCGACATTTGACTACGCCAATATTTAGTAGAAATTTCTACTAAATATTGGCATCATCGGTTGTGAATTCCGATACGTACATATGTAGTTATAGGCATTTATCTGGTGTGAGGAGCCACAATCAAATTATCTATTGTAACTTTTTCAGTTTTAGTCGTAGAGAGCTAATTTTTTTTGTAGGATCTTTTTTCAACTCCTACAAAATCCTACAAAATTTTCAAAAAGATTCATCAAGTACTTTCAGAGATACAGGGTGGCACCTCAATCCTGACGCGTCAGGATTGAGGAGCCACAATCAAAGTATTGTAGCTTTTTCAGTTTTAGTCGTAGAGAGCTGATTTTTTTTGTAGGATCTTTTTCCAACTCCTACAAAATCCTACAAAATTTTCAAAAAGATTCATCACGTACTTTCAGAGATACAGGGTGGCTCCTCAATCCTGACGTTATGGATTGAGGAGCCACCTTTATGTTCATGTAACTTCTCTATACTTTTGCTACAAATTCCAGGATTGGGCCTACAAAATCTACAAATTGCCTACAAAATGGCCATAGAATCCTTTTTTCAATATCAAATGTGGCTCCTCAATCCATACGCACATGATAAACTGTGTGTCAACGACCAAAAATATACCGATTTAGTTCTTTAACTTTTCTCGAACAAGCTTATTAGATTTCTTATATTCAACTATACGGGCATAGCGATAGACGAGTCGCCATCTATGAATCAAACTATGAATTGGACGAAAGGCCATTTTACGTAGGTCTGCGTACATCTTCCACTTGGATGAGTTGCTCTATCGGTATGAGGGACAGCTCTCCGCCTAGCATTGGCGCCGGGAGGCCCTGCAAACAAATATGAGGGTTGAAATAACAATAAATCATTGATAAGTCGTCCAAGGTGTAAACAACCATAGAGGTAGGAATAGAGGAACATACAGCTGAGAGAGCGAGATGTACCTAGCGGCACCACTGTATAATAGAAAGAGATACGTGACGCGAATCAATAGGACCGTTTTTTAGTCACCAATCAATTTTTACAATTCGTTTTTCGTGAATAATTGGGAATCTAAAGTGAAATCGTAGATAATTTTGTGAAATATACTGACACTACTTCATTAATTTATCCACGATTTTACGTTAGACTCAGAATTAAAGACAGTATTAGAATTTTTGCCTGCGAATAGTCTCCTAAAAAAATCCAAAAACTGTGTCATTTGACAACTCATGTCACTGACTCTATTCCTGTAAGGTATAATAACTTTATGTAAACAATCCTTTTGGAGCCTTTAGGTGGTGCTTCAGACCATCAAACTGAACAACTTTCACTATGGAGTCAGCTTTGAATTCGCGAAATAAAAGACCAGTTTCATACAAAACTGCAGTACCAATTCGATTCAAACCCACCACCCCCCACGGGACGGACCCACCATACCCCTGGGGTAGGGTGGGACTCACTCAATCATACCCCTATACAATCCTATAGTGATGTGACGGAGTCGCGTTGCAGGTCTGCTATAGGGTAGTCGCATCGGGAGTCGATTGTTGGTTGCCCCCTCCCCGGCCTACAACGAAGCTCCAGTGGTGGCTCAAGATAGTGTTCTTTTCGAAAAACAATCCTTTAAGTCACCAAAATACATAAGTTACCGTACAACGTCAAGCACTCTTGCTACAAAAACTAGACTTTGGCAAAATCATCACATACCCAAGATGGCAGCCATTTTTTTAAAATATAGAATAGAATAGTGATGTGACCTAGGGTATGGTAGGTACATTAACCGGTTCTCTCACGTGGTGCATCGGACTGGTACACGGTCCTTCCGTCCTTCACGGTACATCCGTGTCCACTAGGACAACTCGGTACACATGATGGTCACATCACTACTATAGGCGTATGGTTTTGTCCCAGGGGGTAGCCCAGGGGTATGGTGGGTCCGTCCCGTTTCAATGGCGGAACATTTCACCTAGTTCATCCATAGTATGTACGAGAGATTTGAGTTTGTTCGGAGTGTGTGGGCGTGCGACTTGTCCTTGTCGGCGGCCGCCTCCGAGAATACCGAGCATGAACACAGAGCTACCGGGCGAGAACACCGATACAGAGCGAGAACGTAGATAGTCTTCGATCAACAATATCCAACTAGATGACGCGTCAGCGCTCAAAACATGTCCCGGCAAATAACGCCTCACTATTGGAGTGAGGTCTTATTTTGAATTAGTTGCGTTCGAACAAAGCCAACGTAAGCACGTCTCGCAATGCCGCAGTGTTCCTTTTTTAAATTACTAGGAATTATGGTTGCTTTGAGGTCGAAATTATAATGTATTCGGACTGTTTTCTCGGTTCGTTAACAAAAAATGTTGTATATTCACGAGGACAGAATTTCTCTTTGATTTTGTATGCGACCCGTTATCTAGTTGTATATTGTTGATCGAAGTAGATAGTACGTACCAGAGAGTTGAGTTTGTCCGGAGTGTGTGGGGTGTGTGCGCGCGACTTGTCCTTGTCCTTGTCCTTGTCGGCGGCCGCCTCGCGCGCCTTGCGCAGCCCGAGCGAGAACACGGCCACCGAGCGCACGCGCTTCACCAGCGCCGCCTTCGCGCGGGAACGACCTGACAATGTACACCGTTATTATTAGATTCTTCTTCTTCTTATCGAGTGGGCTGCAAAGCCCTGGTGTCAGAGTTTATTCAAACCGCCTTACGGCCTCTGACGTGGTTTTTATGTAACGACTACTACCACCAGTGATAGTAGCCGGGACCAACAGCTTAACGTGCCATCCGAAGCACGGAATCATCTTTCTTTTCAGACAATCAGGTGACTCAGCCTGCAATGTCCTAAACAACTGGGGAAAAACGCACAAAGTGACATTTCACTAGGTGCCCCCCGTGGGAATCGAACCCACGACCTCCGTGTCAAGAGCCCAATGCTCTAACCATTAGACCACGGAGGCAGTTTTATTAGATTACCTAGAGGGCGCTGTCTTGGCGGCACACAATCATTAACTTACCAATCACTGGACGTCGGGTCCCTGCTCAAAAGCCTCTTTAAGACAAGTTTGTCCGTAAAGCGCTATGCGCGCAGCATATAAAAGAAGTTTGGTCGTAGTTTCAATATTAACCAATTAAATTCAATTATTTTTTTGATAAACAATCGAGAAACTAATCCCTATGCTTATAATGAGACAGATTTTCGTTAAAACGTAGTATTCTGTGGTTAAAATATGCAGTTTCAATGCTAGATATCAAGTTTCAATGTTTGCAATATAGGATAAATTTAAGATTTGTATGGAAATCTTTGAAATTCTAATGCATATGTGAAGTCTACCAATCCGCATTGGGCACGCGTGGTGGACTGACGCCTAAACACCCTCCTAGAGGGTAGGCCTGTGCCCTGCAGTGGGACGTATATAGGCTGATGATGATGATGATGATGGAAATCTTTGAGGCACTGTAAGAATTTGTAAAAGCTGCGCGATCAAAATGAAAAGAGAATCCCAACAGTTTCAATGCTCTTAGTTTGTTTAAATTTCTGACACGTAATTACGTTTATGTAGGTCAGTTTGGGACATTTTATTTGAATTTGTATTTGATCCGGCGCGTCCATTAATTTATAAGTCAACGACTACAATCAATTCATATTTTACCCTACGATAATTGTGTAAGCTTTTTGGAAGATCAGAGATAAATAAAATAATACTTGTACCTCCCATTTATAGGTGTACCTTGTATCAGAAACACAAATATTTTTTATAATTTGTAATAGTATTAAAAGTGGCGACGAGGTCACTACTAGTCCAAACTGGACAGCATTAAGGCACTGCTAGTGAAACGAGGGTATTGTGAATATCTCTAGGGGAAATAGTACATGAGCGTATATGGGAAGAGAACTATCTGCAGGTTAACCATAGACATCTTATATACAAACAAGACTCACAATCAACGTTCAAAAAATGGCACAACTAAAAGAGCTCGGATGAGCTCTTTTTTGTACTAGCTGACAGTTAACAAGCGAAATCCGACTATGTTTATCAATCAAATACAACGTATTAGTGACAACCAGCAGCATGCATACTTTATTTGTGCGGTTTTTTGCGTCAATGTGCACAAAAATTTGCTAAGATTTTATATGATACTGTGGGTCTAGTATAGGAGGTCAATGAGGTTAACTTACTGCCTTTATCCCTGGGCTTGTCGTCCTCGCTGGACGTGGTGCAGACGTCGCCGCAGGGCGCCGCGGGCACCGCGTTCAGGTCCGGCTCGGACCCCCCCGCGCTCACGCTGCCCGACAACTCCTGCAACATTATTATGGCTAGTGTTTACCAGATTTTAAGTCAGATCATAAGCTATCAAACAAAAAAGTTTCATCAAAATCGGTTCAGTAGTTTTTGCGTGATGCGCGAACAAACAAACAAACAGACAAAACTTCTAAAAAAGGTTGATTTCGAGTCAGGGATACCTCAAAACCGTATCGTAATCTTTTTTTTGTAAATATCTTCAATGTACAGACACACTTCAGTTACAGTTTTATAATAGTTTAGATTAGTCTGTCGTACGTGAACTTAAGGGGCCCTATGGTCCCTTAACCCTGGCCCTATGAACCTATGTTCACACGAATATTTTCTATGAGAAACGCGACTGCTCAACCCTCCGAAAAGTGCGTGCGTGTGCCGTATTTTCGGTTAAAAAGAATTAAAAAAAGTAATTTTTATACATTTTTTTAATGATTTCACTTGATAAACTAATGGTAAATATGCGAGTATAAATACCCAAAATCTGAAACTATTTTAAGTTATTCTAAAACGAGAAAAATGTTTTTAAATACATGGAAATACGTCATCTTTGTGACTATTTTCTATCGAGTGAAGTAATTCCAATCGTGTATTCAATTTTATGATTTCACTAGATAAACTATCAAAATATACTGAGGTATGACTTTGGTTTCGGTAAATTGTATAAATCGAGTCGAATAATGAAAAATAAAAGATGCCTCCAAGGTATTTCGTCCTACTATTGGGCCTTAAGGGTGTACCGGCCGCTCGCCGCGAGCTTCTTATTACTGTATTACCTGTAGCGTGGGGTTGCGGTATGCAGTGCTGCTACTCTAGTGTATAACAGTTACCTGCAGCGTGGGGTTGACGAGGGGTCGGTGCTGCGCGGGGTGGGGTATGCAGTGCTGCTACTCTAGTGTATAACAGTTACCTGCAGCGTGGGGTTGACGAGGGGTCGGTGCTGCGCGGGGTGGGGTATGCAGTGCTGCTACTCTAGTGTATAACAGTTACCTGCAGCGTGGGGTTGACGAGGGGTCGGTGCTGCGCGGGGTGGGGTATGCAGTGCTGCTACTCTAGTGTATAACAGTTACCTGCAGCGTGGGGTTGACGAGGGGTCGGTGCTGCGCGGGGTGGGGTATGCAGTGCTGCTACTCTAGTGTATAACAGTTACCTGCAGCGTGGGGTTGACGAGGGGTCGGTGCTGCGCGGGGTGGGGTATGCAGTGCGCGGAGCGGTGGAGGGGCTCGTCGCGCAACCCCCGCACCCCCAGCAGGGACAGCGGCGCGCCGGGAACTACCTCCTGGTAATAACAACAGTACAGGATTGCGATTTTTGAATATCATTCGGTGACTCAGCAGTTGAACATTTCAAAATTACTTATGAAGAAATGCATCTTTCTACTGATCATTTGACTTTTAAAAATCTTATTTCAAGAGTGGGATTTTTGAGTCAAATCAGCAGTAGAAAGATGCGAATCTCCATAGTAATTTTGACATTTTCAACTGCTGAGCTCACCGAATGAGATTCAAAAATCGAACTCCAGGTCGGTTAACTAAAGCTGGCGCGTGCCACACATTTACGCAATGCTTTTGTCTCACTACACGCGTACTGAAAACATTTTCTATCTCTATCAAACACGGAAACAGTGACACGAAAAACGCATTTGTGTGTATCTATGAACGCGCCAGCTTTAGTTAACCGACCTAAAAGCCCGGGAATACACATCAGATTGTCTGATGCGATAGTATACAAGGAGTTACAAAAGTAAAAATACACTTTTACAACTTTTAAGGGGTTTGTTTAGACCATCACACTGAACAACTTTCAATATGGGTTATATGGGACCAACATTGATATGGCGAAAAAAAAATCTGCTGTCCCATACATTTAGCTCGACTATATTTGTAGAGTATGGAGCATCACATTTTTGTTGTTGTTGTATGTTGGTCCCGTAGTGAAAGTTGTTCAGTGTGATGGCCTAAACCGGGGTTGGTTTAGTGGTGGTGGTTCACAAATATTTATTTGTATTTTTGTAACACCTTGTATTAGTCCCTCTCCCTCCCATCACGAAGGAGAGGGATGGAAGCATCAGCCAATAGTATGTGTCTTAAGCTTTGGACCCTCTCCTTGCTGAACTTTTGAATCTTGCCAAGTTAGCGTCATACATTTTATTTCTCCTCTCCGGACGTTAATCGTCAATTTTCGCGCCGCTGCGCTAAAAGAAGTTGCCGCTTTCCACCTCCGTCGAAGAGAAAAATAGTATACTAACCTCGGGCAGTAAATAAGAAAGCCTCCGATCACATGAGATCTGAGGCCTTTCTTACTTTCCTGCCCTCGGTGTGTAATCTGCTATATCCATCGTGTTGTCTCAAAAGCTGCCAAAAACAATTTTTTCCGATCTCTGATAAAAGATAGTGTTTTCTTTAAAAAACATCACTAATGTATTTATTTTAATTGGGATCACTGGCAGGGTTATTCAGTAGTGCGTAACAAGTATTTTCATTCAAGATTTTACAATCTCTGGTCTCTGGTCACTGCCTACTCCATTGGGAAAGAGGCGTGACGTTATAGATAGATAGAGAGATTTTACAATTTTGTAGTCACACTACATCACACTACATCAAAAAGTTCGGAGCAGGGTATCGATTTTCACAATATAAAAAAAATTCAAAATAAGTATCTAAAGCGATCAAACTTTGATTCTTTTTTTCCTGATCTGGCCTATCTCCTGTTTTCAGCTTGATGTTGAGTTTTAGGGCACACTGTATAAGATATCAGTGGTTACTTGTTATAAGACGTACCTTACGACGTATAGGTTTAGTAGGGCTGACATCTTGCAGTAACTGCAAAGAGCCAGTAGTTACCGCAGCGGGCTCCGTTATAGACGCTGCTTTAGCTCTGAAAATATTTACAATATCACTAAAATACTCACTGAAACATTTATATTTAAAAAAAAGTAGATTTTAAAAGTTAATTAGATAGGAAGCTTATTGTTAAAAAGTTACTTGGTCTGCAAGATGTGAATGGATAGTCATTAAAAATATGAGATTATGTAAAATGTATTCAAAATGGAAAATGGTTTAAGGAAAAAGGTGATTAAAAGAATAAAAATAGAGATAAGAAGTAACTGCATTGTTTAGCCTACACATGATAGCATATGCTCACGACTATGTTACCTGAGGTGGTAAACAGTGATAAGTGAAGATTATAAATGCCTGAATAACTGTATAAAGCCGTATTCAAAAGCCGTTGGTGTTCATATCATCGAAGGCTAATTAAAAAGCACTAGTATTAAAGGCGAGTAACCTTGCCTGCCGTCCAGGAGGCGATGGTTCGATCCCCGTCCAGGCCGACTCGTACCAATGAGTTTTTCGGAATTTACGTACGATATGTAACACCACTGACTTTTTGGTGAAGGAAAACATTGTGAGGAAACCAGCATGCTTCAATTTCGAGGCATGTATTGTACCCACTATCCATTATAAGTGGCCACGGGCTTACTCCCCGTCACACTGGACTGAGTTTGGGTACTACTAGTATAAAAAGTGGTTGTTCTGGGGTTTCAGAATATCTCTGACTACCCCCTCGGGGAATATAGTCATGAGCATATGCTGGTATTAAACACAAAAACTCAGAATTCTTTCCAGCTGCAGCCCTGACCAAAATATCCGTTCCTCTTTTTTATTTACAAGATTTAATTATCAAATTAAGAGGGCACGAAGCCTCCAGTGCTGCACTCAATCGTAATTTTTTATATATTTAAAAATTATACTACATTTCTAATAATATCTTATTTTTGTTGTTCCTAAGTATGTTTAGAACCACCATAAGTGACCACCACTTTTGTAACTACAAACATTCAAAAAACAAATCCAAATAAGTTATTATTAATGTCCCGATGAATTGAAAATCTGCAATGACTGTGTAAGGGTTGAACTACATCACACAGCACCCCGCCATCCTTTTCTGTCACTCAGGAACGTCATTTGCTAGAGCATATAAGATAGACGGAACGCGACTGCACGCAATAGCACGGCCGCGTACGATCGCGTTCTGTCTATCTTATATGCTCCAGCAAATGACGTTCCTTAGTGACAGATAACCCAAGTAGCACGCAAGCTCTATAACAAGCCGTACAGTGGTCGGTTAGAAGTTCCTAATAACGGCATAGCCTCTATAAACAAGTTCTACAGTAGCCGTACAAGCTGCTACAGCGCCGCTGTACCCCCAAAAGAGGCACCAATTTATACAGCCTAAGGTTCTACAATGTCTCTACAGTGGTCGTAAATGTGTGTTAGTACGGAGATACAAAGGTGCTATGCGAGCGGTAGTGTACGCCTAAGGTTCTAAAATAAGTTCTTGTAGCGCGACTATAGCGCTCGCATCGTATTTAGACGCGTCTGTATCTCTGAATTAGAGTTTATGGATCTGTATTAGTCATACAGTAGCGATATTTTGGGGAAATGAACAAAACATAATTATTTCAACGAAGACCAGTGCCAATTGAATGATTGATAGATAAAAAACTAACGAATGAAAATAAAAAAATAGCAACAGGTTAAGTGTTGATTTTTCCATTTATGCGTGCAAAATACCAGTGCGAGTACCAGTTTATTGTAAATATATACATATGTTTTAGCTTAAATTTTCACGCGCCGGCTATTTATGCAGTTTTTTGTATCAAAAGTACATTTAATTAGAGGGTGTGAATTCTGATCATAGTTTATATAAGATAGTTTAGCTTTTTAGGTGGTTTCTTTAGCATCTTTGGTGAGAAAGAGTGACTTAAATTCGGTTTTTATACAAATATATGATGTTAAAAAATTATAAATTATCATGAGAATTGCTTTTATCAAAAACTATAATGGCGTCTCGGTTACAACAGCCTTCAGTGTTTACTAGAGCCGTTCTATCGATTTAAGCCGCTAGTATCCACCGTTGTAGACCTTTCGGTTCTACAATTGTGGTATTGACGCTCTATTGTACTTTTTAAGGTGTACATCAGCAATTAATATCTTCTTTTAAGAGTCTAAGGTTGTACAACGGACTATTGATATTCTATTATAAGGGTAATTTTATTAAGGGGTCCATGTTTAAAATCATAAAACCCCTGTTCATTCCTTCTTACACTATGTGTGTTTCTATTTATACTCTACTAATTAAATAGGACTCTAAATGCAATATTTCTGGTTTATAGAGGTACAATCAATTTAATATTTACAAATAACATACAATAATAATAATAAAACGAGTTAGTTATGTCCCGAGATAAGAAAAAGACAAACATAATAATATTAATAAAATAATCTTTCTCAAAATGGAGTCACAATGAAGTAATTAGATAAGTAAAACACTCTTTTCTCGCTTCAACCGTTATAGTGACCATATAAACGGAATTTTTACGCTTTTAGCTGTATAAGGCGTGTTTTTCTTGCCTTATTCAGCTATTTACCATACAGTTGCTGTAAAATTCTCAGATATAGCGTCCTAAGTGCCACTATGGAATTATATTTCTCTGCTGTAGATATAGCGTTTGAAAGGCTGTAATAAGTTCTATTCAACAGCTTAGAGGTTTAGAAATTTACAATATACAACCTAAAGCGCTTCAAAGGAAGCTTATAACTCTATTTAAACACTTTAAACTACTATAGCCCTCTATAAAAACTCGCGGTGTTTTAAAAGGTATTTATAACTCTGCTTTATATCTAATGCCCGTACAATAACTTTATAACACGCCTTTGTATCGTCATTGGGATTATATTTACCGTTGTACGGCTATTGTACCACATGCCTGTTGAATCGTTATAAAATACGCTACTGAACCACTTAAGTATTATAGTACAGCCCTTGAACGGCTATTATACAGCATTCAGGTTGTACAGAAGCCATTTAAGCTGCTTAGGTGTTTCTTGGGAAGGATGGAGCGACGGAAAAATGCGATGTGATGCTATTAAATGAGGTTCAACCCTAAAGGAGGACGCATATTTATCCGCGGCGAACGAGCCGAAGGAGGCGAATGAATCGAAGTTTAGAATTATTTGTATGAAATTCTATGACACCTCGCACACTTATCCACGGCGTTCGTTCGCCTCCTTCGGCTCCTTCGCCGCGGTTAGATATGCTTCCACCCTTTTATGACATTCTTGTTTTGTGGGCATGCTGTATAATTCATAAGAAATAAAAAAACGGTTGAGAGCAGGACTAGAGGCTCAAATGAAAGTGAATCAGTTCAATGGAGTTACTTCTTTGTGTAAAAGAAAAAAAAAAACAATTCAAAAATTACCTTCTCATCACTTATTCAAAAGATTCAAAGCCATTAAAAACTACATTTGAATTTAAATATTTATTGCAAAACAAAACTGTTAAACAATCACAACACTATACTGTTTCATAATTAAGAACAAAGCACGTTAATCGACGGAATGAAAAAAGTGTTAATAAAAATGTTCAAAAATATTAAAAATCACACGTATTTCAACTACACACCGATCCAGGCATTATTTTACTTGTGTCAAATTAACTGAAAACAAAAGAATGGAAACAAATTAAAATCGATGGCTGTGTTTTGATGGAATTTCACTTTGCACATTATGACTTTTCTTCTGAAAAAAGCATACAGTGTTTATACTTGAATGCGTTACACTTAAGGGGTGCTTCAGATCTAGTTTTACTATGGGACCAACATTGAAATCGCGAATGAAAAATCTGCGGTGGTTTTGGTTGAGTAGCTATTAACATCAGGCCCTATACTTGGTGTGTACCTAACGCATTTAAGCTTAAACAGAAACTATTTAAGGGGATGATCAGACCATCAAACTGGACAACTCCCTACAGGAACAACATCGAAAAAATCTGCTTTTCCATGCATGTGGGGTAGGTTTGCATTTTGCATGAAAGAGCATTTTTATTTTCGCGATTTCTTAAGTCCTGTAAATAGAGTTGTTCAGTTTGATGGTCTGGTCATGCCTTTAAAACGATTTCAGCTAATTTTGTAATACCTTTTAAATTAACCTTATTTAATCCATAAAGATTACTAAAAAAGCAAAATAAAACCTTATATTTGAAGTTAAATAGTTTTAAGTCCAAAGTGAAATTCCACCGTTATAATTCGAATAAAACAATAAGTTCGATTTCTGGCCCAATGAATAAATGCATGCATTTGACAGCGTTTATCGAATTATGTATTTGATAAGGCCATTCAAAAAACAGCTTTAAAACCACGTAAAATAAAACACAATGGTTCGCTTTAAACCTTTCAAGTGCATTCAAAATCACACTAAAGCTACAATTAATTTAATTCGATAGAACTTAATTGGATTGCCTTGAAAATAATATTCCACAAGTCGGACTAAAACAAAAAACATAACACTGGCTTTATCTAGAGTTTTTTTGCTCTAGGTGAAGATTTCTCCTAACAAGTTAAAAAAACACAGAAATATTTAGTTGCTATAACTTCTAGATAGATTCGCAAACGAAACTTCGAATTTCGTTCTAACCTTAGAAAAAGTATAGGTATGTCTAATTGAGCCTCACTGTTTTACCGTATAAAACAAAAGGGGCCAAGTTTCATAGGTTAGTGTGCGTGAGGCACCATACAAATTATGTATGTGTGCGTGTATATGTATAGGGTTTAGGAGCCAGTACTGGTTCCAATTTTTTTCGACGCTTTCGTATCTTCGACTTTCAATCTTGACATATAACTTTATCAAAGCTAAACTAATTGCTAATATCAGAAAGTCAAGTGTTGGTTGAATACCGCAGCTTTTTCCTACTTCAGTGTTTTAATTCAGTCTATAATTAGTATCAGTGTTATGAGATCTTGAGCTTCCTGATACACATAATCAAGTGCATCACAGAGAACACGAACTTTAGTAGAAAACTAACTTAAATACATGACATTCTAAACACATGGATTCACCAACAAAACGCAAAAATGGCACATGTCGCTAATGTCACCTCATACATAGCCGCTGACATTTCATACAATTCCAGTCCTTCAAATGTCTTCGGTCACTTAGCAGTAATGAAAACAATTAAGCACACATTTGCGGTCCTTGATGCGAAGTCCTTGTGTATAGAATGTCATCGCCCTTTGATTAAAGTAAATAAATAGAGGTAGATAGGTGACGGTCTTTCATTACTTACTCTAACAATGGATCTTTTTATGGTACTTAAGGGGGTTGCAGAGGGCAAGACACTAAACTAGATGGCGCTCGGGAGCATTATTCATGATTTTATCACATTTTATTTTATATCTCGCAATTGTGATGATTTCAATCAAAATTTTCAATTAAGCGCGCACTTGTGTTTATGTTTTACTGATCTAGCTACAAGTTAAAGTAATTTTATAGTTCATACGAATTTGATATACATTTTAATTTTGACCAATTTCATACAAAACTTTGACGTTGAACATTCGTAGACGGTATTAACAAAAGTAATATTTTATATATGGAAAAATAGTTTAGAAAATCTAGATTGCGCTTCTCAAATAACATTTGCAATTTATAACATAATTACGAAGATATAAAATAAAATGTGACAAAATCATGAATAATGCTCCCGAGCGCCATCTAGTTGCCTTTGAACGTCTCTGCAACCCCCTTAAAGAGTGAAAAGTAATGCCGTTTGATTTGTTTTTTCTTTTTGAACTATTTTTACAAGAGTAAAAGCACACGAAGGCATTTTGGTACTTTTATTCCGCTCAAAATTTTTCTGCAACTGTGTGTATGTCGATTAGGCGACGGGGGCTCAATTTATGCGGTCCATACGTTATAAGGCTAGTCACCTATCTTCGGCTTTTTTAATTTAATCAAAGCCTACAACCCTATAATTATTTTTTCTCCTCTCCGGACGGAAAGCGTCAATTTTCGTTCCGCTGCGCTATACAAAGTTGCCCTTTACACCTCCATCGAGGAGAAAAATAGTAAAACTAACCTAGGGCAGTAAAAAAGAAAGCCTCAGATCACATGTTTGTTGCCCTTGGCCTCGCCTCGGTCAACAGTTACATGAGATCTGAGACCTTTCTTACTGTCCTGCCCTCGGTGTGTAAGTCTAACGACACACTTGCGGAGCGTTCCGCGGCGGAACCTCCGCGGCTGAACTATCGGTCGTAGTATTCGGTTGGTATGACACACTTGGCGTCGCGTTACGCGGCGGAAGATTTGTTCAGTCGGCTAGTGTGTCATAGGGTACTTGAAAAGCGTTGCGTGCGTGTCGAGCGAACGTTCCGCCGCGGAACGCTCCGCAAGTGTGCCGTTAGACTCATCTACTATTATCATGATAGCGCGACCTTATTACTACCACATCTATGTATTTAGTTTCCCCACTGACCTGAACGGCGGTATCTCGGGTATCTTTCCGATGTTGATCTTCTTCTTGTCCTTGTCGTTCGGTTTGGGTGTGGTGGGTGAGACGGCGCGGGGTGTGCTGCGGTCTGAAGGTCTCACGTCGTCTTGGCTCGTGCATTCCGACTGTCAGGGGCAAATTAACTAGGTTTATTTATTGAACTAGCGTTTTCCCGCGACTTCGTCCGCACAAATTATATACCAGATTTTAAGTCAGATCATAAGCTATCAAACAAAAGAAGTTTCACCAAAATCGGTTCAGTAGTTTTTGCGTGATGCGCGAACAAACAAACAAACAAATAAACAAACACACAAACAAACAGACAAACAGACAGACAAAATTTCTAAAAAAGGTTGATTTGAGGTTGAGTCAGGGATACCTAAAAACCATATCGTAATCTTTTTTTTTGTAAATATCTTTAATGTACAGACACACTTCAGTTACGGTTTTATAATAGTTTAGATTAGGCCTTAACATTACGAATATCTCCGGAAAAATATGATATTTGTACATCAATGAAACTTTGTTTATAACATTATCTTGGCACTAGAAACGAAGATCTCACAGTTCACCCAAAATGTAGAGGTCCTACCCCCTTCCAGGTGGTATGGTACGGGGGAAATTTTGGAAAATGCACTTTGTACAAACTAGGCAAGTGAAGTGTCATTTTCAATTTTTCACTTTTTCGCGCTGAATCGAATGAGAGCATCCTCATGCTTATAAGATCATTGTTCCGGCGCACTACCGTACCTTTTCTTGAAGAGATTCGGCGTATTTTCGAGAGCTCATAAATTCGATCTGGATACCTACCTGTGAGCTCAAATTTTTATAATATTTGTACCCAAGTCATAAATGTTTGTATCTACTGCATGTATAGTATACAGGGTGTAAGGAAAAGTATCATTAGCCTTTAAACTACATACTCTTCCCATCAGACTGAACAACTTTTATTATGGGAGCGAACCTGTCAGAGCAATAAAAAATCTGCTGTCTCATAGATTTTAGTCAAGTGGGTATTGCACTTCAGTATGGAACAGCTGATTTATTATTTGCTCTGACAGGTTTGCTCCCATAGTAAAAGTTGTTGAATTTGATGGTTAGAGTATGTGGTTTAAAGGTAAATGATACTTTTCCTTACACCCTGTATATTACATGTTTAGTCCAAACAATTGGGTATGTTTTTGTGTGACTAAATTACGATATACAATACATGTTTAGTAGGTACAAACATTTACGACTTGGTTACAAATATTTGTCCCTTGCGGGATTCAAACCTGCGACCATTGGCTCAGCAGGAAGGTTCACTACCGACTGAGCTATCGAGCCGTCGAAGCCGCCGTTTTCCCTAACTATTATTCACTAACCATGAGAGGGGCGTGCGCGTTCTTGATGGCTTCTCTCCTCTGGAACTCCACCTTGGCCATCTCGGTGGCGAGCCAGGCCGGTATCTCCGGTATAGCTATACGTAGCGCCAGACTAGACAGTTAACATAGAACTAACCATGAGAGGGGCGTGCGCGTTCTTGATGGCTTCTCTCCTCTGGAACTCCACCTTGGCCATCTCGGTGGCGAGCCAGGCCGGTATCTCCGGTATAGCTATACGTAGCGCCAGACTAGACAGTTAACATAGAACTAACCATGAGAGGGGCGTGCGCGTTCTTGATGGCTTCTCTCCTCTGGAACTCCACCTTGGCCATCTCGGTGGCGAGCCAGGCCGGTATCTCCGGTATAGCTATACGTAGCGCCAGACTAGACAGTTAACATAGAACTAACCATGAGAGGGGCGTGCGCGTTCTTGATGGCTTCTCTCCTCTGGAACTCCACCTTGGCCATCTCGGTGGCGAGCCAGGCCGGTATCTCCGGTATAGCTATACGTAGCGCCAGACTAGACAGTTAACATAGAACTAACCATGAGGGGCGTGCGCGTTCTTGATGGCTTCTCTCCTCTGGAACTCCACCTTGGCCATCTCGGTGGCGAGCCAGGCCGGTATCTCCGGTATAGCTATACGTAGCGCCAGACTAGACAGTTAACATAGAACTAACCATGAGAGAGGCGTGCGCGTTCTTGATGGCTTCTCTCCTCTGGAACTCCACCTTGGCCATCTCGGTGGCGAGCCAGGCCGGTATCTCCGGTATAGCTATACGTAGCGCCAGAGTAGACAGTTAACATAGAACTAACCATGAGAGGGGCGTGCGCGTTCTTGATGGCTTCTCTCCTCTGGAACTCCACCTTGGCCATCTCGGTGGCGAGCCAGGCCGGTATCTCCGGTATAGCTATACGTAGCGCCAGACTAGACAGTTAACATAGAACTAACCATGAGAGGGGCGTGCGCGTTCTTGATGGCTTCTCTCCTCTGGAACTCCACCTTGGCCATCTCGGTGGCGAGCCAGGCCGGTATCTCCGGTATAGCTATACGTAGCGCCAGCACTATCACTAGCACTACGTGCTGGAAAGTAAAAGTAATAAAATTAGTTATACACACATATACTCAATATCATCACATCAATATGTTTCATGAGAAATTACATAAATATGTTTCCGAGGTCAAAAAGTTACCTCTAATATGATTTGTTTTGAATTCTCCTTAAAGTTCGTTATTAATTCACTACATTTTGTTTTGTTTTGCCTTTAGCTTTAGTTGTCATAATTTAAATAGTAGGTACCTAACTTTATTCAAAATTAAAGTGTTTGTTCAAATGTATCGTTTCTTTTTTAATTTATTCTTGGTTGTTAAGTTTGAGCGACATATCTGCTGTTTCTATAAGTGGAAATTGTTTTGGCTAATTCGTTGATTAAGTTTTGTAATCCAAGTGTAAATATTAATGCTGTATAATGTGTGTTTCTCTAATCCAATAAAATAAAACTCAAGAGCAGCGCCCGCGGCAGACGCCTCGATAAACGTTTTGTCGCGCCTGCTAACTTGTTCGTTCGCGCCCAAAAAGAAAGAGAGCTAGGGCGTGATAGCGCTTTATCGCGCTGCCATGCCGCGGGCGCAGGTATACCTATCGATTTTTATTATCACATTTTTGTTCGACTACTTCGAAAGCAATAGAATTACTTATAAAGAACTCTCACGTTGAAACCATTATAAATAGTTAGAGGACACTCATAATCACAAAAATCGGCCAAGAGCGTGTTGGACTCGCTCATGATAGGGTTCCGTAGTCATTGTATAAGTAGTGACTGATAAGGACGCGAGCCAACTAGATGCTCTTGAGGCGGCGTATACAGACAGACAAAATGGACAACGAAAGCCTAAAAAATAATAACTGGCCAAGAGCGAGGTGTGTACTCGCACATAGAGGGTTCCAAACCTAATGTTACCGTAAGAAAAGATGAGAACAGTGTTAACGAAAACCGCCGTTGTTCGGAAGGTACAAAGTGGTATAGCGAGCGCAACATAAAAAAGTGCAACGATATAATAGAGAAATTATGTCATGATAATTTGATAGCTTACAGCCGTTTTAATATTATAATATTAAGTAAGTATTTAAAGTTTTAATGTTTAAAGAACACGATGTATTGTGACCATGCTCAAAGAAGTGGCAATGGTCTCGCTACATGAACACTTACATCGGACACGTTTCAGTACCTACTACGTAATATTTGAAATTCAATATGATTACTAAGAAAATCCCTGAATATCCCAATTAGAGAATAGGTAGGGAGTCTTAATGCAAATGTAGGTAAGACATCAATTTTCTTTAACATATTTATTTTTCAAGCTTCTGCGTGGGTCATGAATTGTTTCCAGTGGATGGATAATATCCAAGTATTTTTGTTAACAAATGGGTGGGTACACCTAACACGGTAGAGAGTCGTATATTCCTTGCCTAACACCCTCTAATGACTACCACCTGTATTTTAAGCTCACCACGAACTTCATGCGTTGCAATCTCATTCAATCATTAGCAATCTTTTTGAACTATGATACTAGAACATGGATATAAACCGTAGAAAGAGAAGGAACTAGAAGGAAGCACGTTTCTTGTCATATCACTCAGTAAGAGATGCACATAGCAAATTCGCTCTAGTTAAAAAAGGAGATCGCTACATATTGCTGTCCTTATCGACGTAGCCACTTTTTTGTTCTACGACGGCTGTCTGACTCCGGAGTCAGACAGCTATTTTCATACAAATTGTATAGGATATTATGACTATCGCTGTCTCACACGCGGTTACACTGATGTTTCGTCTATCAGCGTAAGCGAAAAATACTTCGCCTATGATATAAACCATGGATTTAGAACGTAGAAAGAGAAGGTATAGAAGGAAGCACGTGTCTTGTATATTCACTCAAAAAGAGACGCACATAGCAAATTCGCTCTAATTAAAAAAGGAGATAGCTACTTATTACTGTCCTTATCGACGTAACCACTTTTTGTACTACAAAGGCTGTCTGACTCCAGAGTCAGTCCTTCATATAAATTGAAAAGTCATTTTCACCGACTGTACGGAAGTTTGCTCTCCTCTCCAGGTACCTTTAATAGTAGAAAGAGATGGAACTTTAGATATTTTGTTTATGCGGCTGTCCACTTTCCACGTTTTTTGACATGCTAGTGTATGTAAAGTTGTGTAAAGTAGTAACTTTTTGTGCCTTTTGTCCTACCACATGACACAAAACATAAAAAAACAAACTTCAAAAAAAGTGGACCGCCTTGCAAAAGTTATCCTCCCTCTATGCAAGTATAATCTCTTTGATCCATGTCCATGATTCACTACTGACGTATGACTGACGTGTAAAGATTTTATTCCGATTTGTCCTAATCATTATGATGATAAATATTTCATTTGTGAAAATTATTATTTCAATCCATCTTAATAACGTAGCTGTTGATATGGCTTAATATTTTGTTCCTTTCCGTAATTCTCTTACATTATGTTAGGATTTTTTCAATAATGAAATACGTTTTGCTGTAAAGTTATAATTTTTAAGTTTCCTGCATTGTGAATCGGACCTCACATCCTGTCATTCAAGCAAAGTTCAAATATGTTCAAATTCGGTATGTCAAGTTTTTTTTTGGAGGGTTGAATCGAAAACCATTTCGAGATAATTGTCTCAATAATCATATTTTCTATGTCAGAGATTTTAAAATGAAAGGATTACAGATATTTTTAATAAAATAACGTTGTTTTTCGGTACGTGCAGTGACGTCACTGGCAAAACCTGTGAACTCCTTGGTAAACATAAAATTAACTTATAATAACCGGCAATTAAGAAAATAAAATACATTCGCAATGTCAGAATTTGACATTTGATGTTGCCGTACCTGTTTCCAGCATAGAGTTAGAAAGAGGAGGCAGGTTTAATTTTTTTTAAATATAGCATATAGATAGTTTTTCTCCATGGAGTTCGAATTATTTTTTCTTCACCATTTTTGCACTTAGAGATTACAGATCAAAATAATTTAAAAATTAAATTTATATTGATAAACTCGATGAATTGCAATAAAAATGAAATAGGTGTCTTAAAATTAAGTCTTCTATCCGTAAAAAATATAAAAATGAAGACCAAAAAAAACATGACATGCCGAATTCTCGAAAATATATAAATACAGTTTATTCCCAATGAAATAGTGATTTTTCTCAAAAATCTTAAGCACCTACCTTTTATGCTATCTCTGGATATAGGTACTCTAACTAGCTGTTTACCAAGTTTCACCGATACCGGTATGTACACCCGTTCTTGCATGAAACCATACAAATCACAAATCAAAATATCGAAACAATTATTCATTTTGTACTTTTTTTAATGAGTAGGAATAATTGTAGGGTGTTATAGAATAGATTTAGTGGAATTTCACAGATTTACCGTCTTTTCGAAATGTTTTAAGCAAAAAACAGTGACGAAATATGGCTAAAAACAAAACTTCACAACGGAGTTGGTAATTCATCGAAAAACTAGCATTTTTGTTATCTTTGTTCATTTTTATGACTTAAACTGGTGTTAATTTATTGGATTTTATTTAAAATGTAATATAAAAAGTTTGTGTCTATGCTCATCAACGAAAAACATTAACTGCAACCCTAAGTTTGTTTGTACTGTATTTTTTCAATTTTCTCAAATACTATTATTAATACAGACACCGCTATAATTTTCCTACAAAATTCAATAGTTCATCGACATGTAAGAATTATATCAGATTTTTTGGCTTTATATGTTCGGAGATCAGGGGGGGGGGAACCAAAATTTTTCGTGCAGTCGGGCTTATCAATGAATAACTACGCATCACTTAGTAAAACGAACTACCAATACGAAATCTACGTTCAAAGCCCTTTCAAATGATACCAAACTCGGCTAGATTGGAAAACTTTTTTTTTAAAAGTCATTAGTTTTTGGACCTTAAAAATTTGTAGAAAAATTATTTTCAAAATTTTTAGTCTCGCTTTACGTTTGGGTTAGCATGATTGACCACTATGCCGAATTTCAAGTCGCTAGCTTCTATAGTTGCTGAGAAAAGTGGCTGTGACAGACGGACGGACGGACACGAGAGTGATCTTATAAGGGTTCCGTTTTTCCTCTTTGAGGTTCGGAACCCTAAAAACAAACATTTTTGTGCCTAAGGCCCAAGTTAATAAAAAGTTTATTAGTGACTCAGACCCAGTGTACAATTTTGTGCACAAAATAAATATATTCTGTCATAGTTCAGTCAAGTTAAACATGAACAGGGAGTTTTTATAAGTTGTTAAGACCTAAACCAGTATTAAATAGCCAGATTTGCAATTTCCAAAGTGCTGTGCGGGCGGCAGTGTACCCAAAAAACCATGATTTTTTTTTACTTTTTTCAGTATTTCGCTTATTTCTCGGAATTTGTAACTAGTTTTGTAAGTAACATTTTATTCCGACAAAATATCCTACAAAACAAGAAGTGTGCACTTTCTTCATAGGACTTAACCTTTGAGGGCTAGAGGGACGAGAAAGTAACAGCATTTCAAAAGTTATGACATTTGTGTGGCGACCCACGTGAAAGTTGAAGATAAAAACAAAATGATTCCATATTCTTAATCAGCAACCCCTAAAACACCCGGATACAAATTTTCAGTCGGTTCGCTGAACCTTTAAGATCTGCGTTGGCTTTTGGAATTTCCATGGCAGACATCTTGGATTTCGCAATTTCGGATTTTTTTTAAATCTGACCAGGGTCCACTATGACATTTGTTTAAGGTCCATAACCCTATCTGTCATAGTTTCCGCGGGCCGTTGACCTCATCCGTCAGGATTCGACCTTCTGAGGAAGTCAAAGTTTTCCCTGTACCAAGGCATCCATGTGACGATCCCTAAATATCATGCTTGTACCGTAAAGGGAACCCGGAAATATTGCACAGTGGGCGTATTTTACTACCATGTTACATAAGAGACAGGGTCTTACAGGTCAACTTTATTTTGTACAAAAAATTGTACGCTTGTAACCTTAGGAGGTTAAGTTTTAGGGTAAGGTTTGAGCTTCATCTGACAGCACCGCAACGCATTTTTTCACGCTCTATCCTTTTCTGTCGCTCAGGAACTTCATTTGCTAGATCGAGAAAATTCTGGGCAGGCGGGAGTGCGATTTTTGAATCATGTTGCTGATTTGACTCTCAAAAATCATACTTCAGGAATGCGATTTTTGATAGTTAAATCAGCAGTAGAAAGATGTGTATCTCCATAGTAATTTTGACATTTTCAACTGCTGAGCTCACCGAATGAGATTCAAAAATCGCACTCCTGGACCTAACTAAAAACTGTAAATAAAAAATAAATTTAAATAATTAGAAAATATATATTTTTTTTAAGAAAATAAAAAAAAAACGAAAACCAGTGTGCCTTTTTAATACTAAGAGCGGTGGACCCGGCACATCAGTAGTGCCATTCAGACAGGAATATGCCAAGATTTTATGAAACATTTAGTTACATTCAGTAGACAAACTCATACGAATTAGAATTTAAAAGTCCAATTAAATATCTTATTTAGAAACGTTTTCTTCCTCTTTATGTCAGGCTCTGAATCATCCACGTCGTCGGCCTTCCTTTTATTCCCCTCGTGTTTGTGAACAAATTCCAAAACAATAAGCATGGTGACAGCAAAAACTATAACTTTATGTCCATTTGGTATTTCTACCACGTCTATCTGGTGTATTTTTTCATATAAATCTATGTTATACCCAACATGGAAATTAAAGAGTTGGTTCAAATTAACGCTGTACGTTGGCTTGATATTTTCTAGTTTGAGCATTGCAGCTTGAGCGTATGGGTTATGGTATATGTTTATGACACGTAGTCCCGTCCCCATTATGACGATGTCACCGAGACTCCAAAACGTGCCGTACTCCTCAGCGATTCTCACTTCGCTGGGGAAGAATGGCACTATCCAGTCATTAACTGATTTCTCGCTCCAATCGAAACCATAACTTTTTAATTGTAAACGAACGCTGCACTCGTCATTGGAAATCACTGTAGCCATATTTAATTCATTGTGTTGCAAGCAATATATCTCACCGGTGTACGTGAGGATGTTAATATGATTTTCATTAATGTACGTCATCGTGACGATGTCATATCTGAACTCGCACAATGATTCCGTAACCACTTTCGACCTCCCATCTACGTCTATCAATTTCGACATGCAAATGAAGTTCTTGGAGTTTTTGAAATAAACGGAGTTCTCGAATAACGAATATCCATTTTTATCGTATAGAACGCCGACCAAAACATTCTCCATTGTTGATTTGGGTATAACACATAGTTTCCACGGCGCCTTTATGACTACTATAAATGTATCGTTTTCCGAATAATTATAAAATATAAAGCCAAAATATGTTTCTGTCTTTTTCTCTAGAGTATCCAAGTCGTAATACACTATTTTATCGCAACTGCGATCGTAGTGTTGCCTCTGTCTTCCGCCCCTTTTAGTTTGATCGTACTGCGCGATGCCTAAACGATCACGCAGAAGAGAAAATTTTACCATTTCTGGGCAAACGAACTTTTTTACCGTCATTTTCGCAGTGTGTAGTTTTGGCCACAAAGCTAAGCACTTGTAAAGCTCCCGCCAAGTTAAATTGGCTTTCTTGTAAGCTTCGAAGCATTCCTCGAATTCCTGATAACAGAATTCCTTCCAGTCTTTGTCCCTGAGGTTGTCAATAGCTTGCAACCATCCAGAACAAACGAGCCGGCATCGCGCCGCGTCTTTTCCTTTCACGTATTTAAATATCTTTTGTAGCACTTCCTGCGGGCATTCACTCATACGAGACATTTTTGAGAATTTTCGCTGTAAATTTATCAACAATTTGTGATTACTTTGTGACAGAAATTTGAAAAACACCAAAGAAAATATAAAATAAAACACTCACTATTTAGCACGTCAAAGTCAAAATATGTATCAAAGAACACATATAATCCTGACGGATATACGTATTAAATTAATATTTTTATTCTATTTTTAAATAAAATATTTCTCTTTTAATATATAATCTCTTTGATTTCTATGCAAAACACAAGAAGGAAAAATCTTGTATAATTAATTAATTATAGATGGTACACTACTACAACAAGACAAGTGAGATTCACGAAATCCTTGTGTGTCCCTTTCTAACTAGGGTGTCCATTCATTCTCAAATTTTACGGGATACCTAATATGCATTAATTCAAGCCTGTTTCTTACCATCTTGTTGAGAGTTCAATATTATCTTTTTATCCTGGAATATGATTTTGGGGGTAATATCAGAATACAAAAAAATAAAAGTACCTAGACTTTACTACCCGCGACTTCTTCCGCACAAATTATACAAGATGTAAGGAAAAGTATCATTAAACTTTAAACTACATGCCTACTCTACCCATCAAACTGAACCAATTTTACTATGGGAGCAAACCAACAAACCAGTCAGAATAATAGTCCAGTCATTTTAGAGTTCCCTTGTATGGACACCCACCCTAACAATAATTCATCTGTCGCTGAAACTTTGCAGTGTGATAATGTAAAGTATACAGATTACGGTTGACAAATAATATAGGACCGGAAAAAATTAAACCTAGATTATTTGTCAACCGTAATCTGTATACTTTACTTTATCACAATGCAAAGTTTCAGCCATAGATGAATTATTGTTAGGGTCAAACCCTAAAATTGGATTAAAAAATATATATCAGCTGTCCTATACTAAACTGCAATACCTACTCGATTTAAACGTATTATACGGACAGCTGACATTTTTTTTGTTCTGACAGGTTTGCTCCCATAGTAAAAGTTTGATGGGTAGAGTTGTGGTTTAAAGGTAAATGATACTTTTCCTTACACCCTGTATATGAGATTTTAAGTCAAATCATAAGCTATAAAACAAAAAAGTTTCATTAAAATCAATGCTGTTACAAACAAACGGACGGACAAAAATTCTAAAAAAATCTTTTTCGGCTGTGACAATAATGGCAGTGGTTGTTGGTCTGACCAACTACCGTATACGTATGTCACAGACCATTTTGTCTTGAATATGTTTATTTTTGTTGTGTTTTTTTATGTATTTGTAAGTAGGTACTGACTGTTTGATAAATTGTTTTTGTAATGTGTTTTTTTAAAAGACAAAAAAAGAAATTCTATTCTATTCTATTCTTAATGCCAGAGGAATAAGAGCCTTACCTCCAAGGCCACAATGACGAGTATCGTCTGCGCGGGCGTCGCGTCCGGCAGCAGCCTGTGCACGGGCCCGGACAGGCCGATCAGAGCGCAGTTCACCAGCACCGCGAACGCTACCATCGCTTCCATTGCGTGCTGCAACATTAACGACCATGTTAGAGGCAAAGTAAACATTTAAATACTAATAGTGTTTTCCCGCGACTTCGGCCGCACAAATTATATACCAGATTTTAAGTCAGATCATAAGCTATCAAACAAAAAAAGTTTCATCAAAATCGGTTCAGTAGTTTTTGCGTGATGCGCGAACAAACAAACAAACAAACAAACAAACAAACAAACAGACAGACAAAATTTCTAAAAAAGGTTGATTTCGATTCAGGGATACGTAAAAACCATATCGTAATCTTTTTTTTGTAAATATCTTCAATGTACAGACACACTTCAGTTACAGTTTTATAATAGTTAAGATTGGAGCTAAACTGTGAGAACAAAAAAAATGTGCTATCCCATACTAAACTGCAATACCTACTCGATTCAAATGGGACAGCAGATTTTTTTTATTCTGATAGGTTTGCTCGCATAGAAAAAGTTGTTTGATGGGTAGAGTATGTGGTTTAAGGGTTGAACTACACCAGACAGCACGAAACCGCATTTTTCCGTCGCTCCATCCTTTTCTGTCACTCAGGAACGTCATTTGCTAGAGCATATAAGATAGACGGAACGCGACCGCGCGCGACAGCACGGCCGCGTTACGTGGGTTCTTAAGCACTGCGGCCCATTTGTCGCTGTAGGTTGTCGACGTAGGTCGTCAGCAGCGAAAGTGGCCTGTAGGCCTAAACACAGACCTGCCAGCTGCCGATACTGTTGACCCTCTCCCCGAAGGGTCTCTGCGCGACGTGGCACAGCTTGAACGCGTCGGCTCTCACTTCGGCCGCGTTGTTGAGCAGGGCGCACAGCGCGGCGAGCGGGAACGCGGACGAGAACAGAACCACGTGCCCGAGCTGCGTCAGCATCTCTAGGTACTCGCTGAACGTGCCCTCGTACTGTCGACAAGGAAGGAGGATTATTATCGGTCTTAGAAATGGCAAGCTGACTCTATTTCAATTGAGTGTGGCAAGATTAAATAGAAAGCACCATGTGTGGCCCATAAAACTTTGAGATAGATTTCGCTTACGTTACGTACGAACGTTCGGTTGAATACGCGTCTACTAGGAAAAATGGCGCGTACTGGTGTGTCGCCGGTATAGGGATAAGCGTTGCGCGCGTATTCAACCGAAAGTTCGGCGCAGAACGTTCCGCAGATGTGTCGCTACACTTAGTAAACAGAACGTTAGTATAAACGCGTATTACTGCGTTGTTACATTAATAAACAACATGTTAAAGACAACGTTTAAGTTTCTACAAAACAATTATTTTTTTGTGTTCGAAGTCTTCAAAGCTAACTAAGTACTCATGAAACTGAACAACTTTACCGAAGGAAGAAAGGAAAATTTGCAAAAAGAAAAATTTTAACTTTTCATACAAACGTTCGATCAGCTTGATTGCAATGGAAAGTCCAAAATTGTTTTTCAAATTTCCTACACGTTTCTTAGGAAAAGGTGTCCAGCATCATAGGTAGCTACCCTTAAAGTAGGTAATGCAACTGTTTACTCTAACACCCTATACAAGGTGTTACAAAACTACAAATAAACATTTAAGGGGGTGGTGTAGACCATCAAACTGAACAACTTTCACTATGGGACCAATACCGAAATCGCGATCGCGTTCTATACTCTACAAATCGACTAGAGCTAAAATATGTATGGGATTTAAAATAATTTTTTTCGCGATTTCGATGTTGGTCCCATAGAGAAAGTTGTTCAGTTTGACGGTCTAAACAACCCCCTTATGAGTTTCAAAAATTTATTGTTACTTATGATTATGAAACACCCTGTATACAAGGTGTTTCAAAAGTAAGTATAAATTTTTAAAACTCTTAAGTTGTTTAGACCGTCAAACTGAACAACTTTCTCTATGGGACCAACATCGAAATCGCGAAAAAAAAATGTGTTATCCCATACATATTTTAGCTCTAGTCGATTTGTAGAGTATGGAACATCATTATTTTTGCGATTTCGATATTGGTTCCATAGTGAAAGCTGTTCATTTTGATGGTCTACACCACCCCCTTAAAGGTTTATTTGTATTTTTGTAACACCTTGTATATTCCGTATCCACGAATCCTTTATAAATGGAACTAACCTTGAACAGCTGTGACTCCAACTCGGCCTGGTGTATAACCTTCTGTCCGACGACGGGCTCCGAATCCCTCCTGTCTGCTTGACCGTTTATGATGCTGTTCTCAGGTACCTCTCCCGCTGAATCCGTCTTCTTTTCGAACAACTCCGTCAGCTGAGCTGACGTAGGCACTGAAAGATTTTTACATCGATTACACAATGAACGAAGAGCTCGGTGGCGCATTGCGTAGAGGTATGGACTCTCAATCATGAGGTCAGGGTTCGAATCCGCAAGGACAACATGCTACGTACCAATGAGTTTTTCTAACTTATGTACGTATATTACCGACTGCTCTCAAACGGTGAAGGAAAACATCGTGAGGAAACCTGCATACGCTGAATAAATTCCGACACGTATGTGTCTATGGACAGACACACCAGCCGAATTTACGCAGCCGAAAATACGCGTGACTTCATTTTCATTACTAATCCGCTTCCTATGACACACCTAGGACACGCCATTCTTTTAGTAGACGCGTTACTTCGGCAGATGTGTTCAGACTCATCCACTCTACTCAGATATGGTCGAAAATGTATGGAAGTACAGGTCATCACAAGAATTCGCGGGCTCCTAAGCACACGTCGGTACGCGTAAATTGACTCAAGAACACGCTGTTGCAGATGCAGTTAAGTTTAATTAATACGAGCCTAACATATGGTAGCTAAAACAATGACTCAAATAAAGCCCCAATAAACAACTAATTCGGGTAAAAAAAGAATCAAAAGGGTCATCATCATCAGCCTATATACGTTCCACTGCAGGGCACAGGCCTACCCTCTAGGAGGGTGTTTGGGCGTTAGTCCACCACGCGTGCCCAATGCGGATTGGTAGACTTAACATATGCATCAGAATTTCTTCTTCTGCTTATACAGGTTTCCTCACGATGTTTTCCTTCACCGTTTGAGAGCAGTCGGTAATACGTACATAAGTTAGAAAAACTCATTGGTACGTGGCATGTTGTCCGTGCGGATTCGAACCCGGACCTCTTGATTGAGAGTCCATAGCTCTCCGCAACGCGCTGCCGAGCTCTTTTATGCATTTTATGGTTCTACCACCCATTGATTAATTCGCTCATTCGCGTTAATTGATGTAAAAAGTATCATAAGGGTAACCACCACATTTGATGAATTGATTAAATAATACTTACTTTTGCTCGGACTCAAAGCTCCAAAAACGTCGACACATATCTTGGCCAATCTCAGGTTCTCTATCAAGTAGGGCAGGGCCGACTCTTTCAGATTACCTATTATTTGCCTCGTTATAAGTAACACGGCCAATTGCTGCAAAATATAAATAGTAAGTTATCGACTGTAGGATCACGACTGTTCGGCTAGCATGCTACCCGCTACGAATAATAGTCCAATCATTTTAGGGTTTGACCCTAACAATAATTCATCTATCGCTGAAACTTTGCAGTGTGATAAAGTAAAGTATACAGATTACGGTTGACAAATAATCTAGGTTTAATTTTTTCCGGTCCTGGTTTGTCAACCGTAATCTGTATACTTTACTTTATCACACTGCAAAGTTTCAGCGATAGATGAATTATAGTTAGGGTGTCCATACAATGACACTCTAAAATGACTGGACTATAAGAATGTATAGAAGTGTAAATATAGCTCAAAAAGTGGCACCAAAAAAAGTGTACCGTGTTCTAAATTTGTTCTTTAAAAACTGTACCTAGCCGCCAAAACTCATACAACATGTCATTTTTCATTTGGTGTCAAAAATTATTTCGATTTTGTTCAGAGTTACTCTTCTATAGTTATTCTTATTCGTAGGCTACCCGCGACAAAGCGACAAATCGAGAATAACGACATGAGGTGTATACTGACTGTATACTGAGCTCTGCCGCACTCAATGTGCGGTACAGCCCTTGTAGCACGATTTATTATACAGGGTGTAAGGAAAAGAAGGTATCACATACTCTACTCTACCCATCAAACTGAACAACTTTTACTATGAGAGCAAACCTGTCAGAACCAAAAAAAAATCTGCTGTTTCATACGTCTGACACGAGTAGGCATTGCAGTTTAGTATGGAACAGCTGATTTTTTTGCTCCGACAGGTTTGCTCCCATATTAA
Source organism: Agonopterix heracliana (assembly GCA_963693445.1). Taxonomy (NCBI): domain Eukaryota; kingdom Metazoa; phylum Arthropoda; class Insecta; order Lepidoptera; family Depressariidae; genus Agonopterix; species Agonopterix heracliana. The sequence continues at coordinate 9,966,525 of OY856332.1, forward strand.
AAGTTGTTCAGTTTGATGGGTAGAGTATGTGGTTTAAAAGTTAATGATACTTTTCCTTACACCCTGAATAAGATAATTATAATTTCGCATGCCCGAACGAATAAAGGTGTATTTTGCTATAATACCCTTTTCACTTTTATGCCATTTTTGGAATCTACGGCCTTGAATACATGTCCAGAATTTTTACTACGCAGCTATGGTGCATATTCGTTAAATTATATTTTACGTTTCGGTTCGGATTTTTTGCTCTCCTGTAAAGTTGACATTTCAAAGTTACACCTTTATTCGTTTGGGCATGCAATTTTACACTGAAAACTCACCTCTTTTAATTTATCCATATCCTGAAGATAAAACGCAATGTAAAACAAACTCATGAACGAATTGACGAATTGAAACTGGAAAAGAAAATTCATTATTACACTTAATTTATCAGGTTAAAGATAGAATCTACAATGAAAGCTTGCTAAAAATTATAAATGTTATCAAATAATATTAAAATATTGGTGACTTCAGGACAGATTAAAGTGTTTTGAACAATACACGTTATAAAGACCTGCCGGGTTGTTGTGCAAGTTATAGATTATCAATATGAGGCTTTCTTGCACCAAAAAGTCATCATCCGCTTATACAGGATAAAATTGATATCATTAGCATCCTTTTTAACTAAGAGTCTACCGTTCAAACTGAACAACTTTTACTATGGGGGCAAACAGATCGAAGCAACAAAAAAATCAGATGTTGCATACATTTGAGTCGAGTCGGCATTGCAGTTTAGTATGGAACAGCTGTTTTTTTAAACGATTTTATTTTCGATCCAAGCATTTAGCCCCCGTAGGAAAAGTTGTTCAGTTCTCGGCGTCGCCTCGGTTAACAATTACATGAGATTTCCTTACTTTCCTGCCCTCGGTGTGTAATTTAGTATTTGGTGCCAGCCAGGCTTGGTTAAAATATGTGAATTTGGTGCTATGAGAAAACTAGAAACTCTAGATTTGGCATTGTGTTGATTCTGACGCTAAGATCATCTCCGAACGAGGGAACTCGTCGATGGTTAATAAACCACTAGTTTTTAATTAGGTAGGTACTATAAAAATTGTAAGGGTGCTTCAGCATGAATCTAGACAACTTTTCCTATGGGTCGAAAAACGAAAAAATGTTTGGACCCCCTATAGAAAATCAATCCGCACTTTTGAATGGGAGGTCCGGTCCACAAAAGGTTTTCTCGTTCTTCAACCCATGTTCTTTAGGAAAAGTCGTTTAGTGCCAGTATCTGAATACATCCTTAAAATTCGGAGATTAATTCAACAGCACAATGGCTCCCATGGCAACCCATAAGGATGTAATCGAACATGTAAAAATCAGGATTTAAAAAAACATGATTAAATTTCAACACAGCAGCAGCAGCAGCATTAGCATCAGCATTATTAATTTCTTACTTACTTACATTTCAACAACACTTTAAACTGCCCTCAAGTATTATTTTGAATTGTGAACTAAGAAAAGTGATAGATTAACGGTGTAATTTCATTCTTATGTTCATAAACATAAATAAAATAGGTTTTCGAACAGTAATAAAATGTACTGCACATGCAAAATGTTCCCATGCAAGCGAATTTCATGAATAAATAAAAAAGAACGCGTGCCTTGCATTTGAATAGCTGTGTTTTTTAATTTTTATTAATAACTCCATGGTTTCACCTTTTCCGTTATCTATGGTAAGCAAAGCATGATGGCTTTTAGCATGGCGTTAGTTTACAGCACTTTTAAATACAAACCAATGCTATTTTCACTATCAGATGGTTTTCATATTTGGTCTCGAGTCGATAATTTTCTGTAGGGGAAATTGTAGGTCAATTTTACCATTTTATTTGGTATTTTATGGAGTCCATTCCCGTTTGGTAAGCAGTAAAGAGAAAAATGCTCTATAGTAAAAATATTTTAATTCACTACTGTATTTGTTTAGGTTTATTGAAGTGGTTTACGATCTGCCAAGTTCAAAATTGATATCGACATTTATTAAATAACATTTTAAGATAAAAAGTCTCAATGTATGAACTCATGAATTCATAATGGGTCATTGCCGTTTGTACATTGCCGTTTGTTTAGCAATTTAAAAAAAAATACACAACGTTCTAAAAATGAGTCATTTCACAAATCATCATTTAGTAGCAATAGGTTTCACAAACCATTTATTTAATTTTGTGATCAGTTGGCAAATTGTCACATTGCGACATTTCATTCTCAAGACACTTCGATACTAATCTGTGTTATTTAAACATCAATTCACGACTGAATATTCTCAAGAAAATACTTTCTTACTTCGAACAAAATTTAATTACAGATCTAAAACCACAGCAATTTTATATAATAATTACTAATCATTTACAAATATCGTTCTAAGAATCTAATTCTATTTATTTAGATAAAAAATTACCAATTTATTCAACTATTTATTTTACAGTTTAGTGTCTAGGGAAGACTGTGCTAATAACATTTTAATTATCAAAAAGGAAGGATTTAGGAAATCCAAAATCATGCACAAATATTTAAAATCTATTAAAGATATTAAGTTTTAACACAAATAAGTTATCAAGGAAGTTTCACGTAAGGAAATAATTTTATAGGTATATACGTAGTTCACAATTTCGTGCTTTTTCTTTCAAACTTAAAACAAAACTCACACAAAGTCATGTAAAGCTTACCAAGTTTTAAAGAAATCTTTTCATATTGTGAAAGAAAGTAACAAAAAAAAATCGACTTCTATTTCCTACAACAGGCATCAAGTCCTTTTCTGACTTTTGTCTTATTTGACAGAAATAATAGTCGAATGTTATCAAAATTCTTAGTTCAAAATGTCCAAAACTATTCGATTAACACTCAGTTACAGAAACGCTCATTAAAATAAATCCTCCATTAAATCTCCTGCTGTCACTTTTTGTCTTGTTGACGTAATAAGAGCCAGTAAGAGATCTAATGGAGGATTAACTTTAATGAGCGTTTCTGCAACTGAGTGTCAGTCCATTAATGTGACATTCTAAAAAGTACCGAGACCAGAAATTGTATTTTCTAGACAGAAGACAAAATACGTTATTCGTAGGGTTTGACAACTTTTGGCATAGTTATGCAACTTTTGGCAAAGTCTTTATGTCTTGTAATGAAAAAGTTGTTCAGTTTGATGGTCTAATCATCCTCTAAAAAACTGTCAGCATATTAAGTTGGCCCCTGTATACAGGATGTAACAAAACACCCTAGTAATACTTGAGTGGGAGCTTCAGACCAAACTGAACAACTTTCACTATGGAGCCAACTTCGAAATCACGGAAAAAATCAAAAATAGTGAAAGTTGTTCAGTTTGGTGGGCTGAAGCACCCCCTTAAGTATTGCTGGACTGTTTTGTTACACTCAGTAAGATATCTATTCTATTCTATTTTTATTTAATGGCGTTTCCTTGTTAGATTTCGCCAGTGTCAAGTGTTGAGGATATACTTATTAGATATTGTACGGTAATAGGATATGGCGATCTCAAAGCCCCGTTTTTAAACAAAAACACACACTCGAAACCGCCATAAAACGGCGGTGCCACGCGGCTGTAAAAATCGCAAGCCGACGACACGTCTACTTGTCACCACCCCAGCCACGCGACTCCCAGTAAGATATCAACGTTTACAACCAAAACATAGCGTCATAATGACAAAGATTTCTTTAAGACCCGGTCAAGCTTTACACAACAAACCAAACAAGGTATCAACGGCATACATCATCACAAACCTTTATCGTTCAGCCACCTGGCTATCCTCGCGTAGACCTCCTCCTCGATAGCAATCAGCACCGCGAGGAAAGCGCGCGGCAGCCACGTGAAGTAAACTATCCTGGTCTCCCACCAGTCCTACAAGGAAATTAGTATGGTTTATGAATTGATATTAAAATCGAATTTATTATTTTTACATGTATGCCATGTTAGCTTAATCAAATTGAAGATTGAAAAAGTCGGGCGGCGAGCGGGATTCGAACCCACGACCTGCCTATCCGGGGCATGCTCTACTCCAACAGAGCTGTCGTCGCCCCGCAAGCCACGACGAAATTTTCAATCTATATCTCGTTTTTAAGGGACGTCAGCGCCATCTACGAGATATAGATTGAAAATTTCGTCGTGGCTTGCGGGGCGACGACAGCTCTGTTGGAGTAGAGCATGCCATGGATAGGCAGGTCGTGGGTTCGAATCCCGCTCGCCGCCAGACTTTTTCAATCTTTAATTTGATATTAAAATTTCAGATTTAAGACACTAAAGTGGCAGCGGGCATATTGATCGCAGAACCGATGGTTGATGGGGCCGAAGAGTTTTCGAGTGGCGACTGCGTACCGGAAAGCGCAGCGTGGGTATGCCCCTCACACGGTGGACCGACGACCTGGTGAAGGCGGCGGGAACCCGTTGGATGAGGGCTTAGATCTAAGTAAAATTAATGGATAGGCCTAAAGCTCTCAATATCTAAGCATCGTAACAACTTAGTTTGTATGGGTTATTTGTTCCACGCTACATGGCCTAACCAACGACAACTCACTTGATTTATTAGCAAAAACTAATTTTTGCCAACAACCTTTCCTGTTGTATCTCGATCAAAAAAATAGTACTTTCTTCTTAAATACCCTATTCTTTTTAAAATTTAGATCAAAAATGAGCGAGTTATTGAGGCGGGGCATACAGAGAGACAAGACAGAATGGACGAAATTATAAGGGTTCCTTGTTTGACTACGGAACCTTAAAAACAGCAGATAGTAGTAGTTACCTGAGCGCGGAGCAGCGCGAAGGTGGCGACACCGGCGACACACAGACAGACACACATGAGAGGCAGCGACACGCAGTGCCTCCACACGCGGCGCCGCCAGGCCGCGTACACCGGCTCGGGCCGGCCCGTCACCGCGCTCTGAGTCATTTCACCCTGTCGATGTAAAGCAAAAATTTTTTTACCGGGCCGTAATTTTTGTGACAATGTCACAAAAAAAAAACAATACCATAACAGGAATATAGGCGTAGAAAGAGAAGGAACTAGAAGGAAGCACGTGTCTTGTCATATCACTCAGTAAGAGATGCACATAGCAAATTCGCTCTAGTTAAAAAAGGAGATCGCTACTTATTGCTGTCCTTATCGACGTAGCCACTTTTTTGTTCTACGACGGCTGTCTGACTCCGGAGTCAGACATCTATTTTCATACAAATTGTATAGGATTTTATGACTATCGCTGTCTCATACGCGGTTACACTGATGTTACGTCTATCAGCGTAAGCGAAAAATACTTCGCCTATAAATATGGTAATTTATAGCCTTTAGAATTCCATTGCGAGGATAAAGCCTCCTCTCAGGAATAAGTGTCACAAACATTGAAAGTCAATCAGGACTACAATGTGACATTCTTGTTTTTTGGAAATGTTGTTTAATTGTTTAGAAATAAAAAAAATACGATTGAGGGCAGCACAATAGGCTCGGTGCAGACTTAAATATAGTGCAGGTAAAGTAAGCTAAATAATAACCGATAAAATGCACCCAATTTAATATTTATAGCCCTGCTACTTTAGATTTTATTCTTTTTTTTTATATTAAATTAGATACTAAGGAGATAGTAGATAGATAGATAGATATAGATATTTATTACTTTAGATATTTATATTTCGTAGATTTCGTCATTCACTCAGTTGATCATCAAAACATAAGAGGAATTCCCGAACACCTATAAAACTGAAATTGAGTACATTTTATAAGATTGACAATCACAAGTTGTCCTGGAAATTTGAGCTCACAGGTACTATCTAAACCGAAATTACGAACGCTCAAAAACACGCTGAATCTCTTCGAGAAAAGGGACGGTAGTACGCCGGAACAAGGTCCTATAATCATGGGGATGGTCTCATTAGATTCAGCCCACAAAATTACATAGAAAATGACACGTCACTCGCCTCGTTTATAAAATGTGCATTTTCAAAAATTTCACTACTAACCCCAATGATTACGGGTAGACTCTGCAGATCCTCATTTCTAGTGCCAAGACAATGTTATAAAACAAAGTTAATGTACAAATTTTGCTTCCAAAATACCCTATTCTGCCTGTATTAATAAACTAACTTGAAATAAAGGTCTAGGCTCGACAAGAAGTTCATCTCTCTGGTCCAGAGTGCCCCATCTGTACGCGAGGACGTTGGAATATCTGAAACAAACATTACATTACATGTCAATTGACTATCATATACTGCTTAAAACATTACATTTGATATCTGCTATTCTTGATTTCTTAGCGGAACGTAAAAGTTTTAGAGCTTAGCTACGTATTTTAGGTTAGTTATCTAGCTTAAGCTTAGTTATCTAGCTTAAGCTTAGTTATCTAGCTTAGCTTAGTTATCTAACTTAGCTTAGTAATCTAGCTTAGCTTAGTTATCTAGCTTAGCTTAGTAATCTAGCTTCGTTACCTAACTAGGTAAAGCCCGACCAGAAATATAAAAAACCTCGCCATGTTGCGGAAAATCATTGGAACAAATTTTTGTACTAGGAACACTAACATTAAAGGTGACAGTCGATTGCAGCGCCCCCAAACCAGGTTTTTTATATTCCTGGTCAGGCTTAACCTGTGTGAAAACATTCTTGAAACCACGATAGTTCTTTTCTCCTCGTACCTCATACGAATCCTGGCCACGGGAAAGGGCGAACTGCGTTACTACGCATCTCTCACTCGAGTTGTATACATACGACTACTAGTATAAAAAGAACTTGTTTAGCTAAACCCTCGTCCACCAGAACTGCGCTAAGCTAATCTATGAAAATGGAGTGATCTGATTGGTATTTTTTCCCTCGCACATCTGTGGACAGCCAGCCTTGCGATGGTCAACAAATAGGAGGCTCAGCTAGAAGAAACAGTGGTTAACAAATTGAGAGGTACCTTTTCCAAGTCTCCAAATAGACGCATGCCCAGAGCACGTTGAATAGAGAAAACAATACGTAGGCAATATCCTTCCAGTTTTCGTTCGCTGTGCCGAGCCAGATCTAAACAAAAAACACAATATTACAACATTTTTATATGTTTAATAAGGAACGGAGGCTTTTGATCAGCAATATAGGAATAAATAAAAGTTATATGTACAAGTTTCTTTTTAACTTTTCGTATAAGGATTATACAAATACACATAAACTCACGACAACAATCATTTTCGGGGTGATCATAAAGTCAAGACGGTAATATCGGTATGGTATCATGAAACGAGCAAACTATTAAACTTACCCAAAATATAAAGCCGACGGCAGCGGGCACGGTCAGCGACCGAGTGTAATGGCCGAGCCAAGCGAAGTACATTGCTATCTTAACACCGAAGTATTCACTTATTTCATCTGAAACACGTTCAATGCATTCGATATTAGAAATAACTACGTATTAATTCGAATTCTGACGATATATTCCTCACACCTAGCGACATAATAATAAATAAATATCTTGGACATTGTCACACTGTGATTATCTAGTCACCTTTAACACTTTCGCTGCTAAGCTCAAAACAATGACATTGAACTTGTCTGTTTGTTTGTTCGCATATAACGTGAAAAGTTTTTGTGTTTGAAAGCTTATAATTAGACTTAAAATTATTTATCTCGCTATGATGACGGGAACCCGTGCGGACGAAGCCGCGGGTAAACTTCAATTAATTATACAAATATTTCGACCATGCGGGATTCGAACCCGCGACCCTCGGATTAACAGGCCGGTTCACTACCAACTTCACTGCTACCAACCATCGGGCCGTATGATATAGTAGATTACGCACCGAGGGCACGAAAGTAAGAAAGGTCTCAGGCGATCGAGGTCAACAAACATGTGATCTGAGGCTTTCTTATTTACTGCCCGAGCTTAGTATACTATTTTTCTCCTCGGTGGAGTCGGAAAGCGGCCACTTTATTTAGAGCAGTGCAGCGGGATGAAAATTCGCGCTTTCCGTCCGGAGGGGAGAAAAAATGTTTTTGTCTTTATATAAAATGTTACAACTAAGATCTAATGCTACTAAAGGCTTACCTAAAGGTTGAGGGTTAAACAGGGTCTTAACCCATTTCCTCCTAAGGCTCTCGAGCGCCTTTCGTTCGTGCAACGGGAACATGCCCGCGACCACACCTCTACTCACACAAGCCGGCACTGTGAACAAAGTTTATTATAAACTAAATTGAACTTTAAAACAAGTGCGTTTAATGAAGAGTGTCATTTCTGTTGTTTAAAAGTATTAATTCATACTTTAATTCACCTTTATGCCTTTTATATTTATCTTCAATCAGCGAGTATCCAACTAGTCGAATTAACTCTTTATCAAACGTCAAAACGGGTGCTTTGTATGAAATATTGTACAAAAAATTGAATAGTGACGTCATTGTTTTGCTGCTGACAGCCAGCAACACTAAAAGGCTGATACGGAGTCATGTGCAAAAGAGGGTAGCGCGCTGGCCCTGTCACACTAAAAAGCCATTAAATCTCTATTCAACACAATAGTCTTTCGACTGACGGCAGATCCACGCACGAGAAAAAAAAAATCATCAATTGATCAATTACGCGACACTTGAATGAGCTCTAAAAATATAGTAATGTCCCCCTAATGGAGCCTCTTGCGTCTCAAGAGAGCCCAACTACGCCTAGTTACTGGAGCCCTGACTGGTCATGGTCCTTTTAACAAACATCTTTTTAATATCGGTGTTACTAACAGTCCTCTGTGCAGGGTCTGCATGGAGGTTGAAGAAACAGCTGCCCATATGATGTTAGAATGCAACGGGCTAGCACAATATCGGGCACAACACCTCGGATCACCGGGGTCTCTACCAGAGGCATTCGGCAACATCAACAAGCTGCTGGGCTTCCTGGTGGAACTAGGATGGCAATAGTCATTCCCACCTCACGCAAAATAGGCGCTTAATTCGTCGAGTTGCGGAAAATGAGCCCGCTCAACCAATACTATATCTTTTCTCAATATTCTATAGTACAATTGATAAAAATACAGTACGACACTATAGTACGGGCGGCAAACCTATGGGAAAGCACTCACCGATGCTCTGGCCAGGCCGTAAAGTGAGAGCGGGCTCGAGAGCGTGCTCATCGCCCGGCTCGGCGCGCGCAGACTCCAGCACGTGCTTCACCAGGGCGCCACGCTCTTGAGAGTTGAGCAGATCCGCCGCTGACGAGCCCTGGAGAACCATTTTAAGAGAATTTTATTCCGAGAGCGAAAATGCGCGATGCATACAAACGTACTATGGTGATATTTTCAATCCTAACCAATTAAAGTCAATGAAATTTTGCAGGAACGATCTAGAAACAAATCTCTATGCTTGTATGGAGTCCGATTTTCGTTAAAATATACAGTTATTATTAATATAGAGATTTGTTTCTAGATTGTTTCTGCAAAATTTCATTGACTTAATTGGTTAGTATTGAAAATATCACCATAGTACGTTTGTATGGAGCGCGCCAACGGTAATATACCCTTAATATTGACATACATGGCATGTATTCCTGTTCCAGTTTCTGCAGTGCGATTTTTGGACATCATACGATCAACTTAAAAAAGATGCATAACTTCTAAAATTTCTACTGCTGAGTTAATCGTATGATGATCTAAAATAACACTTCTGGCCTTAAGATTTCTGCAGCTTCTCTAGTGGGCATTTTGAGAATCGGACATTAAGAGAATTAAACATCATCCGCTTAAACGTCTCTACGTGGTACATTAACAAAAAGTTATCGTTTAACTAAAAGATGATAAAATATTGCTACTACTAATTAATTATAGCATATGCTCAAGGCTATATTCCTCGAGGGGGTGGGTAGTCAGAGATATTCTGAAATCTCAGAACATCCACGTTTCACCAGTAGTACCGAAACTCTGTCCAGTGTGACGGGGGGTGAGCCCGTCGCCACTTATAATGGACAGTGGGTACAATACATGTCTCGAAATTGAAGCATCTAGGTTTCCTCACGATGTTTTCCCTCACCGAAAAGCCTGTGGTGTTACAAATCGTACATAAATTCCGAAAAATTCATTGGTACGAGTCAGCCTGGACGGAGATTGAACCATCGCCTCCTGCACGGCAGGCAAGGTTACTCGCTACTGGACCACCACGGCTAAATTGAATGAATAGTCAAATATGGTTGCTTAGAAGTCACGTAGAGAGAATGAATGAAACAAATTATATGAAAGAAATGTATCAAGCTACGGTGAATGCTCGTCGGGGAGGACATGCCATGAGCAAATTAATGATCTTTTCAGAGAAGGATAAGTGCTTAGAACCTTCAACCAACAACGGAAGAACATGAGAAATCTATTGAGAAACATGTTAGGACGAATGAAGCAAATATTATCTTCTATGCGACTAACAACATAATTGCAATAGAATAATCAGCTGTCCCAAACATTAAGAGAATATTATTCCGAGATCGAAAATGCGCGCTGCATACAAACGTACTATGGTGATATCTTCAATACGGTTAGTATTGAAAATATCACCATTTATTTTAATATCACCAATTAAAGTCAATGAAATTTTGCAGAAACAATCTAGAAACAAATTTCTATGCTTCTATAGAGTCAGATTTTCGTTAAAATATACAGTTTCAATGCTAGGATTAATTTAAGATTTGTATGGAAATCTTTGAGGCACTGTAACTTGAAAACTATACATTTTAACGAAAATCTGACTCCATACAAGCATAGAAATTTGTTTCTAGATTGCTTCTGCAAAATTTTATTGACTTTAATTGGTTAGTATTGAAAATATCACCATAGTACGTTTGTATGGAGCGCGCTCCGAATAATATACCCTTAAGGGGCCATGGGTTCCGACGAAGATTTTCTATGAGAAACGCGATTGCCCGGCCCTCCGAAAAGTGCGTACGTGTGCCGTATTTTCGATTAAAAAGAATGAACAAAAGCACTTGTTAATGATTTCACTAGATAAACTAATGGTGAATATGTGAGTATAAATACCAACAATCGGTACCTGTTTTAATAAGTTCTTCTAAAACGAGAAAAATGTTTAAAAAAGCATGAAAATAAGTCATTTTTGTGACGCTTTTCTATCGAGTGAAGTTATTACAATCGTATATTCAGTTTATGATTTCACTAGATAAACTATCCAAAAATACTGAGGTATGACTTTAGTTTCGGTAAATGGTATAAATCTAGTCGTAAAATGAAAAATAAAAGACGCCTCCAAGGTATTTCGTCCTACCATAGGGCCTTAAGATCGAGTCCAGACCACTAAGGCAGTAGGTATTGGACGGAACGGCAGATTTTGTTTCCCTATTTAGAGAAAGTAGTTCAGTTTGATACTAAAAAGGACCCTACACAACCTCTAAACCATTTTGTGCTTCAATCTAAACTGCTCTAATATCTTCTTGTTTATTCCCGAACTCGAAACCTGGCGTAAGACATTGGTTAACCTGCCAAAAAGAGGCTGAAATCACCGCGTTTCTGAAGCGCTTTATTCAACATTACATGCCAACATGAAAACGAAAGCCAAGACCAGTTCAATTCAACTATAGGTACTAACAGAATTCAAAATTGTTAACCAAACAGTTGAGCCATATTTAAGCGTAACATTTACAATCTTTTAAACACGCGAAGGTCGTTATAAAGTCTCAAATATTACATAAAACAACAGCCCTACAAATAAATTCATAAAACCTCAAACTAGACATAAAAGAGAACATAAAATTTACATTTTTGCTGGTGGTATGCAACGGTGCAATTCGGTGTTTCCGAAAGTCATAAATAATTCAAGCTGATATTGATTTCTGTGCTGATGATACATTGATAGTGCGGAATAACGCATTCATAGGCTTAGAGTGATTACAGTTTAAATGGGACACCAGTGGGAAATATCATCGATCGACTAAACATATACAGGGCAGGGTGTTAGGGTAAACAGTTGCATTACTTTAAGGAGTCATCATCCCTTACCCATGATACTGAACAACTTTACCGAAATCTATAGGAAATACGCATCGAAGAAAAAAAAATCTGTTTCATACAAAACTGCGGTACTTACTATTCGGCTCTAATGTATGAGAAAGCTATTTTTTTTTGACGTTATCTCCATAGTGAAAGTTGTTCAGTTTGACAGTTCAGACCCTTCAAAAATTACTGTGCGTTTTGTTACATCCTGTACACAGGATTTCAATTAAACTTAAATGAGGTAAGTCTTCTTCTTATCGAGCTGCAAGCCCTGGTGTCAGAGTTTATCCAAACCGCCTTACGGCCTCTGACGTGGTTTTTATGTAACGACTACTACCACCAGAGATAGTAGCCGGGACCAACAGCTTACGTGCCATCCGAAGCACGGAATCATCTTTCTTTTCAGACAATCAGGTGACTCAGCCTGCAATGTCCTAACCAACTGGGGAAAAACGCACAAAGTGAGATTTCACTAGGTGCCCCCCGTGGGAATCGAACCCACGACCTCCGTGTCAAGAGCCCAATGCTCTTAACCATTAGACCACAGAGGTAGTTAAATGAGGTAAGTACATATTTTAGTTTAGGGAGTACTACAAACCGTTAAAACTGAACCACTTGAGACCAATGCTACAATCACGAAAATAAAAATATGTAGTTTGAGCCACACTATCGACCCAAATGTATGGAGCAACAGATTTTGTATTGCGCGCTGCTAAAATATTTTTTTTTTGTTTTATACCACCGACCCAAATGTATGAAACAGCAGATTTTTATATGTCGTCATCTAAAGATCCCCATAAAAATTCATGGAAGAACGCTCATTGCTAAGGAAAATCATGATGTAACATTTTATTACTTTTCAGTTGACGTTTATTGTTTGAGTTGAATGTATAATGTATTCATGCAGCTTTGTACCACGTTCCAACTTCAATTATTATTTCATATTTAATGTGTAAAGAAAACAGTTAAGAAATTTCCATATTTTTTTAATACCTATCGTAAACACCTGATACAATTTAGGCTATACATTTCATAATAGCTTAAAATATAAATATTTTTCGACTTTCTTCTACGGGTATTGACTAGTGAACACAAACATTATAACAAAAAAAATTTATATACTTCATAAGTAAAACCACAATACAATATTACTAAAAAAGAGCGCGAGCCCGACACACACTTAGCCGGCTTTTATTATTTGTGGTTTTACTTAGAGTATGCTTATAATCACACCCAGTTTGACGCTTGTATGTATTAGGGTTTTTACGATAGATAGAGCAAAAACAAAAAACTTTGAAAGAATCTTTGGTAGAGTGAATATAGGGTCCTTCTTCCCAAAAAATCTGCGCCCATACATTTGGGTAGAGTTGGATTGCAGTTTTGTATGGAACAGCAGATTGTTTTTTTCGCGTTTTAGGCATTTTGGTCCCATGGCCAGTGCCTCGTCACTCCCGTTTGACAGCTGCGATGAAGTCGTGACGTCACGTGCATTCTTCCAAGATGCAGGCTGTCGCTCATTGACATAGGGCGCATTTTAGTTTTCGTTCCTGAAGCGCAAAGTTCGAAAATCGAAAAAGCGCGCGAAACCGGGTTGAGTGCAGTATCTGTTACGGAAGCGACCGATAAAAAACCTCGCCATGTTGCGGAAAATCATTGGAACTAATTTTTGTACTTGGAACACTAACATTAAAGGTGACAGTCGATTGCAGCGCCCCCAAACCAGGTTTTTTATATTCCAGGTCAGGCTTTAACTATTAAGTAATCTGTGCCATGGCGAAAGTTGTTCAGTTTGACGGTCTGATAATCCCCTTAAAAAACCGTCAGAATATTTAGAAGGACCCTATATTGTAAAGTTACGGTTCACTACTCCATTCATCGACATAAAGCAATCATAACAATAATGACATTACTTTTATCTAAATTACACTTGGTTTTACGAGTTATTCCCTAAAGAAATTAACTGAGAACTTCAGCGTTTTACGACATCCGACTTTATGCCTAATGGCTATAAAAGCTATTTTACTGCTGTAGCGTTTAAATGATATCGGTTTAACAGATCTTTGTGGTGGGAGTTTTATTTTTGCGACTGTCATACAAGCTTGTGATTTGAAGAGTGGTTAAATATATGTATAGTACGACCACTTATACAGGCTGAAATTGATATCATTAGCATCCTTTTAAACCATAGACTTAAACTCTAGCGATAGACTTGCCCTTTCATAGAAGCATCATGTTCCACTTGAATGAGGTGTACGCACCTGATTGATGTTCCCGAGTTCACTTCGTCACTATAGCAATGACAGACCGCAATGTGTCATTTTGTGTTGTTTTGTGTGACATGTTGTCTGTTTGAACGAGCTTGTCTATCGCTAGAGTAATATGTCTATGTTTTAAACTAAGAGGCTACCAAACAAACTGAATAAATCTAACTATTGGAGTAAACCGATCGGAGCAAAAAAGAAATCAGCTGTTCCATACTAAACTCAAATGTATGCAAAGCTGTTTTTTTTTTTGCTCCGATCGGTTTGCTCCAATAGTAAAAGTTGTTCAGTTTGATGGGTAGAATCTTAGTGTGAAATTGATTGCCGTGCAGTCTAAAGAACGAATGTAAATCTCGTCAAGCATGCGTCAGGCACGAAATCAATAATAGAAGCAGTTATTTTTTTGCGTGCAACCGTAGAGTACAGGACGACCAGGAAAATAATTCCGCTCGTCAATCTACGTTCTCGCAGAGCAGACCCGAGTCTACGTCAAACAAAACCCGAAGTCATTTAGTAATCAAAGGGTGCAAAGTCGGACCGCAGCGAAACAGCGCGAATACAATTAACCAATAGCGGCAAGATATTGAAGGTGTCACATCCTGATTGGATAAATAATTCCGCGCGCTATAAAAACTAGGGTTGAACTACACCAGACAGCTCGGAACCGCATTATTCCGTCGCTCCATCCTTTTCTGTCACTCAGGAACGTCATTTGCTAGAGCATATAAGATAGACGGAACGGAACAGCACGGAACAGCACGCCGCGTGCGATCGCGTTCCGTCTATCTTATATGCTCACCCAAATGACGTTCCTGAGTGACAGAAAAGGATGGAGCGACGGAAAAATGCGATGCCGTGCTGTCAGGTGTAGTTCAACCCTTAATCGACTGCGTAGGTACATCGGTAAGACTTATAAACTTGGTAGTAATGACCTCTGATTTGCTGGCCCGATTTCGACTGCGGTAACAACTGCTTTATTTGTGATTTTGATAAAGCTGTATTCTGTTCGCTGTAAAATCTAACTTACCTTCTGGAAACAATGCATGTCTCGTACTGTGAACTCCTTGTAACCCCCTCCAAACTCCGGCTTGAGGAGCTTCGGAAGGTGCACTTCTTCTGCCGTTTGTAGGAGACTGTGACAAAGATGCTTTGTTATAATGGGTCTTTTGGAATGGCCAATTTTTTCAAAGTACCTAGTTTGGAAGGTCAAACTTTTATTATGGCAGGAACAATGGGATAGAGAAAACATCCTGTGACCATCCTATATTCAGGTGTACCTAACCCTAGTAGGTAATACTTTACACTTTAACTGTAACAATGATATTTTACGATACCATCACCACATGTCCAAAAATATTCGTATATTTTGAATATAATAACTATCAATACGAGGTCACGTAATAATAAATTTTAGGTAAGCGAAATTTCGTCTACAGATTCCTAGGTAGCTATCAGAAATTTAAAGAAAAATAAATGAAATGTAATGCACGGACGTATGAGCATGGACATGGGTGTCCTATCCCATACAAATGAAATTTTAGTTAAAAATGGAAATATATGGCGTTATGGTATCGATTTGTAATAATGTTTACGTAAAAGTGTATATTGTTACTAAAAATACATGATCTGACTCCAAAAAAATCTCATGAGCCACGGAAAATTAAGCAAATTACTTTGCCCGAAGACTACCCGAGTTACGGCAGTCGCGTTCCATTGTTTGACGTTGGGCATCTGTACTGTATAGTATTATATCATCTGTGGCATGGACTACCGACCAATAGTTTGTTCAAAAACGTTGAAACACATCATGGTTAATTCACGCTAATGTTTCATTTTACATATCAAGCCAGCTTTTTAGTGCATAACATGTGATGCATGGTCAGTCAAAGTGTTAATATAGGTGCATCGGATCATCAAACCAAACAACTGTCAATACGAAATAGCGAAAAAACAATCTGTTGTCCCATACATTTGAGTCGAATCGGTACTGCAGTATTATATGAAACAGCTGTTTTTTTTACTGATTCTACGTTGGCTCCTTAGAGTAAGTGAAGCACCAACTTAAATATTACTAGCGTGTTTTGTTACACCCTCTATAGAGACGAATTAAAAGAAGAGAGGAGTAGGAAAAAGATGTCGATCAACTCACACATCATCATCAGCCGTGATATAGAAGGCGGAGCACTGAGAGGAGGCGTGCTGTCTCACACAGACGCGCAGCCTCGGTCTACTGCCACGCAGCTTTTGCAGCAGCCATAGCAGCATACTGTCTGGGAGTCCTGTGGGGAAATTACATTAGGTTGAGATCCTTTTGTATGTGAATCATACGACAGGTGAACTAGCCAATCAGATTATGGAAGGCTAAATCCTTAGACGATTTATATAGATTTATATTTCCCCTCTGCCAACGTACAAGATCAAGAAATCTTACGAATTTACATACAATTTTATACCTTATCACTAAACGCAACAGTCTTAGAAAAAGTATATGTCTAGAATGAGCCTCACTGTTTTACCGTATAAAACAAAAGGGGCCAAGTTTCATAGGTTGGTGTGCGTGAGGCGCCATACAAATTATGTATGTGTGCGTGTATATGTATAGGGTTTAGGAGCCAGTACTGGTTCCAATTTTTTTCGACGCTTTCGTATCTTCGACTGTCAATCTTGACATATAGCTTTATCAAAGGCAACAGTCTGTAATTGCGGAGCAATAACTTAGAACTTATCACGTTTGGGTTTCACACACGACACTGTTTTTCATGATTTTTAACATTCAAAATTAGAATCTAAAGTAATTTAATAAAGTCCAAAGTTGAGGATTTCAGGCTAAAAGTGGCAGAAAAGTTTGTTAGTAGAATTACAAGCGTAACTTGTTCATATACAGGGTCCTTCATAATATGCTGACACTTTTTTAAGGGGATGTTCAGACCACCAAAACTGAACAACTTTCTCTATGGGACCAGCATCGAAATCGCAAAAAAAAAAATCTGCTGTCCCATACATTTGGCTCGAGTAGGTTTGCATTGTTTTGTATGGAAGAGCTGATTTTTTTTCGCGATTTCGTGTTGGTCGGGTTGGTCCCATAAAGAAAGTTGTTCAGTTTGACGGTCTGATCATCCTCTTAAAGAAGTGTCAGCATATTAAGTTGGACCCTAATAAACAGTAAAAAAGTTTAAACCACATACTCTACCCATCAAACTGAACAACTTTTACCATGGGAGCAAACGTGTCAGGTCAAAAAAACCATCAGCTGTTCCATACTAAACTGCAATACCTAATCGACTCAAACGTATGGAACAGCTGATTTTTGTTTTGTTCGGACGGATTCGCTCCCATGGTAAAAGTTGTTATGTTAATGATACTTTTCCTTACACCCTGTATAGGGTCCTTCTTAATATGCTGACGGCTTTTTAACGAGATGATCAGACAATGAAACTGAACAACTTTCTCAATGGGACCATAGTCAAAATTGCAATAAAAAATACCAGATGTGTCATACAAAACTGCAAAAATCCTACTCGACCCAAATGTATGGGACAGTTGATTTTTTTTTTTTGCGAATTTGTTATTGGACTTACAGAAAAAGTTGCTCAGTTTGATGGTCTGATCATCCTCTTAAAAAACCGTCGGCTTATTAAGTTGGACCCTGTATACGTCCCACTGCAGGGCACGGGCCTTCCCGCAAGGTTAGGTGTATGGGCGTCCACCACGCATGCCCAATGTGGATTGGTAGACTACACATACGAATCGAAATTTCTTCTTCGGCGTATGGAGTTTTCTCACGATGTTTTACTTCACCGTTTGAGAGCAGTTCGTATTAAGGCTAGGTTATCCCAGTGCAAGCGTCTCTTTCTTGCAAGCATAAGTTTACAATTAGCCATCCCGCTCCAATTGAAAGCAGGATCGCAAAAAAACTAGTTTTTCGTCAATATCTTTGCTCATGGGAGTTTCTAAGCTAAAACGTCTCCTGAGTTCACTAGAAATATTTAATGTATTTAGTTAAGTACAAGAATAAAAAGTTAAATATCAGCTGTTTCACCATAGTATTGAAAAACATAACAAAAAGGGGTAACTTTGGGATTTTTTTCTATCTAGTAAACTTAATCTAATCGTAATTGAGAACAGTCGCCCATCCGCCCGATCCTTAAATAAGACATAAGTAATTTATTTTCAGACTTTAAAACACAGTTTAAAACACTTTCGTTTTTGTTCAAAAAACGGCCTCGACGGTATAACAGCGTCTTAAGGCGTATCAGCCGTGGACCACTCTCCTCTCACTCACACTCCATACTAATCGATGAGAAAGAGCGCGTGGCTCCGGTCAGAATTTTGCTGTTTTCTTTGAAAAATTCGATAATTTTTTATTCATTTCGAAAAAGTAAAAAAACCACATCATTCTAAATTGTATTGTGAACAATATAGTAAATATTCATTTTGTTCCGATTAAAAATGTAAGAGTAAAATGGTTACAACTGGAAAAAAAGGGGTGACTTTAGAGTCCCTTTTCTTCGGTTTTATTAATTAAAATCGATTTCTAGAAAAACCACATCACTTCTCATATCCTGTAGATGGTTCAGTTTAAATTTCAGCTCAAAAAGTGCCATAGTTAATGAATAAAATGGTTACAAAATTACCCAAAACCGGCAGGTAGCCCCTTAAGTACATACATGGCATCTCGTCCGTGCGGATTTGAACCAGGGCTTTAAAAGGAAAGGAGTTTGAATAATTAAAGGTCCAACTTTTCACGGGCTACTGTGAAAAAATTGCAGTCTAACTAAGACCTCTGGGATGCATCTGCATCTATTTGCGCGCGAACGGGATTTAGCCTTAACGCGGCCATCATGCTGCGGCCGCAGGAGTCATTTGCTATGACCTACGAATAAGAATGTATAGAAGTGTAAATGAAGCTCAAAAAGTGGCACCAAAAAAAGTGTACCGCGTTCTAAATTTGTTCTTTAAAAACTGTACCTAGCCGCCAAAACTCATACAACTTGTCATTTTTCATTGGGTGCCAAAAATTCTTTCGATTTTGTTTAGAGTTACTCTTCTATAGTTATTCTTATTCGTAGACTATGACACACTACCCGTTATTAAACAGTACAGCATGACTATAACATGTTCAAATAATCAACAAAAATTTCCATAACATGACGTTTTTTTTTAATCTAGCAAGTTAGCATACCTAACCGGTTCGCCTAAAGTCTATCGATATGCCTCCAAACCTGTAGAATCAATACTTTACGACCTTTGCTTACCATGGCAATCGCATGACGGCACGCAGTAAGCAGCAAAAGATACGAGTTTAAAATAGGATATCTAACTGATTTCTGTCACCGTTGGAATTGCTGTGTTCTAATACAGAGGTAACTAAGAGGTCAGGGGTAGAAAAACTATTCTTAAAAATACAGTCTCAGCAAAAGAGGTAAAATACACTCGCTGTCTCAATTATAGAGGTAACTATGAGATTAAAATCGGTAATTCAGTGCTAAAGTGTCGAGACCTCAGCATGAGTTCCAGCTATGGAGGTTTCTCAGTTATCCAGGTCCCACTTAACCAAGTTTCACTGTATATGAATTATTTATATAATGCTCTACCCAGAAGTCCCTGTATCAAACACCAGGCACTGCATTCGGTTCAGTGATTTTGTGCCCCACTGCTGGGAAAATGCCTCCCATCTTCTGTTCTTCCTAAGCAACGCGAACTCGGGCTAACCGTTCAGGAAGGTATTAAAATCATCGATCCATCTTCTCTTGGGTCTTCCTCGATGTCAGCAACCGTCTTGTGGATCCCATTCTATGGCCATCTTGGCGGGCAGATATGTCCCGCCCAGTCCCACTTCAGCTGAGCTTTTTTTAGGCCTACGTCAATTATACCCGTTTTGGAACGCAGATCTGTGTTTCGTACCCGATCGGTTAATTTTACACCTAAAATGCTCCATAACTCGTTAGTAAATCTTGAGACTGGATTTCTGAAGTTCAGTCAAAGTCAATGTATGTGTGCTATAAATACCTTCAAATAAAATAGGTAGCCAACGAAATAAACATGTTTTCGCCTATTTAATTAAAGTAATCAAGAGTAATATGTACAGTAACGAAACGTTGTGATTATTGTGTATACAAATTCCACACTAATAAGTGTTTCTAACAACGCAACTATTCCCCATGCGGAAATTTGACTGTTTCCAAATTCAATACGATTAGATTTGTAACGTAGATTGTAATACCCTTGCCTTACTGCACGCAACGCAATGTTACGTAACAATGGGAATACTCAATCGACATAGATTTTTATGTGAAACTAGTATTTGCCTCCATCGCATAAGTTTCATTTTCAGATACTTAGCCTTGTCATTTCTCATAATACAGACGGCAATATTGTCTACCAATTTGTCCTTGAACACAGTACGAACAATCCTTTGTATTCTTTTACCTAGTTAAATGTTACAAATTTGTATTGAAACAATTCTCCCCTCCGGACGGAAAGCGTCAATTTTCGTCCCGCTGCGCAAAACGAAGCTGCTGCTTTCCACCTCCGTCGAGGAGAAGAATAGTATACTAACCTCGGGCAGTAAATAAGAAAGCCTCAGATCTTCGCCTCGGCCAACAATTTCCTGGGATCTGAGACCTTTCTTATTTTCCTGCCCTCGGTGTGTAATCTACTATAATATAAGATGCGTTATAATACAGGGTGTAAGGGACAGCCCTCCGCAAACTGAAACGGTGAACTCAGACCATCAAACTGACCAACTTTCACTATGGAGCCTACCTCAGGAAACGCGAAAAAAAATCAGCTGTCCCATACAAAACTGCCGTACTTACCTGACTCAAATGTATGGGACAGCTGATTTTTTTTCGCGTTTCCTGAGGTAGGCTCCATAGTGAAAGTTGTTCAGTTTGATGGTCTGAGTTCACCGTTTCAGTCTGCGGAGGGCTGTCCCTTACACCCTGTATACTTTGGGCGGTAAATCAAGACCATCAAACTGAACAAATTTAACTAAACAGAAATTCCATGTTCCATAGAAAACGTCAATAGTTACCCACCCAAATGTATGGAACAGGTAATTTTTCTTAGCAATTTCTATGTTGGTCCCATAATGAAAGTTGTTCAGTTCGATGGTCTGAAACACCCCTTAAGATATGTGTCACACATTTAAGTTTAGATTAATTTCGATTTGACATTTTCTACCGCTGATTCGAACGTGTGACTTTCAAAAATCGCACTCCAGTACTATGTATTATTTCAGTGGTTTGTACGTACGAACTCCCGTCGCTATAGGCTCTGGTTTTATGAAGGCTCTTCACAATCATTTAAGAGCGTCCCGGTGAAGCGATAGCCACTCGAATTCTCTCTGAAAGTGTCTTGACCCCTTGATACGACACGACATTGATTTTTCCTTCACTTGCTCTAAATAAAAAAGCTTGTGTTTCGGTATTTATCCAAAAAGTTACATTTCTGTTTTGTATTCTGGACTGTATTGTGTTCATTTGTATAAGTACATGTAATCTGTTAGTATAAGATTCCAATCGGTGGATTTTTCAAACAACACAGATCACGCTAAACAAATCCAATGTTTTCAGAAAGAACATTGCATTGTAAACAACTAAAATGTCTTTTATACAGATTATATTACCGTTGGTATATTACCGTTGGCGCGCTCCATACTAACGTACTATGGTGATATTTTCAATACTAACCAATTAAAGTCAATGAAATTTTGCAGAAACGATCTAGAAACAAATCTCTATGCTTGTATGGAGTCAGATTTTCGTTATAATGTATAGTTTTAAAGTTATAATGTATCTAAGATTTCCATACAAATCTTAAATTAATCCTAGAATTAAAACTTATACAGTTTACTTAGGTAACGAAAATCTGACTTCATAGAAGCATAGAGATTCGTTACTAGATTGTTTCTCAAAAATTGAATTCTCTTTAATTTGATAATATTGAAAATATCACCATAGTACGTTTGTATGCAGCGCGCATTTGCGCTCACGGAATAAACTTCTCTTAAGCAACATTTGTACTTATTAAATCGGATCTTCGATTGACAAATTTTAAAAACAACTGATATAATAACAATTCATTATGTTACCCACGACTATGATCGTCTTTAGGATTCAAGCTAGCTATCTTGCCAAATTTCAACGAAATCGGTTCAGCGGTTTAGTCGTGAAAGTTGTATCAAATATACAGGGTGAAATTGATAACATCCTCATAACTCATTTTCTTTTTGGTCCGATTGGTTTGCTCCCATAGAAAAGCTTGTTCAATTTGATGGGTAGACTCTTAGTTTAAAAGGATGCTAATGATATCAATTACACCCTGTATTAACAGACACACTTTCGCATTTATAATATTAGTGTGATGGATGACTGTTATGATAACTCTGATTAGAAATGTGAATAGTTACATAAAAGCCTTCACCTGTAAAATGTATAAAACAACGTTTACGATGTTCTGCCTGAAAAGGCTCTAAATAAACCCAAAAGAACGTTTGATTGCGTATTATAAAAAAAGAAAACACGCGTTCTGCGCACGTGAAAATCAGCCCAACAATCCGTAGACCAGCGTAACAAATGACTAACGATCTAACCAAATACATAGCTTGAAGGCCTCCGCACATTGCAGCGATATTATCGAGCGATATTATCGACAGCGATATCGCGACACCTTACACACTGCAGCGATTCCGCGATTCGCGTCACGCATGCGCCCCACCACTGAATGTAGTCGAAAGAGTTGCGATAATATCGCGGCAGTGTGTGGGATCGAGCGCGTCCCCATACAAAATGTGCTGGAAACAATTATCGCAAAATCGCAGCGATATCATCGCTCGATAAAATCGCTACAATGAGCGGAGGCCTTGAAGGACGACTGATTGATAAATGAGGAGATGACACGATGCTTGAGCATAGTGCAACATTTACACATACAACCCTGTACCTGTAAAATCAAACGACGACGATTACGATGTTCTTCCTGAAAAGGCTCTAAATAAAAACAGGGGAACATTTAAATCTAAACTATTATAAAACTGCAACTGAAGTGTGTCTGTACATTGAAGATATTTCCAAAAAAAAGATTACGATATGGTTTTTAGGTATCCCTGATTCGAAACCAACCTTTTTTAGAAATTTTGTCAGTCTGTTTGTTTGTGTTTGTTCGCGCATCACGCAAAAACTACTGAACCGATTTTGATGAAACTTTTTTGTTCGATAGCTTATGATTTGACTTAAAATCTGGTATATAATTTGTGCGGACGAAGTCGCGGGTAAACACTAGTAGTTTTCTAAAAATAAAAAATCTTTAAACCGCTATTTACACGTGAAAATCAGCCAAACAATCCGTGGAAAAGCTAAACAAATGAGTCAAATGGCTAACGGTCTAACCGTACCATTGTTCCCGGTCCATTTCCTACAGTAGCTACTTGGAAGCTCGAAATAAGTGTATTGCCTACGAGTGGGTAGGTCAACGACCCTTGACCCCTGACATAGTTGAGATTATACAGTAGTCCAAGTATCCTTGGAATGTTCGACAAAGTTTGTTGTAAGTTTGTCGCGTGGAGGAATGTCACAGTAAGTTGATTGAGACTTATGTAAAGAAACAAATTGTGGACATTGATACTAACTAGTACATGTTATTCAGCTTTTATTGTAGTTTTGTTTGGTGTGAATAACGTACCTACATACATAATATATTTCATTCATTGTATCTGGAGTGCGATTTATGAATCTCATTCGGTAGCTCAGCAGTTGAAAATAAAATGTCAAAATTACTATGGAGATATGAATCTTTCTACTGCTGATTTGACTCTCAAAAATCATACTTCAGGAGTGCGATTTTTAAAAGTCAAATCAGCAGCAGAAATATGCGTATCTCCATAGCAATTTAGTCATTTTCAACTGCTGAGCTCACCGAATGAGATTCAAAAATCGCACTCCTGGTGACATCTGCAAAAGATTTTATCGTTTTTCGGATAGGTAATCCGAATCTACCTTTTCTTAAATAGTTCGGACAAAAAGTGAAAAAACCATAATTATTTAAGACGCTGTTATACCGTCGAGGCCGTTTTTTGAACACAAACGAAAGTGTTTTAAACTGTGTTTTAAAGTCTGAAATTAAATTATGTCTTATTTAAGGATCGGGCGGATGGGCGACTGTTCTCAATTACACGATTAGATTAAGTTTACTAGATAGAAAAAAATCCCACAGTTACCCCTTTTTGTTATGTTTTTTCAATACTATGATTAAACTGCTGATATTTAACTTTTTATTCTTGTACATAACTAAATACATTAAATATTTCTAGTGAACTCAGGAGAAGTTTTAGCTTAGAAACTCCCATGAGCAAAGATATTGACGAAAAACACGTTTTTTTGCGATCCTGCTTTCAATTGGAGCGGGGTGGCTAATTGTAAACTTATGCTTGCAAGAAAGAGACGCTTGCACTGGGATAACCTAGCCTTAAATAGATCTCACTTTATTTTACATAGGCAACTGCAATATTATGTGTGTTACTTATGCAAATAAATTGTTAATCTATCTATAATGCACATTAGGATAAGCAGTACCTCAAATGTACAACCCAATTTTGATTATCATGTTCTAGAAAGTTGTCTTACTTTTTTTTACGAACCGACAAATACAGAAGCTACTTATTACTACGAGCAATGAAGGGACCACACCAGTGGCTACGAAGCACCCAGGTTGACACAATATTGTAGCAAGTTGTCATAAATGTTGTGGAACATTTTGCATTTCTAAAATTCGGTAATACTAAGCTGGTTAAGCCTTGTCTAATGTAAGCGTTTACAGTTGGTGTACAATTTACATATTTACGATCTCCGGCAAGCTCCGAAATGAGCAGAACGCGGCACGGCGTTAAATTCTCACTTTATCTACCTATTCTGGTAGACGCTATAATTTCACAGAACAGATGTTTCGAGGCCTGGAAAGACTTGGCATCGCTTGAAGGTGACAGAGCAAGAAAATACCAATGCAATGTATGTACGGTCAGTCAGTTGATGAACGATTCTCATCTTTATTTACATGACGATAAGGCTCATTAGTGTTCATACCTAAGTTTGAGTAAAATCGATAACTGAACAACATTTAAATACATAACTTTTTGAAAATCGCTGCTGTCTTCTTTCTTTACAAATCTGCCGCGTCGATTTTCGAGACAATAATATTTTTGAATAAAAGGTAAGTTCTGGACAAGCCCTTTCGCCTCAAAACAAAACCTATCCAAAGATGGGCACCGACCGAAACACTTCTCCTCAAGGGTATCCGAAAGGTGAACAATATTGTATTTGGTCATAATTTTGAAGACTAGATTTACAACATTGACGAACAAGAACATAGTAATGTTCAGAGACGTGGTGGTCTACTAGTGGCGAGGACCATGTTCGATACCCGCCCCGGCAGACTCGTACTAATGACTTTATCGGAATTTATGGACGATTTGTAACACCACTGACTTTTCGGTGAAGGAAAACAACGTGAGAAAACTTGCATGCTTCAATTTCGAGGCGTGTATTGAAGTCGTCCATTATAACTGGCGACGGGTGTGATCCCAGTTCTACTTAGTGAAACGTGGATGTTCTGAGTTTTCAGAATTTCTGACTACCCCCCTCGGAGAATATATTCGTGTGTCGTGGGCATATGGGCCTCATAATACAGAATAAACCAGAAACCGTCAACGCGTTTGAAAGTGAGGCGATCACAACAACTCCAAATTGGAGTGGCTCGATATCTAGTCAGTCAGTCGATGGCCGACGCGCGCATCGGTAATTACTAAATAAAATCCTAATTAAATAGATAAATTAATCCTATCTATTAAATATAATAGGTTTTCTTTTTTGAGTAATTAATTAATGTGTGAAAAGCGGGTGTTGTGACATTGTTTTGGACACAGCGCGCTGCGTACAAATGTAATCGAACACTCCTTCTGGTTTATCCTGTATTCTGAGTCATACAAAAACATAACCTGCACGTCTAGTATGATTTCGATACACGCAAGCGACGCGTCTACGCTGCATAGAAAATAACCTGTTTCCGCACTTTTCGGAGAGCGAAAGCCGCGACATGTTGTATGGAAAAAAGCCGAGTCGCGCGCAAGTAGAGAAATAATGCTAGACGTGCTGCAGCGAATAAACAAGGACTTGAAGCACGCCAAATCCTCCTTGATGCTAAGAAGTACAACTACTTGTTTATCTACACTGTATCGACTAAGCTACTTTAGGAATAACATATTGCCATGCGACCTTGCCAGTATTACTCTAAGATACTGCCTTTTGGCAATGTAACCCACGTTGTCTTATTATAAGCTTATATTACGTAAGTATGATACATCTTGGTTATTCCAATGATACCTATTGCAATAGGGAAATATCTTGCGGCTGTGTTACGAAATCTCTTGATAATTTGGATTATTTTGAATGAAATTGATATCGAATGTTACGTTTTTGGCTTAAGAATGTACTGGAGTGCGATTTTTGAATCTCATTCGCTGAATTCAGCAGTTGAAAATGTCAAAATTACTCTGGAGATATGCATCTTTCTGCTGAAATCATAATCGACTTTGCTTGCGTTGAAATAACATTGAAAATCAATTACGCACTCGCGCATTTCATGTGTAATCTCGGTACGTCTTTCAAGTATAATATCTGATGTTTTGTCAAAGTAAAAGCAATACTTACTAGCAGTTGTTTTGACTCACATAGGTTTGACGGACCGACAGCACAGTCTGTAGTGAAGCTGCCTGCTGTGCCGGGGGTCGCGGGTTCGAATCCCGTAAGGGACAAATATTTGTATGACGAATATGAATATTTGTACCCGAGTCATGGATGTTTGTATCTATATATGTATTCTATATCGTTGTCTAGTTATCATAATACAAGTCCAGGCTAGATTCTGGAACTTTAAATGTGACTAGATAATTTGTGTGACACTGTCCAAGATATTTATTATTTATTCATAGGTGGGCAATATGAATGTCCCCAGCCCCCCCAAACCCAAAGTCTGGATACATAATTGTTTTTCTCATTTAAAATGGTTGAATAATCCATTAATTTTACTTTGGTTTAAGACTACACTGAGGTAAACCAATGGTTTAAAGACTAACTCTGGTTTATGTTACTCACCTTTAGGAAAGATGAGTACAACATCAGTGTGCTGTGTCGGTGTGGAGTGCAGCAGCAGACGGCGCGGGTGCAGCAGCTGGGCGCCGAGCTGTCCCGCCATCGGCAGTCGTCTGCGCAGCTCACGGCTGGCTGTTATAAACATTATAATAATGTTACATAATATAGTTTTAAAATCGAATCTCCCGCAATTCCTTAAGACCAGCGTATTTTACGGGCATGGGCCCACCACACATTCCCACGACTGTAACTCCTGTAAACCAGGATCAACAGCGGCAACCATTCACAACACTAGACAATGAAGTCCAGCGAGCCCGGGGATGACTATAATCTGTCTTGTGGAACTCACAATAAATTAATCAAAGAAGATAGGACGAGTAGGAAAAAGAAATATCCGACTTCCCAGAAGACCAGCGTATACAATCAATGTGTCCTGCCTATACTCACTTATAGTGCCGAAACATGGACGCTAACAGGGTAAAACATGCACAAAATAAAAGTATCACAGCTATGGAACGTTCCATGCTAGGCATGTCACTAGTAGACCGAGTACCCAACATCTAAATTCAATGAAGAACCAAGGTTGACGATGTGGGTAAGCAGATCACAAAGTTGAAGTGGAGATGGGCAGGACACTTGGCTGCTGGACACTCCTGTGCCCCATTGGGGTAGGCAGAGTGGTTCCCATTGGGGACTGGGGTAGGCAGAGAGATAAAACTCTTAATAGGTACTTAAATAAATCCACATTATAAATCAACATACAAGGTCCTTCTTAACATGCTGATCCTTTTTTAACCCATTTCTGCTTATGTGGCAGAGTCCCGCTCCTGCCAGCAAAAAAAAATTTCACATCTGTCAGTATCCCCCTGGGGGACGGTAGGCGGCAAATTCCAACACCTTTCAGCCAAAATAAAGGTGCATCGGGCATTCTCCTGCTGCGGGATGATATTTGGGATACATCAATTTCACCATGTAAAACTAGTTCTGTCCTGCTCTAACTCATAACAATGTGAGATCATTGAACAAAGACAGATACCGCCGAGCCCTTGCGAGACGCGCCAAATTAAGCAAAATGGACACCACCATATTTTAACATAAAATTTCTGTCCCAGAGCGGGAATTTGGCACACGAAGGGATATGGGGTTGATGAGACCATCAAAATGAAAAACTCTCTCGATGGGCCCAACATCGAAATCGCGAAAAAATAATCAGCTGTTCCATACATTTGCCTCGAGTAGGGTTGCAGTTTTGTATGGAACAGCAAATTTTTCTTTCGCGATTTCAATGTTGGTGCCATAGACAAAGTTGTTCAGTTTGATGGTCTGATAAACTACATAAAAAGTGTCAGCATATTGAGAAGGATCCTATACAGGGTGTTTCATAAGTAACAATAAATATTTAAAACTCTTAAGGGGGTTGTTTAGACCGTCAAACTGAACAACTTTCTCTATGGGACCAACATCGAAATCGCAAGAAAAAAATTTGATATCCCATACATATTTTAGCTCTAGTCGATTTGTAGAGTATGGAACATAATTTTTTTTTCTCGATTTCGATATTGGTCCCATAGTGAAAGTTGTTCAGTTTGATGGTGTACACCACCCCTTTAGAGGTTTATTTGTATTTTTGTAACACCTTGTATAGAAAAAATGCAAGGCAATATTTTTTATAAGGAAACAATATTGCACATACATACATAAACTCACGACCATAATCCTTTTCGGGGTGGTCACAAATATTGCTACAACAACCAACTTTCTGTTTGAGAATTTAGTTGCAGCAATGATCACATTTAGCTATCTTAGTTTCAGGATGGAATGTTAGCCTTTCACCCACATGAACACTGCATAAGAAACCCTTTATCCCTTAGTCGCCTCGTACGTACCCACGGGAAGAATTGAGATGGTCTAATTCTAAGCCAGAACCACACAGCTAAAAAATGTATCCTTCAAAAAGCGCGCCCAAATAAGAACCTTCAACTTAGTGAATCAACTTCCATAATCACCCTACGACCTCCAAATAACAAAACAAACCATGACTCACGAATCAAAACATAATAAAAAATTCTTCAACACTTACCACTGTCTAGTTTATCTTTTGCGAATTCCGCAAAAGACCTGTGTTCTTGAGGCGTGGAATGCGAACTACTTTCATATTCCTCCTTTTCTGGGGTAGAACTACCCTTCACGTCTTCACCCTCCATTTCGAAACCCTCAAGAAAACAATTACAAAGAAACGCGCACAATCCTTTGCTTACATCATCGACTTAAATACAATAGCCGCCTAAACATCAATTTTATAGCATAAAAACTACGTGAATTATGAATCAGTGAAGAGTTTTAACAATTTTAGGTGTTCTATTAAGTTTTTATGTGTGTCTTTATTTATTTTAGTTTCGCGAAAACTACAACAGATTTTCCGCAAAGTCTATCTGTCAGATTCAAAATTGATTTTTGGCCGCCATTCTTTTTGTGGATTAGCTGTGTAGTGTTGCCATTAGTTTACCAAAGTTTTTCCTCATAAAATTTAAGAAATCTTGTAACTTCAACTGCCAAAAACATTTCAGCACTTCAGTCACTAAACGTTTACATTTATGGCCTTGGTTGGTTATTCTTTAACTTCATTAAATTCAGATTCAGATATGTTAGGCCCCCATTACACGGTAGGTTTTGCGTCAGTCAAAACCATCAGTCATGAATGACGTTTGACTGATGGTGACTGATGGTGACTGATGGAATTAGTAGCCTCATTACACAGTCATTCTGACTGACCGTCAGTCATGCTCAAAATTTCACAAAGGATACACGTGTTCACGCAAGACAGTATGGATATGAATGAATGAAATATACTTTTATTTACACCAAAACACAAATACAGCATAGAAGAGGAAACAAAGAAACGATAATGGTATAAATAAGGCGGTCTTATCGCTAAAAAGCGATTTCTTCCAGGCAACCTAAACAGACGGACAGATATTCATAAAAGAAAAGCCTGTATTGGAATTTTGATTGCGATATTGAGTAAAAAACGTGTTAAAAGAAATGCTACATCCTACTACCAACATACTAATAAGGTGTTAGTTGGGGGTGCAACCCACGCAACCCTTAATAACCCCCTACGAGCTAGGGGTTGCAACCCCTAATAACCCCTACGTCCTAGGGGGTTCACCCCCTAATCACCCCCACGAGCTAGGGTGCAAATTCTAATCACACCCTACGAGCTAGGGGGTGCACCCCGAAATAACCCCTACCTCCTAGAGGGTGCACCCCCTAATCACCCCCACGAGCTAGGGTGCACCCCCTAATAAGCCCTACGCCCTAGGGGGTACACCCTCTAATCACCCCTACACAACCCCTACGAACCCCCTACACAGTAGGGGTGCACCCCCTAATCACCCCCACGAGCTAGGGTACGCACCTCCTATGCACTACGGGGAGCATCTATCATGTCCGACTCCATCGCTGTCCGCGCGCTGACTGACGGTGATTGACGAAATGCGATTACACGTTCACTCAAAAGTCATGACCAGTGATCGGAATGTCGGGGCATTTTTTGAGCATACAAGTTTGGATACGCCTGAATTTCCCGGAAGTATCCGGATTTAATAAATATGGATAAAAATTTCACGGGATTTATTGGTATTACCTATTTAGATGTCAAGAGACGTTTTTTTAAATCAAGAGTATTAGCAGCGCATACTAGAGGCCGCGACTTTGAAACACGCCGCCTGGTACTTTTGACATGTACCGCGCTTAGGTAAATATGTTGACCGTTATTAAACAATGATATTAAGTAACTAGATTAGTAGTTAGGGCACCAAAGCGTTGCCACTTCGAAGATGTCTGCAGGCTTCTTTGTCTTCAGTTCAGGCGTTTATCTATAGTGAGCGGACATATCCGTGACGTATAAATTAAGCTACCAAAATGGGGAAATGCGCCGTAAAAGTTTGTAAATCAAAATCGTATTTACTTGCAACACTGATGGCAAAAACAATGCGTGAAAAATTTATTTAGTTTTTTAATTTTATTTTGACAAAATATAGTAAACTTAATTGTGAAAAGTAACACCACTTCCTTTATTATTCTTTTCCGACTGTGATTTACAAATTTTTACGGCGCATTTCCCCATTTTGGTAGCTTAATTTATACGTCACGGATATGTCCGCTCACTATAGATAAACGCCTGAACTGAAGACAAAGAAGCCTGCAGACATCTTCGAAGTGGCAACGCTTTGGTGCCCTAACTACTAATCTAGTTACTTAATATCATTGTTTAATAACGGTCAACATATTTACCTAAGCGCGGTACATGTCAAAAGTACCAGGCGGCGTGTTTCAAAGTCGCGGCCTCTAGTATGCGCTGCTAATACTCTTGATTTAAAAAAAAACGTCTCTTGACATCTAAATAGGTAATCCCAGTAAATCCCGTGAAATTTTATCCAAATTTATTAAATCCGGATATTTCCGGTAATTCAGGCGTATCCATACTTGTATGCTCAAAAAATGCCCCGACATTCCGATCACTGGTCATGACTGATGGTTGCATGATGAAAATCTAGATTTTCGTCATGCAACCATCAGTCACCATCAGTCAACGCATTACACGGTAGGTTATTCATCAGTCACAGCCGTGACTGTGGCAAAACTGATTATTCTATATTTGTTCCGAACCATTTCAAATTTGAAATTCATTGACTAGTAAAATAAAAGTGCCCCATTACGATGATTATTATCCTTATATGTGGTTAAAATAAAAAAACGAGCAATACCAAGAAAATGAACGTTGTCAGATACGTTTCAAATTATTTTTTGGATGTTGGTATGCAGTCCTATAAAAGTATAGAATAATAGCCTAAAAAATATAAATAAGACAAATATTCAAGAAGCAGTGCAGTCAGGAAAACGGAAAACGGCTTTCTTGTCGGGTTTTATGAAGTTTTAGAACGTATTTTTGGAAAATTTCTGAACGATAAAACAGCTGTCTGTTGTCTGTCACATGCCTATCACAGCTTTAGTTCCGATAGGTCAGTTTTGGCGCTGTAGGTCACATTTTCACTCATGAAACGCCATCAAAGGACGTCAAATAAAACTTACAGCAGCAGCGTCATGTCGTGTTGTTGCGTCAGAAGCTTATACCTTGTGTTTTTTTCTGGTATTTTCGATCGAATTGAGAATCCTTGAGAAGCCCCAATTCTTCTTCGTTGTAGTATGACATAATAAGATCATCGATTCGTTTTTCCTTGGTCAAATATCCCTATTTTTGCATTCTGGAATCACTGTATAAGTGTATACATACCTAAAACTACATATTATTCACAAATTTTCTTAACGACAACAGCGCCAGAACGGACCTGTTGGAACTAAGTGAAAATTTCACCGTCGCGTCAGTAGTGTAGGTAGCTTGACAGTCTTGACACATATCAGTAATCTGTGGTCTGTCACTGTCACTCCACTGTGAAAAATATAACCTCTTTATCAATTCTTCTAAATCAAGGCCTCCAGTTAATTAGCAAGAACCTACGATTGTAATGCTATCTTGGTTGCCCAAATACAACTTAACGCGTGAAAAAACAAGATGGCAGTATTTTTATCAACATGTCGATTCCAAGCAGCGGACAGCCCCAATCTGTCAAACATCTGTCAAACGCTAGCGACTAGGGATGTGCAAAGTACAGTTTTAATCACGCATTCAGCCGTTAATTAAACGACCGAACGGATTTGGATTAAATTTGGTACCCGGATAGAATATATTCTGGATTAACACTTAGGATTTTTTTTAAAGTTCCCGCAGACGGGGTAGCGGGAATAAGGAGAGATTTTAGTAGAAGGTGCCCTCGTAAGATGTAGGTACTCTTGGTGATCAACCTACCCATAGTTGGACCTTATGTCCATGAACATAGAGTTCAACTATGGGTAGGTTGATCTGTCGCCTTGTGTACCTACTCACAATACCATATCTTTTACTCTGATCAATTCGGTGGCGTCTGACAAAAGGTGAGGAGTACTCAAAACCGACGAGCATGGATGAAGAGATGTATGGATGTGAATGAGGCGAAGAGGTATGCCTGGGTCGCAGTAAATAGCGCTCCATAATCTCTGCCTACCCCAACC